>CM066318.1:98255256-99520256 GCA_033807775.1 Saussurea involucrata
CCAAATGCGATTCCACATGATCTCGCTATGTTGATTTGGTGGGTGTTGGGTGAGCCTCCGCAGAAAATTGTAGCCACTTTTGACCGAATAAATTCCGTTGTGACTAGGATGCCAAATCAAACGGTCAATCCTACCATGGACATTTGGTGGGATTTTAAGAATTTCTTCTCTGTCTCGCATTGAAAAGGTGTGGAGAAGCCGATCATGATCCCAATTGTTTGAGTTGTTCGCAATAAGGTGGCACATCCGTAGGTCGCCATTTTCAGAAGTTGGTAAACTTTCCATCCAAAAGTTTTGGTCGTCTCGGAGCCATGGATCTTTCCAAACGGAGATAGATTCCCCATTTCCAATCTTCCATCTAAAACCCTTGTTTAACTTCATGTGAGCATTCCAAATACTTCTCCACACGTAACTTGGGTTGTACCCCAACATGGCCTCGAAAAAACTCCCCTTGGGAAAGTATTTAGCCTTGAAAACTCGACTAACCAAGGTGTTAGGTTGGGAAAGAAGTCTCCATCCTTGCTTTCCCAATAAGGCGATATTGAAAGTCATAAAGTCGCGAAAGCCAAGTCCCCCCAAGCTTTGGGGCGTACAAAGCTTCTCCCAATCTATCCAATTTATGGACCGAGAGCCATCATTTTTTGAGCTCCACCAAAAGGAATTTAGAAGTCGATGAATGTCCTTTAAAAGGGACTTTGGGAGTAGGAACACACTCATAAAGTAGACCGGGATCGCTTGGGCCGCCGCCTTAATAAGGGTGAGTCTCCCCGCGCTAGAGATCGGTTTATGGCGCCATTTTGCAAGTCGTTGCCAAACTTTGTCCTTTATATGACGGAAGATAGCTTTCTTGTTTCGTCCAATGACAGAAGGAAGACCCAAATACTTCCCTGTATTTATTGGACTCGACACCCCAAAGATATTTGAAATAATATTTTTATCAACGGTGTCGATATTACTACTAAACATGATACCCGATTTAACCAAGTTAACCGCGAGATCGGCCCCTTTCTCGAAGTTTTGGAGAATTGTTTTGAGGACCGTACATTCCTCAACGGAAGCTTGGCAAAAAAGGATGGCATCATCCGCAAAGAGTAGATGAGAGACGGTCGGGGCCCGTCTTGTGACTTGGCATCCATGAATGAGATTCCTAGAGGTAGCCTCCGCCAAAAGAATAGATAAACCCTCCATGCAAAGAATAAAGATGTATGGAGAAAGCGGGTCGCCTTGACGGAGGCCCCGCTTGGGATAGATCGGTCCCGCAATGTCATTGTTGATGCGAACAAAGTAACGAACCGAGGTGATACAAAGCATGATCATGTCAATCCAAGACTTGGAGAAACCCAATTTGGTGAGGATAAGCCGTATAAAGTTCCAATCAAGTCTATCATAGGCTTTGCTAATATAAATCTTTAGAGCGACATTCCCACGTTTTTTCCAAGTGTTTCTTTTCATGCTATGGAGAAGCTCAAAAGCGAGGAGAATGTTATCCGTTATAAGACGGCCCTTTATGAAGGCCGGTTGATTTTCCGAGACCACCTTTGGAAGGAATATTTTGAGACGATTTGCAAGCACTTTGGTTATGATTTTGAGGATCACGTTGCAAAGTGCTATGGGCCGGAGATCCTTCATGTTAGTCAGAGAATCACACTTAGGAATGAGGGTAATAATTGCATCATTAATACCTTCCGGGAACTCACGATTGCGGAGCCAAGAGACGCCCGTCGAAAATATGGAGTCACCAAGTAAATTCCAATAATGTTGGAAAAAACGAGGATTAAATCCGTCGGGACCCGTCGCTTTGTCGGGATGCATTTGGAAGAGGGCTTCCTTGAACTCCTCTTTATAGAACGGAGCATCGAGGAAAGCATTATCATTCGCCGAGATGCAGGGTCTCACTTTATCGGTGATGAGATTGGCCGACCCATTGCTAACCGAAAAAAGATTTATGAAATACTCGGTGGCTAAGGAGCAAAGGCCGTCGGGGTCCGAAATCCACTGCCCGTTCTCGTTTTGGAGGCGTTGTATATAATTTTTCCTCCTTCTCCCGTTAGCGTGGGCGTGAAAAAACTTGGTGTTCATGTCTCCTTCTCTTAGCCAAAAAACTTTAGCTCTTTGTTTCCAATGATTCTCTTCCTTGACAAGTAGAGAGATTAATATTTTGTTTGTATCTTCGAACTCTTTGGCGTTAGTGGGAGAGGCATGGTCTTGAAGACAGGTAAGCCTTTGGCGACACAAGTTGAGCTCATTTTTGTGAGAGGCATGTAGGTTATGTCCCCATACACGGAGATTACCGGCAACCGACGAGAGTCGGTTTGGGAGGTCCTGAGCAGAGGTAAGATTCCAAGCATTTGTAACCAGCGGGTCGAGATCCGCCTCGTGAAACCATTTATTCTCGAAGCGAAATAAGTTGAAATTTCTTCGTCTCAAAGTGGGGGCTTCTTGAGTGTGAAGGAGAATGAGTGAGTGATCGGATATGGGGCTCACCAAGTTCTCTACCCAAGCGTTCGGGAAAAGATTAAGCCAAGAAGGGGAGACCACCGCGCGGTCTAGGCGCTCCCAAACTTCGCTGGGTTTACCTTTATGTCTACACCACGTATAGGGGAAACCATGCATGGGAATATTGATAAGATTGCAATCCGAGAGGGCGTCTCGGAACCCGTTTATACACCAATCCGGGTGGGTAAGGAGTCCCTTTTTTTCCTTTTGCACTGTGAGATCATTAAAGTCTCCTATGACCGCCCACGGGTTGTCGGAGTGGTTAGCCAAGGAGCGAAGAAGATTCCACGAGTCTCTACGTCTTCCTCGTTCGGGAAATCCGTAGAAGCCCGTAATGCGCCAAAGTCCACGAATGTGGTCGGTAACATGTAGGTCAATAAAATTTTGCGAATACGACAAGAGCGAAACATTAGATATTCCATTCCATAAAACACAAATACCGCCACTACGGCCATTACAATCAACGACAAGACAATTTTCAAAACCCAATCTAGACTTGATAGTCTCGATTCTAGATTGAGCAACAAGAGTTTCGAAAAGAAAAATAACATCGGGTCGGTAGCAACGGAGCAGGTCCTTCAGGACCGGAACTGCATGCGGGTTTCCCAAGCCCCGGCAGTTCCACGCCATGATCTTCATTTTTCTAGACAGGCCCGTTGAAACGGACCCGCCTCTGGTTCGTTGAGGAGAGAGGAAGTAGCCATGGGGAGAGTAGTCACATTAAACGTTGTTTCAGTTGGGGTTGGCATCTCGATTTTGAATTTTTTGCCCCCTGTCGATCCCGTTTTTGTCCTTGATGGAAATACGTTTGCGGCTCGTGAGACCTTCAGTATTTTTAATCGGAGGTATCTGTTTGTTGGTTTCCCAGGTGGTAACATTTGAGGATAAGGTGGGTGGCGGGATGGGAGTAGTATTTTCGAAGTTGGTGGTATTGGTATCAAAGGTATTGTAACACCCCAAAACAGGGGTTAACAAAAACTTCCATAAAACGGAAGAGTGGTACACATTACTAAAGTACAAGTATACCTAAATAACATTACATAATCATTAATACAAAGATTTAGTTAATCATAACTACTATTGGACCACTAGCTTATTTGATCACTACTATAAATATCAAATATCCAAAGAATGCCGGAAAGTTCTATCATCAATCTTCCAATCTTTATTTCTCTAACAATGATCCCATGCTCACAACCCCGTTCTAGACCTTCTTGTGTCCGGAACCACTAAAATCTGTAATACATAAAACACATAACAAGTGTTAGGCTTTTAAAGCCTAAGTGAGATTTACACATAGCACATAGAGCATAATCATAGCATGTAGGAATAACAATTCGATACATTCACAAATTGGATTCCATGGAGAAGGTCCATATCGCTACCCGGTTACATCATAATCGAAGATATACCTTGATTGATACCCCACGGTATTGTCACAAGGCATAACACAACGGAAAACCCCACGGTATCCGAAGGTATGAACAAAATACATTTACCCCACGGTATGTATGATTATATCCTCCAATGCCTACTAGGTGTTCCTCCAATTATGTGAATACCAAATATGTTAATCCAAGTAATATTCAAAGCATATTAAGCACTTAACAATGGTCCAACCATTTATCAAAATCAATACTGCTTCCATGTAGTTCATATACAACCATATGTATCAAATCATATTCTATATGACATCAATAATAAACATCCATGTTTACAATTCAATAATAAGTCCATTTTGACCATTAAGCCATCAATTCATCATTAGGACATCTATTAAGTCATCATCTCAATATCACATACTTTGGATATATAATCCAACCAAACTCTTAACATCAACATTTATTATGGCATACAAAGTAATAAACACAATTAAGCCACATAAACTTACTTGAACTCCTCTTATTTCCCTCTTAACCATTAAGAGCATTTATTCAAGATTTCCCATTAGCTATACCAAAAATCAAGATGAGGAATAGTATATAAATGTAATACAAACAATTATTTACAAGTTACTCACCTCAAATCTTCAATTGAAATAACCCTAAACTTGAAGTCTTGAACCTAATTTCTCCAACAAGAAGATGAATGATGCAAGCCCTAATTGAAGTTTGATTGTTAAGATTCATATAACAATTACTTGGATTGGATTTAGTTTAATAGATTTGAACTTACCTTAGGTTGAATGAAGAAATCGTCTGAGAGAGAGCAAGAGCAGTAGTGAAATTCGTTTTTGAGAGTTCTAAGTATAAAGGGTTGATGACTAAGGGTAAAGAGGTGGGTTTAACCCCCTTTTGGCACGTCAGGAATTCGGCGCCGATCACCCGCGCCGATGCATCGGCGCCAAGCCATTAGTGCCGGGTTCTGTTTGCTACACTTCTCATCTTCCACTAATTTAGCCGTAACTTCTTCGTTAGAACTCCGTTTTTGCTCCGGAAAGAACCGTTGGACTCGTATTCAAATTACCCATCCAACTAATCCATAAAATTTAATATTTAACTTTATTATCTATTTTTCATTTATTTCCCTAAGGAATAAACTTACTGATTTCTATCGGGAGTTCTCAATTAATAAGTGACAATCACGGAAATTACTTAGGAAATCACTTATAATCTAAGAAGTCAAAATATAAAGAAATATTAGGACTATTATTACTTACAAGGATTTTCCGGGTGTTACAATTCTCCCAACCTTAAAACGATTTCGTCCCCGAAATCTATATCCTTTATAACCCAAAGTCAACCGACTCACTGTCGACCAAAATTCAACAATTCCTAACAGGAATCTAAGTTCTATTAACACGGTCTATAAAGACAATTCTTCGAACAATTGTTTATTAACAAAGTCCCTACACATACGTTGAACTTATGTACAGATAAACGTTCCATCCATAGAAAAACTCCCAACCATACAACTTCAGTCATCTCCCAACCTTAAAATGTTCTATACATCTTGATTTCAGTTTCAAACTCTAAATCAATTTAAGGCTCAATTAATACTGAGACCAACCGAATCTCTAATTTCAATTGCCCCTATCGTTAACGGCCATTTTCATTCAAAGAGCTCTAATAGACTCCAAAATCCATCTCAATAATTAATCATCAAACGGACAGGTTCACTAATCATACATAAAGATTAGTTCACTAAAACCACTCATCACAAATGAGTATCTTAAGGTTACTACAACCATCACCATCATTCTTTTTAAAATCGGCTACAATTCCCCGATTACACTAAAGGTGTTTGATCTTAAGCCCAAAAGTTGACACCTAATTATCACCAACCGTTGCACTCTAACCAAACCCATACATGAATTCCATTCACAAATAAAAATCTAGAAGGAACAAGGATTCATCTTTCATATTTCATGAACCTTACTTATTTCCCCATTATCCGTTCCCCAACTTAGATTTGTAAGCCTCCTTAAAGTAACCGTTTATCATTAAACCTTTATCCGACTATTGCCTAGTCTTCCATACCGTCATCATCCACATCTCAATTTCCATATCTCAAAATAACATTAACGTATGCTGCTTGAAAATCTATACTCACTTTAAATTGAGCATACTCACCACTTTTGAATACTTCCATATCTACAGCACCCATCACTACATCTATGACCCATACATTTCTTCAGTATAAAGTACTACCACTTCCTCACATCAATATCACACTACGTGACCACAATGCAACCAAGCACTAAAATATTATATATCAAAGGTGATAATTCCATTGAACCTGTAGTATAACTACATTCTTAGGTCCGACCTTTCTATCATTACTTCCTACGCTAGCATGTAGTACTACCCTCCAATCAATATTTGTCTCTTTCCCCCAACTTTTCCACATACCGATTACACTTTCTCATCTTTATTAAACTTCCTATGATTCAAAATCATAAACTTATTTAGCGACTCACACCACCAAATCCACTTTGGATAAACTCATACTACCGCTCGGCATTCTATTCCAATAACAGTCAAATCACTACACCATCTTACAACCACATATTCCAACAGCTTTATTGACAACTAGCACTATTCATCTGGAATCCCCGAAAAGACTTTCATCTAATATCCCCTCTTTATCACTTATTATTAATTCCTATTTTCAATCATTTATCGATCTGTCCTCTAAAGAATTGAAAGACCTTGGTGGCGTTTTTTTTTACCATCATTATGCTATAAAACAAAAATAACCCTGAGAAATGGTTATATGAATATAGACACACGAAACGTACCTTACCGATCATTAGTCACCAGAACAATTTAGAAACAAGTATGCTTATGTAACAATATATTCATAATAACAGTAGCTAATTGCGATTATGAATGTATCATACATGAGAATCCTCATTACCGTCATTACCGTACTAATTTTACGTATTTCTGTCGACCCTAAGGCCATCACGTCTTAATACTTCTACCCACTCTCACGATTCATAACTTAATTCATCTCAGCTTAAGTCTAAGTATTTCCTCATCATACTTAGTTAACTTAAACTAAAGCTTTGATACCAACTTGTAACACCCCAAAACAGGGGTTAACAAAAACTTCCATAAAACGGAAGAGTGGTACACATTACTAAAGTACAAGTATACCTAAATAACATTACATAATCATTAATACAAAGATTTAGTTAATCATAACTACTATTGGACCACTAGCTTATTTGATCACTACTATAAATATCAAATATCCAAAGAATGCCGGAAAGTTCTATCATCAATCTTCCAATCTTTATTTCTCTAACAATGATCCCATGCTCACAACCCCGTTCTAGACCTTCTTGTGTCCGGAACCACTAAAATCTGTAATACATAAAACACATAACAAGTGTTAGGCTTTTAAAGCCTAAGTGAGATTTACACATAGCACATAGAGCATAATCATAGCATGTAGGAATAACAATTCGATACATTCACAAATTGGATTCCATGGAGAAGGTCCATATCGCTACCCGGTTACATCATAATCGAAGATATACCTTGATTGATACCCCACGGTATTGTCACAAGGCATAACACAACGGAAAACCCCACGGTATCCGAAGGTATGAACAAAATACATTTACCCCACGGTATGTATGATTATATCCTCCAATGCCTACTAGGTGCTCCTCCAATTATGTGAATACCAAATATGTTAATCCAAGTAATATTCAAAGCATATTAAGCACTTAACAATGGTCCAACCATTTATCAAAATCAATACTGCTTCCATGTAGTTCATATACAACCATATGTATCAAATCATATTCTATATGACATCAATAATAAACATCCATGTTTACAATTCAATAATAAGTCCATTTTGACCATTAAGCCATCAATTCATCATTAGGACATCTATTAAGTCATCATCTCAATATCACATACTTTGGATATATAATCCAACCAAACTCTTAACATCAACATTTATTATGGCATACAAAGTAATAAACACAATTAAGCCACATAAACTTACTTGAACTCCTCTTATTTCCCTCTTAACCATTAAGAGCATTTATTCAAGATTTCCCATTAGCTATACCAAAAATCAAGATGAGGAATAGTATATAAATGTAATACAAACAATTATTTACAAGTTACTCACCTCAAATCTTCAATTGAAATAACCCTAAACTTGAAGTCTTGAACCTAATTTCTCCAACAAGAAGATGAATGATGCAAGCCCTAATTGAAGTTTGATTGTTAAGATTCATATAACAATTACTTGGATTGGATTTAGTTTAATAGATTTGAACTTACCTTAGGTTGAATGAAGAAATCGTCTGAGAGAGAGCAAGAGCAGTAGTGAAATTCGTTTTTGAGAGTTCTAAGTATAAAGGGTTGATGACTAAGGGTAAAGAGGTGGGTTTAACCCCCTTTTGGCACGTCAGGAATTCGGCGCCGATCACCCGCGCCGATGCATCGGCGCCAAGCCATTAGTGCCGGGTTCTGTTTGCTACACTTCTCATCTTCCACTAATTTAGCCGTAACTTCTTCGTTAGAACTCCGTTTTTGCTCCGGAAAGAACCGTTGGACTCGTATTCAAATTACCCATCCAACTAATCCATAAAATTTAATATTTAACTTTATTATCTATTTTTCATTTATTTCCCTAAGGAATAAACTTACTGATTTCTATCGGGAGTTCTCAATTAATAAGTGACAATCACGGAAATTACTTAGGAAATCACTTATAATCTAAGAAGTCAAAATATAAAGAAATATTAGGACTATTATTACTTACAAGGATTTTCCGGGTGTTACAATTCTCCCAACCTTAAAACGATTTCGTCCCCGAAATCTATATCCTTTATAACCCAAAGTCAACCGACTCACTGTCGACCAAAATTCAACAATTCCTAACAGGAATCTAAGTTCTATTAACACGGTCTATAAAGACAATTCTTCGAACAATTGTTTATTAACAAAGTCCCTACACATACGTTGAACTTATGTACAGATAAACGTTCCATCCATAGAAAAACTCCCAACCATACAACTTCAGTCATCTCCCAACCTTAAAATGTTCTATACATCTTGATTTCAGTTTCAAACTCTAAATCAATTTAAGGCTCAATTAATACTGAGACCAACCGAATCTCTAATTTCAATTGCCCCTATCGTTAACGGCCATTTTCATTCAAAGAGCTCTAATAGACTCCAAAATCCATCTCAATAATTAATCATCAAACGGACAGGTTCACTAATCATACATAAAGATTAGTTCACTAAAACCACTCATCACAAATGAGTATCTTAAGGTTACTACAACCATCACCATCATTCTTTTTAAAATCGGCTACAATTCCCCGATTACACTAAAGGTGTTTGATCTTAAGCCCAAAAGTTGACACCTAATTATCACCAACCGTTGCACTCTAACCAAACCCATACATGAATTCCATTCACAAATAAAAATCTAGAAGGAACAAGGATTCATCTTTCATATTTCATGAACCTTACTTATTTCCCCATTATCCGTTCCCCAACTTAGATTTGTAAGCCTCCTTAAAGTAACCGTTTATCATTAAACCTTTATCCGACTATTGCCTAGTCTTCCATACCGTCATCATCCACATCTCAATTTCCATATCTCAAAATAACATTAACGTATGCTGCTTGAAAATCTATACTCACTTTAAATTGAGCATACTCACCACTTTTGAATACTTCCATATCTACAGCACCCATCACTACATCTATGACCCATACATTTCTTCAGTATAAAGTACTACCACTTCCTCACATCAATATCACACTACGTGACCACAATGCAACCAAGCACTAAAATATTATATATCAAAGGTGATAATTCCATTGAACCTGTAGTATAACTACATTCTTAGGTCCGACCTTTCTATCATTACTTCCTACGCTAGCATGTAGTACTACCCTCCAATCAATATTTGTCTCTTTCCCCCAACTTTTCCACATACCGATTACACTTTCTCATCTTTATTAAACTTCCTATGATTCAAAATCATAAACTTATTTAGCGACTCACACCACCAAATCCACTTTGGATAAACTCATACTACCGCTCGGCATTCTATTCCAATAACAGTCAAATCACTACACCATCTTACAACCACATATTCCAACAGCTTTATTGACAACTAGCACTATTCATCTGGAATCCCCGAAAAGACTTTCATCTAATATCCCCTCTTTATCACTTATTATTAATTCCTATTTTCAATCATTTATCGATCTGTCCTCTAAAGAATTGAAAGACCTTGGTGGCGTTTTTTTTTACCATCATTATGCTATAAAACAAAAATAACCCTGAGAAATGGTTATATGAATATAGACACACGAAACGTACCTTACCGATCATTAGTCACCAGAACAATTTAGAAACAAGTATGCTTATGTAACAATATATTCATAATAACAGTAGCTAATTGCGATTATGAATGTATCATACATGAGAATCCTCATTACCGTCATTACCGTACTAATTTTACGTATTTCTGTCGACCCTAAGGCCATCACGTCTTAATACTTCTACCCACTCTCACGATTCATAACTTAATTCATCTCAGCTTAAGTCTAAGTATTTCCTCATCATACTTAGTTAACTTAAACTAAAGCTTTGATACCAACTTGTAACACCCCAAAACAGGGGTTAACAAAAACTTCCATAAAACGGAAGAGTGGTACACATTACTAAAGTACAAGTATACCTAAATAACATTACATAATCATTAATACAAAGATTTAGTTAATCATAACTACTATTGGACCACTAGCTTATTTGATCACTACTATAAATATCAAATATCCAAAGAATGCCGGAAAGTTCTATCATCAATCTTCCAATCTTTATTTCTCTAACAATGATCCCATGCTCACAACCCCGTTCTAGACCTTCTTGTGTCCGGAACCACTAAAATCTGTAATACATAAAACACATAACAAGTGTTAGGCTTTTAAAGCCTAAGTGAGATTTACACATAGCACATAGAGCATAATCATAGCATGTAGGAATAACAATTCGATACATTCACAAATTGGATTCCATGGAGAAGGTCCATATCGCTACCCGGTTACATCATAATCGAAGATATACCTTGATTGATACCCCACGGTATTGTCACAAGGCATAACACAACGGAAAACCCCACGGTATCCGAAGGTATGAACAAAATACATTTACCCCACGGTATGTATGATTATATCCTCCAATGCCTACTAGGTGCTCCTCCAATTATGTGAATACCAAATATGTTAATCCAAGTAATATTCAAAGCATATTAAGCACTTAACAATGGTCCAACCATTTATCAAAATCAATACTGCTTCCATGTAGTTCATATACAACCATATGTATCAAATCATATTCTATATGACATCAATAATAAACATCCATGTTTACAATTCAATAATAAGTCCATTTTGACCATTAAGCCATCAATTCATCATTAGGACATCTATTAAGTCATCATCTCAATATCACATACTTTGGATATATAATCCAACCAAACTCTTAACATCAACATTTATTATGGCATACAAAGTAATAAACACAATTAAGCCACATAAACTTACTTGAACTCCTCTTATTTCCCTCTTAACCATTAAGAGCATTTATTCAAGATTTCCCATTAGCTATACCAAAAATCAAGATGAGGAATAGTATATAAATGTAATACAAACAATTAATTACAAGTTACTCACCTCAAATCTTCAATTGAAATAACCCTAAACTTGAAGTCTTGAACCTAATTTCTCCAACAAGAAGATGAATGATGCAAGCCCTAATTGAAGTTTGATTGTTAAGATTCATATAACAATTACTTGGATTGGATTTAGTTTAATAGATTTGAACTTACCTTAGGTTGAATGAAGAAATCGTCTGAGAGAGAGCAAGAGCAGTAGTGAAATTCGTTTTTGAGAGTTCTAAGTATAAAGGGTTGATGACTAAGGGTAAAGAGGTGGGTTTAACCCCCTTTTGGCACGTCAGGAATTCGGCGCCGATCACCCGCGCCGATGCATCGGCGCCAAGCCATTGGCGTCGGGTTCTGTTTGCTACACTTCTCATCTTCCACTAATTTAGCCGTAACTTCTTCGTTAGAACTCCGTTTTTGCTCCGGAAAGAACCGTTGGACTCGTATTCAAATTACCCATCCAACTAATCCATAAAATTTAATATTTAACTTTATTATCTATTTTTCATTTATTTCCCTAAGGAATAAACTTACTGATTTCTATCGGGAGTTCTCAATTAATAAGTGACAATCACGGAAATTACTTAGGAAATCACTTATAATCTAAGAAGTCAAAATATAAAGAAATATTAGGACTATTATTACTTACAAGGATTTTTCGGGTGTTACAGGTATGATGTGGCTTGCATGGGGTATGTTGCATGGTGGACGACATGCACGTTGTGGAGTGACCTTGAGTGTGGGTGGGGTAGAGATTTAGGTTAAAGTGGGTCCTATATAATTAGTGTTAGGGGTATGAGGGTTTGTAGAGTTACCAGGGTTGTGGGTGGAGGTGTCACCTTTGTTGGTGATATTTGTCTTGGAAGTTGGTAAACAAGGACAAGGTATGGTGGCAATAGTCTTATCAGATTGGTTGATGCATGTGGTATGGTCAGCTAAGGTACAATTGGGTTGGGTCTCATCAACCGGCAAAAAAGTATCATGCAGGATGCATGTTGGGTAAAAGGGGGGTTGGTTGCTTTTGGAAGTTTCCAAATGAGACTTTTGGTTTGTAGGTTGATCTAGGTGGGTAGGAATAGGGAAACTTACCTCTTTAGGTTTAGACCCACTCCCTAGGTAGGAAAAGTTCTTGTCCTTTTCATTGCCAGTACCTTTTGTCTCCGGGGAGAGAGTTGGACAGAAAAATTCACCGGAGCCGCTGCCGTTGCCGGTTTCTTTCAAGTTGGCGTCCGTATTTTTGCCGGTTTTTGGATCGTTCAAATCATGTATTTTCCAATCTTTGTTAGCAAAGAAATGTGTAAAACAGTCCCCAACATTGTTCCCCGAGAGCCAGGGACCGTAAAGTTGCCAAAGCTTCCTGTCCGGATCGTCCGGGTCGCGTATCACCATCGGTTTGTTTGTGCAACCAACGTTTTCGTGACCCCATAGCCCACATCTATAGCAAATTAATGGCAACCTCTCATATTTGAATTGGAGCCACTTCTTCCTTCCTTCATAGTCGATAAAGATGCCTACACAAGGGCGAGAATCGACTGGAACATTGACTCTCGTAACCATATAGGCTCGTATCATATCAAGGTTGCTCCCTTTCCATTTGAGCTCAGCCTTAGGGTCCACTGCCTTAACCCATGATGTGAGGTTGTTTCGAGTGAAGAGGCGTAGGGGAATGTTGTTTATAGAGAGCATGAGGGGTATAGTATCGAGGTTTGCATCCTTCCAGTTACCCGACTCCGACCAAGAAGAACCAAGAAGGAAGCCCCCGGAGAAAATCCAAGGAGTGTGTTGGAGGATCCATTCTTGGTCCTTAGGAGATGCAAAGAGAAGCCGAAGAACGAGCTTTTTTGGTCGTCTCCGAGATGATTTATCTGCCAGCTCTCTTTAAACTTCCACATCCGGTTAAAAATGTTTTTCAGGAAGGAGGCAGAGCAACCTTTCCGAGAAAAAACCCTTCCAACCATCGAGGTTTCAATAAAGGAATCCAGCTTGAGCTCTTCAACCGACTGAGCGAGCAGGTTCTCGGTGTCGTCGTCGACTGTTGCTACAGCAGTGATGTTAGAGGAGACTTGGAGATTGGTGGTTAGTTTGGTGAGGTCATCCACCCCATCTGGTAGAGAACTCTTAGGAGAAGACATTGAGGGTGAGGAAGTGTTTGGGAGGGGTTGCATGGGGAGAGAAGCGAGGGAGTACGCCGGAAAAAGGGCCGGAGATGGAGACTTAGCTCAACGACACAGGAGTGTCAACCCACGGAGAGGGAATCTAAAGTAGCGTCTCTTTCATCTTGACCTTTTTTTTGACTTAATAAATACCAAATTTAACTTGCTTATTACAGTGACAAAAAGTTTCGCTATTCATAATAATACCAAAATTTCCTTCTTTTTTCTTTGCTTACCTTTTTCCTTATAACTGAAGCTGTATGCGTATGATTAACAGTGACAAAAAGTTTCGCTATTCAATATCAATGTTCTAAAAAACTCGCCGCACAGCCGTCATGACACCAAGGCTTGTGTGTCACGCCACGTTAAGCTCATGGCACGCCATGGCCTAATGCACAGTTATCGTAATGATATATTTGATTTTTTCTTTACATTTTTAATGTCTTATTTGCATGTTTTTGATATATAACCTAATTTAACTTGCTTATTACTATTGACTCATTGAGTAACACTACAAAACATACGTTTGTATATATATAATATTATATATGAATTAGAAATTTGACGCCATAAGTCACGCCTTGAAAACGTCATGGCTTCGCCGTGACTTCTAAGGCTTGAGGCTTGGCCTCGCCGGCACGCCACGCCTCTTAGAACCTTGTTCAATATTCCTACTGCAAGAAGGGAAAGACATAGCCTTCAAACCGGTTTTTAATACCAAACTTTAACCGGGTATTGAAAGAAATATTTGACCCGAACTGGACCTACTAGACCCGGGACCACCATCAAAACAGAATGGAATTATCATACTTACAGTTTTCTTTACACTTACAAATCATGATTTACGTATACAAGTGAACACACAACAACCAACCAATCACAACCAATTAAGTTTCGCAAAGTACAAACAGAGAAGCATCATGTACAACCCGGTGCATCAAAGTTTGGAAACTGCAAAAACTTGATGGATAAAGGAGCAATAGAGATGGAAGTGTTGAGCTTCACCATGGCAGGTCTGAAACTTGGAACATCCCCGTTCTTGGTTAGCTCCAATGGAACACCATTTAAAAGCATCGTTTTACTTCGGATATTTCCATGTTGAGGTGTCAAGTGGTACTCCTCTCGTGACAACTCTTCATCCGTTGATTTCGATCCAACCCATGACACTGTTGTTTTCAGACCATGGACAAACGATGTTTTCTTTTTTGAGGATGTTTCATGTTGCGTTGCATGCAGATTATTCATGTTCATAATGTTGTGAACACCGAGTTTGAAATGAGTCTGGTTGCTTAAGTTGATCAAAAGCAAAGTTATACCTGTCTGCAACAAGAGAACAACATAAATAGTTAAACCTAATAAATCTACAAGGTTTAGAGGTAGGATATACTAATAATATCTAGAAACATGGACTTACTTTCCCTTTTGAACAATGGGCATAAGTCCTCAAATGTGGTCCAATGTTTCTTCTGTAAACATCAAGAACTCCTGTACCCATAAGCCGATCCCAAAGAAGCGCACTGCATTCATGCATTTAGCTAAGTTTAAAAAAGACGAAATGCAAACAATTTTTTTATCCAATTTTTCAATACCGTTACCTGTAGTAATCAGGGTTAGGCATGAATGTAGTTTTGTTAAGGAGACCGTAATTTCCTCCAATTAACGTTTGTCGACAATAAACTTTCGTGTGATACTTAGCTGCCATTGCAAGCTGATCCAAATACCTATACAGATTCAATGCATAAATGAGCCAAGTAAAAGTAATAGTTTAATTTTATAATTAAAATTACATAAAGCGGACCTGGTGTTTATATATGCATCTTTACGTTTCTTGAAAATGTGTTTAGAGATGATTACCAGAAGCTATTTACGAACGTGTCTGAAACATGACGGCCGCCACTGTTGTATGCCCCACCAGATTCCCCGATCCAAGCAGATGCCCAAGGGCCATCAGTTTGAATGGTTTGTCGAAGATCATTAAATGTGACAGATGCCCGACTCAAGAAATGTGGATCTAAAATCTTTTTAACCAAATTTGGATCAACACCTGAATAACAAGAAAATGCAGTCATTGACTTTTACAGAGTCAAAACTAGTACTTTCTACATTTTGTGTTCTGAAATCTGAAATATTAACTAGCACAAACCTGGGCCCAAATTGTACATATGGTGTGTCATGACATTGACAATTTCGGAACCGGAAACTTTAAGAAGCTCAGTATACCACTTTTTATCAAAGAACCCTCCTGGTGCTACGAGTAATGGTTTTGGCCGGAATTGCCTGTATGAATTGTCAATTATGCCCCTAAGTTCAAGCAAATCATTCCCATATTGTTCGGCTTCGACCATTGCACCAACCCCCTTGCCACTCAATTCGTTACCTGCAGCAATCAACATGTCAATGATAAAGATGAAGGTGCATGCCCCTTTTTTTCTTTTCTGATAGGTAAGACAAAAAAACTCCCATTTATGTGAAATAAGTAACAATAAAGAAGCATATAAGCACTCACTGCACACACTTGTGCAGCAAGCACCCAAAATGCAGAATTTAAATCACATTATATCATGTATGATATTAACCAAGTGCTGACAAAAACTTGGGAGTATATAAATAACTGTTTACAAAAATATACCAAATTCCCATGAGTCTATCTGATATCCCTTGGAAACGGTATACTTTATGAAATCACGGGCATTGCTAGAATTCCAATCTCCTCCCCAAACGCCCTTTTTAATCTGGCGTCTCCCATGGAGTGCATTCAAGCCAAATGTCACACGTGCTCTACAATCAACAAGTTCGGTTTTAAGCATATAAGATTTGAAAACATTAGAAGTACTTGCTTGAGTAGAAAAAGGAAAACTGATAAACTTATGAAGAATTTCTAGTACTCCTTTTGTTCCAAAACGAATGCATATTTTTTGGTTATAGGATATACCATAATAATAGCGAAAAAAGTTCTTTTTTCGCAATTCATACAACCTTAATCTCCCGTAGTCATCATTACAAAGTATTGATGTGATCAATTCACCCCCACAAGATTCTCCCTAAGTTTCCGTTATTAAAGGGTAGTTGATGAACACGAAATATATATGTTGTACAAAATAATATATGAAACGGAAAGACAAAAAGTAAAAACTCACCTTGTTTTAATGAAGAATTGGTTCAATTCATCCCACCTACTCATATGAAGACATCCCTTAGAGAACCCAAACAATCCCCCTTTCATTTTTATGAACGGGTGGCAAGGATCCGAGAAACTACCAACGTTATACAATACTTGGTCTTGTAAAGAACCTCCAACTCGTATTCTCATACGTTCAAAAGCTGTTGAAAACCATCAAAAATAAATTATTTATATAAAAACCAAGCGACTTACATTACATAACATCATAAGTAAATGTTGCCATAAAGTACGCCCAACAAAAACAAACCTTGAATCGCTTTGGCAAGAAAAGGATTAGATAAATCCTGAGAATATGAAAATTGTAATACATTGAGAATTTGCAAACTGTCATCTTTTTCAATAAAAAAGCACTTCCAAGAATGTACATGCTTACCAGATTTAAAGCAGATGAAGATCCCCATGGGCATTGTTGGTAGTCACACTTACGATTCGGCCACCAATCAATGGTGGCACAAATATAATTTGCATCCGTATGCGTCACAGGTATAGTTCCATTAATCACAAGATATGCCTCTTCGACATTTTGTGCCAAAATTCCAGAAATTGATGCTAGGAATAGAAATAATGAGGTGTAAAACTCCATTGATTGATCAACTAATAGCCTCCACTGCTAGCTCAACCTGTGAAAGTATATAAGAGCCTAAGGAGCCATTGAATCACTTATTGGCTGTTTGTTTTTAAAAAAAACCTCTTAATACCTCTGAAGTCTGACTCGGTCAGACGTTTTTACGTTCAGACTGTTTTTCTTCAGACTTCAGAGGCTCTTAAGTCTGAAACACGTCTGAAATTATAAGAGGTAACCTAATGTCTTATAACCTCTTAAAGAACCACCTCTGATTAACCAGAAGTGAAATAAGACCTCAGACTTAACTCTCTTAAAATACAAACGCCACCTTATTCTTTCGAACCAAAGACCTCTTAGTTAAGTTTTGGGAATAATTCTTGATAAAAATGAATAAGAGGAAGAAAAAGAGATTGATTATCTTCTACCAGTTAAGTGGTGCACAAAAGGTTCCTTTACTTTGCAAAAAGACTTTTTTACCATGAAAAATTGGTTGCTCCAATGTTACACAATCTTTTCTATCAACCAACTCAATTGATTTTTGTTTTTGTATATTGTAAACTATACAGAATAGAAAACAACCATCTAAAGGGAATCAAAACCCCATTGCTGTAGGCAATTATTGTTTACCATGCCTTTTTTGGTACTACATAAACCCTAAAAGTAGAAGCAAAGCTATCAATTCTTAACTTGCAAGAAATGTATAAATCCAACAAACCAGGTCCCAATTTGTAGACAACAAATGTCAACATTGAATACCCATAACATAAAATTCAATGACAATAATAATACTAAATAAATGGATTTCAAGAACAAGTAGGTAAACAAATTGAAACCATAGCTACCAATTAACGTTTCAACTAAATTAAACAAATTCACCAAATGCAAAATAGTTAAATCCAGAAAAACCCCATCAAAGTTACAACAAAATTAAAGAAATGAAGAATAACGAAACCTCTAAAAGCTTTTTAGCGACAGTGTAGAAGCAGCTGCTGCTTTGATTTTAGGGAAATGGGGCTCAAAATTGGGCTACTTCTGTGTTGTGGGGTTGAGCTATTTATCGATTTGTCATGGTTTGGTTATAAATGATTTGCTGAAATTCCAAGGAGAGTGGGTGAAGTTATCTGCCACAATTTTCCGATATTCCTTCTACCGTCGCTTTTACTAAAATCAGGTGTTGCTAAAAGAACCAGGCCCCTCACCACAGAGGGGCCCTCTCTGGCGGCGAGGTGGTTTGAAATCTGATCCAAATGTCGTAGTTGTTAATTTATTTATAGAGTACAGTTTGGTCCTTAATGTTTGTTTATTTTAATAGATTTTGTCCTTTAGCTTTAGTTATTCGGTTTTGGTCCCTCATGTTTGTCAATTTGCAATGGATTTTATTTCTCTATTTAATGCATGTTAAAATTTTCAGTTAACTTCGTGTAAGTGATATTTTAGTCATTAGATATCTTAAACCTATTTCCATTTTTTCCAAGCAATGCCCCCCCTCCTCCTCCTCTTCTTCCTCAGCAGCACCCCATTTCGCCAGAAACCGTCTTCCCCAACTCATCTTCGGTAGAAACAGTTTTTCTAACAACACTTCACCGGAGATGGAGACACCTCACCACCGTCACCACCAATCACCTAATTCAAACACAAAACAGTAAAAATCTCATGAGATCAACATACAATTGCAAACGTTGAACATAAACAACATTTTTTATAAACACATTCAAAAAATTTGCGATACAAAATGTTTTAATCAAAACCTAAAACAAAAAAAATCTAAATAAAAAACCTAAATAAACCATAAATCAAGTCGTGAAGCAAAAACATGTCTTCATATTCTCGCATCATCATCTTCATTGTATCTATGAAGAAAAAGAGAGAGAAGAGGATGAACAAGAGATATCGTGAGAAGGGATGGTGCATATGAGGAATAAGGAAATGAACGACGGTTAAGAGGGATGGTGTCGTCGTTGGTTCCTGTCAAAGAGGGGGAATATGGTAAGATTGTGACCTCAATGAAGATGAACATATAGTTGGAAGAGGAGGAGGCAATGACCTCACCGAAGATGAAGAAGAAGAAGAAGGCGACTCGCCATCGGATTTTCCCAAGATATACATGGTAGGTTTGAAGTGCAACGGCAAGGGTGAGAAGAAAATATGGGGGTTTGTCGTTTTGTATTTTATATTTATTTTAATTTTTAATATAATATAGTATATGATGTTATTATATTAAATATATATCATTATTTATTTATTTAAAAGAGAGAGGAACAGAATTGATCAAAATATCCCTTATTTAACAAACACTCGTTAGATAGACAAACGAAATATGTTGCAAATTAACAAATATGAGGGACCAAAATCGAGTAAACAAAGTTGGGACAACAAGATCCACTCAAATAAACAAAATTGAACTTTACTCTTTATTTATATTATTCTATTTATAGCTTTAGTATTAATAGTAAATAATTAAATACTTAAAATAAGTATGTATAACAAATGGAAATTAATTAAAATACCCCAAGTTTGAAGTTGACTTACCAAAATACCTTAAAAAATTAATTTCTTATCAAAATGCCCTTTTTCCCCGCGATAAGATCCCGTGATCGCGGGCAAGGACCAATTGTGAAATTTTTTGCAAGATATATTTACACTTTCAGTCCCTGACCCCCGCGATCGAGGCCCGCGATGGCCCGCTATGGGAACTGAAAGTGTAAATAATCTTGCAAAATTTTACACTTTCAGTCCCTGCCCGCTATAGAGGGCTCCCTCCGCGGAAAAAGGGCATTTTTGGTAAGAAATTAATTTTTTTGGGGTATTTTGGTAACTCACTTTCAAACTTGGGGTATTTTAATTAATTTCCCTATAATAAAATATTATTTTACCATTTAAAAAGGGAATTTAATTAAAATACTCAAAGTTTGACTTTGACTTATCAAAATACCCATTTTCTAAACCATTTTGCAAAAATACCCATTTTTCCGCGATTGGGTCCGCGATCACGGACCAGGGTCCATTTTGAAACTTTTTATCCCGCGATTGAACCACTGTCCCGCAAATAGTCCCGCTACACACACAAAATTGAGAATTTTAATTGATATTTACACTTTCAACCCCTATACTTATTTACTTACTTTACTTTATACCTTTTACTTTCATAATTTTAATTTTACATTTAACACATATAATCGTTTATTAACTAAAATACGTTAAAACAATACGTTTTAATTTTAACAAGTTACACCATTGTACTCGCCTCTTCGATACCTTCGAAATGAGCTCAATATTGAATACTTTTGGATTTATTTATTTTATTATATATCATATACTACATAAAAATATTTTTAATATTTACAATTCATACTCTTATAGTTAATTATTTAATTTATGGTACATCTCTTATTTTTTTCAATTTTGTTTTACACTCATATCGCATTAACATAATAATTATATATTAACTAATTCATTAAATTGTTTTAAATTATTATTATTTGTATGTGTTTATAGATATCGTGAATGACAATAGGACAAGCTTTCACGAGAAGAATATGAAATGGGGTTTTGACAAGTTGGTATCACTGGACTCATTTAAGAATTGTGAAAATTGGTATTTGGCAAATGATGATTCATGTGTGTTTTTTTTTGAGAAGGGTATCCCAGACCACATTGGGTCCAGACTAATCCCTAGGCAAATCGGGCCTTTGGCCCAGCTGCTAAAGCATGCAGCCCTGAGATTATCCTCAGTGGCCACAAGTGCTGCGTGTGGGGCTCGAACCCGGGCAAACGCTATGAACTCCCCAGGCCTTACCACCACGCCACAACCCTTGTGGTTATGATTCATGTGTGTTTGGAGCTGAAGTATTTGTAGTTACAGAGTATCCACAAAAGGATCGATGTTTGTCCATCATAAAGCCTTCGCCAATTTTTAATACTTACACTTGGACCATCGATAATAAAATAAATAAAACGTATTTTAACTATAAAAATATGAATTTTAAATATAAAAAATATTTTTATGTAGTATATATGATATATATTAAAATAAATAAATCAAAAAATATTCAATATTGGGCTTATTTCGAACGTATCGAAGAGACGATTATAATGGTGTAACTTGTTAAAATTAAAACGTATTTTTTTAACGTATTTTAGTTAATAAACGATTATATGTGTTAAATGTAAAATTAAAATTATGAAAGTAAAAGGTATAAAGTAAAGTAAGTAAATAAGTATAGGGGTTGAAAGTGTAAATATCAATTGAAATTCTTAATTTTGTGTGTAGCAGGACAGTGGTTCGATCGGGATAAAAATTTTCAAAATGGATCCTGGTCCGCGATCGCAGACCAATCGAGAAAAAATGGGTATTTTTGCAAAATGATTTAGAAAATGAGTATTTTGACAAGTCAAAGTCAAACTTTGAGTATTTTAATTAAATTCCCTTTAAAAAAACTATTATTACTATTATCATTATTTTTCAAATTGTTACATTGTTTGTGTATTTAGTTATAACTTAAGTTTTATTATTATTATTATAAGATTTTTTTGTTTTGTGTTAGTCGTTCGTTTAGATTTGATGATTGACAAATACCAACGTTGTATATTTGGATTACTTATGGATTCGTTAGTATGTCTACATTGATCCATTAATCTACCAACAACCGAATCAAGATTAGAAGATACAAATGAAGACATTGGTAATCACTTAAATAACCTTCAGAGTAACCATCTAATGTACATGCGCTAATTAGGTGAAGTAATCGTTAAAGAAGTTAGTTATAGATTGTTCGTACACATGATGATCAACTAAAATGGAAAACTAATTACAAGATGTTACATCTACTCATGATCAGCAGTTGATACATTTGAAACACGATGCCAACAACAACAACTAATGATGATTGTGACAAGTTAATAGTCATCGGCTGAAACTGAGTATATTGTTCATGTATCAATAAGTTATGTTTTACTTGCCTGTTTACAAAAGGACAGTCAATTGTGAACCCGCAAAAGCTACAAAGGTTAATCTCGACATACGAAAAAGCACGCAAGGCCTTAAAACAACCTTTAATGCAACATGATTTGGATTAAATACAACACGAGCATACTTGAAGCAACTTTGAGGACCATAAAACTAACAAGCCCAATAAGGTGGTAGGTAAATCTTTAAGGACGCTTTATTGCTACTATTCAGTAACTAAGCCATTGCATGACAACCTCGCTCACTTAAAAGGTATACTACTAGTGGGAGGTCCTCAAGAGAAAAAAAGGTTCGAATATTTCAAGAGATCAAGCATTTAAAGATTCATATGTTCGTTTTCGTAAGAGCTTATCACATCTAAAACTTTGAGTGAGACGAGAGTTTCATAGTCTGTCATTGTGTAACACCTTGATCTTTGGAAGATATCGACGTTTTAAGATAAATATGAAAAATAGGATTTTGGATTAAATCCTAGATTTTATAGTCTTAATGGATGGAGATATCAAATACGAGTCCAACGGTCCTTTCCGGAGCAAAAACGAAGAAGTTATGGCCAAAACAATTTTCGGTACATCCTATGCTATAGTGCCCGCGATTGTGACATTGTCACAATCGCATGGCACAGTCGTCGGGTGTCAAAAACTCTCGGTACAACCCGTGCGATTGTGCTCGCGATTGTGACACTGTCACAATCGCATGTCACTATCGTCCGGGGGTACCAGGGCCTTAAAAAACGCGATTTTCAGCCTTTTTTCTCACTTTATCCTATCTCTCTCTCCTTAAACTCTCCCAAGACGAACCCCTTTCCCCCATTTTGGTTTTTAGAACCTCCAAGGCTCCGATTTTAGAGTTTCTAAGTGATTCCTTACATCTTGAAGAGGATTTGGAAGCTAAGGTATAGGTTCTTCTTCCTCCTCTCTTTTAATGGTTCCAAGCTTTTAGAGTTCACCAAACCCTCTCCTAAAACCCCTCCTTCCTTTTGAAGAAACGAAGATTGAAGTGTATTTTGGTTAACCTAGAGGTTTTTGTTGGCGGATTCAAGTTGTGGTTGAGGTAAGCTTCTCTTTTCTTCATCTAAGAAATTAGGGTTTTGTTGTAAATAGAGATGTTGATGTAAAAATGTTTAGGGAACGATTTTAAGTGTTTGGGGATGATTATTTATGGTTGAAAACTTGTGGATCTAGGTTTTTGGAAGTTTTGCTTGAAGATACAAGTTTCTTCAAAGGAGCTCAAGTTTGGGAAAAATCTAGATTTAGCCTAAATATAACAATGTGAGTTCAAGTTGATTTGTGAAAACGTTGCACATGCCAAAAATGTCCGTTTTAAAGTATTTATGCATTTTACGTGAAATTATAAATTGTTGAGTTATTTGGTGGGTTTGGGTTATTTGAAGTGTTTACCTTTACAAACCTTATAAAACACCCACATTTGGGATTTTGGATATTTTGATAAGTAAATTCTATAAATATGTTCCTTTGATGATTTATTGTACAAATGAAGTCCATTCAATGGTTAATGCATTTTGGCGTATTTGGGGTTTATAAATCTTTTGGGAAACACACGTTTTCATATTATGGGATATTTTGTAAATATAAGGGTATGAGTCCGTTTGGAAAATCAGTCGTCCCAATCCGTGATGAATTTTGAGTTATTCAAATCTTTGAGGATGTGTTTGCATAAAAGTCCTTTATGTAGTCTTGGTTTATGACTTAAGCTAATAAATGTTAAAGTTAGTTTTATGATTTAAACTTCAGGTATTTCCAATGATGGTTTTGTAGAAGGGATTTCATCCCCATTTGGTTATTTTATCGAAGTTTTTATTTAGTTGGTCTTTCCAAATTTGAGAGTGTTACACATTGTATAAGGATCGTCTTGTTTAGACTTAAGTTACCTGTTAGTTGATTCATAGTTCATATTATGTAAAAGACTATGATTTATTAGTGTATAAAGTTTATTCATACAAAAATATTTTTAAATTAAAGATATATGTATCCATCCCAACTTTTATAAATCCTTATATTATTGTTAACCTTCAAAAACACACACACACACACACACACATATATATATATATATATATATATATATATATATATATATATATAGAGAGAGAGAGAGAGAGGGGTAGTATATTTTAGAACCATTAAAAAAATTGCAACCCTTACAACCCATGATCTAACCATTGGTTAAATCATAGATGGTCTAGATTAATTCTCAACATTTTATTAAAAAATCACGGTTTTGATTTATTTCATTTCCATAAATAAGGCGGCAAAGGGTATTTTCGTCACTTCGTGTCATAGAGAAATGTTCTAATGATGGAAACGGTGATTCACCAGAATCACAATCCCGGAATTTTCTCATCCATTTCGATTCGATTTCCGATATACATGCTTTAAGATTTGAATAAAATGTTGTTTGGAACCCTAGAAATCAACGATGGGAGACCGATTCCAAGGTTTGTCTATAACATCAATTTGTGTTTTTGTTTACACAATATATTTTTTATTGGAACATTCTAACTAGGGTTTGATTTCATCGTTCTAACGCATTGGCAAGAAGAATAAGGAAAAGCGAAAGAATCATGATGAACTACTCATTTTCATGATTCAAGAACGCTGCGTCGGACCCCATTTTACTTGATTTTGATGATTCAATAGAAGTTCTTCCATTGCCAGAGGATCTTGCTCAGCCCAATCAAAATCAAATGCATGTACCCCAGAATATGGTGATCGACATAACGACTGCTAGTGACACACCTTTGGTTGAAGAAAGTGAAAATATAAATACAAACACAGCCTCTGATGAAGGTATGGAAGTATAGTTATTCTTGCTCGTGATATGTTTTCTGTGTTACTGGATATTGAAAAATGTTTTGGCATAAAAAACCCCTATTTTCAAGAATCATTGAAGGAGTGTCAGTAGGTCATTCTCGAATGCATACGACATTTGTTGTTCCGTTTAATTAAAACATGATGTTCATCACTATGATTCCTCGAAAACGAGGCAAAAAAATAATTTTTGTGGATGAATGATTTTTTAAACCTTGATGTCTTATTTTGAACTGAAGTAATCATGAATTGTTGAGGCGTAGGATTCTATGTTTTTTGTCGCTACAAATAATATATAGGAGCATAGATGATTTGGGTCTTCATGATTGTTGCATCCATGAATAGTTAATCACTTACATTTTGATTCATGAATTGTGGATGCATGATTGAATATATAGGATCATAGATGATTTGGGTCTTCATGATTGTTGCATCCATGAATAGTTAATCACGTACAGTTTGATTCATGAATTGTGGATTCATGATTGTTGCATCCATGAATAGTTAATCACTTACAGTTTGATTCATGAATTGTGGATTCATGATTGAATATATGATAGTTTTTCCTTTTCAATATGATGCCATGCCATCTAATTTTCTGGGAAATCATTTGTTTATATGTTTATACATGATTTTCGGAGTCATGATTGTTACATACATGAATAAGTACTATGTTAGGTATTTTAGTAGTTAGTGTCTTACAGTTTGATTCATGAATTGTGGCAAAAAATTAATTTTTGTGGATGCATGATTTTTTAAACCTTGATGTCTTATTTTTGAACTGAAGTAATCATGAATTGTTTTTCCTTTTCAATATGTGGATTCATGAATTGTGGATTTTTTAAACCTTGATGTCTTAGTTTGATTCATGAATTGTGGATTCATGATTGAATATATGATAGTTTTTCCTTTTCAATATGATGCCATGCCATCTAATTTTCTGGGAAATCATTTGTTTATATGGCAGGTGGATAGATTGAGCAAAGTTGCACTGGGTGATTTTGGGTGTTGATCGCTGGTTTAAGGCTGCTGCTGTCTGGATTAAGCACTCTGACTGAGTCTAGACAGCGGGGTGTGGCCTTCTTTTCTGGTTTAAGTATTGTTTAGGTTAAGCTCTACTGCGCGGGTTAAGCTCTATTGTGGTTTAAGTGTCACTTTTGTTCGGGTTAAGCTGCAGGGAGTCCCTTTTTTTTCTTTTTGGTCTCAGCGCTGAGCTGTTTGGGCTAAGCTCTGCTGCTTGGGTTAAGCATTGTGCTGTTTGGCTTATTGCGGTTTATATTCTCTTTGTCACAAGGTTCTTCAAATGGAAGTCGCATGTTTGTGCTAAAAGATAGTCGGTTACTTTTGGAAAGAAAGGGATTGGGAGATTCGATGGGAGTTCTTAACATTTCTTGAAGACGAGTGGTTTTATTCTGTTTCGAGGGGCTGTTTGGTCGTGCTGAAGTTGACGGCAGCGGCTGTTTGGCTGTATTTTTTTTTCGGTTCTATTCATGGCTGGGTTCTGTTTGGTTTGCTCCTTGGATTCTTTGCTGCTGTTTTGGGGGTGTAGCTTTGCCCCCTGTTTGTTGTATTTGTCTTGGTGTATTTGTGGTTGGTTTTAATAAATAAGTGGCTTCTCAGGAAAAAAAAGAACAAAGAATAGAGCAAAGCAGAAAGTAAGATTAAGGGAGCATTTGGTTTGATGGAATGATTATTAAGGATTTGGATTTTGTGAAAAGAATTTAGAATTGAAGAGATTTGGATTTAAAATCTTATGATGTGTTTAATTTGTAAGAGTTGGAATAGAAATGCATTTCATTCTTCATAAATAAGTGAAATACCAACCGTCCTAATGAGATTCCAAAATCCTATGTTTGTGGGATTTCAATAAAATCCATGGATTTCAAATCGAGGAAATCCCTCAAACCAAATATGGGATTAAAATGAAATTCAACTCCAAATACCTCCAAATCTAGTCCAACCTAAAGGTTCAAGATGTCAACTCTAGAATCATGGTACCCTCTTTGCACAGATTGTAAGCTTTTAGTTATTACCCGGCTAACCAAGATGGGTACCAGACACTCTTTGTGGTTCTTAAAAAATACTTGATTGGAGTGAAGTCTATCTACTCAGTTATCCCCAACTTCCAGTTATAAATTCTTGGTCTATTATAAGTTCACAACAATTTTACTTTTTTTGCAAAATTTTGTTTTTGTTTAACCCTCCTTCATCTTGAATAATCTGGGTTTCTTCTTCGACTTCAAACAAGTAAACCACCTCCGTCGTCATCATTACATAGCAATGAATCAAAGGTCAAATTCGAGTTCTTCTTTGAACCTTCAACAGAACATAAAGATAACACGTAATCATCAACGGCATCGTCTGTGGATTTCTCATCTCCGCGGTTGATCATCGATACATCCGTATCCTCATGAATGGGTGTTTCATCATGAATCGGTTTAGGGTCAGATGATTCCATTGTTTAAAGTTTTATGATTTCAATTGTTAAGTTTGATAAAGTTCTTCGTCTTGCTTAAATATACAATGAATAATTAATTACAAAATCGTAATAAAATATAATACAAACTCTACACTAAAACACAACCCCATGATTATAGGACATGATCTTGAAAATTCTTCATAACAATATATTCGGATTTTGTAGAAGATAATTTAAAGTTTCATGAAATAAAGTATATCATTTAGGCCATCCGCAGCGCAAGCCCTCAAGCCATCAACGCCACATCAGCGCCACATCAGCTAAGCCCTCAAGCCCTAAACACCTCCAGCGCATAACTAAAAGCCCTCAAGCCCTCAATGCCACATCAGCGCCACATCATTTTTTTAATTATTTTATTTATACATTTAATTGTTTAACAAAATAAAAAAATTTATATATTTTTGAATAAATAAAAATAAGATAAATAATAAAAATAAAAATTCATATCATTCATTAAAAATAAAAATTACAAAATACAAAATACTACCAATTATGAAATTTTTTAATTTGCTCTTTTCTCTTTAAAGTAACCCTCAAAACGTCTCCCGTAAGGTGATCATGCGAGGTCATGAAAAACTCGAAGTCTTTCTCAAATCGTTTTGAGCGTTCGATTTCGAGTTCTTGTTCCAAGCTTGGAAACCAAGCTCCGGGTCTTCTTGCGGTTGTGGTGTATCCGGTCGGTTACGACGGGATGTAGGTGTTTTGTTTGGATTCATGATGAAATTTGAGAGAGTTTGAGAGAATTTGAGAGAGTTTGAGAGATTGTTGGTGTGAAAAAATAAGAGGTTGAGGGTTAATATATATAGTGTGATTAAATTGAAAAAAAATAAAAAAAATAGCCGTTTTAAAATAGCCGTTTGAATAAAAAATTAAATAAACAAACATGTTCGGGTTCCTCGGGTTTTCAAAGCCGTAAGCCAAGCCCGAGCCCTAAGCCCGAGCCACCCTTACCGCAGCCTGCACGAGCCCGCAGCCGAGCCCGAGGCGGTGCGGAGGGCCTTATAAGGATAACTACAATCTACTCCCTGAATATAGGCCATCAAAATCTAAATTAATTGCAAATTTTTAAAATAATAATACGGTTACCTTTATTGGCGGTTACATCATGTTTGGAAAGTGATTAAAACAAATCAGAATTTAAATAAAATATTAATACTATATATAAGAAATTCCAATATTACCATTTTGAATAAAAGGAACACTTAAATGATATTAAAAACCAATCAATTTGGATCAACGGTGAAGATTAGGGTTGCAACGGTTTCAACCTTTTTAAGGGTTGCAAAATAGTCTCCCTCTATATATATGATTTACTAAAACAAAATCACATATGATTAATAATTAAGTGATATCAGATTGTAAAACAAGATCATATATGATTAATAACTAGTAATATCAGATTGTAAAACAAGATCATATATGATTAATAACTAGTAATATCAGATAACAGTCTTATAGATCACATATGATTTACCAACTAAAACAAAATCACATATGATTAATAACTAAGTGATATCAGATTGTAAAACAGGATCATATATGATTAATAACTAGTGATATCAGATAACAGTCTTATAAATCACATATGATTTACTATTGTTTCCTAATCACATATGATTTGATAGGTGTTCCTAACAAACATTTCATCAAAACTATAAGGGTATGAATTGTAAATATTAAAAATATTTTTATGTAGTATATATGATATATAATAAAATAATTAAATAAAAAAATATTCAATATTAGGCTCATTTCGAAGGTATCGAAGAGACGATTACAATGGTGTAACTTGTTAAAATTAAAACGTATTTATTAACGTATTTTAGTTAATAAACGATTATATGTGTTAATATGATAAGGTGTAAAATTAAAATTAGAAAAGTAAAAGATATAAAGTAAAGTAAGTAACTAATTATAGGGATTGAAAGTGTAAATTTCAAATTAAAAATCACCATTGAATGTGGCGCACGCACGTGGGTGGAAAGCTACTGCCTATAATTACTATAATTACTCAATTTGTCATTATTAGATTAAGCTCCTAATTAGTGGTTGAGAATGCTCCTCGTGTTTTCTTAAATAGGCGTTGTCCTCATTTGAACCCACCTCTTTTTTATCAATATGATTAAAAAGCCTTTTGTTCCTGACTTGGTGACTATATTATAAATAATGTTATTGAATAAATACGAAACTTTTATTTAGTATACTTATCAATATAATCATATTTAATAGTAGAGGCTCCGTAAAATGCAAACATTGCATTTGTTGCACACCTTACAAACCACATTGTGCGTATGTGAACAACCAGTATGCATATGTGAACAATATGCATATACATGTGCATATGCATACTTGCAAAAATATACATATGATGAACATACATTTATATGTGATAATGCATATATACTGTTAGAATTTGAGAGTCGATTGATAGAGAGACACACGAGATGGCTGAATTACGGTCGGCTTGCATATATTGAGAGAGTGTTTTGGAGCTGAAGTCGCAATGGTCAGTTGCGATTTGGAGCTGAAGTCGCAATGGTCAGTTGCGATTTGGAGCTGAAGTCGCAATGGTCAGTTACGATTTGGAGCTGAAGTCGCAATGGTCAGTTGCGATTTGGAGCTGAAGTCGCAATGGTCAGTTGCGATTTGGAGCTGAAGTCGCAATGGTCAGTTGCGATTTGGAGCTGAAGTCACAATGGTCAGTTGCGATTTGAAGCTGAAGTCGCAATGGTCAGTTGCGATTTGGAGCTGAAGTCGCAATGGTCAGTTGCGATTTGAGGTGAAGTCGCAAGTGAAGGTTGCGACAATGATGAGTGTGTGAGTTGCGACAATTATGAGTGTGTGGGTTGCGACAAATATGAATTTTTGATGTTCTTGAGTCGGATTTTCAAAATAGACCGGTTTAGGCTAAAATTTGGTACGAAGGTTCGTGATGATATTCTGAACAACTTTAAAACTTGGAATTTTGTCAAAAAAAAAAACAACAGAAAGTGGATTTTCGAGGCAAAAACGACTGTAGCAAAATAAGGAAAATAAAATCGAGAATGCAGATCTGAAAGATGGTTGAGGATGCTTACCTAGAGCTCTGATACCATGTTAGAATTAGAGAGTCGATTGATAGAGAGACACACGAGATGGCTGAATTACGGTCGGCTTGCATATATTGAGAGAGTGTTTACAAGTGAAGTGTCTAACCTAATAATGAAACCCTAAGAGACTATTTATACAAAGAGAAGTTACACATAATTACAGAAAGGACCCTGAACTATACATATTGACATTAATACTCTAACATATACATCTCAGATTATACATATACATGCACATTGGTTTGTAAGGGGTGCAACAAATACATGGTTTGTATTTGATTTGTATCATTTAATAGTATACATCAAAATAACAATTAATCTCTAAGAACATGGTTGATTTTACAGAATAAATCAATTTTTATAGGGTGATTTAAAATGAATTTCCTGTTGATTTTAGTTAATTAAACTTCATTTTGTTATTTATTGTGATAAATATGAACACCAAATTTCTCTTTTACATTATTAATATTTTAAATTAACATAAAAAAGTCAAATAATATCTACTTGTACATAGTTTTTTTTTGGGGAAATTGCCTCAAATAGCCATTTTATACATAATGTTTCTTTAAATAGCCATTTTAAACATCTAATTCCAAAAATGGCCAAAACTTACGCATACAAACTTACGCACAGAGTTTTCTGTGCGTAAGTTTCATTTTTCCCAAAAAAAAAATTAAAAAAAACGATTTTTTTTAAAAACTTACGCACAGAAAACTCTGTGCGTAAGTTTTAATCCTAAGTGTATGCGTAAGTTTTTTTTTTGCACCACGTAGGCTCCACGTGGAAAACCTAAACTTACGCACAGAGATTAAAAACTTACGCACAGAGTTTTCTGTGCGTAAGTTTTTTAAAAAATCGTTTTTTTTCATTTTTTTTTTGGGAAAAATGAAACTTACGCACAGAAAACTCTGTGCGTAAGTTTTTATGCGTAAGTTTTAATATTTTTTTTTGTTTAAGAAAGAATCCGATTCTTTTTCAGTGATTTGACACAACACAGTAAAACCAGCTTTAATTCAATTCATACGGATTCAATTGATTTTTTAAAAAAAATTAATTTTTTGGAAAAACATTTTAGAAAATAATCAAATTGTTTAAAAAAAATTATTTCTAAATAATTTTTTAAGTAAAAAAATTACGCATCGTAAAAATTGTTTAAGTAAAAAAATTGTTTTTTTTTCAAACTTACGCATAAAAGTAAAAAAATTGTTCTTTTCAAACTTACGCATAAAAGTAAAAAGTTGTTTATTAAAAAAAAATTGTTTATTTTTTTTTATTAAAAAAAATAAACTTACGTATAAATTGTAAAAAATTAAAAAAATAAACTTACGCATAAAAAAAAATTGTAAAAAATTGTTTATTAAAAAAAATAAACTAATGCATAAATTGTAAAAAATTAAAAAAATTATAAAAAATAAACTTACGCATAATAAAAAAAAATTGTAAAAATTGTTTATTAAAAAAAATAAACTAATGCATAAATTGTAAAAAATTATAAAAAATAAAAAAAAATAAACTTACGCATAATAATAAAAAATTGTAAAAAATTGTTTATTAAAAAAAATAAACTAATGCATAAATTGTAAAAAATTATAAAAAATTAAAAAAAATAAACTTACGCATAATAATAAAAAATTATAAAAAATTAAAAAAAAATGAAAACTTACGCATAGAAACTTACGTACAGAGTTTTCTGTGCGTAAGTTTCATTTTTCCCAAAAAAAAATGAAAAAAAACGATTTTTAAAAAAACTTACGCACAGAAAACTCTGTGCGTAAGTTTTTAATCTCTGTGCGTAAGTTTAGGTTTTCCACGTGGAGCCTACGTGGTGCAAAAAAAAACTTACGCATACACTTAGGATTAAAACTTACGCACAGAGTTTTCTGTGCGTAAGTTTTTAAAAAAAATCGTTTTTTTAATTTTTTTTTGGGAAAATGAAACTTACGCACAGAAAACTCTGTGCGTAAGTTTGTATGCGTAAGTTTTGGCCATTTTTGGAATTAGATGTTTAAAATGGCTATTTAAAGAAACCTTATGTATAAAATGACTATTTGAGGCAATTTCCCTTTTTTTGTCGTCTATATATACTTATTGTGGTCATTAGCCATCAATCAAAAAGATGATAGAAACCCCCATGTGCATGAGTGATTATGACTTAACACCCTTCTTCTTATATATTTACTCATATTTCTGTTTGTATTGAATAATTAAATAGTGTTTAATATATAGACATGACATAATAAAATTACTAAACAAAATAAAAGAATATAGTTATAGATGGAGACTCAGAAAAAACCCTCAAAAAACAGAAAATTAGGAACATTCTAGTAGTCTTTCATCTGAACGGTATGAACTTATACATATAAATAAAGTAAATTGTTTTATTTTTTATTTTTATACACGTGTGCATTATGCCTATGGGGTTGGTGGTCCATAACCGGTCCTTATCCATCTCGGTCCCATTCAGTCTCAGAATCGCTTCTAAGCAGATACCCAGTTGGGCTTGACCCATATCTATTCTCTACTAGACACCAGTGCCTCAACGCTCCAATATATATATATATATATATATATATGAGTAAATTACATGTTTGGTCCCTATGGTTTATGTATTTTAACAGTTTAGGTCCCTATTTTGAAATATCTATGGATTGCATTCTCGTGATTTGTATTTTATATCGCGTTGGGCCCTTAAACCTAATTACATCCAAAAAATTCCGTTAAATGAGTTAAATCATAGGGGTACTTTAGTCTTTTTACAACTTATTCAAAATTTTATTTTTCTCGTCATTTTCTACATCATTGTGGTGGTTGAAGACGAAGGATTGTGAGACAATGGTTGTAGAAGACGAACGATAAATACGATGGGATCTAATATTAGATATGGATCTGCTTGGTAAGAGGATGAGGGCCACGATTATGTGGTATCTTTGTTTGGTCCATGTGGCTTTTATTTCTTTTACGGAATTAAATTTAAGGACCTAATATATTATAAAATGTATTCCGATTTAATCCATTAATACTCAAACTAAAGATCCAAAATGTTAAAACGCAAAAACTACCGAAACCAATCATGTAGTTTACTCTATATATAATAGAGAAATTACTCGAAATGTCCCAAGTTTGACTTTGACTTACCAAAATGCCCAAATTTTCCCCAATTTAACCAAAATACCCCGCGATTAGGGGTGGCAAAAAGTGACCCAACCCACCAACCCAACCCAATAGTAGCAGGTTGGGTTGAGATTTTCAACCCATTTAAGTTAAATGGGTCAACCCGTCTAACCCAATTAATAAATGGGTTGAGTTGGGTTGAAATTTTTGACCTAATTTCAACCCATTTATAACCTGATTTCAACCCATTTACAACATGCTTTTAACCCAATTACAACCTGCTTTCAACCCATTTACAACCTGTTTGTAACCCATTTATGACTTGTTTTTAATTTATTATCATTATTTAATTATAATTAATAATTAAAAAGTTAATAAAAGAATTAAATATGATTCCACTAAAGTCTAAACAGAACTCCTTTGGTCCTTCCATTTCATTATTCCATGTTCAAACTTTCAAAGTCTAAACTCTCTAAACCCTAGCCAACACTTCCTTCCAATTCCAGCCAAGAGAGCGACACCAGCCCTAGAAACTTATTTGTTTGACTTTATGGTTGTGTTATTGAAACTTTGAAAAATTTATTTCACTTTATGGTTGTGTTTTATTGAAACTTTTAACAGTTTATTTGGTTTATAGTTGTGACTTGTGTATTTGTCATGGAATTATGTTTTAGTCCTTTTTCATTTTATTTAATGTTTTAAAATTAAATGGGTCAACCCAGGTTAAACCCATTTATTAATCAGGTTGGGTTGAGAAAACCATAAACGGGTCTACCCGCTACCAACCCATTTGAGTACCAGGTTGGATTGGGTTGAAAATCTCAACCCATTTACTTAAACATGTTGGGTTGGGTTGAGGTTTTCAACCCAATTAATAAATGGGTTGAACCCGAACCCAACCCAACCCGACATATTTACAACCCCACCCGCGATCGAAGACTCGATGATTTTCCCTGTGATTTCCCCCGCGAACCCCATCTTTGTCTGCGACAGAGGGAATACAACCCGCGATCGACTGAATATATGTCCGTGATCGAGGGAATAGGGTCCTCGATCGAGTGATTTTGGTCCTCGATGGTAGGGTTTTTCATGAAATTGATATGATTTGGACCACGAATCACAACTTTTTTAAGGAGTCTTCGATCGCGGGGTATCATCACAGATTTTTTGGGTATTTTGATTAAATGGGAGAGAGTTTGGGTATTTTTATAAGTGAGAACTCTAACTTGGTCCATTTCAATGAATCACTCTATATAATAAGGCAGGGTTTAGGCCTTACACACGTGGGCTCCACCCACCTCTTGGCTCATATCTTGATCTATCATGGGCTTGAGAAAACTAATTCTAGCCCAACATACATAACCTGACCAAACAATTGAAATTATAGTCTCGTTCTCATCCCAAAGTTAAATGAATTAGGATATATTGTGACCCAATAAATTTGATCCAATGCGTTCATAAAATACTTCTCAAAATTGTTTATATAAAAACTAATAATATTTGTTTTAGAAAAGTCCTAAAAGCTTATTAAAATACCAGAAACATCATATAAACTTAATAATTATTGATCTATATATAAGTCATGCAAAGAAGTCTATTAGGACACTTAAAACGTTTTTGATGTTAGATAAACTCGATTTTGTTGTAATGAAATGTGAAAGAAATGTATGCATAACTTTTACATTTTAAGGTTAAAAAGACGCATGAGTCATATAATCACTCTTAGCATTTAATTATGTTCTACAATCGATATAGACTAGTTTTTGTTATTAGGTAGAGGATCAACGGTTTAATTGAACGAATCTAGTTAAGCGAGTACCATTTTTGAAGATAGAGGTAGCGATGTACAAATTTTATAAATCAAAATGGTTTCTTTCTTTCCTTTTTATAAAAGTCGTACATAAAATGAGATAAACAACAAGGGAATAATATGGAACAAACGAAGAATGATGGTTATAGCCCCCGCTCAAACTCACTTTCAACGCTCAAACTCTAGAACGAAACTCAAGTTATTGCTCATTCTGGCTCATGCTTGCTATAACAATTCCCTTGCCTACTAGAGATGTTAACAAGAGGCACTGTGACCGAATTCAATGTTTTATCGTTTAAATTCATGATTTGTCTTGGAAACTCGAGCACAACATTGGATGATCGTTGACTCTTTGTGAAGGACTCGTATACAAATTAAAGCCAAACGTGCCGGTCAAGAACCACATGGTGAACCATCACTACAACAAAATTGAGTTTATAGGTGAAACGTCCAAAAACCAGGATAAATTTAAACCTTAAAATTTATCAAAGTTAACTATAATTTCATCCAAACTTTTATACATAAATGAAGAATTAGCTATGAGAGTTCACATATATACAAATTGAGCTTATCAAAACAACCTACTAATCTAATCCTAAACATTAAGATTAGATTATACTAGTTGTTTAGACCATTCACCAAAACATTCTCGTATATACTAACTTCTTCATTCATCACCAAAAGTTGAGCATCAGAAATCACTCATCCCTCATCCCACTATTACTTCCCCGAGTTTGTACCTGGTAAGAAAATTTAATTTGAAACGATTAGGCTTACGCCTAGTGAGAACATCCATTTTCAAATTAAAACTTTATAAGGTTTGGAAACCAATGTAAACAAAGCGTATAAACAAACGTGGTTTGCCATCATTCTTACCGTACATATAAACATCTTGCGATGACGGGAACATACCCGATTCCATGAATATGACTAACACTCAGTAAGTCATATCTTCACGTTCGAGAGCCTACTACGAATCATCACAGATTCTAGATCATTGCTCATGTCCAAGAAATTACAATTTACTTTATGCCTATTTCTTGGAGTGGAAGTAGAGATTACAATTTACTTTATGCCTATCTCTTACCTTCCCATAGAAATCAGGAATTACGATTAACTCTCGCCTATTCCTAGATTTATCATCACAATACGAAATGGGAATTACAGTTTACTTTATGTTTATTCCTCATTTCACGTCAACGAGAATTACAATTTACGTTATGCCTATTCCACGTTTCACATCACCATACGAAATGAGAATTACAAGTTACTTTATGCCTATTCCTCATTTCAGGTCAACGGGAATTACAATTTACTTTATGCCTATTCTGCGTTTCAATTAATGCCAGTGCCTATGGATCCATTACACTTACTAGCATACATGCATATTTACTCGAACGCATAAAACTTTTCATATCATATTCTCAAAGCTAAGAATCCCAAATAATCTATCATACCCTTATTCTCAATTGTCCCTCTTCAGCGACTTAGCACGGGGGTTCCGCTACCCGGTTAGCGGATGTGGTCAAGGGGCAACGCCCTTGATGGGTCTGGGGGCAGTACCCCTAGAATTTTTTTAGAAAAGCTTAACCAGATAACACATCCGGAAACTATATCCGGAAAATCCCTTATCCGGAACTATCCGGAAAAGTATTCCGGACTTAAAGTCCGGAACCATCCGATAAACGGATCCGGTATTCTATCCGGACATCATCCGGAATCCGGTACCAATTCGGAACATTCCCGGAATCCGGTATCAAACCCGGTACCAATCCGGAATCCGGTATCAAATTCGGATTACTCATCTTCCGGACTATTCGAACTGCACATCGATTTTTGGTTTAAAACTTATCTCAATCCAAATTCTCAATCGTTTTCATACCAATACATAATTACCAAAACATATAGACAGTTTATAATCAATTATTTCATTTGATTCAACTGCAATTATTTGTAAGAAGAGATGAACTCACCTGAGCTTAATCCGAAATCGACAGAGACTCAAATCAAATTGATTTCACCTTCAAGATTCCACACCAACTAACCAATACCAAATCAAATCAGTTTAAACTACTTATTGATTTATAAGAGATTGAATTCCAAACTATAATTCAACTCTTACCGAAGCAATTTAGGATTCCTCAAACTTTTCTTTCTCTGCTTTGATAGACCGACTTCAGGAAGCAAATGAGATATTTTCTCAAATCAAACCGACTCAATCTTTAAATACCATCACCACTTTCAAACAATGACCAATTCAACCCTAAAGTTTACATTTGATAATTAGTCCAAAACTTTGATTAAATTACATTTCGACCCTATTCATATTTCGAGGTGTTACAATAGGACGCCAAAATAAATAAGCATACTAATAGAGTGTTTTTTAGGACCTTAATTTATATGGCCAAATAAAAAGTGTCATATCTAAAAGTGTTACAATAAGTTTATAGGATGCTTTTGAGTGTCGTAATAAGGTTTTTAGGACATTTTCAAAGTGAAGTGTCGTATTAGCTAAGTTTATAGGACGCTTTTGAAAAACGTTCCATAAACCCATCTTTTTAGAAGACACTTTTTCAAAATGTGTCATATAAAATAGTTAATAGAAAGCTTTATTTGAAAAATGTTTTAAAAAACTAGTTACGACGCCCAAAAGCGTTCTAAAAACTTTTGTGACACTTTTTGTTTGGTCCTATAAAATACTCTATTAGGACGCTTGTTTATTTTAGGCGTCCTATAAACTCCATTTTGTTGTAGTGCATAAACATACACTACTAAATAAAACACTTTTACCTACAAACCTTTCCCTGGGAAATCTGTCACTAAAGAGTGATTCGTCAAAAAACCGTCACAAAAGTTAGTGGGTAAATTTTTGGTGGATAATGCAAATTAGTGACAAATTACCTAGGGATTCTCTAGGTGATCCATGGGTATTTTTTCTCGAAAAACATCGGATTTGACCTAAATTATTGGTATTTTCTGGGTGATCCCTGGACAATCACCAACGGTAATTTCCCAAGGAAAATTTGTGGGTACTAGTCATTTGTTTTGTAGTGATATAGCTTTTGATCAGAGGTTGAATCGATCATCAGAAGAAGAATTAGGCCAAAAGTTAGGATACATTTAGGGAAAATCAAACTTCCATCAAAGAGAAGCAAATGAAAGACTTTCATAAAAGTTCTCGTAGAATTGAGAATGAAGTTTTCATAACTATTTCATTTTTTCATTTTTCAAAAGCTAGCTAGAGAATGAAACCTTTTGAGAAAGGTTAGATTGATGGCTTTGTAGTTTAGACATTGAAAAGTGAGATACTTTGCTTTCCTTCCACCGTATGAATCCTAATAATCACATGTACAGAAAGTTCAATTTGTTAGCCACCATGTGACCCTTTGCTTGCCTTCAATTCCTCCATTGTTGATCATAAACACCTACACAGTGACTTCCCTTTTAGGGTTTCTTCATCCTACAAAACCCTCATGACCACCCCAACTATCTTCTCAATTCTTATATAGTTCATAATCATTAATATTCGGTTTTATATCGATAAGATAATGGAGAATATGATCAAACAAAGAAGGTATGGTTAATTCCTTTGATCTTCATTTTTTTATAGCTATACGGTTTAAAATCAAAACCATGGTTGATTTCTTCATTTAGGGGTTCATTTTCGGAGCATGGACAGCGCCAAGACAAAGAGTCCTTCAAAGGTTTGATTTAATTTAATTTCTATGATTCAAGAAAATCCTAGAAATTAAGAACACGTTTGGTTTTTGTTAATTTGTAGATAACAAGACGTCATTGAACTGGTTCCAGAAAGGAGATATTCAAGATTATGATTCCATCGACAGCGAATATGCAGCCGCGATAGCTGCAGCCTCCTTCGCTATACACTCTTTCGAAGAAAAAACGAGCTCTCAGCATCAGAAAAAACAGAAACCTACAGAAGAAGGTAATTTTTATTCACATGCATGTATTGTAATTTCGGTTGAATCACCTTCTAACAATTTAGTTTCTTTTAAATCCATAACCTTATGATATATTTTTGCATGCCACTTTCATACACCAAAATGCCTAAATACTCCTTGAAATCACAACCTTGTTTTGATTACAAAAAAAAACACATACATGTAATTTCAATATATATATGTATGTATGTAAATCATGATTACTGAGCAGAAATCAAGACCCAAGTTAGATTACTGATAATAGAAAACGTAATGGGTTCAAATCGATGCCTAATTAATTAACTTTTGATTTTATTAGTTGAAGCTAATTCCAGGAGAACAAGAATCATGAGTTTGGCTGATAAAACTCCATCGTTTGCAAGACCTGCAAGTAGGCCAAGAGATGCATATGCTAATAATCAAAGTTTAAGCATACATAGAAATGGAAACACCAAAGTTGATGCTTGGGAGAAAGCCGAATTGCTAAAGATTCAAAAACGGTACAAAATCCATTATATATTCTATAAGCAATTTCGCTTCAATCTTCATTCAATTCGAATGATTAGTGTCATCTAATTGATAAAAGAATTCCCAGATACGAGAAGAATTACCTAACGATTCTCCAGTGGGAGAACGAGAAGAAAGCAAGAGCTAAACGTCGAGTGGAAGAGAAAAAGGTTTGAAGCTATTCGTTGTTTCGATTTTCTCTTTAATTAAAAATGGATTAATTAAAAGATCTTGACGAGTGAATGCATTCATGGTTCGAAACACAGAAAGAACTGGATCAAAGAAGATCGATGAATTGGCAGCATTACAAGAACAAGGTAGCGAGGATCGATCATGTAGCTGGAGGAGCTCGATCCCAGACCGAAGATAAAAAAAAGCACGACGAGAAGAAGGTGAAAGAGAGAGCAAGGGAGATGAGATCACTTGGAGTTTCATCTCCAAAATATTGTTTTCTCTGCTGATGATTTGGTCTTTTAATATTCAAAACATGTATAATTCTGTAAATGATGTTAATTAGCAGAATCCAAGTTCATGTTCATAAACTTGGAGTCAGGGCCTTCAAGTTTTTCAATACACTTTAAACATAAAGTATTTATTGGATTTTTTACAACAATAGTGTTTTTTTTTTATAACCACATTTGTTTTTCTAAGACATTTTTTCTAAATAATATCATATAAAAAATCCATTAAAACGTTTTATTTCAAAAATGTCCTAACAAAATTAATAAGATCATCTCTAACAACAATGCTAAAATAGAAAAAAGAGGGATTTTAACAATTTTTGCTCCAACATCTATTCTATCTTATATGCTAAAATAGAGAAAACATGAAAGGGAGGATACAAATCTTCAAATTTGGAGAAATTTCTTGTATGCTAAAATTAGAGAGAAAAAAAGAAAGAGAAATAATACTATAATGTTTCACCAATAGGAGGCATTGAAATAAATGGACAGGAGAGAGAAACAATATTTTATTAAATGTATTGAATATTTTATTAATATAGTTAATGTTAGGATTGCTAAGAGCATCTCCAACCTTGACACAAAAAAAAAACACCAATTTTGGTGTAACATCCCAATAAATTCAACAGGACATACATAACATTAAATCATAACATTTACAAATATGGGTCCCAAAATGTCATTACATCAATCTAAAACTTAGGTTGGCGGAAACAACCTATACACAACTGAGAATAATCTAGCTTCTACAAGAGGCACTTGCACTGTCTTTAACTGCATATGTACTCTATCTTGCTTTTGCTCATTTACCCGAGCCTCTTACTAATCGCTTACCTGAAAAGGTTTTAGTTTTGAAAAGCGAGGGTTAGACCATGAGGTCTAGTGAGTTCCCTCCATAATCGGTGTACATCAACATTATAAAATCATTTTTATAAAACAGTTCACATTCTTCACACAAACATCAATCATGGTACTGTACAGTGTTTAAGGATCACATTTCTAACCGCGATCGGGGACCCAACAGACTCCTCTCTCGCCTCATATCGGGCCCAAGCAGACTCCCCTCTATCCAAGTAGGAAGAAAACGAATTCCCTCCTACAAGCTCATCACATATCCGAGTAGGAAGGAAATGAATTCCCTCCTACAAGCTTCTCATAACAGCCCAAGGGATCATCGGATCCCGAGGTCTTCAGATCCCACTGTGCAGACCGACTCCACATAACATACACATAGCTCATCATAATCATAAAACATGAAATCCGTATAACACTTTACAATTCATTTCATCTTGCTGAATAATCTTTTCAGTAGAACATACTTTTCATGGGAAAACGTTCGTAAAAGCTTGTAAATAAAGCATGCTCATAAACATGCCCTGATCAGTAAAATATTAACTTTCATTCACGTAAAAATCATGTAAAATAACATGGCATTTCCACATAATCACTTTCTTTGGAAAACACGTAAAATCACGTATTTTAGTTAGAAAAACTCACCTGATACGCTTACTTCCCTTTCCCACTCTGTTCTGTACTTCCAATCGATCTACCTGAATGAATGGATAAAACATATAAGCTGACTAGCCAACTGTCCGGATACTAGCTTACCGGACATCTCAACTTTCCGGACAACTTACCGGGTGAACTATACCTACCGGACAATTTATACTTACCGGATACTTTCTACTTACCGGACACTTATACATTCCGGACACACTCACTTTTCGGACACACATCCTTTCCGGACACACACACTTTCCGGACGCACATCCTTTCCGGACACACACACTTTCCGGACACACATCCTTTCCGGACACACACACTTTCCGGACATCACATCCGGAAACTGGAACTGTAACTTACCCGGAAACCCTCGACATCCGGACACCTATGATCACCATCCGGAAACCCCCCACTGTCCGGACACTACTGTCCGGACGGGGCGACGTCCGGAAACTGTGGGCTGGACGAAAAACCAATTTCCAAATGCGATTAAAAACCCACTTTCTGTTAAAAGTTCGATTAGACAAACATAAAGGTTCATCCATCAATCATAAACACTCATTTAATCCATTTCTTTACCCCTAAATCGATTCATAAACCACAAAACCCCAAATACACTTTTAAGGGCACTTGGGTGAAGAAACAATTGAAATCATGGTTTTTCTCCCTCAAAATCTTAGGCCATACAGATAGAAAACATCCATTAACAGTGAAGAAGAGTTTGGAGGAAATTACCTTCACTAATTTTTTCTTCTCTTTGATTTCTCTCCCAAAAGTTCTTCTTCTTCTCCTCTTTTCTTCTCAGCCGCAAACAACACAACAATTGAAAGAAAATGGCTAAACCTAGGGATTAGCATCCCCTTTATATCTTTCTTAAATTGCCAAACAGTCCCCCAACTCAAGCTTTTCTTTATTAGACTTTAGCCATCAAACTTTCAATACAAACTAGAAAATCGGGTTGTTACATTTGGTGGGCCCAACAACAAAAAAAACCCTCAACTCCAACCATCATCTAAAAAAACACCAAATTTGTGGACCCCACCATAAAATAACATATTTTATTTACTATTAACTATTTTTAATAACAATAATTATAATTTGTAAATATAATAATAAATAATCAGTAATTAATTTATTTAATGAAGACCGATAAAAATAAAACGATAATTTTTTAATTGATAATACATTTAAATAAAATTACATCAATACAAATAACACAAATTAAAAGCATAATTAAATAATACTAATGCTTTGAGTTAATATACTCGTCCCACAATACAAATATCAAGGATCTGGAGAAGAAGTTCAAAACCAAGCCAGAGGATCTCACGATGAGACAGGAAACTTCTCGTACTATGGTGGTCAATGGACACTTTAATTTATGTCTTAGTTTTTAAATTTTCTGCTATAAGATTATGCTTATCTAGTGTTATGTATGTTTAATTATGTTATGAATTTGTATTTTATAACTTTTATATTAATGTTAAATTTCTTTGTCGTATTTAAAATTCAATTACATGTGTATATATATATATATATCATATAAATATTAATTTATAATAATTAAGTAATAAATAATTAAAAGAGTAACTTATTAATATATATAATATATATAACTTACAATATTTCTTAATTAAAACTTACGATTTTTATTAATTAAATATTCTAATTTTTATTAATTAAATATTACATAGTGGTGGGTCTCCACAAATGGTGTGAGGCCGGCAAAAACAAAACCACACGGCATATTTGCCGTTCAAAACATTCGGCCGGCAATTTTTTTTTGAGTTTGATGGTCTAAGACACATATTTTTACAACTCACTTTATAAACTTAGGGACCGTATACCAAACTTTTATCAAGTAAGCACTTACCCAAAATAGTTATCACACTCACCTTATCGGGTAACATTCTTGGTCTCAAAATGGATTGTGGTAAACATCTTTTACGCTATAAACGCTTACCGGATAAGATTATCGGTCCTTGTTATGCCTCTTAGCGAGTAAGATCCTTAATCTTTGCCATGCTCACGGGTAAGGTAAGTGACTCCCGGTACAATTTGGTCAACGATGTATAAGTTTTATAAAACAGTTTCTTATGATATACATTTTTAACGTTTTATAAACCTTTTTTTGTTGTAGTAAACAGAAAACCAAAATCCAGACTCTTGAAGTCATTGAGTTTGTTACGAATTTATTATTTCTATTTCCGAATCGAAATCGTTGGAAAAAATGTAGCATATGTGACATATTTACTGTAACACCCTCAAAATTGGAAGAGCAACTAAATAAAAACTTCGATTTAATAGATAAAAAGGAGATGAAATTCTTACTGCGAATCATCCTTGAAATCACCTCAATTTTTAAAACGTCACAACTACAACGTTGTCCATAATCTAAGTCTTACAATAAGACCAAATAAAGTCGGGTATTATTTAACACAATGACAAGCTGCTACTCCCAAAATAAATGCGAAAGACTTAATTAAGCCCTTCACTCCTCGAGCACACTACTAGCACTCATCTCTTCACAATGTCACTAGAATTAATCCCAACCTGAACCTGTTGCACATGCCGACAAATAAAAAAGTTAGGCTAACGCCTAGTGAGTTCAAGAGTTTTATCATGATTGCGTAAATCAATAAATGAGGAGGACGTAGCTTGAAAACATAATTTCCCAAAAGAATTTATAACAATTGTGTAAACAACTCATTTTCCCAACACACACAAATCTCGAGTCGAAAACTTTCATATTCAACATTTTCCAAAATAAACTTACTCCACAACTCACTCAAAATGTGTTTTGACGTTAAATATCCCAAGTAATATAAACGTGAATGAAACCCCCATATTTAAAACATCCAATAAGGATGAGGCATAGTACTCCGCCAATAAACCATGAAAAACATTTCACATAAATAAAATGCGTCACTGAAAATATGGATAAAAATAAATACCCAAAAACAACACCTTTCGGTGACGGGGGAGACCCGGTTCCATCGAAAGTGACGGGCACACAAAGTTAGGTCCCTTATGATGTTGCTGGATTACACCTTAAGTCCCGGTTTTAGTTCCTATGCCATAAAGACATCACAACCTCAAACCATATACAATGCCTTTATTGCCTACTCCGTCGAGTTACACCTCAAGGACTTATGGAACCACATTGCCTATCCAGTCTAGACGAGTTACACCTCAAGGACTTCAATGTCCCCTATTGCCTACTCGCTAGTGGCCCCAAACGGCCTACCGCATATAACCCTGCGTTCCAATAGTCCACTTCTCGTGCACAAAGAGATAGACACCAAAGATAACTCATAACCCCGGAGTACAACCCATAACGGTTCCTCTCCACAAAAGAACGAGACGTCAACAACGCTAGTTCGACATAAGCCCCAAAGTGAGAATATCACGACTCATCATTATTAAATATGACTGACTTACATGCCTATGGATCCAATGCATTACAGTCTAAAAACGTTACATGACTTAACACAGATGAACTAATGCATTCAAAAGATGTAACCTCCAATTAAAATGCAATAAAGTGCAAAACACATCCAAAGCTCCATCTCGAGCTATTAAAACTGGGCAAGTGCCCCGCGCCTTGGTTAAGCCCAAAATGGCAAATCAAACGTTTGGCTAACTACACGAGTCCATACGGTTATATAACCCAAAATACACTTTTACTCAAATCTTTAACTCATATAACACAATTGGCCTTCGACCCAAATTTACAAGATTTACAATTCCCAAAATGTTCATAAAGTCGAGATTGACCAAACTCTAACAACTCTCACAATTGTATTTCCAAAACGTACCGTTTCATAGTTTATGCATATAAAGACAACACTAAAATCACGTTTTTACCCAACAACCTCCATTTGTGAAAATAAGTTAAATAAACACTTTCAATCATGATTTACTTAACAAAGTGTCCAAAATCCCAAAAGTGGGTGTTTTATAAGATTTTATAAAGTTAAACACTTTCATAATCAAAACCCACCAAATAGCTCCGCAAAGGGTAATTTTCATGTAAACACATAATCACTTTAAAAATGACATTTTGGCATGTACAACGTTTTCACAAATCAACTTGAACTCACCTTGCTAGATTTAGCCTAAATCTAGATTTTCCCCAAATTGAGCCCCTTTGAAGAAACTTGAATCTTCAAGCCAAATCCTCTAAAAACCTAGATCCATAAGTTTCCAACCATCAAAAACCATATTCAACCATACAAAATCATTCCCCAAACATTTTCATCAATAATCTTAACTTATACCCAAAACCCTAATTTTCCATTAATGAAGGGAAGAGAAGATTTACCTTAACCACCACATGAATCCACCAACCAAACACTTCTAGGGTTACCAATGTGAGCTTCATTCATCATTTCATCAAGAGAAGGAAAGGGTTTAGGAGAGGGTTGGGTAAAACCTTAGAAAGTGTAGAAATCCAACCAAAATGGAAATGAGGTGAAGAACTCTAACCTCCAACTATGAATCCTTATTAAGAGATAGGAGAGAGGCTTTGATTTACAAGATTTGTGGCTTCAGGGGATCCAAAATCAGTTTAAAGGGGTTAGGGTTCGGTTTGGGAGGGTTTAGAGAGAGATGGGTGAGATAGAAAATGGCAAAGGAGGCTGAAAATCCCGTTTTTAAACAACCAGGGCCGCCCCGCGACTATGCCGCGCGATAGTGACACTGGTCACTATCGCTGGCACTCTCGCCCGTGTGGGGTACCTCTCGGTACACTCCTCGCGATTGTGCCCGGCGATAGTGACCAATGTCACAGTCGCCGGCACTCTCGCCCTAAATCTCCAACTTTCCACCCGAAGTACTTCCGTCGCTGAAGAGGTCTCAAGGCAGGTCTTTTTCCACTCGAAGCTTACTCCGTCAAACGCCAAACAGGCACGATGTTACCTTTCCTTACCTGAAAAATACGGATGTTACATTTACAAACATCCCTAACTGTAGAAAAGACATTAATGTAGGCATGGCAGGTCCATTATCCCTATCTTGAACCCTCCATTTTGTTGCACAATTTGTAATTTAATGGAACAGTGCCAACCCATGATGTCACATCTTGTCCAATGACACTTGGAGCTTATCAACACATTTACAAACATTGTTCAAGACTTTGGTGTCACTCTGGACCTTTGCATTCATTCCCTCCCAATCCCATCCTAATCTCATTCGTGCATTTTCTTTCCATTTAATTAATTGCCGACACTATTCATTTTCACTTTTTTTTTTGAAATTCATATCACAAATAATTGTATATGTATGTCATCTACGAAGATGTTATATATAATACAAGTTGTTATTTGTAATTTAATTTGACATGACATTAGACTGAAATATATAATATAACTGTGTATACGTGAGATAATAATGTGTATTTGTGTTTCACCCATCTGTTTGATCACTCTCGCTCGTCCAATCCTCTTCCCTAACTTGCGAAACACATTATTGGGTTGCTCAATTTCGTTATAACAACTAAAATATATGAGGTGTTAATAAGCTGTCTAATTTTGTTTTAAGTTTTAACAATTAATTTATTGTGATGTGATTATTTAAGATATACAGTATTAGGTCTATAAATTTAAATATCTCATTATGTGCTCCATTAGTGTAATAAATATATATGGAAATGAGGGTTCAATCAATCATATATGAATTGGAGCAAATAAATATACAGATTTTAAACTGAAAATAGAAAGTAGGCCTCAATTAGAAAATTGGGAGCAAAGACTTGATGCAACTTAAGTAAATAATACACACACACACACCATTTGGACCATTTATTGTTTCCTCAAGGGACTACATGGTGGGTGGCTTTGGACCACCTATCCAAAATTAAATTATTTATCATCACCAATTTACTCCATATAAATATAGTTTGGTTTTTGATAAAAATAATAATCATTGTAACAAGGATAAAAAAAAGATCTTTATTTTTAGATTAATCATAATTGAATATATAATAATTAAAAAAATTCTTCTAAACTAATTTGGTTGTTATTTTGAGACCTAATCTGAACCATTAGATCAACACTAATTAAAAGTGAACAAGGGTTTAAATCCATTTTTAATCTCAACTTCTCTTCTCACATGTGATTATTCATCTATCACTATATATATATATATATATATATAGAGAGAGAGAGAGATACAAAGTTGGGTTCAAAGGAGAATGATATCTATTTAAAGAAGATAAGAAAACGGCCGAATCACATTTGATTTTACACTAACACCACGTACAAAATCACATGTGATTAATGCAACTTTGCCCCGCGACATGAAGACGCAACCAAAGTTGCATGGACACCTTTTTTTTACCGTTAATGTAAAATCACATGTGATTTTGCACGTGATTTGATCGTTTTCGTGTTTTCTTAGGTAGCTAGCATTCTCGTCTGATCCTCCCTCTCTCTGTGTGTGTGTGTGTGTGTGTGTCCTCTCTATATATAGGGTTGGGTTCCGGTGAGAAGTTGATGTTAACGTGAGAAATGGTTATCACCCGTTGGATGAGAAATTGATGCACATTAGGATGAGATCCAGTGCATCTCATCCTAATGTGCGTCTATTTCTCATCCAACGGTTGATAACCACTTCTTACCGTTAACTTAACTTCTCATCGGAATCCAACCATGTATATGTATATGTATTTGAAACCTAAGCAATGGTATTAGAAATTGTTATAACAAAACTTATATATTAACATACGAAATGTATGTATGAAACGGTGAAACCTAGCAATGGTATTAGAAATTGTAACAAACTTATGTATTAACATACAAAAGAGACCATTGTTTTGCCTTGGATACAAGCTTACCTTCTTAGGTTCTTAAAGGATGTGGGCTCAGACTTCAGTGTGAATGGGCCCATTAAACAAGTCAGCAGACAATGACCCAACTCAATTACACCTCTTTCTAATCTATTTTGGCTAACATGTTTGTACAGTTGTACCTTATGCATGCAAACTTGTATCTTTATGCATAATTACATGTTTTTTTTTCTTTCAAAATGTCAAATTACACCAATAATCTTTTATTCAATAATCTAAAGCTAATATTAATGTAGGTGATAAGGTGACTGAAATAAACTTATAGTACCACAACCACAAGGGTTGTACGTGACGTACTGGTTAAGGCCCTGGGGGATGTGCGGAATATCTCATCTATCCAGGGTTCGAATCCTGGCGCACACAACTTGTGGTCACTGAGGTTTAATCAAGGCCGATGTGTTACAATCATAATTTGCCAAGGGATTAGTCTAGGCACAACCTAGGACACCCTTAAAAAAAACCTATAGTACCACTTCGACCAAATTAAAATCATATGTTAATATTAATGTAGGTGATAAGGTGACTGAAATAAACTTATAGTACCACTTCGACCAAATTAAAATCATATGTTTTCGTTTGTTTGTTGGTCTTGTGACCACATAACTCATCCCATCTGATCGTGTCGACATTAATGTATCAACTAGTATTAGAGCGACTGAAATTTGTGACGAAGAAAGACAAGAACTTGACAAAAAAAGAAAAAGAAAGGGACAAATGAAGAAACATGCACATAGAATATATAAACCCTAAATATGGTGATTGCAAATAAAAAGAAAGAAAAACATGTACAGAAACAACTATCCACTTCTCTTCTCTTCTCTTTCTATTTCTCTTCTCTCCCTAGATGACAATTCAGTCCACCACATTATCCATCACAACCCTAAATGGGAAATCCCAAATGGGATCCACAACTCTCCAAAACCCCACCAAATTGAAAGCACAGAATCCCATCTTAAATCCCAACCATGGAGAGGGCAAGGGTGGAAGCATTATTATTATTATATATGACCCCAAAATTAAGTGGGGAATACCAAATTTGGAATCCCAAAAGAAAGCAAGGAACAACAAGAAGAAAGATAAAGATCCTCCCACATGCATAGCCAGCAGCAGCATACCCCTCCTTCTGTCCCAATGTACATAATCATTTTCTTTCTTTTTGGGGAGTAAAACCCTTTTTCCAGATGTGCTTTACTGAATTATACCATGTGTAATGAAGGTTGTACATTGCTTTTCTGGAAAAAGGTCTCTTATTCTATAAAGAACCTGTTTTGCTTCTGACTCTATTGTCTGTACATACCTTTCTTGCTTCTCCTTCTATTTGCAGACATAAATGACATTCTCCAGGTTACTGATAGTATTCAAAAAGATTGAAATTTAGCACCCAAGAAATGATCTTTTTTGAATTCTGGAAATGGGTATTTGAGTAATTTACTCACTCTTTATGTGTGTGAATTTTCAGGCTTAGTGACTATGGAGTTGCAGAAATAACTTGGGAAAATGGTCAGCCAGCCATGCATGGCCTTGGAAGGGCTAATGAAACACTAGAATCTATTGTTCATCAAGCCACAACATGTTACAACCAAAGTCAAAATCAAGAAATTGAACTACCACAAAGTCAAAGTCTGCCAAGATCGCGCAATCTGAGCTCCAATGTTGCATCTTCAAGTCGGAAATGGGGCGATGGCCCAGGCGAGAGTTATCTCAAGAAGCGGCCACGATCATCTGCGATCTTCCAAGATCAATGTGTTAGAAATTTGGGGACTGCAAGTTTACAAGAAGATAATATAAGTAATGAGGGGACGATTAATTCGAAACATAATGACACCACAATGATGACATGGCCTTCATTCGACTCGCCGAATCAAAGCTTCAAAAGCAAAAACACAGATGATGATTCTGCTTGTCAATACGGATCGGTATAAAATTCAAAACTCTTGGGAAAAATTGAAACTTTTAACTAGTTTGAATTAATCAAGAAAGTGAAAAGAATGTATCAGAATTACTACTTTCTAATAAAACCATAACCATGTTAGTTAAATTGTCATTTCTTGATTTTGAACAGGAAAATCAAGAAGAAGAATGCAGGAATGAGAATGAAACAGTTCGATCTCAATCAAGTCGGCGAAGCAGAGCTGCTGCTATTCATAACCAAACCGAACGGGTAATTTGCTTATAAATTTATCCATCATTTTCTTAGAAAATAAATAATAATGAAAGAATTTATATTGAAAAATGTGATCTTACACGATATATCGTTGTTTTAGCGACGACGAGAAAGGATCAACCAGAAGATGAAAGCTCTACAGAAGCTGGTGCCTAATGCTAACAAGGTCAGAATTTGTGTTCTGTTTTGAACTTTGACTATTTAAGTCAATCCTACAAACTTTCATATTGAAAATCAGTATGCAATTTTATAAAAACATAGCACCAAAATCTTTCCATATCTAAAAGATATCATAAGATAAAATGGGTTATCAAAATTTTCTGAAAATTTAACAAAATATTCTATCAAATTGAAAATATTAAATGATTCATTTTGACCTCAAAAGTCAAAATATACCTCATTATTTAAGTCACTCAAATGGGAAACATATCTAAATCTGGAAACTGTGTTCATAGACGGATAAAGCTTCAATGTTGGATGAAGTGATTGATTACTTAAAGAAGCTACAAGCACAAGTGCAATTGATGAAGAACATGCCAATTCCACCACCACAAATGATGATACAATTGCAACAACAACAACAGCAACAGCAACAACAACAACTCCAAATGTCTATGCTAGCTCGAATGGGAATGGGATTCGGCCTTCAAATGGGGATGGCCGGAGTTATGCCTCCGCCAGCTCATCATCCATTTATGGTCCCACAAACCATGATTAGTCCCGCCCACGTAGGCGCCACGTCACAACCAATCCACACTCAGCCATCCACCAACACCCCAGTTCCGTTCAACGACCCATTTCTAGCACAAGTATGTTAAATTTGAGTTTTAGATTTATAATAGTCAAAGTTGTTATGAATTGTTTGATTCTTTCACTCTAAGCCAACAAGAAGCTAATTCGGCCTCATTTTCTTGGTGCAGAATATGAACTTGGATATGTACAACAACATGGCAGCGTTCTACCGGCAACAAGTTAATCAGGGGAAATCAATGGGCACAAGTTCAAGAAAAGAGTGATGATATGATAAAGATAAAGATAAAGATAAAGATAAAGATAAAGAGAAGCATCTTGTAGTTATTGTTAACAAATTTATATATATAGTTACACTTAAGTGTATGCATTACTTTGTTGATCATGTAAGCACTGTTTTTCCTGTATTTGTTGCTAGAATCAATTGTGCCTGGTTTGTTATGAACTTATGATAAATATACTAAAGTAACTATATGCAAAATGCTATATTAGTAGCAAAGATTGACCAAAGTGGGGTCAGACCATGGATTCCAGCTATTCTAGACCACGTACTTCCGTGGTCCCGTAAAATTGGATCAATAGGTTATCCCGAAAAGATTTGATCTGGATTTTCGGAAGCAGGAGCACCACAAGAAAGATCTCAATTTGATATTAGATAAATGGAAATCCGTAAGAAGATAATAATAAAGGATAATTGGTGTTTCAGATAGTCAGAGTCCAGAGTCCGCGGTAAGAAAGGATATAAAACTTTTAACCCAAGTCTCAATAGACAAATTTCAGTTTAGGAATTTGAACCAAAGATACTTTTGTTTAAGTGATTCATAGAAATCTGATTGCAGAATCAAACAGATTTTAGCCAAACAAGTAAGGCCATCCGTACCCGGCTCGGGATGCCTTCGGGCTCAGCGGGAATGGGCTACGGCCCTTGCGGGATGGATTCCGGGTTCGGGATCCCGATTCATCCCGAAGGTTTATTAAAAAAAAAAAATTATTTAATTTTTAAAAATAATGCCGTTGAACGGCTCTTTTTAAACAAAAATAAATAATTTTTTTTCTCAATTTAATCCCACTATATATTTAACCCTCAACCTCTTATTTCTCACACCTCTCAAACTCTCTAAAATTCTCTCAACCTCTTATTTTTCACACCTCTCAAACGATTTGAGAAAGACTTCGAGTTTTTCATGACCCCGCATGATCACCTTACGGGAAACGCTTTGAGGGTTACTTTAGCGAGAAAAGAGCAAATTCAAAAATTTCATAATTGGTAGTGTTTTGTATTTTGTAATTTTTATTTTTAATGAATGGTATGAATTTTTATTTTTATTATTTATCTTATTTTTATTTATTAAAAAATATATAAATATTTTTATTTTGTTAAATAATTAAATGTATAAATAAAAGAATTAAAATAAATGAGGTGGCAAAAGGGTTTGAGGGAATGGGGTAAGGGTGTTTAGGGATTGAGTGAGGGATGGAAGAAAAAGCTGATGTGGCGCTAATGTGGAGCTGGAATCTTTGAAAGATGGGGTCATGGGGTACTGATGGCCTAAGGACCAATAGAAGGAGTGTTTCACTTTCTATGTAGTTATGAGGTTGTTCCCAACATTTAATGATACAGGCTGGATTCATGTGAAATGATTGGATATATCTTGTACATTTGTGCTATGTTATGTTGTATTGTCCTACACCAACATCTACTCTATGGTATTGTCCTATACCACTTCCATTTCAATCATTTCCATTATCATTATGTGTGACTTCATGCAACAAAAAATAAAAACATACCCTTTGCTTGCTTAGATTCAAACAAATTAAATTCATAGGAACAAAGTACAACTATAACTATATATGAAATCCATTTGTCTTAAATCAGTATTTATTTATAAATTAATACTGTATTTTGTGGAATAAAGTTTTCAATCAAAATAAGTGATTCTAGAGCAAAGAGTCTGAAGATCCCACTTTGCTCCAATCTAATAAGAATTGTTAACCATGTATAAAAAAAACTGATACGTCATAAATTGATTTTCGTAATTAGAATTCTTATAATTTGTTGTGTAAAACGTAATGTTATTAGATATTTTTTCAGTCACTTGGTAGGAAATATGTTTATTTATGCAAAATGAGAGAAAAATGAATTTTAAAATACACTTGGCTGAATTAGTTTGATTTGGTACTACAAATCGTGAACCAAACTAAACTAGTTGGTGGGAGGAATGATTTTCAACCTTAATCGAGTCTATTCATTCTTTACTAACACCAAACCAAATCGACTAATTTTATTCAATTATTGTGGGTCCGATAAGCCTATCATGTCCCTTCTTTTAACGATAATTCGTTAAACACATCACATGGGTTAAAATGAAGGGTATTTTTGTCTTTTATTAATTCTTCAACCTCTCACAAAAATCAAACCCCAAACAATTTTCTCTCATTGATGTCATGCTAACCCTAACCGACTTCCCAAGGGTAACGTTATTAAATGAAGTAACAAGGGAATTCTGCAACATCGAAGACCATGGTCACGTTGATGGGTTCTAGAGGCACAAAAACTGCTTGGACTTAAGCCAATGATATTAGGGGTGAGAAAACCCGAGATATCCGATCTACCCGACCCGACCCGTATGTTCAGCTAAACCCCCGCCCCGAGAAACCCGAACCCCGAATACCCCGAACCGCGGCTTTGTTCGGTTTAACTTGAATCGGGTTGGGTATGGGTTTTACCCACCCGACCCGTCCGAAATATCCGATTAATAAAAAAAATAAATTTTATTTAATAAATTATATATATATATATATATTAATAAATCTAATCTATTCTAAATATCAGATATTTAATCAATTAATATCTAATAAGTAATAACATTTGAAATCTACCCTAAATTCCTAAAACCCCAAAGTCCCAAACCCAAATCGCGATTTCACAACCAGAGTCCAGAACCAGTCCACCACGGCACCACCCACACGGCCACCCCCCCCCCCCCCCCACCCCCGCCGGCCATTCTCCACCACCGCGCCACCACGGCTGTCCTCTTCCATCGACGACCCTCTCCACTCTCCAGTCTGTCTCCACAGTGGTAACTGGTTCTACTTTTCTTTTTATCATACAAAATACTGAAATAGCAGATGTTAGTAGTGGTGTAATGGTGTTTATATGTTAATTTTAGGTTCATTCTAAAGTGGTCTCTTAGTCTGTGTTCTTACTTCTTAGTCTGTGACTCTGTGTTCTTACTTCTTAGTCTATGTTAATTTTAAAGTGGTCTTTATAGTTTATATTGTTTATGTTAGTTTGTTTATGTTAATTGTATAATTGTATTCTGATTTTAAAGTGGTCTTTATATTGTTTATGTTAGTTTCATAGTTTGTCTGTTGGATACTTTTAGAATGGAGAACTGTAAAGTGTAAACTGTTAGTCTGTGACTCTGTGTTGTTCTTATGTAAATTTTAAAGTGGTCTTTATATTGTTTATGTAATTATGTTAGTTTGTTTATGTTAACTGTTAGTCTAATTGTATTCTGATTTTATATTGTTTATGTTAGTTTGTTTATGTTAATAGACAGTTAGAAACTTAGAATGTTAGTAACTTAGTATGTTGATTTGGTATTTGGCGTTTATTACTTTATTTATTTAATAGATTTGGAATGTCTCAATTCGAAGCCAATAGTAGTGCACCGCCACCATCGGAAACAAAAAAACGTAAAGCGGCGGAAAAAAGATCAGTTTATTGGGAGCACTTTGATGAAATTTTAGATGACAAAGGTAATACCATAAAAGGAAAGTGCAAGTATTGTGCAAAAACATACGCCGCTGACCCTAAAAAGCACGGGACTTCCTCCCTAAAAAACCATGCCCTTGCATGCCTTAAAAACCCTCAGGCAAAAGAGACTAGACAGTCCATGTTAGCATTTGCCTCAAATTCTCAAAACGAAAACGTGTTGACTAATTGGACCTTTAATCAAGAGAGGGTTAGAAAAGCAACTACTAAGATGATTATAATAGATGAACTACCTTTCAAGTTTGTAGAGGGTAGGGGGTGGAGACAATGGGTTCAAGAAGCGTGTCCGATGTTCAGAATACCTTCTAGATGGACGATTAATAGAGACATATTTTCCATTTATTATGAAGAGCGGAATAATCTTAAAACGTTTTTTAAGGAACACTCCCAACGGCTTAGCTTAACCACAGATACTTGGACATCCGTGCAACAGATCAATTATATGTGCATAACTGCACATTATATTGATTCCCAATGGAGATTGACCAAAAAAATAATATCTTTTGTGACAATCCAATCGCATAAGGGGGATGCAATAGCCAGAGCGTTAGAGATTTGTTTGGTTGACTGGGGCATCAAAAACATTTCTACCATCACGGTAGATAATGCAGCTTCTACCAATGTTGCCATAGGGTTCTTGAAAAACAAACTGGTATCTTGGGGGTGTTCACCTGTTAGGGCACAACACTTACATATGAGATGTGTGGCACATATTTTGAATTTGGTTGTCCAAGATGGGTTGAAGATGGCAGATTCATCTGTTAAGAAGCTTAGAGAGACTGTTAGGTGGGTTAGGGGTTCGCCGAGTAGATTGTTCAAGTTTAGAGAACTGGCTACGTTACTTGGGGTGGAAGAAAAAAGTTCTCTTTGTCTTGATGTTCCTACTAGATGGAATTCAACTTATATGATGCTCAGGAATGCGATCCCTTATAAAACCGTGTTTGAAGCATATGATGGACATGAACCCTCATTTAGGGCGGATTTGGGTGATTCTATATTATGGATCCAAGAGATAAAGTGGACTTCATGCAATCCCAGATGTGTACATTGTTTGGTGAAGAAAGAGGTGAAGCGTGCTTTCGGAAGGTAAAGACTCAACTCACTTCTTTGTTTGAGGATTATTTGCAAGAATTTTATGTACCTTCCCAATCCCAATCCCAAACCCAACCCCAAACCCAAACCCAATCGCAATCGAGACAAGGACCCCCCCCCCTCTTGGAAAAGAATCAAAGTCTAAAAGTTTTTTGAAGAAGCAAAGAGCTGAAAGTGGGACCGCAGATAGAAAAATGAATGAGTTGGATGTTTATCTAGGAGAGCAAACTGTGGATGACAATGGGTTAGACTTTGATTTGCTTAAGTGGTGGAATATAAATAGTGTACGCTTTCCCATCCTTTCCAAAGTTGCACGAGATGTCCTGGCCGTACCCATTTCTACCGTTGCATCCGAATCGACTTTTAGTACAAGTGGGCGAGTGTTGGATAATTTTAGGAGTTCTCTAACTCCTAAAATAGTTGAAGCACTTATCTGTACGCAAGATTGGTTAAGAGGCCCTGTTGAACCAGTTGCGGTGGAAGAAAACATAGAGGATCTTGAGAAGTTTGAGAAAGGTACGTGTACGATATTAATTTATGAGTTTGATAATTTATAGATTAAAATAAACACTTTAAACTTTAAAGTTTAACATTTGTTGCTTTTAATTTTAAAACGTGCAGAAATGGAAAATTTGAGGCTCGGAACTTCTTCAACTCGTGTTACTAATGCTGAAGATACTCCTAGTACACAAGCTTCAAACGATTTTTTTGAAGTTGATTCGACAGATTCGTGATTTGAAGGTACGGGACTATACTACGACTTTTTTGATTTATCATTCTATTTAAGTATTTATGGTTATTGTCTTATTGATCACTTGTTCACTTACAGGATTGGTTTGGAAGTTGGAACTCGGAACACCTCTCTTGATAGTTTGATCATTGATGGTTATTTGGATTTTGGATTTTGGACTTTGGTTTGGTTTGGTAATTGGTACTTGGTAGTTTGGTACTTCACTACTTTGATTGGACTTTTACTCTTTTAGTTGGTTAATTTTAGTTGGTTAATGGTTAGTTTATGTATAATTATATATTGTAGACTACTTTGATTGGACTTGTAGTTTGGTATTTAAACTTTTAAAGTTTTAATTTTTAAACTTTGGTAGTTTGGTTAATTTTAGTAGTGTCAGGAATATTGGGCTAAAAAGGGTCAGAACTCATAAGTCAGGATATTGGGCTAAAAAACGGGCCAGAGTCCAGAAGGCAGGCCCAACCCGCGGGACCCGACCGACCCGACCCGATCCTCGATATACCCGATATCCGATATCCGAAGGGTATATCGGACGGATTTCGGGTGTTCTGCATACAACCCGATCCCCGATCGGGTTTCGGGTTTTGGGCCCCGATCCGCCCGACCCGTCCGATTGCACAACCCTAAATGATATACCTTTTAATGAAAAAAATGTGTTTGCTCCCTACTAGAATTCTTCATTTTATTGTTTAAATCTCCAATTTATTTTTGCATGCTTAAACTTATTATTAATCATCCACCCCCTCCTTTATATAATGTTTTTAATTAATTTGCACAGGATTGCGTCTTGGACTTACGGTTGACACCGAGTCCCTGAGGAGACGACCCTACTTATCACTATCGCAATTAATTGTGTTTAGAGGTAATAGGAGTAATTTTATAAATATTATTATTTGTCGGACTCGACACCCGTCACAAGCCTCAAGCCTTAGAAGCTACGGCGAAGCCATGGCGTTCTCAAGACGTGACTTATGGCGTCAAGTTTCTAATTCATATATAATATTATATATAAAAACTTATGTTTTGTAGTGTTACTTAATGAGTCAATAGTAATAAGTAAGTTAAATTAGGTTATAAATTAAAAAAACTTGCAAATAAAACATTAAAAACGTAAAGAAAAATCAAATATTGTATTACGAAAACTGCGCATTAAGCCATGACGTGTCACAGGCTTAACGTGATGTGAGACACAAGCCTTGGTGCCATGGCGGCTGTGCGGCGAGTTTTTTAGAAGAGTGGATAAAACCTCTCAATTCTGATTTTTGTTTTTATTTATTATTGGGCTTGGTGATTTCATCCGAAGAATATATACTTGGGACATCTCTTTGGGAATTTTAGAGCATCCACAATCATGGACCTCTCTAGAGGTTCATGGTTTTGCCATCTCAGATTTCTCTCCCTGCCACATCAGTTTTCTCTCTCCTACACGTTTTATAAACCTTTCACTCCCAATCATGGACCGGTTCATGATATATAATTAAAAATTACAATATTAAAATTATAACAATAAAAAATTACTTACTATAATTAAAAGAGGATAATATTTATAAATTAAAACAATAAAAGTCATGATAATTTAAAAATATAAAAATAATTAATACATAAATAAAAATCATAGAGATAAAAAAGTTATTGAAATTAAAATAATTAAATTAATAATATATGTTATCAAATAATAAAGATTAAATAGAGTTAGTGGAGATGTGGGACTCTAAGATAAAAAGAAAAGGGTAGAGCAGTATAGAAATAGAGAGATAAATGGAGTTGTCGAGATGTGGGACCCTATGATATGAGGCATGGACCGCTCCATGCAGATGAAGCGGTTTGCCATGTCAACTGTTACCCAATGGTGAGAAAAAATCAAGGAGTGGTTCTTTATATTGTCTAGTCATCATGGACCTCCCCATTGGGAATGCTCTTAGATCCGAACTTTTTAGTCCCATTTCCTTTTTTTCTCTTCTTCTCTTTTTGCTCTTTTGTTACAATATTCTCTTGAATGGCCTCAATTAATTTGAACTTAGACAAATGAGATAATAAACATCCCGCATCAAGGTCAAGCTATCCAATGTATACTACACATGAAAGTTTCCTGTTTTCCTTGCTTCGAACCATCCAACAATTCTTGGTTGTTCCATTCTATGCATGCTCGAAACTCACAATTTATCGCTTGTTATTGAGAATCGCACCAAAGATGCTAAAGCTCATCCTGTAATTTCTTTGAATAAAACTTATATCAATCTTCGATAAAACTTACACTTGCCACAAATGATGATAAGGGGATCGAGTTGCCAATCTAGGCTAGCAATGAGACGTGCCAACGAATTAGGTGCGTTATGAACATTTAATTTAGACTTAAAAAGTTGGAAAATAAAGATACAAATACGATAGAATTAAAGAATAAATTGACCAAAATCCCTTTAAAAATGGATGAATGTTACATATGATAAAACTTAACGAAGATTAATTAACATCGTTAGTTTCTAGAACCAAGTTATTAATAAATGAATGTCCTTAACTAAAAAAAAATCAATTAATATAGTTCTCTCGCCTCATCAAATCGACCAACCCATGTTGCAACTAGCGAGCTTCTTAAAGGGATTATGGCCTTTCAGGCAATGGAAGTTTGAGGCAATAACAAGCTTATGGCACCCTCAGATGTTCTGAACTACATATGCACGATGACCCGTTAATATTAAGCAGCTCGAGCAGTTCACCGGTAGCCAACAAATATGGGATCTCCAATAAGAATACCAACTATGAAAGTGTGGTCTAACGATCTTTTATACCATCAAAATTTGAAAGTCATGCACTCATGCATGTAAAGTAGTGATCTTTTGGACCTTCAGAAATTGAAGCTAAAAAACGTTACCACATGCCGAGGTGATGCAAGATAGAGAGATCAAGGGGGAATCAATATGATCAAACTACTTTGGTTAATCAAGAAAGAAGCAAAACAGTTAATTTCTAGTACTTCCACTTAAGGTGTTCGATTCTTTTTCTGGAAGGGTGTCCAAAGGCAATACCCAAACTAATCCCGGTAAATTGTGGTTAAGGTGTCAGCCCTGATAAACTCAGTGGCCACAACTGTTGTGTATGCCTGGAATTGAACCCTGAGCAGATACGATATTCCACCACATCCTCCGGGGCCTCAACCACTACGTCACAACCCTTGTGTTACCAAGTGATGTTTTCAAAAGCACCCACCAAAGCTTTGACCTTGCTCTTTCTTGTTTGGATAAGTTTGCTAGCAGTTTCTTCGATAATCTTGTTCAGTGAATCTGAATCTTTCTTTTCTACCACATCTTGGTGTTTCAGATCCACGTTGATTGAATTACTTATTTCAGGACTCGTTACCAGTACTCCATCAGATGACAATCTCCTCAAACTCTTAATATTCTCAACCTTCTCAGTTTCGTTTTCCTCCAACTCTTTTCCTTGTTTGAACTGCACTTTTCTTGGGCTGCTATTCTCTGACTGAGGACTTAACACCTTTCCTCTTTTGAATCTGAGCTCTCCAAGAGAAAGATCTTCAGTTTCCACCACCAACTTTCCAACCCTTTTCGCATCTTTTGTACTTTCGTCTTCTGAATCTTCTAACGTATCATCGTTTTGATCATCATTTTCCATTGATGGTGGGCTTTCCTGTGTTACGACTTTCTCCTCGAAGTTGGAAGAAGAAGAAGAAGAAGCGGGTGAAATGGGAATTTGTCTTTCAGTAGTTTCCACCACCAACTTTCGAACCTCTTTTGAGTTTTTGTCTTCTGAATCTGCTATGTTTTCGTTGTATTGATCATCTGTAGTTTCCACCACCAACTTTCCAACCCTATTTGCATCTTCTGAATCTTCTATGGTATCATCTTTTTGACCATCATCTTCCATTGATGGTGGGCATTCCTGTGTTATGACTTTCTCCTCGAAGCTCGAAGAAGAAGCGGGCGAAATGGGAACTTGGCTTTCAATAGTTTCTTCCACCACCAACTTTCCAACCTCTTTCGCGTTTTTGTCTTCTGAATCTGCTATTTTGACGTTGTATTGATCATCTGTTGCAGGTGTATTATCTTCCATTGATGGTGAACATAATTCTTGTAGCGCATTACTTGTTATAACTTTCTCCTCTAAACTCGAAGAAGAAGTAGACGAAATGGGAATTTCTCTTTCCATAGTTTCCACCACCAACTTCCCAACCATTTTTTCAGTTTTGTCTTCAGAATCTGCTATTTTGTCGTTGTATTGACCATCTTTTGCAAAAGAATTATCTTCCATTAATGATGAACATGATTTTTGCAGCCTATTACGTCTGATAACTTTCTCCGCACAACTCGAAGAAGAAGAAGTAGTAGATGAAATGGGAATTTGGCTTTTAGTTATTTGAATGGCATGCAATGTCTTTTCTGGCACAATTTCGAGTCCAATGGTTTTCGTGGGCTTTAACTTTCTTGAACCCTTAAGCTCCGGTTTCGGGAGACTTTTATAACTTCTCAAGGGTGGCAGTACTTTTGCACCTGGTTTCGGGCTCGACACAATAGTCCTTAGAGAAGAATTAGATTTCTTGTTCATGACTGAAGGGAGTTTTGAATCTTTTCTTGATTCGTTTTTGATGGTGCTCGAATTAGATCTTGATCCAACATCACTGAGTCGTCTTCTAGGAACTCTTAATGGAATCACCATATCTTCATTAGGTTGGAAGATATCACTATGTCTTCTTCCAGAAGTTCTTGAAACCTGAGACTTTGGCTTCAAATCGCGACTCTTTTGTTCGTTGGAAACATCTTTCTTGGTGGAAAATTTGAAACCATCTCTCTTTAAACCTTCATATTTAACAAATTTATTGTTCTTGGTGTTAGTTATTCGTGTTGGAGCGATTGGGACGACTGAATGTGCTTTCTTGAGTCTGTTTAGCGAATGATCTGCATCTACGACTCTTGATCTATCTGTAGGCGCTTTTGGAACTCTTTTGGGAAACGAATTTAATGTCTTTGGTTCGATGGGTTGTGTGGTGATCATAAATTTGCAATGGTCATGGCATGAACCTGTTGGAGCTCTGAGATACCGACTTAGAACTTTTGGCGCTGAGGACTCCATTATGTAGGTCCCAGGTGACTTTTTTCGCGTTAGATTCATGTGAAGAACAATTTTATCTATCTCAATGCGTAAAGAAACGTCACAAATTCATATCTGGTTTGTAGTTTAGAGCAGATTTCAAACAAAACCAATGTACCAAATTCGTGTGGTTACAAATCTAGAACATGCCATCCAAAGTCTTGGAAACTTATGAGATCAATGATCCTGAAAAACTATAAAACATTAAACATGGTTACACACAAACAATTAAGGTAATTGAAAGCCCGATGATTTAATGTATTACCGTTTAGAATTCAAGGATTATGAGCCAAGAGAGGGGGATTGTTTCAGCTATATGATCATTCCTCCTAAAGTATTCTTGCTAGCACCTGAAAATTTTCAATAAGAATTCCATCTTTGACTTTTAAGAGTCAAATGAATAAGTTTTGACTTCAAAATTGATAAGAATCACTTTGGTTTTAGAGAAACGTCACCTCTACATTGATCTATAAGAAAATATCTTTAGATTCTTCTAGAAAAACATACAAAATGGGCATTCTTGTTTCCTGTTTTTTTGCCTAGAAATTGTCCATTTTTAGAAGTCAAAATTTGACTCTAGTTTAGAATAGGTGATGCATTCTTGATTCAAATCATTGGATAATTGTTATCAAACCACACAGAACTAATTTATTCGGATCATTTATGGAGATCATGAATTGGGTTTCTTCAACGGAATTAAAAATATAGAAACGAAACCTTTTCTTCGTTTGAATCTTAGAAACCTTCTGACCAGTTTGTTTGAAGAAAGGAAACGAGAGGAAGATTTTAACACCAACTGAAAACTTGAAAAATAAGAATTTTGGGAGAATGTTTTGATCAGAAAAAAATAAGAATTTTGGAAAAATTCTTGTGGTCATCTGGTGAAAGAGGGTTAAATATATGAATTTGATTGAAAGAGAGGTCATTGTCTATTTTTAGAAATGTTTGGCCTAGATGGTCATTGATGTTCCTATTCTTTTGAGTAAATTACACTCCCGGTCCCTATGGTATGCACGTATTACAGATCAGGTCCCTAAAACACAGAAATTACACTGGGCGTCCCTGTGGTATGCCAAAACGCACGCAGAGGGTCCCTTCCTCTAACGAAATCTGTTAACCCAGTTAACTCAAGGGGTATTTTTGTCTTTTTACTCTCTATTTTGTCCTTTTCCTAATAAGAAATAAAAAATATAGAAAAATTAATAAAGAAAGTGGACCCCCCCTTTCTTCTTCCTCATGAGGTGTCTGCAACTTTATTTTACATGGTGGAGGTCGCTTCACCACCACCACCATCACCAACAAAATTTAAGGAACAAACAAACCTCAATATCCCCGTAAGTTGATCTTAAATAATATGATAAATATTTTGAATGTTTAATTATATAATTTACGATCATTGGATCCATCGTAAGGTTATGTTAATTTGATCTGAAAACAATTTAATGCAGATGGGTGGAATTCAAATTAAAACAAAACGTTCAAGATTCACAGACGATTTATCTTCAGAATGTAGCAGTTCTCCTGGTACTAAAACACCTAATTTAGTTGCAAGATTAATGGGTCTTGATCTTCTTCCAGAATATTCATCTCCTAGACCATCCTCCTCCTCAACTCCGATGAACTCGCATCATCGTAGCCGTTCATTACCGGTAACTCCCAGAATATCAACGGCCAGCAGGCGGTCAACGGATAACGAATACCATCATCGACTTTCACTCCAAATCGATGAAGAAAACTGTCAAGAACACGAATCGTTGCAGATGAAACTGGCTCGCCGGAGATCGGAAATTCCGGTGAACGGAAAAGACGACGAGCGAACAAGTCAGTACGCAAAGCAGATTGCGAACCAAGTAAGGGAAAGAATCAGCCGGCGATTAGGTACAGACATCACAAACACCATGTCACCGGCGACGAGAAACAACGAGCAGAGACGAGATTCAAATCTTGTTTTGCTTAAACCAAAGAAACAACCACCATCGCCGGCGCCGGTGCCGACAGCAAAAACAAAACATGATGATTCAGTACCATTTTCGAGCGCATCACCAAAGCTCAGATTGTTGGATATTAACAACAATCTCAACAGATCTATTTTATATTCACAGCCAAAGACAGAAACAGCAACAGTCAATCAAACTTCATTGGCAAAAGTTGCAGTGAGAGATAATAAAAAATGTAAGAAAGTTGCAAGTGAACGATACGATTTGCGATTGAAGAAGATACATCAACAAGATGAGGTGTTTGTGAACAAGATCGGTAAGAAGAAGACACCTCATGAGGAAGAAGATAGGGGGAGGGGTAAGGGTGGGGTCCACTTTCTTTATTAATTTATCTATTTTTTTATTTCTTATTAGGAAAAGGACAAAATAGAGAGTAAAAAGACAAAAATACCCCTTGAGTTAACTGGGTTAACAGATTCCGTTAGAGGGAGGGACCCTCTGTGTGCGTTTTGGCATACCACAGGGATGCCCAGTGTAATTTCTACGTTTTAGGGACCTGATCCGTAATACGTGCATACCACAGGGACCGGGAGTGTAATTTACTCTATTCTTTTTATCACTTTTCCCTTTTTAGCTGTTAAAGAGTAATTGACTTTGAATAAAAAAGTCAACGGAAAATCCTCTTTTCTGATAAGAAAAAGGTCAAATTAAAATGTTACTTGTCATCAGAATTATCTATCTATAAAAAAAGGTGTGTAAAACGTGAATAGTTCGAATTCCAAACTCGAACCGAAAATAAGATGTTTGTACAAAACCTAAATATGGTGAAATCTGAAAGTTTGAAACCTGAATTTTGGGGGGATATTTGAGTTTGGGTTGGATTTGATCTTTGGCCATCCAACCCGCCTCAAACCCGAAATAATATACATATATACTTTTAAGTATTATATAAATATATTTATTTATCTAATTATCTTTTGAAAACCGTAAATTCTAGTCGGTTGAAATATTTTTGATTTCCAAACTTAGTATTGATTTCATCGATCTCTCAATTGATTGAATTCATTCTCAAATTCGATTAAATTTATATATAATTTGCATTATTATAATACCCGAAACCCGAAGCAATCGGAAATTTAAAAACTAAAATTTGGGTCTTGATTTTCATATCCGAAACCCAATCGGATTTTTGGTTTACCCACCCGAACCCGTTCGACCTGCCCGATGCACACTCCTACAGAAAAAGGCCTAGGGTTGGGCTGGGCTAGTGGGCTTTGAAGTTGAAAAAAGAGCTTGATTGGGATTTTTGAGTTCCTAGCTTGGACCAAGCTTCAAACTCACTAGGATTAGGATCCGGCTTTTTCGGGGCAGACCTAGGACATGCTTCAAGCTTTGGCTTTCTATCAAAACTCAAAAGTTATTGATTTTTATACAAGTTTTCCACAAACATCAATCAAATTTTATATGAATAGTAGCGTGATGAAGAAAACATGAATTCAACATAAAAACATTAACGCTCATACTGTTCCAAAAAATCAGTCAGTAGCTGCTTTAGAAGTTCCTTCTTATAGTTATAGATACAAGGAGCATTGCTAAAGTACCTTGAAAGCCGAACACAAAATCTAATTTTTAAGTTACGAAATGTGAAAGTTCTAATTCAACTATTGCGTACCTTAATTTTGTTGGATTAATCGGGTGTTTGCATGCGTTTTTTCAAATTAATTAATATGGTATCCGATTAGATTAGGAATAACCGGCTAATCTTATATTTATATTCACTATCAAAACTAAGTGTTCCTCAAGTATTTTACTCTCAAAATTACAACTAACACTCAAATTGACAGACAAAATGATATAAAAGATTACACATTGATGATTAATCAATATTTAAAATAAACTCTAAATACATTCACACATATACACTAGAATTAACTTGGGAAATACATCGAAGAGTGAATTATAAGTCTTGAGAGTGTCTTGGAAAAGCAGAAAATAAGACATCAGTATGTGCTTGTGTGGTGATGCACAAAACATGTTAATGTTACAGCCATTGGATTTAAAAATCTCGTGATGCAAAAAAAGGTCAAAATCTAGTGAACACGACCTTAAGTAAATGATGAGTTCAAAAACCTTCTTCCGCTTTGCTAATACAGATGTCTTAACATTCCCGTCCCAATTCCAACAAAAACCACAATAATCAGCTGAATACAAGAAGAAAAACAGTAAAATCCCACCAAAAAGATGACTAAATTAGCAATCATATTGAAAAAATATACAAAAGTGTCATAAAATAGAGAGTTCAAACTCTTCTTTTTACAGGCATATAGAAGCTACATGACACTTGATGGCTAATCTACTAGATATGATACTTGCCACCCAAAGTTTTTCCAGGATTCAACATGTTCCAAAAATGGCATACTTGTAGTTGCATAAAGCATTGCAAATTGCAAAGTAGTGCTATAACAAAGTCCCAAATAAAAAAAAAAAAGATAACCGGATGCAACCTTAAGTGATGATTTCTCTCACCAGCCAATCAAGACTCGGGTATGCAAAATAAAGAACAAGAAAAGATGGCAGAGCAAATAGAATTGTGATGAGGATGTACACAGCCAATATGATTGCACTTGCAGGTATGGCATATAGAACAATGAGTAGAAATATAAAGACCAGTGGGAACTTAGCCGTTAAGTGAACAAAGAAGATTAAAGACTTACGAAGAGACGAGTGCAATCTTTCAGTATTCAGATGGGTAGCTCGAGAACCATCATGGCGATTCGACTCACGAACACGTGGGCCCACTAGATTATTATTATGGCTAGGCTGATTACTAACCAAACCGCGAGTCCAAGACCACGCAGGCACTGGCAGATGGTCCCCACAAGAAGAAGAATGAGACTTGACTCTATCGCCATTTAAGCTCTCAACCATCCAAAGGAGAAAGTAGTTCTTTCGTGGAAACTTGAGGTTGCCTTTATAAACAAGGCGAAATGATAACAAGTTGCACCATGGGCATGATATGAAAAAAGGGAGCTGAATTGGAAGAGTGGGCAGTTTCACAACAGCCCACTGTAGTCCAAGGACACAGTTCTTACAGAGCGTGTGGCCACACCATAATACGTAAGGCACATTTTCCACAATATTAAAGGATTCCCAGCAAATGGGGCACTCTAAACCTTCCTCTCTGCTGTTATTTACGGAGATCTCATCATCAGAGTAATCCGAAGAAGCTTGGTTTGGTCTTGCAGAGTCATTCTTCAGTCCAGAGGTACCCGCAATGGCATTTGAAGGAAAACTCCACATGTTGAATGAGAAAGCTCTGTTACAAGCAAAATCTCTTCACCCTCTACAGAGTCAATAGCAGCAGATGCTCAGATCCATGCCTGCAATATTGTGATCTTTTTAACCAAACGATACAGTTCATACTAGGAACTTAGATGAACATGCATTTTTCATGGGGTTTTATGCAAGTTTGATTATTTCAAGTTTCAAGTTGAATATTTTAGTATTTGTCATCAAAAAAAGGAAAAACAAGAACACAGTGCTAATACTGTCTTCAAGCTGCTCGATGGAACAGAACCTAACACAAAAGGCGAACACATTATAACAAGAGTGGCATATAAGAAAGGATTAAAAACTGCCATGTCCCAGTGGTTATATCTTAAAAAACTCACCACCGTAACTATGATCTGTCTGGCCAAAGATAAACAATCAATTTTTCAAGGGGAGAGAAAAAATAATTGCATAAACAATGAACATCGGTGTGCAGCAGCTGAATGGTTGGAAAGGAGATGATCTTCAATATAATTGGGATGAAAACTGGATTTGGCCAAGGCAGCAAAATGAGTTATTGACATGACGTGGTATGAAGGATGCTTAAGCAAAATTGGTTAGGGGCCAAGCAATAATCCAACAATACGGACTATTTATAATAAGGCTGCAAGAAATACTTCACTTCCTTAACTGGAGTTCGCTGATATTGCTTGTGGAAAATAAGCTTTACAATATCTTCCATTTGTTAGCAACAACAGTATACCTATTGCTAAGCAAGCTTACAACCAACACTATCAACATCTAAACTTAAATCAAATGGCATGGATGAGGAAAGCCAAATTCATCACAAACAATGAAATTGTACAAGGCTTACTGTATATGGATTGTGAATTGTTAGATACATAAACTGAACGCTACTTCTCCAACTTTAGCTGAATAATGAGATTAGAAGGAAGAAAAACAAGATATGGTAAAAATCCATAAAATTTATAAAGCAACAAAAAGCATGTTTTTGGCGTCAAGTCTAACTATGATATGTTTCATGCACAAAAAGAGAACCACAAGGATAACAGAAAGGTCCCTTAATCCTTAGATGGATGGATTCCATTGTCATTGTCAGTTTCCAATAAAGAATTGATATAATTCACGGTCATCAAAACTTGGGGAAAGAAAAATACATTCTTGCAACTAAGATATCTGTATAAACAACGATAAACGAATATTCCTTAGCTTTCTTTTCGTTTCCTTTCATTCTTACAGTCAATTAAGAACGTGATGAGAAATGTTTCAAAATTCTTTCCAAAAGGCAGGACAACGCCCCAAAAAAGCCACGTTGAAATCAAGAGAAAAAGGATAATCTCTCGGGTATCAGAATATATTCAGTTCATAACATTCATATCAAATGAGAATTCAAACATAAAAATCGAACATATTATCAATCACATCAAAATACCACAAATTCACAGAGGTAAATCCGCCCCCTTTTTCCTGAATCACATAATCGCTAAAAACAACAACGAATTCCACGTTACCAGTCGAGAAATTGATTGATTTATATCACAATAACAAATAAAACCTTACTTCGAATCAAAATATTTTTCAAAAAGACTGAAGAAGAAGAAGAATCATAACTGGATAAAATTCAATAAAAAATTAAGATCGTTTACCTAGGAATCACAAGATGATGATCATGGAGGAGACCGCCGGAAGCAGAGATCCGTTGGACATAAGCAGTGCCTTCTCGTTTGGTTCTCTGTTAAGAAACGGTGGGATACACGTACATTTATACACAGACAACGTCGGCGAAGAGATCTGACAGCGACCAGTTCGAGACCACAAGAAATCCAAGTGTGATAAATGAAACAGATCTCCGTTCTCCCACATCGCGGGCTTTCAGAACTTACCGTACGCTCTCGTTCATGCCTCCAGATGTTTGGGCCGAGTTGGATCTCTAGGCCCACTATGTGTAGGCCCAATATCCATAGCAAATTAGCAAGGATGATGTCATGGCCAAGACGTGACTTATGAGTTATGACACTAAATTTTAATTCATATATAATATTATATATAAAAATATATGTTTTATAGTGTTACTTAATGAGTTAATCGTGATAAGCAACTTAAATTATGTTATCTATTAAAAACTTGCAAATAAGACTTTAAAAATGTAAAGAAAAATCAAATATCGCATTACGAAAATTGCGGAGTAGGCCATGGTGTGCCACATAATTAACGTGGTGTGAGACACAAGTATTGTGTCATGGCGGCTGTGGGGCGAGTTTTTTAGAATAGTGAATTATGAATTAGTAAATTTCTTCGTCGAAATCCTATTAATTCAATCATAAAGATTGAGTTTGAGTCTGGTTGTCGGATTTAAGCCGTAAGAGCGAATGGATGTGTGAGTTCAACATGTAAAGTTGTGTGAGGTGTACATTGTTTATGCTAAAAATCACACGGAGTATAAGTTAAGGTTTGTTTGTGGAACTTTAACAACTAAAGATCAACCACATCAATATAAGCACAGTAAAAATAACAAAATAAGAACATTGGGACAAAGGAATTGGTGACGCGGAAAAAAACCTTAAACGGGGGAAAAATCGCGGACAATACAGGATATCGTCAATGCACTATGGACGTCAATCAAGGACGTCGTCTTTGTGAAAAATTACGACGATACAAATGATTTTAACACGTTGGTTGTGGAAATTTAGTAAGCATTAGGTGTTTTCAGCTCGTGAATATGCTCCGGGTATTCTTTGTGTCCAGTTTGTGATGATCCACTAGCCTTTTATAGATAATCCGCTGGATAGGACCAACGATCGACTTAAATTTCCATTAAATGAAGAGAAACCGTTGTCAATAATCGTCTTGGACGATGGTTTTACCTTGTAACTTTTTGTAGTGAATGATCACATGCGCCTTTATTTCTACAATAAAAACCAGACGTAACGGTCGATGTAATAAATGTACGTCGTTAGTAAAAGGTCGTGGAAGGAATCTTTGATCGAGTGTAAATAATATTTGTACACGGACCACAAGAGTGTGAAATACGTGTTTGATCAAAATGAGCTAAACATGCGGCAACGTCAATGGTTGGAGTTGTTAAAGGACTACGATTGTGAACTTATTAAACAGGTTAATTGAGAATTGTGTATATTTTCCTTAATTCAGAGATCAGACATACATGGGATACAAATAGCTACAGAAACATAATTACAGGAGCAATTTAAGGACTAAACATGGAAACTACAACAATAACCATTATTCTCTAGAATAATCTAAGTTAATTCAAAAACATTAGCGGGAATGATTTGCGGAACACATGTTGGATGCCATAGTGTTAATACGCCCCCGCAAGATGGCGGTTCCGTCGGAAACGCCAATCTTGGATCGGAGACGCAAAAAAAGGAGCTCGAGGCAAAGGTTTGGTAAGAGCATCCGCAAGTTGATCGAATGAGTTTATGTGATGAACCCGTAGTGTCCTGGCGGCCACCTTCTCGCGAACAAAGTGATAATCCAAGGCAACATGTTTCATACGTGAGTGATAAACGGTGTTCGCACATAAGTATGTTGCACCAGTGTTGTCACAGTAAAGTCGAGGAGCCGCACACGTAGAAAGGCCAAGTTCTTTGAGTAAATTTTCAACCCAAGCTAACTCGGCAGCCGCATTCGCGAGAGCTTTGTACTCGGCCTCGGTGGATGACCGGGAGACCGATTTTTGGCGGGCAGATTTCCACGAGATAATGTTTGTACCAAGATAGAGTATGTAACCTGTTGTGGAACGGCCAGCTGTGGTGACCCCTCCCCAATCTGAATCAGAAAACGCGGTCAGCTCGATGGGAGAGTTCTTGTTCAAGAACAACCTGTGATACACAGTACCTTTGAGATATCTCAGCAATCGTTTGAGAGCTTGCCAGTGTGTTTGAGATGGCTTATGCATAAACTGGGCAAGCTTGTTGACAGCAAAGGAAATATCCGGTCTTGTGAAAGCAAGATATTGAAGGGAGCCCACAAGCTTTCGGTAAGGAGTTGGATCAACTTTAGGTGTTCCATCTTCAAGAGTTAAGACTTCAGATGAACAAAGTGGTGTGAGAACAGGTTTAGCTCCATCCATCCGCTGCACTGTTAACAAGTCATGTATGTGCCTATGTTGTGAGAGAAACAAGCCGTTGGGAGTAGGAATGAGTTCTACTCCGAGAAAATGACTCGGATAACCCAAATCTTTGACGGAGAACCGTGTTGCAAGATTGTGGATAAATTTGGCGATGAACTGTTCGTTATTCCCCGTTAAAATAATGTCGTCTACGTAGACCATGAAATAGCATATGATACCATCCCTGTTGTGGATAAATAACGAAGCATCGGCATGAGATTTGATGAAGTCCGACTCAACTAAAAACGAGGTTAAAGTTGTATACCAGGCTCGTGGAGCCTGTTTAAGGCCATAGAGAGATTTTCGGAGTTTGCAAACATGATTGGAAAGTTGAGGATGGACATAGCCTGGAGGTTGCACCATATAAACTTCCTCTTGCAAAGTTCCATGTAAAAACGCATTATTGACGTCTAGTTGACGTAGTGACCATCCCCGAGACAAGGCAATAGATAGCACCGTACGGATAGTGACGGGTTTGGTAACGGGACTAAATGTGTCAAAGTAGTCCCTACCGTATTCTTGCAAAAATCCTTTGGCAACAAGCCGAGCCTTGTATTTGTCAACGGTGCCATCAGGATGTCTCTTGACGCGAAAAACCCATTTGCATCCAATGGGTTGTCGGGAGGTTGGAGCAACAAGTTCCCACGTGTGATTACGAAGCAAGGAATTATACTCATCATCCATGGCCTTGCGCCAAAGTGGGTCTTTAGATGCTTGAAGGTAGGTGGTTGGTTCGAGAGCCGGTGGAATAGGGTGAACTGTGGTGGTGTTGACAAAGTGAGGGTTGTAGTATTTGGGGTTGGGCTTTCTATTTCTAGGGGGAAGTTGTGGAGATGATGATTGAGATGGAGTGGAATGCGGCGACGGGACAGAGGAAACAGGATAAGAAGGGGCTATGTTAGGTGAGGGAATATTCGAATGAGAAGATGAAAGTTCAACATGAGAAGGGGTTTGGATGATTGAGGGTGCATTGGTAGGTGACGTAGGAGAGGAGGGTGAATGTGCATGAGAAGGAGTGGAAATTGGGGTATAAGTGGGAAGGGTGGCAGGAGGTTGAGAGATGGATGGAGAATCAATAGGTGGGGAAACAGTGGGAAGAAATTCACTCACTGTTGGAATGGGAGATGATGTGGTCTTAGTGTGTTTAAATGGGAAATTGTCTTCAACAAAGGTAACATGTCGAGAATGGTAAAGCCGATTTGTGTGGGAATCAAAACATTTGTAAGCAGATTTAGAGGAAGAGTAGCCAAGAAAAATGCAAGGTTGAGAACGAGGTTGAAGTTTAGATGTGACATAAGGTTTAAGCCATGGATAACACATGCACCCGAAGGTTTTCAATTTTGTGTAATTTGGTGAAGCACGGTATAACATTTGGTAGGGAGATTTGGAATGGAGGATTGGTGTGGGAAGACGATTGATAAGATAGACGGCAGTTTGGAACGCATGAGACCAAAATTTAAGTGGTAGGCCGGCATAATGTAGTAACGCGAGGCCGGTTTCGACAATGTGTCGATGGCGACGCTCGGCTATACCATTCTGTTCGGGTGTGTGAGGTGGAGTGGTATAGTGTGAGATCCCATTTGACTGAAGAAACGGAAGAAGTCCGACGTACTCGCCACCATTATCAGTGAAAATGGACACAATGGGTGTTTGAAAAAACTTTTCAACAAGTAATTTAAATTGTGGGAAAAGTTTAGCAACATCGGATTTAGATTTGATAGGATACAACCACACGTATTTGGAATAGTAATCCACAAACACAACATAGTATTTGAATCCATCAACCGATTGTTGAACCGGTCCCCAAACATCCGAATAGAGGAGTTGCAATGGTTTCTTAGCAACAAACGAATTTTGTCCAAATGGCAATTTATGACATTTATTAACAGCACACGATTGACAATGTAAATTAGAACCCGACAATGATTTAAAACGAAGACCGAGGTCTCTACAAAGAAGTTTGAAAACACGAAAACACGGATGTCCAAGTCGATGATGCCATTGGATGGATGAGACGGATGTGACATCATTGATTTGAGGTTGTGAGGACAACTGATTTAGGTAGTAAATATCATTGATGTTCTCCCCTCGCATGATGCGCGCCCCCGTTTTGAGATCCTTCACAAAAAAGTGGAAAGGAAAGAATTCAACCGAAACATTATTAGTTCGACATAATTTAGCAACGAAAATTAAATTGTTACGCATATTTGGAACACAAAGAGTGTCAGGTAAATTTAATTGTTTCGTTTTGGTGGAGAGTTTAGTTGAACCGATATGAGAGATAGAAAGACCCGTACCGTCACCTAAGACTACTTCATCGGGTCCACCATACTCGGAGATAGAACTAAGAGTGGTGGGACATGAAGTGAGGTGATGAGAGGCACCACTGTCCATCATCCACATTTGAGAACCTGGGGCAGAAGTAACCGCATTAGCAACCGGAGTGAACTGATTTGTGTGGAATGAGATGTGATTGTCTTTCAAGAAGCCGGCAAGCTTCCTGCAGTCACGAGTATCATGGCCAGGGATATTGCAAAAGTTGCAGAACAGGTTGAGACGATTACCCGAGGTACCCGGCGGATTCCTATTGCCCCGAAATGACCGTTGAGATGAAGGTATAGATTGAGGTCTGGTGGGGCAATGTTGTGAGTCTGTGCGTAAGGAGGAACGACCCTGTTGTCGTTGAGTGACATTGGCAGTGGCGAGAAGAGGGGTGTTGGATCCAGCCTCTGTTAAGGATCTTTCAAAGTCCATTAACTTGTCAAGTAGTTCAGGATAAGAGATCGGGTGTTCCCGTACCTTAAGAGCAGCGGTAATGGGGCCGTATTCGTCACCAAGTTGAGTGAGTATATGAACCATGAGGTCTTCTTCTTGAATCGGGCTTTGGACAAGGGCCAACTCATCCGCAATAGAACGCATTTCATTCATGAAATCAGAGACAGATCTGGTACCGCGAGGGTTCTTCGCGAGTTTGGACTTCAGGGAGATAATACGAGAACGGGATGTACTTGCAAAGCTGGTTGTTAGCCGTTCCCATGCCTCTTGAGCAGTCAAGGCAGAAGCGATGAGCGGCTGAATATCATCAGAACACGAGCCAAGAATGGCGCTAAAGATCACCTGATCTTGACGGAACCAGGCGATGTAGGCTGGGTTAGGTTTTGGACCGGCTGTTTCAGTGAGAGTTTTTGGTGGGACAGGAACAACACCGGTTAGGAAATCATCCAGCCCTAAACCGATGAGAGTGGATTGCACATGGCGTCTCCATACGGAGAAGTTCTGGGAGGTGAGTTTGATGGGGAAGTGGGTGGGAGCAGTGACTGTAACGAGGGTGTTAGGGGCAGCTATTGATGCGATTCTGGTGTTTAGACAAGGAAGGAGATGGATCGAATTTTCTCGTTGGAGATTGTAGGCTCTGATACCATAAACAGGTTAATTGAGAATTGTGTATATTTTCCTTAATTCAGAGATCAGACATACAGGGGATACAAATAGCTACAGAAACATAATTACAGGAGCAATTTAAGGACTAAACATGGAAACTACAACAATAACCATTATTCTCTAGAATAATCTAAGTTAATTCAAAAACATTAGCGGGAATGATTTGCGGAACACATGTTGGATGCCATAGTGTTAATACTTATTTACCACCCATGCAAACTACTATATCAAGAATCGATGTGGTGTCAAGTTAAATCGAGAGGTTAAAGTCGGCTAAACTTGAATCACTTTTGGAAGAAAATTTAAAGGTGAAGTTATGTGTAAACAACAAGTGAAACTGATGGAAGATATTTGAGGCGTAAAACTCTTTTGTGGACAAATCTAGTTGCCCAAGTTTACTGTATATTTTTTATAAGTTAAAAATCAATTTAAAAAAATAAAAAAATAAAAAAACGGATCGGGTCCCGTTCTCATAACCGGGCCTTAGAAAGCTTAACCGGACATTCGTATTTGGGTCTGAATCAAGACCGGGACCGGTTTTGATATCACTATTTAGGACCGGGACCGATTTTTGACCATATCTAGTAATAAATACGAAGATCATGTTGATTCTCTCATTTAGAGGAATGGAGGAAATATCTTTATATTTCAGCTCTGATCAACTCTGATGTCAACTTGGACACCTACCAGGATCACTATAATGTTGAAGAATTACTTCAAGTGGCTCATCAAAGCCCCCATCTTACTCAATTTGAAGCTTAAGTTTTTTATTTCCTGTAAATCAATATTATATAAATATAAATAACATATATAATACAATTGGTATTCCACCAAAGAGTTTTGTTGTCTCTGAAGATAAATAGAATGATTCTGCCTATGACGTGTAGCTCAGTTGGCAATAGGGTGGAGAGACTTGTCCAATAATAACTAACAGGTCTTGGGTTCGAACCCAGCCCCCCGCTAGCGACAGCCGCTGAGTGATCCTCAAAATGCCCCCTCATACGGATGCCCGAGTAGGCAGGGTCAGGTATGGAGCCGGTCAGGGTTGCCGGTATCAACCTTTTGCCCAAAAATAGAATACTTTACTTTCAAAAGCAAGATTACTTGGATAACAACCCGAGAGTGGCAATGCCGGAGTTTGAAGTGTAATTTGTTGGAAAATATCTATATAAGACTTGGACATGGATTTTTGATTCCTTAAAAAAGCATACATATACTTGTCTATTCATATTTGTTTGTAAGATTATATAGAATTTCGTTAAATTACTCTTTAAAAGAGCCCTTGAAGAGAAATTGAAGGTTTAAACATATATTGAGAAAAAACTGGTCAAAGTCAACGCAATGCAGGACTCTAACACGCTCCATACAACAGAGGTTAGACAGGAAAAAATTGCCTAGAGTGTTAAAGTATTAGAGCAGTAGATCATAGTTCTCATATCATGTGAGAATATGTAGAACTCCGTTGATAGATTACTTTCCAAAAGAGCTGTTAAAAAAAGAACAGAGGTTACAACATATATGAAAAAGAATTAGTCGAAGTCTAGCCGATGTATTGTTGATTCATATACTTGTATCTACATTTGACAATCCCATAACTAAAACCCCTTGGACTTGGCGGAAATTCGAACCAAAGTATTTAGGACCTCCTTCATATCTGGTCGGGATTGAGGTGCATCATTTGTGCACCTCACTCCCAACATCAACAACTCACGCATTTCAGTTGTTCCTTCACTCATCCCTGTCACCAGGAACGACATCGGAATCATGTACCGCCGCCCGATCACCCTTTTTGACCAATCCACCAAACACTCTCCTCCACCTTCCACCACCCTCCTCCCCGTCGCTAGCTCCATCACCAACACACCGTAGCTATAAACATCACCTTTCGTCGTGGCTTGCCATGTTTGCCCATACTCCGGTGCCACATATCCAACCGTCCCAGCCACCATGGTGCTAACATGGCTCTCGCCAACGTCCACAACCCGAGCCAACCCAAAATCCGTCACACGAGCCTTTCCCTTCTTGTCTAGTAACACATTGCTAGCTTTTACGTCTCGATGAACTATTGAAGGATTACACTCATGGTGTAAGAACACCAACGCATGAGCAACATCAATGGCGACATTGATTCGTCGCCTCCATGGAAACCCAATTCTATCGTGAATTAAATCTTCTAACGTGCCACCCTCCATATACTCGTAAACCAATAGTTTTTCCGAGCCATCCAAGCACCACCCGTAAAGTGTCACTAGGTTCGGGTGTGGCCACCCAAAGCCGTTTCCGGTGAGTACTTCCATTTCAGCTTTAAACTCTTTTTCTCCCTCTATGCCCTCTCTTAGCTTCTTTTTCACCGCCACGACTCTTCCATCCGGCAATACTCCCCGGTAAACAGTCCCAAAACCACCCCTCCCTATGATTCTATCGTTTGAAAAGTTTCCCGTTGCGTTCAAAATGTCTGCATGCGTGAACGCGGTTTTGTCCAAACTGATCACCTTCACGGTATCGGATAGCCACGGTGAAGAGTCGGAGGTGGCGTTTACCAACTTTGTTTCTTGCAGTAGAAATTGTGGTTGATTAGAAGTACTGCTATTGGTTGCTACACACACGATGATTGTCATGACACCACACACCAAGAAAGCTAGGAATAGAAAAATGAAAACCAAAATTGCTCCCCATTTTGGTGATGTTGATATCACTTCATTGGATGCAGATGAGGTGTTTGATGAATTGCCTATGAAAGAAGGCAAGCGTAAGAATGGGTCACCAAGAAACGACCATATCTCGAAAGTGGCAAGTTGTCCGGTCTCAGGAATGGAGCCAGAGATATACGGGTTATAGGAGACATTGAAGCTGCTCAAATCAGTCAAATTGTTCAAGTTGGCCGGAAATTTACCGGAGAAATTATTGTATGATAAATCAAGATTCCTCAAACACTTGAGATTTCCAAGCTGCTTCGGAACTCGACCTGAAAATTTGTTCTGAGAAACATTCAAGACAACCAGCGCCATTCCTCCGATCTCAGCAGGAAGTTCACCCGAAAATTCGTTTCCCCCCAAGTGCAACATGCTGTAGTCACCCATCTTCCCGATTTCGGGCGGTATCTGTCCAGAAAAACGATTACCACTGAGTTGAAGATAACCCGAAATCGGTTGTACTCGGATGTTGGATTCCGGAAGGCAAACAGGAAAAATCCCATCTCCTTTAAGTATCTTATCCCACAAACTCTTACATTTCTTCATGTTAAGAAGTGTGTACACAAAACTGAATGGTTGATAATCCGCCGGTATCCATCTTCTCAAAGTCGAGCACTCTCCCGAGTCCTCGATAAGACTATCGTGCCTGTTTAATAGAAAAGTCGGTGTAGCATTCTTCCCCATGTTGGTAAGCTCCGGTGAAATTGGACCGGAAAGTTGATTGTTTTGAAGATTCAGCCACAACAAGCTGCTACAATTCCCCAACTCCGGTGGCAATTGTCCTGTTAATGAATTATTCGCGACCATCAACCATAAAAGAGACGACAAGTGTCCGAAGCTTCGCGGGATTGGTCCTTTTAGGTGATTATTAGAAAGATCAAGAGCTTGGAGTCCTAACATGTTTCCGTATTCAGATGGTATGCTTCCCGAGAATTGGTTATTTGCGAGAAACAAGTACTTCAAACTTGCCATTTGAGAGATTTCGATCGGCAACAGACCTGATAGATTGTTGTAACTCAGGTCTAGGCTTGAAATGTTCTGCATCCGGAGTATTCCAGACGAGGTCAACCCGCCCGAGTATTTATTCGAATGCAGGAGCAGAGTTTTCACTTGCGTTAGATGTCCGAGAATCTCTTGTATATCGCCACCGAAACTGTTGCTACTTAGATCCAAAAACTCCAACTTCTTTAAACCAAGTAAAGATTCTGGAATTTCGCTATTAAGGGTGTTGTTGCCTAAGGAAAGTTGTTGAAGGTTCGGAATTAATCCAAGTTCTCGCGGAATATTCCCAGACAAGTAGTTTCCCCACAAGTTTAAGGTGGATAAATTCTTGCAATTTGAAATCTCCTTGGGGATTTCTCCGGTGAGTGAGTTTTCCGACATGTCGAGTTTCTGTAAACTGCAATTTTCTGGGAAAATCCACGTCTCGAGATCATTGTTGAGCCGGTTTTCACACACTGCAAACTCCTTGAACCTGTGGAATCCAAACCAGAGGTTTCCGGTTAAGAAATTTGCGCTTAAATCAACGTACTCGAGCTTGGGGCACCCATCAATCGAGCTTCCAATTTCACCGGAGAATTTATTTGCCGACAGGTTAGCGACAACCAAGCTGTTGCAAATAATTGGAAAACTCATGGAAATGTTCCCGGAGAATCTGTTGACGGATAAGTCTAATACTTGTAGCTTGTTGAGTCCACTCAAATTAAGCTCACCATCAATCATGTTGTGTGAGAGGTTTAATACTTTGAGGTTTTGGCAGCTACCCAAGTCCGCCGGGAGGCTGCCGCCGATGGTGTTTGTTGATAAGTCGAGGTATGCAAGCTCCGTCAAGGCCGAGAAGTTTCCGAATATGTTTCCGGCAATGTTGTTGTTGGAGAGGTTGATTCCGACGACTCGGTTGTCGGAGCAGGAAATTCCCGGCCATGTGCATGGCGATTGCGTTAGTGTATCCCATTGCTTATATGCTCCTTGATTCACTTTATTCTCCTGTTCTAGAAATGATTTTAGTCCGATGAGTGCCTCTTTGTCGGAATCAAGTAAGTCTCCAATGGCTTCTTTTCCTGAAATTAAAACGTAGTGATTAATTAAATTCAAGCTGATAATTCATAAAATCTTCTTCGAAAAACCCAATTCATTAAATGAAAACCAATTTGAGTAATTTAAAACTTATATTTTCTCTGTTAAAAACTGCATGCCATTCGAAAGAAACACAAAGGTTTTCAAATAGATGTTGAAGAATTACCTGTGACTAAAATCAAGAACACCATGAATACAAATCTTTCTGGTGACATGACTCTTGTGCTATATTGAACTTAATTCAATTGGTTGCTCAAAAGAATGAGAAAATATTATAGAGAAAGTGAGAAATAAAATGTGAGAAGGATTCAACCGGAATATATAGAGCGCCTGCAAACATTTGAAAATAAAAAAAATAAGGTACGCCAAAGAGAAGCAAGAGGTTATATTAATTATTAAATTGTTCTTTATATTAAAAAATCATTTGTCAATGCAACCTGAAAGACGTTGTAGAAATTCAATTATTATGAATACTGTTGTTTTAATAGTCCCAGAAAGATACAACAATAACGATAAGGGTGCGTTTGGTACGCAGACATGATAAGGTAGGACAGAACAGAATAGGATATGACAGAACTAGATAGAAAAGAACAGATAACATTGACCAATTTACCCTTGCTAAATTTAAAGAATGAATAAAATATGAAATAGAAGGTTTATTTGATGTTTTAGAAGAGATTTATATTTTATTTTGAGGTTATATTGGTATAACATAAGTCTGTTACACCTTTTTCCAGCTTGTTCCATAGGGTGGGGGTAGAACAAGCATGTTCAAGTCTGTTCCACATAAAGGTTCTGTCAAACGTGAGACAGTGGACCATGTTCTATTCTGTCATGTCCAGTGTACCAAGAGCACCGTAAAAGTCAAAAATAAATTAGCAATTGTGGTTTTTGTCTTTGTTTTATTTGCTCGTTCTATTTAATTATCTGTTTTGTCGTTGTTATATATTTTAATTAATATGTATTATTTTGATTAAAATAAGTTTGTGTGACATAAACTTCGTGGGTTAGCATGCACGTGCAAATGCACGCGTACGTGCAAACGGTTTGTTGTTTGGTTTATTTGGACTTTTCCTTTATCTTCCGCCATTTGACACCTTCTCAAATTTCATGTAAAAACCCCACACATATAAATTTTATGATTAACGTTGTGTTCTCTAATCACGACAGAAAAGAAAAGAAATTGATTTTTTATCACGCGCTGCATTATACGAGTAGATTTTTTTTTGAAGACACATCAATGATTTTTAATTACATTTGAACTAGGTATAAATAATTATATAAAAACTGATAGGATCCATAAAAGAAGTTAATAATACGGAAGATTCAACTCAAATAATTAAGATATTTAATAATTTAAATAAATAGATATTTTAATAATTATTTTCTTAATATATTAGATGGTTTTGAATGGGTACAAATTGTAGTAACTTACACGGTTGGATTTGTACAATATTAATAATTGATAAACTATTAAATAAATAAAGATACCATATAATAACTATTGGCTATAAGAGGTTGAATGGATGTATAACATGTCATCAACATCATTGACCAGAAATTGCGCAAATGAAACCAAACTGATAGGTAATGGTTTAGTTCTAATATATAAGTAGGGCTGTAAACGAACTGAACGAACACGAACGGAAATTTGTTCATGTTCGTTCGTTTAACTTAATCGAACAAACGAACGAACACGAACGGTAAACGAACGAGATTTTTTGTGTTCACGTTCGTTCGTTAAGAATTTTTGTTTGTTCGTGTTCGTTTATGTTCGTTCATTAAGAGATAAACGAACGTAAACGAACGAACTTAAATGAACATAAATGAACGTAAACGAACGAACTTAAATGAACATAAACGAACGTAAACGAACGACTTTAAATGAACATAAACGAACGAACTTAAATGAACATAAACGAACGAACCCAAATGAACAAAAAACAACCACCATACTCATCATTTCGTTCGTAAAAAATACTTTAACAAAATGATAAACCGGGTTAACTTTTGAGGTATGAAAAATAAATTCTAAAATATCAATTTACTTGATGATTTTACACATTAATTTCATATTATATAAACATGTTTATATATAAACAAGCATAAACGAACATAAACAAACGTAAACGAACGAACATTAACGAACATAAATGAACGAACGTTCACGAACATAAATGAACGAACGAGTCCATTGTTCATGTTCGTTCATTTAACTAAACGAACAAAAAAACGTGTTCATGTTCGTTCATTTATTAAATAAACGAACATAAACGAACTTCCCGCCGAACAGTTCACGAACGGTTCGCTGAACGTTCGGTTCGTTTACAGCCCTATATATAAGAGCATCTCAAACAGCTATGCTAAAATAGAAAAAAAAATTAGCAATTTTTTGCTTCAACAACTATGCTATCTTGTATGCTAAACTAGAAAAAAGATGAGAGAGAAGATAAAAGTCTTCAAAATTGGAGAAATTTTCTTGTATGCGAAAATGAGAGAAAAGAGGAAAGAGAAATAATATTTTATTTTTTCCACCAATAGGAGACATTTGAATTAAAAGATTAAGGACAGAGAAATAATATTTTATTAATGTATTGAATATTTTAATAATTTAATTAATACTACAATCTCTAAAATAGAATAGCTGTTGGAGTTGGAAGCAAGTTTCTTAATAGCATAGCTGTTGGAGATGCTGTGTTGACTTTTGATACTCTATTTTAGAAAAAAATATAGCATAGCTGTTGGAGATGCGCTCTAAATGGTTTTTATATAGAAAAACAATACCATTTTGAAACCAAAAAAACATAAAAATAAATATGATGAAAATAAAATCTAATATGAACTTATTCGGTTAAAATTTAAAATTCATGGGTCTCAAACCACATAATTTGCTAACACTCGTTTAAGATGGACATCAAATTTGCTAACACTCGTTTAAGATGGACATCAAATTTGCAAACACCTATTTAGGAGGGGGCTCGCTATCGCCGCCCCACCAATCAAGTGAAGCCATGTCATTTAACAACCCAAAATCTTAAGATAGAATAGTGTGAAAATATCGCCAAAACGTCCCCAAAGGAAAACGAGTTCAAGATCTATTACATCTCAAAGTTTGCAGTCGGTAAACACATTCTAAGTTGAGATTTATGTAAAACAACTAGCCAATTAGAGTCTAAGGTGGCGTTTGTTTTTTAAGATGTGTTAAGTCTGAACTCTGATTTCACTTCTGATTTTTAAGAGGTTGAAGTCTGAAATCTGAATCAATAAGACTGTTTGTTTTTGTAAACTGGCAATGTCTTAATATGTATAATTATCTATTTTATCCCTCAAAAAATCAACTTAAATACGTAAATTGAAGTGAGCATCGATGATCAAAGGACGGAATGGAAAAAAGAAGGATACTAGCATATTTGCGAGGGTGTGGAGTTTTAATCATATCTCATACACCGAAACCCTGATTTAAGTGATTTAAGATGTCCTGGAAATCCAACACACAGATCTACAACCTTTGTGTTTTGCGTTTTTGCAAATTTGGGATGCGTCTGGGTTAAAACGAACATTGAAATCGAAAGAATGATGTTGGACGAAAATAAGAGGAGATTTAAGAGATACGGTTACCACTTATTTGTCTAGACCACATTAAGGGGTTGTTTGGTTGGTTTTTCATTAAGTCCTGTGTGGATATAGATGTCTGTCTGGATTTGTCTGTCTGTCTGGATTCTGATATCTTGCTGTTTGTTTGGCGTGCTGAACAAACGAGTTGAACGTCAGAAATGACTATTTTACCCTCATTGTGTATTAAGCACTGATTAACATAACTGTTTGGTAAATGTGCTGAATGGTTTATTCTTAACAATAAATATTATCAATTTAAAAAATTTAAAAATAAAAAACTTCATCAAACATAATTATATGAATTCAATAAGATAATCACAACAAAATTTAATAAGTACTTATAATTAAAATACAAGAAACCATAGTTCGGATACAAGTCCATTTGCAACAAAAATAATAAGTACTATCAAACAAAATGATACGAATCCAATACTAATTCCATAATTTTAAGCATTAGATACTAATTGATTTGCAATTTCGTCACGCAAAGTAGCCATATATTGCGTGCTATTAGCGCCCCATTGTGTCCCATCTAATGCCGTTTCTCCACTTCCAACACCTTCTTCTTCATTGTTAAACATTGTGTCTTCGTTGGCCTCCATAAATAGTTGATCATTAATATTGCATTTTCTTATGAAATTATGTATCGCAAAACAAGCAATTACCACATTCCTTTGTTTTGTAAACGGAAAAGGGGCCATTTGCTTTAAGATTGGAAATCTTGCTTTCAATGCACCGTAAGCACGTTCAATAACGTTCCTTAGTTGCGCATGTGCATGATTGAACCGTTCCTCCTTAGATAGAGCACGTCGGCGTCGAAAATATGCTAACCAGTACCTTGTGTTACGGTATGGAGCCAAAAATCCACGAGCATTGGAATATGCAACATCACAAAGACAATATTTTTCTGCAAACATAAAAACTTTATTTAATAAAAAAAACTTTCTAAAATTATTAAAAATGGTGCATACCTTCCGGTGGAAAAGGGAAGCCAGATGTTAGGTTAAATGCGACTTCGTTTAGGACCCTAGAATCATGCGCTATGCCTTCTCATCCGGCCCAAACAAATGTGAACATCATATTGAAATCGCATATTCCTAAAACATTCTGAAAACATCGTCCACCTCCTCTTCCTCGGTAAGCAGTTTGATGACTAGCAGGTACGATTGCATGTACAAGAGTCCCGTCTAGCGCACCTATTGCACCTTTCATTGAAAAATAAAGTCTAGATTTTAAAAAAAATATGTAAAACAAATTATAAAATAAAAATAAAAATATTTACCGGAAATATTTCTCTCAAGCGTCTTTGTTGAGTTGACATATTTGCGTTGGTTGTATCCGAGCTTGTAGGACATATACCAAAATATCAACCATATATCACCAAATAAAATGTCACCATGGGCATATACATCAAGTTTTCAATAACCAACACCAAAAGATAGCCAAAAAATGTCACATGGTGTAATAACCAGGTAATTTTTATTATTATTTTAACGAGTATTATTTTAGTTTAAAACTAGATTTGGGAAATTTTATAAGTCTTTATTTAAGTATTTTATAGAAATAAAAGTTAAGGGGGTAAGTTTTAATTTCTATTTGGAAGTTTGGGGGTAAGTTTTGCCAAATGAGTTAAGTGTGAGGTTTAATTGGTGATTGTGGATATAATTATCCACCACCACCGCCTTGTCCCTTTTGACTCCAGGAGGTGTCCTCTCCTAGTCTTATTAGCAAAACCAAAAGGTGAAAGTGTGTGTGTGTGTGTGTATGTGAGTACGTTCACGGCAGCGAGAGAAGAGGGAAAAGAAAGTAAATTGAAGAAGGAAAGGCTAAGAAGAAGAAGATTATTGATTTTCCATAGCTGGGTTTTGGGTTTACATCAAGAAACAAAGGTAATAATCCTCTCTTTTATGTGTATTAGGTTTTATATGGACTTTGATGTGGGTTTTGGTAATTTTAGAAAGATATGTAAGTTTTGGGCATGAGTTAGTGTTCTAATAGTAGTATAGAACATTTCTGCAAAGTTTCATAAACTTCCTGCTTTAAATCTGCACAAAAAATCTGGGTTTAGGATGAACAGTGGGTTGCGAGATTCTCAAAACTCGCAACAGTGGGTTGCGAGATTCTCAAAACTCGCAACAGTGGGTTGCGAGATTCTCAAAACTCGCATCAGTTGGTTGCGACTTTGTTCAGTGTTTGCGATAGTGTTAGTTGTTTGCGATAATGGCTGAGAGTTGTGGGTTTTAAGATATTAAGTGTTAAAACAGATATTTGTATTTAATTGTTACAGCTTCTGTGAATTTGGAACTGAAGGATTGAAGTAACTGATAATAGCTTGGGGAGATTTTTGGATATAAGCTAAACAGGTGAGTTTTACTTCAAAATATTTTTAACTGGAATACATATATGTGTGGAATGGATATGTGATCAAGGTGTGAATATTATGTGTTTATAATATAGTAAGATATTATATTCATATGTGCATTACACTACACAAGTGCACATTAGTCGGGTTCCGGTGTGCAAACCGATGAGTAGCCGGGTTCCGGTGTGCGGACCGGTAACGTTGATTAATTATTAGTTGGCTTGCTACCAACTAATATGGCCAGTTGTGGAGGAATAAGGTGGAATGAGATGTACAAAATGTACGAGTATTGAATGGTATTTATATACGTGTAGTATATGAATGTATATGAAAGGTTTTATATAAATGGTTTTAATACAAAGGTTTACTAAACTGACAGGGATTTCCTCACTAGACCATTAGGTCTAATCCTCATTTCTGTTTTAAAAATATGTATTCCAGGTGATAGATCGGGTAAGAGCAAGTAAACAGGACTCTTGATGGATAGCTTTTGTGAAGATGTTGATTATGAAGTTATGGATGTATTTTGTACTTATGACCTTGTTATTAGTCAACATGTAATTTAATTTGAAAAAAAAAAATTGTACTGATTTACTTATTATGTTTACCAAGACTATGGGACCGAATGTGAAATACGATGTATCTTTTGATGATTTTATGATATGAAATGTATGTTATTTGTAAATATGAAACGCAGGTCGTTACAGATGGTATCAGAGCCCTAGTTTAAGAGATTTAGGTATTGGTACTTGTACCTAGACTTAAACTGCCTGTGAAGTAGGATGTCCCTATTATTTTAGAACCTGGGGATGCTAAGTATAAAAAGGTAGAAGGAACATCATGTAAGGTAATTTCATATTACACCTGGCCAGTGTAATTATGATCTTACATGTACATGTTTGAACTGGAATACCTTGTTATATGGGGTATGTGTTTATGTGTATATTAACCTTGTTTGAATCTATAGAATGGCAAGTGGCACTAGACAAAAGAATCGAAGGGGAGGAAGGAATTCGGGTGGAGAGAACCCACCAGTAGGAATAGGGGGAAGAGGAGGAGATCGTGGTGGAGGCAGAACCGGAGGTAGAATCGGGGGCCGAACTGGGGGCCGAACTGGGGGTAGAACACAACCACAAGGTACAGAGTTTGTTACACGGGATGACCTGACTGCTGAAATGGGAAGACTACAGGCTAGCATACAAGCCATGTTTGAACGAAGTCGTCATAATGGAGCTGATACACCAGATCCGGAACCTGAAGTTGAAATGCCAATCACCCCTACTGTCTTACCGGTAATGAAAAAGTGTGATTACAAAATTTTTCTTAGTTGCAAGCCCCCTACGTACTCAGGAGACCGGGATCCAGTAAAAGCGATGAGATGGCTAAAAGAAATAGAAGCTATCTTCAAAACGAGTAAATGTACTGAAGAGGATAGAGTACTTTATGGAACTGCAATGTTAAAAGGCGATGCTTTATACTGATGGGAGGCTCATATTGAATCGGGGAGGATCAGACATATATTCTACTTTTTCTTGGGAAGAATTCATTTTAGCTTTCACAAAACAATTCTGTCCACAAGCAGCCGTCAGACAATTGGAGGAAGAATTTATGAGCCTACAACAAGGGAATTTGTCAGTTAGAGACTATACTGCTCGTTTCTTAGAAAAATCTCGTTTTGCGGGATATTACGTTGCTACGGAGAAACTGAAGATGGATAGATTTATCTATGGGCTAAATTCAGAAGTCAGAAGATTAGTGACTGCAACAAGGCCAGATACCTTTACAGCCGCAGTGGACGCTGCTGAAAATGTAGAACAAGACAACAGAAGGGATGCCGGTGATAAGAGTACGGGGAAAAGGAAATGGGAAGGGCCACCACATGATCTAAAGAAGTCCAGGTTTCAGAAGTTCGATAATCGTCCACCTTTCCGACCAATGGAAAGATCTTGTCGAAGTGCCACCGTATCCATCAAGGAAACTGTCAAATTGAATCACGGGTTTGTTATAGGTGTGGGAAGACCGGGCATGTTATTAAAGATTGTCGATTAACGCGGTTTTGTTTCTTGTGTAATTCTCCGGACCACCTTCAGTCAGATTGTCCGCGAGGTAGAATACAACAGGGGGCACATCAGGGAAACCAACAATTGCTAGAGTAGTAGTTCCAAGAATAGAACCGCCGAGAACAAGGGGTCGTACATTTCAAATGACAGCTAAAGAGGCGGAGGAAACTCCGGATGTGGTTATAGGTACATTTTTCATAAACTCTACACGTGCTAAAGTGTTGTTTGACTCCGGTGCAAACCGATCTTTTGTGTCTCCTTCATTTGCTGCTCACATGCATTTAGAGCCTAAAATGTTAGAACATGCCTTACTGGTAGACACTGTAAATGATAACCAAGTGTCAGTTAAAGAAGTTTTTGATTGTTGTGTGATAGATATAGAGGGGTGTGGAGTACCGATACAACTATTTCCTATAGCCTTGATCGAGTTTGATGTGGTAGTAGGGATGGATTGGTTAGCTGAGAATCAGGTTAACATAGTTTGTGATAAGAAAATAATCAATGTCGTTTTACCTGATAAGAGGTCAGTAGTGATTTATGGTGATCGTAAGAATCATCAGTCTAGCCTAATATCTATGATAAAAGCCCGTAAATGTGTCGGCAAGGGTTGCCCGAGTTACTTAGCCTATGTGATAGATAGTAGGCCTGAAAATATTAAGTTGAAAGATATTCCTATTGTTAGTGAATTTCCAGAAGTTTTCCCTGAAGACTTGAATAGTCTTCCTCCTGTTAGACAAGTAGAATTTGGTATCGACTTAGTCCCTGGAGCCACGCCTATTGCTCGTGCACCATACCGACTAGCACCTCCAGAGATGAAAGAGAAGATGGCACAACTGCAAGACCTGTCCGATAAAGGCTTCATCAGACCCAACTCTTCGCCGTGGGGTGCACCAGTGTTATTTGTGAAAAAGAAGGACGGTTCAATGAGAATGTGTATCGACTACCGGGAGCTAAATAAGCGCACGATCAAGAACAATTATCCGCTTCCATGAATTGATGATCTCTTCGATCAATTAGTTGGAGCTTGTTATTTCTCTAAGATTGATCTCAGATCTGGCTATCATCAGTTGAAGGTTAAGGAAGAAGACGTTCTGAAGACTGCCTTTCGTACGAGGTACGGTCACTACGAATTCTTGGTGATGCCATTCGGACTAACGAACACTCCAGCCGCTTTTATGGATCTAATGAATCGGGTATGTAAGCCTTATCTCGATAAATTTGTCATTGTATTTATCTATGATATACTTATTTATTCCCGATCCAAAGAGGATCACGCACAACATCTTCGCTTGATTCTGGAGTTGTTGAAGAAAGAAAAGTTGTATGCTAAATTCTCGAAGTGTGAATTCTGGTTGCGGGAAGTTCAGTTTCTGGGGCATGTCGTTTCAGAGAAAGGCATTCAAGTAGATCCGATGAAAGTGGAAGCGATTGAAATATGGGAACCGCCAAAGACTCCAACCGAAGTACGTAGTTTTCTGGGTCTAGCTGGCTACTATCGGAAATTTATAAAAGACTTCTCTCGAATCGCGACGCCATTGACTAAGCTGACTCGGAAGAATCTAAAGTTTGAATGGAGAGCAGAACAGGATGAAGCATTCAGAATATTGAAAGAGAAACTCTGCAGCGCGCCGATATTAGCATTACCAGAAGGTTCCGATGATTTTGTTGTCTACAACGATGCTTCCAAACTAGGATTGGGATGTGTACTTATGCAATGTGGAAAAGTGATTGCTTATGCTTCTCGTCAACTGAAGGACCATGAAAGACAGTATCCTACACATGATATGGAGCTTGCAGCAGTTGTCTTCGCGTTGAAGATTTGGAGACATTATCTTTATGGTTCTAAATGTCAAATTTTTACCGATCATAAGAGTCTCCAACATCTTTTCGATCAGAAGGAACTGAATATGAGGCAAAGAAGATGGTTGGAATTGGTGAATGACTACGACTGTGAAATCCTTTATCATCCGGGAAAAGCGAATGTGATAGCTGATGCACTGAGTCGTCAAGAAAGAAGTGGAATAATAAAAGCTATTTCGCTACGGGCCGAACTTCTACCAAACATCTTTGACGAATTGCAAAAGTGTCAAATAGAAGCGTTTCGAGAAGAACATCTGAAGTCAGAACGATTAGTGGGGATATCAGCATCGCTAGTAAAAGATGATCGTGGGTTATTATGTTTGGGAAGCAGAATTTGGGTGCCTCGTTTGGGTAGGCTACGCGATCGGGTACTACAAGAAGCTCATCAGTCTCGTTTCTCTATTCACCCAGGTACGAACAAGATGTATAAAGACTTGAAACAATTTTATTGGTGGCCGGGTATAAAAATAAGTATTGCTAAGCATGTGGAAGATTGTACTACTTGCAAGAAGGTAAAGATTGAACATCAAAAGTCGTTTGGTCAGTTACAACGTCTGGAAATACCAATGTGGAAGTGGGATCAGATTACTACTGATTTTATTACAAAGCTACCAAGGACTCTGAAAGGATTTGATTCTATTTGGGTGATTGTTGATAGATTAACGAAGTCTGCTCACTTCTTGCCGATAAAAGAAACTGATTCGATGGAACGCTTAGCCAAAATGTACATTGATGAAATAGTAACTCGATATGGAGTTCCAATCTCGATTATTTATGATCGAGATAGTCGTTTTACTTCCAGATTCTGGAGAAGCTTTCAAAAAGAAATGGGAACACAGATAAAGTTAAGCACAACATATCATCCTCAAACTGACGGTCAGAGTGAAAGAACAATCCAGACTTTAGAAGATATGCTTCGGGCTTGTATTGTTGATTTTGGGGGATCGTGGGATAAGCATTTGCTTTTGATAGAATTTGCTTACAACAACAGTTATCATTCCAGCCTTCAAGCGGCACCTTTTGAAGTTCTGTATGGTAGAAAATGTCGAACGCCTCTGTGTTGGAATGAAGTAGGGGAGAAACAGTTAGCGGGGCCAGATATAGTACAATTAACAACGGATAAGATTACTCAGATTCGGGACAGACTGAAAGTGGCTCAAGACAGACAGAAAAGTTATGCCGACCGACGCCGGAAACCGTTAGAGTTCCAAGTTGGAGATTTTGTAATGTTGAAAGTATCACCTTGGAAAGGAGTCATTAGATTTGGGAAGCAAGGTAAACTTAGCCCGAGGTATATTGGACCGTTTGCAATCACAGAAAGGATTGGTGAAGTAACTTACAGATTGGATCTACCGACAGAGTTAAGCCGTATCCACAATGCGTTTCATGTATCGAATTTTCGAAAGTGTTTAGTTACGTCAGATCAGGCAGTCTCTCTACCAGATATACAAGTGGATGAAAAATTGAATTATGTGGAGGAACCGGAAGCCATAGTTGACCACAAAGTTAAAGTGTTGCGGAATAAAGAAATCAGACAAGTAAAAGTTCAGTGGAAACATCACAAGGGTCAGGATGCTACGTGAAAATCAGAGTCGGAAATGAGAGCCAAATACCCTCATCTTTTCGCTTAACTGAATTCCGGGACGGAATTCTTTTAAGGGGGAGATGTTGTAATAACCAGGTAATTTTTATTATTATTTTAACGAGTATTATTTTAGTTTAAAACTAGATTTGGGAAATTTTATAAGTCTTTATTTAAGTATTTTATAGAAATAGAAGTTAAGGGGGCAAGTTTTAATTTCTATTTGGAAGTTTGGGGGTAAGTTTTGCCAAATGAGTTAAGTGTGAGGTTTAATTGGTGATTATGGATATAATTATCCACCACCACCGCCTTGTCCCTTTTGACTCCAGGAGGTGTCCTCTCCTAGTCTTATTAGCAAAACCAAAAGGTGAAAGTGTGTGTGTGTGTGTGTGTATGTGAGTACGTTCACGACAGCGAGAGAAGAGGGAAAAGAAAGTAAATTGAAGAAGGAAAGGCTAAGAAGAAGAAGATTACTGATTTTCCATAGCTGGGTTTTGGGTTTACATCAAGAAACAAAGGTAATAATCCTCTCTTTTATGTGTATTAGATTTTATATGGACTTTGATGTGGGTTTTGGTAATTTTAGAAAGATATGTAAGTTTTGGGCATGAGTTAGTGTTCTAATAGTAGTATAGAACATTTCTGCAAAGTTTCATAAACTTCCTGCTTTAAATCTGCACAAAAAATATGGGTTTAGGATGAACAGTGGGTTGCGAGATTCTCAAAACTCGCAACAGTGGGTTGCGAGATTCTCAAAACTCGCAACAGTGGGTTGCGAGATTCTCAAAACTCGCATCAGTTGGTTGCGACTTTGTTCAGTGTTTGCGATAGTGTTAGTTGTTTGCGATAATGGCTGAGAGTTGTGGGTTTTAAGATATTAAGTGTTAAAACAGATATTTGTATTTATTTGTTACAGCTTCTGTGAATTTGGAACTGGAGGATTGAAGTAACTGATAATAGCTTGGGGAGATTTTTGGATATAAGCTAAACAGGTGAGTTTTACTTCAAAATATTTTTAACTGGAATACATATATGTGTGGAATGGATATGTGATCAAGGTGTGAATATTATGTGTTTATAATATAGTAAGATATTATATTCATATGTGCATTACACTACACAAGTGCACATTAGTCGGGTTCCGGTGTGCGGACCGATGAGTAGCCGGGTTCCGGTGTGCGGACCGGTAACGTTGATTAATTATTAGTTGGCTTGCTACCAACTAATATGGCCAATTGTGGAGGAATAAGGTGGAATGAGATGTACAAAATGTACGAGTATTGAATGGTATTTATATACGTGTAGTATATGAATGTATACGAAAGGTTTTATATAAATGGTTTTAATACAAAGGTTTACTAAACTGACAGGGATTTCCTCACTAGACCATTAGGTCTAACCCTCATTTCTGTTTTAAAAATATGTATTCCAGGTGATGGATCGGGTAAGAGCAAGTCAATAGGACTCTTGATGGATAACTTTTGTGAAGATGTTGATTATGAAGTTATGGATGTATTTTGTACTTATGACCTTGTTATTAGTCAACATGTAATTTAATTTGAAAAAAAAAGTTTGTACTGATTTACTTATTATGTTTACCAAGACTATGGGACCGAATGTGAAATACGATGTATCTTTTGATGATTTTATGATATGAAATGTATGTTATTTGTAAATATGAAACGCGGGTCGTTACACATGGACATATACATATCTATTCACCAAAAGATCAACCAAGCATCAAACAAACTACTTGTAACCTTGTTTGTCCCCAACTATCCTAACCCATTCCTTTGCAAACTCGGTTGGTATAGCCATCCACGCTTCCCTATTGTCCCATCCAAGTTCATTTAGCTTTTTGAGACATGTGTTGTATGATCATTTTTTCTTCTAAATTTGAATCAACATTCAAGCTGTAATCTTCTTCTTTATATAATCATTTTTTCTTCTAAATTTTCATTTTTCACTAACGTGGGACAATCAAGATTTCACCACAATATCATTTGACAAATACTTGGTTTGTTTTGAGTAGGTTATTCCACAAGATTTCCTTTCCCTTTGAATTAGGTGGGTTTCCATATTTGGTAAATTTGTATTTGGGAAACATATGGGTAGCTGAATCGTTGATCCAATAATCACGTAAACATGTTGTAATCGTTTCGGTTATTAATAAACAATCTCTCTCCCTCTGTGGACGTACACTATCCCCTCGATAGTGGAACATTGTTAAAATATCGTTGTCTTGATTTACATGTTGCTTTGTTTTTTGATCGTATATTTGTATATAAATGTTATGTTACATTGTGGATCGGTACCATTCATTAGACTGCTATACATATTTAGATCTTGTTAATCAGCATTTGTTGTATCGGGTCAGTTTTACCGTGGTTTACTATTATTTGTCTCAGACCGTTAATTATTTGTGGAATACGACATTGAGACTACGATCGACCCTACACTAATAATATCGAATCATTTAATTGTATCGTATTTCAAAATCATAACATTTTACCATTCAAACATGTTTAACGGAATTCGATTAACCCTATTGTAGCTATTACTTAAGACGAAAGTACTTTCAAGTGAAATTTTCTTGATTTAACCAAAAATCAGATTCAACCATAACCATAACCAAATGAAGGAAGAAAGCTAGCTTTACTCAGAAGTAAAATTGGAATGATGGTGTAGCTTACAATTACAATCCATTGCTTCTTTCATAATTTTTGCTATACAATCTCACAATTCTGTCACCTATTTTGTACCCATATTTTCTTTTTCTAAAGTATGACTTGAGTGTTTGTGTCAAACCCAAAACTTTAAACAATTTATAAGCCTGGAAAAAAGCAAAAAAGAAGAAGTTGGTTTTCAAAACATATTCTCTTTTTTAGCCTTCTCACATTGTCTTTTTGAAAACTTGTATAATAACAACGTTTTAGGGGCCGTTTACCAAACATTTGTTCGGGTAAGCGTTTACCGGTAAAATTAACACTATCACTTACTTACCGGGTAGGATTTTAGTCCACCAAAACGATATCGTATGCAACAAATTTTCCGGTAAGCGCTTATCGTGGTAAGATTATTCACAATCACTTACCGGGGTAAGACTCTCGGTCCTTCCCTTAGCTCTTACCGGGTGAGATTCTTGGTCCATACAATATTCATCCGTAAGGTAATATAACTTAGTAAGTGCTTATCCGAGCAGGCGTTTGATAATCTCCATAAGATAATATTTAATTATAAAGTAATGCTACGTTCACTCTAATTTCAATATAAACTAAATATTATACTTTAAAACGATAAAAAGTCAAAATTTAATGGTCAATAAAGAGAAAATATCACCAATGATATCAATTATAGACATATTCTGTTACATTCTCATATATCAATCCAACATAATAAATACAAGAGTAAATTACGTTTTTAGTCCCTGAGATTTGTTGAAAGTTTCTATTTTCGTTCTTATGGTTTTGAAATTACAACTTTCATCTTTATGGTTTAAAATTCATTACCTTTTCATTCTTATGATTTAAGTTTTATTGCTGTTTTCGTCTCTATGGTTTACAATTCATTACTATTTTAGTCTTTCATACTTAAAAGTAGTATTTTGACCTTAGAGATGAAAATAGAAATGAATTGCAAACCATAGGGACGAAAACCAAAATTTTGAAACCATAGGAATGAAATATGCAACTTTTAACAAACCATAAGAATGAAAAACGTAATTTACTCTAAATACAACAAAAGTACTAAATACCGGTTATTATTCTTCAACATTTGTATTCATATTTCTGATGTTAAATAAGGGTAAGATCGTCATTTTCATTTAGGTTTTATGGGTGTGACCAAGATTCTAAATAGAGCGAGTCGTGGCGTGGCGGCGAGGCCAAGCCTTAAGCCTTAGGAGCCACGGCGAGGCCATGACGTTTATCAAGTCATGACTTATGGCGGCAAATCTATATATCATATATATACTATTGTATATGAAAGTATATGTTTTGTACTTTTACTCGACGAGTTGTAACGTCCCAAAAATTACAAGGAAATTTAAAATTTTTAAAACATACAATTCATTATAAAACAACCATGATTTAATAATTCACGTCTTAAATAAAATTAACGTCGTTACTTCAAACCATCAACAACGTTTATGCAGCGGAAAATTTCATAACTAAATTCAAGGGTTCATAAGTGAAAGTTTAATAATATTTGACACTCCGCGCTCCATGTGTGTACTGTCACGCCCGACTGCCGCCCACACCTGAAATAACAACACATTGGGAAAGGGTAAGCTAAACGCTTAGTGAATTCAATCACGCACGTAGGTAGCAACCCCACGCATATCGCCCCTACTCGCAAGTAGGCAACATCACCATCATCACGAATATCAAACCACATAATGATTATTATATAAGCACGAACCTCGGTCCCACCGAGTACACAAAATACATTAATACAAGCTCAGTCCCACCGAGCCCTCGGTCCCACCGAGTAATTAATACAAGCTCAGTCCCACCGAGCCCTCGGTCCCACCGAGTAAAAATTGTTGTACTAGCTTAGTCCCACCAAGCCCTCGGTCCCACCGAGCCCCTCAGTCCCACCGAGGTGTACACATGCATATATATATATTCCACATACGAATCTAATAAATCACAACCAGTTATCACATCCCATCTAGTTCACGTAAGCACATAAATACACGTAATCACACGTAACACAAAATAACGACATACATGAAATTCCTAACTACGCGGTGAGAGAACTCACCTCAAGGCTAAGCAACGTGCTCACGAAACGCAACACCAACACGGCAATCTTCTTCACTTTCTCCCACCTAAATACGTATAAAAAGTCAACGGAAAGTCCCGACCCATAACACGTTTACTAGCTTTCAAACGACTAAATATTCCAGCTTTTTCTTAAAAGTTACGGGTCTGTTCGGGACCTGTTTTACCCCCTTAAAACTGATAAATACAGAAATTAAAATTCATAAATACGAAGTTCTCAGTCTTACGATTTCAGGGACGTATCGCACGCGTCCTAACGACTTTTCTATAATTTACTATAGATTTTACAAAAATGTTTCGCAGAACAGCGAACACCCGGACCTTTCGGTACAACATGGCAATTTCGCCCAAGTTACGGTCCGAACTGGTCTTTCCGCAAAACAGAGGAAACTTAATAGACTCCGAAACGGAACTTTCGGCACCAGTTCCAACCCAACCCGACATTCCTAACAGAAGTTATGCGCCATACAAAACAGTGACAGAAAGCTGGAAGTTTTTCGGACCAGGCTGTATAAACAGCCCCATATGGCCTAGCTACGGGCTAAATTAGATTTTCGACAAGACACGAAAAACCTTCCCAACTCAGTTTGGAAATTTTGGGCACCAATTTCACGGCAAAACGAATTACGAGTCAAAAGTTATGGCCTTCGCAAAAACAGGGCAGATTCCAGAATTTTACATAAAATGACGAATCACCAAACTTGCGGCCACTGTTTCACCTAGCTAGAGGCCAAACCAGTTTTCCGCTAAAACACGGAAAACGTGCCCGACCCCGAGCTTGAACCGTGGGCGCCAGTTTCGGCTCAAACGGAGTTATGACGGAAAAGTTACAGCTGTCGCAAAAACACTGGCAGGTTGTAGTAATTCACAGAAAATGATAACTCTCGATTATAAACTCGCTAAGTCATGACTTAATCTAAACAGCCCCGAAACCAGCCGTAACTTAACGATTAATACTACTAGGGCTGTGTAAACGACCACCACCCACTGCCACCTCCGGCAGTGGTGGTCGCTGGCGGCGGCGGCGGTTTTCCGACGAAATAACTAAGACGAACCGCAACCACCGTAACATTCCTAAACTCGCGCTCGGTTGACCGGATGCACGCACATACAGCGCACACAACCACCATCACCCAACACCCAGCCCCCTCCCCGATGGCAGCGTGCGGCGGCGGCGGCGCTGCCGCTGCCCTTTCGCCGGAATTCCCAAACGAAACAGAAAAGAAACGGGACCGTACCTTAACGATGACGACACGCAGCCGGGGCTGAATTCCTTCTTCTCGACCTCTCCGGCGAAGAACCGTCGGCCCTGGTGGTTTCTCCGGTGACTGGCGGCGTTCCTCCGGCGACCCACTCTCTCTCTCTTTGCTCGGTTCTCTCTACTTGCGATCTCTCTCTCTTACTTTCTATCCCTCTCGGCAATTGAAACCCAAAAGAAAACCATCAAGAAGAACAAATGGGGGCTGTTTGTTGCTGCCATTGGAAACCGACGAAGAGAAAAGGGGGGGGGGGTCGGTCCCCCTTCCTTGGCCGTTCAACACACCACAATTCCCTTTGGCCACCTTTGACCCCTAGACACTAACACTTTGACACTTTTGGTCCCTAGGTTTCCATAACATTGTAAAAAAAAGAGTAAGGTTTGCCATACCTAACATTCGAGGTCCCTTTGACAACTTCCGTTAAAGAGACTCGCTTTTAAAAAAATACATTAAGGATTTTAAAAACCATACCGGGACACGGGCTTTACAACTCTCCCCCGCTTGAATTAGACTTCGTCCCCGAAGTCTACTCCTGCAAACAGCTCCGGATAGTTCTCTCGCATCTCCGCTTCAGGTTCCCAAGTCCACTCGGAACCCTTTCGGAGTCTCCATTGAACCTCCACCAAACCAACAACCTTGTTCCGCGAGGTTCTTCTGCCGACTCTGTGCAGTAACCAAACGATCCCGAACCATCCGAATTGTCTCGGTCGTCTTCAGCACGATGTCAGTACTCCCTAACACCCGATGCCCAACCTCGCCCCAACAAACGGGCGTCCTACATTTCCTACCGTACAACAACTCGTATGGCGGCATGCCAATACTAGAGTGGTAGCTGTTGTAGTAGGAAAATTCCGCCAAGGGTAAGTACCGATCCCAACTACCTCCAAAATCAATGACACAAGCTCGAAGCATATCCTCGAGGGTCTGAATGGTTCGCTCGCACTGTCCGTCCGTCTATGGATGAAAGGCCGTGCTAAAGTGCAATCGTGTACCCATCTCCGACTGGAACTTCTCCCAAAACCGAGAGGTAAAACGAGTATCCCTATCGGATACAATCGACACTGGCACCCCGTGCCTGGCCACGATCTCACGCACAAACACCTCCGCAAGTTTCTTCGCCGAGAAGCTCTCCCTAATGGCCAAGAAGTGTGCACTCTTGGTCAGACGGTCAACGATCACCCAAATGGCATCGTTCCCACAGGGAGTCCTCGGGAGTTTCGTTATGAAGTCCATGGTAATCTCTTCCCATTTCCAAACCGAGACCTCCAACGGTTCCAATTTCCTATGTGGTCGTTGATGTTCCGCCTTGACCTTCCGACAGGTCATACATACCTCCACACATCTAGCAACATCCCGCTTCATGCCGAGCCACCAGTAACCTCCACACAATTCTCTGTACATCTTTGTAGCTCCCGGGTGAATCGAGAACTTGGACTTATGAACTCCTCTTCAAGAAGTTCCTGCAACTGGTCGAGAAGATCGTCAATCCTTGGCAAAGGATAACGATCCTTTACCGTAAGCTTATTCAGCCTCCTTCGCTTCCCCAACTCGCGTGTCCATCACATAAGCCAGGTATCCCTGTCCACTATGCTGGAGGTACCTCTGAGCTCTCGCAGCCAAACCTATGGCCGTAGTCTGCCTAGACGAATTTCCCTGAACTAACAGTTCTCCCCCGCTTGGGGTTCGAACTCGCACTTGCTTGTAACGACAAACGATCTCCGCATCGAACTTATCCATCCAATCCATGCCCACAATCACACAAAGCTCCCGCATAGCAATCGGGATCAGGTCAATGGGAAACCGCACTCCTAAGATCTCTAAAGTGCACCCGCGAAACACGTCTGTGACCGTCAAGGTCCTATCATCAGCCACCTCAACAACCAGAGGATAACTCAAGCGTCCTACAACTCGGCCTAAGCCCTCGCTAAAAGTGCGAGACACAAAAGAGTGAGTAGCCCCGCTATCAAACATCACAACCGCAGGCACCGAGTTAACTAGGAACGTTCCTAACGTATAACTGAACCACAAATAAATACATGACATGGAAAGGAAAGACAAGAGGAAAGAAGTAAGGGATATACCTGTAACCACTTTAGGCGTCGCTTGTGCCTCATCCACCGTCAACTGGTGAACTCTACCTCGGGCTGCTCTCGCCCCTGACTGACCAGCTCGACCATCAGTAATACGCAGCGGGCATTCCCAGGCGCCCTCTGAGCTCCACCCTCAGTAGCTACCCCTGCTCTAGGACAGTTGGCCCTTACGTGGCCCGTCTGATTACAATTGAAACAGACCATTAACGGCGTCTTACAATCCCTGCTAAGATGTCCGGGTTGACCACACTTAAAGCACCCCTCCACTCTCCTTGCTCCGGTATCTCGGGGCTTAAACCCGCCACTCCTAGAACCCGTGCGCGTATCAGTGAACCTCGAACGCTTCGGCACCGCCGAGATGGGCGTCACTGGCTGTGCCGCCTTCCGCTTCTTAGCTTGGGTCTCCAACTCAAGCTCCCTCCTCCGAGCGGCGTCCATCATGGCGGATAATGAAGTGTACTGTGCTGTGCTAACAAATTCTCGGATCTCCGTGCGTAGCATATCTTTATACCTTGACATCTTCATCTCTTCCGAGGCGGCATACTGAGGACAGAATAATGCCATCTCGGTAAATTTCCTGTTCATCTCTTTTACCGTCTCTGTTGTCTGGGTGAGTTCTAGGAATTCCTTAGCGATTCTCTCCATCTCTACCGGCGGTACATACTCTGCACGGAAACGAGTGACAAACTCGTTCCAGGTCAAGGTAGTGCGTTCGGCAGCCGTCAATGCTGAGGCGCACCAATCCTTCGCGCCGTCACGAAGTAGATTTACTGCAAAACGGACCTTTAGGTTGTCCGGGCAGCCACTGGTCAAAAATGCGAACTCCATGTCAGATACCCATCGCATACTGGTAATCGGATCCAGATCTCCCTTAAACTCTGGCGGGGAACAGGCAGAGAGATCCCGATACTGGAACTCTCGGGTACGGTGCTGACCCTCCGTAGGCAGTGGAATAGCTGCAATACGTTCCTCTAGCAGGATCACCACCTCATCACGAATGGCGGTGATGATCTCGGGAATCGCCTCCCCGATCGCGTGAGATACCTCAGTAGCAATCAGCTCCCTAATACGGTCCTCAGTAATCCCTGCCTCGGCCCGCGGCTCCGCCGCGTTGTTTCTTCTAGTATTGACCATTCTAGAAAGAGAATTTTCAGAGAGCTATTAGCACAAATAACTCACCCTACTGCGCTCACGTTCCACCCCTTGGTTGCCTCGTGGCTCTCCCCGACTCAAGCATGGATCCTGTGCTTCAGATAGTAGGAGCTCTACTACTACCCTTCACACCTATCCTTACTCGTTTCGAGTCCTGTCCCGAGACATTCAAGTAGTCGATTACCACAAATAAACACATATAGCCAATCCAGCCCGTACAAACACCTTTCCTAACTCCCTAGAAAGGTCGTATCACCCACTATCCCTTGCTAACACGGAAACCCCACTAACCCTGACGAGTCGCCTCGTGAATGCACGGTCGTATACAGTGTAAAACCAGATAGACGTTCGAATAAGAGATTCTATCCTAGAACGGTTGGACTCAAACAAGAGCTGCGCAATAGAACTAAATCCAATATTCTAAGGCTATTCAGTTCCTACTGCATACAACCTAGAGTGCATTCGCTTAACAACCTATCAAAGCTAGCATTAGTTCCTATAAGCGACAAAACCAGCATACGGTACCATACAGTTCACATAAGCAATCTAGCATGCATACACTATACCCGAAAAGCGATAGATACACTAAGTTCCTTACCTTCCCAGTTGGCGTCGGCTGACTGTACACACTGCGCCCACGATTATCGTTTCCAAACGAGTTTTCTTTTCTCATTTAAAACAAATTTTTTGATAAAAGAATTAAAAGATCTCTTAGCCGCAACTTGAGACCAAACACACCGAGATGTGCTTGATTCACTCAAGCCGTGCTCTGATACCAAGTTGTAACGTCCCAAAAATTACAAGGAAATTTAAAATTTTTAAAACATACAATTCATTATAAAACAACCATGATTTAATAATTCACGTCTTAAATAAAATTAACGTCGTTACTTCAAACCATCAACAACGTTTATGCAGCGGAAAATTTCATAACTAAATTCAAGGGTTCATAAGTGAAAGTTTAATAATATTTGACACTCCGCGCTCCATGTGTGTACTGTCACGCCCGACTGCCGCCCACACCTGAAATAACAACACATTGGGAAAGGGTAAGCTAAACGCTTAGTGAATTCAATCACGCACGTAGGTAGCAACCCCACGCATATCGCCCCTACTCGCAAGTAGGCAACATCACCATCATCACGAATATCAAACCACATAATGATTATTATATAAGCACGAACCTCGGTCCCACCGAGTACACAAAATACATTAATACAAGCTCAGTCCCACCGAGTAAAAATTGTTGTACTAGCTTAGTCCCACCAAGCCCTCGGTCCCACCGAGCCCCTCAGTCCCACCGAGGTGTACACATGCATATATATATTCCACATACGAATCTAATAAATCACAACCAGTTATCACATCCCATCTAGTTCACGTAAGCACATAAATACACGTAATCACACGTAACACAAAATAACGACATACATGAAATTCCTAACTACGCGGTGAGAGAACTCACCTCAAGGCTAAGCAACGTGCTCACGAAACGCAACACCAACACGGCAATCTTCTTCACTTTCTCCCACCTAAATACGTATAAAAAGTCAACGGAAAGTCCCGACCCATAACACGTTTACTAGCTTTCAAACGACTAAATATTCCAGCTTTTTCTTAAAAGTTACGGGTCTGTTCGGGACCTGTTTTACCCCCTTAAAACTGATAAATACAGAAATTAAAATTCATAAATACGAAGTTCTCAGTCTTACGATTTCAGGGACGTATCGCACGCGTCCTAACGACTTTTCTATAATTTACTATAGATTTTACAAAAATGTTTCGCAGAACAGCGAACACCCGGACCTTTCGGTACAACATGGCAATTTCGCCCAAGTTACGGTCCGAACTGGTCTTTCCGCAAAACAGAGGAAACTTAATAGACTCCGAAACGGAACTTTCGGCACCAGTTCCAACCCAACCCGACATTCCTAACAGAAGTTATGCGCCATACAAAACAGTGACAGAAAGCTGGAAGTTTTTCGGGCCAGGCTGTATAAACAGCCCCATATGGCCTAGCTACGGGCTAAATTAGATTTTCGACAAGACACGAAAAACCTTCCCAACTCAGTTTGGAAATTTTGGGCACCAATTTCACGGCAAAAAGAATTACGAGTCAAAAGTTATGGCCTTCGCAAAAACAGGGCAGATTCCAGAATTTTACATAAAATGACGAATCACCAAACTTGCGGCCACTGTTTCACCTAGCTAGAGGCCAAACCAGTTTTCCGCTAAAACACGGAAAACGTGCCCGACCCCGAGCTTGAACCGTGGGCGCCAGTTTCGGCTCAAACGGAGTTATGACGGAAAAGTTACGGCTGTCGCAAAAACACTGGCAGGTTGTAGTAATTCACAGAAAATGATAACTCTCGATTATAAACTCGCTAAGTCATGACTTAATCTAAACAGCCCCGAAACCAGCCGTAACTTAACGATTAATACTACTAGGGCTGTGTAAACGACCACCACCCACTGCCACCTCCGGCAGTGGTGGTCGCTGGCGGCGGCGGTGGTTTTCCGACGAAATAACTAAGACGAACCGCAACCACCGTAACATTCCTAAACTCGCGCTCGGTTGACCGGATGCACGCACATACAGCGCACACAACCACCATCACCCAACACCCAGCCCCCTCCCCGATGGCAGCGTGCGGCGGCGCTGCCGCTGCCCTTTCGCCGGAATTCCCAAACGAAACAGAAAAGAAACGGGACCGTACCTTAACGATGACGACACACAGCCGGGGCTGAATTCCTTCTTCTCGACCTCTCCGGCGAAGAACCGTCGGCCCTGGTGGTTTCTCCGGTGACTGGCGGCGTTCCTCCGGCGACCCACTCTCTCTCTCTCTTTGCTCGGTTCTCTCTACTTGCGATCTCTCTCTCTCACTTTCTATCCCTCTCGGCAATTGAAACCCAAAAGAAAACCATCAAGAAGAACAAATGGGGGCTGTTTGTTGCTGCCATTGGAAACCGACGAAGAGAAAAGGGGGGGGGGGGGGGGGTCGGTCCCCCTTCCTTGGCCGTTCAACACACCACAATTCCCTTTGGCCACCTTTGACCCCTAGACACTAACACTTTGACACTTTTGGTCCCTAGGTTTCCATAACATTGTAAAAAAAAGAGTAAGGTTTGCCATACCTAACATTCGAGGTCCCTTTGACAACTTCCGTTAAAGAGACTCGCTTTTAAAAAAATACATTAAGGATTTTAAAAACCATACCGGGACACGGGCTTTACACGAGTTAATGATAATAACAGCGTAAATTAGGTTATATATTAAAACTAGAAAATAAGACATTAAAAACGTAAAGAAAAATCGAATATCACGTCACAAAAGACCGCACATTAGGTCATGGCGTGCCACAGGCATAGCGTGGCATGAAACCCAAGCCTTAAGTCACGACGCACCATGACGGCTGTTGCAGCGAGCCTTTTTAGAACAGTGGGTGTGACTAGGGGCCTAGGGCTGTAAACGAACCGAACGAACACGAACGGAGGCTTGTTCATGTTCGTTCGTTTAACTTAACCGAACAAACGAACGAACACGAACGGTAAACGAACGAGATTTTTTGTGTTCATGTTCGTTCGTTAAGAATTTTTGTTTGTTCGTGTTCGTGTTCGTTTATGTTCGTTCATTAAGAGTTAAACAAACGTAAACGAACGAACTTAAATGAACATAAACGAACGTAAACGAACGAACTTATATTAACATAAACGAACGTAAACGGACGACTTTAAATGAACATAAACGAACGAACTTAAATGGACATAAATGAGCGGACCCAAATGAACAAAAAACAACCATCATACTCATCATTTCGTTCGTAAAAAATACTTTAACAAAATGAAAAACCGGGTTAACTTAGAAGGTATAAAAATATATTCTAAAAGATCAATTTACTTGATGATTATGCATATTAATTTCATATTATATAGATATGTTTATATATATAAACAGGCATAAACGAACATAAATGAACATAAACGAACGTAAACGAACGAACATTAACGAACATAAACGAACGAACATTAACGAACGTAAACGAACAACATTAACGAACATAAATGAACGAACGTTCATGAACATAAATGTAACAACCCAAAGCCTGCTTAACATAAAACATTAGCCAAAAAGCCCATAAGGGTCCCAAATACATCATAAACTCCAATATCAATTACATTGATTAAGGTCCTCAAGCAAATACAACCGAGATGCTAACTAAACAAAAACTGGAACTTGACGGTCTCTAATCTCGCACCTCCGTCTCAAGCCTTCTCCTTTCCCTTGCTACAAGCACCTAAGTCACCCTTTCCTGAAAATGGTTTTTAAGTTTTGAAAGCGAGGGTTAGACCATGAGGTCTAGTGAATTCCCTCCTTAAAAGTGTAACTGCAAAACATTAAAAACAAAACACTTTTCCATACACATAACACTTGACAAGTTTGAGCTCAAACAAGGGTATACACAGTGGTACGGACCAATAACACCTTACAAAGCCAGGCACGGCAACTCATCACCTTACAAAGCCAGGGACGGCAACTCGGGGGTCCTCCACTGTGTAACCCGACTCTATCACAAACATAAACACTTAGAACATGCTTTAAACTTACTCGAGGAATATCCTCCTTCCACATTACAAACTAACACTTTTCATGCATAAGAAAACATAAGATTCATGATAAACAAGTAACTCATTTTCAGACATATCAATTCTTCGCATTTCATTTTAAAAGATAGAAATAATGCATAAGGGAACTCACCTGATGCTCGGCTAAACGACTCACTACTTGGGAGCTCGCTTAAACACCAAACGGTCACCTGAATTGGGGTTAACAAATGAGGTATTAGACTCCCCAATCATGCTCTAAAACACTTTCCATAATGTCCTAAGACAATCCCCTAAACCAAGCCTCGAACCCAAGCCCAAACGACCAACGAAGCAAAAACGGAAAAACAAGAAACAGCGACTGGCGCCGATGCTGGCGCCAGTCCATCGGCGCCGCCATCGGCGCGGACCCCTGGACAGATTTTCCTGCACGAGATTTCTTCCCAAAACTCAAAGATTTCTCATCCCCAAACTTCCCCAAATCAGATTCAGCTCTCCTAAAACAATATTTTAGAATCAACACCCAAAATGGATGAACAAAACTTATAAACCTCCCTTGAAAAGGTGAACTATCACCAAGAGTTCTCAAACTCCTCAAGGGATTCATCCAACACACCCTTCCACAAGATTTCATCTCAAAATACAAAAATGAGAAGAGATTGGGATCAAGAACATGCATCTAAACCCCATTCTAGACACAAAACTTAAAGAAAGGTGGGTGGAGTTATACCTTAGCAGCAACTTCTTCAATCTCTAGCTGATCCACCTTCTCCAAACCTTCAATGGTGGAACTTGAGCTCCTTTCCTCTCTAGAGAAGTTCCAGCCGAAAACAAGAAATGGAAATAGGGTTTTTGAAGGGTTTTGTCTTAATAAACTTCTCTCTATCACACTCCAGCCACATAACTTTCAGGTTTTTACAAAAGAGCCCCAGAATTCTTATTTCTGCACTAAATACCACAAGAGATGAAATATGGGATGTTACATCACCTCCCCCTTAACAGGATTCCGTCCCCGGAATCTCATCACTGAAAAGGTGCGGGTACCTTGCCCTCATATCGATCTCGGGTTCCCATGTTGCCTCAAAATTTTCTTAGGAAGTTACCACTACATCCCTACCAAACTAACTTCTTTGTCTGTCCAATTCTCAACCATCCGGCCTCAATTGCTCACACTGACTGCGGAGCTACACCAAACTTCTTCCCAACCAACATTCCCCAAACATGGGTTAAGACATACCAAAAGCACTCTAGATTTTCACCGAGTGCCTCTAAACAAATCAATAATTCCCAGTTCTTTCGAAAACTGCCACTACTCCATTACAATGTAGTCCAATTCAATCTCCTATTGAAACACACTACTCCAAACCATGGGAATATTTTCCCATCCAACTGTTCTCCCGACTTGAGATTGACAATGCTCGAACCTTCTAATCCAATCATCTTAGTTCCATTCACCTATCCATCCACTCCCGATCAGCATCGACAACGTACAGTATTCTTTGACATCGTCCCTAGGCCAACCACTACACTCTCGGGTCTGCAGCACGCCCAGCCACACACTTGTAATCTCTTCGTTCAAACATACTACTCATCCAAAATACTCTCTTTAATAGAATACGACTCTACTCGAGTTAACACCGCAATAACCCGAATTTCTAAACGGAGGCTTATCACTCCTTTCGTCGACATTACACACTACCATTCTCATAACGTTACCGCCTTCTCACCACCACATAACATTCATCAAAGGAAGAACGCCCTCCTACCAAAATAGCGTTCGCCTGGCACAATTGCGTTTCCTCAAATCACCGATCACACGTGCCTTAACAGTTACAAATCAACGATCCAAACTCCCCACATTCGCTAAGCCATAATTCCATTCTATACACAATCATGTCCTTCGCTCAAATCCACTGAATGGTTCCACTAACTAGGAACTGCCTCCAACGTTCACTTGCCCTCTCACACGGAGGAGTGACCAAGCTCATTCTAACTATCTCCCTTAATCGGACACTGATCAACACGCTCGTGTGAAACATTCTCCTCGACGATATCGCATCTAAACCCACGGTCTCTCAACTAGAGCACCACATTCGACCACCTGTTCCCATCCTAACCTGATACATTAAAGATCCCTCAAAAGAATGACTCACCCACAAGCACCAACTTTTAGACCGGTCGCATGAACTTAGCTTTCTCAACTCATTAACCAAGACATAGCAACAATCCCTTATCTTATGCCTTAAAAAGAACAGTTCTTCAACTATAGTCCGCCCAATCAACGTCTCATGACATCGTCTTACCGCGAGTCTGTCAATACTTGATCTTTTATACTGTCAACATCTTCTCTCATGTTTACACAAACTTTCCATCGCACACCGCTACAGCCTAACAGAACAACTTCTCCATACTTATCAGTCAAGACCTTTAGCCAAGTTCTCATGAGGTACTTAACACCAAGAACTACCAAGAGTTCCTAACTTTCCAACACCGCCGACCCGCTCATTCTAATTCATTACATCCACGAAATACTCCAACGCTCTTGCCTAAACTTCACGACGAAGCACTACAACTTAACGGGTACATTATCCTGCTCGACAATCGAGTGAAGCATGAAAACTCACCCAAATCCAATGGGATCGAAAAGGACAAGGGTTCTCCTGTCATCTCGTTACCAACCGCAACTTAATCTCTTGATCTCAACCTAGTATTAACGTATACCGCCCGCAAAAACCACACACTTAAACCAGGCATGCTCATTACCTTTGACTATTCCAACATTACAGCAATTCAACATTACATCTATGACCTACACGTTCCTTTGATTCCGAGTGCTACCACTTCCTCATGCTACTATCGCACCACACGACTACTTTGCAATCAGGCTATCATGATTTCCTTACACACACAAAGGATACTACTTACTTCACGACACCCATAACACCAAACCAAACAAAGCCAAAACGTTAATCGACTTTGCCCTTCCCGGGTCTAAATGAACCACTTGACAAGGTCAATTACTCAAGGTACACCTGTTTCGATTACCCTAATGTCTCGTTCCTAAATGGATCATCATACCCCATAAGAAAATCACTTAAGCAATCACGATCTCTTACTTTTGTACACCCACACAAAGTGGTCAAACGTCACGTCGGATACCTACCTTTCTCCAAACAACTTCTTGCCTCTTTGTAAGAAAACTCAACAAGATAGCCACACTATAGCTACTTCTCCAATACCAACCTCCCGACAACTATCCAACAAACGGCCACTGATTCGACATCGATAATCGACATGCAATTGCCCAGTCGCCTCACGACGAATCAGGATTCTCGAAAGAATCTATTTCTCCTAACTCCCGAACCAGTTCTCGCTCCTCGTTAACTCCTCGCAATTTATCTCCGCTGTACTAGACACCTTACCCATAAGCTAATCATCCAAAGCCTCAATGGACATTACATTCACACCGGTGATCTCCCGTTCTCCCAATGCCTTCACTAGGTATTCCTATTCCATACCATTTACACAATTCAACGACCTCATCCACCCACACCCAACGGGTTCACTCTCACGTTTCAATCTCCTGACAAAACCTCCACATTAATGGACTACATGATGATTTCATTCTTTCCTGACCATCTAGGATTCCTAACATAACCCACTTCGTCCTACGCCTTATAACCAACTTATACCCCACCGTTCTCCCTCGAGAGACTAAACACAAGATCTTTCTTAGCAAGATCTAATTATCAAACCATCTCAGTACTCCAACTCGAAACCGAAAACATTACATTAGGTAACGTAACGCTACTGATTACTATTCCACCAACAGAAACACTTTGGCCATTTCAACTTTACTGCGATTAAAACTATTCTCACATATCCCGACAATAGTTCAAACTACACTCATACCAACATTCCAGCTTCACTACCCAAGACTCCAGGTACTCACCCACTTACTCTAACGGAACACTATGGTCATAACTTGACCACATCTTATACAACTAGCAATTTAACTCCCAAAGCCCTTTCCTTGGCTTAAATCGTAACATCCTCCCCCCCGACCTAGCGAGTTCATAGCCTTCATGCATAATGACACAACGATTGAAATCATTTTGCGCGCTTTTAAGAAACACGATAGATGCAAAAGTATAAAGCGAGTTTGAGTATGCATGAAACAACATTACTCAAAATGAATAGTAAAACACAACGATCGCAAAGATCACTCACAGGCACTCTTACGATAATTCGTAACCCTGTCCATCCAAATCGGTGCTGACACTACGATTGTCTCCAATGAAACCCTTTCGCGTATGGCCGGAAAATTTTCGAACGAAATTACTTACCCAAAGTGGGTCTGTCAACTCCAACACTCGTTTACATGAAAATAACGAGTCAGTACTCATTTTGTTTGTAAAACAAACCTTGCAATAATGATGTTCTTTCATATTTTCGTAACGAAGATTCTATCCACAAGAAATACGTGAAATAATTCGTAAATCACTAAGTTCAAAGCTTTATCGTATGATGAAAACAAGTTTGTCTTTTACTTTAAAGAAAACACGCTCGTACGCGTCACTCATTTCCCAAAACAAGAAAACATATCATACACGTAGATGCTTTTTATCACGAAGGAATCTCGTATAATGCGTTTAACAACAAAAATGCATGGAATTCAATATACGAAGGAAGGCTATTCACCCTAACTAAGTCAACCGTTGCACTCACTTTAACTCTTTACTGGTACCATACTATAACCAACAACCGCTTCCTTACTTATGCTACAACTTGTAGCACAAGTGCTTCATAACCTACCTGATCGACCACTCTTACATGCATACCACAAAAACAACACTGATCTTTTGCAATCATTAATCTTGCCACTAAACCGCTTGACTAGGGAATCCAAGACTAGGTTCCCTAACTTGATCTCGAATTAAAGGTTTCAGGATGTCCGCATAATTCTCACTCCTAACTCAACTGACCGACCCACGATCCTAAGGGTGGGGACCCACTAACACTAGGAGTCGTTCCCCCCCCCCCCCATACCACCATTAATTAATTTGAATCCTAGAAAATTTACTTCTAGACAACACTTCCTCTAGAAGTTGCAGACATCCCATCATAAGGAATCTCTTCCATGACACATCAACTATTTGCTATCAAACACAAGGTTAGAACCCTCTACATACCACCACCCTCACCACTCATCCCGACAACAGCGATTGGTCACACCCATGCACCTGTAGATCCATAATAGCATTGGCCAGATGCTACTTGAATTTACCTTACATGAGGGTTCTCATTACCATTGTCAAGATATCCTATGTTTACGGTCATTCCTAATGACTTCCTATATCTCGGTTGTGTCCCTATCCTCAAAGTTTAAGTTTAGGCCATCCGGTCACCTAAATCCCTTAAACTATGGCTCTGATACCATTTGTAACAACCCAAAGCCTGCTTAACATAAAACATTAGCCAAAAAGCCCATAAGGGTCCCAAATACATCATAAACTCCAATATCAATTACATTGATTAAGGTCCTCAAGCAAATACAACCGAGATGCTAACTAAACAAAAACTGGAACTTGACGGTCTCTAATCTCGCACCTCCGTCTCAAGCCTTCTCCTTTCCCTTGCTACAAGCACCTAAGTCACCCTTTCCTGAAAATGGTTTTTAAGTTTTGAAAGCGAGGGTTAGACCATGAGGTCTAGTGAATTCCCTCCTTAAAAGTGTAACTGCAAAACATTAAAAACAAAACACTTTTCCATACACATAACACTTGACAAGTTTGAGCTCAAACAAGGGTATACACAGTGGTACGGACCAATAACACCTTACAAAGCCAGGCACGGCAACTCATCACCTTACAAAGCCAGGCACGGAAACTCATCACCTTACAAAGCCAGGGACGGCAACTCATCACCTTACAAAGCCAGGGACGGCAACTCATCACCTTACAAAGCCAGGGACGGCAACTCGGGGGTCCTCCACTGTGTAACCCGACTCTATCACAAACATAAACACTTAGAACATGCTTTAAACTTACTCGAGGAATATCCTCCTTCCACATTACAAACTAACACTTTTCATGCATAAGAAAACATAAGATTCATGATAAACAAGTAACTCATTTTCAGACATATCAATTCTTCGCATTTCATTTTAAAAGATAGAAATAATGCATAAGGGAACTCACCTGATGCTCGGCTAAACGACTCACTACTTGGGAGCTCGCTTAAACACCAAACGGTCACCTGAATTGGGGTTAACAAATGAGGTATTAGACTCCCCAATCATGCTCTAAAACACTTTCCATAATGTCCTAAGACAATCCCCTAAACCAAGCCTCGAACCCAAGCCCAAACGACCAACGAAGCAAAAAAGGAAAAACAAGAAACAGCGACTGGCGCCGATGCTGGCGCCAGTCCATCGGCGCCGCCATCGGCGCGGACCCCTGGACAGATTTTCCTGCACGAGATTTCTTCCCAAAACTCAAAGATTTCTCATCCCCAAACTTCCCCAAATCAGATTCAGCTCTCCTAAAACAATATTTTAGAATCAACACCCAAAATGGATGAACAAAACTTATAAACCTCCCTTGAAAAGGTGAACTATCACCAAGAGTTCTCAAACTCCTCAAGGGATTCATCCAACACACCCTTCCACAAGATTTCATCTCAAAATACAAAAATGAGAAGAGATTGGGATCAAGAACATGCATCTAAACCCCATTCTAGACACAAAACTTAAAGAAAGGTGGGTGGAGTTATACCTTAGCAGCAACTTCTTCAATCTCTAGCTGATCCACCTTCTCCAAACCTTCAATGGTGGAACTTGAGCTCCTTTCCTCTCTAGAGAAGTTCCAGCCGAAAACAAGAAATGGAAATAGGGTTTTTGAAGGGTTTTGTCTTAATAAACTTCTCTCTATCACACTCCAGCCACATAACTTTCAGGTTTTTACAAAAGAGCCCCAGAATTCTTATTTCTGCACTAAATACCACAAGAGATGAAATATGGGATGTTACAATAAATGAACGAACGTTCATGAACATAAATGAACGAACGAGACCATTGTTCATGTTCGTTCATTTAACTAAACGAACAAAAAAACGTGTTCATGTTCGTTCATTTATTAAATAAACGAACATAAACGAACTTCCCGCCGAACGGTTCACGAACGATTCGCTGAACGTTCGGTTCGTTTACAGCCCTAGGTGTGACATGCATGCGTGGAGCCGTGGACAGATCAAATTCATTTTGGTAGGGCGTCTTTTTCAAAAGTGACCCTAAACTTTTCAAAAATTAAAGTTTCTTTCTTCTGATTTGGGCTTTTTCTTTTTCTGGTCATAACCAAAAGCCACCTGTCCTAGTCATAGTTTTGACCACTGCCTTTACTTAAATCTCAAATTTCTAATTTTGCAAGTCGCGCGTTTGATCAAAGTTAAAGTTTCTTTAAAAAGGAAAAAAAAGGGTTTCGACATTAACGTTGATTCAATATATCAGATCACGACTTGATTATATCAATATCAATATCAATATCAATAATAAATTATAGTTTTAACCAATGTTCTAAATGGCATGAGGCGTAGATTGCTTGCGAGGTCAAACCTCAAGCCTTAGGAGCCATGATGTTTTCAAGACGCGACTTATGACGTCAAATTTCTAAGTCATATATAATATTATATATAAAAACATATGTTGTGTAGTGTTATTTAATGAATCAATAGCAATAAACAAGTTAAATTAAGTTATATATATATATTTTGTTTTTGAACGGCAGAGATATATTAAAAAAAAACTAGCAAGAAGCTAGAAAAAACAAATACAAGTAAGCGATAGAAAGAAGAGTGTTTTGTAACCAACCCACCCAATTAATAATACACATAAAGAAAAATCAAATACCGTATTATGAAAACTGTGCATTAGGCCATGGCGTGCCACATGCTTAACGTGACGTGAGACATAAGTCTTGGTGCCATGGCGGTTGTGCGGCGAGTTTTTTAGAACAATGGTTTTAACTATTTGTAACATAATTAAGCGATTTACACTTCATATAATTGCGGATAAATAATAATTTAATATAATATCTAAAACTTTTTCATGTTATGATATTACATTATGCATTATAAATGTAATTTATATTTTTAAGACAGTTTATAAGACTTTTATTTCACTGGAATAAATATTGAAATAAGATCACGAATTTCTAATTTATTTTACTTTAATGAACTAAAACTTTACCCGATAACTTAAGTGAAAGTGTTGTATTACGTAAGCGCTTACCGTATAAGCGTTTGATAAATCGTAATTAGTAGATAGAGACTTATTTTAAAATCTTTACTTGTTCTTAAATATGATCCTAAGCTTTTTGTGAAAGACGTATAATCCTATAACATTTTTGTATATATGATGTCTCAAACACCGTATTTTGTTTTAATTTATATATGATGTTACGTATAACCAATCTTTTTACAAATCAAAATCGTACGTAACATCAAATAAAACAAATAAACGTAAACCTTACTTGAATTTCGTAGATCGTTCTTGAAATCGAACCGATTGAGGTCTGCACGAAAGCAGTGTCCTAAGACAAAAATTCGCCGGTGGTATTGGCGTTTGTCCCGAGGATACAACAATCGTATTCAAGTATAAAACTTGAATCTAGCGAATTAAACGATGTTTGGAGATGAATCTACCACCGCGGCTCAAGCCGCACCGACATTCGCGTCAGGCTCTGTGCCAGAGTCCCGAGCGACTACTAGAGCGGCCTTGTCGCGCCGTGATCCGCGCCAGCCACTGTATGCCTGCACCACACGTATCCTCAATCGTTGAATCTCGACCCCAAGAGCCTAAGGCCCAATCTTTGACATTTAATATATATATTTATGTCAAATAGAGCTCACCAAGAACACCATATTCCAAGGCCAAACAATTAATTGATTCATTATTTAATGCTCTATGGTTGGAGTTTATTAAGTGTTCTAAACAATATCTTGACTCCTATGTGGGACAAGGTTTCTCAAATTTATACTAAGTTCCAACAAATGTGATATAAACTTATCTTTTATAACAATTGAGTTTATATGACACTTTTTCCAAATACTATTCTATAATATAGTTAATACGCTCTAATTTTTTTGTTAAACCATTCTATAAAACTATTGTAACACTTTTAGATATGATAATTTATTGTTTAATTCTATAAATGTAACTCCTAAAAACAATATATTACGACACTTATCTATTTTACGTGTAATAAACCCAATTCTATTGTAGTGAGATAATCAAAAACTATAATATTGCTTGATAAATTTATGACCCACATCATTAATAGATGCAAACTAAATTAAATGTGGAATTTAAAAAATTAAAATGAGAAATAAAATCTTCTTTACATTATATAGAAAACAACACAAATACCTTCATATTTTACAATAAAAACGAATTTCATACAGTTTTGGTCTTTTCTTATCTAAAATGCAAAAAATGATTTTCATACGATTTTTTCATTCCACGTTACCTAGCTAGAAGCACTGTTCTAAAAGGTTCGCCATGGCACGCCGTGACTCGAGGCTTGTGTCTCACGCCACGTTATGTATGTGGCACGCCATGACCTAATGTGCGGTATTTTATAAATTATAATGACTATTTGATTTTTCTTTACGTTTTTAATGTCTTATTTGCAAGTTTTTTTAATATATAATCTAATTTAACTTATTTATTGTCATTGACTGATTGATTAATAGTACAAAACATATATTATTATATATAATAGTATATATGATATAGAGATTTTCCGACATAAGTCACACTTTGATAAACGTCATGACATCGCCGTGGCTTCTAAGGCTTGAGGCTTGGCCTCGCCGCCACGCCACGCCTCACGCCTTTTAGAACCTTGCCTAGAAGTGATGAAAGTTTATTTTTTGTATGATTTTGTATTCCTGAAATGTAAAACATGTATATTATAATTCTTAATTTTTTCCTCAAATATTTTCAATTCCTTCGTAACTGCGAACAGATATTTCATAATCTATTTGTTATTTTTTTCAAAATTAATGAAATGATTTTAAATATATATATATATATATATATATATAGGGTCAGGTTCAGGGAAAAACCCTAAATAAATGGAAAAGCAAAAAACCACGAAAAACGGATGAAAAAGTATATCAATTTGGATGTCAAATTAATGAGAAAAATATAGTCGTTTATTTGGTGTAACTTATTTCGTTCAAAATTTGTTTATTTTTCGTCTTTTTTTGAATAAAAAATTGAGGGGTGAGGTTTTTTTAATTTATTTAATATTGTTGTAACCGTCTGTTTAATCATTCCATCAAATCATCTAATCTAACGGTCGATAAGGTGTTTTTTAGTTTTTCATTTATTTGAGGTTTTCTCCTGAACCTCCCTATATATATATATATATAAAACAGAATGAACAAACCACAGAAAGAAGAAAGAGAAAATTAGAGAGAGAAATATTTTGTTTCTCTTATTGAATGAATGATTTCAGGACAGAAGACTACACAGCTTTATACAGAAGCACGACAACGCTTACACGTGACTACCACACTCTCAACAGTCTCAACAGATTTATAACTACTTCTGATTTTGACTTTTGTTGACTTCACTATTATCCCCCCGCAAGCAAAACGTCAGGACGATGTGAAGCTTGGACTTCAACGTAGAAAACCGAGAGGATGTAAGCCCTTTTGTTAATATGTCGGCAATCTGAACCTTGGTGGGAACATAACGTATCACGAGCTGTTTCGACATAACCATATCACTAATAAAATGCAAGTCAATCTTCATGTGTTTTGTTCGTTGATGAAACGCCGGATTCATGGCTAAATAAGTGGCTCCAATATTATCGCACCATATCGTCGGTGGACAGCTAAGACCCAAACGTAATTCTCGTGTCAAAGAAGTAAGCCAACAAAGCTCCATAGCAGCATGTGCTAAGGCACGGTATTCTGCTTCAGTACTGGACCGAGCAACGATGTGTTGCTTTTTGGAACTCCAACTGATCAGATTCGGTCCAAGATAAACACAATAACCACTCGTAGATCTCCTATCATATGGACAACCAGCCCAGTCAGCATCTGCATACGTGTGCATTGCGGTAAAAGAAGAGCGCTGAATCAATAAGCCATGATTACTTGTTCCTCGCAAATAATGAAGTATACGTTTCACCGCTAACCAATGTCGATCAGTGGGTTTATGTAGAAATTGAGAGACTTTACTTACAGCATAGGCGATCTCGGGTCGAGTGAGAACGAGATACTGTAAGGCACCAACTGTACTTCTATATAACAACGGATCAGCTAAAGGAACACCAGAAAATCTAGATAATTGTCGTCCAGGTGAGACCGGTGATGAGAGTGGCTTACAATCACTTAAACCTGTGCGCTTAAGAAGATCATGTAGATATCGTTGTTGAGATAAGTGCATACTTGTCTCAGAAAATACAACCTTCACTCCCAAGAAATAGCTTAGTTGTCCCAAATCTTTTAAGGCAAACTTTGCATGTAACTTTTTAATAAGATCAGAAATAAACCCCGAGTCAATTCCCGTAAGAATTATGTCGTCGACATAAACGAGAATATAAGTCGTGATTGTAGACGATGAGTAAACAAATAATGACGTGTCGGAAACACATCGAGAAAAACCCAACGTAAGCAAAGCATCAGACAGTTTAGCAAACCACGCTCGAGGTGCTTGCTTAAGTCCATACAACGCCTTTTTAAGCAAGCAAACATGAATAGGATGGTTAGTATCAACGAATCCCGGGGGTTGGGTCATATAAACCGTTTCAGAAAGCTCCCCATGAAGGAAGGCATTGTTCACATCCACTTGCCTTATGTCCCAACCACGAGAAAAAGCAACAGATAAAACCAATCGGATAGTTGTGGGTTTTACCACAGGACTGAACGTTTCAGTATAATCTATTCTGAAGAAAGCCCTTAGCAACTAATCGGGCTTTATAACGTCTAATCGTCCCATCAGAATTTCTCTTAATTTTATACACCCACTTGCATCCTACAATATTGGCACTTGGAGGAGGTGATACTAATACCCAGGTCTTATTATAGTGAAGAGCAGAAATTTCGGCTCTCATCGCATCCCACCATACTGGCCATTTTTTAGCTTGATTGAAGGTATTTGGCTCGAAATTAGGTCCGACAACAGATGTAGCCTGATAAAGAAAATAATCAGAATATTGTTTGGAACGACGAGTTTGGTCACGATTTCGTGTTACCATAGGATAAGTAGGTGGTGGAGGTTGTGAAGATGGTAACGAAGATTCAGAAGGAGATGAACTAGTACTAGTAGAAGAAGTAGGAGGTGATGAAGGTTCTGAAGTTGGTGGACTAGTACTAGTAGAAACAGACGATGTATTGGAATCAGAAACAATCGAAAATGATGGCAAAACGGTAGTGTCGGTAGAAGTTGATGACGTGTTCAAGGAGGGAAAGATGTTCTCATGAAACTGTACATGTCTAGATGTGTATGTAGTAAAGGAAATAGGATCATAACACATGTAACCCTTGTGGTGTAGAGCATAACCAAGGAAAATACAAGCAACCGACTTTGGAGACAATTTGTCTTTTCGAGTAGCCCCAAGAAAAGGATAGCACAAGCATCCAAAAGTACGAAGAAGATTATAGTCTGGGGTTTTATGAAACAACAGTTCATAAGGAGATGAATGAGATAGACTTTGAGAGGGTAATCGATTGATGAGAAAAGCCGTTGTAGCGTAAGCATCATACCAGAAAATTTTTGGTAGATGAGAATGAAATAATAATGCACGAGCTATCTCGGATAAATGACGATTTTTACGTTCGGTAACTCCATTTAGTTGTGGAGTGTATGGACAAGATATTCGAAGTGATATACCAGACTCATCAAGGAATTGACGCATAGGACCTTTGGTTAATTCGGGAGCTCCATCACATTGGAAGTATTTGATTTTAGTTGAAAAAAGATTTTCGACTTGAGCTTTGAAATGTTTGAATGAGTCACATGCTTGAGATCGTTGTGACAAAGGATACATCCAAGTGAATCGACTGTAATCGTCAATGAAACTAATAAAATAACGATAACCAGCACGAGAGACAACAGGTGAAGGTCCCCATATATCAGAATGTATTATATGTAATGGGTACAAGCTTCTAGAGTTATGAACAGGGAATGGTAAACGAGTGCTTTTTGACAGATTACAAGCACTACAATGATTATTTTCTTTATTCGGATCTAAAGGAATACAAAGTTTTTGTAGAACATAGTTCGAAGGATGCCCAAGTCGAGAATGCCATAAAGCCGAAGAAGCAAAGATAGCTGCAGAAAGAGAGTAGAGATTTCCACAGCTACGAGGAATGTGGTGGAGCGGAGTTCCCATGTTTGACTGAATGGATAAACCAAAAGATGAGAAAATGACATTGAATGGATTTTCAACAACTAATTGACAGATAGACAAAAGATTCTTGGTAAGCTCGGTAACAAGAAGAACACATCTTAACACAAGACGACATTTAGGAAGCAAGATAAAACCATGACCAATATGAGAGATACGAAGAGAGTTTCCATTACCTACAATTACCCTTTCAGGCCCGGTATAAGCCACCGCTCCTTGTACCAAATTTGGATTTGGCGTCATATGAGTCGTAGCACCTGAATCAGGAATCCATGAGTCCACAAGCGAACATGTATCTGAAAAAGATAGATTTGCAGCTGTGCCATGATGTGTCGCCCATTTAGCAAAGTGATCTGGTCCAAACTGTCCAAAATCAGCTGTATAACCATGGTTAGAATAGCTTGGTGCATTAAACTGAGGCCCAACTGGTCTACTATAGACTCGCCCAGTATGATCAATCAATGGACTCATGTTGCCAAAATTAGGATCTTGTTCTGTCATCGTAAAATAGCCACCAGGTGAATTCGAATTCATATTCCATCCTCTGTTAGACGACACACCATTCGAACCTCCTCGAAATCCATTGTTTCGTCCACCTCTATTACCACGAAATTGGCCACGCCAACCATTACTACCTCTATTCTGATTCCTGCCACCATTATTTCGTCGATCACCGCTGCTGAATCCATCATTATTATACCGAAAAAAACACTTATCGGCTGTATGTCCAGCCTTTCGACGGATTTGACAAGAAACGTTAGTCACAATTTCTTTTGATAAGCCATGAGGAGCATCTCCTAATTTTAGGGCAGACATAGCAGAAATAGGTATGGTTTCAGACTGCTGATTTATCCTCTCTTCATACATCAAGAGTCTAGATCTGAGTTGAGAAAAATTAGGTTGAGGATCTGAGTTTTCGATGTTGAGAACAAACATATTATAGCTTGGATTCAATCCATGGAGAATTTGTAAAACAAGATCTGCTTCTGAAATATTTTCTCCAATAGCCTTAAGAGAATCGCTAATCTTTTTCATAGAGTCACAATAAACCGAAACTGAGTTCGATACCTGTTTAGTGGTCTGAAATTGAGTCTTTAACTGTGAACGTTTGGCAAAGGCTTGCTGCAGATAAGAATCTTCAATCACTTTCCATAACTCTGCAGCAGATTTAGTGTCGATCGCAAGATGTGCAATCGAAGGATCTAATGTTGAATTAATACATGCCGAGACAAAGCTATCTTCCTTTTGCCAACGATCTGCGGTTTCTGAAGGTGTTAATGGAGGAACGATAGACAGATCTATGTGTTTCTGAAGTCCAAGAGTCTTCAAGATAGTAAGAATTTGATACTTCCAGGAAAGATAATTCTCTCCATTCAACTTCATTTAAATAAAATTTGTCAGATTTGGAATCGAGAATCTTCCTCCTTCATTGTTATTCGTGACTCTTTCTTCAGACATTTTGTTGATTTAGACTACAAGATCTGATTGATTTGGATGGAGAAAGCGTAGTAGAACCCTAGAAAAGTGCTCTGATACCATAAAACAGAATGAACAAACCACAGAAAGAAGAAAGAGAAAATTAGAGAGAGAAATATTTTGTTTCTCTTATTGAATGAATGATTTCAGAACAGAAGACTACACAGCTTTATACAGAAGCACGACAACGCTTACACGTGACTACCACACTCTCAACAGTCTCAACAGATTTATAACTACTTCTGATTTTGACTTTTGTTGACTTCACTATTAATATATATATATATATATATATATATATATATATATATAGCCATAGGTTCAATAGAAAAGTCCAAATATTTAGAGAAATAGAGAAGTGATCTTGACCATTCATTCGGTCAAGATCGGTTATAATTGGTCAAAAGTTGCGGCTTTGACTGGTCAAAAGTTGCGGCTGTTCCAAAAATAGAAGGGCAATTTCGTAACTTTTACAAAAAACACGGGCTGAGTTCATATATGAATCTGTGTGATTCACATATAAACTATACGTTCATATATGAACCTTTGTAATTCACATATGAACTCTTTATAACTAATTCATATATGAATCTTGTGATTCATATATATATGAACCTTTGTGTTTCATATATGAAACTAATTAACTGTAGGTTCATATATGAATCAGTTGAACCAATTAACTGATTCATATATGAATCTTTGTGTTCATATATGAACCTTTGTAATTTACATATAAACTTTTTTTAACTAATTCATATATGAACCTTTGTGATTTATATATGAACCTTTGTGATTTATATATGAATTTTTTTTAACTAATTCTCATATGAACAAATTAACTGATTCATATATGAATCACAAAGGTTCATATATGAACCTGTCCCGCGTATTTTTTACGAAACTATCCCTCTATCTTGTGCAGACCACGCGAGGAATTATCCTCTGCTTCTCGGTCAAAGCCGCCGATCTTGACCGAATGCATGGTCAAGATCACTTCTCTATTTCTCTAAATATTTGGACTTCTCTATTGAACCCTTCCCTATATATATATATGGAAGAGTTCAAACGAGAACGTCTTCATTTTACGAGAACGCAAGAACGCCATTTAATATAGTCAATCACGTATGATACCAAATTCAATCACATGTGATATTAAATCAGAGACATGGATGACTGTACAACAAGTGGGTACTCAGAGGTGGAGTAAGGAGGTTGCAAAAAGGGGTCTGCATGACTTACTTTTGGGTCTTGTGGAATCAAAGAAATGAGAAGATGCACAAAGGCAAGATGAGGAATAGTAGAGAGATCACAAGTTTAATTTTGCACTTTGCTTTTTATTGGATTAAAGTCAAATCTAAGATTGGGAGAACCTTATGTTGGGAGGATTGGCTAAGCTCTTCCTTGAATTTTTGTAATCTCTCTGAGGATCACTAGCTTCTCGTTAGTTTCGGTTTAATAAAGGTGATGTGAGTTTTGTTGTCCAAAATACGTAGATGACCTTTGGCACGACGTAGGTTGCGGGCCAAGTCGTCCTTACATTACTAAGCACTCCCGGCCACATGTTTTATCACATGTGATAAAAGTGTTTATCTTGTGATACTATAATCCATCACATGTGATACCAAATTATAGACGCAGACGACCTTTGGTGCGACCTAAGTCGCAAGGTACGTCGTATGCACACCAACGGGTCCCGTCACGTGTATTATCACATGTGATAAAGATGTTCTCACGTTTTCGTTCAATGAAGGTCTTCTCGTTTGAACCCCCACCTATATAGGTACTTTGAAATCCCAAGATCGGTTAGAGGAGTTAGAGTTTCTATTCTAACGGTCCATGACGACATCGCTCCAAAACACAACCATCTCAGCGTTCAATCTCCGGCCATGGCATCGATACTCCTTCGAGAGATATTCGTCATTGTTTCTTCGGATTTTTTATTGATGGATCGTTATTTGGTGGAAGTAAACACCATCTTTCATGGCCATAAAATGTACCAGACCGCAAAGAGAAACCATGGATGGATCTTGAAGAAAGGAATGAGAGATTTTAGGGAGAGAGAGAGAGAGGGAGAGGACGTATAAGATAAGAGGTTATATTTTAGGATTTATTAATTAATTAGAGTAATAAAACAATTTACTAAAATACCCTTTAATATCTATTTAAATTTTATATTAATTAGCTTAAACTTGTGGCTCACATTGGATCTCACGGTTACAACAAATTATCTAGTTCTCATTTGATTAGGCCCATATATATATACATATATATATATATATATATATATATAGAGAGAGAGAGAGAGAGAGAGGAAGGTTCATGTGAGAAGCCTATTAATTTAAGAGAATGTGAGGAGCATTCTTAGCCACTAATTAGGATTCTTAAACAATTCATTAACGTAGCTTTCCAGCGTGCGCCACATTTGATTTATAATTTGAAATTTACACTTTTACCCCCTATACTTATTACTAACTTTACTTTATACCTTTTACTTTCTTAATTTTAATTTTACATTTAACACGTATAATCGTTTATTTACTAAAATACGTTAAAAAATACGTTTTAATTCTAACAAGTTACACCATTGTACTCGTCTCTTCGATACGTTCGAAATAAGCTCAATATTGAATATTTTTTGATTTATTTATTTTAATATATATCATATATACTACATAAAAATATTTTTAATATTTACAATTCATGAGAAATGTTCAAACGAGAATCGTAACAATTTAAGAAAACACGAGAAGCATTTTCAACGAACCATTTGATTTATTAAGGGAATTAAATGGTAAGGGTGAATAATTGATTTTTTTTGCATTATTTAATTTCTTCGCTCTAATCATCCATCCATATAATCAAATTTGGTGTTGATCGAAATTCTTTCGCATTTATGCAATTAACAACTTTAAAATAGTTTGCTAAAAAATATCCTTTTATTTACAATTTCTTAGATTTTTTTTAACTATTTAAAATCGTCATTTTATATAAATTTTGATTGATATTTAGTTGACAAGAGGTGGGTTCATATGAGAACGCTAACTATTTAAGAAAACAAGAAAACAACCGCTATGTATAAAATCATATATGATTCATGTACAAAATCATATATGATTACGCGACTTTTCCCTCCACTTTAAGTCGCAACCAAAGTCGCGACTTAAAACAAAATCATATATGATTAATAACTAAGTGATATAAGATTGTAAAACAATATCATATATGATCACATATGATTTTCTAAAACAAAATCACATATGATTAATAACTAAGTGATATCATATTGTAAAACAAGATATGATCATACATGATTTACTAAAACAAAATCACATATGATTAATAACTAAGTGATATCAGATTGTAAAACAAGATCATCTATGATCACATATGATTTACTAAAACAAAATCACATATGATTAATAATTAAGTGATATCAGATTGTAAAACAAGATCATATATGATTAATAACTAGTGATATCAGACAAGAATCTTATAGATCACATATGATTTACCAACTAAAATAAAATCACATATGATTAATAACTAATTGATATCAGAATGTAAAACATGATCATATATAATTAATAACTAGTGATATCAGATAACAGTCTTATAGATCAAATATGATTTACTATTGTTTCCTAATCACATATGATTTGATAGGTTTTCCTAACAAACATTTCATCAAAACTATAAGGGTATGAATTGTAAATATTAAAAATATTTTTATATAGTATATATGATGTATATTAAAATAAATAAATCAAAAAATATTCAATATTGAGCTCATTTCGAACGTATCGAAGAGACGAGTACAATGGTGTAACTTGTTAAAATTAAAACGTATTTTTTTAACGTATTTTAGTTAATAAACGATTATATGTGTTAAATGTAAAATTAAAATTAGGAAAGTAAAAGATATAAAGTAAAGTTAGTAAATAAGTATAGGGGTTAAAAGTGTAAATTTCAAATTATAAATCAATGAAATGTGGTGCGTGCGTGAAATGATGCAAAGTGTGGAAAACTAGTGGTTGAGAATGCTCCTCACATTCTCTTAAATAGGTAAGCTCCTCATTTGAACCCACCCATATATATATATATATGGTGCGTTTCATTTACAAACCAAACAGTTTGTACAAACTATACAAACCAATCTTAACCGTTGATCAAGTCTAATAAATATATGATTTTATTATGTTTCCTAATCTAAAGTGATGATCATAATAAATGAATCTTATCATCTTCCATATATATTTCAGTCTTAATTAATGAATCATAATTATTATCCATAAATACATCTATTGTTTTCTAATATAGTGGTTTGTATAGTTTTTACAAACTGTTTGGTTTGTAAATGAAACGCACCATATATATAGTTAGGTTAAAATCTCAAAAAAGTATATAGTTAGGTTCTTGGGAAAACCTCAAAAAATTGAAAACTGAAGAACACCATGGTAGCTAGGGATGGTAACGGGGCGGGTTTGGGGCGGGTATCCCCTTACCCGGCCCCGGCCCCGGTTTCGGCTTCCACCACCCGGCCCCGGCCCCGGTCCCCGGCGGGTACGGGAATTAGCCACCCGTCCCCGGTCCCCGGTGGGGTCAACCCCGGTCAACCCCGGTCAAACACCCGGTCAAAGACCCGGTTTATGCAACTTGAATGGTTGTTTTTTTCCCCAATTTTGACAAATTACAATAAATAATAAAACATAATAATAGAAACATTGTTTCAAAAGTCCAATTTCAAACACACAAGTAGTTTAAAATTAAATAACAATTAATCCTAAACTTAAGTCATTGTTTTCAAATTCCAACATTCTAAGAACATCTTCAAAAGGCAACCGGTTCTTCAACAATCAACGTCTTCATCATATGCCACCGTCTCATCAAATCCTTGCGGCTCCACATTTTGCAAACCTACGTTGTTCGTTAACATATATCGGTTCAAAATGGTTCCATACAATTGATTTCCGTCTTTTGGTTGATGGTCCGGTGACCGTATTTGCGTTTGACATAGGCATGCTTACCGATTCGTTAGTGTCAAGATGAGGCGTATCAGCTTTCTCGTTTTGTTCCGTATCATCAAGTCCTATGTCTACAACATTTTCATCCCCCGAAGTTGCCATCTACAAGACTAAACAAGTAAATGGTGGACTAGTTACAATCAATGAATGTTCAATTATATATCTATAATTCTATATATATGAAATCAGCACACAATTCATCACATCCACATTAATGTAGCAAATGTGACCAACAAAATAAAGAGATGCAACATTAAGTTATGTAACATTAATGTAGCAAATGTGACCAACAAAATAAAGAGATGCAAATTACATATTACAAATTACAACTTCATAATGTTACTTAGAAAAGTTTTCTAAGTAATAGTAACCTAAATTACATTTTTTATAAATTAATTTTTCCACTGCCTTTTTTAAGGTTACAAATTATTTTAAATCCCTAGAATTCTATTGCAACTTACTAAATTATGCTTATCAACTTTAATTGTTTCCAAATCCCAATTGCAAATTTGCAATATGTTTCTCAAATACCTTAAAGTATTGTTCTTTTCTCCGGGGGAGGGTTCTCATGAAGAAGTTGATTGTAATTTGCAATATAGAATAATAAAACTGCAGTGTTTACAAATTACAACTTCATAATGGAAAGTTGGAAACAACTAAAAAATACCTCCGGTAGGTAGTAGTGGTGGACTGGTGGTCGGCGTGACTGCGGTCGGCGTGCGGCGAGCGGCGTGCGGCGAGCGGCGACGGCGAGCGGCGACGGCGAGCGGCGACGGCGAGCGACGAGCGGAGAGCGGCGACGGCGAGTTGGCAGAAGAGGAAGTCGAAGTCTCGAAGAGAGTGAGAGAGGCTGAGACTTGACTTGAGAGTTGAGAGCTAAACGGCTAAACGCCTAAACCTAAACCTAAAGTAACAAAGTAATAGTTACTATGTATAAATATATATATATATATAATTAATTAATAAATTAATAGTATAACTAAACCGGGTATCCCCGCCCCCGGCCCCCGGTTGGAGTAACCTTACCCGCCCCCGGCCCCAACCCCGGTTGGTGAAAACCGGGTATCCCCGGCCCCGGTCCCCGGCCCCGCAAAACCGGGTAATACCCGGACCATATATATTTCATAATAAATGGTCATAATCTAAAGTGATGATCATAATAAATGAATCTTATCATCTTCCATATATATTTCAGTCTTAATTAATGAATCATAATTATTATCCATAAATACATCTATTGTTTTCTAATATAGTGGTTTGTATAGTTTTTACAAACTGTTTGGTTTGTAAATGAAACGCACCATATATATAGTTAGGTTAAAATCTCAAAAAAGTATATAGTTAGGTTCTTGGGAAAACCTCAAAAAATTGAAAACTGAAGAACACCCTGGTAGCCTCTCATCTGGACGGTATGCATTTGTGCATACAAGTAATTTGTAACATGCACATCTGAATATGCACAAATGCATAATGCACATGTGCATAAAACCAAAAAACAACTTAATTTATTTGTATGCACAAGTGCATACTGTCCGAATGAAGGGCTACCAAGGTATTCCTCAGTTTTCAATATTTTTTTTAGGTTTTCTCCTGAACCTCTCTCTCTCTCTCTCTATATATATATATATATATATATATATTCTCTTTTTCCTCAAATTTATTTGATATCAATTTAAAGACAAAATGATAAATCAATATTCCATTATTTATAAGGGGGAATTAATTAAAATACCCCAAGTTTGACCAACACTTACCAAAATGACACAAATCTCTCTCAGTTTGCAAAAATGCCACAAATACCCGTTATGGAAGCCCGCGATTGCGGGCTCAGGGACCATTTTTGACATTTTTTGAAACTTGCAGGGACCATTTATGAAACTTCCAGGGACCATTTTGAAAATTTAGCCCGCGTTGACCCCGCGTTCGACCAAATTCCGATTTTTAATTGAAATGTTACACTTTCAACCCCTATACTTATTTACTAAATTTACTTTATACCTTTTACTTTCATAATTTAATTTTACATTTAACACATATAATCGTTTATTAACTAAAATACGTTTTAATTTTAACAAGTTACACCATTATAATCATCTCTTCGATACGTTCGAAATGAGCCCAATCTTGAATTTTTTTGGATTTATATATTTTAATATATATCATATAAACTACATAAAAATTTATTTTTAACGTATTTTCAATTTTGTTTTACACTCCTATCGCATTAACATAATAATCATATATTAACTAATTCATTAAATCGTTTTAAATTATTATTATTTGAATGTGTTTATAGATATCGTGAATGGCAATAGGACAAGGTTTCACGAGAATAATATGAAATGGGGTTTTGACAAGTTGGTATCACTGGACTCATTTAAGAATTGTGAAAATGGGTATTTGGCGAACGATGATTCATGTGTGTTTGGAACTGAAGTATTTGCAGTTACAGAGTATGCACAAAAGGATCGATGTCTGTCCATCACAAAGCCTCCGCCAATTTTTAATACTTACACTTGGACCATCGATAAAAAAATAAATAAAACGTATTTTAACTATAAGAGTACCATAAATTAAATAATTAATTATAAGGGTATGAATTTTAAATATAAAAAATAATTTTTATGTAGTTTATATGACATATATTAAAATATATAAATCCAAAAAAAATCAAGATTGGGCTCATTTCGAACGTATCGAAGAGACGATTATAATGGTGTAACTTGTTAAAATTAAAACGTATTTTTTTAACGTATTTTAGTTAATAAACGATTATATGTGTTAAATGTAAAATTAAATTATGAAAGTAAAAGGTATAAAGTAAATTTAGTACATAAGTATTGAGGGTGAAAGTGTAAATATAAAATCAAAACTCAACCAAAAAGTAGAAATCGTATGCACCGCAGGTACTCACCGTGATCGCGGGCTAAAAAAAATTACAAAAATGCCACTGCCTGCGATCGCGGGCTCCCATCGCGGTTATTTGTGGCATTTTTGCAAAGTGGAAGAGATTTGTGACATTTTGATAACATGAAGTTTGACTTGTGCCATTTGAATTAATTCCCCTTTAGGCCTTCCGTACCCCAGGGTTCAAACCTTTTGAACCCTCAGTGCCACATCAGCTCCACATCAGTTTTCCACTTTGAACCCTCTTCAACCTTTTGAACCCTCTAATCCCGTACCCCAACCTTTTGAACCTTTTGAACCCTCATGCCACATCATCTAATTTTTTAATAAAAAATCATAACATTCATAAAAATAAAAATAAAATTACAAAATAAAATTAAAAATTACAAAATAAAAATAAAATTACAAAATAAAAATAAAATTACAAAATAAAATTAAAAATTACAAAATATTAAAAATCTACTCGTCGTCGTTGTTGGGTAGTCGGATATGCCAAATATGTTCGACCAAATCCGACCGAAGGTTATTATGAGTCTCTCGGTTTTTGACTTCTCGAACATTTGTTGCGCGTTGTGCCTCAGTGATTTGTGTTTCATCCGCTACCACGGCGTTTCCATCGGCACAAATGGCATGACCTTCGTCTTCGAGTATCATATTGTGTAATATGAGACAAGCGTACATAATATTCGCCAATTTATTCTTATGCCATCCGCGTGTCGGGTACTTAAGTATATGCCAACGTTGTTTAAGCACGCCAAAAGCTCGTTCAACATCTTTACGTGCCGATTCTTGTGCGGCCTTGAACTTTATTCGTTTAGCATCATTTGGGCACGTAAACGCTTTTACAAAAGTTGCCCATTCCGGGTATATCCCATCCGTTAGATAATATCCGTTCTTGTAGGTGACTCCATTAACCTCAAAAGGGCACTCGGGTGCTTTTCCGTCGTAGACATCGTTGAGGATGGGCGATTGATTGAGAACATTGATGTCGTTGTTGGAACCGGCAACACCAAAGAATGCGTGCCAGAACCATAGATCTTGGGAGGCCACCGCTTCTAGCATGATTGTCGGATGTTCATGATCACCTCTCATGAATTGACCTCGCCATGCGTTCGGACAATTTGCCCACGACCAATGAGTACAGTCTATGCTGCCGAGCATGCCGGGAAATCCGTGTTTAGCTTCATGCTTGTGGTACAACTTCTGAATATCATCGTAAGTAGGCTTGCGTAAATATTTTCCACCATAGAGTTCAATAATACCTGTGCAGAAAGTATGCAGACAATCTCGTGACGTTTTCTCTCCCATCCTCAAGTACTCGTCAAGTGCGTCGGAAGCTACTCCATACGCCAATTGTCGAACAGCGGATACACACTTTTGTATCGGAGAGAAACCTTGTAACCCGAGTCCGTCAATCCGTTGTGTAAAATACGGATACACTCCCGATAAATCTTGAACTATCCGTTCGAATAGTTGCCTGCTCATCCTAAACCGCCGTCTAAACAAATACGAAGTATACACCGGGTTTTTGCCAAAGTAGTCCTGCAAAAGCCGGTCGTTAGCATCTACCCGACCTCTTTCTATGTTCCCGGACCTCGGTCTTCTTGACGATGAGGCTACAGCTTGTTGCAACAAATCTGCATAACGATTTAATAGTTGACCGAATTCCTCGTCGGTGTCAATGGATGATGAAGAACCGGACGATGAAACGGGTGGCGAATCCATAAAGTTTATATCGGATTGAAAGAAATGAAAGAAAATATTTAAGGATTGAGATGAGTGTTTAAATTTTGGTGTGAAAAATGAATGAGATTTGAGGATGATTTATAGGGTTTAAATTGGAAAATAAAAAATTGATAAAAAAAAATATGGCCGTTTGAATTATAGCCGTTTGAATTAAAAAATTATAAAAAAAAAATAAACTCGTCGGGTATGCGGGCTGGGGAACCCGAGCCCCTTACCCGCCACCCGTACCCGCGTGAACCCGCCGAAGTCGTACCCAGAGCCCGCCAACCCGCCCTCCGAACCCGGGCCCGAAGCCGCTGGGCTACGGATGGCCTTATAAGGTTTCTATATACTTCTAAAAGAATTAACATTTTAATGTTTTTCACTTTACGTCACAAATGTTAAAAAGCATACTTCTAAAGACATTAATGTTTCATTGTTTTTTACTTTATGTCACAATCGTTACAGTGACATTTTATAGATGGCCATAAGTGCTGTCATGAATTTGTACAAGCTTCGACCAATTAATTCGTTGAGTTTTTGAGGTTAACGTACTCTAATACAAATCTATAGTGGCCGTTAGTTGAATTTAGTCACCATTGAGGAACAAATGAAATACTTTATTAGTTGATATACCTAAACCATTTTGCGTGTAGGGTTGGGTATGTTTCGGTTAAAAGTTGAGGTTAACGTGAAAAACGTGATAAATGGTTATCAATCATTGGATGAGAAATGAATGCACATTAAGATGAGATGCATCGAGATAAGAAATACCGAGATGTACCAGATCAATTCTCTTCTAAGACGCAAGTCATGAAATGACATTTGATTAAAAGTAATCAACAGTTGAGATCCACTTCTCACGTTAATCTCAACTTCTCACACGATCTTTCGCCTTTACACGAAAAGAACAAGTAGTCCCCACATAGAATGCCCCTACTTGAAGCCAAGGGAACATACTTGGACTCACCAACCCCCTTTTTTGAAAGGATTTATTAATTCCTTCATTGCTGCTTTCTTCATCATTCACATCACATCCACCAAATTAACCACCTTATTAATTAATACCAATTTAACGTTTAAACTCAAAAGTATTAATAAAATAAAGATGATTATAGACGAGATCAATGCAAAAACTAGAAACTAATCACGTACCAAGACTTGCAACACAAACTACATTGATGATCATTGGACCCCTCAATTTGTAAATCTAATAACGCTTACCTGGGTAAGTGCTTACCAAGTCACATTAGTTTACCGGATGAATATGGCAAGGACTAAGAATCTTATCCGGTAAGAGCGGAAGCAAGGACCGAGAGTGCGAAGGCTCTTACCACGGTTAGCGCTTACCGGCTAAATTGTTGCATACGATGTCATTTTGGTGAACTAAAATCTTACCCGAGAAGTAAGTGATAGTGTTAAGTGATTAGGTAAACGGTCCCATAACCTGCATTTCTATCATTACATTCGTACCCTTAATTAGAAACGTAAACAAATATGTATCACATGCTAACTATAAAAGAATTAAAGTAATTAATTATACAACCAATTACTAAATAGAGTATAAATTTTGGTAACTTGTTTTCTTTGGAAGCAATCTCCACTATAAAACACCTTCCAACCTTCACACATATGCACTCACTCACTTGTCACCCTAGCTAGCTTCAATTCAAAGTTGAAACACCATGGTTTTGGTTCGAAACCCACCGAAGATTGTGTGTGTTATTGGTGCTGGCCCATCGGGGTTGGTGGCCGCTAGAGAGCTCAAGAAAGAGGGACACAAAGTGGTGGTTTTGGAACAGAATCATGATGTTGGAGGCCAATGGCTCTATGATCCTAAATCTGAAGATAAAGATCCTTTAGGAAAGGTCATTCATAGCAGCATCTATGAGTCGTTAAGGCTCACGTCTCCTAGGGAGATAATGGGGTTCACTGATTTCCCTTTCTTGATGAAGAAAGGTAGGGATACAAGGAGATTTCCAGGCCACAAAGAGCTTTTGTTGTATCTAAAGGATTTTTGTGAATGGTTTGGTTTGAGGGAGATGATTAGGTTCAATACTAGAGTAGAGTATGTTGGGATTCAAGATTATAATAATATTAATAATGGAGTTGGAAAAGATTTAAGATGGATTGTTAAGAGCAAACTTAAAGATTCTGATAGAAAGCTGGTTGCTGAAGTGTTTGATGCTGTGGTTGTGGCCACTGGACATTATTCTCATCCTAGATTGCCTTCTATCAAAGGTTAAAATCATCTCTACATTCTCTCTTTATCTATATTTGTAAATTTTGTATATATATATATATATATATATGTATGTATATATCGCTCACATGCATTTGATTGTACTATGAAGGAATGGATGCATGGAAAAGAAAGCAAATGCATAGCCATGTATACAGGGTTCCAGAGCCATTTCGGGACCAGGTAATTTAAAGATTACAAGTAGTTATCTTGATGTTGAAATCTCTTTATGGGTATGGTGTTTTGGGTGTGTTTTTAATGGATGATTGATTGTCTGTCTAATTAAGAATTTTATTAAATATTTGCAGGTGGTAGTGGTGGTGGGGAACTCATTAAGTGGGCAAGATATATCAATGGAGCTTGTGAATGTAGCCAAGGAGATCCATTTAAGTGCCAAATTACCTGGTGTTTCAGAGGGTCTATCAAAAGTCATCTCCAAACATGATAATTTACATCTTCATCCAATCGTACGAATCGGTCCATTTGATCTTAACCAATTTCATACAATCAATTCAGCAGTTTAATCTCGGTTTAACTAATGTGTATATATTATTCGTTGCAGATAGATTGTCTACACGAAGATGGAAGGGTGGTATTTGTTGACGGTTCATGGCTCATTGCAGACACAATCATATACTGCACAGGGTAACCTACACACACATACATACATATATATATATATATATATATATATATAGAGGGATGATCAAACGATAACAATAACTATTTAAAAGAACATGAGAACGAACAAAGTCATTAGTGATTTTACATTAACGCGCAAAAATGCCACACGGACCTGAAGCCGCAGCCAAAGTCATTTTTTCATGCGTTATTGTAAAATCACTATTATATATATATATATAACTTTATAGTCTTACACATATTCATATGTGCATGCAGGTATTCATATTCATTCCCATTTCTTGACACCAAAGGAGAAGTAGGTGTGGATGATGATAGGGTGGGGCCATTATATGAACACACCTTCCCCCCAAACCTTGCCCCATCTCTCTCCTTTATAGGCATTCCTAGAAAGGTATACTGTTTCCTTTTCTTTACTTGTTCCAAAATTCAACTACATACTTATATATATAAAAGCTCTCTGTTGGAGTAAATTATGATTTAGTCCCTGTGGTTTGTTTAAGAGTTATATTTCATCCTTTTGTTACATTTATGATTTTTATTTGATTTCTTTTTATCTCTACACTAACACTGTCACTAAAAAACCATTAAAAATATGTCTTTTCTCTATCATTTACCCCTACAAGGCTACAACCCCACCCCGTCAACCGGGATTTGGTGGGTTTGGCTACCGGGATAAGGACGAAAATCGAAACCTTTGACAATCTACAGGGATGAAAATCGTAGTTAACTAATTTTGATTGGTTGATGTAGCTCATAGGGTTCCCTTTCTTTGAATCCCAAGCAAAATGGATAGCTCAATTGTTGTCTGGTAAAAGAAGTTTGCCATCAAGGGATGAAATGATGAAGTCCATTCAAGAGTTGTATCGGTCTAGGGAAGCTGCCGGCATTCCAAAGCATAATACTCATGATGTAGCCGATTTTGAGGTAACAATTCAGTCTCAATTTGGTTAGACCTTTACCATTTCTCCATTTTTTTTTCTCTTGAGAGTTCTTTAATTTGGTTTACATATTCTTACATGGTATTAGAGCAAGTCAATGAGTCAATTTGTACTCAACCGCCTCTGGGACCCCAGTATATTAATTGATCAAGTTTTTGACGTTGCAGTACTGTGATAAGTATGGAGATCATGTTGGATTCCCTCACTTGGAAGAATGGAGGAAAGATCTTTGTATTTCAGCACTGATCAACTCAGATGTCAACTTGGAAACTTACCGGGATCACTACGATGATGAACAACTGCTTCAAGTGGCTCATCAAAGCCCTCATTTTACTCAACTTGAAGCTGAAGCCATTTCGATGTAAATCAATGTTATATATATATATATATATATATAATATATGATTAGTATTCCACCGAAGGTTTTTGTTGTTTATGAAAGCAAATATTGCTTCAATAGAATGCTTAATTTTGCTTTCAAAAACAAGATTACTCGGATAGCAACCCAAGAGTGGCAATGGCATATTTGAATTGTATCTTGATGGAAAATATCAATATAATACTTGGATATGGATTTTTTATTCTTCTAAAAATCATGTATATATATACTTATTGATTCCTCTTTGTTCATGAGAATATGTGAAATCTCACTATCCCCAGTCCCCATTCTCGTCCGGAACAAAATTCTTTTTCATCCCCATCCCCATCCTCATCGGGGAACGGGGATCCCCATCGGGGAATTTTCCCCATCCCCGGTCAAACCGGGTTCGGGTGTCGGATCCCTGTCGGGGACAGGGTTTTTTGCCATCCCTAAGTTCACATCACAACAATAGATGGTAGCTAACAATTTACTAATCTAAACCAATTCTAGATATAAATTATGATCGGGTGTCACTAGGATCTCCAAAAGAATCTATCAATAACAACTCTAAATGTCCTTTAAAAGAGTACTAAACCAAAAATTGCCTCTAGTGACAATTATCTCCCCACTCAAGCATAGGTGGAATATACATGACATTTAAGAAAAAAATGTTAGGATTAACGCTTAGTGAATTCAAACAGTTATATGATAAAGCTATAAAATATTAAAATCGAAAACATAGCTTTAATCAATGTGTGTGTTTCATTCTTCAAAAACATAGCTTTAGTCAACAAAACTCTTAAAATCCACATTACATTTAAGCATTCTCAAACCATTTTCTATGAATATATATATTTTCATACAATGTGTGCGTTTCATTCTTAAAAAAGGCAACAAAATGAATGTACTATATGTTGCCAATGTCACAAGTTTCAAAAGAGGTTCTCAACCCATTAGCATATTCAAATGGCCAAAATACAAAAACACCAATATAATATATCTTGAAAGATATTGTTGGATAAAGAGGACAAAAGAAAAAAACATAAATTGGACAAATAAATAAGAATCTACTCAAAAGATTCCACCAAAAATTAATATAAAATGAATCTCAACTTTCATGAAAGGGGAATGAATCTTTTGTATGCAAAAGTTAATACAAAATGACATATAGCCTTAAAGCATTTTCAATGGATGTTGTTAAAAAACCTAATTTTTTATTTTTTGTTGTCATATAATCCTTTGTTCACGGAAGAGGAAGAGGCGTTGAACAAAGGATTATATGAAAACATCAAAGTGGGGGCAAATAATGTCCCAATCTCGCACCTACAATACGCGGATGACGCCATTTTTTTGGCAAGTGGAGTCTAAGTAATCTAAAAAACCTTCTAAAAATCCTTAAATGCTTCCATTTGATGTCGGGGTTAAAAATCAACGTTTGCAATAGCAAGATCTTTGGTTTGGGTGTTACGGAGGAAGAAGTTCAAAGTTGGGCGAGAAGTGTGGGATGTGGTCCGGGAGCCCTTCCGTTCACATATTTAGGACTTCCGGTAGGAATATCGATGAAACGGTTGGAACATTGGAGACCGGCAATAGAAAAAGTGGAAAAAAGGCTTGCGTCGTGGAAAGCAAAAGTGATCTCGTTTGGGGGGCGGTTGACCTTGGTTAAGTCGGTATTGGGGAGTCTTCCCTTGTACTTCTTCTCGTTGTATCGAGCCCCGAGTGGAGTGATAAAAGAGTTGGAAAGGGTGAGATGTAGATTCTTTTGGGGAGGGGGGGTGTGGGTGAGGCCGAAAAGAGAGGTTTAGTGTGTGTAAGGTGGGAGAATTCGATGAGAAGTTTTGGTAATGGGGGTTTAAACATTGGAAGCTTAAAGTCGACCAATTGGGCACTATTGGGGAAATAGTGGTGGCGATTTCGAGTCGAAAAAAATAAAATCGGGCCGGGTCGGGCCAAGAACCGGTTCTTGATCGGGCTGCGATTTTTTTTTAAAATAATTTCTTTGTATAATAATTAATTGCTAAACTTTAAAAAGTAAAAAAATTGGATTGGATCACCGTCGGAAAACATCACCAAGTTGAAATGCTCCTAAACCGGTGCTTTTCGTCCATGCTCGGGAACAACGTTGTAATTTTGTTCGGCCATTTTTTTGATAGTAGAGAATAGAGACTAGAGAATTGTATGCGTTTTTTGCGAGAAACGAATATAACGAGAGCCGAGAAATGAGAATTATAAGCGTTTTTTGCGTTTTGTAAGCAATGTAAGGTGGTGATGGCCTCCATAACACCCCTAGTATTTATATGGGGTTGGAGGGTGATATTTTAGCCAAAAAAACGGTCACAATACTATTCCAACGGCTAGAAAACGGTTACTTTTTTTGAAAAAATCGGGTCGGGCCACGAACCGGTTTCGGGTCGGGCCGAAGAAATCTCTAAAAACCCAAACCGGTCCCGGCTCTCGGGTTGGAAACCGGTTCTTGACCGGGCCGGGCTGGAACCGGTTCTTGGCCGGTTTCGGTTCGGGTTGGCCTGTCGGATCGGGTCGGTTCGGGTCAATTTGGCCACCACTACATCAAACCACATAAAAGCCACTGAGTTTATAAATTGCCGGAAAATAAAAAATCCAACAACTCCTTAACAGATGAAACCAAAAAAATATGGAATGATATAAAACTAGCACAAATAAAAAATATCATGAATTTAGGAATTGTTTCGGTTAGTAATATAGCTGTTGTTTTTGGCTACTTGTTCCTACCCCTTGTTTTCTATAACCTAATCAACAAACCACATATCTAAGGAATGGATGAGGGAGATGATGAGGGACGATGAACGACACGAGGGTTTTGGAGTCGATCACATATCGGATAAGAACCGGAATAGTCAGAGTGAGAGAAAGAATTTTGCTTTTGAAATAGGTTTTTCATTTTAACGACATATGTAAGCATATCCTATGTGTCATCTATGTCATTTTAAATATAACACGTTAGGCCATCCGTACCCCAAGCGGGATGGCCCTCGGGGATGGCTGCGGGGATGCGGGGATGGGCTACGGAGGTTGCGGGGATGGCGGTAAGGGATGGAATCCGGGGATGGGATCCCGATCCATCCCGAAGGGTTTTTAAAAAAAAAAATTAATTAAATTTTTTAAAATTCATGCCGTTGAACGGCTATTACTAAAAAAAAATTATTTTTCTCAATTTAATCTCACTATATATTTAACCCTCAACCTCTTATTTCTCACACCTCTCAACCTCTTATTTTTCACACCTCTCAAATTCTCTCAACCTCTTATTTCTCACACCTCTCAAACTCTCTCAAATTCTCTCAACCTCTTATTTTTCACACACCTCTCATCATGAATTCAAACAGAACACCTACATCCCGTCGTAACCGACCGAATACACCACAATCGCAAGAAGATCAAGAGCTTGGTTTCCAAGCGTTTACACAACAAGGTTATCATCCGCAATTTTCGCAACAAATTCCGCCACAATGGTCGCAACAAAATCCGCCACAATATCCGCAACAATTTCCCCAACAATTTCACCAACAATTTCACCAACAAATTCCTTACCAATTTACACGTCCCGGGTTGATTGAACAAGGTTTTACTCCGGCCAACTTCAATCTCGACGACGACATTGTTCCGGAAACCCAACCTTCTACCCCGAACACACCACAATCTATCCCGACACAACAATCTAACCCGGAACCATCAAATACGAGACCAAAGAAAGCCGCCAAACAAACGTGGAGTAAAGCCGAGGAACTCGCGTTAGTGTCGGCGTGGGTTGACGTTTCGGAGGACCCCGTGGTCGGTAACGCACAAAGCGGTGGTAATTGTTTTTATTGTTATTATTATTATTATTATTATTATTATTATTATTCTTATACTTAATTTTACATAAATGTAGGAAATTTTTGGGGCCGAATCGGGCATGTGTTCTTTACTCGCATGGGTCGTGAACCAGGTTATAGATCAACCCATCAACTCAATAGCAAGTTCAACGACCTCAATAAAAGAGTTAATTCGTTTGGCGGCATCTACAACAACTTGCTCAATAATAGATCAAGCGGGATGAGTGAGGCCGATATATCCCGAACGGCACACGAACGGTATCTAGCACGCCATAAAGTTGCTTTCACTCACGAACAAGCTTGGGACGTCCTAAAAAATGTCCAAAATGGGGAGTCGTTCCAACGATGACGACAACTTCATCGCGGGGTTCAAAACGTACCCAACCTTCCGATGATGACGATGACGAGCAAATTCAACGACCCATCGGGAGAAACAAGGCAAAAAAATCATCAACGAGTAATACGTCCGGGGCGAATACGGACGAAAGTGTTACTCAGTTGTTGACGACGTTCAACGACAAAATTGATGATACAATGGAATACAAAATGAAAAAACTCGATCTCGAAATCGAACGCTCAAAACTCGAACGACATAGGTTGGATCAAGAACGCGAAATCGAACGCGCAAACCGATTTGATAAAGACTTCGAGTTTTTCATGGCCCCACATGATCACCTTACGGGAAAAGCTTTGAGGGTTACTTTAGCGAGAAAAGAGCAAATTCAAAAATTTCATGATTGGTAGTGTTTTGTATTTTGTAATTTTTATTTTTAATGAATGGTATGAATTTTTATTTTTATTATTTATCTTATTTTTATTTATTAAAAAATATATAAATATTTTTATTTTGTTAAATAATTAAATGTATAAATAAAAGAATTAAAATAAATGAGTTGGCAAAAGGGTTTGAGGGAATGGAGTACGGGTGTTTAGGGATTGTTAGGGATAGAGTGAGGGATGGAAGAAAAGCTGATGTGACGCTGATTTGGAGTTGAATATTTGAAAGATTCTTTCCATGGGGTACTGATGGCCTTAGCGACATAAACCGATTTAAAAGGTAGCAGATTATTCAATCCTACAATAAATAAATTTTGGGTTAGGCTAAATGCACCCTAAATTTTGCTAAATGCACCCTAATCATTGAAATATGATTACTTTTTTTTGTTTTTTTTTGTTTTTTGTATTTTTGTTGTCTTTTCTTTTTCTATTTTATTTATTTATTTATATTATATATTTTGATTTATTTGTATTATATAGTTTAAAAATGTTTTTTTTCTTTTACTTTTCGGTTTTATTTAAAAATAAATAAATATTTAAAAATATAAATATTACTAATTTTTATAATTATATAATCTATAAAAATAAAACATAAACATTACGATTTAACATATAAATGAACGGTTATAATGGTATAATTTATAAAAAAAGTAAAACATATTTGTTTGATGTATTCTAGTTTATGTATGTTGATATGACTAATTATAATGATATAAAATGTAATTTAAAAATAAAAAACAATTTTATTTTTAATTATCATGTTGTACGTTATAGGTTTTAAAGCTTTTAAACTTGTACACGATGTATTAAGATTTGTACTTCTTAAAAATTCAAGAATAAACGTAAATAAAGTTATTTTTAAAGGAGTATATTAGATAAATATAGATAAGAACGTAAAATGTACAAAAAAAGAATAACTATATATATATTTCTATATTTCTAATATATATATATATTACTTATATATATAGAGAGAGAGAGAGAGAGAGGTGGGTTCAAACGAGGACGTCACCTATTTAAGAAAACACGAGGAGCATTCTCAACCACTAATGTCAAATTCGTAGCTTTCCACCCGTGCGGCACATTCAATGTTAATTTTTAATTTGAAATTTACATATGATTTACTATTGTTTCAGATAACAATCTTATAGATCACATATGATTTAATATTGTTTTCTAATCACATATGATTTGATAGGTGTTCCTAAGGCCTTCGGTAGCGGGGCTCGGGATGGGTGAGGTGGCAGCGGGGAAGGAGCGGGGTTGGGCTACGGCTCGGGATGGCATGCGGGACGGGATGGTTTTCGGGGATGGGATCCCGATCCATCCCGAGGATTATTATAAAAAAAAATTTATTCAATTTTTAGCCGTTGAACGGCTCTATTTTTCTCACCTATATATTTAACCCTCAACCTCTTATTTCTCACACCTCTCAAACTCTCTCAAATTCTCTCAACCTCTTATTTTACACACCTCTCAAACTCTCTCAAATTCTCTCAACCTCTTATTTTACACACCTCTCTCATCATGAATCCAAACAGAACACCTACATCCCGTCGTAACCGACCGAATACACCACAATCGCAAGAAGATCAAGAGCTTGGTTTCCAAACGTTTACACAACAAGGTTATCATCCGCAATTTTCGCAACAAATTCCGCCACAATGGTCGCAACAAAATCCGCCACAATATCCGCAACAATTTCACCAACAAATTCCTTACCAATTTACACGTCCCGGGTTGATTGAACAAGGTTTTACTCCGGCCAACTTCAATCTCGACGACGACATTGTTCCGGAAACCCAACCTTCTACCCCGAACACACCACAATTTTTATTATTTATCTTATTTTTATTTATTAAAAAATATATAAATATTTTTATTTTGTTAAATAATTAAATGTATAAATAAAAGAATTAAAATAAATGAGGTGGCAAAAGGGTTTGAGGGAATGGGGTACGGGTGTTTAGGGATCGTGAGGGATGGAGTGAGGGATGGAAGAAAAGCTGATGTGGCGCTGATGTGGAGTGGAATCTTTGAAAGATAGAAGGGATGGGGTACTGATGGCCTAACAAACATTTCATCAAAACTATAAGGGTATGAATTATAAATATTAAAAATATTTTTATGTAGTATATATAATATATAATTAAATAATTAAATAAAAAAATATTCAATATTAGGCTCATTTCGAAGGTATCAAAGAGACGATTACAATGGTGAAACTTTATCATTTTTCATTTTATACCCTTATCATATTAACATAAATAATCGTATATAAACTAAAATATATTAAAAATACATTTTTATTACAAATTATATCATTGTATTCGTCTCGTCAATATCTTCGAAATGAGCCTAATATTGAATATTTTTTGATTTAATCATATTCGAAAAAATAATTTTGTTTTATGTTCATATTTATTCGCTTTTAGATCGCATATCAGATGTATAAAATTAAAGGTCAATATGGTTAATTGGTCAAAAAACTTGAAAAAGAACGAATATTTTTCAAGTTTTTTGACCAATTAACCATATTGACCTTTAATTTTATACATCTGATATGCGATCAAAAAGCGAATAAATATGAACATAAAACAAAATTATTTTTTCGAATTCTCGGCTTTAAATCGCAATGTTTATGTTTTATTTTTATAATTATATAATTATAAAAAATTAGTAATATTTATATTTTTAAATATTTATTTATTTTTAAATAAAATCAAAAAGTAAAAAAAAAACATTTTTAAACTATATAATACAAATAAATAAAAATATATAATACAAATAAATAAATAAAATAGAAAAAAGAAAAAACAACAAAAAAGACAAAAAAAAAACACAAAAAAACAAAAAAAACAAAATCATTGTTTTAATCATTTGGGTGCAAATAGCAAATCAAGGGTGCAATTAGCAGTGCCCTAAATTTTATAAAGTACAATTCTTTAATAAAAAATAATTTAAAAATACGTTGTTGTTGTAATTAAAAAAAATGAAAAGGTAGATTACTATTTCACATGTTCAGACTCGTTTACAAACAGCTCCTGTCCATGAAATTTACAAATCATCAAAATCGGCAGCAGAAAACGCAGGCTACTCCTGAGTCCTGATGCTTCGCTTCAATCGCCATTTCTTTCAAAACCTACTTGTTTACTGTCCTATCGGTACTCCATAAATTTTGCATACATTTTCTCTACTTTGATGATCCAAGTTCATGTTTTCCATAGTAAAACATCATCTTCTAAGATCATAACATCTATTTTTGAGAATCGAAACCAATACATCATTTGGAGTTCGAATTTGATGGTCTAGTTTATCATCAGATTGATATTAATGCTTGGCCGGTGTAAATTAGAAAGGAGCATTGGAGAACTGCGAGATCGACTGTGTATCATATAGTCAACTTTTCTGCCTAGACGAGTCAACGTTTTGGATCTCATCGGCAGTGCAACAGGGAAATTAGATGGCGCTATTCAGACGCTTATTTTATCGGAAACCGCCGGACCGCCTGCTTGAGATCTCCGAGAGGGTTTACGGTACTTACCTTAGCACTCCTAATTACTTGATTTTTTTCTCTCTTTAATTTGTACTAATTTGGTTCGAAATTTTCTGCTATTATTTCTGATGAATCAATTGACTGTTTCTTAGTTCAGCCGCCATTTTAGATGTTTGTAAAGTTATGTAGGTCTATCAAATTGTTGACAAGGTTTGTTGTTGAAATTTGGGGAAACTATGTTTATCATGATTCAGAAGCGAGTAAACATAAACGTAGTGATATTTAAACTTAAATTACCAATAAAGACTTGATGCATATTTGGTACATCTACAAAGAAAATGACGTAACATCAGAATGTTGGCCATGGTGTTATATACATGAGTCTGAGTTATGATGTTACCTGAACTCAGGTATTTCGGGTTACTTATAACTGAAAAACGATTAAGCTTAGTATGAAACTCATTATGCTAGGGTTAAATTTACGTAGAAATCCAATTAGAAGTACTTTATCTGTAAATGAAGATTCAAGACTGGGAAGTAGTGAAATTTGCTACCTTCTGATACTAGATTAATTGCTGTGAAATGACTAAATGGTGGTATTCAACATCTAAGGGTTTCTTGATAAAGTTATTATCACTAGTTATCTTTGAATTTTTTGCTCACATTAACTTCTCTTCCACCTTCATTTGCAGTTTTTGATTGCTGTTTATCATCCGAACTACTTGAAGAAGAGGATTACAAGATCTACATGGGTGGCATTGTACCTCAACTCCAGGACTACCATCCCGATTCTTCTTTCATGGTTTTTAACTTTGGAGAAGGTAGCAGATGGACCCAAATTTCTGACATGTTGTCTCAACACGATATGACAGTCATGGAGTATCCTCGGCAATATGAAGGGTGCCCGATGTTACCGTTGGAGATGATCCATCACTTTTTGAGATCTAGTGAGGGCTGGCTGTCATTAGAAGGACAACAGAATGTGCTGTTGCTGCACTGCGAAAGGGGAGGGTGGCCAGTGCTTGCCTTTATGCTTGCAGCTCTTCTTTTGTTCCGAAAACAATATAGCGGTGAACAGAAGACTCTTGAAATGGTACACAGGCAAGCTCCAAAGGAGCTTCTTTACCTCTTAACACCTTTAAATCCACAACCTTCCCAGTTGAGGTATCTTCAGTACATATCCAGGAGAAATTTGGGTTCTGATTGGCCACCCTTAGACACACCTCTAGCTTTGGATTATATCATACTTCGAGTCCTTCCCATGTATGGCAAAAAGGGCTGTCGGCCTGTAATTCGTATATATGGTAGAGATTCTTCTTCAACAACAATCAACAGGAGCTCTAAGCTCTTATTTTCATCCTCAAACACCAACAAACATGCTCGCTACTATACACTGGTATATTTATTTATTTATTTATCTCATGTTTATGAAACCTAAAGAGATACTACTTCCTCTCTAATATACTCTTTTGACATGCGCTTTTCAGAAAGAGTGTGAATTGGTGAAAATAGATATTCATCATCGTATTCAAGGGGATGTGGTTCTTGAATGCATACATTTGGGTGAGGTAAATGAGGTCCCGATGTTCAGAGTAATGTTCCACACAGCATTTGTACGATCTAATATAATGATGTTGAGCTGTGATGAAGTTGATGTTATGTGGGATGCAAAGGACCAGATCCCTGTGAATTTCAGGGGAGAGGTAGGCCTTTGATTTTTATCATTCCATAAATGCTTTTATTTGAGAAGCATTAGAAGTTGAATTTATACCCATATATGTGTCAGTTACTTTTTTCGGATGTTGATCTTCTACCATCCAAGATCACCACAGCTCCAATGTATTCATTCCCATCTCCTCCACCGCTGCCGCCACCTCCACCTCCAAGGCATGGCACCCCATCTCCTCCATCTCCAAGGCATGGTGCCCCATCTCCTCCACCTCCACCTCCACCTCCAAGGTATGGTGCCATGTCTCTCTTCTAAAAATGCTTCTCAATTTTCATGTGAGAAAATAAATAATTGTAATCAAAGCGTGTGATCAGCTTTCATGGCCATTGCTATAATTTTTTTGCAAGTTGCAGATTACATGCTTATGGGCGTTACTTTTGCAGACATTTTTATACACAATTTTCAGATAGTTGATATGTTTTTCTGATGCTTATATTTACTTTATGTTGTTTGCCCTTTCATCATGATGTATTTCATTCTAAGACCCATGTATAACTGCAGTGCACCACACTTGGATATGTCTGAACTTCATTCACTATTCTCTGCCATAGTCCCAGAGAAAGATAGTTCTAAAGAAGGAGGGCGGCGGCGGAAGCTTACTGGTTCAAAAACTGAGAAAGTCCATATGGTAATTCAATGCTAGATAAATAATTAAATATCTTTTTCCTTTTTTACTTATATTAGATAATGGCACACTTTTCCAAAGCAGCATAATATCCTTATTGGTAGTCATAGTAATTCCAAGATTTGGCCTTATTTCTTTCAGGGCTGAGGTAGGCCTTTGATTTTTATTTACTTAAATGCCTTAGTTTCAGTAACACTAGAAGTTGAATGTGTACTCGTACCTGTATCAGGTACCATTTCCAGATGTTGATGAGTCACAGAAGTTTTGGGACGCGTTTTGGGAGAAGGTTGATTTGACATTCATGGAGGAGAAGTTGAGTAAATTCAGGTGATTTTCTACATGGACCTTCAAATGCACCTTTTGGAAAGATGGATTTGAAGATGGAAAAGACCTGGTTGGGACACGAGCAGATCGTCTTTTCTGAAACCAAGCGAAGCCAAACCAAATAGACCCAGTAAATATCACCTAAGATATAGGGTATAGGGGTTAAGTTGTATAATTGCGCTCTTCAGGACATTGGCAGAGAATGGTTTTGTATAATTATAGGCTTTGTTTGTTGTTGCAGTTATTTATGACACATGTGAATTCACTTGTGATAGTAGTGTATTGAAAGAATGGTAGTTGTGCAGACTTTTGTGGGGTTCAATTCAACAGATTATGATGCATGCTTCTGTGGATGTATGGAGTATCTGCAAAGCTTCTTCTTGCTGCACCACTTCTCCAGGGTTGAACTGTCTTGACTTTTATAACTTTCTCAAGTAAAAATTGAATATTTTTCGACTTCAAAATCAATAACCACCGGAGAATTATTGGCGCTAAACGTGAAACAATAGTAACACTTGTACTTGTTTTTTAGTTGGAGAATTATTTGTGTATTTTGTTTGTAATATATGATATTTGCAAGTATTTAACAACATTTTTTTTTAAATTACACTTTCTTTTTAATTCGTAACGAATTTGAATTTAATTTAATTATATTTGTTGATCACATACTCATTTGATATGCAAACTTAAAATCAATGTCTACTTATTTATAAAATTTACATACGAGTTAAAAACATTATTTTACAGGTGTGGTATTACTTTGACATGATTAGAAAGAGGTGGAATGGGAGGATATATTGATTGGGGGCATGTGAAATCAAGATCCACCAATGGTCATAGTGGAACAGGGTCCAGATGGGCCATTCTCTATCTCTATGCAACCCAATAGACTTGTGATGTGATTAAAATTAGAGGGTAGGAGGATTTGAATGGTCTAACCTAATATTTTGGTTTAGACTTTAGAGAATCCTAACTCAATAGACTTGTATTTTTAGAGGATACGTTAAACGACAATAAAACTATGCCGTATCGTACGAAACGTATTACCTAGAGTTCAGGCAAATGAGTGACCTAGTAAGTTGTCAAGGCAGAAAAGAAAAGACCGAGAGACGAGTTTGGAAGTTCTATGAGTCGGTTTCATTGGGTTGGGATGGGGTCGATTGGGCTTGACCCTTTTTCGACCTATCTATCTTGGCATGGATAATGTAGGGATCGATTGGGTTTTGGCCTTTCGAGGTTGGGTGGTCGGTTGATCAGGTTTATGTGCAACTTTATTAGAGCATGCAAATATTAATTAAAGTACCTGACATTTTGATTATATCTTAAGAGATGACATGAAATATGGTGTAAATCAATATAATAAAAAGCGATACATGGATATTTGTTTATGGCTTAATGATTAAGCCATAAAACTAAATTGGCTTTATGGACTCACCGGTTGTGACCTTGTTCTTTGGATGGATTAACTATGAGAATTGAATGGTCTCTTGATGGTTGTCATATTTAAAAAACAAAAGAGTCATTTATTTAGGTATATAATCTTAAATGAAATTTTAATTATATTATGACGTCATGACTTATTAAAAGAAAATTAATTTCGTATTCATTAGAATGTCATGGTGTTAAGCTTGTGTATATTTTGATTTACAATTCATAATTCTAAATATGTTTTTAGGTGCTTTATTTTATTTTCTTGAAAGCTACTCTCAAACTATCCAAACCTATGAATGAATCCAAGGTTTCACCTTCTTAACAAACATGAGATTGAGATTTCTTAAAGAAAAAATATAAACCCGTAAAATTAAAACTGAATAAAACCAAACAGGACCATAAATGTCAAGTTCGAATGTAAAGGGTGATGATCACTATTTTGCACTTTCTTTTGGTTAATCGTGAGTGACTGGGTCATTTTTTTGAGTAACCGTGAATTTCTAGTTTATCCTATGCGTACCTTGATTAATCCTAGGACTCTGGAGAGCGGTTAACAAATCCTCATTGACTTTACAAGACTTGAACTGGTGAACTCTGAAAAAAATCCTCAAAGGCTCAAAGTTAGCTCAACCATTTTGTACTTTACTTATAATAGACGTTGGTTATCCGGTTTGGCTTCTTGATATTTTAAACTCTATAAATATTTCATTTGAGCATTAGTGAAAATTTACTTTTTTTTTATCTAACGTCAAGAGTAATGTGTGCTACTGAAAGCAACAAACCTCAGTTTCTCCACAGTAGATTTCATGGATGGATTACATGATTCTTATGTTGCGGTACCAAATTAGTTGAAAATACGTATTTTATTGATGGTAACAATACTAAGAACGAATTAGAAATTAAGCTTACAAATGTTTCGATTTAAGAACCATATGAATTACGAGCATGTCAAAATTTATAACTGTATATTTTAATTATTAATGATGTTAGTGATAATGTTAATTATATAAAATATTTTTTATTTAAATAATTCAAATATTAAGTTAATATTCTTTTAGACTCAAGATTTTCATTGAAAATACCTATCATAACATTCATTTTAATATTAACACCTCACACCTAACAAACAACAAAGTATGTATTTATAACTTATTACAAATAAATGTTTTTATCCAAATATCCATCATTAAGATTTATTTAAAAAAACATTAAACAAGTTGTTTTTAATTTTCATAAATCTATTATATATTTTCACAAAATCATTAAAAACAAATTTACAATGCGTAATTAGTCTTTATCCTCACAAAATCAAATAAAAAGCTTTTGACTTTAAGCAAAAAAAATACAAATTGCCAATGACGTGTAGCTAAGTTGGTAATGGATGGGGGCATTTTTGTACAAAAAACAGAAGGTCTTGGGTTCGAACCCAAGACACCCCATGGCCACAACCGCTAAGTGAGTCAGATATGCCCCCACATTATGGATAGACAACCGATTGTGGGCCTGTTGTGGTTGTCGGTATCAACCTTTTTGTAAAAAAAAATACAAATTATTAGGGAAATTAATTAAAATACCCTAAGTCAAACATTGAGTTACCAAAATACCCTAAATTTTTTCAATTTTGCAAAAATACCCAAAATACCCGCGATGAGGTCCCGCGATCGCGGGATACGGTGACGTGGCACGTACTTTGGCCCTAAATGCCCCGCGAAGCCCCTCAACTTTGGCCGCGGTGCACTTTTGGTCCCTGCCCGCGATGGACCAAAATTTACACTTTTGGTCCCTGAAAATTTACACTTTTGGTCCCTGAAAATTTACACTTTCAACCCCTGTTTTACTTTTTTTCCACAATTATTGCACTTTAAAGACCAATGTGTGGTTGAAATTCATTTGCATGTTTGAATAAATGTTAAATCAATGTTTTTGGAATACCAGTTTGTGGATGAAATGAGAGATTGGTTTTCTGATATGTTGGTTGTTTCATTGATAAATAGACGTAAAATGCAAGCCATAATCCCCACACAACGATTTCATTGTTGCAATATTTCTTTCTGCAATATTTTGTGTTTGAGATACTACTGAAAAAATGAGTTCATCTGTTGCAAAAGCTAAGTTATATTTCTGTTTTGATGGTGAATGGGTGCAAGATAACAATGAGTGGAATTTTGCTTATAAATCTAAGCATGGTGTAAAAGTGTCAGTAAACTACACTTATCAGAAGTTTGTTGCATACGCCATGCAAAAATGTGGAATCAACTCTTCTGATATTTGCAAGTTAGTATTTAAAAATGGCGATGGGTCATTTGTGGATTTATCCAACGATGGGGATATCTCTACTTTTCTGCACCTTGCAGTCGATTCAGAAAGACCCCCATTACTCTTTGGGTATCCCGGCGTATCCGACGGTGACGACGACGGTGACGACGACGGTGATTCTCAACAAATAGAGCATCCTGATTCTCAACAAATAGAGCATCCTGATTCTCAACAAATAGAGCAGCCTGATTCTCAACAACAACCACCACCACAACCACACGAATGGCGTACTGCTGGAGTTGCTGATGACGAAACCCACGTTTTCAGAACGGGTAATTCTGAAATAGACAGATCAGACACCGATAATGATGATCACGAAGAATATACCCCTAGTAGAAAATCATGTAGTCAGATAAATGACTTTTTTGATATGCCCCCTATTCTTCCAGACTCCCATACCCAGACACAAAGCTACGAACCTACACCTTATATTCGCAGTGAAAGTTTAACAGCAGGTCAGATATTCGATTCGAAGGATCTCTTAGCAAGTCAGATCGGACTCAAGTTCTTGGAAGAGGGTTTCCAAAGTCGCGTGCGGGCATCTGACAAAAGCAAATACGTAGTTGAATGTGCTAGAGAAAAGTGTGAGTGGAGGTTGTACGCGATTCACACGGGTCCCAAAGGAGGGGCGATAATGATTAGAAAGTTGCACGACGTACACACTTGTACGAGGACGCAACTTAATCCCCACCACAAACAAGCCGGCAAAAAGACTTTGGGTGCGATCCTGAAAAACAAATTTCTTGATGTTAGCAGGTCATTGCGTCCAAAGGACATCGTCCACGACGTTCACCGGCAGTTCGACGTCACGATTGATTACCACCAAGCGTGGCGTGCGCGCTGCCATGCACTGTTTATGGTGAGAGGCACGTTCGAGGAGTCGTATGAACGACTCCCGACATATTTATATAATTTGCAGCTGCAGAACCCTGGTACTGTCACGCAGCTACGGACCGATTCACGTGGACGGTTTGAGATGTGCTTCGTGGCCCTTGGACCCGCGGTACGTATTTTAACACGTCATATGTTTACACATTATAATCTATAACATTTACACATTATAAACTATAACATTTTAACCTATGTTTTTGCAGATCCGCACATTTCTGGAAAATCTACGTCGTGTCATGATAATAGACGCAACCCATTTAAAGGGTCGTTACTTGGGTATGATGTTCCTGGCGGTTGCCATGGACGGGGATAACTCCATCGTTCCAGTAGCTTTCGGCGTAGGCAAGTCCGAAACCGGGACGAGTGGACTTGGTTTCTGTCCATGTTGAGACAAGCTATCGAAGACCCGCAAGGGTTGGTGTTTATGTCTGACAGGGCTCCTTCCATAAGCGCCGCAATCTCTGCCATGTACCCAAACGCCCCTCACGCCATATGTTGTCGACATTTGGAGATGAACGCCAAATCCAAGGACAAACGTATTACCACCTACAAGGATGTCTATTGGGCGGCATGCAGAGCATATACGGATCGGGAGTTTAACAAGTACATGAATATGCTACGATACAGTGTCAAGGAAGCAGCCAAAGTCTTTGACGATGCTGGACCGGAGAGGTGGTCCGCGGCCCATTTTCCTGGACAACGGTATGACATTCTGACCTCGAATAGTGTAGAGTCTGTGAATGCACTCTCCCGTTTTGCGCGTAGATGTCCGATTGTTAATCTTATGGACTACTTTCGGGCCTTTCAACAAGAGTGGTACCAAATTCGACGCCTAAAAGGAGCTAAGATACAAAATGCACTCACACCAACGGCGGAGAATATCGTTCAGTACAAGGCGCGTCGTGCGGCGACATGGCCGGTAAGAGCAATCGGGTATGGGAAGTACGAGGTGCATGATGACTATATTAACACGATTGTGAATATGGAAGACCACCTTTGTTCGTGTCGCGAATGGGATAAATCTAGGTTACCGTGCGGCCATGCCATCGCTGCAGCAACATATATGGGTCGTACAGATTGCAGCGACTTGGCTGTACCTTTCTTCACGTCCGAATATTACCGGAAAACATACGTGGAGGTAATAAACCCAGCTGGACCCCCTGCAGCATGGGTGTATCCACCCGACCCGCTTCCACCATGCTATCCACCTTTAATGGATAAGAACAGGGCCGGGAGACCGAGAAAGAACGACCGACGTCCATCACGTGGTGAAAGTTCGATACAACGAAGATGTACTCGGTGCCAATGCGTAGGACACACTCGTGGAGAGTGTCCAAATCCCGCCCCTTCAATCGTGCCAAGGAGACATTCTGTCAGTCACACCCCGGGCCCGTCACAGCTTGAACCATATGGAACAAACACATATGATACTGTTGATCTAAACACTGATTTGTAAATGATATATATACACACATACATATGCTTCTAAATGAACATTGATAACACAGCTAGTTTGTAAATGATATATATATTCGTATTATATATTTACACACATAAAGAAAATAGGAGTTTGATATGATAAGCGAAAGAAAAAAGAAAGGTTGATTGTTACCATGGCAGTGAATGTTAACTCTGAGTACACATGTCTGTTTATATAGCAAGAAAGATTAGTAGCAAGAATGGAAGCAGGTTTCTAGCTTTTTAGATATATATATATATATATATATATATATTATATGTATATATGAAGAAGAAGAAGACTTAAAAAATGAGACCTTTATCTGTAAGATATGGAAATGATCATTTCTTGACATTTTTGTTGGAACAAACACATATGATACTGTTGATCTAAACACTGATTTGTAAATGATATATATACACACATACATATGCTTCTAAATGAACATTGATAACACAACTAGTTTGTAAATGATAAATATATTCATATTAGATACGTTTTAATTTTAATAAATTACACCATTATAATCGTCTCTTCGATACGTTCGAAATGAGCCCAATCTTGAATTTTTTTGGATTTATATATTTTAATATATATCATATACAGTTATACATTAAAATTCATAAATTCTTAAATGAGAAGAATATTAAATGGGGTTTTGACAAGTTGGTATCACTGGACTCATTTAAGAATTGTGAAAATGGGTATTTGGCGAATGATGATTCATGTGTGTTTAAAACACTTCAGCTCCAAACACACATGAATCATCATTCGTCAAATACCCATTTTCACAATTCTTAAATGAGTCCAGTGATACCAACTTGTCAAAACCCCATTTCATATTATATATATACACACATACATATGCTTCTAAATGAACATTGATAACACAGCTAGTTTGTATTCCATCCAACAAGCTCTTCATCTTCAATCTTTCTGACCTTCTTCAACGGCTTCTGCTTTTGCAACCACATATGGCCATTGTGTACCACAACCCGCACACACTTTAGCAAATGAGTTGAGGGTTGTCATATATTCTACAAGAGGAGTAAGCCCACGAATGAGGTAACCTCTGACTTGACCTTGCATGATGTATCCAACCTAACCGTGATTCAGCGGCTTAAAAACTACTTTTCAGAGAAATTAACAACAACAAAAAATACAAAACAACAACACAGTAAAAAAATACAAAACAAGAAAAAAAAATACAAAACAACTAAAACAACCACCACCTACTTAAAAATTGATTTAGTTTCATCAATCCAAGCTTGCTTCTCGTTTACCTTCGCTTGAATAATTGCGAAGTCTTGCAGAATATGGTGAATTGCTTCTTGTTCTCGACGAACACGAGCCTCCCTAGCTTTTATATCCCCTTTCATCCTTTTGATCTCCCTGTCTTCCTCTTCGATCTTTCTCAAATGGACTGCCTTCCTATCCATAATTTTTTCCACTCTTCTGTTAGTTCATCTATCTCCTTTTCCTTTTTTGCTATGGCGACCTCGATTTGAGGTGGCATTTTTTCAGGAGTAGCCTTAGGGTTTGATGACGATGCCATTTGTGGATTAAATGAGAGAAGAGAAATCAAGAGAGAAAACAATTCAAAGAAAGAAAGCAAGAGAGAAATCAAGAAAGAAAGCAAGAGGAAGTGTGAATTGTGAATTGCATCTTACTGGTATTTATGGATGAAATCTCAAACATGCAAATGAATTTCAACCACAAATCGGTCTTCAAAGTACAATAATTGTGGAAAAAAACAGTAAAAGCATGCAAGATTCGTCTAAGTATAGGGGCTGAAAGTGTAAATTTTCAGGGACCAAAAGTGTAAAATTTCAGGGACCAAAACTGTAATTTTTTGGGCCATCGCGGGCAGGGACCAAAAGTGCACCGCGACCAAAGTTGAGGGGCTTCGCGGGGCATTTGTACCCAAAGTACGTGCCACATCAGCCCTAGCCCGCGATCGCGGGATCCATCGCGGGTATTTTGGGTATTTTTGCAAAATTGAAAAAATTTAGGGTATTTCGGTAACAGTTGGTCAAACTTGGGGTATTTTAATTAATTTCCCAAGAAAAAATAGAAAGAAGCCTGAATTAAATAAAAAGAAAAAATAGAAAGGGTCGAAAGTCCAGATACCGGAAGAATTCAAAGATGACAACAAACTTTGTTAATAATCTCTTTCATCTTTGTTTCTTCTTCAAATCAAACCCTTGAATCTCTGCATAATCTTTCTTTCAGATTCCACGTGTATCTGATTTGCATCTCTCAGTGATTCATTCATATATACATTTGGTCGAAAGGGTCGGGTCTACGATTCTTCTTTCCTTTTTCAACACTCCGTTCGCCCATGTGAATCCAAATCATCAAAAAACCCACATGGCTGGCTGCTCCTCACGTTTCCATCGCCATTTCTTCACCTACAAACCCTATCTATTTATCTCCAATAAGCTTATCTTTACTCCATTAACTTTACACAATCTCTGCTGATTAAGGTTACGCACCTGCTGTTTTTCCTACTCGTCTTCTAAGATTGTATATTGGGGATCGAATTTTTCAACTCAATTAATTATTGGTGGCTGTATCTTAGAAATTGAAATTGAAATTGAAATTGAAGGAGTGCGAGATCGATCTAGGTATTATATATATAGTCAACATTTTAGGGCGACAAATTTGAGATCAACGGTTTGGATCAGGTCGGGAGTGTAACAGCGCCATTAGATGGCGCTGTTCAAACGCTTCTTTTATCGTAAGCCGCCGGATCGCCTCCTTGAGATCTCCGAGAGGGTTTACGGTATGTATTTAGTTTTGCTTATTTTGAAAGAATCTCCGAACCTACTACACACCATAGATCACCTGCTATATTTTTGCAAGATTCTCAAATATTTTCCGTTTCTTCTGGGTTGAACTCGTCATTGCTTTATTATTTATTTGAATTGTACTTTCAATTTCTTCTCCTATTCTTTCGGATGCATCATTTTGACTGTTCCTTAATTCATCCGCCATTTTAGCTATCAACATTCTGTTGCTAAGTTCTTTTAGCTCTGCGAAATTGTTGACTAGGTTTTGACTTGAAATTTGGGGATAAGAATCGCAACTAAATCCACATACTGATGCAGATTTGACACATTTACTAAGAAATAATGTAGCATCAGAATTTTGGCTATTCGAAATTTTGGCACATTGTTACCTAAATTTGGGTATTTCTAGCTACTTATAACAGAATGGGAACGAAACTCGATATTAAATTCATTATTCTAGGGCTAACTTTTCATAGAACTCCAATTAGGGCTTCAGTACCCCTAAAATGAAGGGTGCCAGGTCGGTGAAATTCGGAACATTAATATTTAGAGACAGTATTGTAAGAAAAAACCGAAGCTTTAATATATTGGTGGCCAAGAATTTGCTATCTTCTAATACTACATTAGTTGTTGCGAAATTGGGGGTGCAAAAGTTACTTCTCTTGATCACTATTTCCACCTTAATTTGCAGTTTTTGATTGCTGCTTCTCAACTGAAGTACTGGAAGAAGATGAATACAAGATCTACATGGGGGGCATTGTAGCTGAACTCCAAGATTACTATCCGGATTCTTCTTTCATGGTTTTTAACTTTAGAGAAGGCGATAAAAGGACCCAAATTTCTGATATATTATCTCAATATGATATGACAGTCATGGAGTATCCTCGGCAATATGAAGGGTGTCCGATGTTACCATTGGAAATGATCCATCACTTTTTGCGATCTAGTGAAAGCTGGTTGTCATTAGCAGGTCAACAAAATGTGCTTTTGATGCACTGCGAAAGGGGTGGGTGGCCAGTGCTGGCTTTTATGCTTGCAGCTCTTCTTTTGTTCCGAAAGCAATATAATGGTGAGCAGAAGACTCTTGAAATGGTATACAAGCAAGCTCCTAGGGAGCTTCTTCATCTTTTAACACCTTTAAATCCACAGCCTTCACAATTAAGGTATCTTCAGTACATATCCAGGAGAAATTTGGGTTCTGATTGGCCACCCTCAGACACACCTCTAGCTTTGGATTGTATCATACTTCGAGTCCTTCCTGTTTATGGCGAAAAGGGTTGTCGACCTGTAGTTCGTATATATGGTCAAGATTCATCTTCAACAACAGCCAATAGGAGCTCTAAACTATTATTCGCGTCCTCAAAATCCAAAAAACATGCTCGCTACTATCAACCGGTAAGTTTATTTAGCTTACTTTTTCTCGAAACCAAAAGAGATCCTACTTGCTTTCTAATATAAATCTTGTTGTGAATTTCAGGAAGAGTGTGAATTGGTGAAAATAGATATTCATCACCGTGTTCAAGGGGATGTTGTTCTTGAATGCATACATTTGGATCATGTGAGGGAGGAAATGATGTTTAGAGTAATGTTCCACACGACATTTGTAAGAGGCGGTGTAATGCTGTTGAGCAGGGATGAAGTTGATGTTATGTGGGATGCAAAGGACCAGATCCCGAAAAACTTCAAGGCAGAGGTGGGTTTTCGATTAATTTTATTCCATAAATGGCTTTATTTGTGAAATGCTAGAAGTTGAATACATACTCATATATGTGTCAGGTACTTTTTTCGGATGCTGATGCTCTACCATCCATGATCACCACAGAAGGAGAATTCGAAGATGGGGATGAGACAGAAAGTCCTACGCCCGAAGAGTTTTTTGAGGTAGAAGAGATATTCAGCAATGCAGTTGATGTGCAAGATGCGAAAGCGGAACCCGATACTGTTTTACTTAAAGACAACAAGCTGAATGCTGAAAATGGTGATATAAAGGAGGAACCCGAACCTGATGCATTCCAAGATTATGAATCAGATGACGGGAATAAACAACCTGAAAAAACCAAGGTTTACGCTAATCTCCAGTCAGCGAAAGGCAATGATTTGGGCCTCAGAAATGGTGGTTTGAAGCTTGCAGTGGTTGTTGCCGATGAAGCTGATAAGACAGATGCTCAGGAAGTAAAAGTGGATGGCTTGTTAGAGGAGGTGAAAAATAAACAAGATAGAGAAGAGAGTCCTGGGAAGAAGTTAGGAAAAGATGATTCACAGCAGAAGTTGAGTGGTAATATCAGTCGAAAAAATTCAAAACTTGGTTCTGATGGTGTTGCTAAGCAAAAACTTAAGCCACAAGAAACTTTGACAACTGTAAGACTTGCAAAACCGAATGTGGTATCGCGGTGGATTCCTCCTAATAAAGGCTCTTACACTAACTCCGTGCATGTGTCATATCCGCCGTCGCGATATAATAGTGCTCCGCCTGTGTTAGCACAACCAAAGGATGTTCAATCAGGGGAGAAAAAGTCCGTTGAAGGTACCACAAATAAAGCAGAGAATGCATCAAGGAAACGTACTACTTCTCCAACATCCTTGGATGTGCAACCAATTCAAGTGGCTGATTCTTCTTCTTTGAAATCGTCTATTCCGCAGATTCCTTCACCTTCCTCATCTGTTCGACGTTCTGGCAAGTCTCTAGATTCTTGTGGCTTGCAAGATTCCGTTGGCCATTTGGAAGGAAAAATACCAAAGGCTACACCACTGCCCCCGGTAGCTACAAGCAGGGCCCCACCACCACCACCTCCACCTCCACCTCCACCACCACCACCACCACCACCACCTCCTACATCATACGATATCTACAATACTGGTGCTGTTGTGCCTGCTACTACAGCTTTGCCTCCTAAACAAGTTGCGCCTCCACCTCCTCCACCTCCACCTCCAAGGTATGGTGCCCCATCTCCTCCACCTCCACCTCCAAGGTATGGTGCCCCATCTCCTCCACCCTCGATGTATGGAGCTCCATATTCTCCACCTCCACCTCCACCTCCGCCCCCACCTCCAATGTATGCAGCCACATCTCTTCCACCTCCACCCCCGCCACCACCTCCGCCGCCAAGGCAAGGTGCACCATCTCCTCCACCCCCACCCCCACCCCCACCTCCGATGTATGGAACCACACCTCCATCACGAGGTTTTCCACCTTCAATGTATCAAGCCCCTTCTCCTCCTCTCCCTCCTCCGCCTCCACCTTTCTCACGAGGTGCTCCACCTCCACCTCCACCTCCACCTCCACCTCCAATGTATGGAACCCCATCCCCATCACCACCTCCGCTACCTCCACCACCACCTCTGGCTCCTTTCCGAAGTGCTCCACTTGCTCCTCCCCCTCCTCCTCCACCTCCACCTCCATCACATGGATCCCCTGCTCCACCTCCGCCTCCAATGTATGGGCGCCCACCTCCACCTCCCCCACCTCCGTTCCGTGGAGCACCACCTCCTCCACCATTGCCCGGGGGTGGTCCACCGCCACCACCTCCACCGATGCGGGGGCCACCGCCTCCACCCGGAGGCCGTGCACCTGGACCGCCTCCACCACCTCCACCGATGCGGGGACCACCGCCTCCACCACCTCCACCCGGAGGCCGTGCACCTGGACCACCACCTCCACCACCTCCACCAGGAGGACGTGCACCTGGACCGCCTCCACCACCTCCACCTGGAGGCCGTGCTCCTGGACCACCTCCACCACCTCCACCAGGAGGTCGTGCACCTGGACCGCCTCCACCACCTGGACCACCAAGACCTCCAGGTGTTGGCCCTCCACCACCTCCACCTGGAGGTCGTGCACCTGGACCTCCAAGTTTTGGCCCTCCTCCACCTAGGGGTCGAGGACTTGTGCGTCCTGTTGCAATGGCTACAGCACCTCGAAGATCTAACTTAAAGCCACTGCATTGGAGCAAGGTTACCAGGGCATTGCAAGGAAGCTTGTGGGAAGAACTGCAAAGACCTGGAGAGCCCCAAAGGTATCGCACTTTTTGCACCATTCTCTAAAGAATGTGTCACTATTTTCATATGAGAAAAGAAATAATTGTCATCAAAGCATATGATCATCTTTCAAGACCATAACTATAAATTGTTTGCATGGGGCAGATTACATGCATATGGGCATTATTACTTTTGCATACATTTTTATACACATTTTTAGATGGTTGACATGTTTTCCTGATGAATATATTTTACTTTACTGTGATGTATTTTATTCTAAGACCCATGTATACTATTGAATTGTAGTTCACCAGACTTCGATGTGTCAGAACTTGAATCACTATTCTCTGCCATAGTCCCAAAGAAAGATAGTTCTAAAGGAGGAGGAGGGCGGCGGAAGTCTACTGGTTCAAAATCTGAACAAGTCAACTTGGTAATGCAATGCAAGTTGATTAATTATCTCGTCCTTGAAATTACTTTTACTTATATTAGATAAATGACATACTTTTCCAAAGCAAAAGAATATCCTTATTGGTAGTCGTAATAGTTACGAATTTGGTCTTGTTTCCCCTGGATTGTTTGACTTATTCAGGGAAACAACTAATAGAAGCAAAGATAACTTAGGAGCATGTATTGTTTGAGTTTCTTGAACGTCTTTTTTTGGACTTACTTTGCAAGTAACTTGTTCAACTGAGAACTGCATACTTTGTGTTCGTCTCAAGTAACTGTGCATCTTAAGCACACCCCTTTTCAGAACATATCCAACAGTTGCAAATAACTTATTTACAAATCTGTTTAATGTCCTGAAGGAAAACCTGACTAGCATACGTGCAAATAGGCAAGCTGACAACATAAGTAATGTAGAATTAATATTTTCATAAATGCATGGCAAGAGATGCTAATTATAATGGTGCTTTATTTTTTGTTTGTGCACTATGACCTTAAGAGTGCTATCCCATCTTTCTTTTTGCTATCTATTTTATTTCTATTAAAATTTGGAATACTATAGGTTGCAATTGAATTATGATGCCCCTCAAATATATTGTCAGTAAAACATGCAGGATTGCCCACTAAGTTCCTTCTTATTACTAGGGGCATAAAGTTTTGTCTCCACATTTTGCTCACCTCTCTGTACTACTTTTATGTTTGTTTCTCTAGAAGCAATTTGTTTCTCTAGATTCAATATATTATATATATATATATATATATTGTGTAGTGTATATATTTCCGCCTCGGGGCTTACGCCTCGGACCGCCTCAAGGCTTACGCCTCGCCTCATTGAGGGAAAACGCCTTGAGGCACGATTCCGCTTTTTAAAACCTTGGATGCAAACACATACATGTATCTATACATATGCTTGTACATGTAAATAATACATATACACGTGTGTATTTGGGATCCCCTCTATGGATAATTTTAAACAAGGCCTATATATGTATATCATAGTATTTAAGGTCATGCAGACACAATAACCCCACATATAACCGTTACCAAATAGATAAGAGTAAATTACATTCCCGGTCCCTGTGGTTTGCTGATATTTTGGATATGGTCCCTAATGCGTTTATTACACTCCCAGTACCTGTGGTATGCAAAAACGCATGCTTTGGGTCCCTCTCTCTGATGGAATAAAAAAGATTCCGTTAACTCAGTTAAGCCAAGGGTTATTTCAGTCTTTTAACCTTACTTTTTTGTCTTTTACCACAGGGACCAAAAATGTGATTCCCTCTAATATACATTATATACTTTATTATTATTATTATTTTAATCTAATAATAATTCTTTTTATATATATATGAGCGATATACATATAGGGTTGGGTTCCGGTGAGAAGTTGAGGTTAACGTATAAAGAACAAGTGAACACATCCATCCATCTGTTTTAATTTAATGGCTGTGAATAATATCTGTTTTAATTAAAAGGGGCATTTTGGTACATTTTGAAAAATCAGAAACCAACCAACCAAGGAAACTTCTTGATTCTAGGGATCAGTTGCATATCATCAAAATTTTGGAGATCCAGTATTTGATTTGTTGAAGATCGAGATAAATCATTACATTCTATGTCGATTTTTTTATGTATAGCTTTCAGAAGTAAATAAATAATAAATTTATGAAGTGTATTCTAAAACAATTGGATTGAAATTAAAAAAACGTGTTAATAAATCTTGGGTAAATGTAAATGGTATTATATTAGTTAATATTTACATGTGAATATGGTACTACTATATCTATTGTGAATGCATTTATATGTTTTTATCAATCGGTGATTTTACCATGGTTAAATTAGTTGATTCTCACATGTAAATATGTTAGAGGTAAACTTGAGTATTTTTATTTACTGTACATTCGTATATATTTACATGTTAATTGTTCGCGAACAGCAATTTACGGTTGGTATTCACTTTGAACGTGTAAATACGCAGGTTGCAGTTGATATTCACATAAGAATAAATCTGTCGATGAAACACTAATTCGTAATTACTCAAATAAATAGTCACATGTGAGGAACAATATGTATAAATCAAAAAAATGTAGCTAGGAAACCCATATTAGGATAAAATAAGTGTAAAATAAACCCAGAAAAACTAATTCGAACAACCTAAAGATTTGCAGCTAAAAAACCATAGTCCGATCATGTTTGAATAACAGAATGGAAAGCAAATAGGAAAAAGCAGAGGGCCATTTATGTTTTGGTAACAAAAAGTGGAGTCCCAAAATTTTGCACAATTCCAGGAAATAACCAATAAACGATGATTGCGTAAATATAGGTAGTTTCAAAAAATACCCGGGATTGATATTTACTTTGTTTTCAATTATACCCCCATCTATAGTGTTATCCTTTGAACAAATATCCTCATGATTCAAGTTAACTATGAATTTGCCACACATATCTGGGCCTTTTATGTTTTTGATCTATTCGATGAAGCGTGTTCCCTTATTCTCTTTATTTTGGGTTCTCTCTTGAACTGACCCCCCCTCTCTCTCTCTCTCTCTCTCTCTCTCTCTCTATCTATATATATATATATATATAGAGAGAGAGAGAGGGTTGGGTTCCGGTGAGAAGTGGAGGTTAACGTGAGAAGCGTGAGAAGTGGTTATCAACCGTTGGATGAGAAATGGACGCACATTAGAATGAGATGCACCGAGATAAGATGTGCCGAGATGCATCAGATCAATTCCCTTCTATGCCGCAGTTCATGGGAGGGCATGAGATTAAAAGATATCAAGGGTTCAGATCCACTTCTCACGCTTCTCACCGTTAACTCAACTTCTCACCTCGCCTAGAGACACATATACACAAACTGTTACCATATAATTTATATAGTAATCATATAAGGGAAACATAACCAAAGTTTTAGAAGGTGCGCTATGGCGTAAGACGCCCTCCGGCGACGTTAAGCCCATAGCGTCTGCTTAAGGGGTGGCTCACACCATGGCGGCTTGAGGTGCACCATGGGGCGCCATTGAGTGTTTTTTTTGCTAGGCGTGACTGTTTTCTTTTTATTAATTTTTTTTTTACCTTTGTGTTTTACATCTAATCTAATATAATCTAACACTTTTGCAATGAACATGTACATCACTTTTTTTATATAATTATTTGTTCGCTCTAAACATCACATGATTCTACCCAAAAAGAAACAAACAACAATATCACATGTAAGCTCTTCATATGATATCAATATGTATTATTTTTCTTCTTCTAATATGAATTCAAATGATTTAATATTATTGTTTCGTTGAATAATAGTAAAAAACATGTACATATATATATATATATATAGGGTTGGGTTCCGGTGAGAATTTAAGGTTAACGTGAGAAGCGTGAGAAGTGGTTATCAACCTTTGGATGAGAAATGGACGCACATTAGGATGAGATGCATTGAGATAAGATGCACCGAGATGCATCAGATCAATTCCCTTCTAAGGCACAATTCATGGGAGGGCATTTGATTAAAAGTGATCGATGGTTCATATCCACTTCTCACGCTTTTCACGTTAACCTCAACTTCTCACACGATCCTTCGCCTATGTATATGTATACATATAATTATATATGATACACAAAGTTGCTGCCTTAGGTCACGCCTTGATCTCGCCGCCATGCCACGCTTCATGCCATTTAGAACCTTGAATGTAACAACTATATTATTACCATAATTAATTAGCTCTATATATTGGGGCTTAGTGGAGGAAAAATGGCATGCTTGATTTTTTTCATAATTGGTGGATATCCAATTAAGCGTATTGGGAGAGAACATTCCTGCCAAAAGTTGGTAATTTTGTATTTGTATTCTTTTGTTTAATAAAATCGTTACAGATTCTACCAGTGCAAGAGCAACTGTTTAACTTGATTCTATTAATACATGATGCTCAAAATGATTGTGTAGTTTTACGTAACTTAGAACACACAAGCTTCTTGTTACTGCTCACTTCTTTTTGTAGATCTCCTGTGAATGGTGTTTGTTGACCAATCATCACTTTTAGAATATTGATATTTTTTCTCTTGTAAACTCTTTGAAAATGGACTCCGTGAGTTCCGAATATGTGTCATTTAGCATCCAGTGGTTTTTTATATATTGACTTTTTCTTTTTTGATATTGAAATTTTGTTTATTAGATTGATCTAAGGAGGGCCAATAACACGTTAATCATGCTTACGAAGGTGAAGATGCCGCTTCCTGACATGATGGTAAGCGTGGACTTCATATACTAACACTTTATTTTGTCACCAATGCAAATCCTATATAAAATGTGTTTGGAGAAAGAACTTTCTTTCAACTTTTATACTCTCAGATTAAATTCTTGATATGGAATAAATGGCATCTTATTTGTGATGCCAGCGAGTTGAATAAAACCAATTTTATTTGACATCTACAGGCTGCAGCTTTAGCTATGGATGAATCAATCTTAGACGCTGATCAAGTAGAGAATCTTATCAAATTCTGCCCTACTAAAGAAGAGATGGAGCTTCTCAAGGTGAACTACTACTTTCTACATATGTTCATTTACCCTGCCATTATTATTATTTTCCATTTATGTATTGATCTTCTGCATTTCAACTGTTCAGAATTATACAGGTGCCAAGGAGACACTGGGCAAATGTGAACAGGTTGGTAACCTGGTCGTAGATTATCATCTCTTTTTATGTACATTTTGATTATGCATGTGTGAACAACTTTAGTAGAGAGAGACTTTTCTCCATCGCATAATTAAGGGTAAAATGGGAAAGTAGACATTTACTTGGAAAATGAACGCTTATTTTGGGACATTTCCTTTTGAATGCTCATAATTTTTAAGTTTATCTCCCAGTTCTTCCTGGAGCTCATGAAGGTGCCACGAGTGGAATCGAAGTTACGGGTTTTTCTGTTCAAAATTCAATTTAACACCCAGGTATCTCTTTTATGATCTAAGTTGAGTGGGCCAATTACATTCTGATTGTATCGTTTTTTCCTTTTGTTTATTTTTATTATTATCTCATTTTGACCTTTCTTTCAGCTTACAGAGTTTAAGAAGAGTTTAAACACTGTAAACTCTGCATGTGATGAGGTACTTTAATATACAAATTGACACTTGTTTATAATCTTTACTTATTTATATTATTTTAACCTTACCGAGTTCTCTTGCTGTTAATAGGTCCGGACCTCCGTTAAGTTGAAGGAAATCATGAAGAGAATTTTGTATTTGGGGAATACGTTAAATCAAGGAACTGCAAGAGGTAAGAACCTCACTAGCAGAATACTTTATTTATCTTGCATATCTGACCAATGAAAATCCATAGTTCGCAAAGAAATATTAATTCTATACAAATTTTGCAGGTTCTGCAGTGGGTTTCAAGTTGGACAGCCTTTTGAAACTCACTGATACACGGGCTTCCAACAGCAAGATGACTTTAATGCATTATCTCTGCAAGGTACAAGTCATTTTAGTATCTATACACCTTTGGTTTCAGAGAAATTGAGAGCAAAAGTGTGTTCATATGCGCTTTATTTTAAGTTTTTTTGCTTGCATTGTTGCTTCACGACAATGTGGCTTAATTATTTCATGTCCGATTACATAAAAGTTACTTTAATTGGAGATGGTACGTGTATCATGGTGTTCATAATGCTTATTACTTATCAATCATATCACGGTGTTCTACAGGTTCTTGCCGCCAAGTCACCGGCCCTTTTAGATTTTCATGTGGATCTTGTTAGCCTCGAATCTGCAACTAAGGTTTGCATTTGCCTATATTCTTAAAATTCGATCATTGAGATTGTTGGCAATTAAAATGATAAACCAAAGGACTTCCTTGCAGATACAATTGAAGTCTTTAGCAGAAGAAATGCAAGCCATTATTAAAGGACTGGAAAAGGTTAAGCAGGAACTAACTGCATCTGCAAACGATGGCCCAGTTTCTGAAGTTTTCCACAAGGTAATTATATATCTTAATGCAATTTATTCATAGATGCATGTCCTTTTTCATTCCACAATCGAAACTATAAAGTTCGTTGAGAATCGTCTTGATTTTACAGTCGGTTGAGTAATTCTTTTTTCTTGTATTGTTAGACATTGAATGAGTTCATTGGCTTTGCTGAATCAGAAGTGGTGTCTGTAACAAATTTGTATTCTGTGGTGGTAAGAACCCTTTTATTTGAACTCTAAATTCGGCATTATCTAATGGCAGCATCTTCCCTTTTTCTCATCACAAAGTTCACTTTGGGTTTTTTGTTTTTTTTATCCTTTTTTGTGTATTACAGGGTAGAAATGCTGATGCATTGGCGCTATATTTTGGTGAAGATCCTGCTCGTTGCCCTTTCGAACAAGGTACATATTAAGAGCGTGCTTATTGTAACATTTTCACTTACTCCACCAATACTAACAGAAGGATGATATGTGGTTTGTGCTTGTGCAGTTACTCAGACCCTTCTGAACTTTGTGAGGCTGTTTCGGAAAGCTCATGAAGAGAACTATAAACAGGCTGAACTAGAAAAGAAGAAAGCTCAGAAAGAGGTTGAAATGGAGAAGGCAAAGGGTATTAACTTAACAAAGAAAGTTGAGAAATAGGCCACAACACTCGGTTTATTTATTTAAACCTTGAATTTGGATCCGATAAAAACTGCTAGCCACAGACAGGCAACGCTTCAACGCTTCAACGATGCATGAAATGCACTCAAAAAAGGGGAAAAGAAGCAAAATCACAAACCCGAGTTCCTGCAAACAGCTTTGCTGTAAATACACAGGGCAGGGCAAGGCAAGACAAGACAAGATGGTTTGAAAATGGAGTTGATCCAGATGGTTGTTGTTGATATCTGACCATAAATCGTAAAAGGTTTTGGCATCGGATTGCGGCTGGTTAGACTTTTGAAATAATGGTGATGCCATGTGAAGTAACTAGTAATACTAATGTATTGTAGAGTAGTCATTAACCATGTGCATATCTCTAACCTTATACTAACATATTTCATTATTGTATCTGTAGAAGAAGAAATGGGTGATGTTAGAGTTTTTGACAACAAAATTTGTTGTATATATATAAAATGTAGGTAGTTAGGTAGTCAGGTATTATAGGATGATAGCTGCAAGTTGCTTAATGTTGTAACAAAAGAGAGATGACATTTTGTTGATTTCAGAATGAAGAAATTGTTGCTTCTGCATTGTTTGTGTTTTCAGGTATTGGGATTATCAATATGGTGTTGCTATATGCATACCTGTTTATGTCAAAATTAAGTCAAATCATTAATTGAAAATGTAAATAGTAAGTCTTGATGTTGACGTGTGTGAGGTGGAAATTAACAGGTAGATGTGCATTTAACAATATATAGATGTGCATTTTGCTTGCTCCTAATCGATTATTTCCTTAGAATTAATTTTTTCCTAACACATTGTTCCGGAGGCATTTTGCATCAACATTGGTTCAATGCCATGTACTGGCTATCATATGTTTGTTAATGAGCTTAATGAGACTCATAGCTTATTCAAATGTTTGATAGTGGCTTAATGATATAGAAAGTGACTTATTTATTAAGCTTTTAGGAGGGAGCTTTATGCAGAAAGCCAAGTTTTGTCCAAACCAGTCTCTCCCAATTAAAAACATGGTCCTTCTATCTATGGAAACACCCTCCCAAACAAAAACCTTTCCAATCTAAACAGACAGATTAATCCGCACAGACAACTTTATTCATACAAGACTTAATGGAAAACCAACCAAACAGCTCCTTAACGTTGTTAACAACCTTTTCTTCAAAATGAAGTCATTGTTAAATCTACAAATATTCAATTACAAAAATACCCTATAACACAATGAATGTCGAGTTGATAAAAGAAAAAAGCTGGAAGAGGGGTGGATGATTGTTTACTTGTCCCAGTTAATATCAGTTTGAGCAAAAGATCTTGTATTTAAATAAGTTGTCTGGTTGACTTGATCTAATCACAGTGAAAGTAAAATTGGAAGGATTCAAGACGAAAAAACAAAACCATAACATAATCCGAGAACAGACATTTTTCTTCGAATAATATGATCCATATGTAAAGCAAAAGAGGGAAATGACGTTTCCAAACGTTTTGTCATAAGTATGCAATATTCCCCCATTAATAGTTAAAAGAGAGACGATCATATAACATGTCGTGTTACGTACTCTTTATTCATGTAATTAAACTAATTAACTTGTGAATATTTTTTTTAATCTATTATGCTAGATTAATCTAAAACATGCCCTTTTCCAAGATTTAAAAATATAAGTTCATAACGATATAAAAATTTGTGAATTTAATAATCTAGGAAGGGGTTAAAAGATTGAGACAAGTTGGGAAGGACCCAAAAATGGAGATCACAATATGTGTTTGATAACCAGGTTGCAAGTCTTTTTCTTCATTGGGTGTTGATGACTTCAAATCAAAGATTTTTGTTTTTCTACGTTACTCTTGTCGTTTTCAATTGCAACCCCTCTTTTCCTTTTCTAAACTTAAAAGCATGCATATATAGAAGGAAGTTCGGGAGAAAACCTCAAAAAACGGAAAATTGAATAATACCTTGGTGGCTCTTCATCTATACGGTATGTATTTGTGCATACATTGTGCATAGACCTTGCAAACGTGTCGGGTTCAAAGTTAAACGGGTTGAGAGTGTCTAACCCTAACCTAACCCGTTTAACACATATATATATATATATATATATATATAGAGAGAGAGAGAGAGAGAGAGAGAGAGAGAGAGAGGAGAGGTATCCGTTGCAAACCAGTCAGATTGTGCAAACCCGTACAAACTCAATCTACCTTCATGAATCTGCAATTTGGCTTCATGAATATAAAATTTGGCTTCATAAATATATAATTTGGCTTCATGAATCTATATTTTTCGGTGGAGCCCTAAAATACCCTTATGGATATAAAAAAATAAGTTACGTGATTGGTAGAGATGAAAAAATATGCTAAAAGCCCTAAAATACCCTTATGGATAAAAAAAAGAAGTTACGTGATTGGTGGATATGAGTTTGCATAGTTTGCACAAACTAACTGGTTTGTAATGGATAATTTGCCTATATATATATACTAGTTATGTGCCTGTTGCAATGCAACGGAAAATAAATTCCAAATAAACGTAAATAATAATACATACTATAAATTGTCTTAAACATACTACATCCATTGTTGTTAATTGAAGTCCATATTCCTAAAAAGGTGTCATAGAAGTTTCATCATGTTAGAATTGGAGAATCGAAGATTGATAGAGAGACTCGAGATGGCTGAAGACGGCCGGCTTGCATATATTGAGAGAGAGTTTACAATAGAGAGAGTCTAACCTAATAATGAAACCCTAAGAGACTATTTATACAAGGTAAGTTACACATAATTACAGAAAGGACCCTGAACTATACATATTGACATTAATACTCTAACATCCCCCCTCAAACTCAAGTAGGGGAAGAATGAGCCAAGTTGAGTTTGGAAACAAGAGCCCGAAAGCGCCCTGGAAGATGAGCTTTGGTGAAGATATCGGCAGTCTGATCAATGGTTGAGATTGGAAAAAGTTTAACCGTCTTGCGAAGAACATGTTGACGAGTGAAATGACAGTCAATCTCGATGTGCTTTGTACGCTCATGAAAGACATCATTGTGAGCAATCTGAATAGCACTAGTGTTGTCACACCACAATGGTGTTGGGGAAAATTGATGAGCACCCATATCAGATAGTAGCCAGCGTAGCCATACGAGTTCTTGAGTGGTGTCAGCTAAGGCTCGATATTCCGCTTCAGTGCTGGAGCGAGCTGTCAGTGATTGTTTCTTGCTGCGCCAGGAGATAAGAGAGTCCCCAAGAAAGAAACAATAGCCGGTAGTTGAACGACGATCGGTTATGTCACCATCCCAGTCAGCATCTGAGAAGGCACGAAGCTGTAAGGATGAAGTGGATGAGAAATGAAGCCCATGGAACATTGTCCCTTTGAGGTACCGAAGTATACGAAGAACAGCGGCATAGTGGTCTGAGCACGGGGCAACCATGAATTGGCTAACTATATGAACTGCATAGGCAAGATCTGGTCTAGTAACAGTCAGGTAGACCAGAGATCCAACTAGTTGACGGTACCGTGTCGGGTCTTTCAGCGGGGTTCCGGCATTCGGAGCAAGGTGCAGATTTTGCTCAATAGGTGTAGATGCAACTTTGTTGTCCGTGATCCCAGCTTTGGACAACAGATCTGAAATGTACTTGGCTTGACAGAGATAGATGCCGGAAGAGTCTGATAGAACTTCAAGTCCAAGAAAATAGTGTAGTTTGCCAAGATCTTTCATCTCAAAACATGAGCTGAGAGACTGTTTGAGATGATTGATACCTGTAGTGTCACTGCCGGTGATGATCATGTCATCAACATACAACAGGAGTAAGATAGTACCTGCAACAGTAGTCCAAGTAAACAGGCCAGAATCATAGTTACTTGGAGAAAATCCCAATGAGATGACGGTGTTGCTAAACTTTTCAAACCAAGCACGAGGGGCTTGTTTGAGGCCATGGAGGGATTTTCGAAGTCGACATACATGTCCCTGACGGGAGGTCACACCTGGAGGGAGTCTCATGTAGACTTCCTCTTCGAGATCGCCATTCAGAAAGACATTCTTGACATCCATCTGATAGAGTGGCCATTTCTTGGTGGCAGCTATGGCGAGAAGACTACGAACTGATGTGACACGAGCCACAGGAGCAAACGTTTCCTCGTAGTCAATGCCATATTCTTGATTGAAGCCTTTTGCCACAAGGCGTGCTTTGTATCGATCAATGGATCCATCAGACGTGGTTTTGATTTTGAAGACCCATTTGCAACCAATGGGTGACTTTCCCGGTGGGAGAGGAACAAACTCCCATGTATTGGCTTTGTCAAGTGCCTGAAGTTCCTCTGTCATAGCTTGCTTCCAAACAGGGTTAGAATCGGCTTCCTTGAAGGAAGTTGGTTCATGGGTGGACAGTAAAGTGGCATAACAATGATAATCACGCAGGTGAGAAGGAACTTGCCTTACTCGAGCGGAGCGTCGTGCTTCATCTTGTGGTTGAGAGGAGCTAGGATCCATAGACTCAGCAGATGGCTCAGAAGTAGTACTTGGAGTTGGTGCAGATGATTGGTCGTGATCAGATGGCACAGATGGGGCCGGTGAAGGTTCAGATTGAACATATGAAGGTTCCGGTTGGGAAGAGGCGGAAGGAGGTGGAGCAGATGGCACAGAATAAGACTCAGATGGAGGTGAGTTGGAAGGAGGTGGGACAGATGGTGAGGTCAGTATGGAATCTAATTGAGTGAGTCCAAAGAGATAGAGTTATCAGTGAAGAAGGAAGTGGAAGGATTGGGTATGTCTTGAAATTTGGACACTGTTGAGAAGGGAAGATGTTCCCAGAATGTGACATGACGGGATATACGTAGTCTCTTAGAGACTGGATCCCAACAACGATAACCTTTATGTTCAATACCATAGCCAAGAAAGCAGCATAATCGAGAACGAGGTTCAAGTTTGGTGTGTTCATGAGGTTGCAACTGAACAAAGCATGCACAACCCCATACTTTTAGGAGTTCATATGCAGGGGAGACCCCATGGAGCACTTCATAGAGAGACTTTTGATTGAGGATAGGAGTCGGGTGACGGTTGATGGTGTAGACAGCCGTGAAGGCAGCTTCGCCCCAAAAACGTTCTGGACACTTGGCTGAGATTAATAGAGTACGAACAGTATCGAGGATGTGGCGATGTTTACGTTCTGCACGTCCATTTTGCGGAGAGGTGTCTGGACAAGAGTACTGAGAAAGAGTACCCTGAGATCGAAGAAAAGAGAGGAGAGAAGATTCTTTGTATTCCATAGCATTATCTGCTCGAAGAATCTTTATAGGCTTGGAAAACTAGGTCAAGATCATACGGGCGAAGGTGATGTAGATTTGAGGTAGTTCGAAGCGATGTTTCATGAGATATATCCATGTAAAGCGTGTGTGATCATCGATAAAGATAACGAAGTATCGATAACCACCCATGGATGGATGTGGTGCTGGCCCCCAAACATCAGAGTGAATGAGGTCAAAAGGGAAGGCGGACTTAAATTCATTTAGTTGAAAAGGTAAGGCATGGTGTTTGCCAAGTTGACAGGATAAGCAAGAAACGTTTTCAGAAGAGGTGTTGCCTAACAATCCTGAACTAGCTAACAGTTTTATCCTAGCTAGAGATAAATGTCCTAGGCGTTTATGCCATAATTCAAAGGAAGGGTACTGGAAACAGAGGCAACATGATTTGAGGATTGTAAGGGGAGACGAAGGTAGACCACTTCAACCATCCGACCAACTTTACGACCTACTCCAAGGATCTGCTTGGTCTTTGGATCCTGCACAACACAACCAGAAGGATGAAACAAAACAATTAGGCCGGATTCCGTAAGTTGAGTGATAGAAATCAGACTCAGAGATAAGTTTGGAATATGTAGCACATCAGGTATTTGAATGTTGGTGGTAGATACACTTCCACTGAAAGATACTGGTAAGCGAGTGTTGTCCGCAGTATGGACTGATGAGAACATGTTGGATATTTGCTTAGAGATAAACCCGTCAGCCTTAGGCGTCATGTGGTTACAACAACCAGAGTCAAATAGCCAAGGATTGTCTGGTGCTGAGATATTGCACTGAGAATTCATACCCATAGAACCTGTCATGAGTCGCTCTATTTGGTCTTGGTTTTGTCGCAGGAGTGCCATAAGGTCAGGTGATGAGTTGGTGTTATGCATAGGTGATGAGTTGGTGTTATGCATACCCATAGAACCTGTCATGAGTCGCTTTATTTGGTCTTGGTTTTGGCGCAAGAGTGCCATAAGATTAGGTGATGAGTTGGTGTTATGCAGTGCCTGAATTGGCGGTGTAGAGGAGTCTGGAGTGATTGATCCAGCAAAGGACCGAGTACGCAGTTGCCTTAGATTACCGGAGTGCCGTTGATTACCTGAGTTCCTTGGATGTTTTAGACAGTCAGACCCATAGTGTCGTGGCTGTGTGATCCCACACCAGCGACATTTTCGAATTGGGCAGTTGAGAAGAAGATGAGAAGTAGAGTGACAAAATGTGTAGTCACTGTATTGAGACTGGCTATTGAGAGCCATATGATTTTTTTTTTGGAATTTAGGTCAGATGTCGCAATTAACTGAGGGTTGCGATATGGCACTGTTCACAAGAGGGTTGCGATATCTCAATAGAGGGTTGCGATATGGCACTGTTCACAAGAGGGTTGCGATATCTCAATAGAGGGTTGCGATATGGCACTGTTCACAAGAGGGTTGCGATAGCAGCAAAATAAAGAGAAATAAAATGAGAATGCAGATCTGGAAGATGGCTGAGGATACTTACATACAGCTCTGATACCATGTTAGAATTGGAGAATCGAAGATTGATAGAGAGACTCGAGATGGCTGAAGACGGCCGACTTGCATATATTGAGAGAGAGTTTACAATAGAGAGTCTAACCTAATAATGAAACCCTAAGAGACTATTTATACAAGGTAAGTCACACATAATTACAGAAAGGACCTTGAACTATACATATTGACATTAATACTCTAACAGATCATATGGGTTTTCCACGTCGCACATGGTCACTGGCTTAGAAGTTCAACACAACTTCTAGAAACCTAATGCGAAAGGTTAAAATGATATATCCTCATCGAAAAAATTGAGGCTTAACAAGTTGCTTCAAATCCCGAAGCCTGCTAATTGTTGAAAAGTTAGGAGAGTCTACTATACTCAAAATGGACAAACTTGCATTTGAAACTGATACGTGCCAATAACTTCATTAAGAGTTGCAAATCCATAGAACAAATTTGAAAAATATCAATCCAAATGTTATCTAGAAAATAATGTTCATATTACAGAAAGAGGGTTGTTATTCACTTATGCCCAATTGATCCAAGTATTGTTACTGTAAAGAAGGGCATACAATTGTGTTTGTTTAGCGGTTTCAAGAACTATAGTGTTACCACAAGCCACTGCAGACCCACCTTTCAAGCATACATTAGAAGAGGGAAGTTCCATGGTAAAATTTGCCATGCAACACCGGTGGGTATGATGCAAACCATCAGCCTAAATTATGAGCCCATGGATTTTGTCGGCCAACCTACAAAATGGTAACAACAGCACAAAGATACTTAACTTTATTTTAAGGAAAAGATATAATTGAACTCATAAAGACACAGAGTATCTTAGATTGATTCTTTGGGCTAAGTAGTGATCTTATTAAGCTAAAATTGTATATAAGTGAAATCATTGGATTAACTGCAATCCATAATATAGGTTTCTCGCGAGCACCAGGAACAACCTTAAACAACCAGTGCTTCATGTCGCTCTGTGCTGATGGATCAGAGAATCTCCTTCCGATTAATCGCTTGGCATCTACAAATCTTGGCATTAACTAAAAAAACAAATCTTGAGTTTGCTGAAGAGAACCCATCAGATTAAAACCAGAAAATCAGCAGATGCTCGGATTTTTGTTGGATTCTGCTATCTATCTCACAAGAAATCTCAACATGTATTTCAAATTCAACAACTAAAAAGGCCCCTATTTCACACGAAACCATATATAGAAACCTAAATTTCTAAATTCCAAAGTAATCAAAACTTGAAACAAACAACATTTAACTTAAATTTAAACAGAGGCTCTAAAGAACTTCATATGCATGAACAATCTATATATGTTGTGGATATTCCGTTTTAACTTCAATTTATCTAATTAAATTTAATCAAAATTATAAAACATCATAAACTTAATCAAATAATTAAAAAGCACACACGGTTTCACTTTGTTTTCTTTCACTTTATTTTGTTTGCTAAATAACAAATACAAAATGTGTAAGAAGGTCTAAATATCAACTTACTTGCACTCGCAAATTAACGAACTTGAACTCAGTAAAATACCTACAATAGTGAGATTTCCTGCATTGAATCAAAACCCATCAGGTTAAAAGAACCTGTCATAACACTATACCCACTATTTGGAAACCGAATTTAAAGGAGGATATTGATATCTATCTCTACAAATGGTATTAAGACTCTTGAATCCACCATAATCAACAGAGAGAAAAAAAACCATGGTTCTAAAATTAAATGCTATCTCAGATCAGAAGATTACCACAAGGGGCTACAAACTCTAGATCAACTTCTTTTGGAAGATTCGAGTCAAGTACCATACTTGTGCACAAGAAACAAAAATGCAAACACCCAACGATAAGATACTGAACCACGCCACCCTAAAATTTGTAGATTCACTCACTCCTCTCATCTCCGCCTCTCTGCATAATCATATAAACCCAATTATTCATGGTTAGACCGATGATCAAGATTCCACAGTTCACTTATCTTATTGAAGCAAATCTCAAACATCATTGTAGAAAGGGTAGAAAGTGAGCGTGATCAAAAGGCATAAACAAAAATATAAAAAGGGAGATAAACCGTATGAGAGAATACGAACAACAAAAAATAAAATACCTCAAAAATCCTTTGAAGTTTTCAATTTCCAACTAATAAGACTTGGAATCGAAGTTCTTCTGGAAAGTCCGAGAGATGGTGAGAGTTCAATAAACATCAAATAGGTCAGTGTGAGAGCGACCATAGGAGCATTATCAATCCACAATTTACACTATCAATAAAATCTAGATTCCCTTTTTTCAATGAAAACACAACAGATAAAGGCAAAGGTGAATTCAAATTATTTGAAAACCCTAACTTTGAAATAAATTAGATCTACCTCTTGAGAAAGCCATACAACTCTAATCCAATCGAAAGCTTGAAGATGGAGAAGTTGAGATCGAAAGCTTGAAGATGGAAAAGTCGAGATCGAAAGTTTCTGGTTCTAGAGATGTATGGCGATAATCGACCGACGATATAGGTCAGTGTGAGAGCGACCTTTGGAGCATTAACAGGCAGGAGAGTATCGAATCGTCTTTTCTTGGGAGAAGGTATTTCCTGGGATTTCTCTGGAAGCAAAAATGTCATCAGTAGAGAGAGTGTTAAATAAGTTGGTGAGGTTATTGTTTTGAGAAAACCGTACGAGGAGAGGAAGGGGCTGGACGTGGGGATAATCGGGGTGTGGGGGTAGACTATTCAGGAAACCAGCTTTGAAACTTGTACAACATGCAAAATAATAGGTACTACTTAATTTTCAACAATAACCGCTCTTTCATGCTTATATATATAGTATAGATAAACGGGTTATTCAGATCATTTTTGAGTTAAAATGTTTGACCCTTATCTTACCCGTTTAATTTTTGTGTCGAGTCGTGTCAATCTGTTTACTTAAACGGGTTGCAATGTATTACCCAAACCCATTTATTTCGTGTCAAGTTCGTGTCGGGTTAACGTGTCGTATCGGTTTTTGCCAGGTCTACTTGGGCATATGCACATGTTCATGTTACAAATTACTTGTATGCACAAGTGCATACCATCCAGATGAAGGGCTATCATGGTGTTTTTCAGTTTTCCGTTTTTTTTTGAAATTTTCCCCTGAACCTGACCCTACATATATAAGGACGATAATCAAATGAGAACCACAAATATATTACAAACTCGCGAGAACCAATATAAAAATATTTTTTACATTACTTTTTTCCATCAAACCTACAATTTAAGATATTGTTTCACATATGTTTGTGTTCAACTTGTGAAAAGATTACACGTGGAATTCTTTTTTTTTTTGTAAAAATACACGTAAAAAATATTCACGTGGGAAAACAAATCTATGTGAAACTATCATATTATAAAACAAATATATGTAAAACAAAATATCTTAAATCCTAACATTTGATGAAAAAATCATGTAAAAAATATTTTTATATCGGTTCTCACGGGTTTGTAACATATTTGTGGGTCTCATTTGATTTAACCCTTACACACACACACACACACACACACACACATATATATATATATATATATATATATATATATAGGGTCAAGTTCAGGGGAAAACCTAAAAAAACGGAAAATGAATGAACACTTTGGTAGCCCTCTAGGACGATATGCACTTGTGCATACAAGTAATTTGTAACATGCACACGTGCATATATGCATAAATGCATGATGCACTTGTGCATAAAACCAAAAAAACAACTTAACTTACTTGTATACACAAGTGCATACCGTCCAGATGAAGGGCTACCATGGTGTTCCTCAGTTTTTCATTTTTTTGGTTTTATGCATTTGTGCATATGCACGTGTGCATGTTACGAATTACTTGTATGCACAAGTGCATACCGTTTAGATGGAGGACTACGGGGGTGTTCTTCAGTTTTCCGTTTTTTTAGGTTTTCCCCATATGAGCTTAATCATTTGAGAACTCTAAAATACATAAGATCGATCCTAACCCACTAATTTGCTATAATTGATATTATTAATAATGAGATACTGATAAATATAATTATCAATATTTATTATAAAAATCAGTGCATTTTTTAAGAAAATTTCATCTCTCTCTCTCTCTCTCTCTTCATATCAACATATATATTATGCACAAGGTAAACACATTGTGAACACAAGGTAGGGGTTAACAACTTTAATAAAAAAATATAAGATGTTCATATTGTGTTCACAATATGTTCACAAGTTATACCAGATCTCGTAGATTTAGAGTGTGTTCACAATGTGTTCAAAACTATAATAGAAATTTTAGAAAAGTGTTCACAATGTGTTCATAAAGTATAGTAATTCTAAGAAAATGTTCACAATGTATTCATCTTGAATTCATATTCACTTATGTGTGTATACGTGTATCTAATGAAAAAAATGAGAGATGAGAGATGAGAGATGAGAGATGAGAGATAATATAAAAGATATGTGAAAAATAGGAGAGAGGAGAGAGGGAGAGATTTTTTCTAATTTATATTAGATTTTTTTATCAAGTAATTTTTGTGGTTTAAATTGAATCTTACAGATCTCACAAGTTAACAAGTTCTTAAAGGTATATATATATATATATATGAAAAAGGTTCAAATGAGAACGCTAACTATTTAAGAAAACACGAAAAAGGCCGCCCATGTACAAAATCATATGTGATTTTACACTAATTGCAAAAAACTGGACGCGGACGACCTTGGCCGCAACTTGCAAGTCGCGTGAATCATATATGATTTTGTACGTGAATCACATATGATTTTGTACATGGGCGACCTTTTCGTGTTTTCTTAAATAGTTAGCGTTCTCGTTTGAACCCACCTCACACACACACACACACACACACACACACACACACACATATATATATATATATATATATATATATATAGGGTCGGGTTTCGGTGAGAAGTTGAGGTTAATGTGATACACTATAAAAAATTCAGCAGTTCTTGATTTTGCCCTAGCCGTGTGTTAATAAGATTGTGATAACCGGGTGATTGGTTCCAAACCACCGTATCTTACTGTGAAGAAGTTCATGTGATAAATATGTGATAAATAACATATCTTGGAAATCGATTACTTCTGATGATACGGGATAAAGAAAAATCGTCATTCGAAAAAGCCCTACCGTGGGAGCACTATGGTCAAAAGAAGGTTGTACAACTTGAGCAAAAATCATTACATTAGAAATTTTAACATCTTGAAGCATCTCTTCACAATTGGGGAGTAAAGAATGTTTGCTCATGTGCTCGGATTTTGCCTAAAAATTCTCCGACTCTTTCTCAATCTCACTTTCATCCTTATCAACACATATTAATTTTTCATAATCATTTGGTAGGGGCATTGATTTTGATTTTTCAACTCGTCGACTAGTTTTCCCATCCTAGTTCAAGACATCTATAGAGGATGAAAAATTTCCTAAAAAAGTTGTAAGACTTTCAATTAAGCTTGGGGAAATAGTTTCACAAGAGTGAAATTTCTCGAGTTGTTCACAAATATTGTCCGGTGGGGGTAGTTGGGAATAAAGGATGAGAACCCATAATATGGATTCGTCCCTTGAAAATCACATGAATAATCATTATGCTCCTCCCATGATTGGTCAAATGTATTTAAATATGTGTCTTTCCAATCTTGGTTGGGAGGTGCAATGAAGCGTACGTGCCACCATCTTGAAACTTTGTACAAAAATTAAGATGTTCCCATTTGGTTGAAAGAGTGGTATAGCCGTGACATACAACATGGAAAAGTGCTAAAGAAAAATCAATATCTTAGGATGTAAAATTGTGTCTATCCCCGACAATGGCGCCAAAAACTTGATAGCAAAAATACTCACACGTAAAATGTGCACACTAATGGTGCAAGTATACACCAAATATTATGTTCGCTTTTCAAGTAATATATGGCAAGGACCACAAAGCATATCCATAGGGATTGGACTATAAGATTCAGAGATTTTCACAAACTTCTGGTGTAAAGTTTAGAGTTTTAATTAATTGGTTGATTTTTTGCGAATATTGGCAAATCAAGTATTTAAAAAGCGGGTATGAATATAAGTTTTTCCCGAGGGTATGATAGTATCTTAATTGGTCGACTAAATTGGTCACAATATACCCCCATAAGATTTCCTCTTCTCGAAGCTACATCATATGGGATGTAGCCACAGTTTCGCCACAAAGTAGTCACAAATGCTAACTTCAGGTTTGCCAACCTCACTAAGTAGATCTCGAAGATCTTAGTTCTACCAGTATGGAGAGATGCGCATATCTCTATGACACACCAACTCGGCCGACCTTTGAACCTTAGTGTCGAATACGTAAAAACCCATATCTCTATGTGATTATTGAAGATTTTCTCAAACCTCCTTGCATCATTCAAATCTATTTCGGATCCGCCTCTCTCGAGGTCAAAGATCTAATATTAACACACACAAGTTAGCAAAGTTAAAACTTCAACTTGAATTACCAAACCGAAAAGTTAGCAAAAAGTGGTAGTGTAAAATCACATGTGATTTTACACGTGAGCGGCCGTTTCATGTTTTCTTAAATAGTTAGTTGTAACACCCTCAAATTTGGAAAGAGCAACAAAAAAACTTCAATTAAATAGACAAAGAGGATAAAATCCTTACTACAAATCATCCTTGAAATCACCTCAATATTAAAACGTAATAACTTCAACGTTAATCATAACCTAAGTAATACGTCAGGACTACAAAGGTCGGGTGTTACTTAACCCAAAACAAGGTTGCTATTCCTAAAACGCGGAAGACTTCACCAAGTCACTTACTTCTCGAACACGCATCTAGCACTCCACTCTTCATTGTGTCACTAGAACTATTCCCCAACCGGAACCTGTTGCACATGCCGACAAATAAAAAGGGTTAGGCTAACGCCTAGTGAGTTCAAGAGTTTACATCATGATTAAATAATTTGTTAGATAATAGGTTGTAACTTAAATGATGATTTCCAAAAATGGATTTGCATTAAATATACCAACACCCATTTTCCAAATGCACATAAATTCCGTGATGAAAGCTTCCATGAAAAATTATTTCTCGACAATGGACTCAAATCCAAAACTCATTCAAGATGGGAATAAATATTAACATATCAATGCGAATAAAATTCCAAAAATCGAAACATCCCAACAAGGATGAAGCATAAAATACCGCCCATAGATCATGGGAAACAATCCATATAATTATACTACGTCACCGACAACATGGTTAACAACCATACCAGAACAACGCCTTTCGGTGACGGGGGAGACCCGATTTCATCGAACGTGGCTAATACACAAGTTAAACCACAATTATAAATTACAAGCATGTTTCATGGATGAAAAAACATATGACATCAACCCTATCTAGGTCTTTAGTCAATATGGGACATCAACCCAAACCGGATCTTTAGTCCTTAGAGACATCAACTCAAACCGAGTCTCTAGTCTATCGTGACATCAACCCAAACCGGATCTTTAGTCAAGTGATGCATCAACCCAAACCGGATCTCTAGCCTAGTGAGACATCAATCCAAACCGGATCTTTAGTTCACGAAGACATCAACCCAGACCGGATCTTTAGTCTATTGAGGCATCAACCCAAACCGGATCTTTAGCCTAAAACTGTAACAACCCAAATTTAATAAAATGAAATTTGTAACATTACAACCAAAGACGGTCCCAAAGTATACAATTTACATCAGTTCTACTCTAGATTCGCAGTGGAAAAACACCTTCACAACTGAGATGCTACAGGAAGCCCAACGGTAAGCTACGAGCCTCTAAGAAGCTATGCCTCTTCTACAGCGCCATATCTTACCATCATCACCAGATGAAACCCCAAGAGCGCCACTATCCTGAAAATGGTTTTAGTTTTTGAAAAGCGATGGTTAGACCATGAGGTCTAGTGAATTCCCTCATTAAAACAGTTCCACATAAACAGTAGTTTAAAACATTCAATCATTATAACGATAAACGGAAATCCAGTTCAAATGCTCGACTCCACATAAGGGTATTACACAGTGGTCTCAACTACCATCACCTCTCATGCGAGGTCAACACTCGGGGCATCCACAGTAGATCCCCTCGGCACTCGGTCAATGCCGTATCCGGGTGCACACGAAACGGATTCGAGGCACACGGTCTAACTCATTCACCGAAGATTCCCACCCATCCGGGTCTAACGTACCACTGTGCAATCCGACTCCACACATAGCAACAACATCACAAGAGCATGCAATCAACACTAACGTAGAAAAGAATGTATAAATAACTTGCATGCTTTCATAAACGTTTCCACATCATGTAATAATAAAACCTTTCAAAATGTTTAATCATGTCATCATGCTCAAAACCATAATCAGCTATGAAAACTTTAGCAAAACATTTCATTTGCACAAAGGAGTTAAGGGAACTCACCTTAGCATTAGCACTTCGACACACGCTCCGAAACCCACGTTAGTTCAAACCGAACACCTGAATTTGACGCCATAAGAATGGTGTTAAACCATCTAATTATACCCCAAAACATCCTTAATGAACCCCAAAACAACCCTAAAGTGATATCACAAACATATCCTCAAACAGTACGCAAAACGAAACCTGAAAACGCAAAACAGTGCCCGGCGCCACTGCCCGCGCTAGCCAACTGACGCGGGGCTCTGAACAGTAACTGGCGCCAGTTCTGGCGCTAGCCAACTGGCGCCACAACTAGCGCGGAGCACTTGCACACGAATTTCAGCCAAAATCTCACCCTTTCTCAATCCCAACTCATCCTAAATCGATTTTAAGCCTCCAAAAAGAAATAATGGATGTTCTAAACCTTTCCCTACAATTACCAATCATCAAAACATCATTTAATCTAGTGAAACTCATTCAAACACACCCATTGGTTCATGATTCAAACCCAAAAACTCAAAACCCATTCCTTAGCAAGAATGGAGAGTATCAAGCAAAGATGATGAAATTTCTTAATGACCTGATCAAAATCATAAGGGAATCACTCCCAAAATCACTTGTTTCCTTTTCCATTGATTAGAAATCACAATCTCATGGTTTATCAAAACTTTATATCACCAATCATACTTGTCACATAATGAGGAAGAATGAAGATTAATCATACCTTGAAGATAGAGTCTCCACTCCCATTGATGCTATCCTTCTTCCTCACCTCCCACCACGGCTAAGCTCTTATTCTCTTCTTCCAAATTCTCAGCCGACACAATGAAGAAATAAGGGTTTCCAGCATATATATATTTTCCTGATTTCACACTCTTGAACACTTAAGTTCCAAGTTTCACACTTTGGCCCAAATTTTTTATTTATTCTAACCTTTGCAAGAAGAAGAAAATATGGGGTGTTACAAAAACCACCAAGTTCAACCCAACTGGACCTTTACCTTGGGATCTCACCATCCAAACAAGCTTGTTCAACTTAGAAGTTAATACATGACTCCAAAAGAATAACCAACACATTCAAATCATGTAATTCCTAAATAAGATGCAATTCATGCAAATCATAACCAAAAATCTACATCGAGCTATCAAAATCGGACAAATGTCCTCAAGACCCAACAAAGTCAAAAACCGAGCCATAAGCTCAAAAGGTCAAATGATCATTTATTAAATATCAACATATGTAAACGAAGTGTATCTAACTCACATTATGCAGATACATGCTCCAAGGCATGACTAATTCAAAACCCTTTCATTGCCACTTTCCAAGTGAAGTCACACCATATATACATATACTCAAATACTTTATAACTTGATAATGTATATAATTCGCAATAGTTTATAAACCCAAAAGTACCAAGAGTGCTTATATGTGAAACGGTAGTCACTTATGAGGAGAGACGCTCAAAAGGGCATATTCTCAAATAAACGCAATTAAGTGTATAACACACTCAAAGCTCCATCTCGAGCTACCAAAACCGGCAATCACTCCAAAGACCCATTTTAGTATAAATCAAGCCCATAAAGGCAAAGTAAACGTTTGACTAAATACGCGAGCCATCGCAGTTACATAAACCAAAATACATCGTTACCCAAAATCTTTGTCTCTTGACTCTCAATCGGCTTTCGACCCAAAATCAAATGTTTACAATTCTCAAAATGTTCATAAGGTCGAGATTGACCAAAATCCACAACTCACACGTTCACATTTTTAAAACGTAACATTTCATAAATATTGCATAACCTCAACAAGCACTAAAAGTGTAATTTGATCAAACAACCTTCATTTATGCAATAAATTAACAAAACATTTTCATTCATGATTCATTTATCAATTACCCCTAAAAATCCCAAATGTGGGTGTTTTTACAAGATTTGTAAAGCTCAACACCTCAAATAATCAAAACCCACTAAATATCTCAATAGTTGATAATTTTATGTAAACACATAAATACTTTAAAATAAACATTTTGGCATGTACAACGTTTTCACAAATCAACTTGAACTCACCTTGCTAGATTTAGGCTAAATCTAGATTTTTCTCCAATTTGAGCTCCTTCGAAGAAACTTGAATCCTCAAGCCAAATCTTCCAAAACCTAGACCCACAAGTTTTCAACCATTAATATCCATATTTAACCATTTAGAATCGTTCCCCAACATTTTACATCAATATCTCAACTTATACCAAAACCCTAATTTCTTAGATAAAGAAAATGGTAGATTACCTCAACCACATCAAGAATCCACCAACAAAACATTGCTAGGTTACCAACAATGAACCTCAACCTTCATCTCTTCAAAAAGGAGGGAAGGGTTTAGAAGAGGGTTTGGTGAAACCCTAGAAAGCTTAAGAAAACCCTTCAAGAGAACAAGAAGAAGAGCTCCACTCCTTAACCTCCAAATCTCTTCTTCAAACTAAATGGGATCACTTTAGAACTCCAAGATTGGTGTCTCGGAAGCTCCAAAAACTGAAAATGGGGAAGGGGTTCGGTTTGGGAGAGTTTAGGAAGAAAGGAAATGAGAGGAAATGAGAAAAGGCGAACAAAATCGTGCATTTAAGTGACCTGCACCCCGCGTGCGATTGTGACCGGCGAAAGTGACAGTGTCACTATCGCTGTCATAATCGCTCAAGATGTACCGCGAGCATCTGGAGCCCAGCGATTGTGACACCGCGATAGTGACAGTGTCACTATCGCTGTCAATGTCGCCCTAGCCTCCTGAGCTCCGAAACTTCAACATTCTCGCGCGATAACTTTTCGAAACGCCTAACCAAGATCACCAAGTCATCCCTTGGTCAACTACTGAGAAATCGGGACATGTGGGGACATTTACTTCATCCAAATTTACGGGTGTTACAATAGTGTTCTCGTTTGAACCTTCCTCTCTCTCTCTCTCTATATATATATATATATATATATATCTGGACGAATGATCATGTGAAAATAAAAGTTAAAGTGAGAAGATAATAGGGGATCCAGATTTCGGACCCTTGATCACTTTTAATCTCACCTCCATCCCCTGCATCACATTTGATACGGGAATTAATCCGATGCATCTTGGTGCATATCATCCTAATGTGTATCAAATATTGAAGGTCATTTCTTAACTTTCTTATCATAACTTTCATTCTCACCGGAACCCATCCCTATATATATATATATAGAGAGAGAGAGAGGGAGGGAGGTTCATGGGAAAACCTCAAAATTTTGAAAAACTGAAGAACACCCTATAACAACACTTTATCTACACGGTATGCACTTGTGCATACAAGTAAGTTAAGTTGTTTTTTTGGTTTTATGCACAAGTGCATCATGCATTTGTGCATATATGCACGGGTGCATGTTACAAATTACTTGTATGCACAAGTGCATACCGTCGAAATGGAGGGCTACCAAAGTGTTCCTTAGTTTTTTGTTTTTTGAGGTTTTCCTCTGAACCTGACCCTATATATATATATAGGGTTGGGTTCACGTGAGACCAACCTGTTTTCGTGAGACTGTGAGACCAATAAATTAACACTAAACATTCACAGTGATTCATTGTGAAGGTAAGAAAAACACCAAACCTTCACAGCAAAACACTGTGAAGGTTTACCATCACAGTACCTTCACAGTCTTTTGCTGTTAATGTTTAGTGTTAATTTTTTGGTATCACGGTCTCACTAAAATAACCTGGTCTCACATGATCTCAAGTCTATATATATATATATATATATATATATAGAGAGAGAGAGAGAGAGAGGTTCAAGGAAAAACCTTAAATAATTAGAAAACTAATGAACACTCTTAAACACATACGATTAGATAATCTAATGGTTATTATTAGAATGGCAGTTTTATAATTAAAAGGAAGCTGAAGGTAAATTACATAAGAAGTTATTTAAGGTTGGGGGTAAAATTGGCAATAACAAGTTCCATGCGTCAGATTCAAAACAAAACCTAAACCCTTCATTCTCACAAAACCAAACACAATCTCTTCTCAGCCGCCGCGACTACCTTCGGCCGCCACCACTCATGGTGTTCCGATTTCACAATTCTGCAACAATCAATCATCACAATGGGACATATCAATCTCACTTCACCCAAGCAGCGCAACAATCCGACCCGAAAATGGCAACTTCTCGACTTTGTATCCATGGTCTTCTTCGCCATCGTCATCCTTTTCTTCCTCTTAATATTCACCCCTCTCGGTGATTCCCTTACCGCCTCTGGTAGCCAAGCTCTGATTCGTTTAGCCACCGCTGATCCCAAGCAACGCCAACAACTTATTGCCCTAATTAAAGCCGGCAAACATCCGAAAATTGAATCATGTGCTGCCGATACTGTGGATTACATGCCGTGTGATGATCCGACCCGAAACAGTCAGCTTAGTAGGGAGATGAATTTTTATCGAGAAAGTCATTGTCTGTCGCCAGATGACGCGCCGTTGTGCTTGATCCCGCCGTTATAGATCTGTACGCCATCGTTGCACTCTTCAGATGGGGATTTGCTTTCTGATTTTGTAATAGTAGTCTTGTTGGTGTTGTTGATTTATAGAACTTGCATTTTTGTTGTTGGTTTTGAAAAACATGTTTTTTGTTTTTGATTTTGTAATAGCAGTCTTCTTCCTCCTTGGAAACAACCATCCACGAGTGGATCTATCTTCTCCACCTTCTTCTTCTTCCTTGGAAACAACTATGCACAAGTGCATGATATACACAAGTGCATGCTATGCACAAGTGCATATCTATGCATTTGTGTGTTTTTTGTTTTTGATTTTGTAATAGCAGTCTTCTTCCTCCTTGGAAACAACAATCCACAAGTGGATCTGTCTTCTCCACCTTCTTCTTCTTCTTTGGAAACAACTATGCACAAGTGCATGATATGCACAAGTGCATGCTATGTACAAGTGCATTTGTGCATATCGACCTGCAACCATTGAAGACGACCATGTTCATACGAGATCTCTGCCCACATGGTTTCCTCCATTAATGGATTCTCCAATTTCGTTTTCTACAACTGATTCCATTTCGATCCAATCGATTTGTGTGATGATCGTGGCTTCCTTCGATTTTTTGTCTGGTTTTCTGATGGGTTATGGAATCGATTTCGATTTCATATGAGGAATTTGCTTTTCTGATGGGTTATGGAATCGATTTCGATTTCATATGGGTTCTGGTGCTGTAACGACCCGAAATCTCATAAAATAAACGATTAAACATTACAACCGAAAATGGTCCCAAAGTCTACAATACGTCAAATTTACTCTAAGCTCGCAGCGGAAACCACCTTCACAACTGAGATACTACAAGAAGCCCGACGATACTCGGCAAGTCTTCACTACCTCTCGCTCTTTTACCACGACCCGACCTTCCATCCTCATAATATGAAGCTTCATACACGACTAATACCTGAAAATGGTTTTTAAGTTTTGAAAGCGAGGGTTAGACCATAAGGTCTAGTGAATTCCCTCCTAAAAACGTAACCACAAAACATTTTACGAAACACGTTTCCTTGCAAACAATACTTGACACGTTTCCTTGCAAACAATACTTGACACGTTTCCTTGCAAATAACACTTAACAAGTTTGAGCTCAAACAAGGGTATACACAGTGGTACGGACCAATAACACCTTACAAAGCCAGGCACGGCAACTCATCACCTTACAAAGCCAGGGACGGCAACTCATCACCTTACAAAGCCAGGGACGGCAACTCATCACCTTACAAAGCCAGAGACGGCAACTCATCACCTTACAAAGCCAGGGACGGCAACTCGGGGGTCCTCCACTGTGTAACCCGACTCTACCACAAACATAAACATTTAAAACATGCTTTAAAACTTACTCGAGGAATATCCTCCTTCCACTTGTAAAATAACACTTTTCATGCATGAGAAAAACATAAGATTCATGATGATCAAGTAAACTCATTTTCAGTCATATCAATTCTTCGCAATTCATTTTAGAAGATAGAAATAATGCATAAGGGAACTCACCTTAGCGTTAGCACCTCGACACACGCTCCGAAACCCACACTTGTTCGAACCGAGCACCTGAATTGGGCACCACAAGAATGGTGTTAAACCATCTAACCATACTCCCAAACATCCTTAACATAACCCCAAGACAATCCCCCAATCGCTGCCTCGATCCTAGACCCGAACGAACAACGAAAACGGACAAAAGGGAAAAGGGGACAGAGCCTGGCGCCGATCCATCGGCGCCGAGATCGGCGCAGATCCCTGGTTTGCCCTGCACGATTTTCTTCCCAAAGCCCAAAGGTTTCTCAATCCCCAAACTTCTCTAAATCGGTTCTAAACCTCTCAAATTGATACATTAGATATAATAAACCATAAGAATCAATTTCCAACATTCTACTCAACATAAAACCCATCAAATCCACCTATTGATTCATGGATTTAAACCTCCAAAACCCAAAAAGCTCAATCCATAGAAAATGGAGGTTACTAAGCAACAAGATGGAGTTCCTTACTGAAATGATCACAACTCATAGGGATTCAATCCCAAAAACATTGAACCCAAGGATTTCCAACTCCAACACACACTCTTGACCAAAACCCATTACACACAAGAAGAAGAAGATAAATGAAGAGAATCATACCTAGAAGATGATCTTCCAAAGCCTTTGATGAATCTCTCCCACTCCAAATTCCCAAAAGTTGGTCTTCTCCAAAATCCTTCTTCTCAAATCCTTAGCCGCCACCAAAAATGAAGAATGAGGGTTCTTCATCTGATTTATAACTCTAATTTCACACTCTAGAGCACATAAGTTTCCAATTTAACACCTTGGCCACCAAATTCCCTTTTATTCTAAAATGCCACAAGAGAAAACAATACTTAGGAATATGGTCCCTTTGCTAACTTTCACTCTTATTGCTCTAAGCACTAAACCTTCAACTTACTAAAGTTTGGGTTGTTACAACACTCCCCCCTTTAAAGAATTCCGTCCCCGGAATTCCTTATTGGAAAGGATGCGGGTAATATGCCCACACTAAACCGACACTCTCCCAAGGTGTAGCCATTTCTAACCCAGCCAACCACCTCATACATCGAAACCTGGAACATCGGATGCATTCCCTTCGGTTCTTACGGTACTCTAACTCGTAGGCTACTGTCCCTACTCGATCGATCTTGACCACAAAAGACTAACTGAGGCTTCTCATGCACCTATACTTCCTTTGAGGAGGAACTTGGCGGAATCCCCCCGCTATAACATAAGATTCAATTACTAAGAAACAATCCCACACCTGACAGATTGGCACAAGACCAACCCTGTCCATCCCGACCACTCACAGCCTCGAGTTCCTTCATCGTATGACCACTCAGAATCGCGCACCACCCAACAATCGTCTAAGCAGAAAACATTTCCCTTTCCTGGACCACCTCGACCACAGTCCGTCGACTACAACACCACTCCCGACTTATACTTAACTAAGAGTAGGAACCTCCATACTTCCTACTTGATGCGATCACTTATCCGAATTCAACTTATCCTGCAAGCACATCGATTTATCCCTACCTGCCACAAGCGTTTAGACACAAAATATAACTTCGATTACCCTCACTCAACCAAGAGGAGTAACCATGGTCACACCATACTATTCTCACTAGATTAATCACTGCACGACCAATTCGTTTAAACATTTCTCACAGAGTCACTAACTTAACTCATGCACAATTTCCTTCCTCAATACTCTTCCCAATGGTTCGCACACTTATGAAAGACAACCTACACAACGCTGCACCTTTTGGCATTGCTGTCAAGTTTATTACTTCCAAATTTACTCACTTAATCCGACATACTAACTTCACCTCCCCACGTTGGTGTGGAGCACAGCCCACCAAACATTACTTGCCCTTCTCTCTCTCGACCTTTCCACATGCTGATACCACTTTCTTATTACTCGCCTAACCAAACAGTTGCACCAAGATCCTAACTTAGGGCATTCAACCAAGTCGTCTTGAAACGACACCAGTGTTCGACGTCACTACACATTCTTGATCTCCAACCTTTACTTCCTCGAATAATCCTTTCACACATGAGAAACAACTCGCATTCCTTAAGGATTTCGCATCTACTACACCCTATTTTGACTAACATCTCATCATCTTTTTCCGACTTCCAATGATCCCAGAAACATGCTTACTTAGCGACTCTTACAACTAGAAACACTTGGCTTCTATTTCGGGTAACCACCCACCACCACTCCGTCATTCTATTCCTAACATAATCATACCACGACGTCAACTTACTCCCACGTGCTCCAACAATCTGGTTAACAAACCGAACACCTCATCTGAAACCCCCAAAAGGCTTCTATTCGATGTTTCCTCTCTCTCCAACATCACATTGCTACAACACTAGCTGGCACACTTAGCTCGACAACTACGGTCACTACACATCCGAGCACTCTTGGCCCATAACATCACACTGCAGACCAAATCTCTCATGATCATTCACACAATTCGAATTTGCCTTCGCATCCTCCCGAATACACAATCGAGTCTATCTCGCTACTTAGTCCTTCCCCAACTTGTTGAACTATAACTCACGAGTTCCCACTCAACTCAAACATACTCACTACCTTTAACCACTCTATTATTACGGCAATTCTTCATTATACCTAAGGCTTACACAATCCACCGGTACTAAGTGCTACCGCTTCCTCACACCACCATAGCACCATGCGACCGCATCACAACAAGCTAACATGATGCCTTTACTTACACAGGAGATATTACCTCCTTCAGGCCACCCATAACACAATCTCATACGAAACAAAACGTTTCCCGACCTTGCCTTTCCTGGGTCTAGACGAACCATGTGTCCAGGTCAACTATCCAAAGCGCACCCGCTTCGATTACCCCGACATTTCGTTCTTATATGGATCATCATACCCTATAAGAAATCACTTATGCAACCACGATCTTTCACTTTTGTAACATTCAAACAAGGATTTCCCGTTGGGATCTACCTCTCCTAACTCCTCGAACAAATTCTCGTTTCTCGCCAAATTTTTTTTTTTCGCAATCTAAATCCGTTATACTAAACATCTGACACATAAGAGGATCATCAAAACCTCAATGGACATCACATTCACTTTAGTGATCTTCCGTTCTCCGATTGCTCTCCCTAGGTGTTCCTACGCCATATCATTTACACAAATCTCGGACAACCTCCTTCGTTTGCCCGCAACGGGTTCATTCTCACGATTCAGTTTCCTGACAACGCCTCTAACTTAAGACATGATAAACAGTCGCAAACCTCCATATCAATGGGCTACATGTGAAGATTCCACTCCTTCTAGACCACCTAGGATTCCTAACAGAATCCACTTCGTCCAACTCATCATAACCAACTTATACCCCACCGCTCTCACTTGAGGAAACACAAGACCTTTCTTAGCGTAGAACTTTAATTACCAACCATCTTAGTACTCCGACTCAAAGCCGATAACATTACATCAAGTAACGTAACGCTACTTATTACCACCACACCAACAGACACGCTTTGGTCATTTCGAATCTTACCGCAATAAAACCATTCTCGCATAACTAAGCAATAGCTCAAACTACTATCATACCGACATTCCAAATTCACTGCCCGGGACTCCCGGTATTCACCCACTTCCCCTAACGGAAACACTAAGGTCATAACTCGACCACATCTTATTCAACTGAAAATTCCACTCCCAAAGCCTTTCCTCAACCTCAATCGTAATACCCTTCCCGACCTAGCGAGTTCCTAGCCTTCATGCATAATGACACAACGATTGAAAACATTTTGTACACCTTTAGAAATACAGTAGACACAAAATCATAAAACAAGCTTGAGTATGTATGAGCCAACACCACTCAAGACGATTAGTAAAACACAACGATCGCAAGGATTGCTCACAGGCACTCTTACGATACTTCGTACCCTTGTCCATCCAACTCGATGCCGACACAACGGTCATCTCCAACGAAACCTTTTCCAATACGGCTAGAGAATTCAGAACGAAATCACTTACTCAAAGTGGGTCAGTTAACTCCAACACTCGCTTACATGAAAATAACGAGTCAGTACTCATTTTGTTTGTAAAACAACCCTCGCGATAAAATATTTTTCAATATTTTCGTAATGAAGATTCTCTCCACAAGAAAAACGTGAAATAATTCGCAAATCACTAAGTTCAAAGCTTTATCGTATAATGAAAACGAGTTTGTCTATTACTTTAAAGAAAACACGCTCGCACGCGTCAACTCATTTCCCAAGTCAAGAAAACATATCATGTACGTACATGCTTTTTAACATGAAAGAGTCTCGTATAATACGTTTAACAACAAAATGCATTGAATTCAATATGCAAAAGGAAGGCTATTCACTCTAACTAAGTCAACCGTTGCGCTCACTTCAACTCTTCACTGACACCATACTATGACCAACAACCGCTTTCTTACTTATGCTATAACTTGTTGTACAAGTACTTCATAGCCCATCGGATCGACCACTCAACATGGTTTACCAAACTAACCAGTTATCTCACTTCCTACTCTTATGCATACCTCAAAACAACACTGATCTCCTTCATTCATTAATCTTGCCACTAAACCGTTTGACTAAGGAATCCAAGACTAGATTCCCTCACTCGATCTTGAATTGAAGGCTTTCAAGATGCCAACCTACTTCTCACTTCCTATCCCAGAGAGTTTACCTCTAGACAGTTCATCAACATTCTAGACAACACTCCTTCTAGAAGTTACAAACACCACATCACAAGGGATCTCCCATGACACATCAACTCTTTGCTATCAAGCACAAGGTTAGAACCTTCTACATACTGCCACTCTCACCACCCATCCCGACAATAGCGATTTATTACACCCATGCACCTGTAAATCCATAATAGCATTGGCCAGATGCTACTTGAATTTACCTTACATGAGGGTTCTCACTACTATTGTCAAGATATCCTATGTTTACGGTCATTCCTAATGGCTTCCTATGTCTCAGTTGTGTCCCACTCAACTCCACAGTTTAAGTTTAGGCCCATCCGGTCACCTAAATCCCTTAAACTATGGCTCTGATACCATTTGTAACGACCCGAAATCTCATAAAATAAACGATTAAACATTACAACCGAAAATGGTCCCAAAGTCTACAATACGTCAAATTTACTCTAAGCTCGCAGCGGAAACCACCTTCACAACTGAGATACTACAAGAAGCCCGACGATACTCGGCAAGTCTTCACTACCTCTCGCTCTTTTACCACGACCCGACCTTCCATCCTCATAATATGAAGCTTCATACACGACTAATACCTGAAAATGGTTTTTAAGTTTTGAAAGCGAGGGTTAGACCATAAGGTCTAGTGAATTCCCTCCTAAAAACGTAACCACAAAACATTTTACGAAACACGTTTCCTTGCAAACAATACTTGACACGTTTCCTTGCAAACAATACTTGACACGTTTCCTTGCAAATAACACTTAACAAGTTTGAGCTCAAACAAGGGTATACACAGTGGTACGGACCAATAACACCTTACAAAGCCAGGCACGGCAACTCATCACCTTACAAAGCCAGGGACGGCAACTCATCACCTTACAAAGCCAGGGACGGCAACTCATCACCTTACAAAGCCAGAGACGGCAACTCATCACCTTACAAAGCCAGGGACGGCAACTCGGGGGTCCTCCACTGTGTAACCCGACTCTACCACAAACATAAACATTTAAAACATGCTTTAAAACTTACTCGAGGAATATCCTCCTTCCACTTGTAAAATAACACTTTTCATGCATGAGAAAAACATAAGATTCATGATGATCAAGTAAACTCATTTTCAGTCATATCAATTCTTCGCAATTCATTTTAGAAGATAGAAATAATGCATAAGGGAACTCACCTTAGCGTTAGCACCTCGACACACGCTCCGAAACCCACACTTGTTCGAACCGAGCACCTGAATTGGGCACCACAAGAATGGTGTTAAACCATCTAACCATACTCCCAAACATCCTTAACATAACCCCAAGACAATCCCCCAATCGCTGCCTCGATCCTAGACCCGAACGAACAACGAAAACGGACAAAAGGGAAAAGGGGACAGAGCCTGGCGCCGATCCATCGGCGCCGAGATCGGCGCAGATCCCTGGTTTGCCCTGCACGATTTTCTTCCCAAAGCCCAAAGGTTTCTCAATCCCCAAACTTCTCTAAATCGGTTCTAAACCTCTCAAATTGATACATTAGATATAATAAACCATAAGAATCAATTTCCAACATTCTACTCAACATAAAACCCATCAAATCCACCTATTGATTCATGGATTTAAACCTCCAAAACCCAAAAAGCTCAATCCATAGAAAATGGAGGTTACTAAGCAACAAGATGGAGTTCCTTACTGAAATGATCACAACTCATAGGGATTCAATCCCAAAAACATTGAACCCAAGGATTTCCAACTCCAACACACACTCTTGACCAAAACCCATTACACACAAGAAGAAGAAGATAAATGAAGAGAATCATACCTAGAAGATGATCTTCCAAAGCCTTTGATGAATCTCTCCCACTCCAAATTCCCAAAAGTTGGTCTTCTCCAAAATCCTTCTTCTCAAATCCTTAGCCGCCACCAAAAATGAAGAATGAGGGTTCTTCATCTGATTTATAACTCTAATTTCACACTCTAGAGCACATAAGTTTCCAATTTAACACCTTGGCCACCAAATTCCCTTTTATTCTAAAATGCCACAAGAGAAAACAATACTTAGGAATATGGTCCCTTTGCTAACTTTCACTCTTATTGCTCTAAGCACTAAACCTTCAACTTACTAAAGTTTGGGTTGTTACAACACTCCCCCCTTTAAAGAATTCCGTCCCCGGAATTCCTTATTGGAAAGGATGCGGGTAATATGCCCACACTAAACCGACACTCTCCCAAGGTGTAGCCATTTCTAACCCAGCCAACCACCTCATACATCGAAACCTGGAACATCGGATGCATTCCCTTCGGTTCTTACGGTACTCTAACTCGTAGGCTACTGTCCCTACTCGATCGATCTTGACCACAAAAGACTAACTGAGGCTTCTCATGCACCTATACTTCCTTTGAGGAGGAACTTGGCGGAATCCCCCCGCTATAACATAAGATTCAATTACTAAGAAACAATCCCACACCTGACAGATTGGCACAAGACCAACCCTGTCCATCCCGACCACTCACAGCCTCGAGTTCCTTCATCGTATGACCACTCAGAATCGCGCACCACCCAACAATCGTCTAAGCAGAAAACATTTCCCTTTCCTGGACCACCTCGACCACAGTCCGTCGACTACAACACCACTCCCGACTTATACGTAACTAAGAGTAGGAACCTCCATACTTCCTACTTGATGCGATCACTTATCCGAATTCAACTTATCCTGCAAGCACATCGATTTATCCCTACCTGCCACAAGCGTTTAGACACAAAATATAACTTCGATTACCCTCACTCAACCAAGAGGAGTAACCATGGTCACACCATACTATTCTCACTAGATTAATCACTGCACGACCAATTCGTTTAAACATTTCTCACAGAGTCACTAACTTAACTCATGCACAATTTCCTTCCTCAATACTCTTCCCAATGGTTCGCACACTTATGAAAGACAACCTACACAACGCTGCACCTTTTGGCATTCCTGTCAAGTTTATTACTTCCAAATTTACTCACTTAATCCGACATACTAACTTCACCTCCCCACGTTGGTGTGGAGCACAGCCCACCAAACATTACTTGCCCTTCTCTCTCTCGACCTTTCCACATGCTGATACCACTTTCTTATTACTCGCCTAACCAAACAGTTGCACCAAGATCCTAACTTAGGGCATTCAACCAAGTCGTCTTGAAACGACACCTTCCTACTTTTTTCCTAAACTATAGAGAGTGATACTTTGAGGTTTTCATATGGATTGATCATGTGAGAACATGATGGAATGCTTACTTCATAAAATAAGTCGTGATACCTAAGGATAAAGATGGTAAAACTAAAGTAGACCCATCACTTTTTTTTAGTGTTGATACACAAGTACTAATCTAACATAAAGCAAATAAAATAAAATAAAAATAACTATACTTATCAAATACACTACAAAAAACTAAAAAAAATCAATATCAATTACAATAACTTACAATTAAGATTTTTATGTTTGACCATTATTAATCATTAAAATTCGAATTTAAGTTTGATCGTTTAGTGTAGCCTCTCTATTTTCCGGCAAAAATGCTTAGTGATAGCATAAAACGAATCACATGTTATCAGTGGTCGTAAAAAAATTACACTAAGAGAAACAGATACATTGATAGCACAAGCTACTACTAATGCTTAATAGATCCATTCATGTTAGAATGAAGTTGAGGTAGGGTCCGGACATTTCGACGCTAACATATGATTGATGGTTATGGTTCATTTTCTAAAGTACATGATTGACCATGACCTCAATCATAACTTAAGGGGGAGCTTGGTTGATAAAAAGTACAAATGTTTGGTAATAAACAAAAAGGATTAGTTATGTATAATGAAATGACTCATGATCTATTATCTATAATCATTCATTCTCAAGGATAGGAGCTCATTTGATATAGCTAAACCAAACCATCATAAAATGCTTTTTGATAGTTGATTCTGGTTCCTTTGTTTCATTCTTTTTCATTTCTCGTTCATCTTGATTATTTTGTTCTTTCTTTCTCGATCAGTTTTCATTTTCTTAAAGGGGGAAATTTGCATATAATTCAAGAAAATTAAAATGACCATTTCAGGGTTTTGTTAGGATAATTTTCTTCGTCTAAGGTAAAACTACAATTCATTTAAATGTTCCATGTGTTTGCTATAACACAACTTAAAGTTATATAGATAAGAAGCTCATAAAATTTGATTTAATATGCAATTCTAACAATTAGAATAGAAAGGAATGTTTGAAGTGAAATTCTTATTGTATTTTTTGTGACTAGAAATGCACAAAAGAAGCAAAAATTGAATCCATACCATGTTTGAACCGAATATTAATAGGACCGGTTATAGGCCTGGATTAATATCTCTAGATTAGGTTTTTGCTATGATACTTGAGCCATTGGGACAAAATTTAAAAAAATACATATGATCACAATTTACAAATACTATAGAAAAGTTATTTGATATTTTCAATCTTTTATTTTTGCATACAAACAATCACATTATGTTTGTTTATATATTATTTTAGCAAGAAAATAAATTTATACTTGCATATAAAAGATTGTATTGAACAATAAACACTCATACATAAAACGTAACATTTTGAAATAATGGTAACAAATTTTTGCATTCATTCATGATATTTTAGTAAGCTAAGGGGCCGTTTACCTAATCACTTACCCGGATAAGTGCTTACCGGTAAAATTCAACACTATTACTTACTTTCTGGGTAAGATTTTAGTCCACCAAAATGGCATCGTATGCAACAATTTAGCCGGTAAGCGATAACCGTGGTAAGAGCCGTCACACTCACTTACCGGGTAAGACTCTCGGTCCTTGCTTTCGTTCTTACCGGGTAAAATTTTTAGTCCTTGCCATATTCATCTGATAAACTAATGTGATTTGGTAAGCATTTATCCGGGTAAGCGTTTTGTAAACGGTTCCTAAATCATGATATTGGGTTCTAAGAATGATATTTATTATCCAATAACAATAATTTTTTATATATTAAAAATGTTGGTCTAATTATTATATAATTATAAACAAAATCATAATGATTTTCTAACATTTGTTATTTCCAAATAAACATAAATAAATAAGGTGTTAAAACAGAGTATTTGGATAGTGACCTAATTATAGGTGCTTCTTTGCTTAACTTACACCCAACTACCTTTTCTTACCCACTTCAATAGTCAACCGGGGCGTTCATCAATCAATTTTAGGTATTAAAATTTAATAATTATCTTAATTATATTTTAGAATATTTATATTTAAAATAAAATGTTTATCCTATATTTGATTATGTTTATCTGTTAGTTAGTTATGAATTGAAATATGTAGCTTTATAATATAGTATAGATAAAAATAATATAGTTATAATATTCTGATTTTGATTGAGTTTGAAAGTTTTAAACTCAAAAATATAACCAAAAACAATATAATCTAAATTCAACAAAAAGAATTACATTTGAATTTGGTTTGATTCATTTTCATGTTTTCATTTAAACCAAAGTTATAAATAACATACTTTGAAATCCTTTCATGTAATATTACAATGAAAATATACAACCATTATTGCACATGTTACTATACTTTAATGCAAAATAAAAAAGTATAATAATTTTTTTTTTCAAGAGAATCATGTTATAGCAACTTGTATTTCATGCAAACAAGAGTTGTACATTGTATTATATTCATTCAATTTTTGAAACTATTTACTAAATGAATTTAATCCAAAATAATAAAGAAAAAATCCCGCAATCACAAAAAAAGAAAAAGGATAATTCAAGGAAGCTCTTTTGCTAAACACTTTACCAATGCAACTTCATCGTCTTCTTCCTTGATCCTACAGGCTTCATGATCCACAATATTCTGATCATAAGCTATTTTGCAGCTTTTGAAGAAAACACACCCAGTTATGGCGTCGATTATGATAAGAATGGAGTACAAATAAGCAATGAATAATCCTTCTAGTAGCATGATTGAAGTAGGTTTATTCATCCCGGAATCGGAATAAGCTTTCACTACCCGGAACTGGAAAAGGAATTCGATTCCGGCGAACGCCATGTTAATCGGCAGGGCTAATGAGAGAGCGATTGAAGTTCTTCCTCTGATCATCACACAAGCTTTGAGAATTGGGATGAATCCACCGCTGAGTTCCATTCCAGAGAGGATTAATGCCAGGTTGCACATGATCAGGGCATTGGCGATTACGACGGAATACGTGATTCCTCCGATTACGGTGAAGAATAGCGACGGAATACGGAGGTTTTCCAGGAAGTTGAAAGCAATGAAAAGGACCCAAAAGCAAGTGGCGTTGGCGGAGACGATGACCAAGGAGTTCCAAATCTGTGTTTGGAAGATGGAATTGAAGATTCCGGCGAAGGAGGGCGGTGGTTTGCGGCGGAGGTAAAGGAATTGGATTACGGATGCTTTTGCGATGAGGAGGAAAGAGAGGGTAAAGGGGAGGACGAGGATTGAAGAGGTGATGGTTTCGGAGAGTTTGAGGTTGAGAATGGAGAAGAATTCCGATTGAGGAGGGAATCCGGCGGCGTAGAAAAGCGACCGGAGGCGGGAGTGGAGGGAGAGGGAGTGAGGGAGGAGGGAGGAGGAGAGGAGGAGTGAAGCAGAGAAGGGGAGTGCTAAAATGGCAGCGGCTGTGAAGAAATTGTAGTGGTGGAGGAAAGTATGGATGGAAGTTCTGATGATTTGGACGGTGGTTCCCATGGCAGAAGTCCGGCGCCGGAGAAGATGGATGAGGGTGGCGAGTGGGAAGTTATGGTGTTGATATGGAGATGGAGGGAGGGATATTTGGTGCATTAGATGAATGGACAGGCCACCAACTAAAAGCTAACAAACCCTATACCCATCCATGGAGTCGTTTCTATTTGTATCCCACCACTTTTTTCTCAATTTTTTTTAACAAAAACCGAAACAAAATAAATACAAAATGTTACACCAAAAAAGTTGGAGAGACTTATTTTAGTGTTTTGTTTAGTATTAACATCTTAGGTGGCTTTTGTTTTATAAAAAGTGTTGTTTTGAATTTTGATTTTTAAGAGGTAGTTCGGAAGTCTGAAATCTAAATCACTAAGATTGTTTGTTTTTGAAAATTGACAAACGTTTGAATATAGATAATTGTGTATTTTATCCCTTAAAAATTCGACTTAAATACACCAATTGAATTTGAAGTGAGCATCAATGATCGAAGAATGGAAAGAAAATAATGCAGGCTTAATCATATCTCACACATCAAATTTCCCGATTTAAGTAAATCAAGATGTTATGGAAAGCCAACACACAGGTCTACATGCAATCTTCGCGTTTTGCGTTTTGCAAATTCGGGGTATATTTGGGCTAAAACCAACGTTGAAATCGAAAAATGGTGTTGGAGGAAATAAGAGTTAATTAAATGGATATGTTATCACTTAATTTATCAGATGACATTAAGGGTTAGGAGACTCTGAAAAAGAAAAAAAAGGCTTGAATTGTTTTATGTCTAATTAAATCAGATATAAGTGACAAATAAGAGTTTTTTGTTTTAAAAAAACAAACGCCATTTTGCTGTTAAAAATTTAATTATGAATAATAACCTCGATAATATGGGTTTATATAAAAAAGAAGATTGTAGATATATGCATTGAAAATTGAGGTGGATATCTACAACGAGGACATGTATCTTTGAAATTTAAAATGGTTAGTTTGCTAAATAAACCTTTAACCTATAGTTTTCTCGAAAAAAGAATTCTATTTGTATAAACAATTAATTATGTAATAACTTTGATACAAATGGATATAAAGTTGAGAAATATTATTAGTAGCATTCATTGTGTTAAGTATATACAAATAAAATCATATTATAAATGTTACATTGTTTTTTTAACATGAATTTTGATGGTGTTACTCTATATTATTCCTAAACTTAGTAATATTTTGTTATTTAGAAAGAAAACCATTTACCGACTATCAACATCGAAGGGTGTTTGTATTTTAATATAAATTATACAACCAAATTGGCTTATGTCGTTTTTGTAGATATTAGAATAAACTACAACTTTGGTCCTTCTAATTTGCAAACAATGAAATTGTCCCCTATTTTGCAAAAAAAATGTAAGAATAATCATTGTATTATGCATTTTGCATTGAAAATGGTATGGTAACCATAATTTTGTTAATTCTGGTGCCACAATGTGCCTCTAAAAGAAGGGTAATTTCGTCTTTTTTGAATTATTTTTTAGTGTACCAATTTATATAGTCTATGTACAAGTATGATCAACATTAAAAAAAAACAAGAAGATATAAATTAATGCCACGCCTCTCATTATAGCATGTCGACGACTGCAACCCCCTATCTTCGTCGACATCACCCACCACAACAACTCCGATTTCATTTGATTTCTACCCTTTTCCATTCTCCAACTTCCAAAACCACCGATCACCTTCTGCTTCACAAAGGCTGCTTCTTCGTGAATCCTTACATAACAAAACAATAGACACATACACACACTAATAGAGCTGGTTAGAGACATGAAGGCGATTTTGGGTTTGGTGTTGGTTTTTTTCCCAAGGCGATAGAGAAATCAACAAGGATGGGCGAAAGACATAGCAGTCACAACAAAGGGGTCTCCATGTTTTGGTGTGTGTGTGTGTGTGTGTGTCAGTGTGTGTGTGTGTGTGTGAGAGAGAGAGAGAGAGAGAGGAGTTTTTTTTTGAAAAAAACAAGACATACTAACATTAATGAACGAGATTACAAGGAGTGTTACTATGATCAGACATAAAACTAGGAAGACTTAACAGGGTAGTATGACTAGGTAAGTTTTGAGCATTCCTAGCAAGGGTGTTGTAATACCCCGGGTAAGTTTGTTAGTTAAATTCGAGTTCCGTTAAATTTATTTAACTTTATAATTAGTGTTTAGGGTAAGTTTAGGTAAATTTATAAGTTTAAGGGTGAATTGGTTAATTGTGAATAGTTTAAGGCTAAGAGTGTAAATTAGTTTGATAATATCTTATTAGGTTGTCCAGATATTTTCATTTACAGCAGAAAATCAGTAGGTGTTGTATGTGTTTTGAGAGAAAGAGAGAAAGAAGAAAAAGGAAGGGTTAGGGCTCCATTTGGTGTGTTTGGAGGTGATTACAGGTATGTTCCTTTACAAATTATGTATGTAATTGATAGTAGATAGTTTCTATCGGAGTAGAATCGTTCATTTCATGTTTAGGATTGATTCTGTCGATTTCTGGGTAAAAAAGTAGTCAAACCGACAGAGGTTTCCGGATAGGATGAAGGTATCCGGGTAGTTTTGATGAATGTGTCCGGTAGTTTTAGCTGATGGTGTCCGGAAGTGTTCTAGTGGTGTCCGGACAGGTCCTTTACCCGGTAAGTTCCTCTTTTCCATAAGTGTCCGGTTAAAATGAGATACCGGATGGTATCCGGATTGATTTGGTGTCCGGGTGTTATCCGGATTATTAATGTTGTCCGGATAGTTATGACGTCCGGATTGAACATGCTGTCCGGAAAGTTGGGGTTGTTCGGATTGGTTGTGTTGTCCGGAAAGCCCTGTTGTCCGGATAGTTTTGTGTTGTCCGGATAGTTTAGCTGTTTGATCAATTTTGAGAGTTTAGATGCTTTTGGGTATCCAATAACCCGTGTCTTGTTAATTATTGGATGGGAAATGAATGAGGACTGAATGCATTATGGACTCGACTTAAGTTCGGGTTTGGGGGTTACATTTGAGGATTAGAGTTATCTAGAGTACTTAGCTTTAGTAAGACGTACGTGTTCTATTTGGTAAAGAGATATTTGTGTTTAATTATTTCAGATACTGTGAATCGAAGGTGAAAGCTGAGTTCTTTGTGGTAGGAGTTTTGGATAAGCAAACAAGTGAGTTTTTACTTAAAATGTTTTCTAACTGGAATACATATATGTGAATAAGTGTAATAATGTGCATATGATGTTTATATGAGTATTACACTGCATGAGTGCTAGTTGGCCGGGCTTAGGACCGATGTATGTTGGCTGTACAGATGGACAGTGGTGTTGGTTGTATTCAGTACAGTGGTGTAAATTAATTAATTGGCTCGCAACCAATTAATATGGCCAAGAGAATGAGATGGAAAGATACATGATGCATGAGTCTTAATTGGTATTCTTATGTGAATTATGTGTATGATGTTGTGCAAATGGTTTTTAACTAACGGGGATTTTCTCACTAGACCTCAAGGTCTAACCCTCATTTTGTTTTAAAAATATGTATTCCAGGTCGTGGATCGAGTAAGAGCAAATAAGAAGGTTAAACCGCGAATAGTTTTGGAGGACTATGTAGTTGAAGACTATGATGTGTTTAGTAGATATAGCATGTTGTTAGTAATGATGTAATTTACTATGTAAACGTTTGTAATGATGTACTGAATGTTTGTAAAAGACTAGGGGACCGTATTTGTTATATAATGTATCTCTTGTTTTAACGACGTTATGCAATGTATGCTATTTGAACTATGATGGGAAATCCGGGTTGTTACAGATGGTATCAGAGCCCTAGTTTAAGGGATTTAGGTATTAGTATCTGTACCTAGACTTAAACTGCATGTGAAGTAGGATGTCCCTATTATTGTAGAACCTTGGGGTGTTAAATATAAAAAGGTAGAAGGAACATCATGTAAGGTAATTTCATTTTACACCTGGCCAGTGTAATTGTGATCTTACAGGTACATGTTTGAACTGGAATACCTTGTTATATGGGGTATGTGCTTATGTGTTATTAACCTTGTCTGAATCAACAGAATGGCAAGTGGTACTAGACAAACGAATCGGGAAGGAGGAGGAAATCCGAATAGAACAAACCCAACAGTCGGAGGAAGGGGAAGAGGGGGAGAAAGAGGTGGAGGCAGAATTGGAGGCAGAATTGGGGGTAGAACTGGGAGTGGAGCTCCGCCGCGAGGTAATGAATTTGTTACTAGGGACGATTTAACAGCCGAAATGGGAAGACTGCAGACCAGTATACAAGCCATGTTTGATCGAACTCGTCATAATGAAGCTGATACAACAGATCCTGGTCAGGAAGACGAGATGCCTATTACACCTACAATCACACCAGTACTAAGAAAGTGTGACTATAAAATGTTCTTAAGTTGTAAGCCTCCAACTTATTCGGGAGATCGGGATCCAGTGAAGGCTATGAAGTGGCTGAAGGAAATAGAAGCTATCTTCAAGACTAGTAAATGCGCTGAAGAGGATAGATTACTCTATGGAACTGCAATGTTGAAAGGCGATGCCCTATACTGGTGGGAAGCACATATGTCCTCGGGAGGATCTGATATATATTCTACTTACTCTTGGGAAGAATTCGTGATAGCTTTCAGGAAACAATTTTGTCCTCAAGCCGCAGTTAAACAATTGGAAGGGGAGTTTATGAACTTGCAGCAAGGGAGTTTGTCAGTTCGGGACTACACCGCTCGTTTCTTGGAAAAGTCTCGTTTTGCGGAATACTACGTTGCTACGGAGGCCATGAAGATTGAAAGGTTTATCTTTGGATTGAATGCAGAAGTCAGAAGTTTTGTGATTGCTAAAGGACCAGAAACTTTCTCCGCCACAGTAGACGCCGCGGAAATCGTGGAACAAGATAAAGGGAGAAGTACTAGTGATAATAATGTGGGGAAAAGAAAGTGGGAAGGACCGCAGTATGATCCGAAGAAGTCCAGGTTTCAGCGATTTGATAACCGTCCACCTTTCCGACCAGTTGAAAGACCTTGCCCAAAGTGCCATCGTTTTCATCAAGGAAGTTGTCAAGTGGATCCTAGAAACTGTTATAAGTGTGGAAAGATCGGTCATATTGCTAAAGATTGTCGAGTAGTTAGATTTTGTTACTCGTGCAATTCTCCTGATCACCTTCAGTCTGATTGTCCACTGGGGAGATTACAACCGGGTGGTACGTCAGTAAGACCAACGGGTGTTAGACCGGTAGTACCAAGGCCAGAAGTACCAAGAGCAAGGGGTCGTGCCTTCCAGATGACAGAGCAAGAAGCAGATGAGACTCCCGATGTGGTTACAGGTACATTCTTAATAAATTCTACACGTGCTAAAGTGTTATTTGATTCCGGTGCAAACCGATCGTTTGTGTCGCCTTCTTTTGTTGCCTATATGCATTTAAAGCCTAAAGTGTTAGATCATGCGTTAATGGTAGATACGGCTAATGATAATCAAGTACCGGTTAGTGAGGTATTTGATGGTTGTGTGATAAACATAGATGGGTGTGGAGTGCCTATTCAGTTATTTCCTATAGCCTTGATCGAGTTTGATGTGGTAGTGGGAATGGATTGGTTAGCCGAGAATCAGGCTAATATAGTTTGTGATAAGAAGTTGATAAATGTTGTCTTACCTGAGAAGGGACCAGTAGTGATTTATGGTGACCGTAGAAATCATCAGTCTTGCCTTATCTCTTTGTTGAAAGCTTGTAAGTGTATCAATAAAGGTTGCTCAAGTTACTTAGCTTATGTGATAGATACTAAGCTAGAAAAGAATAAGTTGGGAGATATTCCGGTTGTTCTTGAATTTCCGGAAGTTTTTCCAGAAGATTTGACTAGCCTTTCGCCCGTTAAACAAGTAGAGTTTGGTATAGATCTGATTCCTGGAGTCGCTCCTGTTGCCTGTGCACCGTATCGTTTGGCACCTCCAGAGATGAAAGAGATGATGACTCAACTGCAGGATCTTTCAGATAAAGGCTTCATCAGACCTAGTTCTTCGTCGTGGGGAGCACCGGTTCTGTTTGTGAAAAAGAAGGATGGTTCGATGAGGATGTGTATTGATTATCGGGAACTGAATAAACGCACGATCAAGAACAAATATCCGCTTCCCAGAATTGATGACCTCTTCGATCAATTAGTTGGAGCTTGTTATTTCTCCAACATTGATCTAAGATCTGGCTACCATCAACTGAAGGTTAAAGAAGAAGACGTTCTGAAAACTGCTTTTCGCACACGGTATGGTCACTATGAATTCTTAGTGATGCCTTTTGGATTGACGAATGCTCCAGCTGCTTTTATGGATCTAATGAACCGAGTATGTAAGCCATATCTCGATAAATTTGTTATTGTGTTTATCGATGATATCCTTATCTACTCCCGATCCAAAGAAGAGCACGCGCAACATCTTCGTTTAATTCTGAAATTGTTGAAGAAGGAACAGTTATACTCTAAGTTATCTAAGTGTGAATTCTGGCTACGGGAAGTTCAGTTTCTGGGGCATGTAGTTTCCGAGAAAGGTATTCAAGTTGATCCGACGAAGGTAGAAGCAATTGAAAAATGGGAACCGCCGAAGACGCCAACGAAAGTACGAAGTTTTCTGGGTTTAGCCGGTTACTATCGAAAGTTTATACATGATTTCTCTCGTATCGCGACGCCTTTGACTAAGCTGACTCGAAAGAATCTAAAGTTTGAATGGAAAGCAAAACATGATGAAGCATTTAGGATATTAAAAGAGAAACTTTGCAGTGCGCCGATTTTGTCACTACCGGAAGGTTCCGAAGACTTTGTTGTATATAGTGATGCTTCCAAACTGGGATTGGGATGTGTACTTATGAAGCATGGGAAGGTTATTGCTTATGCTTCTCGTCAGTTAAAAGATCATGAAAGACAGTATCCTACACACGACATGGAACTGGCAGCAGTTGTTTTCGCGTTGAAGATTTGGAGACATTACCTTTACGGCTCTAAATGTCAAATGTATACTGATCATAAAAGTCTCCAACATCTTTTCTATCAGAAGGAACTAAATATGAGGCAAAGAAGATGGCTAGAATTGGTGAATGATTACGATTGTGAAATCCTTTATCATTCGGGAAAGGCGAATGTGGTAGCTGATGCACTAAGTCGTCAAGAAAGGAGCGGAACAATAAAAGCTATTGCATTACGAACTGAGCTTCTACCTAACATTTTCGACGAACTGAAGAAGTGTCAAGTAGAAGCCTATCAGGAAGGATATTTGAAATCAGAACGGTTAGTGGGGTTATCAGCATTACTAGTGAAAGATGATTGTAGGTTGTTGTGTTTGGGTAACAGAATCTGGGTGCCTCGTTTGGGTGGTTTACGTGACCGGGTACTACAAGAAGCTCATCAATCACGTTTTTCTATTCACCCAGGTACGAATAAGATGTATAAAGACCTGAAACAATTTTATTGGTGGCCTGGAATAAAAAGAAGCATTGCTCAGCATGTGGAAGGCTGTACTACTTGTAAGAAGGTAAAGATTGAACATCAAAAGCCGTTTGGTCAGTTGCAACGGTTAGAAATACCTATGTGGAAATGGGATCAGATTACTACAGATTTTATCACGAAGCTACCAAGGACTCCGAAGGGATTTGATGCCATTTGGGTGATCGTTGACAGATTGACGAAGTCTTCTCACTTCCTACCAATAAAAGAAACTGATTCGTTGGAACGATTAGCCAAGTTGTACATCAACGAATTAGTAACACGACATGGAGTTCCAATTTCGATTATCTCTGATCGTGACTGCTGTTTTACCTCAAGATTCTGGAGATGTTTTCAAAAGGAAATGGGAACGCAGATAAAGTTAAGTACAACGTATCATCCTCAAACTGACGGTCAGAGTGAACGGACGATTCAGACTTTAGAAGACATGCTCCGGGCTTGCATTGTTGATTTTGGGGGATCATGGGATAAGCATTTACCGTTGATTGAATTTGCTTACAATAACAATTACCATTCCAGCATACAAGCGGCACCGTTTGAAGTTCTGTATGGTAGAAAATGCCGAACACCTTTGTGCTGGAACGAAGTGGGAGAGAAACTGTTAGCCGGGACAGATATAGTCCTGTTGACCGCGGATAAGATTTCTCAGATTCGGGCACGTTTGAAAGTAGCACAAGACAGACATAAAAACTACGCCGACCGACGCCGAAAACCGTTAGAGTTCCAAGTTGGAGATTTTGTGATGTTAAAAGTCTCGCCTTGGAAAGGAGTCATTCGATTTGGGAAACAGGGTAAACTGAGCTCGAGGTACATTGGACCGTTTGCAATCATAGAAAGGATCGGTGAAGTAGCCTATAGGTTAGATCTTCCGCCAGAGTTGAGCAGGATTCATAACGCGTTTCATGTATCGAATTTCCGAAAGTGTTTGGTTATGCCGGATCAGACAGTTTCTCTACCAGATATACAAGTTGATGAAAAGCTGAATTATGTGGAGGAACCTGAAGCCATAGTTGACCACAAAGTTAAAGTGTTGCGGAACAAAGTAATCAGACAAGTGAAAGTTCAGTGGAGACATCATAAGGGTCAGGGTGCTACTTGGGAATCAGAATCAGAAATGAGAACTAAGTACCCGCACCTTTTTGCCTAAACCGAATTCCGGGACGGAATTCTTTTAAGGGGGAGATGATGTAATACCCCGGGTAAGTTTGTTAGTTAAATTCGAGTTCCGTTAAATTTATTTAACTTTATAATTAGTGTTTAGGGTAAGTTTAGGTAAATTTATAAGTTTAAGGGTGAATTGGTTAATTGTGAATAGTTTAAGGCTAAGAGTGTAAATTAGTTTGATAATATCTTATTAGGTGTCCAGATATTTTCATTTACAACAGAAAATCAGTAGGTGTTGTATGTGTTTTGAGAGAAAGAAGAAAAAGGAAGGGTTAGGGCTCCATTTGGTGTGTTTGGAGGTGATTACAGGTATGTTCCTTTACAAGTTATGTATGTAATTGATAGTAGATAGTTTCTATCGGAGTAGAATCGTTCATTTCATGTTTAGGATTGATTCTGTCGATTTCTGGGTAAAAAAGTAGTCAAACCGACAGAGGTTTTCGGATAGGATGAAGGTATCAGGGTAGTTTTGATGAATGTGTCCGGTAGTTTTAGCTGATGGTGTCCGGAAGTGTTCTAGTGGTGTCCGGACAGGTCCTTTACCCGGTAAGTTCCTCTTTTCCATAAGTGTCCGGTTAAAATGAGATACCGGATGGTATCCGGATTGATTTGGTGTCCGGGTGTTATCCGGATTATTGATGTTGTCCGGATAGTTATGACGTCCGGATTGAACATGCTGTCCGGAAAGTTGGGGTTGTCCGGATTGGTTGTGTTGTCCGAAAAGCCCTGTTGTCCGGATAGTTTAGCTGTTTGATCAATTTTGAGAGTTTAGATGCTTTTGGGTATCCAATAACCTGTGTCTTGTTAATTATTGGATGGGGAATGAATGAGGACTGAATGCATTATGGACTCGACTTAAGTTCGGGTTTGGGGGTTACATTTGAGGATTAGAGTTATCTAGAGTACTTAGCTTTAGTAAGACGTACGTGTTCTATTTGGTAAAGAGATATTTGTGTTTAATTATTTCAGATAATGTGAATCGAAGGTGAAAGTTGAGTTCTTTGTGGTAGGAGTTTTGGATAAGCAAACAAGTGAGTTTTTACTTAAAATGTTTTCTAACTGGAATACATATATGTGAATAAGTGTAATAATGTGCATATGATGTTTATATGAGTATTACACTGTATGAGTGCTAGTTGGCCGGGCTTACGACCGGTGTATGTTGGCCGTACAGAGGGACAGTGGTGTTGGCTGTATTCAGTACAGTGGTGTAAATTAATTAATTGGCTCGCAACCAATTAATATGGCCAAGAGAATGAGATGGAAAGATACATGATGCATGAGCCTTAATTGGTATTCTTATGTGAATTATGTGTATGATGTTGTGCAAATGGTTTTTAACTAACGGGGATTTTCTCACTAGACCTCAAGGTCTAACCCTCATTTTGTTTTAAAAATATGTATTCCAGGTCATGGATCGAGTAAGAGCAAATAAGAAGGTTAAACCGCTAATAGTTTTGGAGGACTATGTAGTTGAAGACTATGATGTGTTTAGTAGATATAGCATATTGTTAGTAATGATGTAATTTACTATGTAAACGTTTGTAATGATGTACTGAATGTTTGTAAAAGACTAGGGGACCGTATTTGTTATATAATGTATCTCTTGTTTTAACGACGTTATGCAATGTATGCTATTTGAACTATGTTGGGAAATCCGGGTTGTTACAGGTGTGAGCCGTATCATTGGCGTGTCTCCGGACAAAGTTAATGGTGAACCCGCTTGAGTGGGAGAGAAGAGATCTGCACCGATCAATGAGAGACCCGAATTCTGAGAGATCACCCGTATCAGTTTTGATAGCGTTGACAACCAGTTTGGCATTGGTTTCGAAAACAACCCGTTGGTGGCCGTGTTCCAAAACCCAATCAATCGTATACGCAAGTGCCATAACCTCACAATCCTTAACAGGGGGAGTGCCCACATCGATTGTGGAATGGCACTCAATAATAGAACCATGGTGGTCGCGGAGGATCGCCCCGGAGCCCCATTGGTTGGAGGCGGAGAAGATCGTTGCATCGATGTTACATTTAAGAGAACCCATTGGTCATTTATGCACGCGGTCAAAAAAGAAGAGAAGTCCTCCGAAAGGTTCGCTTTCGAGACGATACGGTCCCATAGATTTGCCTCCTTCCAAACCTTGATGGAGACCGGGCACCCGATAAAAAGGTGCCAATTGTTTTTTGGGTTGGACCCACAAAGGGCACAAAGACACGAGACGTTGATGCCCGGTTTTTTAAGGTTCTCCCGGTGGGGGAGGACATCATTACCCAATCTCCAAATGAAACTTCTAACTTTATGGGGAATTTTGGCCTTCCAAATATGACTTCACTTAATACCGAAAGGAGGAATGGGAGGGTTGTGGTTGAAGTTCATCAAAAATTTATAACCACTTTTAACCGAGAAGACGCCTTATGGTTAAAATGCCAAATCAAACGGTCCCGCCCCCCCCGCAAAAACGAGGGATCTTAAGAATCTCTCATCGGTCACGGGTAGAGAAAGTTCGAATTAGACGAGCATGATCCCAACCGTTTGAGCTAGATGAGAAAAGATGGCAAACGCGAAGGTCGCCGTCAACGGGATTTGGAGAACTTTCCACCCAAAAATTGTGGTCGTCGCGAAGCCACAGATCTTTCCAAACGGAGATAGACTCCCCATTACCGACATTCCATCTATAGCCTTTTTTAACACCTTGTGGGCACTCCAAATACTTCGCCAAACGAAACTTGGGTTATGGCCCATATTTGCATCAAAAAAATTCCACTTAGGATAATATTTGGCCTTGAAAACCCGACTTACCAAAGTATCCGGGTGAGAGAGAAGTCTCCAACCTTGCTTGTCCAACAAGGCTAGATTAAAGGCCGAAAAGTTACGGAAGCCAAGACCCCCTAAAGATTGAGGAGTACAAAGCTTTTCCCAAGCTAACCAATTAATGGAACGGGAACCATCCCTTTTAGAACTCCACCAAAAAGTATTTAGGAGACGATGAATATCCTTCAAGAGGGAGTTTGGGAGCAAGAACACACTCATAAAAAAGACCGGGATGGCTTGGGTCGCCGCCTTAATAAGCGTGAGTCTCCTCGCACTCGAGATCGGTTTATGTCGCCATTTGACAAGGCGTTGCCAAATTTTGTCCTTAATATGGCGGAAAATGGCTTTCTTATTTCGGCCAATCAAGGACGAAAGACCCAAGTACTTTCCCGTATTAAGAGGATTCGTCACCCCAAAAATATTTGAAATAATATCCTTTGAGGTTGGATCGAGGTTGCTACTACACATAATACCCGATTTGTCAAAATTGACCGCCAACCCGGACGCTTGTTCAAAATTATAAAGGATCGTCTTGAGGGCCGTACATTCCTCAACGTTAGCTTGACAAAAAAGGAAGGCATCGTCCGCAAAGAGGAGGTGCAAGACGGACGGTGCATGTCTTGTCACACGACACCCATGAATAAGATTTCTAGAGGTTGCGTCCGCCATGAGAGTTGAGAGGCCCTCCATGCAAAGAATAAAGATGTACGGGGAGAGCGGGTCGCCTTGACGGAGGCCCCGTTTTGGGTAAATTGGTCCCCTGATGTCGTTGTTGATCCGGACAAAGTAACGAACCGTGGTGATGCATAACATGACCATGTCCACCCATCTCCCCGAAAAACCCATTTTGGAAAGGATAAGTCGGATGTAATTCCAATCGAGTCTATTATAGGCTTTTCTAATATCGATCTTGAGGGCAACATCACCGATTTTTTTCCGGGTGTTTCACTTCATGCTATGGAGTAGCTCGAAGGCAAGGAGGATGTTGTCCGTTATGAGTCTACCCTTAATGAAAGACGATTGGTTCTCCGAGACCACTTTCAGGATAATTTTTTTGAGATGGTTTGCAAGGACCTTTGTTATGATTTTTAAAACTACGTTGCAGAGAGCAATGGGGCGTAGATCCTTCATAGTGGTCGGGGAGGAACACTTTGGGATGAGGGTAATGATGGTGTCGTTAATACCTTCGGGAAAAGATCTATTACGGAGCCACGAGACGCCCGTCGAGAAGATGGTGTCCCCAGTCACGTCCCAATAGTGTTGGAAAAATCGAGGATTAAAGCCATCGGGGCCCGGAGCTTTATCGGGGCACATTTGAAAGAGGGTTTCTTTCAACTCACCCTTATTGAAAGGAGCATCAAGGAGAGCATTGTCGTTTGCCGAGATACTAATCCTCACCTTGTCGGTGATGAGGTTACAGAACCATTACTCTCCGAGAAGAGGTTTTTGAAGTAATACGTGGCAAGGAAGCAAAGATCCACGGGGTCCGTCACCCAAGACCCATCAACATTTTGGAGGCGTCGGATATGGTTCTTTTTTCTCCTCCCATTGGCGTGGGCGTGGAAGAATTTAGTATTTAAGTCCCCTTCACGAAGCCAATATTTTTTTGCTCTTTGCTTCCAATGTTCCTCCTCCTTGACAATAAGAGAAAGCATTTTTTTGTTGGTGGCGTCGAACTCGCAAGCGTTGGCGGGGGAGGCATGGTCCCGGAGAAAAGTGAGCTTTTGGCAACAGTTATTGAGCTCAATCCTATGGGAAACATGAAGGTTACGTCCCAATTACGAAGTTTTTCGGCTACCGAAGAGAGTCGGTTTGGGAGATCACAAGAGGATCCGTGATTCCAAGCATTTATAACAAGAGGATCAAGACCCGCCTCGTGGAACCATTTGTTTTCGAACCGAAAAAAATTAAAGTTAGAGCGACTCGTCTCATGAAACTCATGGGTGTGGAGGAGAATAGAAGAGTGATCGGAGATAGGGCTAACCAAGTTCTCCACCCAAGCATTGGGGAAGAGATTTGACCAAGAAGGAGAGCCTACCGCACGGTCAAGGCGCTCCCACACTTCGTTAACTTTGCCTTTGTGTCTACACCACGTAAAGGGAAATCCATGCATGGGTATATCGTTGAGGTTACAATCCGAAAGGGCGTCCCGAAACCCGTTAATACACCAATCCGGGTGATCAAGGAGGCCCTTTTTTCTTGTTGTGAGGTGAGATGGATTGGTGGAGCGGGTGGCAAGGGAACATAGGAGATTCCACGAGTCTCTACGTCTACCACGTTCGGGGAAGCCATAGAATCCCGTAATCCTCCAAACTCCATAAATTTGGTCATTGAGGTGGAGATCGATAAAATATTGTGAATACGACAAAAGCGAAACATTTGATATGCCATTCCATAAAACACAAATACCACCACTGCGGTCGTTACAATCAACGACGATACAATTTTCAAAACCCAAACTAACTTTGACAACATCGATTCTAGATTGCGCAACAAGTGTTTCAAATAACATCGGGTCGGTAGCTTCGGAGGAGGTCCTTCAGGACCGGAACTGCACGCGGGTTGCTCAAGCCCCGGCAGTTCCAAGCCATGATCTTCATTGGTCTAGGCAGGCCCGTTGAAACGGACCCGCCTCTGGTTCGTTGAGGAGAGATGGCGTAGCCATGGGGGTGGGGAGAATCCATAGTTTTCAGCGAATCATTAGAAGACGACATCTCAATCTTGGATTTTTTGCCGCCGGTCGATCTAGCCCTATCCTTGATGGAAATGCGTTTTCGACTCATAAAACCCTCAGCTTGTTTAGTCGGGACCACAAGTGTATCAGTGTCGAGATTGGCAGTAGTTGGTTTTGTAAGAGGGTGGTGGTTGAGAGTTACACCTTCGTGGGTGGTAACCTTAGTGTGTTGGGTGTTGTGGGTTCTGCATGGGACATTTTGCATGGTAGAAGGCATGCAAGCCGTAGGGTGGGTTTGGGAGGGGGTGGGGTGTAACATCCTGAATTTTCAATATTAGTATTTTAAATGAGAATTGGGATTTATTTGTATTTTGGGTTAAACCTTGAAATTATATGGAAAGTTTATAATTCAATGGGGTTAAAAGATAATTAACCAAAGTTTGATGTTACTTTTGGAATTAATGAAACTTGGAGGTGTAATTGGTCATTTTGGAATGTATGTATGAATAAAATAGCTGAAATCAGATATTTATCTGATTCTTTGTGGTTGGGTCGGTCAAAAGGCAGAGAGAAAGAGAGAAAAAGGAGAAAAGAGAAAGAAAGGAAAAACAAGGATTGGGTCTTCAAATTGGTAAGGAATTGAACATGGCTTTTGATAAATCTTGTTGTAGATGTATGTTTGTAAACGAATATGTGTATTGTTTAGGTTTTCAAAATCGTTTACGGCAGATTAGAATCAAATTGTGCAAGAAAGTGAGTTTTCTTCAAGAAGGTGAGTTCATTTGTTGTTTGTGCAAATCCGTGTTTATATGTTAAATTAAACCTTGTAATGGCTGTATAAACTGTTTGTGGACTGAATGGAATGGTTTAGAATGAGCTTAATAGAACAGAAACGAATCTGGATCGATTATTGGGCTGCAGGCCGTGGTTTTTGGATAAAACCACGTATCCGAAAACTTGTGCGATGAAGGTATCCGGACGGATCGAAGTATCCGGTAAGTTTCAATCTTTTGTAAGTATCCAGATAGAATTAGTTACCGGATGGTATCCGGATTGCTTTAGTTTCCGGGTGTTGTCCGGATTTGAGGGTATCCGGAAAGTATGGTTTATCCGGAAAGTTGTAGTTATCCGGAAAGAAGTATTGTCCGGACAGTTTAGGGGTATCCGGAAACCCCTGTTGTCCGGACACTTTTGAGAAATTGAGAATGTTAGGTTCTGATGGCTGGATGCTGTTTCTAGATGTTTTGTCTGGTTAAGTTTTCTAAAAATTTTCTAGGGGCGCTGCCCCCAGACCCCGTGCTAAGTCGCCGAAGGGGGGGCAGTTGAGGATGAAAATACGATAGGTTATCTAGTATTCTCAGAGTTAAGAATATGATATGAGATGTGGCGTGATATGTTGTTATGCATATACGTTAGTAAAGTGTAATGGATCTATAGGCACTAATGGTTATGTACACGTGGAATAGATGAAGGTTAGTCATTATTCTGATGTGTGTAGTACTAATGGTTATGTACACGTGGAATAGATGAAGGTTAGTCATTATTCTGATGTGTATAGTACTAATGGTTATGTACACGTGGAATAGATGAAGGTTAGTCATTATTCTGATGTGTGTGAGAAACCCTGGAATAAACGTAATTCCCGGTTTCTAAGGAAGAAGAGGGATTGACATACGTAATTGTGATCTCTACTTCCTTTTCTAAGAAATGGGCATGTGTATATTGCGATTTCTTAGGTGGGAGCATTAATCTAGAATCTGAGAAAGATTCGTAGTGCGGCTCTGGAATAGGATATGAATGGAAATGGGCATGTGTATATTGCGATTTCTGGAATAAGAGTATTAATCTAGAATCAGTGAAGATTCGTAGTGTGGCTCTAAGACATGATATGATGATGGAATGTGTGTCAGTCATATTCATGAGATTGGATGAAAATCGTGTTAACGGAATAGAGTTACACGTATGGTAAGAAAAAGGGTAATCAGGTTTGATATAACTTATTTACATTGATTTTGCAAATATTATTGTGGAAACGAATGTTCTCACTAGGCGTTGGCCTAATCGTTTCAAATGATATTTTCTTACCAGGTACCAGCTCGGGAAAATAAAGGGTTGTGGGACGAGCGTTTTGGAATAGCAAGGAAGTCAATTAACAGAAGGAGATTTTGAGGGATTGCTTAAATAACTTAGTTAATCTGATTATAGTGACATAATTAGATTAATAGGTTATTTGTAGAATCCTGTATCTGTAATGGTACTCTTGATGATTAATTCACTTGCTATTTATGTAAGTTTGAAGTTTATATTATCATAACTTGTGGAAATTTGAGGTTCAAATTAGCCCGGAATTTGGGGCGTTACATGGGGGGAATAGGGGGGTGGGTGGTGGGGCCCCTAGGTATGAAGGTGTATGGATGGGAGGGTTAATGGTAGTACTAGGTGTATGGGGAGGGGTGTCATCAGTGGTGTTTGTCTTGGAATTGGGCAGCAAGAGATAAGGCATGGTAGCATTTCTCTTGTCACTTTGTGTGATGATTACTGGTTGGTCAACTAAAGTACTTGGGGGGAGTCAAATCAGCCAAAGGTGTAGGGACTAGAGAGTTACACGTTGGGTAAAGGAGGGTTTGGGTTGTTTTGGAAACTTCCAGGGATGGCTTTTGAGTGATATAGTCAACTAGGTGAGTAGAGATGGGATGGTTTACCTTTTTTGGTTGGGACCCACTCCCAAAGTAGAAAGTGATTTTGCCTTTATCATTGTTTGAGGTATGGGTACCTTTTGCCGTCGGTATGCTAGGTGATCGAAAGCTTTCGCCGGAGAAGCTGTTGTTCCCATCTCCTGCCGAGGTATCGGCCTGAATTTTTCCGGTGGGGGGTCCTTCCAAATCCTGGATTTTCCACTCCTTATTTGCAAAAAAAGGGGTGAAACAGCCCCCACATTGCTTCCCGAGAGCCAAGGGCCGTAGAGTTGCCATAGTTTCCTGTCCGGATCATCCGGGTCTCGTATCACCACCGGCTTGTTTGTGCAACCAAGATTTTCGTGACCCTATAACCCACATCTATAGCAGATTAATGGGAGTCTCTCATAATTGAACTGGAGCCATTTCTTCCTTCCGTCATAGTTTATAAAAATTCCGACACAAGGTCGAGTATCGACCGGAACGTTGACCCTCGTAACAGTATAAGCTCGAATCATATTTGAGTTCAGCATTAGGATCGGCCGCCTTAATCCAAGAGCTGAGGTTGTTTCTTGTGAAAAGACGTAAAGGAATGTTGTTTATGGAAAGCATGAGGGGTATGGTATCAAGTTTTGCATCCTGCCAGTTCCCGGACTCCGGCCAGGAGGATCCAATAAGGAAACCCCCCGAGAAAATCCATGGGATACGTTGAAGGACCCAGTCTTGGTCCGTCGGAGAGGCAAAAGAGAGGCTGAAAAAGAAGCTTTTCGGGTCGTCACGTAGGTGTTTTACCTGCCAACTTCCCTTGAACTTCCACATCCGGGTGAAGATGTTTTTCAAGAAAGAAGTAGAACAGCCTTTTCGGGAGAAAACTCTCGCCACCATCGAGGTCTCGACAAAGAAGTCCAACTTAAGTTCCTCAACCGCCTGGACGAGCAGATTCTCGGTAGCATCTTCCACGACCACCAAGGATGGGTCGTTGTTGGAGACTTGGAGTTTGGTGGTTAACATGGTCAGGTCGTCGATGGCTTCTGGTGGTGTACCCATGGAGAAGGAGATAGCGTGGTAGAGAGAGGCCTGGGGAGGGTAGCGAGAGGAGGCTTGATGAGAGAGCACAAGCAGAGAACTCGCCGGAGAAGGAGTCGGGGAAAGGAGCTTGGAAACTCAACGACAAGGAATGTCACCCACAGAGGGAATCAAGTTTTAATTTACTTTGATGAAGTTAGAGAGAGAGGAGTTGTTGCCTGCAAAAGAGTTGTTTTCGGTGTAGTAAGTTTCATGTTTTGTTGCTGAAAATGAATTGTTAGGGAAGTCACCAGAAATGAGAGGAGAGAAAAAAGTTTTTGTTTTTCTTCTTTCTAAAACATAATATTTTATTATTATTAATTAATTTAAAAAACTTTAAATAAATAAGTAAAAAAAACAAAAATGTCTCTCACGGGCACATTGAGTAGCTAACAACACTACAAGCAATAGAGTTCAGGTCATGAACTATTTTAAAACAAAATGCAAATCGAAGGACTATTCTTGCCCTTTTTACAAAAGATGAACCATTTTCATAGTTTTGTACAAAGCAAAGGGACGAAATTTGTAGTTTATTTTAGATATTAAGTCAAAAAAATGTTTTGGATTTCAACTGTTTCATCGAATATTTCTTTTAGTTAAATAAAAAATATTAATTTATTCAAAAATAATAATTCATTGTATTTTAATAGAGACAACTTGTTGGTATAATTAGACTAGGACATGTTTCACTACAAAATAAAAGAGAATCAATGACGGATTTTGTCAATAATCCCCCAGTAAAAGGTGAATCCGTCAGTGAAAGATGGTCAGAGAAAAAGTTGTGGACGAAGTATTACTGACAGCTATTACCGACGGATCACCGACGCCAACCATCACAAACGGATCCCATCACCAATGTTTTTATAATTTATGAGTTTTGAAAAAATTAAATAATTCATCGGTAATTACCGACGGATGTTTTATTTTTAATTTTTTAATTGATTTTGTCGGTGATCCGTTGGAAAGCACCGAGGATTTTGGCCATCGGTATAATCATCGGTGAAAGTTTGTTTTCTAGTAGTGTTTGTAACGACCATATGTATTATTAATTTCTAGGAAAATGAATTTTAAAAAATATTTGATGTTGCAGTGAAAATATTATTATATGTGATTTAGAATAAAGTTTTAAATAAATAAATAAATAAATAAATAAATAAGGGTATGATATATAGATAAAGTTTAGGTATCGGTTGCTTGGTGATGCAAATATGTTGATAACTTGGTATAGAGTTTGGGTGGCGTAGAATGGACTCTCCTTTCCATCATTACTTTACTCCTCGACTTATCATTAACCAACAACAATTAATTCTGCATCACTTACTTTTACCGTACAAATTATCATTATTTATATCATCTTTTTCTTAAATATATTAATTAAAAATGTCGCTATTTCGATCTCAAATGGACAACTCTAACTATTAATCCTCTTATATTTCGTTATTTTCGCTGCACGTCTCAAGTTTATATAATATTAGTGTGTAAATGTGTAAAATTTAAAGTGTAAAAACACCTTTTTTAATACTATAAAGGTAAGAAAAGAAGCCAGACCTTGTAAAAAACGCACGTCGTGGCGCGCCATGGCGTGATTTCCACTCGAAAAGTGGAAATCAAGAGAAGAAAATAAATACCTCAAGACCAACGAGCTAAACATTTTACTTGATGGCGAACGAAACTGAGGAATCGACGGCTGTACTTTTTGATACATTCCTTGTTAGTTCTATACATATGTATATATTATGTGAGTAGTGCTAACTTGTCTTTTGTATTTCAATCTGTGGTAAAAGTTAGCTATGCCAACTATTATTTTTGAAAGATGTGTTATGGTAAAAATGATTAAAATAAGATCAAGCCATAGTTGGGTAAAGATTTGATGATTGTAACAGTTGCTCCAAGGAGATCTGCAGAGTTTTAAGTTGGGGAGCGGGTATTGTTGAAGGATATAAGATTGAGAGAACATGGAAAGTTGAGTCCTTGTTCTTCTTGGACCTTTAATTGTGATTAAGTATGTAAGACTTGAAATTGAAGGGACACACAACATATTTCATGTTGGTTATCCTTAAAAAGGAAGAATAGATACCTGCTATTGTTTATATAGTTTCGATTTCGAGGACGAAATCATTTTCAAGTTGGGGAGATTTGTAACATCCCGAAATTCCATTATATTACATTTTAATATGAATGAGATCGTTTTGTAATTTAGTTTAAGTTGTGGACTTTTTGTAAGTATTAACTCCAGGGTTGAAATTGTAATTTGACCAAAGTTGAAGTTAATGTTGAAAATTAACTTGAGGGGTCTGTTTGGTCAACTTTTAATAGTTGAGGTTACCTTAAGAGTAGGTAAGTATCATCATCTGAGATAATATCTCAGATGTGTTTTTGTTGAGTCGATCCAGAAGAATAGCTCAGAAAGAAAGAAGAGAAAGAAGAGAGTGAGAAGAAGAAATCATGAACTGTGATTTTGTGGTAAGGGTTTGAATCCATCTCCTGTATCTTCTTAAATCAGATAGTAATATCCAGTTGAAATCATCTCTTCAATAGGTTGTGAAGCAGAGAAGGGAAGATTTGAATTGAACTGGGTAAAGAACTTCAACAGGTGAGTTCATCCTTTTCATTTTAAAAGTTCACAGTTGAAATTGAATCAGATTAAGTGTATAAATTGTCTGAATGAACTTGTATAATTGTTCAGGAATGGAATCGATCAATAAGCTGAATTTTTAGATGAGCTTTAGAACACTTTGACGTGAATTGAATAAAACAGTAACGTAGTTCCGGAAATTAAAATGAGTTCCGGAAACTGGGTTTTGGGATCCGGAACTGGTGGGTTCCGGAACTGGACTTTTGGATCCGGAAATGAGAATTCCGGAACTGGGCTTCGAGATCCGGAATGGAGCGGATTCCGGAATGTGGGTTTGGGTTCCGAAAATGTGTACCGGAATTGGGCTTGTTCCGGAATTTAGTTTGTGTACCGAAATTGGGCTTGAAAGCCCGGAATTGATTTTGAGTTCCGGAATGGGCCGAAGAATGTGATCCGGAATTCATAACCGGAATTGGGCCTAAAGATTGATATCTGGAATTTAAAACCGGAATTGGGTTTTCATTTGGATCCGGTATTAAAACCGGAGTATGGGATCCGGAATTAAATTCCGGAATGGGCCGGAGTCTTGGATCCGGTAACAATTTTCCCGGAAGTTGGGCTTGGGCCCGACACAAATTAATTCGGGGAGTTTGGGCTTAGGATCCAATTTGGTTTTAAATTTTAGGATAGGAATTCTATTGAAATGGTTATCTCATTTTGGATCGAGGTTTCGGAATACTTTTCTAAATTTAGTTTTTAGAAGAAGGACGCTTGAGGGTACAATAGTCTATTCGGTGTTCATAGAATCGATAGTGTTATGGGATGTGATGTGATATGTTTTGATACATATGCATAAATAAGTGTAATGGATCCATAGGCACTAGTAGTATGTGATCACGTGAAATAGACCGGGCTCTTGATGGTAATTTCCGTGGATTAGATGAACGTGGAATAGGCGGGGCGCTAATCGTAATTCCCGTTGACCTATAATGTGGATTGTTAATCCCATTTCGAGAGGTGATTATTAACGTGGAAAATACTTAAAGTGATTTGTATTTCCCGTTGATTCGATAAATGTGGAATATGCCAGGCTCTAAAGGTAATTCCCATTTTGTGTTATGATGTGATAAACGTGAAATTGACCGGGCTCTTAAAGGTATTCCCGTTGATTGACATGTGGACTAGACCGGGCACTTAATGGTAAATCCCATTTCATATTGTGATGTGGAATCGTGGAATAGACGGGGCACTAATCGTAATTCCCGGTTTCTGTTGGAAGGTAAGGATCCGACCGGGCACTTAATGGTAATTCCTTCTTCCACTTCAAGAAATAGACATGGCGCTAATTGTAATTTCTTGATAAGAGTAATGATCTAGAATCTACAATGATTCGTAGTAGGATCTTGATGTGATGATATGACTTACTGAATGTTAATCATATTCATGGGATCGGGTATGTTCCCGTCTTTGAGACGAGTACGTGTACGGTAAGAATGGTGGTTAACCAGGTTTGTTTATATGCTTTGGATATCTGAGTTTTCAAAGCTGTTAATGTTTTAATTTGAATTTGGATGTTCTCACGAGGCGTAAGCCTAATCGTTCAAATTAAATTTTCTTACCAGGTACGAGCTCAAGGGAGTACTAGGATGTGGGACGAGTGCTTTTGGGTATTCGACTTTTGATGATAAGCGGAGAGGTTAGCAGATACGAGGAGGCTTTGGATGGATTGATTAGATAACCCTTTAATCTAATTATAGTTGACATGATTAGATTAATAGGTTATTTAGAGAATTCGATTTGTGTAATTATGAACCCTCATCGTTAATCCTCTGCTTACATATATAAAAGTTTGGCTGACATTCTGATATACCTTGTTAATTTTAAGGTGCAAATTGGCCCTGATTTTAGGGTGTTACAATATGGTATCAGAGCTGAAGTTTAAGCGAACTAGGTATGATAATGAGATACCTAGACTTAAGCTGAGATGAATTAAGTTATGATTGTGAGATATGGGTAGAAGTACTAAGACGGGATAGTCTTAGAGTCGACGGAAATACGTGAATAAAGCGCTGTAACAATGGTAACGAGGATACTTATGTATAGTATGTTCACAATTTCAATTAGCTACTGTCATTATGGATATATTGTTACACAAGCATACTTGTTTCTAAATTGTTACAATGACTAATGAACGTTAAAGTACGTGTCGTGTGTTTGGGTACGTGTAACCATTTCTTATGGTTATTTCTTTGTGCTATATCAGAGCGATGGTGAATACGCCAACAAGATCCCCAAATTCTTCGGAGGATAGAGCAGTAATTGATTGGGGGTTGGATAGACAACCTGAAACGGGCGGAACACATGAAAGTCCACCGAGGCTACCTCTAATAGGTGGATTGGAAAGTTAAACGCACCGAACGAGTACTGGTACCTCTAATCCGGTGACAACTGAGTCTACAATGGAATCTCGCATGATGGAGAATATGATGCGAATGATGAATACAACAATGGCATAACAATCCGAAATGTTCATGAAAGCGTTAAACGATCGAAGTACTGAGTTACGACTACCAGAGCCGAGTACTGGTGTAGTAACTCCACCGCGTAATCCTGTTGTGAATGTAAACAGGAGGGTGGAGAGAGCTTGCTCTTATAAAACATTTATGAGTTGCAAACCGTCATAGTTTACCGGAGCGGACAATCCAGTAGTATGTATGAACTGGCTTAGAGAAATGGAACAGGCGTTTCGAGCTTGTGAATGTGACGAGGAATCGAAGGTCAGGTTCGGTTCTCAAATGTTACGAGGCAATGCCTTAACCTGGTGGAACATTGTGACGTCGACAGTATCAACCCCGGTTTTGGCTGCTATGGCGTGGGAGTCTTTTAAGAAAAAGATTCTGGAAGAGTATTGTAATGAAAATGAAATGGATCGAATTGAAGAAGAGTTTCGGACTCTTAAGAAGGGTACTTCATCTGTTCGGAAGTACACAGAACTATTCTTGGAAAAGCTGAATTTAGTGGGGCATGTGGCTCCAACGGAAAAGGAGAAGATTAAAGCCTACCTGAAGGGCTTACCAGCCGACATGATGTCTAAAGTCAGAAGTTCTAAGGCCTTGAATCTGAGAGAGACGATTGAGGAAACAAAGATCATGGAGGAGGTGTATGCAAAAGATAAAGCTGAGAAAGCCCAAGTAGGAGAGAAAAGAAAAGGGGAAGGTCGATCGGAATCTTCGCATGGGTTGAAGCCCTTTATTGAGAAAACTTATTTTGAGCCCCGTCAGGAGCTGAACTGGTGCCAGAAATGTAAAAGTAAGCATTATGGTCAGTGTCAAGTGACATGGCTAAAATGTTTTAAGTGTGGTGAGAGTGGTCACACCATAGGGAAGTGTCCCACACAAGGACCGACATGTTTTGAGTGCAAACAGCCCGATCATTATCGAGGGGATTGTCCAAAGCTCAAGAAAAGTGGAAATCAAGAGAAGAAAATGAATACCTCAAGACCAACGAGCTAAACATTTTACTTGATGACGAACTAAACTGAGGAATCGACGGCTGTACTTTTTGATACATTCCTTGTTAGTTCTATACATATGTATATATTATGTGAGTAGTGCTAACTTGTCTTTTGTATTTCAATCTGTGGTAAAAGTTAGCTATGCCAACTATTATTTTTGAAAGATGTGTTATGGTAAAAATGATTAAAATAAGATCAAGCCATAGTTGGGTAAAGATTTGATGATTGTAACAGTTGCTCCAAGGAGATCTGCAGAGTTTTAAGTTGAGGAGCGGGTATTGTTGAAGGATATAAGATTGAGAAAACATGGAAAGTTGAGTCCTTGTTCTTCTTGGACCTTTAATTGTGATTAAGTATGTAAGACTTGAAATTGAAGGGACACGCAACATATTTCATGTTGGTTATCCTTAAAAAGGAAGAATAGATACCTGCTATTGTTTATATAGTTTCGATTTCGAGGACGAAATCATTTTCAAGTTGGGGAGATTTGTAACATCCCGAAATTCCATTATATTACATTTTAATATGAATGGGATCGTCTTGTAATTTAGTTTAAGTTGTGGACTTTTTGTAAGTATTAACTCCAGGGTTGAAATTGTAATTTGACCAAAGTTGAAGTTAAGGTTGAAAATTAACTTGAGGGGTCTGTTTGGTCAACTTTTAATAGTTGAGGTTACCTTAAGAGTAGGTAAGTATCATCATCTGAGATAATATCTCATATGTGTTTTTGTTGAGTCGATCCAGAAGAATAGCTCAGAAAGAAAGAAGAGAAAGAAGAAAGTGAGAAGAAGAAATCAAGAACTGTGATTTTGTGGTAAGGGTTTGAATCCATCTCCTGTATCTTCTTAAATAAGATAGTAATATCCAGTTGAAATCATCTCTTCAATAGGTTGTGAAGCAGAGAAGGGAAGATTTGAATTGAACTGGGTAAAGAACTTCAACAGGTGAGTTCATCCTTTTCATTTTAAAAGTTCACAGTTGAAATTGAATCAGATTAAGTGTATAAATTGTCTGAATGAACTGGTATAATTGTTCAGGAATGGAATCGATCAATAAGCTGCATTTTTAGATGAGCTTTAGAACACTTTGACGTGAATTGAATAAAACAGTAACGTAGTTCCGGAAATTAAAATGAGTTCCGGAAACTGGGTTTTGGGATCCGAAACTGGTGGGTTCCGGAACTGGACTTTTGGATCCGGAAATGAGAATTCCGGAACTGGGCTTCGAGATCCGGAATGGAGTGGATTCCGGAATTGGGCTTGTTCCGGAATTTAGTTTGTTTACCGGAATTGGGCTTGAAAGCCCGAAATTGATTTTGAGTTCCGGAATGGGCCGAAGAATGTGATCCAGAATTCATAACCGGAATTGGGCCTAAAGATTGAGATCCGGAATTTAAAACCGGAATTGGGTTTTCTTTTGGATCCAGTATTAAAACCGGAGTATGGGATCCAGAATTAAATTCCGGAATGGGCCGGAGTCTTGGAACCGGTAACAATTTTCCCGGAATTTGGGCTTGGGCCCGACACAAATTAATTCGGGGAGTTTGGGCTTAGGATCCAATTTGGTTTTAAATTTTAGGATACGAATTCTATTGAAATGGTTATCTCATTTTGGATCGAGGTTTCGGAATACTTTTCTAAATTTAGGGTTTAGAAGAAGGACGTTTGAGGGTACAATAGTCTATCCGGTGTTCATAGAATCGATAGTGTTATGGGATGTGATGTGATATGTTTTGATACATATGCATAAATAAGTGTAATGGATCCATAGGCACTAGTAGTATGTGATCACGTGAAATAGACCTAAATATATCCCTACCTTACCCAAATCCTTATTTTACATTACACCTGAAAAGCCCTTTTGATTTATATGCATGTAATTTATCCGAGTAGTGGAGAGTGAGAGATTATTCAAGCTTATGGTAAGTGCATGCTAGTGTAGTGACGTTTTGAGCGATACACTTTGAACCTAAGAGTGAATTGAGTGTTGTTTGATTATCGTATTCGTAAGAGTTCTCGAGATTAGCTTACGTCTATGTTAATTGGTATGTGCTATAATTGAACGCTAAGTTGAAAATCTCGAGTTCATGATGTGCTATATGTGTTAACACTCTCGTTTGATTCGTTCCGGTCACTACATGCTAACTTAATTCATTGCAGGGACGGACAATGGTCTAAGTGTGGGGGAATTTGATAAGCGTCGATTTTATACATTTTAAATCAAAACTCCTCTATATTTAGTGTCAACTAGATCCCTAAAGTACCCTTATTAAGTTATGTTTTCTATTTTGTTGTTTGTATATAAATAAATGTGAGAAAAGAAAAAAAAATACATATCTTTTGATATGTGTATTTAAAATAATTGTTGGATTAAAGAAAAAAAGAAAAAAAAAGAATATATTTTTTTAAGTCTCATAATTGTTTTATTTGGCAGATTACAAAAAGAAAAAGAAAAAAGAAAAAAAAAGAGATTGGAATGTGTCGTGGCCAAACAAGAAAGAAAAGAAGAAAAGAAAAGAGAGCCCATGGTCCAAACCTTTCAATCGCAGCCCTCTTTCTCTCTCACGTTCGGCTGAAGAAAAACGCAGCAGCAAAATGGCAGAGACCTGCGCGGCTTCAGGCCACGCCCCATCCCGCGTATGTCTCTGTTCGATTCGAGACTCAGACGACCCCGCGGCCTATTACGCGGCCTTCAACCCGCGCACCATACCGCGCGTTTCGAAAATCAGTGTGTGTGTGTGTGTTTGGCAGTTTCTTCTATTTTGGAGTTAAAACTCAGCAAAAACCGTCATTTGGGGGGAAAACACTTGGGGAAAAACGATTTTGAAGAGAAGGGAGCAACAAGAGGTGATTTTGGAGAGATTTCATCATTCCAAGTTCATCAATTTTGCAAATTAGGTTTACTTTCTTCCCCATTTCTTAGTTTTAGTTCCAAATTAGACATGAGTGGCTAATTTTCGTTAGAATTCGACTTTGGGTATTTAACTTTTGCAATTTCTAATTCATGTGGTTGTTTGAGATGATGTAATCCAACTTTACTTTGATTATTCATCCAATTTCTGAGATTATTGGTTTATAAAATTAGTTTTCATGCTTTTTGATCAATTGTGTGGAAATTGATTGTGGTTAATTTGTTTCCTAAATCCGTAATTGTTTAGTTAACAATTGTTAGTAACAAGCAACAATTTGGGTTTTGTCAAAGATTTCCATTTTTGTTGTGAAAGTGGGTGAAACGGTAGAAATGTATTAACAGAGCTTATGTGTTAATATATCCGGACTCGGGTTCCTTAAGCTTTTCATGCTAGTATGAATTAAGCCTTCAAGAGCTTGTTTGAGGCTAGTTACATACTAAGGTTTGATAGGAGAGCTTATTCCTCTCAAATGCTTTATATGGTGGAATTGGTTGTTAGAGCTTGTTAACAATTATAACTGGGTTAATCAAAGTAGTCGCGATAATCTAGTACATCATCAATGATACAACTATTGAATGGAATTGCATTAGTATTTGCTACCCAAAGTTGAAATCGTTTCCGTTATTAGTGTTTTAAATTCGTTTTAATTTTGTTATGTTAAATTTTTGCACAAACAAAACCCCCCTTTTCGTAGTTATTATTAATATTTCGTTCTTGTACTTGGATTGATTGGAAATAACTGGTTAAAACCGAGTCTCTGTGGATTCGACCCGACTTACCACAATTACAATTTTGGTTGTAATTAGTCAATAGTTGGAACTTATTATTTGGTGGACTCGGCATCCGTCAAATTTTTGGCGCCGTTGCCGGGGACTCGGTGCATTTAACCGTTTATGCCAAGATCTTCTCGTGCAGGTTCACCTTTGTCTATTGATTTAGAAATCGAACGAACCGCAAAACGACTGAGGAAACAAGCCAAACTTCGAAAGAAGCTAGGTGAGGGACCTTCGTCACCAGGGGTAAATATCTGGCAAGATATTGACCTGTCGAGCGATTCGGGCGAAGAAAAAGAAAAAGAAGAAAATCCAAAAAAAGAAGAAAAAGAGATAGTTGTTAATATGGCCGACGAGCAGACATTGCGACAATGGGCGACACAAGATGTAACTCAAGTCCCTTTATGTATTCATTTTCCACAAGGCGAGGTAAATTTCACGCTCAAAACTGGTCTAGTACATTTATTGCCTAGTTTCCATGGCCTAGAGAACGAGGACCCTAACAAACACCTTAAGGAGTTTCATGTGGTATGTTCTAGTATGATACCCCACGGGGTCACTGAGGATCAAATAAAGTTAAGGGCATTCCCCTTTTCTTTAAAAGACCGGGCCACTGATTGGTTGTTCTCCCTACCTCCCGGAACGGTGGGGACATGGAACCAAATGGCGAGGTTATTCCTCGATAAATTCTTTCCCGCCTCCCGGGCTGCTAGCCTAAGAAGGGAGATTTGTGGCATCAAACAACGCGATGTTGAGACTCTCCACGAATATTGGGAGAGATTCAAACATTTGTGTGTGAGTTGTCCACAACATGGGATTTCAAAACAACTACTCCTCCAGTATTTCTATGAGGGCCTCCTTCCTATGGAACGCAAAATGATAGACGCGGCGAGTGGTGGGGCGGTTTTCAACAAGACGCCGACTCAGGTAAGAGCATTGATCTCCACAATGGCCGAAAATTCCCAACATTTTAGTGTGAGGAGTGATATGAGGAGAGAGCCACAAAAAGCCAATGAGGTAAATGTTGCGAGCATTGAGAGTCGTTTATTTGATCTCACTAACTTGGTTAAGCAGCTTGTGGTTAGCAAAGAACAGGTAAAAGCTTGTGGGATATGTTTGGCAACCGGCCATCCAACCTATGCGTGCCCACAACTTCAAGAAGATGTGTTGGTAACGGCCGAAGATGTGAACGCCATAGGAGGTTTTCAAGGTCAGCCACAACAGCAACAAAGGTATTTTAACAACAATTTCGGCAACCAAAGACCTCCTCAATTCCAGAATTTTGTGCAAAGGCCTCCACAACAACAATTCCAGCAAAGAGCACCCTTCAATCCGAATCAAGTTACTTCAAGTAGCTCAGGTATGTCTCTTGAGGACATTGTTAAAAACTTGGCCACTAACACTCTTCAATTCCAACAGAAAACGGAGGCAAGTATCCAAAATTTGGGAGCTCAAATGACACAACTTGCCACTTTCGTGAGCCGGTTGGAATCTCAAGGAAAGCTACCCTCCCAAACGGAGACGAACCCAAAGCAAAATGTGAGTGCAATCGTCTTGAGGAGCGGAAAGGAGCTTGAAGAACCAAAGTTAGTGAAGAGTAAAGAAGTGGAGGAAGAGAAAGAGGTGACTCCAAAGCCGGTGCAAAGCGAGAAACAACTTGAACCCACTGTTGAGGTAAGTGAGAAAACAAAGGTAATTCTGCCTCCCTTTCCTACACGCTTTCAAATGTCTAACAAAGATAAAGAGGAAAAAGAGATTTTAGAGACTTTTAGGAAGGTTGAGGTGAATATACCTCTTTTAGATGCAATCAAGGAAGTCCCTCGTTACACTAAGTTTTTGAAAGAATTGTGCACTAATAAATGAAAACTTAGGGGTAACGAGACGATTAACATGAGTGAAAATGTGTCCGCCGTGCTTCAAAAGAAGTTACCCCCAAAGTGCAAAGATCCCGGTGTTTTCACCATTCCTTGCAAATTGGGGAATGTGACGGTCAATAGGGCTATGCTTGATTTGGGTGCATCTATCAATGTGATGCCATATTCTATCTTTGAGACTTTAAATGTAGGTCCCTTACAAGAAACCGGGGTGGTCATTCAATTGGCCGATAGGTCCATAGTACACCCAAAAGGTGTATTAGAGGATTTATTGGTTCAAGTGAATGAACTTGTCTTCCCCGCGGATTTTTATGTCATTGATATGGAGGAGGATTCTCATCCGAAATCCACATCTATTTTATTAGGGAGGCCGTTTTTGAAAACTTCGAAAACAAAGATAGATGTCCATAATGGCACACTTTCCATGGAATTCGATGGTAACATCATTCATTTTAATATCTATGAAGCCATGCGTTTTCCATGTGATGTATCGTCTCTTTGTGCCATAGATATTATTGAACCTATCTCTCAAGAGTTGTTTGAACTAACCCATTTTGATGCTTTAGATACAACTTTGAGTAGGTCTTTAGATGAAGCGGGAGTGACTAAACTCATGAAGAGGATTGAGCTCGGACCCGAGTTTCATGAGCTAGTAGCTTCCATGGATTAAAAGAAGACAACAAGGTATGACATTGCTCAAATTTCTTTACCACCGTCTAACATAAAGCTACTTCCTTCCATTTTGAAGGCACCCGAATTGGAGCTAAAACAACTTCCCGATCATCTCAAGTATGCCTATTTGGGAGAAGGAGAAAAGCTACCGGTGATCAATTCGAGTGGCCTAGACACATCCGAGGAGGAGAAGCTTATAGGCGTGCTCAAGCGATACAAAGAAGCCATCGGGTGGACGATAGCCGACATAAAAGGCTTGAGTCCATCAACTTGCATGCATAAGATCTTGATGGAAGATGATTTCAAGCCGTTTCGTGAGGCTCAAAGGAGGTTGAATCCACCTATGATGGAGGTTGTGAAGAAGGAGATTCAAAAGCTACTCGATGCAGATATGATTTTTGCTATTTCCGATAGCAAATGGGTGAGTCCGGTACAAGTTGTTCCAAAGAAGGCCGGAGTGACGGTAGTGGAGAATTCCGATGGTGTGATGGTCCCGACGAGAGTACAAAGTGGTTGGAGGGTATGCATCGATTACCGACGGTTGAACGCGTCAACCCGAAAGGATCACTTCCCTCCACCGTTTATCGATCAGATGCTCGAAAGATTGGCAGGTAAGTCCCATTACTGTTGTTTAGATGGTTTTTCTGGTTTTCACCAAATTCCGGTTGCACCGGAAGATCAAGAGAAAACCACATTTACATGTCCTTTCGGCACTTTTGCTTATCGCTGAATGCCCTTTGGCCTATGCAATGCACCGGCTACTTTTCAGCGGTGTATGATGAGTATTTTCTCCGAATTTGTTGAAAACGTCATTGAAGTTTTCATGGACGATTTTACCGTCTATGGAAACTCCTTTGATGAGTGTTTAGAAAATCTCACAAAAATCCTTCAAAGATGCATAGAGACCAACTTGGTTTTAAATTACGAAAAATGTCATTTTATGGTAAACCAAGGGCTTATTTTAGGACATATCATTTCTAGTAAGGGTATTGAAGTAGACAAAGCTAAAATAGATGTTATCAAAAGCTTACCCTACCCCACTTCGGTGAGGGAAGTCCGGTCATTTTTGGGTCATGCAGGTTTCTATAGGCGCTTCATCAAGGATTTCTCGCGCATTACCCGACCGATGTGCAGTCTACTTCAAAAGGATGTGGAGTTCAAGTCCGATGAGAAATGCAAGGAAGCTTTTGATCAGCTTAAGGATATGCTTACATCCGCCCCGATCATGAAACCACCTAATTGGGACCTTCCCTTTGAGATTATGTGTGACGCAAGCAACTACGCTATTGGAGCGGTACTCGGGCAAAGGGTTGGAAGGGACCCACATGTTATTTATTATGCCTCGAGGACCCTCGATAGCGCGCAAGCAAACTACTCCACTACGGAGAAGGAATTGCTTGCGGTTGTCTTTGCTTTGGAAAATTTTCGTCAATATCTCTTAGGTACTAAAGTTATTGTTTTTACAGATCATGCGGCGTTGCGATATTTGATGACGAAGAAGGACGCCAAGTCAAGGCTCATCTGATGGATCTTGTTACTCCAGGAGTTCAACTTGGAGATTAGAGACAAAAGTGGAGCACAAAATCTAGTGGCGAATCACTTGAGTCGGATCGTCTCCGACGAAACGCCACTACCGCTAGAAGACAAGTTCCCGGATGAGCATTTTTTCGAGGTCAAGACCGCGGTTCCTTGGTACGCCGACATAGTTAACTACCTAGTCACCGGAACCACACCTAAGGAGCTACCGAGAGCAAAGAGAGACAAGATCAAGAGTGACTCCAAGTACTACATGTGGGATGATCCTTATTTGTGGAAGCAAGGATCCGATCAAATCATCCGGAGATGTGTAAGTGACAATGAGGTAACCTCTATCTTAAAATTTTGTCATTCGTATGCATGTGGTGGCCATTTTGGCCCGACTAGGACAGCTCGTAAGGTTCTCGAGAGTGGCCTCTTTTGGCCACATATTCATCGAGACGCATACATGTTTTGTAAAGCTTGTCCTCGTTGCCAACACACCGGAAATCTTAGCCGTAGGGATCAAATGCCATTGACTCCCATTCATGCTTGTGAGATTTTTGATATTTGGGGCATTGATTTCATGGGCCCATTTCCGTGTTCTTTTGGGTTTTATTACATCTTACTTGCGGTCGATTACGTCTCTAAGTGGGTAGAGGCGAAAGCGACAAGGACTGACGGTGCTAAAGATGTTTCAGATTTTGTGAAGGAAAATATTTTCTGCAGGTTTGGAGTTCCCAAGGTGGTGATAAGCGATAGGGGCACCCATTTTGTTAATGGAGTGATGGCGGCATTGTTCAAGAAGTATGGTGTAAAGCATCGGGTATCCACCGCCTATCATCCTCAAACAAATGGGCAAACGGAAGTGTCAAATTGGGAGATCAAGCAGATTTTAGAAAAGACGGTGAACCCGAGTAGGAAAGATTGGAGTTTAAGGCTCAACGATGCGTTATGGGCCTACCGGACCGCCTACAAATCCCCGATAGAGATTAAAAGCGAGAAAACGGGTCAAATATTCAAGGTTAATGGTCACCGTTTAAAGCCGTTTTATGAAGGTTTCAAACCTCTTGATGTGGAGGTTTTCAAGATGGAGGTGCCGGGAGGAGGAGCACCTTAGACATGAAGGCGTCTAGACAAAGACGTTAAAGAAAGGCGCTGCATGGGAGGCAACCCATGGATTCCCGTTTATTTATCTTTTATTTTTGTCTTGGTTTTGTGAGATTTTTCCCTTTCACTCTTGTGTCTCCCGTGGTTATTTTCAGGTTTCACCCCGGAGATTGGAGCTACATGGATGCATCCACCTTCACGGATCCGTACATTCGAGGACTATTCACCAAATCAGGGGAGTTTACTGTTTCCCCTCATTCTTTAATTGTTTTGAATGCCCCTTGCTTTAATTGAAAACATTGAGGATAATGTATGATCTAAGTGTGGGGGTGGGGTGTATTTTGGTTTGCATGAATTGGGCTTGGTTTGGGTTTGTGTTTGTTTTAGGGGTATTTTAGGGGTAATTTTTGCAAATGTTTTGCGAAATTTTGTGCTTAAATGTGGATCTTTGTTCGTTTTGGGTGATGTGTTAGCATGTTTGTATGACCTTAATTGATGATAATGAGTGTGGATATATGTATAGCATGATTGAATTTGATTGATAGCGTTTAGCGTCGATTAGTGGTAGTATACCGGTTAAAGTTAGACTTTTGCTAATCTTGAGAACTAACTTTAACACCGTGAGACTTTGAGCCTATTAGACTAAGCATTTAAATTAGTCTCAAATTCATTTCTTGTGTGATTACGTCATGCCTAGATATGTACCTCTAGAACTTGAATTGTCTCTCCTTAAGATTACATGATATTTACATGCTAATAAATATGATAAAGGCCATCATTTGATAATTTTTATTTTAGCCAATTAGCCTTAAGCCTACCCTTTTATGTTATAATTACCCTTTTGCACACCAATTTGAGCCTTAGCCTGTGTTCTTTTCCACCCACTTCTTAAACCAAACCAAACACGACTCACCCGACCAATCACCAATGGAGAGATTCCGATATCCCCTATGCTTGATAGTACAACACATATATTGGGAAAGAAAAGAAAAAAAATGAAAAGAAAAAAAATGAGAAAAATCAAAAAAGAAAAGTCAATGAAAAAAAATGTGTCGTCAATAAATAAATAAAGTGAGACGACGAAAATGGTGATGTGGTCGATTATAACGATTCGTATTTATTCTTTGTCATCATCCAAAGGGAATTGTGCTTCAATTGATAGATATGAAGCCCTTTTAGGAAATAAAGTTCCATGTTTAAAGAATCAATTGCTCCATTGGTGTACGGTCTTAGTCACTTTATCCTAAATATATCCCTACCTTACCCAAATCCTTATTTTACATTACACCTGAAAAGCCCTTTTGATTTATATGCATGTAATTTATCCGAGTAGTGGAGAGTGAGAGATTATTCAAGCTTATGGTAAGTGCATGCTAGTGTAGTGACGTTTTGAGCGATACACTTTGAACCTAAGAGTGAATTGAGTGTTGTTTGATTATCGTATTCGTGAGAGTTCTCGAGATTAGCTTACGTCTATGTTAATTGGTATGTGCTATAATTGAACGCTAAGTTGCAAATCTCGAGTTCATGATGTGCTATATGTGTTAACACTCTCGTTTGATTCGTTCCGGTCACTACATGCTAACTTAATTCATTGCCGGGACGGACGATGGTCTAAGTGTGGGGGAATTTGATATATAAATAAATGCTAACTTATACATGCTAACTTATACATTTTAAATCAAAACTCCTCTATATTTAGTGTCAACTAGATCCCTAAAGTACCCTTATTAAGTTATGTTTTCTATTTTGTTGTTTGTATATAAATAAATGTGAGAAAAGAAAAAAATACATATCTTTTGATATGTGTATTTAAAATAATTGTTGGATTAAAGAAAAAAAGAAAAAAAGAATATATTTTCTTTAAGTCTCATAATTGTTTTATTTGGCAGATTACAAAAAGAAAAAGAAAAAAAGAAAAAAAAAGAGATTGGAATGTGTCGTGGCCCAGCAAGAAAGAAAAGAAGAAACGAAAAGAGAGCCCATGGTCCAAACCTTTCAATCGCAACCCTCTCTCTCTCTCTCTCTCTCTCACGTTCGGCTGAAGAAAAACGCAACAGCAAAATGGCAGAGACCTGCGCGGCTTCAGGCCACGCCCCATCCCGCGTATGTCTCTGTTCGATTCGAGGCTCAGACGACCCCGCGGCCTATTACGCGGCCTTCAACCCGCGCACCATACCGCGCGTTTCGAAAATCAGTGTGTGTGTTTTTGGCGGTTTCTTCTATTTTGGAGTTAAAACTCAGCAAAAAACGTCATTTGGGGGAAAAAACACTTGGGGAAAACGATTTTGAAGAGAAGGGAGCAACAAGAGGTGATTTTGGAGAGATTTCATCATTCCAAGTTCATCAATTTCGCAAATTAGGTTTACTTTCTTCCCCATTTCTTAGTTTTAGTTCCAAATTAACCATGAGTGGCTAATTTTCGTTAGAATTCGACTTTGGGTATTTAACTTTTGCAATTTCTAATTCATGTGGTTGTTTGATGTTAGGAATATTTCATATAGATTTGATGTGTCAAAACTTCAACTTACAATGGTTCGAATTGTAATATGTTTATTTTATAGTTATCCTTGTAAATTCTAGTTTATCTAGGATTCCTAGTTTATCTAGGATTGGTATTTATCTAGTTTCTAGTTTATCTAGGTTTCTAGTATATAAAGAAACCTAGAGATATAGAATTAGACGTTCTTGAAACCCACGTTTAAACAAAAACGTGTAGATGTGTGTGCATGAGCCCCAAGGTTCTTAATCCTAATACTTGAGAAGAAGTATTCGTTTGTTGATAACTTAGGTCAACAAATTGGGCGTGAGTATGTAATCAGTATGTTTAAATTAATGAACCTTGTTAGCTATACAAATCTGTCATTTAATTCCGCTGTTCATGTTGTGATTTGTATATGTTTATTCCATGATCTAGAACTAATCATTCTTGAGCTTAAAGATCCGGTTTAGGATTTATATAAATCCTATCAGGTGGTATCAGAGCACATGGTGCTCTCTGATCTGGAAGAAAAACAAGATTTAATGGAAGATTTGAAGAGACGAAAGAAGACGAACGAAAGAAAGAAAAATCAGATTTTTCGCAGAAATTTTCTGGAAAATCACAGCCGGCCGTTTCGCCTATTCCCGGAGATTGAACCGTCGGATCGTCGCGATATTTGGACAGCAGCTTCGGGACACATTGTTTAACATTATGTCTGGTTGGATTGGCCGTACGACGTCCAGAACGCTCCCAGAAATTCTCGAAATCCAACAGTTTTTTTTTCTTGATAAAAATTGTTCTTCACTCAGAATTCCTCAAAGCCATGAAATCAAAGCCGCGATGCAATGGAGAATACATGTCACACACCATGTTAGGATCATGCTCGACAAAAGGAGGATGATTTTTGTTTGTTTCAAGAAAATTCACACACACAAGGTATGAAGGTTTGATGAACGATAGAGGAAGAATGCTTAAATGACTACCCTTTGATCGTCATCAGTTGATTACAAAAAGGAAGATTAATTAGAGTTTGTTTGAAGAAGAAGTGAAAGTTAGAGTTTGTGTTCTTATCATATCTTTAAAGGTATCCTTCACCTGTTAAAGATAACCCGTGATATTATGAAGATTATTAACGTAATTGTTCGAAGAATGTGACTTCAATTTGACGAAATCTTAGAGAAGAAGATTGGTCGAAGGACAGGGATCCCCTCATTCATGAGAATGACGTTGTTGTTCACTTGGTTTCTACGGGATATAAGACTCAAGGTTTGGTTTTTTTACTTCAACTTCAAATAAATAATGGTTGATTTTCTTTACAACGAAATTGATATAACCTCGAAGACACAAGGATGGTTAGCATAAATTCAGGGGAAGAAGAAGTGTTGATCATTCAAGGGGAAGATTCAAGTTTGATAAGTTTTGGATTTGATTATGTCAAAAAGGGGAAGAGCTACTTGAAGATTCTGATGCTAAGTTTTGTCATCATCAAATAGGGGAAGATTGTTAGGAATATTTCATATAGATTTGATGTGTCAAAACTTCAACTTACAATGGTTCGAATTGTAATATGTTTATTTTATAGTTATCCTTGTAAATTCTAGTTTATCTAGGATTCCTAGTTTATCTAGGATTGGTATTTATCTAGTTTCTAGTTTATCTAGGTTTCTAGTATATAAAGAAACCTAGAGATATAGAATTAGACGTTCTTGAAACCCACGTTTAAACAAAAACGTGTAGATGTGTGTGCATGAGCCCCAAGGTTCTTAATCCTAATACTTGAGAAGAAGTATTCGTTTGTTGATAACTTAGGTCAACAAATTGGGGCGTGAGTATGTAATCAGTATGTTTAAATTAATGAACCTTGTTAGCTATACAAATCTGTCATTTAATTCCGCTGTTCATGTTGTGATTTGTATATGTTTATTCCATGATCTAGAACTAATCATTCTTGAGCTTAAAGATCCGGTTTAGGGTTTATATAAATCCTATCATTTGAGATGATGTAATCCAACTTTACTTTGATTATTCATCCAATTTCTGAGATTATTGGTTTATAAAATTAGTTTTCATGCTTTTTGATCAATTGTGTGGAAATTGATTGTGGTTAATTTGTTTCCTAAATCCGTAATTGTTTAGTTAACAATTGTTAGTAACAAGCAACAATTTGGGTTTTGTCAAAGAATTCCATTTTTGTTGTGAAAGTGGGTGAAACGGTAGAAATGTATTAACCGAGCTTATGTGTTAATATATCCGGACTCGGGTTCCTTAAGCTTTTCATGCTAGTATGAATTAAGCCTTCAAGAGCTTGTTTGAGGCTAGTTACATACTAAGGTTTGATAGGAGAGCTTATTCCTCTCAAATGCTTTATATGGTGGAATTGATTGTTAGAGTTTGTTAACAATTATAACTGGGTTAATCAAAGTAGTCGCGATAATCTAGTACATCATCAATGATACAACTATTGAATGAAATTGCATTAGTATTTGCTACCCAAAGTTGAATTCGTTTCCGTTATTATTGTTTTTAAATTTGTTTTAATTTTGTTATGTTAAATTTTTGCACAAACAAAACCCCCCTTTTCGTAGTTATTATTAATATTTCGTTCTTGTACTTGGATTGATTGGAAATAACTGGTTAAAACCGAGTCTCTGTGGATTCGACCCGACTTACCACTATTACAATTTTGGTTGTAATTAGTCAATAGTTGGAACTTATTATTTGGTGGACTCGACATCCGTCACTAGGCGTAAGCCTAATCGTTCAAATTAAATTTTCTTACCAGGTACGAGCTCAAGGGAGTACTAGGATGTGGGACGAGTGCTTTTGGGTATTCGACTTTTGATGATAAGCGGAGAGGTTAGCAGATACGAGGAGGCTTTGGATGGATTGATTAGATAACCCTTTAATCTAATTATAGTTGACATGATTAGATTAATAGGTTATTTAGAGAATTCGATTTGTGTAATTATGAACCCTCATAGTTAATCCTCTGCTTACATATATAAAAGTTTGGCTGACATTCTGATATACCTTGTTAATTTTAAGGTGCAAATTGGCCCTGATTTTAGGGTGTTACACCTGGGAAATAAGTGATAGTGTTGAATTTTACCGGTAAGCACTTACTCAAGTGAGTGATTAGGTAAACGGCCCCTTAGTAAACGCTTACCCGAGTAACTGTTTGGTAAACGACTCCTAACGTCAGTTTACACAAAGTTGAAAGTAAGAACCATTGTTCTTGTACAAAACTCGAAAAAATTGAGTGTCGTATAAGATTCCTTTTGCAATGTTAACTAACTACACCTTTTTCTTATAACCTTCCATTAATTAAAGATGCTCTAATATATCCCTAAACTTTTTAAAACACTACTAAACAAAAGGCATATTTCGACGGATATTTCCGACAGATTTTCCGTCGGAAATTTTCCGACGGATTTCCGGCGGAAATTAAAAAAGTCAAACCCTGTTGACTTCCACCGGAAATCCCATTAAAATTATATATATATATTTTTTTAAAACCTCCACATTTTTTCGACAAATTTTTGGGCGTAATTTAATTAACTACTTTTATTAATTTACGTCCGTCGGAAATCCGCAGGAAATATTTTTTATTAGTTAAAAATTAATTAAATTTTTTAGTGTCCGCCGGAAATATTGATTAGAAATAAAAAATAATAATTTTTTCTAGTCCGTCGGAAATCCGCCGAAAATCGTTTTTAAAAATAAAAAAAATATTTTATTTTCCGCTGGAAATCGGTTTTAAAAATAAAAAAATTAATTTTTTATAGTCCGTCGGAAATCCGCCGGAAATATTTTTTAAAAATAAAAAACATTTTTTATTGTCCGCCGGAAATTATTTTTAAAAATAAAAAATAATTAACTTTTATTGTCCGCCGAAAATACTTTCTAGAAATTAAAAATATTAGTTTTTTAACAATCCGTCGGAAATAATAAAAAATTTTAAAAAATATTTTTTACAATCCGCCGAAAATAAATTATATAACTTTAAAAGAAAATTAAATTTTTTTAAGATCCGCCGGAAATAAATTATATAACTGTAATACCCCGGGTAAGTTCGTTAGTTAAAATCTCTTTTCCGTTAAATAAAGTTAACTTTAAAGTTGGATTTTCGGGTAAGTTTAGGTAAATTTATAAGTTAAGGGTGTGTGGGTCATTAATGAATAGTTCAAGGACCAAAGTGGTAAATTAAGTTTGATATTATCATCTTAGACTTCAGATATTATTCACAACTCAGAAACATCAAATATTTCAGTGTTAGTAAGTGTGTGTTTTTGGGAGCAAAAGAAGAAGAAGAAAGGAAAAGGCTAGGGATTCAATTTGGTGCAATTGGAAGTGAAATTAAGGTATGTGGCTTTGTAATTTATGTTTGTAATTGCTATTCAATGGTTCCTATCGGAGTAGAATAGTCGAAATCATATCTGGTAAAAATTTCTGTCGAATCTGGGTAAAAAGTATGCAAACCGACAGTAGTTTCCGGATAGATTGAAGGTTTCCGGGTAGTTTCTTTGGTGGTGTCCGGGTAGTTTTGTTGATAGTGTCCGGACGATTCGTTTGATGGTTTCCAGATGATTTAGATTCCGGATGGCATCCAGATTACTTTGGTGTCCGGATTTCTTATGTTGTCCGGAAAGTCGAGTTGTCCGGATTAGTTTGTGTTGTCCGGATTCTTTTGTGCTGTCCGGAAACTTTGGCTGTTTGGTCATTTTTGAGGATAAGAGTTATATAGATGTATCTAGAGTCCTTAGCGTGCTAGTAAGTTTTATACATAAGTTGGTAAGGAGATATTTGTATGTAAATGGTTTCAGATTCTGAGAATTTTGGATAAAGGATCGGATAGCTCGGAGAAAGGCTTGGAAGCGTATTTTTAAGCATTCAAGGTGAGTTTTACTTTTAAAAAAGTTTTCAACTGGGATACATATATATGTGATATATATATATATGAGATGGATATGTACGGATTGAGATTATGATACATGATGTGATTTTGTGTTTATATTGAGACGTATATGTGGTTGGAATGTGGTAACGTTTTTATAAAAGAAAATGTGATATATATATGGTTGGAATGTGATGAAAGGTTTTATAAATGACAATATGATATATTGAGATATATATTGTATTTATATGTGCATTACACTACACGAGAGCACTTGCCGAACTATGTCGGCGGATGTTTGCTGTAGTTGTTGTACAGCGGTGCTGTAGTTGTTGTACAGCGGTACTGTAGTTGTTGTACAGCGGTGTTGTTGGCTCGCAACCAATTAATATGGCCATGGGGAATGAGGATGAGGAGTTGTGCACGATATACGAGTCTTATTTGGTATTTAATTATTTGTGGTATATGTGTATTTTATAAAAAGGACTTCTAAACTGACAGTGATTATCTCACTAGACCGTTTGGTCTAACCTTCATTTTCCTTTCAAAAATATGTATTCCAGGTCAAGGATCTTTTGTTAGCAAATGGAAGAATAAAGCATAGGAGGCGATTGCTAGCTGACGAAGATTAGGATATGTTTACATTTCTGTATTGTATAGTTTTGAAACTTTGGGACCGAATGTGAATTATCATGTATTTTGTTATGAAAGTAACGACGTTGTGTATGAACTGTTAATTGATATATATTATGTATGTTATGGGATACCGGGTCGTTACAGATGGTATCAGAGCCCTAGTTTAAGGGATTTAGGTATTAGTATCCGTACCTAGACTTAAACTGCATATGAAGTAGGATGTCCCTAATAATTTTAGAACCTTGGGATGATTAAGTATAAAAGGTAGAAGGAACATCATGTAAGGTAATTTCAGATTACACCTGGCCAGTGTAATTGTGATCTTACAGGTGCATGTTTGAACTGGAATACCTTGTTATATGGGGTATGTGCTTATGTGTATATTAACCTTGTCTGAATCAACAGAATGGCAAGTGATACTAGACAAACGAATCGGGAAGGAGGAGGAAATCCGAATAGAACAAACCCAACAGCCGGAGGAAGGGGAAGAGGGGGAGAAAGAGGTAGGGGCAGAACTGGAGGTAGAGTTCAGGGGCGAGGTACCGAATTTGTTACACGAAATGATTTGACGGTGGAAATGGGAAGACTTCAAGCCAATATACAAGCTATGTTCGATAGAACTCGTCACACAGAAACTGGAATACCAGATCCTAGTCTGGAAGACGAAATGCCCATTACACATACTGTCATACCGGTGCCAAGGAAGTGTGACTATAAAATGTTTTTAAATTGCAAACCCCCGACATATACAGGAGAAAGAGATCCAGTGAAGGCCATGAGGTGGCTGAAAGAGATAGAAGCTGTCTTCAGGACCAGCAAGTGTGCAGAAGAAGATAAAGTGCTATATGGAACCACGATGTTGAAGGCAGATGCTCTATTTTGGTGGGAGTTTCATATTACCTCTAGAGGATCTGATGTATACTCAACTTTTACTTGGGACGAATTCACAACAGCTTTCAAATGACAGTTTTGTCCTCAAGCAGCAGTTAGACAGCTGGAAGAGGAATTCATGAACCTACATCAGAGAAGTTTATCGGTTAGGGATTACACTGCTCGCTTTCTGGAGAAGTCTCGCTTTGCGGAGTACTATGTTGCCACGAAGGCTCTGAAGATGGAAAGGTTTATTTTCGGGTTAAATGCAGAAATTAGAAGGCTAGTGATTGCAAAAGGACCCGATACCTTCTCAGCCGCAGTAGATGCCGCGGAAAATGTGGAACGGGATAATAGGAGAGACGTTGGTGATAAGAGTGCTGGGAAAAGAAAACTGGAAGAAACGACGTACGATTCAGAAGAATACGAATCCCCGAGGTTTGATAGTTATTTACCTTTCAGGCCAGCTGAAAGAAGACCATGTTCAACATGTGACCGTATTCATCAAGGAAACTGCTATGGTGATTCCCGAAAGTGCTACAAATGTGGAAAGGCTGGTCATATCGCGAGAGATTGTCGGGTAACTCGATTTTGTTTCGTTTGCAACTTCCCTGAACATATTCAGGTTAATTGTCCACATTGGAAAGCACAACAAAGTAATATGACAGTGAGACCAACGGGTGATAAGTCGGGAGTACAAGGGTCTGAACTACCTGGAATCCAAGGTCGTGTTTTTCAGATGACGGAACAAGAGGTAGAAGAAAGTCCTGATGCTGTTACAGGTATGATTCTAATAAACTCTATACGTGCTAAAGTGTTATATTACTTCGGTGTAAAATGATTATTGGTATTTCCGTGCTTTTGTTGCTTATCTGTGCTAGAGATATAGGTGGGTGTGGGGTGTCTATTCAGTTAGTTCTTATGGTTTTGATTGAGTTCGAAGTAGTAGTGATAAGTATTCATTACCTTTTCGCTTAACCGAATTCCGGGACGGAATTCTTTTAAGGGGGAGATAATGTAATACCCCGGGTAAGTTCGTTAGTTAAAATCCCTTTTTCGTTAAATAAAGTTAACTTTAAAGTTGGATTTTAGGGTAAGTTTAGGTAAATTTATAAGTTAAGGGTGTGTGGGTCATTAATGAATAGTTCAAGGACCAAAGTGGTAAATTAAGTTTGATATTATCATCTTAGACTTCAGATATTATTCACAACTCAGAAACATCAGATATTTCAGTGTGTGTAAGTGTGTGTTTTTGGGAGCAAACGAAGAAGAAGAAAGGAAAAGGCTAGGGATTCAATTTGGTGCAATTGGAAGTGAAATTAAGGTATGTGGCTTTGTAATTTATGTTTGTAATTGCTATTCAATGGTTCCTATCGGAGTAGAATAGTCGAAATCATATCTGGTAATAATTTCTGTCAAATCTGGGTAAAAAGTATGCAAACCGACAGTAGTTTCCGGATAGATTGAAGGTTTCCGGGTAGTTTTGTTGATAGTGTCCGGACGATTCGTTTGATGGTTTCCAGATGATTTAGATTCCGGATGGCATCCGGATTACTTTGGTGTCCGGATTCCTTATGTTGTCCGGAAAGTCGAGTTGTCCGGATTAGTTTGTGTTGTCCGGATTCTTTTGTGCTGTCCGGAAACTTTGGCTGTTTGGTCATTTTTTAGGATAAGAGTTATATAGATGTATCTAGAGTCCTTAGCGTGCTAGTAAGTTTTATACATAAGTTGGTAAGGAGATATTTGTATGTAAATGGTTTTAGATTCTGAGAATTTTGGATAAAGGATCGGATAGCTCGGAGAAAGGCTTGGAAGCGTATTTTTAAGCATTCAAGGTGAGTTTTACTTTTAAAAAAGTTTTCAACTGGGATACATATATATGTGATATATATATATGAGATGGATATGTACGGATTGAGATTATGATACATGATGTGATTATGTGTTTATATTGAGACGTATATGTGGTTGGAATGTGGTAACGTTTTTATAAAAGAAAATGTGATATATATATGGTTGGAATGTGATGAAAGGTTTTATAAATGACAATATGATATATTGAGATATATATTGTATTTATATGTGCATTACACTACACGAGAGCACTTGCCGAACTATGCCGGCGGATGTTTGCTGTAGTTGTTGTACAGCGGTGCTGTAGTTGTTGTACAACGGTGCTGTAGTTGTTGTACAGCGGTGTTGTTGGCTCGCAACCAACTAATATGGCCATGGGGAATGAGGATGAGGAGTTGTGCACGATATACGAGTCTTATTTGGTATTTAATTATTTGTGGTATATGTGTATTTTATAAAAAATACTTCTAAACTGACATGGATTATCTCACTAGACCGTTTGGTCTAACCCTCATTTTCCTTTAAAAAATATGTATTCCAGGTCAAGGATCTTTTGTTAGCAAAGGGAAGAATAAAGCATAGGAGGCGATTGCTAGCTGACGAAGATTAGGATATGTTTACATTTTTGTATTGTATAGTTTTGAAACTTTGGGACCGAATGTGAATTATCATGTATTTTGTTATGAAAGTAACGACGTTGTGTATGAACCGTTAATTGATATATATTATGTATGTTATGGGATACCGGGTCGTTACAATAACTTTAAAAGAAAATTAATTTTTTTAAGTTATATATATAACTTCATATATATGGTCACATACATACTTATTGATCTTTATGGGCTTCAATGGACCGTTATGGACTTTAATGGAACATATTGGGCTTTAATGAACCGTATTGGGCTGTCAAATGGATCTGGCAGGGGATCCAAATGGTCGTTAATTGATCCAACAGGGGTTTATTGGATCCAAATGGACGTTAATGGATCCTATTGGGGTTTCAGTGATCCACTAGGTGTTTAATCAACTCAATTGAACTTTAATGGGTTATGTTCGGGGTTTAATATATTCTATTAAGCTTTAATATATCGTATTGGGCTTTAATTGATCATTTTGCGCTTCAATGGACCGTTATGAGCTTTAATGAACCATTATGGACTTTAATGGAACAATTTGGGCTTTAATGGACCGTATTGGGCCTTTATGGATCGTATTGTGCTTTAATGCACCGTATTGGGCTTTAATTGACCATTTTGTGCTTCAATTGACCGTTATGGGCTTTAATGGAACCGTATTGGGCTTAAAATAGACCGTTGTGGGCTTTAATGGAACGTATTGGGCTTTAATGGACCGTATACACCACATGCATATATGTGGTGCATACATGCATACAAACACGTAATAAGTCATGTTGGTGTTATTGAGCCTTAATATGTCATAAAATGTCTTGTTGGACTATAATGGTTCTTAATAAGCTGTAGTGGTTCTTAATAGTCTTATAGGGCCCAATACACACCATATGCATATATGTAGTATAAACCTACACACAAACACGTAGTACAAACCTGCAATCCGAGGTGCTGTTGGTTTGGTTGGTAGCCTAGTTCCCTTGTAATTGGTCTTTCTACACTTGGTGTTTGGTATGGTAATGGTATTGATTGCTTTTCAAAAAAAAAATCTTATATCTTAAATTTAAAGAATGGAACATTTGAGTAATATATATAAATTAATTTTAGAAAAATGGAACATTTGAGTAATATACAAAAATCAATTTTAGAAGAATGGAACATTTGAGAAATATACATAAATTAGAATGAATGGAACATTTGAAAAATCAATTTTAAATTTGAGTAAACTACGATTTTCGTCCTTATGGTTTGATATTTATAACGACTTTCGTCCCTGATCTTTAAAAACTGATTTTTTCGTCCTTATGGTATCTATTTTGCTTCCATGTTAGTCCCTCCATCTAAACTTGTTAAAAGCAAGTGTTAATTCATCCAAAAAGTAAATGAGCAAGTTACATATTTGGTCCTTGTGGTATACCAATTTTTACATGTTTATTCTTAAATTACATAATTTATATTTTTTACTCTTTACTTTGTCTTTATTTACTATATTTCATCAAAAAATTTATTTTTCTATTAATTATATTGTATATTTTCAAAATAACTATAACTTCAATTATAAAAATTATCAAATAGTTTCTTTAAAGTTATTGATAAATACATGCTTTTTTCAAAGCTTTAGCTTTAAATCTCCAAAATTAATATTTTTCATCTATTGATTTATTGAAGCTTTTTATTTAATTTAAATTACCATTGGTGGAAGAAGTTTAATAAAATCCGAGAAAAAATAGTCTAATTTTATAACAACCGGTTGTTGTTTTTGTTAAATGCATTTTACTAAACTATTACATATTTTAACAATCGATTGAAACTTTATTTTTTATTATTAATCAAATTTGTTTAATATTTAATTAAACTTACACACAGGCGTACACACACACACACACACACACACAGACACATATATATATATATATATATATCAAAGTTCTAAATAACATGAGACTTAAGGTATGTGCCTGGCGTCACGTTATGTTTGTGTCACGTCATGACCCAATGCGTGATTTTTGTAACACCATATTGAATTTTTCTTATCCTTTTATTGTCTTATTATTTTTTTCTAATACATAACCGAATTTAAAATGTGCAATATCACTATCTCATTGAGTAATAGTAGAAAACAAAGGTTTATATATATATATATATATATATATATATATATATATATATTAAAAACAAAAAAAATAAGACAATAAAAGGATAAGAAAATTTCAATATGATGGTACAAAAATCACGCATTGGGCCATGACGTGCAACAGATTTAACGTGTCGTCAGACACAAGCCTTAAATCTTATGCTATTTAGAACACACACACGCATACCCATATATATTAATTTAAATATTAAACAATTTTGATTAATTAATAAAACATAAAGTTTAAATGAAAACATGGAATAGTTAGTGCATATAACATAAACAACAACCCGTTGTCATAAAATAAGAGTAATTATTTCTCGAATTTATTAAACTTTTTCCAATGGTAATGTAAAATAAATAAAAACTTTAATAAATCAATAGATAAAAAAGTATTAATTTTAGGAGATTTAAATCTAAATATTTAAAAAAATATTATGTGTTTATCAATAATTTTAATGAAACTATTTAACTGTTTTTGTAATTAAAATTATAATAATTTTGAAAATATACTATATATAATAGAAAAATAAATGTCTTGATGAAATACAATAAATAAAGACAATGTAAAAACAAAAAAAATGTAAAGTATGTCATTTGAATATAAAAGTGTAAAAATTGATATATCACAAGGACAAAATATGTAATTTTTTCAATTACTTTTTGGAAGACTTAACTCTAGTTTTTAACAAAGTTGGATGGGAGGACCAAAATGAAAGTAAAATAGAAACCATAAGGATGAAAAAAGCAGTTTTTAAAGATCAGGGACTAAAATCATTATAAATATCAAACCACAGGGACGAAAATCGTAGTTTACTCTTTAATTTTTTTTAAAAATATACCGAATTTCCGACGGATTTTCGACGGATTATATAATTAAAATTTTAAATATAAAATTCAATTTTTAAAATAAAGTTTTATTTTTTAAAATTTAATAAACTTTCCGGCGGATAATCCGCCGGAAACTTAATCTTAATCACTGGTTTAACTAATCAAACCAGAAAAATAAAAAACGGGGGAAAAAATTCCGGCAGATTTCCGGCGGCCGGAATCCGCCGGAAAACACTTTTGCGGCGTCCGGAGTTCCGGCGGCCGTATCCGCCGGAAAATGTGGTTTGTTCAGTAGTGAAACGAATTAGATACATCCTTTTAACATGAACTTCCTTGAATAGTCGGTCAACATTAATGTATTATGTTACACTCAACATTCCGGTCATCAAGATAGTCACCACATATCTAACAAAATGCAAGCTATATTTTACATTTTTACCTCAATGAGATCCTTTATGCAGTTTAGGCTCTACTACAAAATATAAAACCTTTGTTTCTATTTGGTTATGGCTTAATCCGTTTGTAGTATGAGAAACTTATTCGCTTCATCATACCATTTTATTTGTTTACGACTTAATAGTTAAGTTAATGGCTTATTTTGTCTGTCGGGGACGGAAGGTTAGGTTATATATATTCCCCTCGACTTGATATATTTGCCACACTTCTCTCCACCTCCTTCTCCAAAAACGATCGAATTCCTGCAAAACCTTGTCCAAACCTTTTGACGTAATGTAAGTATGTGTAACCCCTATGAATGTTGAAGGCCATAGCTTCGAATATGTACATATTGTTGTTGGAATATTTCCCAAATATCCAAAATGTGTATAAACGGCCCAACAAATGAAATGTAGAAGCAAAACGGATCATAAATGATATACAACGTGTCACTGTAATAATACGAAGCAAATATAATGATAATGTAACGAGACAATTGCATATAACAAGGCTCGATGGCTTTATAACAACCGTGCACTTCCTCCAACGAAAACACGAGATGATGTATTATACACAACAAGTAACGGGTTACAACAAAATGCTTACCCGAACGAATATAAGCCAACAAGCATTTTTACTACTTCTGAAACTAATAACAATCTCCCATTTCTGTTGATGGAAAGAAAACAAAATAATGTTTGAGAGAAACCTTTTATGACATTGATTAGAATTAATGCATCAACATAACATATGTAGTAGAAAAAAGAAAAGTCAAATTTTAAATTTGCATCAAACCCAAATCTATAATCAACATAAAAACACCAAAAGACTTCATCTTCCTTCAAAATCTTGGATCTTGGAGAACAATGGAGAACCAATCACCACACCTGAATCATCACTTATAAGAACACTAACATCACTGTTGTTGTCATCTTTCTTGGATTTTTCAAAACCACCAATCTTTATCTTGGTATCATCTTCTTCTTCAGGAGAATCCAGCTGCACAGATGCATCTTGAAGTTGCAATGCAAACTCCAAGTTCCACAGAACATCTCCCATGGAAGGTCTGTCAACACCATACTCAGCTAAACACTTTTCTGCAGCTTCCACATATTTTATCAAAGATTCTGAGCTTATGCTTTTCACAATTTTAGGATCCACAATCATCTCAATAACACCCTTTCTTTGTTTCTGCATTGCCCACTCTGCTAAATTCACTTGTTCCCTTGGCAATGCAGGATCGAGAGCTGGTCTCGCGCATAAAATCTCAAATAGGACAACACCGAACGAGTAAACATCGGATTTTTCTGTAAGTTGTTGCCTTCGGAAGTATTCTGGATCAAGATACCCGAAACTACCCTTCACCGCAGTGCTAACGTGTGTTTGATCCAAAGCGGGCCCGGTTTTCGATAGCCCGAAATCGGAGACTTTGGCCACTATATTCTCGTCAAGGAGAATATTTGTGGTTTTGACATCCCGGTGGATTATCCCCTGTGATAATCCACCGGTATGCAGATAGTGCAACCCGCGGGCTGCACCAATACTGATCTCCAGGCGTTGCCGCCATGACAAAGAAGGTAAGGCGGATCCATAAAGGTGGTCTCGGAGGGGCCCGTTAGACATGAACTCGTAAACTAGAATCATTTCCGTGTTTTCGTCACAATAACCAATCAATGACACAAGATGCCGATGTCGAAGCTTGGATAAGAGCTCAATTTCCATTTGGAACTCGTTGATGCCTTGAGAGGATCTAGGGTTTCCTCGTTTTATCGCGAGTTTTGTTCCTTTTTCAATCTCGCCTATATACACTTTCCCAAAACCTCCAACACCAATCACTTCGCTCTCATCAAAGTTCTTCGTTGCGTCTCTGAGCTCGTTAAAAGTGAAGGATCGTCCTAGGCCGGAAGGGAAAACGCTCGAGTACCCATTCTTGTTCTTGCTTTTACTCGACAAGAAACTACTACAATAGCTCGCGTTAAGGGGAAGAAACCACGAGGTGAAACTATTTCCACCTTCGTCCCAACCCCTAGCTTTGTTCTTCCTCCGAACAAGGCTAATGACCAGTGCTAGAACCATAATGGCTCCAACAGCAACACCGGTTGCTTCAGCAATAGTTGTGGTGTGGAACCCACCACGACTATTGTTGCCAGATGAGAACAACCCATCTAAGCTCCCAGCTGAGTTTCTCATCTTCAAGATCTCCAAACCGTTGAGAATTGCGTTTGGAGATGATGTTTCAAGATCCGATGGTCCGACTTGGACCCTTATTAAGCCGTTAGAGATGGCGGACGCATTGATTATGAAATCTTTGTAGTACGCGGTGGCTAGGTCTGAAGTGAGCGACGACAAGTCAAGCCCCGAAAACCCGATGAAGCCATTGACGTACACATTGAAGTTGAGAGTGTTCAAACTTGTACTCACGATATCACAAAAGTGAAGCCTGATTAAGTAATTGAATCCGGAATCAACCTTCATCTCCCAGGTGAGATTGAAATTGGAGTTGGAGACGCCGGAATCCGCCATTGAAGCTGAGGAGGAGTAAACCTGATTCGGAGCAATCAACGGTGTGGCTCCGCCGTCCGGATACTTGATTGTTTTCGGATCAACGGACACAACTTTGTCTCCTTTTGGGAAAATCATGTACTCATGAATATCACTTACCCATGTCCTCGACAACGTATCGTTTTTTGGACTAACCGTCGGCCCGCCGACGTTAACACGGTGGAGGACTTGAAAATCGTAACCTGAAACTCCGTTGAAAACTCCGGCAGGAGAGACAGTGGTTGCGGAATCAGGAACGAGCTCATTGGGAGCCGAAACAAACTCGATAGCATTCACGAAAGCAAAAGATTTCTTCAATGGCGAGAAAAGAAGCGAAAAATAATCAGAAGTGACGTTGATGAGGTACTCTTTGAAATGAAAATTTGAACTGTTTGTGGCTGAGAAATCATGCAGAAGAACTAGACCACCGTCGGTTTTGACGGTGTAAACCGCCGTCGTGAGATTATACGAGGGGTGGTGGAGCGGGTGGAAGTAAAGGCGGAGGAAATGGCGGCCGGGTTGAAAGACGAGAAACTTATAAACCGATTCGGTGTTGAAGATTCTTGCAGTTTGGTATAGCGGGGGGACTGAATTGGAGGTGGCGAATATGTTTTCGTCGGTGGAAAGAAAGGAGACCGATTGAGAATCGGATTTGAAGGTCCGGCCGTCGTCAAGAATGGTGTTTTCAGGTGATCCACAGTCAATGAGGTAGTTTTCGGGGGGAGTGAATCGGGCGTTTGTGGAAAGAGAGTATGTAAATATGATGAAAAATAAGGTAAGGGAGGATGTTGACAAGCTGTGTCCTCCTCCCATGGTGGCGGTGGCGGATTACGGTGGTTATGGGGATGGAATGGGTAGAAGAAACATTAGAGGATTAAATGATCAGATGTTGGTGTTGGGGAACATGTTGAGGAGAAAGGTGAAGGACGTGCACTCTTGTACACAAGAATTGCTTCAATTCGTTTTTGTCTTATTAATAATAATAATTGACAATTGATTTAGTATTTAAAATGTTTATTTATAAAATAAGTGACAACTATTTCAATAACCGTAATGTCGGGAACCCTTTGACCTTATCAACACAAGAACGTCTTTAACAAATTTGTTTTAGTACATTCCTATTCCTTCCGTGCAGACCTCAATCACTACAAAAAAACTGAGCATCAGTGACAAAAATTAGCGAGGGAAAAAATCCCTCACTAATTAGCGAGGGATTGACCACTAATCCAATCCCTCGCTAATCCCTCACTAATTAGCGACGAATGAGCAAGGGATTAATGAGATATTAATCACAACCCTAATCCCTCGCTAATCTCTCACTAATTAACGACGGATTAGCGAGGGATTGAGTTTGTGATTAATCTCTCATTAATCCCTCGCTAATCCGTCGCTAATTAGTGAGGGATTGGGTTAGTGGTCAATCCCTCGCTAATCCCTCACTAATTAGCGACGGATTAGCGAGGGATTGAGTTTGTGATTAATCTCTCATTAATCCCTCGCTAATCCGTGAGGGATTAGCGAGGGATTGGGTTAGTGGTCAATCCCTCGCTAATGCCTTACTAATTAGCGACGGATTAGCGAGGGATTGGGTTTGTGATTAACCTCTCATTAATCCCTCGCTAATCCCTCGCTAATTAGTGAGGGATTAGCGAGGGATTGGCTAATCCGTCGCTGATACAAGCCCTCACTAATCCGTCACTGATATTAATCCGTCGCTAATTATAATCCCTCGCTAATCCGTCGCTGATGTCCGTCGCTGATAACATCAGCTACCTCCGTTTGACTCGCCTACCATCAGCGACGGATTCGAGCTTTAGCGAGGGATTTGGCCCTCGCTGATACTGATTATTTTTGTAGTGAATCTATAATTACAATTTAACGAAGAATCTACCAATCCAATTAAGTAAGGTTTACGATTTTATTGTTTGTCTTGTTGAATTTATGTTTACATCTTTGATTTGTATAAGATAATCCTTATTTTCTGCATATATTCATATTTATTTATACACAATTTATATTGTTAACATGAATTTATGTTTGTTTGTTTTTTTTTGAGAAGGGTGTCCAAGGCTATGCCTAGACTAATCCCTTGGCAAATTATTGACTGTAAGACATCAGCCCTGATTAAACCTCAATGGCCACAATTGTTGTGCATGTACACCTGGATTCGAACCTTGGACAGATGGGATATTCCACCACATCCCTATGGCGAACATGAATTTATGTTAATGTACTCCTAACAAATGAATATACACAGTAAAGCAACGAAAAGATCTGTTATGCAAAGTCTCAAAACGTATTTATTATTATGGAATGAATGGTTTGTTGTATGAGGAATTCCCTATTCAGTGGCTTAATTGTTTGAAGGAAGTTATGTTTATAATAATAAAATAAGTAAGCTAAGCTACCAACTAATTGATCGAAACAAAGTCCAAACCGTGTCTCCAGCTATCATATCACATTTCCATTCCATATATTTTTGTAATGAAAGAATTTGGAAATCATATAAAGATGAAGCTTCATTTTTATAATGCTAGTTGGAATAAATGATGTATGTATGTGTTTTTAAACTTGTATTTTCAAGGATTTATTTTATTTTTTCTTATAAAGATATAGACTCTACTGTTATTTACATTTGAATCAGATAAAACTTACTTTTTATAAAAAGTTAACATGTTTTATGACCAAATATGATATATAGATTCAAATCAAAGTTGTCATTTGTTGGATTTCTTTAATTTGGTAGGATTAGGATTTGTTTAATCCTAAAATGAGTTGGAGGATAATCAAGAAAGTTGACTTATCCAGCTTTTGCTTAATCAAAGGAAAGGATTTCTTATTAACTTGTAATTTATGTCGTTAACATTTATATTCATATAATAATTTCAACATTCAGAATATATATATATATATATATATACCACCGTCGAGGAGTGAGATACAAACATTTTCGTGTATGTCTTGAGAAAAATACAATATCTTATTTTCTACTTCACTTTTTTGGTTATCATTAATTAACCAATCTTGATTTTGGTTTACCCATTATCCTTGTGAGAGCCATTTTAGACCCTTTTGTAAACGATTTTTTCTTTTATTAAGATGGAAAGAAAATGATGAGCTTAAGGGGTTGTTTATTTACCTCTTAATAGTTTCATTAAGAGGCAACATCTGAATCGTTCAGAGGTGAATCTTGTTTGGCCAACAAAAAGTGTCTCTTAATGGTTCCAAAACCCTCTGAATGATTCAAATATCAAATAGCCATATTTCATTTTGCACTATATCATAAAAGCCTCTTAACCATTCTGACCACTTAATCATTCTGCACCAAACCATTCAACAACTGCCAAACAGCCCCTAACACTCTTTAAACCCGGCCAACAAACGAAGTAGCACTGTAGCAGCCCATCACCAGGAAGCTGCCACCTCATATTTCACATGTTTACTATCAAACAAAATCAAACTTATCTGATAAATCTTATGTAAATGTAAGGTCTAGAAGAAAAGATATAAGATCTAGTGGCATGGTTAGATTATTTTAGAGAAAGATTTTGTTCATTACAGATGGGAGGATCCGCCTAAATCGGAAGGAGACCATAAGCAGAAAGTCAAGGAGGGTTGTGAGGTCATGGAAACCAAAATCGACGAGGTGTGTTAACAAATAAAAAGAAATGGAATAGGACGTTATTCATAAAAAGGACGACTCAAAGTCTTACATATACAACTATCAAACTATCATCGATCTATCGAGTAACACGATGCCACAAAAGAACAGCTTAATTAATTTATTTAATCGTCAAACTGCTATCAAGCCCTATAGTGTTAGAAGAAAACAATTTACATTCATAAGTCACAACTATCGATCCTATGCCTTACAAGAGAACACTGTAATAACTGTGCCCTAAGTGTATCTATTTGTATGAAGTGTGGCCAAAGTAAAGTAAAGGACAAGAGAAAGATGGGGGACTAAGTTGAAATTTAATAAAGGTATAAAAAGGGAGGAAATCCCTAATTTCTTTTCATTTTGGCACTGGGCGGCTGCAAATCGAGAGCTAAGGGAGGGAAGAGAGGATTGAAGGTTTGCAAAGGTTTTGGCTGAGTATTTTTTGGGAGAAATCGATTTCAAGTAAGTTACTCACCCTCTCACAACTTCTTTATGCTTTGTATTGGTTGATTTGAGAATGAGAAAACACACGAAACTGGAGTCTGTGTTCTTTAAATGAGAAAACTTATGATTTTCCATCAAGGGTTTGATAAATGGATTATTATGGGATTAAATTGGTGTTTTAAGTTGGAAATGTGAACCTAAAGGTTTATCTAAAAGTTTCTATGGTAAAATCGTGCCCTAGTATCGATTTATGTCGGATTTGGGTTTCCACAGTTCGACAATTCCGGATGTCGTGGTAGTTTTCCGGATAGTTTAGTGTTGGATAGAGTCGGCTTCCGGACTTCTGGGTATCCGGACAGTAGAATTTCGGATAAAGCCTCCGAATGAGTTTTCCGAATGGGTTTTCCGGATAGGAACCGTGTCCGGATGTCGGATGCGAGGTTCTCCGGATTCTGTGGTTTCCGGGTAAGGGGTCCGGAAAAGTGGGTTTTTCGGATAGGCAGATTTATGAACAGGACATTAAGGCATATCCAGAAATGAGAGTGTCCGGGTTAGTTCATTTCCGAATGGTTGGCTTACTGACAAGTGGTTTGGTGAATTTTAGGTGTTGGGTTCGGTTCGTTCGAAAGTAAAGCGTGTGCTTAGCAAATTACATCGAACATGTGAGTTCCCTTGCGCCATTTTCTAAATGAGATGACTTGTTAAACGTTATTGTTTATTACTAAACATGGTATGAAATGCGAGTATGTTTTATTTATAAACTCTTATGAACTCCTCGCATGAAGGTATGTTTTAGAAATGCTTATTTCGCATTATATGAGTTGTTTTATAAAGATGCATACATTGCTGGTTTACTGTTTGATTTGCCTTGTATGCTATGTGGAGTCGGGTTGCACAGTGGGATTAGTGTACCTTGGGATCCGACGATCCCTTGAGAGTTTATGATGACCCGGTGTGTATGGAATATGTTTCCTGCACACTTGGGAAATGAGGAGTCTGCTTGGGACCCGAGACGAGGCGAGAGGGGAGTCTGCTTATGTAACAACCCAAAGTTCCTTAAACAAAATTCTCAACATTACAACCAACATCGGTCCCAAAATATACAAAATTACATCGATTCTAACTCTAGGTACGCATCGGATAAACACCTTCACAACTGAGATGACAACAAGCCTCCCCTAGACTATACTTCTTCTACAACGTCACCTCTTTTCATCTTCTCTAGTTGAAACCCCAAACAAAACTCTAACCAGAAAATGGTTTTAATTTTTGAAAAGCGAGGGTTAGACCATGAGGTCTAGTGAATTCCCTCCGAAAACAGTTCAATAAACCACATACATCAATATGCAAACCGCTATAGAGGTCTGTCAAAATCATTTCAACCAAGCAACATCACACTTGGGTATTTGCACAGTGTTCATAGACAATCTCTACTATGCAGTAGTATCCACGATCAGGGCCCAAGCAGACTCCCCTTTCGCTTACGGGGCCCAAGCAGACTCCCCATTCCCACATACACAGGAAACGGATTCCATACGTATGGGGTGAATAAATCAACTCCCAATGGATATATGATATCCCAAGGTACACTACTCCCACTGTGCAACCCGACTCCAAACGTCATGTCAAGTAATGAATAATATCGCGTAAGCCAAACATGTACATTTATAAACATTTTCATATCGTGCGTGCATTAATAAACAGTTCCACATCATGTAATAACAAATCTTTTCAAAGTGTCTAATCATGCCATCATGCTCAATACCATATTCAGTTATGAAAACTTTAGCAAAACATTTCATTTACACACAAAAGAGTTAAGGGAACTCACCTGAGCCTTAGCAAATCGACACACGCTCCGAAACTTACTTTAGCTCAAGCCGAACACCTGAATTGGAGGTAATAAATGTGGTGTTAAACCCCCCAATTATACTCTGAAACATCTTCCCTAAACCCCTAAGACAACCCCAAACGATGCCTCGATCCAAGCCCAAACGAAAAACGAAGCAAAACGGGGAAGTGTGCCAACAGGGACTTGCGCCCTTTGCCTCGCGGCTTCATCCCGCGGGCTAGGCCGCGCAAGTCTCTGGTCGAGACTTCCATGCCTGCACTTGAAATTTTAACCCGAATTTCTACTCCAAAACTCCCAAATCGCTTCTAAACACTTGGGAACTTCCAAAATTGATAGTTTTAGCTGATCAAACCTTTAGGAATCAAAAACCCATAACTAAAACACATAATTCCCAATGAAATCAATCCAATGATTCATCCTTTTTAACCCAAAAACCACCTTCTTGACATAACCCAAATCTACCATTGAAATGATGAATGATTCTCAAAGAGAAGTTTGTTAACCAATAGGAAACTCATCAATCATCCCATTTCCCTTGAAAACAAGCTTAAAACTTCTTAATGATTTACTCAAAAGATTCTCAAACACAATTCTCACCAAATCAAGCAAGAAGATGAAGAATGGAGAAGAAACCATACCTAGAAGATGAAGTCTTCAAGGTTCTTGATGCATTCTTCTTCCTCACCCTCCACTAGGGTTTTTGCTCTTCACTTCTCCTCTTCTCAACACTCCAGCCGTCCAAGATGAAAATGAAAGGGTTTTAGGGGTTTTACCCCATTTTATATCTCAGCTTTGCAACTTAGTACAGAAATTTTCATTTTTCACACTTTTGCCCCAAACTTCCAACTATTTCAAAATTTCTAGACCTCATTTTCGATTCGGTTTCCCATGACGCTTCTTGCCCTAAGGAATTGCCATAGTATTTCCACATGGTCAATTTCCGTGTTTCTCAAGTTCTTGACTTTACGGTCATTGATCGGCGTCGACCCTACAACAAAGTCCAACTTCTCGTCTATTCACATTCTTTACAAAGGTATTGCCACACCAACTTCCAATAAGCACTCTCCAAACTAGAGACGTGAAACACATTGTATATTCCCAACAATTTCATCGAGTACAACCAAATAGTACGCAATCTCTCCAACTCTTTCAATAATTGCAATTATTCCAATAAAACGTAGCCCAACTTCGTTTCGCTCTCGGAATGTACAGTTCCATTCCATGAGGATATCTTCAGTAACATGCTCTCCCCCAATTAAAATTTAAAAGACTCGTGCCTTTAAATCTAATCAACTTATTTCCATTACATTACCCAGATATTCCTGATCAGAATCAACAACGCACGATATCCCTCGAAATCGCCCCTCGACAAAAGAATAACCACTCAATTTGTCAACATAACACAAGGTCATCCTTGGATCGTCATTTCAAACTCACAATCATGAGTTCCTTTATTAAACAACACCCACTTCAAAAATTTGCATTCCTCCAATATAGCATACGTATGACAAAAATAACACTTCACTCCCTTAAACCATATTGATCACATACGCAACAATGGCTACCAATCAAATGATCCATACACACATCCACCATCACACCATAACCCGTTTTCATTCATAAACATATGAAGAAAACTTCCACAGGCTAACATCTGAATAATCCACTCACTCAAGCTGATCTGATCCCAATGGCACATTACAAGTTCTCACAGGGAATACTTAATGCTGAGAACTACAACGAATTTCTGACTCTTCAAACATAGTCGACCTATCCACTAGGATTCCTTTACACTCAATGAATACTTCAACGTTCCCAGTTAAACTTCGCAACAAAGCATCACAGCTTAACGAATACAACATTCTCTTCAGCATTCAATCGGAGTAAGATAAACTTGATCAAAATACAAGTACAACCCAACCTCCTTATCTCAAAATAGCATTAACGTAACATCGCCGAAAAATCCACACACCTCACTCCAACATACTTGCCACTCTTGAATACCACTCCAGAAATCTCCCAAACTAGGTTTTACAGCTACTCTTAACCCATATTACAACACAATATCACCACTCAACAAAACGGCAATCCATCATTATATCTTTGACTTACACATTCCCTTGGTACAAAGTGTTACCAAATCTCCCCACACAACTATCACACTACAACAAGTTCTTCATGATCCCCTTTTCTCACATAATAGCTATCGTCTTCTTCATGCCCATCATAACACCAATATATTTGAAATAAAGTCATATCGTGGCTTTGTCTTTCTCGAATCAAGATGAGCCATAAAATCACAACCATCTAATTCACTCACACAAGGCGGTCCGACGTCATATCAGGTGCACACATTTCTCGAATGACCTATTACACTCTTGTATAACTTTCAACAAAATAACCACAACAAAGTTACTTCTCCGATTCCAGCCTCCTGACAACAACCTCAACAAACGGTCGTCGATTCCAACATCAACAGTCAACAGGGTGATGCTCCAACCACTTCACCGATAAATAAGGATTCTTGAAGGAACCTACTTCTCCTAACGCCTCATAACCATCTATGTATCCCACAATCCTCTCTGGTTGAAGGCACAAGGCTTACTTGGTACGAAGTCTGATGACAAAGCCACCCCAATGCTCAGGTCCAACTGTAACACTCCGTTTTTCCCAAGTAAGTAGAACTATCCTTCCTATCGTGGTAACTTAGCGCCTACGTGCGTTTCCCGTCATCAAAAGCTTAAATTATAATGTATATATATATATATATATATGTAAACATGTATGTATATGTGATATATATATATATATATGTTTCTTGTTAGTGTAGACCCTTCTTCCCATGCACGCCACCCCCATAACCATGCAGCTCCATCTCGTAACCCGTTTGTGAGCCAATGAAGTTTTCATCTGTCGGAAATCGCTCTCGAACAGCAACCTGATGGTCAACTGCGACATTGGCCAGCGAGAATGACCAGGGCAATGTCGCCCCTGGCATTGTCGCGATCTGCAGCTAACCTTCGAAATCGAACAGAACCATGCCCCTGGATCGCGACTTTGACACGCGAGAATGACCAGGGCAAGGTCGCCCTGGCAATGTCGCGCCTGGAGGGTCGGGGTGCAGACTAGGTCGGGTTTAAAATCGAGTTTAGACGCCATTTATCTGATATGTTGGTTGCTGCAGTTCTCTCTCCCACTTCCTGGACGATTTCTTAACCATTTCACCCTTCTCCTCTCTTGAAGCCTCGAATCCCTTTGGTGTTAATGGTGGTTGTTATTTACTAGTTTGACTTCATATATTGGAGCTCTAAACCTCCATCTCAAGCTCTCAAGAGAAGATCGTCCATCCATCAAGCTAGGGTCTTTGTTTCTTGGGTTTTTCCTAAAAACCTTTAGGTGTGTAATCTTAACATCTATTTCGTATTTGAAGTTAAGATTTACACTTTTGGCAAGTACTAACTCTAGATCCTTATCTGAAAAATTAGGGTTCTTCAAGATTTAGGGGTTTTCACTTCACAAACCCTAGTTGGTGAGTTTTTCTCACATACATGTGTTATTTAATTTCTTGTTAAAGTTATATGAAAGAATTGTAATGATGGTGGGTTTTAATCTTAAATTAGGGTTACCTTACGTATTACTTGTAAAGGTATAAATATGAGTATACGCATATATATGTGATATATATATATATTTGTATTTCTCATGGATGACAAATGTATATATATATATGTACGTATACACATATATTCAAGTAAGTGTTATGATTTGTAAGGGTATACAAGCATGGGTATAAATGTATATATATATATATATATATGTAAATGTGTGTATATATATATATATTGGTATGAATTGGCAATATGCATGTATTAATGTACTTATAGAGATTATAAGTAATTGGGTAAACTTCGTGAGCCGTAAATTAGTCTTAATGAAAGAAGAGTGTTATGGCCGTTATGTATTATGTATTGATATGACAATTCGTTCATAATATTACGTGGGAACAATTATCTTACCTTAAATGTAGTAACGAAACCGGATGTATATATGATCATGATTTGGAACTGTTTTGGTCTAATTCCTTGTGCACGAGGATTTAGACAGCTATGGAATAGATGTATTTGTTGGGCAAGCCATTGGTGGCTACTAGCGGGTATGCAATAAAGGACGTGGGTTCTTGAGGTGTAACTCGTCTAGGATGGATATGCAATATGGTTCCCGTAAGTCCTTGAGGTGTAACCCTACGGGGTATGCAATAAAGGCAATTTATTTATGGTTTGAGGTTGTGATGTCTATATGGCATGGGAACTAAGACCGGGACTTGAGTTGTAATCCATCAACATCGCGGTGACTCCATTCACGTGTTCTTGTCACCAAGATGAATACGGGTCTCCCCCGTTTTAGAGCGTTGTCTCTTTTGTTTTGTGACAGGTGTGGCTCACAATAACCGGTGGAAAAATGGTAATGTGGAGATTATGTGGAGACGGTATCTTTATTTTTGGCATTGATATAATCTCATTAATATTGCTTGAATATTTAATTTCTATACTTTTGGTCTAACACTTGAGGGTATGTTGTGGATTACAGGTTCCACCTAGTGACGTCTAGATCGTTGCGTTGTCGTCCATGTTTAGGAGCTTGGGAAGGAAGGGCTTTTGGAAATCGGGATGAGAGACTTTTGGGAGATATAGAGACACCCGGATTAATCTAGATTATCATAAGTTTAGATTAATAGGTTGTTGTGTATTATGCCTTAATATTCCTTTAATTGTTCACTGTCCAAGCTACCCCTTGTATTAAAAGTTTTTAGTTGGCTTGTATTTTGGAGGTTTAAATTTTCCCATTTTCCGGATTTTTCCCCATATTAAATGCTTAAATTTTAGGGTGTTACAAGTTGGTATCAGAGCCTTAGTTTAAGTGAACTAGGTATGCTAGAGAGGTACCTAGACTTAAGTTGAGATGAATTAAGTTATGATTCGTGAGATATGGGTAGAAGTAATAAGACGGGATAGTTTTACAGTCGACGGAAATACGTGAAATTAGTACGGTGACGATGGTAACGAGGATTCTCATGTATAATATGTTCACAATTCCAATTAGCTACTATTATTATGAATATATTGTTACACAAGCATACTTGTTTCTAAATTGTTGCAGTGGCTAATGATCGGTAAAGTACGTTTAGTACGTCTATATTCGTATAACCATTTCTCATGGTTATCCCTTTGGGTTATAACAGAACGTTGGTGAGAACGACACCAAGGTCCTTCAATTCTTTGAAGGACAGTCCAGTAAATGATTGAGGGTTGGAAGGACAATCTGGAACTGGCGGGACTCATGAAAGTCCGCTGAGGCAACCTTTAATAGGTGAATTGAAATGTGTAGAGATAGAATGTGAGTTGTATGATCAAGACAGAAATAGTATGAATTGGTTGAGTAAGTGGGTCGTGGAATGCATGTATAGCAAGTGTTGCAAGGCTGAGAGGGAGACCACTAGTCGAAAGTAGAGTGTCAATGATAGGTTGCGTGAGTGAAACGATTGACCTTGTTTGGGTGAGTAGCCTTCATTTGCGAGTAGAGTTTTATGTATGGTGTCCTAGTGTGTGTTACATGAGTTTTTCGTGATTTCAAAACGAATGCATAAATAGCAATTTTAGTCGAGGCTGAGTCAGCATGTGCAAGTGTGTATTTAAAGAAAAAGGCAATTCCAAATTTCGACGCATAACGAAATTTTGAGCTTAGCAATTTGCAAAATACTTCGTATTTTACATGAAAAGTTAAATTGTAGCAAAGGGTCAAGAAGATGTTGGCCAGCAAAACTTTTATAACCAACAAGAGTATTGACTTGATGATGTTATATAAAAGAGTGTGAGAACCGACTAACTTACTTCGTGTCGGTAATTTCTTTCAAACTTTTATCGTATGAAAAGATTTTCAGTTAATATATATTACTGTCATAACAACATCGTTTTGGTTGAGAAAGATTAAGTTTTACGAAAAGTTGTATGCAAACGATTCTCGAGATCGTTGTGCAGTACATGGGAGTCATGAGAATGTTGGAGTCATGTGTACCCAAGTTGTTCCAAGAATCGTTCTTTAAAATCAGAAAATGTGCGAAATGATTTATCTATCGCGTTGTCATGCATGAAGGCTATGAACTCACTAGGTCATAGAGTATTACACTATAAGCTAAGAAAGAACTCCGAGAGTAGAGAGGTGTTGGATAAATCATGGGAGAATGTTTGTAGTTTTGGAATTGGTGTTCAAGATGAGAGGTGAACAGTGTGAGAGGCGAATGCGGACTTTAGTGTCGGTGGTATGAGGGTCTGTACCCTTGTTCGGTGACTAGAAATACAATTGCCGAGGACGGTTGTGTCCGGAGGAAGGACGAGAAGTCATCAAGGTAATGGAATTAGCAACTCGCTATGAGTAGTGTGGTAAGATAGAAAGGAAATATCCTCGACGTCAAATAAGAATTTATGGTGACCTTGTGATATTAACGTTACATGAATAAATTGGAGATGAAGACGATGGGATGTGAATTGGATTATGATATGTTGGAAGGATTAGGTTCAGTTAGGGACCCTTGTTAAAGAATAGGTTAAGGAAGTATCGACAGGTCGACTATTGATGCTGAAGTCGGCAGTTGTGTAAGGTGTATGAGGCCTTTTGCCTATCATTGGGTGCGGTTTGGGTGTGTTCCGCGTATTCATGTGCATGCAGGAACAAAACCGTGAGCGGTACCGACATGCTGTTATGCGGAGGGTATGCGCAAAGCGGACATTATCGTGTACGGTGGACAATACATATTTTATGAAACACCCCATTTGGGAGTCTGAGTGTTTGACGAGTAAATCACGAGTGAAAGAGGTTTTGGTTAATTTATTGCATAAATGAAAGCTATGTGGTCAAAATACGCTTTTTGAGTTTATTGTGGCTGTGCAATAATTATGATGTGTTATGTGCTTAATTGCATTTTATTTAAATAAGTGTCGGTTTAAGTATTGGTCTTATGTGTGAGGACCGTTTGATGATCTTGTATTCTTGGTACCTTTGGAACTAATGAACCTTGGTGAATTGTATACATTATTAAGTATAAAAGAGTTGCATATACGTGTACATATAGATACATATATGAATGGAATTCATTGGGAAGGTAGCAATGAAGGGGTTGTGAGATTATTACGCCTCGGAGCGTGTGTCGCATGATGTGAGTTAGATGTATTTTAATTGCATGAGTTGATGTTGATAAATGATCATTAGATCCTTTGAGCAAATGGTTCGGTTTTGGACTCGGTTGAGTCTTGAGGGCATTCGACCGGTTTAATAAGCTCGGCGTAGGCTTGGGGTTGGAATTACATGAATTGTATTATAATTGAAGTTTACATGATATGAATACATCGGTTATTTTGAGGTCATGTATGAATGTTAAGTCGTGAATCAGAAGATTTAAAAGTTAAAGGACCACCGTGTAAGGGTGTTAGGATAGTGAAGGACTGTTGTTTTAGATAAGCGTTTTACTTACGGTGTGGATGGTTTATAAAGTTGTTGGAGCGTGTGGTTGGTAAGATGACGTAGTGATATGGCTAATATCGGAATAGAATGTCGGAACGGTAGTGGGTGTTTATCCAAAGTGATTTTTGGTTGTGTGAGTGGCTAAGCAAGTTTACGTTTTTTAATCATTGGAAGTTTAACAAAGATGATGGGTGTGTTAGCCAAAATGTAGTGTAGTAGATGCAAAATCCTTAAGGAATGTGAGTTGTTCCTTATGTGTGAAAGAATTGTCCGAGAAAGTATTAATTGAAGAACAAAGAATGTGTAATAACTTTGGACGGTGATGTCGTTTCAAGATAACTTGGTTGAATGCCTTAAGTTAGAATTTTGGTACAACTGTTTAGTTATGTATAGTAATGAGAAAACGTTATCGGCATGTGGAAAAATTGGGAGAAAGAGAGAAGTAAGGTTTGGAGGGTAGTACTCCACGCTAACGTGGGAAGCAATAATAGAAAGATCGGACCTAAGAATGTAGTCATACTACAGGTTCAATGGAATTATCACCCTTAATATACAACACTTTAGTGCTTGGTTGCACCGTGGTCGCGTAGTGCGATAGTGGTGTGAGGAGGTGGTAGCACTTGGTACCAAAGAAACGTGTGAGTCAAGGATGTAATGATGGTTTGCCGTAATTATCGAAGTATCCAAAAGTGGGGAGTATACTCAATTTTAAAGTGAGTGTGGATTTTCAAGCAGTATACGTTAATGTTATTTTGAGACCCGGAGATTGAGTTACAGTTGATGACGGTATGGTAGACCAAGCAATAGTCGGATAAAGAATTAATGATAAACAGTTACTCTAAGGAGGCTTGCAAATCCAAGTTGGGGAGCGAGTAGTGATGAAAGAGGTAAGGTTCGAAAATATGAAAAGATGAATCATTGTTCCTTCTGGACTTTTATTTGTGATTAAGTATGTAAGACTTAAGGTGAAGAGATGTACAAAATATTTCATGTTGGTATGATGTGATTTCACTTACTAAAGTAAGAGTGGATGAAAAGAGTCGTTGTGTGGAGGAACCAGAAGGAATTTTGGAAAAAGTCAATTAGAAAGTTACGTAATGGTAAGGAAGTAGTTATGCAAAAGGTGCAGTAGAGGCACCATCGAGGGGCAAATGTTACGTGGGAACCAGAAGAAAAAAAATGAAGAGGAAGTACCCTCACCTTTTCGTTTAGTGCCAAATTTCGAGGACGAAATTTATTCCAAGGAAGGGAGGATTGTAACACTCCGTTTTTCCCAAGTAAGTAGAACTATCCTTCCTATCGTGGTAACTTAGCGCCTACGTGCGTTTCCCGTCATCAAAAGCTTAAATTATAATGTATATATATATATATATATATGTAAACATGTATGTATATGTGATATATATATATATATATATGTTTCTTGTTAGTGTAGACCCTTCTTCCCATGCATGCCACCCCCATAACCATGCAGCTCCATCTCGTAACCCGTTTGTGAGCCAATGAAGTTTTCATCTGTCGGAAATCGCTCTCGAACAGCAACCTGATGGTCAACTGCGACATTGGCCAGCGAGAATGACCAGGGCAATGTCGCCCCTGGCATTGTCGCGATCTGCAGCTAACCTTCGAAATCGAACAGAACCATGCCCCTGGATCGCGACTTTGACACGCGAGAATGACCAGGGCAAGGTCGCCCTGGCAATGTCGCGCCTGGAGGGTCGGGGTGCAGACTAGGTCGGGTTTAAAATCGAGTTTAGATGCCATTTATCTGATATGTTGGTTGTTGCAGTTCTCTCTCCCACTTCCTGGACGATTTCTTAACCATTTCACCCTTCTCCTCTCTTGAAGCCTCGAATCCCTTTGGTGTTAATGGTGGTTGTTATTTACTAGTTTGACTTCATATATTGGAGCTCTAAACCTCCATCTCAAGCTCTCAAGAGAAGATCATCCATCCATCAAGCTAGGGTCTTTGTTTCTTGGGTTTTTCCTAAAAACCTTTAGGTGAGTAATCTTAACATCTATTTCGTATTTGAAGTTAAGATTTACACTTTTGGCAAGTACTAACTCTAGATCCTTATCCGAAAAATTAGGGTTTTTCAAGATTTGGGGGTTTTCACTTCACAAACCCTAGTTGGTGAGTTTTTCTCACATACATGTGTTATTTAATTTCTTGTTAAAGTTATATGAAAGAATTGTAATGATGGTGGGTTTTAATCTTAAATTAGGGTTACCTTACGTATTACTTGTAAAGGTATAAATATGAGTATATGCATATAGCCTTAGGTTCAATAGAGAAGTGCAAATATTTAGAGAAGTAGATAAGTAAAAAAACACGGGTCCGTTCATATATGAACGTTCATATATGAACGTTCAGATATGACTGTTATATGAACGTTCATTTATGAACGTTCATTTATGAACGTTCATATATGAACGTTCATATATGAACGTTCATATATGAACGTTCATATATGACTGTTTATATATGAACGTTCATATATGAACGGACCCGTGTTTTTTTACTTCTCTACTTCTCTAAATATTTTCACTTCTCTATTGAACCTTTCCCTATGCATATATATGTGATATATATATTTGTATTTCTCATGGATGACAAATGTATATATATATATATATGTACGTATACACATATATTCAAGTAAGTGTTATGATTTGTAAGGGTATACAAGCATGGGTATAAATGTATATATATATATATATATATATATATATATATATATATATATATATATATGTAAATGTGTGTATATATATATATTGGTATGAATTGGCAATATGCATGTATTAATGTACTTATAGAGATTATAAGTAATTGGGTAAACTTCGTGAGCCTTAAATTAGTCTTAATGAAAGAAGAGTGTTATGGCCGTTATGTATTATGTATTGATATGACAATTCGTTCATAATATTACGTGGGAACAATTATCTTACCTTAAATGTAGTAACGAAACCGGATGTATATATGATCATGATTTGGAACTGTTTTGGTCTAATTCCTTGTGCACGAGGATTTAGACAGCTATGGAATAGATGTATTTGTTGGGCAAGCCATTGGTGGCTACTAGCGGGTATGCAATAAAGGACGTGGGTTCTTGAGGTGTAACTCGTCTAGGATGGATATGCAATATGGTTCCCGTAAGTCCTTGAGGTGTAACCCTACGGGGTATGCAATAAAGGCAATTTATTTATGGTTTGAGGTTGTGATGTCTATATGGCATGGGAACTAAGACCGGGACTTGAGTTGTAATCCATCAACATCGCGGTGACTCCATTCACGTGTTCTTGTCACCAAGATGAATACGGGTCTCCCCCGTTTTAGAGCGTTGTCTCTTTTGTTTTGTGACAGGTGTGGCTCACAATAACCGGTGGAAAAATGGTAATGTGGAGATTATGTGGAGACGGTATCTTTATTTTTGGCATTGATATAATCTCATTAATATTGCTTGAATATTTAATTTCTATACTTTTGGTCTAACACTTGAGGGTATGTTGTGGATTACAGGTTCCACCTAGTGACGTCTAGATCGTTGCGTTGTCGTCCATGTTTAGGAGCTTGGGAAGGAAGGGCTTTTGGAAATCGGGATGAGAGACTTTTGGGAGATATAGAGACACCCGGATTAATCTAGATTATCATAAGTTTAGATTAATAGGTTGTTGTGTATTATGTCTTAATATTCCTTTAATTGTTCACTGTCCAAGCTACCCCTTGTATTAAAAGTTTTTAGTTGGCTTGTATTTTGGAGGTTTAAATTTTCCCATTTTCCGGATTTTTCCCCATATTAAATGCTTAAATTTTAGGGTGTTACACCAACGCCAATAGCACTTCATCAAAGTACCACAACTAGGGGTGTGCAAAACCCGAATAATCCGAAATCCGAACCCGAAACCATCTGAAATCCGAAAGTTAAAGTTTGGGTCTTGATTTTTCATATCCGAAATCCGATCGAGTTTTTGGTTTGTCCACCGGAACCCGTCCAACCCGCTCGATGCACACCCCTAACCGCAACACCATTCATTAACATGCCCCTACTAGAAACAACCCAACAACCTAAAACTTCAATCCTAACATAACCATTCTCAAATAACCAAACAAGAGTCTAAACTACAATCAAAAAATAACATTCTCGAATTCATTTCCCGAGACTCTCGCTATTTACCTTCCTCCTCTTACGGAAACACGAAGGTCATAAATCGACCCTATCCTGCTCAACCGACAATTTCAACTACCAGAGCCTTTCCTTATCCTCAATAATAATATCCTCCACGACCTATCGAGTTCATAGCATTCATGCATGGTGACACAACGATTGAAATCATTTTTTCATATAAAAAGAAAACTCAATAGATACGATATCACAAAACAAGCTTGAGTATGCACGACACAACACCACTCGAGCTGAATAGTAAAACACGCCAACCTCAAGGATCGCTCACATGCAACCCCACGATAAATTACAACCCTTGTTCAACCAATTCGATGTTGGCACAACAAAATAAAGCCTTTCTAATACGACTAGAAAAGTTCTGATCGAAATCACTTACACAAAGTAAGTCAGTCGACTCCCTCACTCATTTATATGATAATAGCGTGTCAATACTCATTTTGGTTATAAAAACTTTGCAATTAGATGTTTCCATGATTTTCGCAACGAAGATTCTCTCAACACGAAAAAGGGTGCAATAATTCGCAAGTTACTGAGTTTAAAATTTTATCGTGCAACGTAAACAAGTTGTATTTTTCTTTAAACGCACGCTCGCACACATCATCTTATTTCCAAAATAAGTAATTCATTATGCACATATATACTTTTAACGTGAAAGAACTCATGTAACACATTTAATGACATAATGAATGAAACTCAATGTGCAATTGAAGGCTATTCACTCTAGCAAGGTCAACCGTTATACTCACAACAACTTACCATTGGCACTCTACCTTGACCAACAGTCGCTTTCTCACCCTTGCAACAACTTGCTATACAGGTGTCTCACATCCCACCTATTCGACCACTCTACACGGTTTCCAAATTGACCAATGACTTACAAATCATGCGGTTCCAATCTTCGACTTCTCTAGGTCAATAAATGACCAATTAGCTCGTCTTCTACTCCTACACATACTTTAACCCAACACTGATATCTTTCCCTTATTATCCTGGCCTCTAAACCTCTTTACTAAAGAGTCAAAGACTCGATTCCTTCACCCGATCTAGAATTGAAGCTTCAAGATTCTAACATAGTCCTCACTTTCTATCCCAACTGATCGACACCTCAGTTCCAAGAATGGGGACTCACTAGAAACTAGGAGTCTGCCCTTAACCATCCATTCATCTCTTTTTAGTCCCAAGAAGTTATACCCATAGTCGGCTTATTAAAATTCCGAACAACACTTCTTCTAGCAGTTATAATCATTACATCATAAACGATCTCTCACAACACATCTACCCTTTGCTATCAATTTCAAGGTTAGAACTTTCTACATACTGCCACACCCAACAATCATCCCAACAATAGAGGTCAAGTACACCCATGCACCTGTAAATTCATAATAACATTGGCCAGATGCGATTTTGAATTTACCTTACATGAGGGTCCTCACTACCATTGTCAAGGTTCTCTATGATTAAGGTCTTTCCTAATAGCTTCCTATATCTCAGTTGTGTCTCCCTCTGCTCCACAGTTTAAGTTTAGGCTCATCCGGTCACCTAAATCCCTTAAACTATGGCTCTGATACCATTTGTAACAACCCAAAGTTCCTTAAACAAAATTCTCAACATTACAACAAACATCGGTCCCAAAATATACAAAATGACATCGATTCTAACTCTGGGTACGCAGCGGATAAACACCTTCACAACTGAGATGCTATAGGAAGCCCGACGGTGACAACAAGCCTCCCCTAGACTATACCTCTTCTACAGCGTCACCTCTTTCCATCTTCTCCAGATGAAACCCCAAACAAGACTCTAACCTGAAAATGGTTTTAATTTTTGAAAAGCGAGGGTTAGACCATGAGGTCTAGTGAATTCCCTCCGAAAACAGTTCAACAAACCACATACATCAATATGCAAACCGCCATAGAGGACTATCAAAATCATTTCAACAAAGCAACATCACACTTGGGTATTTGCACAATGTTCATAGACAATCTCTACTATACAGTAGTATCCACGATCGGGGCCCAAGCAGACTCCCCTTTCGCCTACGGGGCCCAAGCAGACTCCCTATTCCCACATACACAGGAAACGGCTTCCATACGTATGGGGTGAATAAACCAACTCTCAAGGGATATATGATATCCCAAGGTACACTACTCCCACTGTGCAACCCGACTCCAAACGTCATGTCAAGTAATGAATAATATCGCGTAAGCCAAACATGTACATTTATAAACATTTTCATATCGTGCGTGCATTAATAAACAGTTCCACATCATGTAATAACAAAGCTTTTCAAAGTGTCTAATCATGCCATAATGCTCAATACCATATTCAGTTAAGAAAACTTTAGCAAAACATTTCATTTACACACAAAAGAGTTAAGGGAACTCACCTGAGCCTTAGCAAATCGGCACACGCTCTGAAACTCACTTTAGCTCAAACCGAACACCTGAATTAGAGGTAATAAATGTGGTGTTAAACCCCCCAATTATACTCCAAAACATCTTCCCTAAACCCCTAAGACAACCCCCAAACGATGCCTCGATCCAAGCCCAAACGAAAAACGAAGCAAAACGAGGAAGTGTGCCAACAGGGATTTACGCCCTTTGTCTCGCGGCTTCATTCCACGAGCTAGGCCGCACAAGTCTCTGGTCGAGACTTCCATGCCTGCACTTGAAATTTTAACCCGAATTTCTACTCCAAAACTCCCAAATCGCTCCTAAACACTTGGGAACTTCCAAAATTGATAGTTTTAGCTGATCAAACCTTTAGGAATCAAAAACCTATAACTAAAACACATAATTTTCAATGAAATCAATCCAATGATTCATCATTTTTAACCCAAAAACCACCTTCTTGACATAACCCAAATCTACCATTGAAATGATGAATGATTCTCAAAGAGAAGTTTGTTAACCAATAGGAAACTCACCAATCATCCCATTTCCCTTGAAAACAAGCTTAAGACTTCTTAATGATTTACTCAAAAGATTCTCAAACACAATTCTCACCAAATCAAGCAAGAAGATGAAGAATGGAGAAGAAACCATACCTAGAAGATGAAGTCTTCAAGGTTCTTGATGCATTCTTCTTCCTCACCCTCCACTAGGGTTTATGCTCTTCACTTCTCCTCTTCTCAACACTCCAGCCGTCCAAGACGAAAATGAAAGGGTTTTAGGGGTTTTACCCCATTTTATATCTCAGCTTTGCAACTTAGTCCATAAATTTTTATTTTTCACACTTTTGCCCTAAACTTCCAACTATTTCAAAATTTCTAGACATGAGGTGTTACAGCTTGGGCCCCGATCTTGGTAATTATTAGTTGTGCGCGATCTATGAACATTGTGCAAATACCCCTGTATGTATGGAGTTAACGTTGGGCCTTATGGTATTTAAAGTATTGTTTTATGCATGCTTGTATAAACTATTTTCAGAGGGAATTCACTAGACCTCATGGTCTAACCCTCGCTTTTCAAAACTAAAACCATTTTCAGGGAAGCGCATTAGTGGTGCTTCATCTAAAGAAAAAGTGAAGGTATGAAATTAGAGATGGATGCGATCTTGTGTAGAGCACTCTAGTTCTTAATCTAGTATTGTTTTAGTATATCTAGTTCTCGGTTGTGAAAGTTTGTTTCCGCTGCAAGTGTTGTAACCTCTGATTTGGGATGTCCTGTATGTATTGGGACCCTTGTTTTGGGGTATTTTAAATAAAATGTATGTTATGGATTTTGGGTCATTACAAACACTTCAATTCTCATTCAAGCATTAAAATGATGGAAATAAGGAGAAGGAAGACCTTATAAAATGAATGTGAGACGTATTTTTTGTAATTAGAAAAAGATAAGCATATTTTTTCAGAGGACTCAACATTGAGCATATTTTTAGAATATAAGAGCCTTATTAAGCATAAAAACTCAAATGTGTCTTCCCAAATCCCGTTACACATAATTTTCATATTTTTTTATTTTAAATCACAAAACAAGCCTACTAAGGCATAAGACCATGAGTACCGCTTCCTATCATACCCTCTGAACCCTGATGCCACCTCAGCGCCACATCGGTTTTTCTCTTTCCTACCCTCCTTACCCTAAAGTGGAGAACCGCTACCTATCATACCATCTGAACCCCGATGCCACCTCAGCGCCACATCAACTTTTTTAATTCTTTTATTTATACATTTAATTATTTAACAAAATAAAAATATTCATATATTTTTAAATAAATAAAAATAAGATAAATAATAAAAATAAAAATTCATAACATTCATTAAAAATTACAAAATAAAATTAAAAATTACAAAACATTAAAAATCTAGTCGTCGTCGTTGTTGGGAAGTCGGATACGCGAAATATGTTCGACAAAATCCGACCGAAGGTTATTATGAGTCTCCCGATTTTTGACTTCTCGAACATTTGTCGTGCGTTGTTCCTCATTGATTTGTGTTTCGATATCATCCGCTACAAGGTCGTTTTCATCGACACCACAAATGGCATGGTCTTCGTCTTCGAGTATCATATTGTGTAATATGACACAAGCGTACATAATGTTTCCTAATCTTGTCGGATGCCATCCGCGTGCCGGGTTATGAAGTATATGCCAACGTTGTTTAAGCACGCCAAAAGCTCGTTTAACATCTTTACGTGCCGATTCTTGCGCGGACTTGAACTTTTTTCGTTTATCATCATGTGGGCACGTAAATGATTTTACGAAAGTAGCCCATTCCGGATATATCCCATCCGCTAGATAATATCCGTGGTTGTAGGTGACTTCATTCACCTCAAAAGGGCACTCGGGTGCTTTTCCATCATAGAGATCGTTGAAGATGGGCGACTGATTGAGAACATTGATGTCGTTGTTGGAACCGGCAACACCAAAGTATGAGTGCCAGATCCATAGATCATGGGAGGCCACTGCTTCTAGCATGATTCTCGGGTGCTCATGATCACCTCTCATGAATTGACCTCGCCATGCTACCGGACAATTTGCCCACGCCCAATGAGTACAGTCTATGCTGTCGAGCATGTCGGGAAATCCGTGTTTAGCTTCATGCGCGGTGTACAACTTCTGAATATCAACATAAGTAGGCTTGCGTAAATATTTTTTACCATAGAGTTCAATAATACCTGTGCAGAATTTGTGCAGACAATCTCGTGACGTTTTGTCTCCCATCCTCAAGTACTCGTCAAATGAGTCGGCAGCTACTCCATACGCCAATTGCCGAATAGCGGAAGTACACTTTTGTATCGGAGAAAAACCTTGTTTGTGTCTGCCGTCCAACCGAAGTGTAAAATACGGATACTCTCCTGCTAAATCTTCAACTATTCGTTCGAATAGTTGCCTGCTCATCCTGAACCGCCGTCTAAACATATCCGGTGTATAAACCGGGTTTTTGCCAAAGTAGTCCCGCAAAAGACGCTCGTTTGCAGCTACCCGACCTCTTTCTATGTTCCCGGCCCTCGGTTCTCTTCTTGACGATGAGGCGGTGCTACCATACATTAATTTTGCAGCTTCTCGAACCAATCCTATAAAAATTTCCCTTTCCTGCTCAAATTCCTCGTCGGTGTCTATGGATGATGATGATGCGGTCGATGAAGTGGGTTGTGGCGAATCCATATTGTCTAAAAAATAAAGTGATGAAAAAATAGAAGAAATAATGGAAGAAAGTATAGAGTTTTTTGGTGTGAAAAAATGAAAGTGGTAGAGGTTAATATATATAGTGTGTATAATTTGAAAAAAAAAATAACCGTTTACCAACGGTTATATTTAAAAAAATTAAAAAAAATAAAATTACACCGGGTTCCCGAACCCACCCTTACCCGCGACCCACTGAACCCGCTACCCCGTACCGCCTACCCTGCTACCCGGTGTGAACCCGGCCGTGGTACCCGATGGCGGTATGCACGACAAACGATTTTAACTAAAGCCGAAACGGGGGAGGCAACAAAATTTAAGGGCATATTCATATTCGTCCCTGGTATACGTTAACTGATAATTATATATGAGGAATGTTCAAACGAGAATCATAACAATTTAAAAAAACACGAGGAGCATTCTCAACCAACCATTTGATTTATTAAGGGAATTAAATGGTAAGAGTATATGAGTCATTTTCATTTTTAAATACTATTTTCTTATATATTTACATTTTCATCATCACCCAAAAACGTTATTATCAATGCAAACAATAGGATGATGCTAAAGTAAGAACGTGATTGTTGCTAGATGGTAAAAAAATTCAGATCTATACCATTGGCTTCTACTTTTTTTTAAAGTAACTAATTTATAATACAAAATTATATCATCAATATTCTTCAGCCCAAAAAACCACGATTCACCCTCCAAGACGCCACCATATACTCCTTCAACGTCTCCCCCCCCCCCCCCCCCGATCTTCCTCTCCTCCAACTTTCAGGTCACCGTCTCTTCCCGAAACCCTAACGACAGAATCGGCGATTACTACGACAAACTCGACGTTTTCGCCTCTTACCACAGCTAACAAATTACTTACTTCACCGCCATCCAGTCGGTGTACCAAGGCCACAAGGACACCAACGTTTGGTCGCCGTTCGTTTACGGAACCAATGTTCCGGTGGCGCCGTACAACGGCCCGTCGTTGACTCAAGACCAATCGGACGGTGCGATTTCGCTTTTGATTAAGTTCAATGGACGGGTGAGATGGAGAGTTGGGAGATTTATTTCTGGGAGGTACCATATTCATGTGACGTGTCCGGCGTGTATTCCGTTTGGGAATAAGCAAAATTCGGCGATTCCCGGAATTGTTGTCGGCACCGGAATTAAGTACCAGTTGTCACAGAGGTGCAGTGTGAATGTGTGCAGTTGTCACATATGATTTACTAAAAACAAAATCACATATGATTAATAACTAAGTGATATCATATTGTAAAACAAGATCATATATGATCACATATGATTTACTAAAACAAAATCACATATGATTAATAACTAAGTGATATCAGATTGTAAAACAAGATCATATATGATCACATATGATTTACTAAAACAAAATCACATATGATTTACTAAAAACAAAATCACATATGATTAATAACTAAGTGATATCAGATTGTAAAACAAGATCATATATGATCACATATGATTTACTGTGATTAATAACTAAGTGATATCAGATTGTAAAACAAGATCATATATGATCACATATGATTTACTAAAACAAAATCACATATGATTTACTAAAACAAAATCACATATGATTAATAACTAAGTGATATCAGATTGTAAAACAAAATCACATATGATTTACTAAAACAAAATCACATATGATTAATAACTAAGTGATATCAGATTGTAAAACAAGATCATATATGATTTACTAAAACAAAATCACATATGATTAATAACTAAGTGATATCAGATTGTAAAACAAGATCATATATGATTAATAACTAGTGATATCAGATAACAGTCTTATAGATCACATATGGTTTACTAACTAAAACAAAATCACATATGATTAATAACTAAGTGATATCAGATTGTAAAACAAGATCATATATGATTAATAACTAGTGATATCAGATAACAGTCTTATAGATCACATATAATTTACTATTGTTTCCTAATCACATATGATTTGATAGGTGTTCCTAACAAACATTTCATCATATACTATCAGATTGTAAAACAAAATCGAAGTCGAATCCATTGATTTTGCGAAGTTTTGTTCCTCTATTTCAGATCCTCGAACTTGTTTGAACTTCGTTTCGCTATTAATCTTCAATTTCGTAACGAATCGATAGCAAGATTTCACGTTTGAAGCTTTTCGAAGGTTTCCGATTTGGCGATGATGATTAGTGTTGAATCGCAAAGTTAGGGGTTTAACCTTATCGATTTCGAGTGTGTAATCTGACTTTGAATGATGCAGATGTTGAGATCTCAAGACGATGAATCTGGTGTGTGAGAAAATTTTGGAAAGGATTGTAGAGAACAATTTGGTAGGGATAATCATATCCCTGATTAATCACTCGTATAAACATAGAGATTCTATGTTGAAGAATAAAAAAGACAATAATATATGTTTGTTGACTTCAAAATTTGTGGGTTGACTTCAAAATTTGTGGGTAATAAGTAATTGACGTTTTCGGTATGATTTATGGATGGATGAATTTGTGATTTTTATAATGAAAATTTGATTTACAGCTTTTGGATGTAATCGGTAAGTCGTCAGATGCTAAAAACAAACAAAAAAGTTTAATAGACCCAGCCCGAGTTCCTATTTTACCCCTAAAATTATTTGACCTTGGATGGAAAACTGCCTTCTATAGCCTATAATTACCGAATTTGCCATTATTGGTGTAAGCCCTTGATTTTATCTAATTAGTGGTTGAGAATGCTCCTCGTGTTTTCTTAAATAGGTGTTGTCCTCGTTTGAACCCACCTATATATATATATATATATATATATATATATATATATATATATAGGGTCAGGTTTAAGGGAAAACCTCAAAAAAACGGAAAACTGAAGAACACCCTAGGAGCTCTTCATCTGGACGGTATGCACTTGTGCATACACGTTATTTGTAACATGTATTTGTGCATATATGCACAAATGCATTATGCACTTGTGCATAAAACCAAAAAGTCAACTATTTACCTGTATGCACAAGTACATACCACCCAGATGAAGGGCTCCTAGGGTGTTTTTCAGTTTTCCGTTTTTTTTTAGGTTTTTCCTTGAACCTCCCTCTCTCTCTCTCTCTCTCTATATATATATATATATATATATAGGGAGAGGTTCATTTGAGAAGTGCTAAATATATGAGAAGTAGAGAAGTAATCTTAGTCATTCATTCGGTCAACATTTGCGGCTTTGATCGAGAAGCAACGGATAATTCCTGACAAAGTCTGCGCATGGTCTGCACAAGATAGAAGGGTAGTTTCGTAAAAATACGTGGGACAAATTCATATATGAATCTGTGTGATTCACATATGAACTAAACGTTAATATATAAACCTTTGTATATAAACTCTTTTTAACTAATTCATATATGAACCTTTGTGATTCATATATGAATCAGTTAATTAGTTCATATAAGAATTAGTTAAAAAAGAGTTATTATATGAATCACAAGGTTCATATATAAATCAGTTAATTGGTTCAACTGATTCATATATGAATCTACAGTTAATTAGTTCATATATGAAACACAAATGTTCATATGTAAATTAGTTAAAAAGAGTTCATATGTGAATTACATGGGTTCACATATGAACAGATAGTTCATACGTGAATCACACAGGTTCATATATGAACTCGTCCCGTGTTTTTATAAAAGTTACGAAACTGTCCTTCTATTTTTGGAACAGCCGCAACTTTTGACCAATTAAAGCCGATCTTGACCGAATAAATGACCAAGATTACTTCTCTATTTCTCATATATTTAGCACTTCTCAAATGAACCTAACAATATATATATATATATATATATATATATATATATATATATTGAAGTGATAATTTTATATGTTTTAAACATGATTTTTTATTCAAAATTGATATCTAATATCTAAATTTAACATGTATGACACAATACTCACAAACACAGCTAAAGAGACCTCAATGACAGTTTCAATTAGGTTCTACCACATTAGCATCTAAGATATTAAAGTATAATTTCTGGAAAAGCATCACCGTCCATTGTCCACAAGTTCAAAATTTTGTTCAAAATAGGTGGACTTAAATTTTTTTTTTTTTTTTTCATACGGTGACACCTTTGACGAACCTAAAAAATTTCCACATCGCCTGTTATTGTTTTAGCCTAATTCCACTGCTTTGAGGGAATTTTTTAAGTTTTTTTCTCGATTTTGAGGAATTTTTTAGTTTTTTTATTGATTTCGAGAAAAAAAAATCGGTTTTTTGGTTGATTTCAAAAGTTTTTTTTTTTTTTGGTTTTTGGTTGATTTCAATATTTTTTTTTGGGTGGAATGGATGCATTAGCATCACCGGTTGAGTTTGAAGTTGAAGCTTTTCGTTTAAATTTTTTTCCATAACAACTAATCAACTGTAAAATAACAAAATTGAGTAATCAACTTAATGTCTTTAAGTCTTAGGGTTTGGCAGTTACTGGATGATTTAGTGCATAATGATTAAGTGGTCAGAATAGTTAAGAGAGTCTGTATGATTTAGTGTCAGATAAAAAATGATTGTTTGGATACTACTCTGAATGAACAGTCTGAATGGCATAAAATTACCATTTTACCCTCCAGTTTTGTGTTTAATGGAAAATAACGTTTAACAAAAGTTCTTACTGAAACTTCTAAATGAAAACTAAATAATAATTAATGGTCCAAGCCAATACATGATTCTTATCAATCTAAACAAACACAACAATGCATGTTCAAGTTTTGGCATAACAAAAAATTACATGAAATGCAAGTTCAAACACAAAATTTTACGTACAACATCTAATTTGAAGCATTCACCAATTGATTTGCAATCTCATTTCGCAAATTATCCATGTACTCATTGTCTTGGGGACCCCAAGGCGTTGCATCCATCTCTTCTTTCTCGCAAATTAGCCATGGTTTTTCATTTGTTTTTGATCCACGATGAAAGTATGTTTGTTTTTAAGCGTCTCATCAACATTCTTCCATGAGCGCGCCTTAAGACCAATGCCTTCTCGTCCATGTATAGTGACCTCATGTATACACGCTTCAAGAAATGTTTGCACCACACTCTCTTTTTTCCAATTTATCCTACGTTTGTGAACCCTCACCAACATTATCCATGCCTTATAAATCTAACAAATTGCCACATATAACAAATCAAATCCTAAAAAAGAAATGATCATAAACACTTTGAACATCAAAGCAAAGGCAATATGTTTCAATAAGCCAATATGTGGGAAAAAAATTGTTTCAATAAGCAAATATGTGAAAAAAGCAACATGTTTCAATAAGCCAATATGTGAAAAAAGCAACCTGTTTCAAGAAGCCAATATGTGAAAAAAGCAATATGTTTCAAGGACAAAACAACAACATATATACTAAAAGAATGCCATCAAACCCATAAGAAATCACCATCATGATACCATACATACACATCTCAGCAACATATATACTAAAAGAACGCCATTAAACCCATAAGAAATCACATGATACCATACATACACATCTCATCAATAATATAAGGACAAAACATAGGGTAATAGCATAAAAGAATCCATGAATTGGCTACTGGTGCTTTCTAGCATTTTTTTATAAATCAAATAAAGTGGCTATTGGTGCTTTCTAGCACTTTATGAATCAAATAAAAAGGAATCGATGGAATCAATTGGTAGGTGAGAGCAAATAAAGTGGAATCGATGGAATCAAATTTGTTTTATAAACCAAATAAAGTGGAATCGATGGAATCAAATTGGTAGGTCTGACCATAGAAATCGATGGAAGATATATAAAATTCGAGAGCTTTACCTGTTGAGAGCAGCCTGTATAACCGCTGGGATGATGATTTTATCAACAATCGATCATGGAGAGGCTCTGTGTAATCGAGAGGAGAGAGCATATGTAATAGAAGGAGAGAGCAGAAATGGGAGAATCGAGAGGGAAGTAGATTGTATAGGGAGTTAGGGACGATCGGAGAAATCGAGAGGAATAATGACGCGAGGGCAACGAGGGAAATTTTAGGGTCTGAATCGTATGGGTAGCAGATGAGGGAATGTGCGATTCAGGGGAGGTTGAGTCATTCAGATCTGAATCAAATTCCAACCAAACACTGATATGTCTGACCGATTCAGACGTTAGCATCTGAATGGCATCAATCAGATGCAAACAAACAGCCCCTTAATCAACTTTCTGTTAACTTAATGTCATAAAACAACAAAATCAACTTAATGTAATAATGTCTTAATCAAGTAAAGTAGTAAATTGAGAAATCAACTTAATCAAGAAAATCATCTTAATGTCTTATTGTCTTAATCAGTGACTAAATGAGTAATCAACTTAATGTCTTAGGGGCCGTTTACAAAACGCTTACTCGGGTAAGTTCTTACCAAGTCACATTAGCTTACCGGATGAATATGCCAAGGACTAAGAATCTTACCCGGTAAGAGCGGAAGCAAGGACCGAGAGTCGAAAGCAAGGACCAAGAGTCTTACCCGGTAAGTGAGTGTGACGGCTCTTACCACGGTTAGCGCTTACCGGCTAAATTGTTGCATACGATGCCATTTGGTGGACAAAAATCTTACCTGAAAAGTAAGTGACAGACAGTGTTGAATTTTACTGTTACCCGGGTAAGTGATTAGGTAAACAGCACCTTAATCAAGTAAACTAAGGTCTGAGTAACCGGTCTTAATCAACAAAGTCAGCTTAATCAACTTAACAAAATCGACTAAATAACAGAGAGTAATCAACAAAATCAGTTTAATCAACTTAGCAAAATCGACTAAATAACAGAAAATCAAAGTGAAATCGAGTAAATTGAGTAGAAAATTTTACCTAATCGATTCAGGGGGTGTTTGGGAATGCTTATATTTTTAACTTATGCTTATTTGTTTATGTGGTGAGGAAAAGCAGTTTTTAAAAAGTGTTTGTTAAAAATTGAGGGTAAAAAGGTAATTTGGATAGATAAGGAAATAAGGAGAAGTAAATAAGTAGGTATGGAATGACTTATCAAAAACAACTTATTTGTGGTGAGGAGAAGTAAATAAGCACTTTTGATTTTTTCTATCCAAACACTCCAAATAGCTTATTTGCGGTGGGGAGAAGCTATAAGCAAATAAGTCAAAAATATAAGCACTCCCAAACACCCCCTCAGACGTGAACATCTTCGGTTCCTCTGATCTTCACATCCATCGCCGATTTTGATTCCTCTGTTTGTCCTCGAATTTGATTTGGCGTTGCTTGTAACTCAGTAAGATTAGGGAATGCGGTAACTTTTGGTAATTGAAAGGAATGAAACGTCGATCGATTTGGGGGAAAAGGGAAGGCGGTAACTTTTGGTAAATGGTAATTGGGTATTTGGATATTTGGGACATTGGGTGGGCTTTAAATGGTAATTGGGCGTCGGCTTCTATGTTAAGTTATATGACTAAATCAATTGGGACATTCGGTGGGCTTTTATCGGTTAAATTATAATTTTTTGACAAATGACTAAATTAATTGGGACATTGGGTGGGCTTTAAGCTTTTATCAGTTAAGTTATAATTTTTTTTCCAGATTTCAGTTACAATCTTAAGGTTTCAAAATTAATACGGTTGCACCCTCGAAAACAATACAGTTGCACTCTTCATAGGAGTAAAAAAATTTACCCTTCGTCGGACGATTAATACGGTAGCACGTGCCACCGTAACCTTTCACTTGGGTCCGCCCATGTACTAAATGTTTACTGGGTAATTGCTTATTGGATGTCACTTATCTTATCTGGTGAACATGACAATAACCTAAAATCTTATTAAGTAGGAGGCATAGCAAGGACCGAGAATCTTATTAAGTAGGAGGCATAGCAAGGACCGAGAATCTTATCTGATAAGTGTGAAAGAAAATGTTGGGACCTAAGAGCATCCACAATCATGGACCTCTTTAGTGGTTCATGGTGTAGCTACGTCATCTTTTTCTCACAGTCACATCAGTTTTCTCTCTCCTAAAATTTTTATAAACTTTTCACTCTCAATCATGGACCGATCCACAGTTTATATAATAAAAAATCATAATAATTAAAAACTACTTATTATAGTACCTATAACAATAATTATAAATTATAAATAGTTAAAATTCAATTGTTATAAATAAAAATTACAATAATAAAAATCAAAATAAAATAAAATCAATAATGATAAATATAAAATGTGGTTTTTTATAAAATGAAAATTATAACTAATTAAATTTGACTATAATTTACTAAATAAATTTTAACAAATAAAAAATAAACCAAACAACTTTTACATAAAAAATTTATTGTGTATATAATAAATAAAAAAGAAATGAATTCAAAGATTTATAGTGCATTAAATAGTGGACGCCATTTTTTAAATTAATCTCCATTAAAAAAATTAAATAGGGCAACTTTTTGGTGGGTATGGAACGCTCCTTGCAGAAGGAGCGGTTTGCCACATCATCCACGTGGAGGTATGAACCTTCCATTGTGGATGTTCTAGGCCTTCAGTAGCGGCAGCGGGCTTGGGAGCGGGTTCCACCATGGCTTGGGCGGGTACCACTACGGGGGAGGCGGGCTTGGGCAGCGGGTTTGGGAACCCGTTGATGCCCGAGTCTTGTGTGTGTGAGAGACGAGGGACGATGGTGAGGGTGTGTGAGAGACGAGAGTGAGCGGGTATATAGGGTAGTATTGGGTATTGGTACTCCACTTTTGGGTTTGTAGAGGGTTTGGATAAAGCTGATGTGACGCTGAGATGGCTTTAGGGCTTTTGGGTATTGCTACGGATGGCCTAAGGTTATTTAGTAGGGACCAAGTTTGATTAGTGAAGTAGGGATCAAGTTTGGCTTTTACTAGTTTGTGTTCTTATACACCATCCATAAAGTCATATATTAATATTACTTTATTTGTATCTCGATTTACATGGTCGTACCTATGATGTAAATAAAACATTATATTTATGGTATACACAACATTTTTTGTATTAAAGACTAGTTGATATTAATGATTTTTATTTTGGTCCACAAGTACCTTTTTTTGTCTTAAAAGACATTTTCGAGATTTAATAAGTTGATCATGTGGCTGTTTGTTCAAACGCTTACCTGATAAGCAAGGGCGGAGCCAAGATTTTTGATGAGGGTGATCCTCTTATTTCAACCATTTTTTATGCAAAATCATCAATCACATGAGGACATAAGAAACACCTTTAAAAATAAATTAAAGAGTTATTATATATGTGTAATGCATGGCTTGTGTCCTCCTGATCCAAGACTTACAATTTGGATTGAAATGAACAACATGAATCAATTTATTGTAACCAATAGCTAAAAGTAGTTGTTTGAGCTGAAATATGTAATTGATCGAAATAAACGCTTACTAGTAAAATTCAATATTCAAACTTATCAGTAAGATTGTAGTTCATCAAAACTGTATGGTATGCAACAATAACCGTTTGCTGGGTAAGAGTCGTCATCCTACTTATCAGGTAAGACTCTCCATCTTTATCATTGCTCTTACCCGATAAGATTTTCGGCCCTTATAAAAGTAAATAACTCAGTAAACGCTTATCGAATAAACGTTCACGGCCCTTAAATGTTAATTTCAATAAAATGATTTTTCCAATTCCGCAAAGACATGAATGTGAGTGTATGATAATTTTTAATAAAATAAAACATAAACTTCGTCACTCCCAACCACAATAGTTATTCAAGAAAGAGTGTGTAGAATATATATATATATATAATTAATTAATTAACAACTAAGAGCATCTCCAACAGCTTCCCCATTTTGGAGAAATGAGAAATATGAGGATTTTGGTCCTAAACTCATCTCCAACAGCTTTCCCAAACCCTTCCCCATTTTGGAGAAAGTTGGAGATTCCCTAAAATTTTCTCCATATTTGGAGAATACCCCAAAACTAGAAATCCCTAAAATGGGAAATCTGTTGGAGATGGAAGCAATTTTTTTTGGGGATTTTGACTTTTGCTTCCCCATTTTAGAAAAAATTTAGAAAAGCTGTTGGAGATGCTCTAAGTTGCTACCAACCATATCAATCCTACTCATCACTTTCTTCACTATATAGAAAGTGGATTTTTTTACAATTGTGAGGGTGTGCCTAGGAAGACCCTAGGCCAAAGCTATTTATCGATAAAATTTAACACTCTAAGTCTCTAACTTGCTTTGTTGGGTATGACCTTATTCCGTCAAAATGGTATTGTATACAACAATTTACTCGGGAATCACTTATTGGATAAGAGTTGTCACCCTTACTTACCAAGTTACCATGTAAGACTCTCCATCCTTGTGATCATTCTTACTAGATAAAATTCTCAATCCTTGTCATGTTCATCCGTTAAGATAAATGACCTGATAAGCACTTACCGGATAAACGTTTATTAAATGACTTCTTAGTTTTATTAATTACTTATGAAGTTAATTGTTGTATTTAGTTAAAGAATGTAGGAATAGTCCAGAAAATAGACGAAATGAACACAAAGAAGTTTGAAAAAAGGTTGAGGCCCGTGTTAAACACGGTCTCCTTAAAACAAATTCGTCCCACTATCGGACGTTTGTTTCCCAGGATACAACAACAAGAACGTGTTAAAAGAATAAAGTCAAAAGGTCAATCTTGTCATTTGATACCTAACTTAAGTTATTTTTGTTATGTTTGTAATGTGCGAGGACTGTTTCTGTGAATTGATCAAAGTTATGGACGACGCTTCAATTGCTTATTGACAAAAGGGTAGCGGAGCAAATATACAAAATTAAAGGACTTTACTGAAAGGACTAAAATGCAATTACAAGTTTATATTTAATGTTATGAGATGATGGCATTTGATCAGATTGTCATTTTGTATTTTCTTTCTCTTTACGTTTTCTCTCACAGTTAAGATTAGGGTTTCATTTAGGGTTTTCTCTTCAAAACTCTTGAAGAGAAACTTTGAGAGTTGAGAGATTGTAGTGAGGTTTCTTTGTAATAATGTTTGAGTGTTGAGAGATTATGTAGTGAGGTTTATATGTAAGTAATATTTGATTCAAAGTAAAATAAAATTAGGTTTAATCTTTTGTACATGGTATCAGAGCACATGGTGCGATCATCTTCGACATCATCGTCATCGATGCACACATCTGGTATGAATCTGACTTTCTGAGTAACTTTGAGTTTTTTTATGTTCTTACTTGTCTTCTTACATCTGTTCATATGGATTCTGGCATTATTGCCTTAATCCTTTGATTCTAGATGTTCGCCTAGTTTTCGTTTGTTTTTGTTTATCACAGATCTGAGACTCTTTGTATTGTTCAAAATGTTTGATAGTTCCTGGCCGGTTTTTTTTTTCTTTTCAACTATGAGTTTATCTCAGATCTGAGATCTTCTATTTCTTTCAACTACGAGTTTATCGCAGATCTGAGATCTTCTTTATTTTTCAAAATGTTTGGTTGTTCTTGACCATTTTTTCTCTTCAACGACTGGTTTGCTTGTCATTTTTATCTCAGAACTATGATTCTTCACGTCTATCTCGGTTGCATGCATCTCTACTCTGTAGTATTGATACGGCAACCTCGGTCATTTCATTTCCCTTGTGTAAATCTAGTTTGTGTGCTTGTATCTCTACTGTTGTAGTTCTGATACATTTTTTATTTTCATCTACATATTCTTCTGTTTGTAGATTTACATAGTTTCCTCTCATATAACTCTGAGCTATGTTGTTGATACATAGTCTCAGATTTTCCTTGTAGAGGATTTTCTTTTATCTTACGGTTGGTTCATTTTTTTTTACTCAAATAATATTTTTGTTGGGTCATCAAGGATTTGAAATTGACCCACCGATTTTCACACCTAAAATCTTACTTAGAATATTTCTTTTTGGTTCTTGAAATGACTTAGACAAGACATCAAATGGTCTGGTGAAGTCGAAGACCAACCGAAATCAAGCTTGAAGATGTCATCATTGTGGAACTGAAGGATAATCCTCTCAACATATCAAATCATTGTCTACCGATGCTTTCTATGAAAATCGGTGGACACTCCCACCGATCCTCTCTCATTATCGGTCATCAGGTCCCACCGATGAAAGCCTCAAATCGGTGGGAACATGGTACTTCTCATGGCATATATCTTTTAAGAATTCTCACCGACCTCACAGCTCAAATCGGTGGAATGCTATCGGTGGAACGCTTCTTGGAAGACACAATGAGAAGATCATTTATTATGGGACAATATCTATTGCCAGGTAAAAGTGACTATTTGTTGTTTTATCCATTATCAGATAAAGTCTCAATCAGCATGAGTATTCTTCCTAGTACCAAGGAAAAAGGTGAAAAAGACACATCAACTTTTCAGAAGTCAACACCTACAATTGAATCTCCTGATGAAAAGTGTCCTAAGCATTTAATGCTTCATGCACTATAAAAGGAGGAAGAAGACATCCATGCAAACTACGCTTTCTGAAGAAATTCTCTCAGTGCAAGATTGCTTCATTTTTAAAAACTTTATAGCTTTGATCTTTGTATGTTTAAAGTTGTTTTGTGATTTCTGTTTACTTTGTGATAAATTGTTAGAATAGTTCATCTGTTTTTTCCGCAACAATCTAAAGTTTCTATGTGTAATTCTTGTTGAAGTTTTTCAATAAAAGAATTAATTAAGTAATTTTTGTGTATTGTATTCAACCCCTCCCCCTTCTACAATACTTGTGCTATCCATTAGGGACTAACAATTTTCTCAAGGTTTAGGCTGGTGAGCGTAGATCCTGGTTCTCTATAACCTTGACCTACCACCGGTTTCTTCTGGCCTTTTTTTTGCTGTGGATCCGACCTTCTTAGGTCTTGTTCATGGCGTGGTTCATCTAGATCTGTTGTGTTTGTTGTGTCTAGCCTTACTTGTTACACTAGTGCAGTCATTGTGTCCTTTGTGTGATGATAAAGAACAGATCATTGGATCTGATCTAAGGATTCATCGTTACTCTTGTGACACATGCAGATTTTGTATTCTCTAGTGTGATTTGTGTTGGTGTGGTCCATTAAACACTGTGGTCGTAGATCTTACGATCTGTCCAGTGTGGTCCCTCTCCTTTTGGCTCTTTGTTTGTTCAGGTTAGTTCTCTTGTGTGTACTTCTGTATGCATTAGATCTGGTCTTCAGATCATTTGGGCTTGTTTCCGCTGCATCTAACATTGGATACTCACTGTAAGTATTTTTTTCAACTACTCTGTGTGTATTTCTTCTCATGTCTTTTCTTATTTTTGGGGACCACTGTGATTGACTTGACCTACCACTGTCGAGTGGCAAGGAATCCTGTCATTTATTGCTTTGGTTTTTTCCTTTATGTGTTCTTTACTGCTTTCATCATGACTGGTACAGAATCTCCCAATGGGCTAGAACCGCAATCTGTGATTGCTGAACTGGACTTTGGGGATCCTCTATACCTTCACCCTACGGACACTTCTGGTGTGTCTATTTTACACATGAAGCTGACTGGAACAAAAAATTATAAGGTCTGGTCTTGCGCTATGATTTTGGCTTTAGAAACAAAAAATAAATTGGGATTTGTTGATGGTTCCATTCATCGACCTACTGAAAATGAAATTCTTGGTAAACAGTGGGATAGGTGTAACTCTGTGGTTTTGTCCTGGATCCTCGGATCTATTTCTGAGGAGTTATTCCTTAGTCAAGTTTTCTCAAAAATTGCCTCTGAAGTCTGGCAGGAACTTAGGGAGACTTATGATAAAATTGATGGCTCAGTAACTTTTAATTTGCATCAGAAAATTAATTCACTCACACAAAATGGATCGTCTGTTTCTGACTATTATCACAAATTGAATGCTTTATGGAAACAGTTCGATGCTCTGGTTAAACTCCCTTCCTGCTCTTATAATGCTTCACATGATTTTTCTAAGCATAATCAACTGTTAAAATTGATGCAATTTTTGATGGGATTGGATGACATTTACATGCAAATAAGAAGTAATATCTTGACTACCGAGCCACTTCCCTCTGTCAAAACTGCTTTTTCGTTAGTCTCTCATGAGGAGTCTCATCGGGGTCTAACTAGGTCTTCTTCTGATTCAAAACCTCAAAATACTTCTTTTTTTAGTAAACCTATTGATACTAAGAAAAAAACTGGGAAAACTCCCTTACTTTGTAAGCATTGTGGTGTGACTGGTCACACCATAGAACGATGTTTTAAACTAATAGGGTTTCCTAAGGATTTCCAATTTACTAAAAGTAAGCCAAATCAGTTTTTTAAAAGTCCATCTAGTAATGCTTGTACTACTGAAGGAACTGTTAATAGTTCCAGTTCCTCTAAGTCTTTAACAGAAGAGCAAATTGTCAAGCTGCTGTCTCTTCTCGATCAGAAACAGAGTGAAGGCTTGTCTGTTAATATGGCAGGTAATGCTTTCGCTAACATGGCTCATATTTCAAAATTTAATCAATCTGGATGGATTATTGATTCGGGTGCAAACCAGCACATGACCTCATCCATTTTTTATTTGGAAAATGTTGTTGATATATCTGATTTGAACTTGAAAGTCACTCAACCTAATGGCAATGAAGCTAGAATTGAAAAAATAGGAAATTATCGAATGAACAATAATGTGGTTCTGTTTGATGTTCTTATGATACATGACTTCCATGTAAATTTACTTTCTGTTCATAAACTGGCTAGAGACAGTAACATCTTCATTGGTTTTGATGAGTTTAAGTGTTATTTGATTCAGGGTTCACCACTAATGAAAATTGTGGGGACTGGTAGTGAACTTGGAGGCCTGTATTTCTTTGATCAGGTTTCTAAGAGTAAGTCACTTGATTCAACTTTTTTGAGTAGTAAATTAAACTCTACAAATATGTCCATATTCTGCTATGTCTCTAGGCAACTTTGGCATAGTAGGTTAGGGCATCCTACTGATCAGGCTCTTGCCTGTTTGAAAGACAAATTGAAACTAGACAGTAATTCTCATTCACCTCCATGTGACATATGTCATATGGCTAAACAAACAAGGGACAAATTTAATCTGAGTACTCATTCCACCACTAGTCTAGGTGACTTAATTCATTTAGATTTGTGGGGTCCTTATCGTGTCCCTAGTAAAGAAGGGTATAAGTATTTTTTGACCATAGTTGATGATTACACTAGGTTTGTATGGGTTTACTTGTTAAAGCATAAAGATGATGTTTTTGATAACATTGTTGCTTTTCACAGTTTGCTTATTACCCAATTTGGAAAACATATAAAAACTGTCAGAAGCGATAATGGCACTGAGTTTGTTAATCACAAACTAGGTGAGTTTTTTAGATCAAAAGGAATAATACATCAAACTACTTGTGTATATACACCCCAACAAAACGGGGTTGTGGAACGCAAGCATATACATCTTTTAAACGTTGCTAGGGCTTTGATGTTTCAAGGAAATATTCCGTTAAATATGTGGAACGAGTGTATTTTAACTGCTACATACTTGATAAATAGAACCCCTTCCTCTGTATTAAACGAAAAATGTTCTTATGAAATGGTTTTTGGTTTTGCTCTTGTTCTTTCTCATTTACGAAATTTTTGTTGCTTATGTTTTGCTGTTAAACCTAATGTGTCTGATAAATTTGCATCACGTTCTGAAAAATGTGTTTTTCTTGGATATGCAAATTCACAAAAGGGATATAGAATGTATAGTTTGGACACTAAGCAGATTATTGTATCAAGAGATGTGAAATTCTATGAAACAATATTTCCTTTTAAAATGAGAGCAACCAATCATAATCAAAATCATAGCTCTGGTAACATCAATTCTTTAAACTTTTTTGATACTATTGTTCATACTAATGATTTTTCTTCTGACATGCCATATGATGATTCAAGGGATAACTCTCAAAATGAAAATTTAATCAACAATTCTGAAAATGAAAGCAATTGTGATCGTTGTGGTAGCCAATCACAATCTGTCAATTCAAATGAATTGATTGAGCAGTACTAATGGGTTAAATACCCAAGATGGAATTGCCGGATCTAATAATCCTGGTGGTTCTAATACGGCTGCAAATGATCACTGCGAGGCTGAAGAAAGTGATGTTCATTTGAGTTTCCCTCCTGAGGGTGATTTTATTGAACCTTCATCTTCTATTAGAAAATCCAATTGTATTTCAAATTTACCTAGAAAATTTACGGATTATGTAATAGAAGGTAAGGTTAAATACGGGGTAGAAAAGGTAATAAATTACTCCTTTTTAAGTCCTGATAATTTTTGTTTTGTTACTACCCTAAATAAATCTAGTGAGCCAAATAACTTTTTTGAGGCTAGCAAAGACCAAAATTGGGTCATTGCTATGAACGAGGAGATGGAAGCTTTGTATCGTAATAACACTTGGGTTTTAACTGAACTTCCCATAGGTAGAAAACCTATAGGATGTAGGTGGATATATAAAATAAAATACAAATCAACAGGTGAAATTGAAAGGTACAAAGCTAGGTTAGTAGCTAAGGGGTATTCTCAACGAGAGGGCCTAGATTATGATGAGACCTTTAGTCCAGTTGTTAAGATGGTCATTGTAAGATGTGTCATTGCTTTAGCAGTGCAAAATGACTGGCCTTTATGTCAATTAGATGTCAACAACGCATTTCTTTATGGGGACTTAGATGAAGAGGTTTACATGAGTTTACCTCCTGGGTATTTCTCTGCAATTGATAAAAGAGTGTGTAAACTTGTTAAGTCCTTATATGGGCTTAAACAAGCTCCTAGACAGTGGTATGCAAAATTATCTGCATGTTTGTTTGATCATGGATTTGTACAAAGTACTAGTGATTATTCCTTATTCACTAAAATCAACAATTCTGTTTATTTGATTCTTCTTGTTTATGTGGATGACATTGTCTTAACTGGTAATTCTATTTCTGAAATTAATAAAGTAAAAGGTCATCTACAATCCAATTTTAAAATCAATGATCTTGGTGAATTGAAGTTTTTTTCTAGGAATAGAAATATTGAGATCAAATAAAGGCATTTGTATGTCACAACGCAAATACTGCCTCGAATTACTTAGTGATTTTGGCTATTTGGGTTGTAAACCAATCAGTACTCCGATGGACATGAACCTTATTGTAACCGATTCAATAGGTTCAGATTCAAAGGATCCGCCTTTAACTAATTTCACCGAATATCAAAGGCTAGTAGGTAGATTAATTTATCTGCTTGCTACTCGTCCTGATATTTCTTTTGTTGTACAATGTTTAAGTCAGTTTATGCACTTCCCAAGACAATCTCATCTTAAATTGGCTTTACGTGTATTAAGATATCTAAAACTGTCCCCTGGAAGAGGAGTTAATTTTTCTGTTGCTTCTAGTTTTAAACTTAGTGCTTATGTTGATGCGGACTAGGGTAAGTGTCTCTCAACTAGGCGTTATGTGACTGGTTACTGTTTATTTTTAGGAGATTGTATGGTCTCTTGAAGAAGCAAGAAACAATCAACCGTGTCTCGTTCTTCAGCTGAGTCCGAGTATAGGGCAATGGCTTCTGCCTTATGTGAAATAACTTGGATTCTTAGTATTTTAGCTGACTTAAAATTAGAAAATCTTCTTCCAGTTGATCTAAATTGCGACAATAAGTAGGCTATACAAATTGCTAATAATCCAGTGTTTCACGAAAGAACCAAACACATAGAAATTGACATACATCAAGTTAGAAACAAAGTAACTGCTGGATTGATTAAAATAGTTAAAATACCTTCTTCTAAAAATCCAGCAGACATATTTACAAAGTCTCTTGGTGTAAGTCAACATAACTACTTGTGTTCAAATTAAAACTGTTAGATCTTTTTCAATGTCAAGATTGAGGGAGGGGTGTTAAAAGAATAAAGTCAAAAGGTCAATCTTGTCATTTGATATCTAACTTAAGTTATTTTTGTTATGTTTGTAATGTGCGAGGACTGTTTCTGTGAATTGATCAAAGTTATGGACGACGCTTCAATTGCTTATTGACAAAAGGGTAGCGGAGCAAATATACAAAGTTAAAGGACTTTACTGAAAGGACTAAAATGCAATTACAAGTTTATATTTAATGTTATGAGATGATGGCATTTTATCATATTGTCATTTTGTATTTTCTTTCTCTTTACGTTTTCTCTCACAGTTAAGATTAGGGTTTCATTTAGGGTTTTCTCTTCAAAACTCTTGAAGAGAAACTTTGAGAGTTGAGAGATTGTAGTGAGGTTTCTTTGTAATAATGTTTGAGTGTTGAGAGATTATGTAGTGAGGTTTATATGTAAATAATATTTGATTCAAAGTTAAATAAAATTAGGTTTAATCTTTTGTACAGAACGGTTCTTCGAGACCGCCGAACTAAGTTAGGCCTAGAGCATACCTTGATAGCAAGATGATGATGATAACAGTAGGTAGAAGAGAAGATGGCATTCAGATTTTTTTTGTCTTTTCTGTTTGGTGAAAAGCTCTAGTTATACACCAAAATTTGTAACCGATACCCGATAATCAATTCTGCTATTAAAACAAAACCGAAGATTCAGATCGACCGATGGTGCATTCGTGTCTGCAGGACGCGCGCTCGCACACAAGGTGAATTTCCTTATAAACCCACCCTGCGCGCAAGAGAAATTCTTTGTACTATAAGTCTTACAATCCCATGGATTGAATTTCCTTATAAACCCACTTTCTTTTCACTTCTCCACTTATGTGGGATAGACATTTACCCACTTTACAAATCCCTTCAAGTACCCTACTGCGGTGATTAATTTCTCATTCATACGAAGTCCGATTTTGATGTTCAATATACCAAAACGAAGTCCGATTTAGACGTTCAATATACCAAAACGAAGTCCGATTTGTATATCGGTTCAATATACAAATTTATAATTATATATATAATGTGATATTATATAAGTTCTGTATTTTGTGTTCCAAATTGGGCAAAACCCATTTTTTGAACAAAATAGTGCAGTTGAATTTGTTTGTGACGGAAGAGTATCAACTTCGAAAAACTATATATCTTATAATTTACGGCTAGTTGTAAAAAAATCAGCCAACTTTGTTTCGATTAATTTGGTCACAGAGGGTTGGAATCGCCAAAAAGTGTTATGTGGCGTTTGTTTTTTAAGAGGTCTGAAGTCTCAAGTCTTATTTCACTTCTGATTAATAAGAGGTTGTGCTTTAAGAGGTTATTAGACATTAGGTTACCTCTTCTAATTTCACACGTATTTCAGACTTAAGAACCTCTGAAATCTAGAAAAAAAAAACAAACGGTCTGAACGTATAAACGTCTGACCGATTCAGACTTAAAGAGGTATTGTAACAACCCAGTCTAAAATAAACATGCAATTCATATAAAACGGAACATCCCAAAAATGGGTCCCAAAATTTCTTACAGAAATCTCAAAATTTAGGTTGGCGGAAACAACCTATTACACAACTGAGAAATGCTAAAACTAGTAATAATAGTGTCTCTGTCTCTACTGCCTCTATCCACTAATAGCCCTGCCAGAGCCTTTCACTGCTTGCTTACCTAAAAAGGGTTTAATTTGGAAAAAATGCGAGGGTTAGACCATGAGGTCTAGTGAGTCCCTCCTGACAGTTCTCAAAATCATTTAAAAACTTTTCATAACTTTCATATGTAAAACTTTCAATAACAAACTTTCACATAGCTGTACATTTAAAATCTTTCACGAATATAATCCACTCCCGTAAATGGCACCCTGAAGTCACTCGAGAGTGACAACGAGTCAGTATCACGCTGCCTTACTGGGTCTCACTTCCCATGGCATAAACGGAACCTCCCCCCCCACCCCCCCCCCCCCGGCGTGAATACTGGCGGAACCTCCCCCCGACTTAGCCAATTTACGTCTACACAATGTATGAATACATTTCATATAAAACTTTAACAACTTTCATGCAATTAAAAACATAAGGGTAAAACATGGCATTTCTCATCATGTACTCACTTTAGAAAACACGTTAAAAGTCACGTATTTTAGTTAGAAAACTCACCTGGTACGCTTACTATCTTTTCTTACTCTGATCTCGACTTCCAACCGGTTTACCTGAGAAATGGATGAAACACACTGCTCAGATCCTAAAACCAACTATCCGGACACCATCCGGTAACCTGTATACTTACCGGGTGATTCAACTTACCGGAACTACCTCTTACCGGATCATTCATCTTACCGGAACTCTACACATACCGGGTCATTCAACTTACCGGAACTCTACACTTACCGGAAACTACACTTACCGGAAACTATTGGGTTCTCTCCCGGTAATCTTCGTCACAAGATACTTACCGGGTACATTGGCTGTGTGATTATGAGCACGAAAATCCTGCTAAGGGCCTTAAATCGAAACATTAACGCGACAAAACCACAACAAAACATTTGGAGTCCATTCCTTACAACTCTTTGCTACACAAATATGAATTAAGGGTGTTTAATCTCTCCTTTAGGCATGAATTTAACCCTCTAAGCAAGAACTCTCAACATAACTCAACAATCCATTATAACATAAAAACAATCTGGATTGGTTTAGGGATTACCTGAAGAAATGTAGAATCAAACCTCAATTCACCTTCTCTTCAAGTTGAAGTGAGTGATGCTCCTCTCCAAATTGAAATTGAAATCAGCCTTCTCTTCCTCTCTAATTTTGCTCGGCCGCCAACAAAGGAAGAAATACCCACTCCTAGGGTTTTGTGCCCATTTGGTGTCTTTTATACTTTTCCAAAATTTACAAAATGACCCTTAAACTTTCAAGTTTACAACTTCCTCCACAAAACTCAAATCTCTTAAATTTTAGGTCTTGGTTATTACAATACTCCCCCCTCAAAAGAATTCCGTCCCCGGAATTCCATTCTCGAAAAGGTGCGGGTAGCTGGACTTCATGTCCGCTTCCACTTCCCAAGTTGCCTCTCGTCCCTTATGGTACCTCCACTGAACCTTTACTAGCCGAACTTCTCTATTCCTTGTTTTCCGGATCTTACTGTCCACAATCTCTATTGGTTCTTCCTCATACGACAGTTTCTCATCGATGCTAACATCTTCTAATGGAATGGCCACATCGGTCTCGGCCAAACATTTCTTCAGGTTTGACACATGAAATGTCGGATGAATCCTTCTTAACTCTTCTGGCAAGTCTAGCTTGTAAGCTACCGCGCCAACTCGCTCAATGATAACAAAAGGTCCTACATATCTCGGCCTTAACTTTCCTTTCTTTCTGAAACGCACTATCCCTTTCCAAGGTGAGACCTTTAACATTACTTTGTCGCCTACTTGAAATTCAATAGGCTTCCTTCTTCTGTTCGCATACTTCCTCTGACGATCTTGCGCGATCCTCATCCTTTCACGGATTATTTCAATCTTATATGCCGTCAATTGTACGATTTCTGGACCTGCCGACTATCTTTCTCCTACCTCGTTCCAACACAACGGCGTACGGCACTTCCATCCGTACAATGCTTCGAATGGCGCCGCTTGGATGCTCGCATGGTAACTATTATTATACGAGAATTCTATCAAAGGTAAATGCACTTCCCACGACCCCTTGAATTCGATAACGCACGCCCGAAGCATATCTTCTAACGTATGAATAGTTCTCTCACTCTAACCATCCGTTTGAGGATGATAGGCTGTGCTTAGCTTCAGTTGCGAACCTAACTCTCGTTGAAGACTTCTCCAGAATGCTGACGTAAATCGACTATCACGGTCTGACACGATGGATCTCGGCACCCCGTGCCTTGACACAATCTCGTTAATGTACAGACGAGCTAACTTCTCCAACGAATCCGACTCCTTAATTGGTAAGAAATGCGCGGACTTGGTGAGAATATCCACAATCACCCAAATCGCATCGTTACCCTTTGGAGTTCTTGGTAACTTTGTAACGAAATCCATGGTGATGTTGTCCCATTTCCACACTGGTATCACCGTAGACTGAAATTCTCCATACGGTCGTTGATGTTCTGCTTTAACCTTCAAACACGTTACACATTGTTAGTCCCAGATGGCTTAACAAGTATTGTAGAAGGGGGGGGGGGGTTGAATACAATACACAAAAATTTCACAATTTTAATTCTTATATTTGAAAAACTTTCAAAAGAATTACACACAGAAAACTTAAGATTGTTGCGGAAAAGAACAGATAAACTATTCTAACAATCTTACACAAAGTATACAACAAAACAACTAAGAACACTAAGAGCAAAGCTATTGAGTTTTAAGGCTTAAAAGAAGGTTTCTTGCACTGAGAGAATTTCTTGAAAGCGTGAGAATTGCAAGAAGAGCACTTCTCCTTTTATAGTGCCAAGGAGTGCCCAAGCATTAAATGCTTGGGACACTTGTCATCTTCACATATGCTGATAATGTTGACTTCAGGAGAACTGTGAAGTCCTTGTCACTTTTCACTAGGTGCAGACAGAGTAGCTTGAGCAGATAATAGGGACCTTAACTGAAGGTGGATAAAAAGACAAACTGTCACTTTTCTCTGCTGGAGGATATTGTCCCATAATAAATGATCTTCTGTCTTGAGCCTTTAGTACCGAAGTGGTTTCCACCGAGATTTGACAAGTCTTCGGTGGAAAGAAGACTAGTCCACCGAAGTTGCAAGCAGGTTTCGGTGGTAACTAGTCCACCGAAATTACGAGCATGTTCGGTGGTGAGAGGACCACCGAAATTACAAGTATATTTCGGTGGTGAGAGGACCACCGAAATTACATGTATATTTCGGTGGTGAGAGGAGCACCGAAAGGGTCATCGGTGGGAGAAGGCCACCGAAGATGTCCTATAACTTCGGTGGAGAGAAGGCCACCGAAATGTCAAGGGATTTCGGTGGTGATGACTTGTTTGAAAGTTGCCGAGAGTCTTCTATTTTCCACAAGTAGAGAGTCTTCAAGCTTGGTTTCGGTTGATCTTCGACTTCACCGAACATTTGCTATCTTGTACAAGTCATTCAAAGAACTGAACTAAAATATTCTAAGTAGGAGTTTTAGGGAAAACATCGGTGAGTCAATTTCAAATCCTTGGTGACCCAACAATCTCCCCCTATTTGAATTTGAGCTCCTTATCTTAGAATATTCAAGAGTAAATAAAAGCAAGTGCGTTTTTGACCCTTTTTACTCTTTTGGGTTCTTTTCACATAGACCATTCTTTTTGATCTTTTTGACCTTTTTCTTTTGTATGCGTATGTATACTATGTACAGTATTTACAGGTAACGAAAAAAATGAAGTATGTACGGAAATAAAATTCAAATAGAGATACTTGTATTAAGATAAGTTCTCGTACAATTTTTACAAAAAGAGAAATTAACTTTTACAAGTACTAAATGGAGAGAACTTACTTCTTTGAGGTTTTGCGGCGCTTGATTTCATCCAGTAAGTTTCTATAGAACGGTTGAGCTTCGGGGATGTTCGGAAAGAGGTTGTGAATGCCTTCCAGAAATATGGTATCGGCTATGGACATCTGGGCAAATCTGAAGAATGCCCGACGACCGAGACCGTCGTTGAAGAATAATCCTGGTATTGGTGAGAGGCTCAAGGTTGTGGTAGGATAGGGAACAGAGGTGGGAATGGTAAGGTTAAGATTGCTTACATTTGGGATTTTACCTTCTCTTGCCATTTCCTTGAAGACTGAGTCAGGAGGATTTTTGACTTTGGGGAGGATGATCTTCTCTTTCAGAGACAGCAGTTTGGCTCTTTCTTCGGTGGAGAGAATGATGTTATGTTTTCTTTTGATCTCCTTCATCTTATTCATTAGACCATCAATGTATTTGACAAAGATGTCTTTCCTTGGATTTGGACTCCTGACGAGGTGTTGAGTGATTTCATACCATTCCGAGAGACCGAAGAGTTGGAGATGGCTTTCTTTTACACTCTTCATAGAACCATCTTCCCAGTTAATAATCAATCTGATGTCTTGAGGATTTGCCTTGGAGGTGGCAATCTTTACTGAAGAAATTTGTGACCTATAGCTCCGGTGGTGCATGGTCTTTTTGTACCAATTAATTTCTTCATTCTTTTGTTGTTCCAAGGCACTGAGCACCGATTTCTGTGTTTGGATGGCATCGGTGGACTTGACTTTTGAAGCTTCTTCTGCGGCAGCTTTGAGAGAAAGATCTCTGGATTTGTCTAAGTCGATTTGAGCTATTCTTGCTTCCTCAATTTCTTGAGCAGAGAGGCCAAGTTCGGTGGTGATTGGTTGAGAAGCAGGCTTGAGTTTGAGAGTTTCAGCGTCCTTCGGTCGAGCCCCATATTTTGCCAGATCCTTTTTCTTCTTTGCTTCTCTGGCCAATTCTTCGGCCGAAAGAATTCTTTTTCCTTTGTCTTCGGAAGCATTGCTGGACTGCTCCCCCTCAACTGATGCATTAAGGTCAAGAGCTTCGGTGGAGCCAGTATTGGTCGGTGAGAGTGAGACATGTTTCGGTGGAGAAGAGGGTTTCGGTGGAGAAAGAGGTTTCGGTGATGAGGAGGGTTTCGGTGGTGAGGATGATTTCGGTGGAGAGGGTTGCGGTGGAGAGGGTTTCGGTGGAGGCTGGTTACTGGAAAGTTTCTTTATGGATGGAAGTTTCGGTGGAGCCGTGGTTTTCTCCCCCTCAGGAACAGCCGGCAACTTGAAACCTAACTCATAGAAGGCCTTATCAAACTTGGAGTGTAGGAAGGCCAGACTCGTTTCGGTGGTATGGGGAACCAAGGCAAAATCACCGAGATCCATTTCCCACTGGGAACGTTCAGGACTGGGTGAGTCGGTGGAAGGTTTGGAGAGGGACTCCACTGTGGTAGAAAGGGTAGATAATTTTTCTTGAATGGGGCGTAGGGCTTCGGTGATGGCATCAAGAAGAAGATGCGGTAGCTGAGACTCGAGGGTAGAGATGCGGGAATTGGCTTGGGAGATTAAGGTGATGGTAGATTTAAGAAAGGTAGAGGTGCGGTCAATGTGCGGGGAAGTTTGGCCACCGATTTCGGGAAACTGGAAGAGTAGTCGGTGGGGGTCAGGTTCGGGAATGGGAATATGGAGGTAAGGCACCAAGTCGTCGGTTTGTAGCATTCGGGGGGGAGCAGGTGATCGGGGGGGAGAAGGCGATCGGGGGGGAGTAGGCGATCGGGGGGGTGATTGGTGTGAGGACGAGGGAGACTCGGTGTGATGTTCTTCGGTGGACGGGATGGTTTGGGGAGAACCAGTGTCCGCTAAAAGAAAATCAAAAAAATCAAAGGGTGCAATTGGGGGGGAACCCTTAGAGGGTTGTGCAATGTCTTCGATCGAAAACTGATCGGGTGTTAAGCTGTGTAGTGTGAAGTCAGAACCCTCGAGCGGAGAGATCTCGAGGTCATCTCCACCACCCAAGGAGTCGAGTGGGGAGGTATGTGGGGGGTTCTCCTGAAATGTAACTGAGGCCTTTCGAGAGGCAACAGAGGAGACGGTGGGGTGTGTAGCAGGTACCCTTGGCCCGGAGGGATGAAGTTCAACAACCGGCGATTTTGGAGAATCGACGGTTGGATGAGTCGGTTGGGCCGATGGTTTCCGAGACCTCTTTGGAAGAGATCCCGAAGGGGAAGGTGAGTGCCTCCGCTTGCGAGAAGGGGTGTGAACCGGGGAAGTCTCCGAGGGATCTCTCGGTGACGTGGTTCGAGAAGCGGGAGCGGAGGTGCCGGTGGCCTTTTGTCGTTTCTTTTGAGTGCCACCCGACGTCACTTGGGACCGGGGAGAAGGGATCACAACATTTGGAGTGACCTCGGGAATTTCCAGGTGGCGAAACCCGGGAATTTCCGCGTCACCCCAACGAAGTTCGGGAGATAGAGCGAAGGAAATCATACCTGGGCGTAATGGGCGATCGGTGGCGAGCGGCTTGACGTTGAGGGTTTTGGTGCCCACAACGGGAGATGACCATTCATACGAGAACCGGGGCGAGGAAGAGCGGCGATCGGTTTCCAAAGCTTTGGAAAGCTTGTGTTGTAAGATCATGGAGATGAAGCGGGGAAAAGCAACGTAACACTTCTTGGGAGTTTTGATGACCTCGACAAGATCTGAGAAGAAATATTGGGCGAAGTCGACTTTCCTTTGGAAGATGAGGGCATGAGCGAGTTTGTTGACGTGTGAGGGCGATTGGTCATGCCCACTTGTTTTGCGTGAGAGGCAATGGATAACGTGGGCGAAGAAGAAATTCCAAATGCCTCCCATTTTGCTGCGAAGAAGAGTACCGGGGCCTTTGGAGCTTTTGGAGGAGTCGTCGAGCACATAACCGGTGGTAAGAACAATGTCTTCATGGATGGTATCCAAATACATGTCTTCATAGTCGGAAAAGGCGTCGATCTTGAGAGCTAGACGAACATCATCGACCCCAAAAGTGAGGTCATGATCACCTTCGGCATTGGTGAAGATGGAGGCGTGAATGGCCTCATTGGAGGGATCGTACACGGAGGATAGCCAGAATTGACCAATGAGCATTATGCTCATCCTGGGGTTGCATGAGAAGGCATGAAGAAGAGGAGAGCGAGACAGAAATTTAGCGATAGTAGAGAACTCGGGATGAGCGGGATCGGATTCAAGGCGGGCAACGTGATTGCATTGGTTGAAGCGGAGGTCTTCAAAACGTGTAGGAATTGGATATCGTGAGGATGCCATGAGAGAGATATGTTTGGAAGAGAAGAGAGAGTTGCAGGTTTGAATTGTGAGAAAGGAGTGGGGAAGAAGTGAAGGGAGGTATGTGTATATATAGGGAAATGATAAGGCACTGTGATGATGATTTTGTATGGGAAGAGGGGACATGCGGCTCTTGAGGTGAAAGGGTTATTGGGAATCGGGACAAGGAGCGGCGGATAGGCGAAGGGTCTGACGCAAAAGCAATTGAGTGGTCACAAGTGGGCTTTGGGAACCGTGTGAATCGGTGTAGACTCGGTGAAGCTTCGGTGGAGGATTCGGTGTTCGCTCGGTGGACGATCGGTGGAAGTTCGGTGGGACTTCGGTGGTAGAAAGGTTTCACCGATTTGGATAGTACCACCGAAATGGGGCTTCGGTGATAGAAAGGTTCACCGATTTTGGATAGTACCACCGAAATGAGATGATCACCGATTTGAGACTTCGGTGGTGGACAAGTTTCACCGATTTGAGACTTCGGTGGTGGACAAGTTTCACCGATTTGAGATGACCACCGAAATGAGACTTCGGTGGTGGACAGATTTCCACCGATTTGAGATGACCACCGAAATGAGACTTCGGTGGTGGACAGATTTCCACCGATTCTGAAAATTTTCACCGAAATGTGCTTCGGTGGTAGGCACGCTTCACCGATACTCGAGATTATTACCGAAATGGGACTGCGGTGATGGAAAAGAGATAGAAAAGATTCGACACATAGGTTTGTCCACCGATGAGAGATCGGTGGGGAGAGAGAGAAGTAGATACGAAGGTGTCCACCGATGTGAGATCGGTGGAGCATGAACACATATTTATTCTTGGAAATTGCACATCCCAAGTTCACTGATGAGAAAGTTGAACCTGGTTTCATCAAGAGGTTTGGTGAAAATATCAGCAAGCTGCAAATCGGTGGGAATGAAGTGTAGTTCAATGTCACCTTTGGAAATGTGATCTCTGATGAAGTGATACCTGATATCGATGTGTTTAGATCTAGAATGAAGAACAGGATTATTTGCTATAGCTATAGCACTGGAATTATCACACAGAATTGGGACTTTAGAAAAGAATTGATTATAGTCCCTTAGTTGGTTTCTCATCCATAGAATCTGAGCACAGCAGCTCCCAGCAGCTACATATTCAGCCTCAGCAGTAGAGGTTGATACAGAGTTTTGTTTCTTGCTGGACCAACTTACTAATTTTCCCCCAAGGAGCTGACAGCTTCCTGTAGTACTCTTTCTATCAATCTGGGAACCTGCAAAGTCTGAATCTGAATAACCAATTAGTTCAAAACTCGAGTCTTTGGGATACCAAAGACCCAAGTGCAGTGTGCCCTTAAGATACCGAAAAATTCGTTTTACAGCCTTTAAATGTGATGCTTTAGGATTGGCCTGATAACGAGCACATAGACAGGTAGCAAACATAATATCCGGTCTGCTAGCAGTTAGGTAAAGAAGAGAGCCTATCATACCTCGGTAAAGAGTAACATCCACAGATTCACCTTTTAGATCGGCACACAATTTCAAGGGAGGTGCCATGGGAGTTTTCATAGGAGAGCTATCTAGAAAGTTAAATTTCTTCAGAAGGTCCCGAATATATTTGCTTTGATTTATAAAAATTCCTTCTGAAGATTGTTTGACTTGAAGGCCCAAGAAAAATGTAAGCTCTCCCATCATGCTCATCTCATATTCACTCATCATGAGAGAGGCAAACTCATCACATAGGCATTCATCAGTGGCACCAAAGATGATGTCATCAACATAGATTTGAACAAGAATGATATTACCTGAGGTTTCTTTGATGAAGAGAGTATTGTCAATTTTACCTCTGGAATATCCATGCTTGAGAAGAAAGTTGGCAAGAGTGTCATACCAAGCACGTGGAGCTTGCTTGAGACCATACAAAGCTTTGTCAAGTCTGTACACAAAGTTTGGATGAGCTGGGTCTTCAAAGCCAGGAGGTTGTTTCACGTAGACTTCTTCTGCAAGTTCCCCGTTGAGAAAGGCACTTTTAACATCCATTTGAAAGACCCTAAAATTTCGGTAGGCAGCATGAGCCAGAAAGATCCTTATAGCTTCAAGTCTTGCAACAGGGGCAAATGTTTCATCATAGTCAATGCCTTCTTCCTGTCTGTATCCTTGAGCTACTAATCGGGCCTTGTTCCTGATCACAGTACCATCTTCATCCATTTTGTTCCTGAATACCCACTTGGTTCCAATGATTGTCTTGTTTCTGGGTTTGGGAACCAATCTCCAAACTTTATTTCTCTGGAACTGAGAAAGTTCTTCTTGCATGGCAGTGATCCAACAAGGATCTGATAGAGCTTCATCCACTTTCTTGGGTTCAGAGAGAGAGAGGAAATTCACATAGAGACAAATATTTCCAACTCCTCTGCGGGTTTGGACACCTGCTTGTTGATCACCAATAATTTGATCTATGGGGTGATCTTTGGTCCATTTTAGAGCAGGGGGTAAAGGTGATGGGGTATGAGGAGTAGAGTGAAATGGAGTAGTGGGATCAGAGGTTTGGTGTAAGATGGGATTTTCGGTAGTGGAAGCCATGTGATTTTCGGTGGGATTAGGGATGGAAGAAGGGCTTCGGTGTAGAGTTTCGGTGGGAATAGGGAAATTGGTGTGAGAGATGGGTTGATCAATTTCGGTGGGAGAGAGTGATCCAGCTGGGTTTTTTGAGATGGATGGATTTGAGGGAATAGAGGAGATATCGGTGGAAGTGACTAAGGGGGTATCACCAATACATGATGAAATCCATCTGTGTAAATCATCCTCATCACTTGAAAGTGATGAACATCTGAGATCATCAAACTTGACATGGATGGACTCATCAATGCTTTTTCTTCTGAGATTGTACACCCTATAAGCTTTGGAGGATAAGGAGTATCCAACAAATATTCCCTCATCTGCCTTGGGATCAAACTTCCCAAGATTTTCACGATCATTAAGAATAAAGCAGATACACCCAAAGACATGAAGAAAGCCAATATTTGGTTTTCTACCATGAAAAACTTCATACGGGGTTTTATCATGTCTTTTGGATATTACTGACCTGTTTTGAGTGAAGCAGGCAGTATTCACAGCTTCGGCCCAAAAATAGGTGGGGAGATTTGATTCGCTCAGCATGGATCTAGCGGCCTCACACAGTGTTCTGTTTTTCCTTTCCACCACTCCATTTTGCTGAGGAGTGCGAACATCGGAGAAGTTCTGAGAGATCCCTTTCTCGGTGAAGAAGTCTTCAAGAGCACTATTTCTGAATTCAGTGCCATTGTCACTTCTTACCGAGCGGACAAGCTGGCCATTGAGAACTTCATTTTTCTTGACAAAGTTGATGATTTCTTCAGTAGCATCACTTTTGTACCTGAGAAAGAATACCCAAGTATATCTGGTAAATTCATCAACAATAACAAGAAAATACCTTTTGCCTCCAAGACTTGGAGTGCTGACTGGTCCACATAGATCCATGTGCAGCAATTGAAGAGGAAGAGTGATGGAAGAGCATTGCTTCGTCTTGAAGGATGTTTTGGTGAGCTTTCCCTTTTCACATGCATCACACAGCTTCTCTTTGACAAAGTTCAACTTTGGCATGCCCGTCACCAGCTCTTTGTTGGAAATTTTATGCAAGGTCTTGAAGTTTAGATGAGAGAGACGTTTGTGCCACAACCAGTTTCTTTTGGATGCATCATTTGACACAAAGCAGACATTTGAAGAAGAATTGGATTGCCCCATATCTATGACGTAGACATTTTCCATCCGTCTTCCCGATAATACCACATTGAATTGTTTGTCTACCACGGAGCAGACACAAAGTTCAAAGATAACTTTGTATCCAAGATCACACAGTTGGCTAATGCTGAGAAGGTTATGCATGAGGCCGTCCACAAAAGCCACTTTGTTGAAGGTTACAGATCCGTTAGAGAGAGTCCCGTATCCTTTGGTGTAAGCCTTAGAATTATCACCAAAGGTTACAGATGGACCTTTTCCCGGCACATAGTTGATGAGAAGAGACTTGTTTCCCGTCATATGGCGTGAGCACCCGCTGTCTAAATACCAAATTTGATGGTGCTCAAAATCCTGCATGCAAACACATATTAGTTCTTTGGTACCCATTTTGTAATGGGTCCTTTGGGGTTAGAAGAGCTTGATTCCTTAAGCTTGGATCTATCAATCCTATCCTTGGGACAGTCCTTAGCCATATGAAAAGTGTCACCACAGTTATAGCATTTTCTATAGATAAAAACCTTTTTAGCATTTTTCATGTTTTGGCTTTTATCATTTGTTCTTATAACCTTGTTAGAGGAGAACAGAGCAGGAGGCTTGGACCCAAGGATTCCTTTGGATAAATCTTTGGAAGTTGATTTTCTTAAAAGCACAGATCTAGGTACATAGGTGTTGTAAGAGGGAATGTTTGGGGTAGAACTTTTAGGATGAGAGCTTGCCATGCAGTTGACTACCGATTTTCCTTTGTCAGCACAGGAAATCCTTTTTGAGTGAACAGGAGTTTCTCTTTTGGGGATCTTTGAGGGCTTAGGTTCGGTGTAGGTATCTATGTGAATAGATTTCAACACTTCATGAAGAGGAATTGGAGGGTCATAGATTGTGGGATCGGTGGGCACAAAGGAGATGAGATCGGTGGGTTTAGATCTTTTGGAAGGATTAGCTTTTGCAGAGTTTGAGGAGGAGGCTTCATCCATGACTGAAAAATTGAGCTGATCATGGATGGGTTTGGAAACGTCATTTGAATCTTGCTTCTCAATAACTTGCAATGAGGAGTCTTTGGCCTTTAAGGATATGCCATACTTTAAGGCTTCACACAGATCTAACGAGTTCAAAGAGATGGAATCACAAGAGCTGGAATCAGAGAGATCATCACAAGCATTGGTGGGGGGAACAAGAGCAAGAGTGGACTCACAAACATCAGTTTTTCCAAATCCTAGACCGAACTTGTTTGAACTACAGATTTGACTTTGAAAGATTTGTTCAAGATTTTTGGAAGAGCTTGACCATTTTTTGATGACTTCTTGTTCCCTTTTTAGTTTCTTAAACAGAGAGTTCTTTTCTTTTGAGATCACATGATTTATTGTTTTCAAGTCCTCAAGCTCATTTTTTATTTCCTCAAACCTTTTAAGCTTAGACATGCAAATTTCAAGTTCAGCTTTGAGCTCTTTCACTTGAACAGATTTTCTATTCTTACTGTCTTTAACAGAATAAAAATCTTGAGTTAAAGATTCATAGGCATTGATCTTTTCAATATCGGACATATTATTGAAGGGATGTACCTGAGCGTAGGCTGTGGAGCACCCAGTTGCCACTAGAGCCATAGGTGAAGTGGCCTTTTCGGAAACTTCCATTTCTTCTGAGATGGCCACGAAGCATCTATTCTGAGAATCACTGTCGGAGGTGTCTTCGTCGTCCCAATCGTGGGTTTCTGCCATGAGACCCTTCCCTTTTCTCTCTAGACCCTCACTCCTTTCCTTCTCTTTCTTGTACTTGGCCTTGTATTTCTCGGCACGCTCCTGATGATTTAAGAAGGATGGTGGGGACTCCTTTTTGGGAAAGGTTGATTTGAAAGGCATGTGTTTGGATTTTTCCCTTTTTGAAGAGGGATTGTCAGAAGAAGTAAATTTGGACTTGGAGATACGCTTGCTTCTACACTCAGATGCAAAATGTCCTTTCTTGCCACAGTTGTAGCATTCCTCATTAGACTTGTCAGAAGAAGTTTTGAAAGATGAAGTTTTTCTAAGACTTCGAGATTTGTTGAAGGGACGAAACTTGTGTTTAGAACCGGCCATCATTGCCATCTCATCCGACAACTGTTCAACCATGATATCCTCACCTTCATCATCAGCATCACTAAGATATGCTTCCGTTTGGTGGGTTACATTTGTTTGGCTGACATTGTCAGAGTCAGATGAAGGATAGGTGATTCTAGGAAGATTTTGGGAATTCTTGGAACTTTCACTAACAAGAGCTATAGAGGAGCTCTTTATTTCCTTGATGAAAGATTTCCGTTGAAGCTTGGTTTGCTCAAAGTTGAAAAGAGTACCATATAACACGGTTAAGGGCATGAACTCAAGGTCCTTGGTAGTTTTGATGCAAGTACATATATTTTCCCAAAAATCTGGGAGACAATCCATGAACTTGCACAAGACTTCCTCATTATCATAGACTCTGCCCAACAACTTAAGATCATTTAAAAGAGAGTTGAAGCGGTTATAGAAGCTAGGAAGAGATTCTCCTTTTTCAAAAGAAAATAGTTCATACTTTCTGATAAGACCAATCTTTTTGCATTTCTTGACTTCCTCTGTACCTTCGTACAGAACACATAGAGTGGTCCACATTTCTTTGGCAGTTTCAAAGTTCACCAAAGAGTGGTAGACCTCATCAGGAAGAGAGAGGGCAATAATAGCTCTTACCTTGGAGTCAAGAGTAACTAAACGTTTCTCCTCATCAGTATACTTTTTAGGATTTTTGAGAATATACCGACCAGTAGCACTGGATTTTTCCTCATCAGAATCACTTGAGATTTCCTTTTCAAAGGTCTCTTTGCCTGGCCTCTGCGTGTCATAGCGAGCCCAAACTCTGGGGATAATGGGTCCCTCGTTGAGAATGGTTGGATATCTAGTATCCACTCCTTCCATGAATAGCATCATGCGGCTTTTCCACAAAGAGAAGTTGTTGGGATTGAACTTAGGAGGTTTTGAAATAGATCCGTTTTCAGAGAAGTTATTTTGAAAAGAGTTTTCAACAGTAGAAGAAGAAGAGGCAGCCATCGCAGATCAAGTTTATGGAATTAAACTTTCTGCTCTGATACCACGTGTTAGTCCCAGATGGCTTAACAAGTATTGTAGAAGGGGGGGTTGAATACAATACAAAAAAATTTCACAATTTTAATTCTTATATTTGAAAAACTTTCAAAAGAATTACACACAGAAAACTTAAGATTGTTGCGGAAAAGAACAGATAAACTATTCTAACAATCTTACACAAAGTATACAACAAAACAACTAAGAACACTAAGAGCAAAGCTATTGAGTTTTAAGGCTTAAAAGAAGGTTTCTTGCACTGAGAGAATTTCTTGAAAGCGTGAGAATTGCAAGAAGAGCACTTCTCCTTTTATAGTGCCAAGGAGTGCCCAAGCATTAAATGCTTGGGACACTTGTCATCTTCACATATGCTGATAATGTTGACTTCAGGAGAACTGTGAAGTCCTTGTCACTTTTCACTAGGTGCAGACAGAGTAGCTTGAGCAGATAATAGGGACCTTAACTGAAGGTGGATAAAAAGACAAACTGTCACTTTTCTCTGCTGGAGGATATTGTCCCATAATAAATGATCTTCTGTCTTGAGCCTTTAGTACCGAAGTGGTTTCCACCGAGATTTGACAAGTCTTCGGTGGAAAGAAGACTAGTCCACCGAAGTTGCAAGCAGGTTTCGGTGGTAACTAGTCCACCGAAATTACGAGCATGTTCGGTGGTGAGAGGACCACCGAAATTACAAGTATATTTCGGTGGTGAGAGGACCACCGAAATTACATGTATATTTCGGTGGTGAGAGGAGCACCGAAAGGGTCATCGGTGGGAGAAGGCCACCGAAGATGTCCTATAACTTCGGTGGAGAGAAGGCCACCGAAATGTCAAGGGATTTCGGTGGTGATGACTTGTTTGAAAGTTGCCGAGAGTCTTCTATTTTCCACAAGTAGAGAGTCTTCAAGCTTGGTTTCGGTTGATCTTCGACTTCACCGAACATTTGCTATCTTGTACAAGTCATTCAAAGAACTGAACTAAAATATTCTAAGTAGGAGTTTTAGGGAAAACATCGGTGAGTCAATTTCAAATCCTTGGTGACCCAACACACATCGCTCCACAAGGTGAGCGATATCCTTCTTCATCCCCGGCCACCAGTAAAACTGTCTCAAGTCTCGATACATCTTATTCGTTCCCGGGTGCATGGAATACCGCGACTTATGCGCCTCATCTAAGATGCTTACTCTCGAGTTGCCCAACTTGGGAAATCACACCCGATCTTTCATACACTTCAACCCACCACTGTTGACTCCGAACAATGATGTAATTCCGGCAACTCTTTCGCTCTTCACGTTCTCGTCTAGTAACGCTTCCTCCTGAAACCTCTTAATTTATTCAAGGAGATTCGAGGTTGCCTCGACTCTGAAAGCCACTACTTTGGTCTGTCCTCCTCGCTCTTTCCGACTCAACGCGTCGGCCACCACCGGGTGGTAAAGAATCTCACAGTCATAATCATTCAACAGCTCCATCCATCTCTTATGTCTCATATTTAGTTCTTTCTGATCAAACAAATGTCTCAGACTTTTGTGATCAGTGTAAATCTGACACTTCACTCCATATAAGTAATGTCGCCAGATCTTTAAAGCGAACACCACCGCTGCAAACTCCATGTCATGAGTAGGGTAGTTCTTCTCGTGATCTTTCAATTATCGGGAAACGTAGGCAATCACCTTCCCATTCTGCATCAATACACACCCCAACCCAAGCTTAGATGCGTCACTGTATATTACAAATCCCTCCGTTCCATCAGGTAACGACAAAACCGGAGCACTGCTTAAACTTTCCTTCAACTTCCCGAATGCAGATTCTTGCGCTTCAGTCCAACTGAACTTAACGTTCTTCCTTGTCAAAGAGGTCAGTGGTGAAGCTATCCGAGAGAAGTCTTGAATGAACTTCCGGTAATAACCCGCTAATCCGAGAAAGCTCCTTACTTCCGATGGGGTTCTTGGCGCCTCCCAATCTTTAATGGCTTCAACCTTAGAGGGATCCACCTTGATGCCGTCCGCCGACACCACGTGACCCAAAACCTGAACTTCACGTAACCAAAACTCGCACTTTGAAAACTTTGCGTATAACTTCTCACGCTTTAGCAATTCCAGCGTTGCTCGAAGATGTCTCTCGTGATCCTCTCGGGTACGAGAATAAATTAAGATATCGTCAATGAAGACGATCACACATTTATCCAACAACGAGCTACACATTCTGTTCATCAAATCCATGAACACCGTCGGCGCATTAGTCGACCCGAAGGGCATGACTAAGAACTCATAATGTCCATATCTCGTACGGAAAGCTGTCCTTGGCAAATTCTCTTCTCTCACCTTCAGTTGATGATAACCCGATCTCAAGTCTATCTTCGAGAAATAACTCGCACCTTGCAACCGGTCGAAGAGGTCATTGATCCTTGGAAGCGGGTACTTGTTCTTCACAGTTACTTTGTTGAGCTCACGGTAATCTATGCACATCCGCATAGATCCGTCCTTCTTCTTAACAAACAGTACCGGTGCTCCCCAAGGCGATGTGCTCGGACGAATAAAACCTTTGCCGAGTAATTCTTGCAACTGAGTCATAATCTCTTTCATCTCTGCTGGTGCTAGACGATAGGGCGCACGCGCAATCGGTGCCGCCCCAGGAAACAGTTCTATTCTGAACTCTACTTGACGATCTGGAGGTAGACTCCTCAAATCATCCGGAAACACCTCAGGATACTCACTCACTACAGGTACATCCTCTACACTCGTCTTCTCCTTCTTAGCATCTAGCACATAAGCTAAATACCCCAGACATCCCTTCCCCAAACATCGCCTAGCTTTCATCATCGATATCAAACACGACTTCCTATTCCGCCGATCTCTATAAATTACCACTTCTTTCCTATCGTTTAAGGTGATCCGAATTAACTTCTTATTACATACTATACTAGCATCATTCTCCGCTAACTAGTCCATTCCTAGGACTACATCAAACTCCCCCATTCTCATCGGATGCAGCCTCAAAGGAAACAAGTGACCATCCACATCTATGCTACATCCCTCATAGACCTCTTCCACCCAGACGCGACTATCATCCGCTACTTCTACCTCAAACCCAAAGTTCAACCTCTTGGGTTTCACTTGCAATTTTCGAATAACATTGGGCGACACACAAACGAACGATTGGCCCCCGAATCAAACAATACTTTAGCAAAAGTCGAGTCTATAGGAAAGGTACCTGTTACCACATCAGACGTGTTCACCGCCTCCTCAGCAGACATGTGGAAAGCCCTCGCCCTCGCGCGAGCCGGCTCCACCTTTCTCTCTCCATTCTTTCCTCCGCTACTACCGCCTTCACCCCCAGCATAACCTTTCTTCAACTGTGGGCAGTCCCACTTGACATGATCTGGCGATCCACACTGAAAACAGGATCTCGAACTGTGGCAATCCCGGGCCAAATGCCCTGTCTTTCCGCACTTGTAACATCCGTCTTTATCGGCCAAACACTCTCCCTTGTACATGCGGTTGCACTTACCACATGGTTTCTCCCCTGATCTGGGCCCCACCTGCAGCTCGGGTCTAGGCGCACTTGGCCTCTTTCCATCTCTGGTTGATCCTTCCCATTTTCTTTTGTCTCCTACTCTCTCAGTTATCTGCCTGTTCTTCTCTTTCTCAGTAAGTTCTGCAGTATCAACCGCAGCCTGAAATGTAGACGGGTCTTTCACTTGCACCAATTCCCTTATGCTGCTCTTAAGCCCATAAATGTACCTATATATCCGCCTTTCCTCAGCAAACCGGGCCTTCTCAATAAACTTAGACGTGTATTCCTGAACCGACATTGATCCTTGCTCTAGTCCCAAAAACTCCTCCTCTAGCTTCTTAACTGCCGCCAATGGACAAAATTGTGCTCTGAACCTCTTGACAAATGATTCCCACAACGTGCCCTTAGCTACCTCCGGTCTCAACATCCCACCAGTAGATGGCCTCAGACTTCATTATTGACATTGCAAATAGTACTTTATCTTCCTCGGCGCACTTGCTAGTATCAAATGCTAACTCCATTTCACGAACCCATTTCAAAGCTAGAACGGGATTGCGCTCCCCGTTGAACGTTGGAGGTTTGCACGAAGCAAAGGTCTTAAACGAGCACCATTTCACTGTCTTTGGTTCCATGGCAACAATCGGAGTTGTCACCGAGTTGTTTCCTATCTCAGTCCGTAGTAGACTATCTTCTTCGGTCTTCTTCTCAGTACCACTCTTGGTTCCTCCCTCAGATGTAATCTTATTCTGGTTGTCTAACACTGCCTGTAAAGTCTTTTGCAGTTTATCCATCTCTGCTGTGAACTTATCCTCAGTTATAAAAGCCGGTGCGGTTTCAGGTTTACGCCCTTTCTTAGCTTTCGCTTTCTTCGCAGGTGTTGAACTCTCCTGTTCGGATATCTCTTGTACTTCTGGTTCTTCTACGCTCTTAGCCTTACGCCTAACCGGCGCTTTCTTCTTCTTACCTTTGCCTTTAGTTGTTGCCGCTCCCACCTTAGTAACGACCTTTCTCGGTACTGTTCCCTTGCCTCTCCCACGGCCTCTACCTCTCCCACGAGTGGTCGCCGCTCTTGGAGAATTTATTGGTCCATCCTCCGCCAACTCCTCAACTTGCACTGCTTTCTCATGCGGCGTAGTACTCTCATTCGGAATCTCCTCCACGATGGGCATTGACCTACTTCTCAAGACTCTTGCAGACATTCTTGATTACTGGTACACAACAATTAAACTTATTTAATACTACCGCAACGGAATAATAAGGCAACTTAAGCACATACATGTACCTGTAAGTTCACAATTACACTGGCCAGGTGTAACCCCAAACTTACCTTACATGACCGTCCTCGGTACCCTATTAGTCCTATTTCTACATTAGTGCTCTCCTAACGCATTTCCTGTTTCGCAGTTGTGATTTCTACTCCCAAAGTTTAAGTCTAGGCCCGTCCGGTCACCTAAACCCCTTAAACTAGTCTAAAATAAACATGTAATTCATATAAAACGGAACATCCCAAAAATGGGTCCCAAAATTTCTTACAGAAATCTCAAAATTTAGGTTGGCGGAAACAACCTATTACACAACTGAGAAATGCTAAAACTAGTAATAATAGTGTCTCTGTCTCTACTGCCTCTATCCACTAATAGCCCTGCTCACCTGCCAGAGCCTTTCACTGCTTGCTTACCTGAAAAGGGTTTAATTTGGAAAAAATGTGAGGGTTAGACCATGAGGTCTAGTGAGTCCCTCCTGACAGTTCTCGAAATCATTTAAAAACTTTTCATAACTTTCATATGTAAAACTTTCAATAACAAACTTTCACATAGCTGTACATTTAAAATCTTTCACGGATATAATCTGCTCCCGTAAATGGCACCCTGAAGTCACTCGAGAGTGACAACGAGTCAGTATCACGCTGCCTTACTGGGTCTCACTTCCCAAGGCATAAACGAAACCTCCCCCCGGCGTGAATACTGGCAGAACCTCCCCCCGACTTAGCCAATTTACGTCTACACAATGTATGCATACATTTCATATAAAACTTTAACAACTTTCATGCAATTAAAAACATAAGGGTAAAACATGGCATTTCTCATCATGTACTCACTTTAGAAAACACGTTAAAAGTCACGTATTTTAGTTAGAAAACTCACCTGGTACGCTTACCATCTTTTCTTACTCTGATCTCGACTTCCAACCGGTTTACCTGAGAAATGGATGAAACACACTGCTCAGATCCTAAAACCAACTATCCGGACACCATCCGGTAACCTGTATACTTACCGGGTGATTCAACTTACCGGAACTACCTCTTACCGGATCATTCATCTTACCGGAACTCTACACATACCGGGTCATTCAACTTACCGGAACTCTACACTTATCGGGTCATTCAACTTACCGGAAACTACTGGGTTCTCTCCCGGTAATCTTCGTCACAAGATACTTACCGGGTATGGCGGTTGTGTGATTATGAGCACGAAAATCCTTGCTAAGAGCCTTAAATCGAAACATTAACGCGACAAAACCACAACAAAACATTTGGAGTCCGTTCCTTACAACTCTTTGCTACACAAATATGAATTAAGGGTGTTTAATCTCTCCTTTAGGCATCAATTTAACCCTCTAAGCAAGAACTCTCAACATAACTCAACAATCCATTATAACATAAAAACAATCTGGATTGGTTTAGGGATTACCTGAAGAAATGTAGAATCAAACCTCAATTCACCTTCTCTTCAGGTTGAAGTGAGTGATGCTCCTCTCCAAATTGAAATTGAAATCTGCCTTCTCTTCCTCTCTAATTTTGCTCAGCAGCCAACAAAGGAAGAAATACCCATGCCTAGGGTTTTGTGCCCATTTGGTGTCTTTTATACTTTTCCAAAATTTACAAAATGACCCTTAAACTTTCAAGTTTACAACTTCCTCCACAAAACTCAAATCTCTTAAATTTTAGGTCTTGGTTATTACAGGTATTAAGAGGTTTTCTAAAAAAAAAGAAACAACCCTTGCTGAAAGTTTGATTTAAAGTAATGTCGACCAAGTTAGTTTTAATTTTTTGGATTTAATCATGACCAAGAAATGACAACCAACTTAATTCAGACACTTTATAAAAGGTCAAACCTTTTCTTTGTGACATTAAATTTCAGAACTTTAGAGAAACTAGGCAAATGTTGGTTATCATTCTTTGCATTTAACCTATGGTGATCTTATGAAAATTTTACATGTCAAATACTAAATTGTGTTTTAAAAGATGTACTTTGACTAGCCTCATTCCTAGGGTGTTATAGTTGAGACGAGCATGCTCTTTAAAAAAAAAACTTGACCAACCGAGGCTTATGATGAGCCCGAGCCAAACCAACTCATTCGACTAACAGTATAATGTGACCACGAGAGGATTTGGCATAAGAATGCCCCAAGCAACTTTGGAGGTTGCGACTCGGATGATAAGAGGGTCTAGGCTTGGAGCGAGTGTGCTGGAACAAAGCGCCAAATAATATCATGTATTGGCCGATCCATGTGGACATTAACGATGATGAAAGGTTTGGAGTTTAGGACCAAGTGGACATCGATAAACACTAGCATTTTGAATTTTTCGATACCCACAAAAATCTTTGGGATTCGGATCTTTCAAGTACTCAAAATCATTGTTTTCATAAGACACAATACAAGGATCGGTATACATTGTATTTGGCTGCACCCATTGATTCAGTAATAAACGGGTCTGATCTAGATCTTGCCATTATCATCTATTTAAATAACCATACATCAAAGATCCTTTCACTTATTTCATCTCAATTAAACTAATTCTTGAAATCCTGCAACAAGATTGGTATTCCAGACTCCATCGTTTCACTGATTTGAATTCATGATCATAATGAATGCTTCAATGATACGACCTTCAAATATTCGAAATAAGAATGAAAAGCAGCAATATGATTGGATTACTCCAACTATAGAAATTTTAACAAAAGAATTCTACATTGTTTTGAACCAAATCTCTCAAGTACAGTAGTAATAAATTAAACTATAAACTTGTTTAAAACCAGTAAAAAAAAGATAATCATCAATTCATCATCACCTGTTGAGTAGAATTAATAATAATGGTTTCAGTTGCTAATCCCTTGAGTCGAATGCCGAATATCAAACTGATCTACATACTCCAACGGAGTCACGCTTTCATTTCTGATCCTTTTAATTTTCGGACTTAAAAGTCCCCTGTGTCTGAACCCATACAGCTTCAGAACTTGATTATCTGCAAAATTAAAAGCTCTTTCCATGCTACTCAAACACCTCTGAACCGGATAATCCCCATAGCTCCCACAAGGCTTACACCCAACAAAATGGGTCACAAAAGGCCATCTTTCATCACCCAATCCCGGATGATATTTCTCCATCATTTCTTCATATCGATCCACCAATCCAGCCCAATACCCATGAAGAAAATAAGAATTCTCAACGAAAACCTTCTTCATCCATTCCGTCTTTGTAATCAACAAATATATCAAAGCAGATTGATCATCCGCCTCAAAAGCCGGCCTCCCTTTCAAATTCGCTGTCAAAATCTTTCCCGCTTCCTCACGAACAACCCCTTTTGGCCCCATTGGCGCCCACTCATCGAGCAAATCCAACGACCATTGACAATTTCTAAACAAAAAACTACCCGTGTTAAGCGCGATCCAAGATTTCTGATTAAACAACAAATCTGGGTACCCATGGATAACCATGTTATGATCTTTATATTTCGACAACGGAAGCTCAAAGACCATATCAGTGAACAATGCATCACTATCCATCCACCAAATCCATTCGACTTCCGGATGAGATAACATTAACCTGCGAATCAACGGCAATTTCGCCCAATATCCAGCAAGCTCTTTATCCAAATGAGCCATATTATACACGATTTCAATCCCATGAATCCTACAATAATCAATCTTGTTCTTGATTGATTTCAACAAATAATGATCACCAATAGCATTATCACAAGGGTTTGGTGGGGACCCAGTAACAAGTAAAATTCGAGGTTTACCATTAACAATATTGGGGAAATCTTGATTTCGATTCAGCCACAGAGTTCGTTCTTCGTCCCAATTGGAGATCTTTGCACCGAGAGAGTAGGTGTCATTGAGATTGACTAAAGATTGATCTTGATTTTCTTCTGGATCATCCGGATCTTTATCGGATCGGATCTCGGCTAGGATCCGATTCGTTTCTTCAATAATTGCTTGATTTTCTAGGTCATTATCGGAAACAAGGGAGCCGAAGCCGATTGTACCACGAAGAACAAGAATTGTAACTAATCCACAGAGGATTGTGATCTTGATGTTGTTTAGGGTTTTATGGATCTGGCGGTTGTTGCCGCCGCCGCGGAGGAGAGAACGGCTGCTGCGGGAGCCGCCGTTGGGGGCGGCGGAGGTAGGTAGCGTGGAAGGTCCTCTTTTTTGAGCTGTGAAAGCTTCTTGACCCATATTTGAGGAGAAATTGAAATTGGTATCTCTGCAAACAAACCCTTACCCCAGTGTTGTTGAAAAGAAAAGGGGTTTTAGAGATGCAGATTTGGGAAGAGAGATTAATAAGAATTAAGAAATAGGTGATGGGGTCATGGAAAGATTGAATCTTCCTTCCATGATGAAGATGAATATATAATATAGAACGTGGGAGGGAGTAAAAGAAGAGCACCGACTGGCGTGTGTGTGTGTGTGTGTGTCAGTAGGTGTTTAAGAACTAGGAAGAGGGTTGTAGTAATTTGTTTATAGGGTTTAGGGAGATGTGATTACTGATTAGCAAGCTGTTAATGGGGTGGGGGGCGGGGCTGTTGTTTAAACGCGTAAAACCTCAATGTTTTGCAGATGGATTCAGCGGTGTTTGACCATATCTTTCAGTTGGAGGCTTGGAGCATCCATGGCCATAGATAAAGCCATTACAGCATTTCCGATCCATTTTTCAGAAACAAATAAAATAATCAATAGAAATGCTATATATATTCAAATATTAGTTTTCTTCTTTTAAAATTTTAAAAGTTAAGTATACTGTTAAAAATATTAATACATTTAGACCATCTCCAATTGGATCATTAAATCTTACACTAAACACTAAATTTGGTATAAATCTCACTATTCACATCTCTAATGGGGTCACTATTTTTCACACTAAATTTAGTGTAATAAATAGTATTATTCTATATTTGGTGTAACACTATTCATTTACACTACTTTTATTCCACATTTTCAATTACATTTTTGGTCCCTCAATTTTGAGATTTAATATTTTTGTCTTTTAAAGTGTTAAAGTTTAAATAGGTTTATATATATATATATAGAGAGAGGAAAGTTCAAATAAAAACTCATTTTCAATTGTGAACATGAGGACGGAGCCCTTCCATCTATATTGATCCAATGACTCATATTAAATAAAGTTTTTAATTGAAATTATTAATTAAGGTGATTAGGGGTAAAAAAGAAAGATAATTAAAACCCTAAACCCTAAACACACGCATATCATGTTTGACTTTTTATTTTCTTTTTTAATTAAATTTTTTTACCCCCTTAAAGTTTAAAATAAATTAACTTAAAAATTACTAACATTTTAATCAAACAAATTATATCAAAAAAACGAGAATTTCGTGCTCTTCGATATGACATCCATCTCGATATAGTTTTTTTGTTGTTTTAACCGTTTTTACGTGGAATGTCATATACGTGTTATATTCGGTATGAATATTTATGTATGTTCAAGTGCGTACAACATCTCGACACCATAAGTCCGTAACTCGACATCACCTTCTACAACACTTTCTTCAGCGTCCTAAGGTATCGTGTTCTTCATTACCATAACCCAACACCTATCGAGATGAATCGGGAACCTATCGAGTTTCGATTGTGAACCGATGAACAAAAGAGAGTGCGTCACGTCTCCACACCTTCACGAGTCACTCATCTATTATTCTTCATGAATAATGTATCATTCAGTATGAATAATACATCATTCAGGGTGAATAATACATGATTCATGAATTCATGTATTATTCATCCTGAATACTGTATTATTCATCCTGAATATTGTATTATTCATCATGAATAGTGAATGAACGTTCACCTTTGTTATTCATATTGAATGTGGACACCTGAAGAAGTGCATACATATTCATAAAGAATAAAACCAAGTTTCGGTTGTGAATCGGAAAACAAAGAGAGTGTGTCATGTGTTCAACCTTCACGGGTCATTCATATAGTATTCAACATGAATAATGTGTTATTCAGGGTGAATAATGTGTTATTCAGGGTGAATAATGTGTTATTCAGGATGAATAATACACGATTCATGTTTAATAATACATGAATCAGGAATTCGTGTATTATTCATCCTAAATGTTGTATTATTCATTTTGAATACTGTGTTGTTCGTCATGAATAGTGAATGACGTTCCTCTTTGTTATTCATACTGAATATGCACACCAGGAAACGTGCATACATATTCATACCGAATATAACACATACATAGCATTTCACGTAAAAACGGTTAAAATGAAGAAAAAACTATATCGAGATGGATGTCATATCGAAGAGCACGAAATTCTCGTTTTTTTGATGTAATTTGTTTGATTAAAATATTAGTAATTTTTAAGATAAATTATTTTAAACTTTAAGGGGGTAAAAGTTTTTTAATTAAAAAAGAAAATAAAAAGTCAAACATGGTAGGCGTTGATTCAAATTTCCAGATTTGCCCCTAATCACTTCTCAATTGGTTTAATTAAGTTTTAACCATTGATTAGTTTTCCAAATCTTGATCAATGGTTGTGACTTGTCCTCATGTTCACAATTGAAAATGAGTTTTCATTTGAACCCAACCCTATATATATATATATATATATATATATATATATTCATGTTTTAATTAAGTAAATAATATACAACATGATAAAATATTCGATGCACCAATTGAAGTTTCAAGAAAAGTGCCACCGATAGAGGTTGAAACAGTGATGAATGATAATAACCAATTTCAACAATTTCTCGCTCGTTATAGACAAATCAAAGACAAAGTAGCATACTTCGAGCTTCGAAATGCGTTAATCGATCATTTGTGGGAAAAATATAGTAATAAAATAATTAAATGCATGTGTATTCTTTTCTTTATTTGTTTTAATATAACTTTTATTGTTTAATAAAAAGTTTTGTTTTATGCATTAAAATAATTTAGTTCACACTTAATAAAAAATAATAAGTTATGATCTAAATAAAAAAATATGGGTATAAATTGTAAAGTTAATAAATATAAGAATATTATTGAAAGTTTAATAATTAATATAAAAATTGATTTGGTGTAAAAAATAGTATTACCCATTGAAGAAGATTTACTATTAACACTAAATTTTACACTAGTTTTGATGTTCAGTGTAAAATATAGTGTGACCATTGTTTTAAAATCTAATCTTCAAATAAGTTTTTAGGAACTTTTTTAAAAATAAAAAATTTAAAAAAAGTGCATCTAATTCTAAATGTTACTTTATTTTGGATATTATAACATTAATATATTATTAAAATATTTAATAAAATATTATTTTCTCTTTTAAATATTTAATTTCATTTTCTCTTAAATATTGAGCTTTAGGTGCCGTTTGGTTCGTAAAATGTTTTTCGGAAGGAATTAAATATGTTAAAGGGATTTGCTTTGAAAGAATTGGAATGAAATATTATCAGGTTTAACCATGTATTTGGTTGACAGACATTGAAATGGAATCGAGCAGAATACCAAAGCATTTTGCTATTTTTGAGCAGAAACCCTAATCCATATGTTGTTTTCAAGTAGAAATGGAGCAGAAATTGAATTCTTCGTTGTTTTCGAGGAAAAATCGAGTAGAAATCGAACCCATCTCCTGTTTTTAAGTTGAAACCTAGAAACATGTAGAAAAATCGATTAGAGATTAGAGAAATCGAACCTATGATGAGTTGGTATTGCAATGGAGAAGACGGGAGGGCGAAGTTGAAGAGAGAAATCAAGAAGACAAAAAGGCAATGGTGTCGGCTGATTTCTTTGATGAAATTAGGATATTATTTAGGTTAAAGATATATTTGAAATTATGGAAATATAGCAATCATTTCCATCAAATACCACCTATATGCCATGGAAAGTTTAAATCCTTAATTTGTGGAATTTTGGTGGATTTGAAAATCCTTTTCTCTAAAAGAGAGTGAACCAAATGATGGAATATAATTTGGCCAAATGAATTCAACATTCTAATTTCATTAGATTCTTTCAAAATCCGCAAACCAAACGCCACCTTAGAGATTTCTCAAAGGGGTAGGTTAAATGCATCTCTATCTACTAATTTTCTCACACATATCAAAAACCTACTTTTTACATTATCAATTCAGGACTTAACTTGATTCTGAAATAAAAAGAGGTGCATATAGCATTCTCCTCTCACCAAATTTAGAGATTTTTTTCTTTTCTCTATTTTAACATACATTATAGCATGGATATTGGAGCAACAAAATCTCTATTTTAACATAAATTGGAGATACTCCAATACAAATCACTTTATTGCTATGAGACAATTAAGAAATTTTTTTTTATCAAACATTTAATCGTAGAGAGTTTTTAAAATTTAGAAATATTTCCATCATTTATTTAATTTCTTAATTTCAAATAAAGTTTATCAAAAACCCAAAACCTTTAAAATCTATATTTTCCCAAATCTATAGAAATATTTGAACATATTTAAGATGCATAAGTTCATTGTTTCATTGTTTAATTTTTTTTCAACATGCTTAATTTTTTTTAATTTCCGAAATCGATGTTTCCTTTATATATTTGGCATAATTTTTTTAATAATGTTGTATTTGTAGAGATTCTATTTCGTGGATAGATGTTATGTTTTTTTACTTTAAAGCCCATAGCCCATAGTAGGCCTAAAACGGTCAGACCAAACCGCTTTTTTGTATTCTGGTTTAACCTGTTTGGTCACTTGCTGCCAAACCTCTCAGTTTAGAAAATTTTCTAAACCACTATTGCGGTTTGATTTGTAATTTAGGGGGTTAAGCCGTTCAAACTGGACCGTGAACATCCATGGTGTTGAGGAAAAACATTAGTCTTCCTCTCTCTTCCCATTCACAATAGTTTTCTCCGAAGGTTGAGCCTAGCAACTCAATGAAGAAAACTCGCATTCATACCTTGGAGGTAGAAATTTGAAGATTGTTGTTGCGGATTCATAAACAACACCAAGGGTTGTTGTTCGTGAGAAGTTAAAATTTCGAAACACCCATACTAACGTGTTTTGTACGGATTCATGTAGACATACATATAATAATTTTCACTACATGTATGGGATTCCATATTTCAAGAGTGGTATCAGAGCCTCTTATGAAATTATGGTTTATGTGAAACTATTAATGTTTGCAATCTTTATTTTCATAGGTATAGTTTCTATTTTGGAAAAAGTATGTTAACTTTTTTTTGATGATTCATAAAACATGTTTTTTTTTGTTTTTTTTAAAGTGTTTTGAAAATTCGTCATTGATGGTTGTTCTCGTTTTTCTGCCTTCAGGTAGAAACCCAATCTGTAACAATAATGAAACTACTTAGAGCGTATTTGGTTCATTTTAATGGATGTGGATGAAAATGAGAATCCAGGAGAATGAGAATAGTAATGAACACCGCATTGATGATGTTTAGTTAAACTAATACAATATAATATTTTTAATACAAATGCATTTCGTCAACTTGAAAATATTGAATAATGTTCCATTCAACGTAGAGAGATGGACTAAGTGGGAATAAAATTTTCATTCCCACCAATTTGGTCAGGTATAAAAATTAATGAGTTTGGATATATCAAACAAAACCATAATTTTCATTATCATTTTTATTCTTTATCCCTCAATATCCCCGATCAAACATCCCCTTAGTCCATTGCAAAATGTGAGTCACTAAATTCATAACATATATATAACCACAAGAAGAACATCTATAAAGTCTATTTTTAATGATCAAGGCTCATCAAACAAATACATAGACCGTTTCTTGAAAACAAAGCCCTCCATGTGTTTTGATGCTACCATCTCCTTCAAAGTTCATTTAATTAGAGATGAGAAAACATACCTAGAATTATCAATTTTGATGTAAGATTTAGTGTTACCGAACATTTTCAATGGAGGTTTTTACAAGGCCTTACTTTTTAGTATTTTTTTTTTTCTTGTTACGTCACTTCTAACTCATCAAATTAAGAACGTATATGGTAATTCCTATAAGAACATATTTGTGTCCCATGTGTTTTTTTCAACATCAGTAACTTTATATTTTTATAATAAATATCAAGTATTTAATTTAAAAAAAATTAACAAAATGTCACTTCATAAGGTAAGAACCAAAATTCTTGTACAAAACTCAAAGGATGTGAGGTACTTATAAAAACCATCTCCAATTTCCAATGGTAGTTCTTTTAAGATAATACACTTTTTTATTTATAAGAACCTTCTACTAAAAATGTTTTTATTAGATAAGAATTACCGTTTATAGCAAACTTTACCGATGAATTTGATGTAAAATTTAGTGTTTGTGTTCCCCTTCGAGTTTGTCACTTGACAAGTGAGAGTGAACCAAGGGGCTGTTTGGCCGTTGCTGAATGATTTAGTGCAGAATGGTTGAGAGGTCAGAATGGTTGAGTGCAGAATAAAATTTGGTTGTTTGGTAACTGTTCTGAATGGCAACTCTGAATGACAACAAATTACCATTTTAATCCTCTGTATCATTTAGTTCTGAATGAAATAAAACTGTTTGGCAGATAATTGAATAAAACAATTATTTTGCAAATATAAATACATACTCAATATTACTACTCCAAAAAACATTTAATATTAATCCAAATAAGCATAACATCAATTTTTCAAGTTCTAAAATAAACAAAAACATAACAATCAAATTCCAACATAGTAGTTTTACAACAATTCTTAATTTGACGCATTTGACATTAACTGATTCGCAGTCTGGTCACGTAAATTAGCCATGTATTGATTGTTTTGAGTACCAAAAGGCCTTCCATCCATGTCATCTTCATCGCCTCCCTCAATTTCTTCTTGTCCCTCAGCAATAAACATGGGGTCATTGTCATAATCCATGAATAACTGATCGTGGATATTGCATCTTCTTATAAAATTATGAACAACGAAACAAGCAATTACAACGTTTCTTTGTATTCGAAACGGATAGGGAGCCATTTGCTTTAAAATTGGAAATTGCCTTCAAGACACCGTAGGCATGCTCGATAACATTTATGAGTTATGCATGAGCATGGTTGAACCTTTCTTCTTTTGTCAATGCACGTTGTCGTCGAAAATCAACAAGTCAATACCTCGTATTGCGGTATGGAGTCATAAAACCACGAGTATTGGCATAAGCAGCATCACAAAGATAATATTTATCTACAATTGAAATAGGAGTATAATTGCATTATATAAATGTATAATAAATGGTAAATATTTAAAGTTAAGTAAAATTTGTACATACCTTGTGGAGGAAATGGAAAGCCAGAGGTTGGACTGAATGCAACTTCTCTCAACACCCTAGCATCATGTGCTATACCCTCCCATCCAGCCCAAACGAACGTGAAAAGCATATTAAAATCACAAATACCTAAAACATTTTGGTAACATTCACCTCGTCCTCTACCTCTATACCGAGCTTGTTGATCAGCAGGGATGATTGCATGTATGAGAGTTCCATCTGACGCACCTATTGCCCCCTTTATTATAAAATATAAGTTATTAGACACAATTATATGTTTTGGTTTTACAAAAAGTAATACAAAACTTACCGGAAATATTTGTCTGAGATTTCTTTGACGTTCTGAGATATCCGGTGTGTCCTCTAAAGGTATAGGTCGTATAACTTCCTTTGCAAATTTCATCATTGCTCGAAGCACCTCACGGAAATATCTATGAATAGTTTATGTGGAGTGTTGAAATCTCCGTTTGACCATTCTAAAGCGTTCATTGTGACTAATAATCATAAAAAATATAGTCATCTTCTCCTCGACGGTGACATTCCTACTGTCTTGCAACCAATTTTTTTGTTTAAAATTGTTGCATAGTAGTATATATGCTTCACGAGAAAGCCGCAACAATTCAACACATTTTAGGCATTTGACTAAAATAATCAAATATTTCCACAAAATTATGTCAAACATTGTTATAGTCTGGAATACAGGAACTACAATCTACTTCATGTTTACATATCATATCAACTTTTAAAGCATCCAACTTATATGATAGATACTTGTGTTGAGGTATGCAAGCAAAAACCATGAAAATTGAATTATCTCTTCTTCTTTTTTTGCCTTTTTATTATTATCAAGTGTTCTTTACCCTTTTTGTTTGGCCTTTGTCATGGATTGTGAATTCCACTATCCCAGCACCAGTGGATGCCTTATTCAACCACATGTCAAACATTCTCAAAGAAAAGGCTCCATGGTTTTGTAGATTTCTCTAGGAATTACAAGTTTCTTGGATAGTTTTGTGCCTAGTAGCATTTTCTTTAGTTCCCAACATCTTATAGAAATGTCCTACATTATGACCTAGAAGCAAACTCAATCGATTAAAAAAATGGCATTGCTATAATTATGAACACTGCTGATAGGAATCCTAATATTGTAGCCCAAAAGTGCTACAAGTCTATTCTAGAAGGGGCAGAACCGCAGAAGGGTAAATGAGGAAAGTCTGAGAATTCTGTTGGAGGAGAGAGAAAGGAAATAAAAGGAGGGGGATAGGCGCATGGGAGGGCATCGAGAAGAATAACCATTTTCAGTTTTGGCTCTTAGCTTGATAGCTTTGAGAGAGGGAGTCTCCCCAGATAATTAGCAATTGTTATTATCAGTGTTCATTTCAATTCAATCAATCCTCCCATCATTTCTCTTCAGTTAGTATTATATTACAATCTACCATTTTCTATTGTGCATCAACTGCAGAAATCGATTCATAATAGTTGGTTCCAAAGAAGAAGAAATGAACACAAAGAACACAAAGAAAAAACGTAAAGAAATCGAAGATATGGTAACTACCAATTAATAATAGTAGACAAAGAACACAAAGAAGAAGAAATCGAAAGTGCAGAAATCGAAGATATGAACACAAAGAAGAAGAAATCGAAAGTGAAGGGGCTGTTTGTTTACCTGAAATCGATGGTCGTTGCCGGCGAGATGGGAGCGTGGAAGGAGGATGCGGCGTGGAAGGAGGATGCGATTGGAAGGAGGGTGCGGCTGTGAGAAAGGGTAGATCTGGAAAAAAGTTGAAACTGAATGGTTGAGTGGTACCCTAGATGCAAAATGGTTAAGAGGTTATTGTCACCATTAAGAGGCTTCATTTTTTTTGCCAAACAGCCCATGCCTCTTACCGATTCAGAGGTGACCTCTGAATGTCACCATTAAGAGGTAAACAAACAGCCCCCAAATCTTGTAAAAAGGGCGATGCATGGACATGCTGACTTTGATGTTTGACCTAATTAACTACATAAAACAACATTACATTCACCACCATTTTTGGCTGCCTTTTAGCAAACACAATAGACAATACAGCAACCATAAAACCCCATCTTTCACAAGCTTTGGTGTTTGAATATATCACTAAAAAATATCCACCAACATTACCAATGAAAACTTAACTGAAAGGCATGTTGATTAGTATCAACTCTCCATGCATTGGAATGCTAGGGATATTTAATAACTCATTCATTAATTTGTACTTGAATTCATCCCAAAGTCAAGAAACAATGCTAATCAATGCATATTTCCATGATCAAAAGTACAAAACAAAATAACAAAAACCATGAATATATAACATATATATACAGGTTGTGTATCCATGCAATACACGGACTGTAAAATTTTGTTGTAACTGAGGATAAAAATCTATTTAAAATTTCATTAGAAACACACAAATTTATGGAGTATTTTACGTTTTTAAGTAGGATTCATCGTCTACCGGTACAATGTAGCGGAATATAATTGTTCCTTAAAAATTAGGAAGAGAAAAGAAGTTAATCCACATGCTTATTGAGAAAATTCAAAATTGAAAATTAAAATTACTAACCTTACCCGGAATAAAAAGTTAATCCAAGTGCGTATTAAAAAATCAAAAATTGTCTCAATTAAGAAGATGAAATAAAGAAATTACATCACCAAGGAGTTCTTCATGTCAACTAACCTTTGTGCACATCTCCCTTTAACATTTTCCAACACGATGTTGTAGTGACAGTCATGCATATAAATCAAGGTTCTAAATGGCATGAGGCGTGGCGTGGCGTGGCGGCGAGGCCAAGCCTCAAGCCTTAGGAGCCATGGCGAAACATGTACTAAAAGACCAGATTTGTCCAAGAAATGTTATAAGGAAATAACATAAGAGAGAGAAATAAACTATAAAATCAACGGCAAGGTCTTAAAAAGGATCTCATTTACAAAAGGTATAACAACAAAGCTTATTGACCAAGTACGTGAAGGCTCAAACAAATTTGGTACTAATTTCAAGATGGTATTTTATGCCAATGAGGATGATTACAAATTAAGAACTTCCAAAGAATATACACATTGGAATAAAATTGAGCTAATATAACAATTTGTCAAATAACTAAACACAAATATCAAAAAAATAACCAAAGGGCCTTTGGCCTAGCGGTATCGGAGCCCCTCACCTTCTAGGAGGCAAGGGGTTCAAACCTCACCAAAAGTGAGGAGAGTGTGAGTTTATTTGTTGCATTTGCCGTATATAAATATTATATACTACAAAAAAAATATCAAAAAAATATGGGTCTAACACAACCCTATTTAAAGTCTTGGATACCATTAATGGAGAGCTTTCAAGAGTTACATACAAGTCTCTGATTCTCTACTAAGGTTCATCATTGGCATTCTGAAATATGTCCAAAACAATGAAAGAAAAAGCAAGATGCACAACTCAAAGTTTATGTTAAAACTTAGAAGAGTGCTTATGGTCTTTATGTACAAGCAAGAGCAGAGGATGCATAGTTGTAGTTACACAACTGAACAAATGAATGACTGAAATGAATACACACATATATATATATAACCAGTCCTTAAAGTTTCGGTATACTACAGATACCAGAACTAAACTATCAAACAACTGCCCTTGAATTGAACAAGGTTACACTTGAAGATTTAATCTTATACTTAACCTCATAAACAAGCAATCATATAACACCAATAATTCCATATAACTGAAAGACCCAAGGTACGTTTATAGTTTCAAACCACATCTACTCATTATCAGTGACAATAATTTAACACAACGGAATTTGGAAAACAACAGCAATTTCAAAAAATTATATAAAACTCTCAGGTTGGTCCATGTAGAATCAATGTTCTTATAACGTGCTACTTTACCGGTAGCAATCTAATGATCTAAATTAGCCAACATTTCTCTGAAATGAAAACAAACCTATTAGATCTAGGAAATTTCTCATTTCGATTCAAAAATAGCCAAACTACCAAGAGAATCAACCACCATTGCATGCTGAAAAGAAACATAGGAAGATACAAATATTGGTAAACCTACAATTATTGATAACCAATAAATTTTGATTTTGGTAAAGATAAAGATAATCCAAAGCAGAACTAACTTCTAAATCATCATCCAAAACAGAAAAAATATAAAACAGATACAAATAGGAATCATGTAGCCAACAGTTTAGTTGTGCATGTATTTTAATATAGGTTATAATGTATGTTTAATGTTTAGTTCATTTGGACAGTGTGTTTCCATATTTTAGATGTAATTTGTCCAAGGATACTATAGACTTGGGATTTGTCTTTGTGCTTTCTAGCAGTATTATTTGTGATTTTCTTCTCTCTGTTGCAGTTTGATGGCTTTATTGATTTAGATCCATATGATACTATAGCACTAAAAGTTAAAGGAGATGGTAGGAGTATGAACTTTGACTATTCTTCATTCTTTATTTTATAAGCACAGGATTTCACAGTCCACAGGTTCTCACAGTACACAGGTTCCTTTTTGTTTTCATATTATAGCTTCTTTGACAATTTGGGTAATCAGGATGACCAATAATAACAACAAAAATAAGAGAATAAGAAAACGGTAATGTATATAATTACCAATCAAGTCGAAGCTTTACTCTTTTTCTTCTTATGGACCATAAACCTCTTGCCTTTCTTTTTGGGGAAAAATAACTTCTTACCCTTCTTCACATTCACAATTGGCTTCATTTTTCCTCCAATTTTTCGATTGGGGGATTCCACAATGCTGACTTCCTTTTCCACCTTCCGCGTTGGCTTAAACACCTTGGTGATCAGAGGATTCAACACCTCACTACAACACTCGAGTCTCAAACCCATGGCTGTTGCCTCATCCCAAAGCTCTCTGCCCTTTTCAAATTCACCGCCTCTACAAAGCTTTGGTATCAGCAAATCATAAACCGTCTCATACCCACCTAACGAGCTTTTCTTCATTAGCTCAAACAACTCAAGAGCATAATTTACCCTCTCAACCCCACAAAGAATACCAATTAAATCATAGTAGAATTTACGTTCAGGAATCAAACCTTCTTCAATCATCTGATCAACCATTTGCTTACCTTTCCCAAATCTACCCGTTAGATACAAAACTCGTGCCACAAGATAATAGCTTGTCCAATCAGGAGAACATCCTGTTTTCTTCATTGTGTTGAGAATCTGAAGAGATTCTTTAACTCTTCTAGTCCTACCCAAACAAGATAGCAATATATTGTAACTTATAGTGGTTGGTGCGATTCCATAGGTTCTCATTTCAATCATCACATTTAATGCTTCGGGAACAAGCCCAGAAGGATTAGACTTTAAGTTTTTCTTGCAAATACATTTGAGAAATGTGTTGTAGCAGAAAAGATCTGGAGTGATTCCTGCACCTTTCATGTCTTTAATGATTCGTCTTGATTCTTTGACATTCTCCTGCACAGACCACCCGTGAAGTAAATTTCTGTAAATGAAAAGTTTCACATTCGAGATCTTATCTTTGTGGTGATAAACGACTCCCTCTGCTCTTTTGACATGCCCTTTTGAGCACAAAGCAGAAACAATGGCGGTAACCGTGGTACTATCTTGTGGACACATTAACTTATCCAAGTTCTTGAATATCCCCAATGCTTCATCTACTCTTCCTAGTTTAACCAATGTTTCAGCTACAGTACTAAATGTCGAGATCTCCATCACCCTATTTTCCCTACCAAGATTCGAGATCAACATGTCTAATGCTACGAAATCCTTCTTCTCGGCAAACACACGGATAGCATGATTGTAATCTTTGTCTTCCAATCTAACATCCAGTTGTTTTTCTGACCATAAAAAGAATCTAAGCAGCCGTCTAGCAGGTGCTTCTCTCTTGCTAGAATCAAGCACTTGGGTAATGATTGATGAGCAGCAAGAAACCTTGAGTTCATTAAGACTTGCTTCTAAGTCATCCAAACTACCAATCCCATGACAGACAACGTCACACAACTTTTCAAGATCAGTTGATGTTGGTGTTAGTGGAAATGTGGAGTAGTGACATAATAAAAAATGCCTGGGATACAAGATACCAACATTCTGCCACTTGGTTCTCAGTAAAGATTTCATAATCTTCGGGAAGAAAAAAAAACCCATACAACACATAATCAGGTGTTCACTATTCTTTGAGGCATTTCATCGAACAGCTGATGTCAAATTAGAAACTCCCAAACATCACCTCCGAAAGCGACCTTAAGAATCTGAAAAGCGAATTGAAAAGATTTAGGTTCACAAAGCAAATTATTGCGGAAACGGGAAATTTGTTGCTGATCAATTGATGGTGCTTTATAAGTTTCTTCCTTAGCCTTAGGGTACAAATGTTTGCTTACTGCATAATGATGAAACAGGGGTCTGCAGATGAGAGAGGAAGACTAACGATGTCTACCGATAACTTGAAACAAGTACAGTGATTCGCAGAATCAGAGAAAGTAGAAGAACTAAGGTGGAAACATAAGACTATGGTGTTTCAAGATTTACCTCTGTAGCGCAGGTCTCTGCAGCATCCAAATGTTTCTTCTATTCATTTCAAAGCGCACCCAAGAGGTCAGAACTAGTTTTCTGGACTTTTATCATAACATCTCCCAACAGTTAAAATAGAGAATTTAGAGAATGACCGAGTGTTATCAAAATACCCCAAGTTTGACCAAGTGTTATCAAAATACCCCAAGAGATGTACCATAAATTAAATAATTAACTATAAGGGTATGAATTTTAAATATAAAAAATATTTTTTTATGTAGTGTATAACTGTATATGATATATATTAAAATATATAAATCCAAAAAAATTCAAGATTGGGCTCATTTCGAACGTATCGAAGAGACGATTATAATGGTGTAATTTGTTAAAATTAAAACGTATTTTTTTAACGTATTTTAGTTAATAAACGATTATATGTGTTACATGTAAAATTAAAATAATGAAAGTAAAAGGTATAAAGTAAATTTAGTAAATAAGTATAGGGGTTGAAAGTGTAACATTCCAAATCAAATTCATCAAATTGGAAGAACGTGGTGCTACAGTGGACTACGCGGGGGTAAACAGTGTCTACGCGGGTCAAATTTTCAAAAATGGTCCCTGGAATTTTTCAAAAATGGTCTCTTGCAATTGAAAAGTCACAAAAACAATCCCATCGCGGGATGAGCCCGCGATCGCGGGATTCCATTTTTCAAAAATGGTTCCTGCAAATTTAAAAAAGTGTCAGAAATGGTCCCTGGCCCGCGATCGCGGGCTCCCATCGCGGAAAAAAGGGGTATTTTTGCAAAGTGGGAGAGATTTGTGGTATTTTGGTAACACTTGGTTTGACTTAGGGTATTTTAATTAATTTCCCAAACTAAAATTCTCTAAAAACAATTTATTTAACTCTAACATTTTCTCTATTTTAGAGAATCAATTATTATTTATATTATTAAAATATTCGATATATTTCTCTCTTATCATTAAAATAATATTTCTCTTTTTTTGTTAGAAATCATTAAAATAACATTTTTCTCTCATCTTTTTGGTGGGAGATCACTAAAATAATATATCTCTCCTCTTTTTTGAGATATAGAGAATTCTCTATATTGAGAGGTTTTCGTATGGTTCTTTATTTTAGAGAATGTGATAGAGAAGCTGTTAGAGCATTTTAGAGAAAAAATGTTATTTTTCTCTATTTTATAATGCTTCCACTTGTGCCACTTTGATTCTTTCAATTAGACTCGACGTCACATCAATCCGGGCGTTAGTCGTTTTCAAACATCTACTGTATTCTTTTCTACTTAAGGCATCAGCCACAACATTTGCTTTACTGGGATGGTAATGCAATTCGCAATCATAATTCTTAAGTAGTTCTAACCAACGCCGTTGCCTCATATTCAGCTCTTTCTGATCAAATACATGCTTCAAACTCTTATGATCAGTGAAAAGAATGCACTTTGTTCCATATAAATAATGTCGCCACAATTTCAAAGCAAACACGACTGCTGTCAGTTCCAAATCATGGGTAGGGTAATTCTTTCCATGCTCCTTAAGTTGTCATGATGCGTAAACAATCACCTTGCCACGTTGCATCAATACACACCCTAACACCATCTTTGACGCATCACTATAAACGACTAAATCTTCTGTTCCTTCCGGTAGTGCAAGAATAGGAGCTTCACACAGCTTCCTTTGTAATGTCCTGAAAGTCGACTTTTGCTTTTCAGTCCATACAAACATCACATTTTTCGTGTAAGGATTGTCAAGACAGAAGCGATCTTAGAGAAATCCTTTATAAATCTTCGGTAATAGCCTGCCAAACCCAGTAAGCTCCGTATCTTCGATGCGTTCTTCGGTGTCTTCCAATTCATCATTACTTCTATTTTAGCCGGATCCACTTTGACTCCTTCTGAAGTAATCACATGACCAAGAAATTGTACCTCCTTTAACCAAAATTCACACTTTGAAAATTGTGCGTACAGTTTCTCCTTTCTCAAAACATCTAAAACTTCACGAAGGTGACGTTAGTGATCGACTTCATTCTTTGAATAAACAAGTATGTCATCAATGAACACGATGACATACTTGTCTAAGAATGGTCGACACACTCTATTCATTAAATTCATAAATACAGCTGGAACATTTGTCAACCCAAAAGGCATTACGAGAAATTCATAATGCTCATACCTTGTTCTAAACGCCGTTTTGGAAACATCTTCATTCCTTACTTTTACTTGGTGATAGCCCGATCTCAAATCAATCTTTGAAAAGCACCCCGCACCTTGGAGTTGGAAGCGAATACTTATTCTTAATGGTTACCTTATTCAACTCCCTATAATCGATGCACATTCTCATAGTGCCATCCTTTTTCTTGACAAATAACACTGGAGCTCCCCAAGGTGAAGAACTTGGCCTAACAAATCCCTTGTCGAGCAGTTCTTGTTGTTGAGACATCATCTCTTTCATTTCAGCCAGTGCTAAACGGTACGGTGCACGTGCTATCGGTGCCACTCTGGGAATAAGATCAATTCTGAACTTTACCTGTCGTTCTGGCGGTAAGCCTGGAAGATCATCAGGGAACACGTCTGGAAATTCACGTACTACCCTTATATCTTCCGCTCGCTTCTTTTCAACTTTAGCATCCAACACATATGCTAGATAGGATGAACATTCTTTTACTAGACACTTACGCGCTTTGGCAATAGAAATCAACAGAACTTCCCCTTTTCTTTTTTCCCCATAAATGAATACATCATCATTTTCGGGCATAGGGATCCGAATTAATTTCTTGGGACAAAGAATTTCTGCTTGATTGCTCGTCAACAAACCCATACCAATGATTATATTAAACCCCCCAATCTTCATCAAAATCAAATCAATCGGGAATTCCTTCCCTTTTATCATAATTGTACAACTTTCAAGTCTTTCTTGAACTAAGACTTGATCCCCGTTAGCTATTTCAACTACTAAGGCATCTTCCAAGTTAGTGATAAGCATAGCTAACCTTTGATAAAATGATTTCGATATAAAAGACAGATTGGCACCACAATCAAATAATACTCGTGCAGGAATAGAGTTAATAAGGAATGTACCAGAAACCACATCCTTCGATTCCTTTGCTTCATCAGCCGTCATATGGAATGCCCTGCTCGTTGGCTTTGGAGTATTCGAATTCTTTTCTTTATTCTCACTCTTCCTTAACTTTGGGCAGTCTCTTCGGTAGTGACCAGGCTGCTTACACTCGAAACAGGTTGGCCCTTGGATGGGACAGTTACTCATAGTGTGATCACTTTTACCACACTTGTAACATTCCGGTAGAGTCACCCGACACGGGCTAAAATATTTTCTTCTGCATTTCTGGCACCAATTTGGTTCCCGACGAGGCTCAAAACGAGAATTCCTGAGAAGATTCTGATCGACCTTCCCACTTTATTTTCTCCCCCACTTGTGCCTTTTCCTCCCTGTCTCGGGCATAAACTTCCTCGATTATCTTAGCTTCCTCGATCGTTTCTCTCAGTTTTAAGGCTTTAGAATTCCGAACTCTTGACATCATATCAGCCGGTAAGCCCTTCAGATAGGCTTTAATCTTCTCTTTTTCAGTTGGGGCCACATGCCCCACTAAGTTCAATTTCCCCAGGAATATGCGAGTGTATTCCCTTACTGAAGAAGTACCTTTCTTAAGAGTTCGAAATTCTTCTTCGATTCGGTCCATTTCATTCTCATTATAGTATTCCTCTAAAATCTTTCTTTTGAATGACTCCCATGTCATTGCGACCAAAACTGGATTCATTACAGTCGATGTCACAATGTTCCACCAGGTCAAAGCGTTTCCGCGTAACATCTGAGATTCGAATCTGACTTTCGATTCTTCTTCACACTCGCAAGCTCTAAACGCATGTTCCATTTCTCTAATCCAATTCATACAAGCAATTGGATTATCTGATCCAGCAAACTCTGGTGGCTTGCAGCTCAAAAACCTTTTATAAGAACAAACTTTCTCCATCCTTCTATTCACATTCTGCACTGGATTGACAGGTGGAGTTACCGTACCAGTACCCATCTCCGGTCTTCGTGACTAAACGTTTCGTTCATTAAACATTTTCATAAACATTTCTTGTTGCTGAGTCATTGTCGCATCATATTTTCCATCATTCGAGTCTCCATAGTGGATTTCGTTGTCACCGGATTAGAAGTACCGACATTCGTTCGTTGCACTTGACTTCCTCCTCCTCCCAAGATAGGTGGCCTTGGTGGACTTACCCTAGTTTCACCCCTTTCGGGTTGTTTCTCCACCCGTTCATTTGCTGCCCTCTCTTTTGAAGAAGTAGGAGATCTGGTTGGTGAATTCACCATCGTATTCTGGATAACACATAAAGATAACCATAAGAAATGGCTATACGCACCCAAACACCAGAAACCTCGTTACCATCATCACAGTTCTTAATTCACGTATTTCCGTCGACTCTAAGACTATCCCGTCTTAGTATTTCTACCCAATCTCACAAATCATAACTTAATCATCTCAGCTTAAGTCTAGGTATCTCACGATCATACCTAGTTCACTTAAACTACAGCTCTGATACCAAACTGAAACACCCTAAAATTTACAATAAATTTAAACCTTAACTTTACAAGGTTTGCAACAGTCTCTTCCAAAACTTTCATTCATATATGGAGAAGTTAGAACAAGATTCGTATTTACAACAGACTATTATAAACAACCTACTAATCTAATCCATAATGTACATGATCAGATTATAAGGGTTGTCTACAATATCTCCAAAATATCAATGTTTCCACTTACTTCTCCATTACTTCACCAAAAGTAGGATTCCGGTACCACTCGTCACTCATCCCTTCGTATCCCTTCCCGAGCTAGTACCTTAGAATTCAGAACTCAAAACAACTCTGCGAAACAATTTGCTCCAGTACACCAAATTCAAACTTGATTCTCACTGATTCAAAACCTAAACAAAAGCCAAACTTTACTCTTACTATCAATCTTAAAGAATTGGAATTGTAAAGGATCATCAATTCTTACCGATTAAGGGTTCAAGGACTTGATTTCTCTCGCTGCTTCTTCGACCGACTTCAAACCAAAAGCAATTGGGATAATCTCAATTCAGCCGCCTTACCCTTTAAATACATAAACAACTATCGAGGAATGACGAAACCAACCCAGAGTTTCAACATTCACAATTAACTTAAACTTTGGGTCAATTACAATTTCAACCCTTTCGATTTTCCGTTTAAAATAATACTTCCCATTATTTTAAACATTCTTCCATGACTATGGAAATTTTGAGGTGTTACAGGTGGTGACCATTAAAATGAATAATATATTAGAGTTATTTAGTAAATGAGTGTAAATTAATAATTTTTTAATTTATGTCACTCTCTTGTCCCATTTTATCCCACATGTTTTCGTGGAACAATTTTTTTTATCTCACCTTGTCCCTGTCCCATATCGGGCAAAACATGAGACAAGGAACTTTATCCTATCGTGTCATGTTCTTTTATTACTCTTAAATTTTTCTAAGTATAGAGCTCAACTTCAAATAGGGGGAGATTATTGGGTCATCAAAGATTTGAAGATGACCTCTCCGATTTTCTCCTTAACATTATTGTACTTAGAATAAACAAGTTGGTTCTTTGTAATAGCTTAGTCAATCTTTCAATGTTCGGTGAAGCCGAAGATTAACCGAAATCAACCAGAAGCAAGTCTACCATTGCAGAATGAAGACAGCCTTTTCACAATCAACTAAGCTAACTCCACCGAGTTTATGTTTTGAATTTTCGGTGGATACATGGCCGATTTACTACAACAGTGAATCGGCAAGAGCCCTGCCGATTCCTTGTCTACAAAGATCGGTAAAGACCTTCCCTAGAAGTTTGCAGACAAGATCCTTTAATGAAGGACAATATCTAATGTCAGAGAAAAAGGCTTATTTGTCTTTATTCCCATTTTTAGATATTGTCTCAATCAGACGTGCAAATTCTCCCTAGTACTGAGACAAAAGGTGAAGGACATCTCAACTTTTCAGAGTCAACACCTATCCTCAAATCACATAGTGACAAGTGTCATATGCATTAAATTTTCTTGGTACTATATAAAGGCTGAAGACTTCTTCATGCAAACTGCGCATTCTTGAAGATTTCTAAGTGATCAAGATATTCAACAATTCTCTCTTTGAACTTTATAGCTTTGAATCTCAGTGTTTTAAAAGTTGTGTGGTTTTTCTGTTGTACTTTGTGTAGCTTGTTAGAATAGATTACATTTATTCTTTCCGCAACAATCTAAAGTTTTCTAAGTGTAATTCTTGAATTTTAAATCAATAAATAATTAAATAAAGTGAAAGTGTGTGTATTGTATTCAACCCCCCTACTTGTTTGTACTTAGTTAAGCCATTTGGGACTAACAAGTGGTATCAGAGCAATAAAGTTTAATTTAATAAACTGATCTTCTATGGCTTCATCCTCTTCAATCAATGAAGCATCTCCCCAAAACAACTTTTTTGAAAATGGTTCCATTGCTAAACCTCCTAAGTTTAATCCAAACAACTACTCTTTGTGGAAAAGCCGTATGATGCTTTTCATGGAAGGAGTGGATAGCAGATATCCCACTATCCTCAATGAGGGACCCATTGTCCCTAGAGTTTGGGCTTGCTATGAAACTCAAAAATCCGGAAAAGAAAGTTCGGCTCAAGTTGATTCTGATGATTCTTCTGATGAAGAAAAGACCGTTGCCACAGGTCGGTATATTCTTAAAAATCCCATGAAATATACTGATGAAGAAAAACATAGTGTCTCTCTAGATTCTAAGGTCAGAGCTATCATTGCTCTTTCTCTTCCTGACGAAGTCTACCACTCTTTATTAAACTTCTCTACTGCTAAAGAAATGTGGACCACTCTATGTGTTCTGTACGAAGGTACGGAAAAGGTCAAGAAAAGCAAGAAAATTGCTCTGATCAGAAAGTACGGACTTTTCACTCATGAAAAGGGAGAATCTATTTCCAACTACTATAACCGCTTTAACAGTCTTCTCAATAACTTAAAGATGTTAGGTAGAGTGTATGACAATGAGGAAGTCCTGTGTAAATTTATGGATTGTCTTCCTGACTTTTAGGAAAATATATGTACTTGCATAAAGACAACCAAGGATCTTGATCACATGCCTTTAACTGTACTTTATGGAACTCTGTTCAATTATAAACAAACCAAGATCAAAGGAAGTCTATCATAAAAGAGATAAAAGGCTCCTCTGTAGCCCTTGTCAGTGATACTTCCAAGAAAGTTATGTGTGTGCTTAGAATCACTTATCCCCCATCAGATTCTGACCATGAAAGTCAAGAAGAATCCACTCACCAGACAGAGGCATATCTAAGTGATTCCGATGATGAAGGTGGAGAAACATCTGTTGAACAAATAACTGATGAAATGGCTATGCTTGCTGGGTAAAAAATAAATCCCGATTTTCTGGAAAATCAAAGTTTGTCAGAAAACCATCTTATCTTTCTAAAAATCCCTTATCTGACAAAACCAATGAAGAATGTTTCAACTATGGTAGGAAGGGTCACTTTGCTTATGAATGCAGAAGCAAGCGTGCTGAAAGAACCAAGACCACTTCCTCTGAACGATTCTAATCTAGAAATGACAAATCAAGAAATAAATTTTCAAAACAATCTTGTTGGTCCCGAAGGGCTATACAAGTTTGTAGAAGGGGGGGGGGGGGGGGGGTTGAATACAAACACACATTTTTACTTTTCTAAATTGTTTATTGATAAATCAAGACAATTTACAACTTGTTGCGGAACAAGATTAAGGATAAACCTAATCTAAACAAGTCTTGAGAAACACTAAGTTTCTTGCACTAGAAAGAGTTAAAGAAATTACGAATAATAACTTAACAATAAGAAATAAGAAGATGGTCCGAGCACACTTCAAAACTGAAGTAAGGTTCTTCTTATATACTGCATGCATTTAATGCATGGCAGTATGGCTTTACACGTGGCAGCAGCTGAGTGGTTGCATGTCATTGACCTTTGTAGACAACCTTAGTAGCCGCATGGTGCACAGTGTAGAATCAGAGTTGTTGTACGATTACAGACAAAAGGGATGTCCGTTCTGACAGTTCGTACGGAGACGTGCAAGGGAGGTAAGACAATAGTAACATACAGGGAGACTTCATGATCAGCTTTCGTTGAGTCAGATCTTTATCAGCGAATGATAAAGTTCAGCGATTGCTGAAGTCTTCATACTTCACGTTGAATGGACAGGTCTTGCTTCGCTGATATTCGCATCAGTTCATGAGTAGACTTGTCACTGGTTCTTGAGCTTGATCTTCGACTTCAGCGTAGAACTTTGGTTGACGTGAAACTTGTCTTCAGGGATCATAAGTAAACAACTAACTTATCAGCGATCATCTCATAGACTGAACAGGCTCAGAGCTATATGATGATGAACAGTGTTCGCTGAATATCTAATCTAAAGAGTGAGAGTTCCTATCAGCGGTACTGTAAAGTCTTAGTACTTATCAGCGATAGTGAAACTCTAATACATATTGTTTACTTACAATTTTCACTAAGTGTTTAAGAGAGGGTCATTATCAAATCACTGAGGGTTTGGATCAACAAATCTTTCCCTAGAAAAAGCAATCAAACTTCTTCTTTTGAAAATCTGGACCGTGTTGAAAAGTACAAAGCCAAATACAAAAGAGAGAAGGAAAGAAATGAAGAACTTCTCCGAAAAGGAAAAGGCCTTATTTCTGAAACTCATGACAGGGTAGATGATCCTACTTCTGAAAGTGACAAAGATTCTCCAAACATGTGTTTTATGGTAAAAATTGATGAAGTTGAAGATTCTGAAAAGGTTGTCTTTTCTACTACTTTAGTTTCAACTGAGTTGTAGATCCCATATTTATCAAGTAAGAATGTATAAAACGAAACGATTAATCTTTATTGAATGATTAACGAGAGTTACAAGTATTGGAATGAAGAACTCTCTCTCTCTCTCTCTCTCTAAACGATTAGGCGCATAAACTAAAAGTGATTAATCTGACCTAATTTCTAACACAGGGAAACTATTTATATCAAGGCCTAAAGCCTAAGGCCCACGACCCATTAAGCCTAATCTAAGCCCAATTACCATTAAAGGCTTTTACAAACAAACTAATAAGCCTATTTATTTCGTTATATCACTTTCTATATTATAGGACATTTATGGTCCTAACAATCTCCCCCTAAAATTATATAAAGAAAAAACGGTCTTGAAAACTTTAGGTCTTGATCTTCTCTTCCTCTTGAATCTTTGAAACACTTTGGTGTTGCTTGACTTCATAGCTTTCAACGCTCCCCCTTGAATAAAGCTCTTGGTCTTCATATCTTCAACTTTATCACCAGGTTCAATGAATCTGTCTTTGAACTGCGAGTTGAATCTGCTTTCAGCTTCAACTTTAAGAACTTGTATATCCAATATGCTTGATGGAGGAAATTGTGATTTGTAGCGAACACCACTTGATAAGGAATTAGATGAATTGATCACGTGTAAATACTTTGAACTCTTTTCAGAACTGATCAACTTCAGATATAATTAAACAGCAGTTACTCCCCCTCAGCTTTTGCTAACTCCCCCTCAACATGATAATCTGTGTCTTTGAATCTGTATCATTTCTCCCCCTCATGACGAGTAGGAGAATCCCGGAGCATCATGTAATTTCAAAGACGAAACTGATGAGTAGCAAAATACTAGATAAAACGTTAAGTAACCAAGATGGGGTAAAAATCTAACACAGAAACACAAAAGTAACTGTTAGCACAACAATTAAAATAAATGTGTGGCCTATGTTCAGAGTTGGCATCGGGGTATCTCTGATAGGACTTCCAGTTATCACTGAAGTAAAATGTTTAAAAAATTACTCCTCAAACTGTTCCGGCAATATCACGAAGATATGTGAATGGAATCACAAAGACCCGTGCTTGTGTGAAAGAAATAATTCATATCGATTTGGCTCAAAAAATTGATTTAACTTGGGACGCAAATTAAAATCAATAGACACAGTGATTAGAATATGAAGTTCGGAGACCGGAGCTGATGTCTTCCTTTTTCAATATCTAAGACCTCCGAGTGAGGAATAGATAGATTATGTGCTAAATCTCCGTGCATTTATGAAACAAGCATCTGTTGTGAGATACTTGAGTGGCTGGGTGGGGTGACACGAGTTATCGACACTGTGTCTATGTCTGTTTCAATATTCATCTCCAAAGAACGAGAATGAATTGATTGTGTGGTTACCCGGATAACTGACTCGGTTTGGTAAGGACCAATTTATTCTTTCAAGTCCTGTCACATCCTCACCATATTCTTTTCACTCCAAACTCATCTATCAATCTACACACCTCACTGATATCTATAAGTGTATGTGTTTCTTGGGCAGGTCCTTCCGGTTCTGGATAGACCATAGAAACGATGAAAATCCTAACACTCCTTTCATGCACCGAGTAGAACAGTTTAGTAAACAGTGAAGTACGAGTTCTAAACTGAAATATTTAAAAGTCATAACTTTTAAGAACGAGTCCTGATCTGAGTTGATCAGAAGTCATTAAAATGAAGTCTGAGTTCTGATATGAGGTAATCAGAAATCATAATTAAAATCATTTGAAATATAGAATTTCAATAAACAAGATCAAGCGTTAAACAGAGTGACTCATTGAGCACATTATGTTCAAAAATGAAACAATTATCAGAAAGTTTAATTGTGAAGAACAAGTCACATTAATGTGTCAGATAAGAATTGAATCATTAATATGAAATGACGAACGATGAAAACAAATTGGAATTCAAGCGAGTGTATTTCCATCGAAAAATCAACAAAATATATGAGACATGGAAATAACTAAGTCAAGAAAATATCACACGTGGCAATTATGGAATATAGAATCGAAGAAAAACAAACACGAGTAAGTTTTTAGTATAAATTACCACGGTTCTTTGAATTCACTAAAAAACTCATGTATGTGTCAAATACCTTATACTCCCCCTCAAAAATGGCATAACCTTTGAATGTTCGTCATGTGATGTGAATAATATGAATTAAGACGCACATGACATTCCTGCAAAATAGATTTAGAACTAGTTTGGTATCCATCCTTTGATGGATCCTTGGTGGTTAGATGCCTTAACCTTAAAATGAGGATCGAGGATACTATAAGTTCCGTACCAACTATTAGCGTACCTTGGATTCACAAAGTCATTCTTCCCACAATTAGTACAACATGTATTTGCTCGCCTCAGACTGATTAGCTTTGCTGTAGAATAAACACGAGTAGGTGAATCAGTCTTGGAAATAAACAGCTTTGTATCAACTACAAGAGTTTTATAAGACATGTTTCCATCGTTGTCGTATGTAGTTGACTTTATTTTCCAAACCATTTTGACTTTTTGAAACAATTGATTATCTTTATTATCAACACGAGAATTATAGAAAATATTGGAAGGTCGAATCTGATCATTTGAAAACTCATTTGATTTGACAAAACTCTTTGAAGAATGATTTGTAGAATTTGAACTTGAAGCATAAGAAGGTTGAACACCTTTAAACTTGCTTTCTTCAAGTTTTTTTACTTTAACGGATAAAGTATTTCGTTCTTCGTGAATTAAATCAAATTTCTTTTGTAGATTAGATTTTACTGTATGTTCTTTCAAAATCTCGGTTGCTAACCCGGATAATTTGTGTGTAACCTTATGAATTTATGTTTCAAAAATGGTCATTTCACATTCAAAATCCTTTTCAATAGTGTTACGTTTGCCAGATATTTCTTTGAAAAATGCAACGTTTTTCTTTTCAAGCTTTTTCTTTTCACTTTCAAAGGATTTTCTTTGATTCTCAAAATTTTTTCGCTCAAGCACTAAAACTTGTTCAAAATCAGAAATCTGTGTAGAAAGTTTAGCATTATTAAGCTCAAATACTTTTCTTTCCTCAAAAATCCTTTTGGAAAGATCAAGAATTTTTCTCTCAAAATTCTTCTTCTCATTTAAGAAGTCACTATTTTCTTTTTCAAAACCAGGAATCTGTTTTTCAAGAACATATATCATTTTCTTCAACTCAAGATTTTCACGCTCGGTGGTCTTTTCTTTCTCTACTAGGGACCGAAACGTCTCTTCTTTGGCTTCGAAAACTGCAACTCTTTGTTCAAGTACAAATAACTTTTCAGAAGCTTCAGCACTTGTTCAATCGCTTTTCTTCATATCAGCTTCTCTTTCAAGATCTGAAACCTTTTGCTTGAGATTCATGTTGTTTTTCTCTAGTTCAGAAATTATAGCTTCCGTAGCTATTGATCTCTGTTGATAAATTTGATAACCAACCTCCAAGCTCTTAATTTGTTCCTTGTTTTTCAGAGCTGTACTCTCTTTGGCTCTAAGTTGTGCTTCTAAACATTGTATTCTCATTGTTGGAGTTCTATACTCATCCCAATAATCTTGAATACTTGACATTGTTACCTGAAAAATTGATCGTTAATCGGTGTTACTTTGAAGAATAAAAAAAATGCGGAAGAAAATAAAAAAAAATCAGAAAACAAATCTAAAAAAATAAATCCGTTTCCAAAATTTATTTCTGAAAATCAAATCTAACCGACACAATCAAAGCTCGAGATTAAAGCCTGCAAGATAAATAAACACGGTTGGATCAATCACATAAAATAATAGACGTCGTACATGAACTCAAACCGTCGCAAAAGATCTCACAACTGTCATTAAAACTTAAAATATGCAAGCATGCAATGATGTATATGATATGTATGTAGGAATCAAAAAACAATTGATGCTAGTACATCGATGGTCAAGTAGCATGCAAATATATGTTGATATGAATGGATGCTATGATGACGTAATATAAAAAAATGGTCAACGAAGGAGAGTATGGTCAAAAAAGGTAGGCTACGGTGTGTAGAATGGATGTTCAGGAAGTCAATTAATTGTCCGGAAATGAGAGTATCCGGAAAAACTAAGTTATTCGGAAACACATTAATTGTCCAGAAAAAATTGAGTTATCCGGGAACTATTTAATCCGGAAAGAATTGAGAGTTACCCGGAAGAAATTTTATCCTGAAAAAGACAAAACTTACCGGAAAAATCAATTGAACGGTTTCTTCGGATCTCGACCAACGCGGATCATTTTTAATGCTTTCCTGGAAATCAACAAACAATATAGAAACACCAAACACGCTAACCCAAATCTATTAGTACCAAAATATGCTCAATTTCTCAATAATCATAAAAAATTTAAGAACAACACCAAAAAAAAAATCAAGAACCGATTTTTTCTAAAATTGATGCTTCAAACCTCGATTTTGAGTCTGAAACTTTTCCAAACACGATTATTGACTCAAAGAAATCTAATGGAACAATTATTGATCAACAATTTGAACAAAAATCGAAAAATCAGAAAACCTTTTACCAGACAGTGCCGTTCACCCACAAAAAAGCTGCACTGTATCGAACAGAAAACGGTTGCCTTCTACACCTCAAACGCCAATCTCTACCGTTCAGAATGTAGACCAAGATGTCGTGAAGCTACTGTTCAAAAATCGCGACGATCCGACGGTTCAAACTCCGGGAATAGGCAAAACGGCACGGCTGCGTTTTCCAGAAAATTGTATACGAAAATTTTTCTTTGTTTTCTCTTACTTTCGATCGGTTTCTTCTATTTATTCAAATCACCGATTCTGGTCTGATACCACGTGTAGATCCCAAATTTATCAAGTAAGAATGTATAAAACGAAACGATTAATCTTTATTGAATGATTAACGAGAGTTACAAGTATTGGAATGAACAACTCTCTCTCTAAACGATTAGGCGCATAAACTAAAAGTGATTAATCTGACCTAATTTCTAACATAAGGAAACTATAAAGCCTAAGGCCCACGACCCATTAAGCCTAATCTAAGCCCAATTACCATTAAAGACTTTAACAAACAAACTAATAAGCCTATTTATTTCTTTATATCACTTTCTATATTATAGGACATTTATGGTCCTAACATGAGTGCTCCTCATCCTCTCCCTAAGTTCATGAGCATCATCAAATCTGGTATTTGGATAGTAGATGCTCACGTCACATGACTGGAAATAGGGGTGTTAAAAATAACCGAAACCGAATAACTCACCCGAACCGAATGAAATTTGGGTTAAACGGTTTCGGGTTATTCGGTTTTGGGATAAACGGTTCGGTTAACCGAATAAGAATTATTATTCGGTTCGGTTTCGGTTTCGGTTAAAAAAAATTTAATTCGATTAAACCGAATAACACATTCTACTAATATTTTATATAATTCATGTTTATAAAAATTAACCCAATTACATGTTATACTATTATTATTTTAAATATTTTATTGCTATATAATACTTTTTATTGATAGTAGATAAGAGTTTTATTAGATTACGTTTTTTTCTTTGATTTACATCGTCGCATTGAAATATATATATATATATATATATATATATATATATATAGGGTCAGGTTCAAGGGAAAACACTAAATAACCGGAAAACCGAAAAACAACGAAAATACGGAGGAAAAAGTATATCAATATGGATGTCAAATTAACGAGAAAAATATGATCATTTATTTGGTGTAATTTATTTCGTTCGAATTTTGTTTTTTTCGTATTTTTTCGAATAAAAAATAGGGGGGTGAGGTTTGTTTATTTAATTAATATTGTTGTAACCGCCCGTCTAATCACATCCATCAGGTCATCTGATCTAACGGTTGATAAAGTGTTTTTTAGTTTTCCATTTATTTGAGGTTTTCCCCTGAACCTCTCTCTCTCTCTATATATATATATATATATATATATATATATATATATATATAGGGAAAGGTTCAATAGAGAAGTGCAAATATTTAGAGAAGTAGAGAAGTAAAAAAACACGGGTCCATTCATATATGAACGTTCATATATAAACAGTCATATATGAACGTTCATTTATGAACGTTCATATATAAACAGTCATATATGAACGTTCATTTATGAACGTTCATATAACAGTCATATATGAACATTCATATATGAACATTCATATATGAATGTTCATATATAAACAGTCATATATAAACAGTCATATATGAACGTTCATAAATGAACGTTCATATAACAGTCATATCTGAACGTTCATATGAACGTTCATATATGAACGTTCATATATGACTGTTTATATATGAACGTTCATATATGAACGGACCCGTGTTTTTTTACTTCTCTACTTCTCTAAATATTTGCACTTCTCTATTGAACCTAAGGCTATATATATATATATATATATATGGAAGGGTTCAATAGAGAAGTCCAAATATTTAGAGAAATAAAGAAGTGATCTTGACCATGCATTCGGTCAAGATCGGCGGCTTTGACCGAGAAGCAGGGGATAATTCATCGCGTGGTCTGCACAAGATAGAGGGGTAGTTTCGTAAAAAATACGCGGGACAGGTTCATATATGAATTTGTGTGATTCATATATGAACCTTTGTGTTCATATATGAACCTTTGTAATTCACATATAAAATATTTTTAACTAATTCATATATGAACCTATGTGATTCATATATGAACCTTTGTGATTCATATATGAATCAGTCAATTTGTTCATATGAGAATTATTTAAAAAAAATTCATATATAAATCACAAAGGTTCATATATGAACACAAAGGTTCATATATGAATTAGTTAAAAAAAGTTTATATGTAAATTACAAAGGTTCATATATGAACACAAAGATTCATATATGAATCAGTTAATTGGTTCAACTGATTCATATATGAACCTACAATTAATTAGTTTCATATATGAAACACAAAGGTTCATATATGAATTAGTTATAAAGAGTTCATATGTGAATTACAAAGGTTCATATATGAACGTATAGTTCATATGTGAATCACACAGATTCATATATGAACTCAGCCCGTGTTTTTTTTAAAAGTTACGAAATTGCCCTTCTATTTTTGGAACAACCACAACTTTTGACCGGTCAAAGCCGCAATTTTTGACCGATCAAAGCCGCGACTTTTGACCAATTATAACCGATCTTGACCGAATGAATGGTCAAGATCACTTCTCTATTTCTCTAAATATTTGGACTTCTCTATTGAACCGATGACTATATATATATATCATTCGGTAGATATTGGTTGATAGATGATCTTTTTACTTAATATAAGTCAATTATTGAGTATTATTGTATGATACAATAATATATTAAAAGTAACGGACAATTAATTTGAGAAAGTGTCCAACGAAAAAATATAAATCCTTATTCGGTTTAACCGGTTACCGAACCGAATAACCCGAAACCGAATACACCGAAACCGATTAAATCGAACCTTATTTGGTTTGGTTATCGGTTAGTTTTATAAAAACTTAAAAACCGATTAACCCGAACCGAATAAATCGAAAACCGATTTAACCGACCGAATAACACCCCTAACTGGAAACATATCTCTTCTTGTAAACTATGTGTCTGAAAAGGGTCATTCAGTTACTTTTGGTGATAATTCCAAAGGTTATACCAAAGGTTATGGAACTCTCACAAATGGATCGGTCACTTTCAATAAAGTGGCATTTTTTGAAGGACTAATGCATAATCTCTTAAGCATAAGTCAGCTATGTGATTTGGGTAACAAAGTTATCTTTGAGCTTTGTTCATGTACCATTGTTGATAAAAACTTTCAAGTTGTTCTTTTTGGGAAAAAAATGTCTATGTCATAGACATGGGACAAAAGAGTTGTTCCACCAATGTATGCTTTGTGTCTGATGATTCCGCTAAAAGGAACTAGCTGTGGCATAAACGGTTATCTCACCTAAACTTCAAAACCCTGAATCTCCTCTCCAACAAAGACTTGGTAACTTGCATGCCAAAGCTGAATTTTGTGAAAGAAAAGTTGTGTGTTGCATGTGAAAAAGGAAAACTCACTAAATCTTCTTTCAAATCCAAGCAATGTTTCTCCATATCTCATCCTCTCTAGATGTTACATATGGATCTATGTGAGACAGTAAGCACTCCCAGCCTAGGAGGGGAAATGTACATTCTTGTTATTGTTGATGAATTCACAAGATATACTTGGGTATCTTTTATCAAGTACAAAAGTGACTCTACTGAAGAAATCATTAAGTTCATCAAGAAAGTTGAAGTTTTGAATGGTCAGCTTGTCAGATCGTTGAGAAGTGACAATGGCACTGAATTCAAAAATAGTGCATTGGAAGACTTCTTTTCTGGAAAAAAAAATTCTCAAATCTTCTCTGCTGTCAGAACTCCTCAACAGAATGGAGTGGTTGAAAGGAAGAATAAAACTCTATGTGAAGAAGCCAGATCAATGCTAAGTGAATCAAACCTACCAACCTACTTGTGGGTTGAGGCAATCAATACTACCTCCTTTACTCAAAATCGTCCAGTAGTTGTAAACAGACATGGCAAAACTTCCTATGAGGTCTTTTATGGCTGAAAACCAAACATAGGTTGTCTTCATGTTTTCGGTTGTGTATGCTTCATCCTAATGATCGGGATAATCTTGGAAAATTTGATCCCAATACTGATGAAGGAATATTTTTTGGATATTCCTTGACTTCAAAAGCTTATCGTGTGTACAATCTTAGAAGAAAGTGCATTGATGAATCCATCCATGTGAAACTTGATGATTTCAAGTCTTCATCTCTCTCCAATTATGATGATGAATTGAACAAATGGATTTCATCTTGCATTGGTGATGTTCCAAGATCAGCCTCTATCGATTCCAATTCTATTCCTTTCACATAAATCCTCCTCAAAATAATAACCCACCCGCTTCTACACAACAAAATCCTACATCACCTGTTCTGACCGATCCACCTTCCACCGAAATTCCATCTACTGATCTGGTGACACCCTCTACCGATTTTCTCTCTCCAAACAACTCAATTCCTACATCTTTTGCATCCTCAAGTGTTCCACCCACTCTTCCTCCTGCCACTAAATGGACCAAAGATCATCTCATTGACCAAATAATCGGTGATCAACAGGCTGGTGTCCAGACTAGAAGAGGAATTGGAAATATATGCCTCTATGTGAACTTTCTTTCTCTGATCGAACTAAAGAAAATTGAGGAAGCTCTTGCCGATCCATGTTGGATCACTGCCATGCAAGAAGAGCTTTCATAATTCGAAAGAAACAAAGTTTGGAGAGTGGTTCCTCGTCCTCGTAGAAAAACAGTTATTGGAACTAAATGGATCTTCAGGAATAAAATGGATGAAGAAGGTACTGTAATCAGAAACAAGGATAGACTTGTAGCTCAAGGATATCGGCAGGAAGAAGAAATTGATTATGATGAAACATTTGCTCCTGTTGCTAGACTTGAAGCTATAAGAATCTTTCTGGCTAATGCTGCTTACAAAAACTTCAGAGTTTTTCAGATGGATGTTAAAAGTGCTTTTCTCAATGGAGAATTGGCAGAAGAAGTCTATGTAAAATAGCCACCTGGTTTTGAAGTTTCCTCTCACCCTGACTATGTGTACCGATTGGACAAGGCTCTCTATGGTCTCAAACAGCCTCCCCATGCCTGGTATGACACTCTTGCCGATTTTCATCTGAAAAATGAATACTCTAGAGGTAAAATTGATAATACCTTGTTCATCAAGTAAACCTCAGGTAATCTCATTCTAGTTCAAATTTATGTGGATGACATCATCTTTGGTGCCATCGATGAATCACTTTGTGATGAGTTTGCTTCTCTCATGAAAAGTCAATATGAGATGAGCATGATGGGAGAGCTCACATTTTTCTTAGGCCTTCAGGTCCAACAATATTCAGTAGGAACTTTCATTAACCAAATCAAATATACTTGTGACCTTCTTAAAAAGTTTAAGTTTGAAAATTGCTCTCGCATGAAAACTCCTATGGCACCACCCTTGAAAATTCATGCTGATCTAGATGGTATATCTGTTGATGTAACGAATTATCGAGGTATGATTGGGTCCCTTCTCTATCTTACTGTAAGTATGCCTGATATTATGTTTGCTACTTGTCTGTGTGCACGTTATCAAGCCAATCCTAAGGAATCCCATTTGGTTGCTGTTAAACACATTTTCAGGTACCTAAAAGGTACCTTGCATCTGGGTCTTTGGTATCCCAAAGACTCAGGTTTTGATCTAATCAGGTATTCAAATTCTGACTATGCAGGTTCCAAAGTTGATAGAAAAAGTACCACATGTAACTGTCAAATTCTTGGTGGCAAACTAGTTAGTTGGTCCAGTAAGAAACAAAACTCGGTTTCAACTTCCACTGACGAAGCTGAATATGTTGTTGCTGGAAGCTAATGTGCACAAATTCTATGGATGAAAAATCAACTAAGGGATTACAATCAAATCTACTCTCAAGTACACATACTATGTGACAATTCAAGTGCAATTTCTATTGCAAATAATCCCGTTCTCCACTCCAGATCCAAACATATAGATATCAGATATCACTTCATTAGGAATCACATATCCAAAGGTGACATAGAATTGCATTTTATTCCTATCGATCTTCAGTTGGCAGATCTGTTCACCAAACCCTTAGATGAAGCTCGATTCAACTTTCTAATCGGAGAACTGGGCATGTTGTATTTAGATTAAAAAATGATAACATTTTTTGAATAGGTCATACTCGGTGACCGATCTCCCTCACCGATTTCGGTGAAACCGTTTTCGGTGACCAATCTTTGGAAGCATTTACCTCGGTGAGATCTTAGTTCTTACCGATTACAACTACTTCGGTAGAATTCTCAAGTTTGCTTCGGTGACCGATCTTCCTTCTCCGATTTTCGAACCTCTCTTCGATCTATGCTACTTCGGTGAGACCTCATTCCCAAATTCGCTGAAAATTCTTTCCCGATTATTGTTTCCCCGATTTTCGGAGAACCTCGTTCGGAGAAAGCTTCCCTCCGATCTTTTATTCTTATCTTGTTACGAGTTCCAATGCTCACGTCATTCCATGATGAGTGTCAGTCAACGTGATGTGACCCTTACACTTCCCAAATTGCCTACATACACATTCGACCACATCCATTCTCTTTTGTCATCATTTTTTTATTAATTCTTTTAAACCCTAACCGATCCCACCCTTTCACCTCCCTCCACTATTTAAACTTCAACCCTTCTTCTTCTTTCTCTGTATGCTCTCTTCATATTTCTCCTACCTTCATCGCTCGTCCAAACCTGCAACTCTACCTCTATCAATGGCTTCCTCGACCTCCTCCAAGACGACTAAGGTCCACAAGACTGCCAAGAACATTCCCACTTCATGTGAAGATCTCAAATTCAATGCATGCAACCATGTGGCCCGGTTTGATGTTGATCCCGCTCATAAAGAATTCACTATTGTGTCCAAGTTTCTCTCTCGATCACCTCTTCTCCATGCTTTTACTTGCAGTCCCAAGATGAGCAAAGTGCTCATTGGCCAGTTTTGGCTCACGTGTGTGTATGATCCCTCCAATGACTCCATCAATGCCTCCATACTAACTGACGATGAAGACCACGACCTCACCTTTGGGGTCGAGGATGTTCGTGATGCTCTGTGACTCCCCTCCTTTCCAACCTATGACGAGTTCCATCTTGGAACTGAACATGACGATGTTGTCAAAACACTCAACTACAACCCTAATTCTTCTGCTAAAGGCCCATGTACTCTCTTGCGGAAATACATGGGTGGTGTGTGGAACTTCTTCTTTACATACGTCATCTATGTATCTCTCGGAAGAAAAGTGGTCAAGACCAATCTCCTTCCTACTTCACATTGCTGGCTCATGCTCTTATTTTTCAGAGGAAGATTGACTTTGCTCAATACTTCTTCACCGAGCTCGCAAATGTCATCACCCCACCGAAACGGCCTCAGATAGATTTTCCCCGATTCATCTCCATGATTATCAACCACAAGATGGCCAGTGCTTTTGCTGTCGATCGGAAGTCCGTCTCTCCGAAGTTTGTCTATGACTGATCTGCTCCCGGTATAGGCAAAACATTTATTGATGTGAATCCCCTCGCCACCGATTTTCCTCTCCGACAAGGCATGATCACTTTTGCTCATTCTCCCGATCTGCAGTGGGGAGATGCCGAAATTTCTGGGTTTATCCATCCAGATATTCCTTCGGACTCTCCTTCTGCAGTGGCCCCTACACCCTCTTCCAGAGTGACATCGGAGGGCAAGAAAAAGAAACATAAGGCCCCCAATATCTTCGTATCTGCTTCTAAGGCCATGCCACTGAAAGCACCTTCGGTGGCTACCCAAGTCCAAACCCCTTCTCACAAATGGAGGCACTCAAAATCCCTTCCTAAGTCTCACCTAAAGAGACTTAGGAAACTTTCGTCCAAACCTCCTACACACCAGTCACCGATTTTTTAGAATCGGTGACTGTCAAAATTGTCCCAGAAGAGCCACGGGAATTTGTTATCCCCGAAACCACCTCCTCTGTAGTCTCTCAGAAGACTTCAGTTGTACATTTGGAGTCCCCTCACTATCCTTCATCTCCGATCTCCTTGGGTGATGAAGATGACTTGGAGGTCTCTCCCCTCCAAGGTTCTGCTTTTGCACTGCACAACCTATTACCCGACCGTGTCTTGGTCGATGAATCTGCACAATCCAATGAAGGATTGGCCAATCCAACGGTCGGTACGGAGGACATAGACTTTCTGGATTTTCTTTTATAGGATACTCGACCCCGATCCTCCACTCCCCACAGAAGGAACCCTCACCGATTGTTGAATCCTCGAAACAACCATCTCCACCACCTTCATCACCTCCCAAAGTACCATCACCACCAAAGTCACCACCTCCGAAATCACCATCCCCGATTTCCATCCACTCACCACAACAATCTGCATCCCGATCCCAGACCCCAGCGAAACGTACATCTCCCCGATCCCCTACCACACCGAAAACCAACTTATCAACCTCCACCCAATCTTCTTCTTCAGGGGATATATCCTCTCCCCGATGTTCTCCTCATCCTTCACCACCCTGATTCTCCGATCCCCATGCCGATTTAGCCTCTTTCTCCTTCGAACCCGAAACACGTGTTCTCCCACATCATCCACCATCTCCAACTCACCAAAGGCTTGAACTTCCCCTATGCCAAAATGTACCCAACACCTCATCCACCTTTTACTTCCCAACCGAACTCCTTAATGACATTTGGGATGCCAATCAGCAGCATCGGTTGGTGGGGAGCTAATTTGAGACTTTCAAACAAGCCTTGGTCTCGTTCATCTCTCAGCAGACTGCCAGGGTTCGATCTTTGGAGGAGCAGTCTTCTCGGCCTGCCTTTGCTCAGCCCTTCGGGAGACAATCCAGCCACTCACCTATTCACTCAACCATATGAGCCGAAAGTTGGAGGATTTAATCACATCCAACTCCTTCTTGTCAATCTCCATGGCTGCTCCAAAATCGACTTCGGACGCTCGAGATGCAGAGGTCCGCCAATTGAAGGAAAAGGAATCCGAACAACAGTCTCTCAACTCCAAACTTTTGGCATCTATGGAGTCTCTCCACCGAAAGATGAACTCCTTCAATAAGTCCTTGGATTGGGACATCGATCTTGGGGACTATGCCCTCAACAATGCTAATCGGGATGTTCTTCTTCGGATGGCTCAAAAACTGGATCGGGTGTCCGAATTCTTGAAGGTGTCCTCTCCGTCGGCCACTGAGGGTGAGAAAGGTTCAAGGAGGGTCCCAACAAAACCCTCCATTTGACCAACTTCCAGCGACCTTCCAACGAAATCGGCGGAGAGAGACAATTCGGCAAATCAATCGGTGGATAAGACTTCTACGAAACCTATAAAGGAATCGGTGGAGGGAACCGCGAACCATCTGAGATGGAGAACCCTGGTCCGGAGAAGTCCCAAAAGACAAAGGAAAGGCAAACTTTCTGCTGAGGAAGAAGCGTTGGCCGAAAAGAGAAAGAAGAAAGAAACAAAGTATGGTTCCAGACCTGCAAAGGCCGAAACACTTAGACTTAAGCCTCCTTCTCAAGGAGTTGTCCCGGATCTTGGCCTTCCTCTTCAAGAAATTGAGGAGGCCACTCGTGCTCAGAAAATGTTGGATGCGGACAAAGCCTTATCTTTAAGAGTTGCCAAAGAAGAAGCCATCAAAGCCAAATCCATTGATCCAATAGAAGCCCAGAAATCAGAGTTGGGGTCACTTGAAGAATCGGTGAAGCAAGCTGAGGAACTCAGGGGGAGGGAAATCGAGTGGTACAAGAAATGCATGACTTACCGAACACATAAGTCTAAAATTTCTGGGGTCAAAATCGGCTCATCCAAATCGGCTCCATCTGATGTTCGATTGATAATCGATCGGCAAGATGGGTCGGTAAGGAACATCAGAGATTACCACTTGGAACAGTTCGGGTTATCCGAATGGTTCGAGCTTTCAAAGCTTCTTGTCAAATGCACTAACTCAAAGAAGGAAAATTTCCTTAAATATATCAGCAGGTTGAATGGCATGGATGAAAGACATCAAAAACAAGTACAATATTGATCTTTCAGCCGAAGAAGCTGCTCGTGTTCGGAGCATTAAGGAATAAATAAAACCCCCCTCTGCCTCAATAGCCAAATCGGTGAAGGATACAGTTTTCAAGGATTTGGCCGCTCAAGGAAGAATTCCATATGTTGACAACCTTGATCTTTCGATTCCTACTCAAGCTGAATACCCTTCTACAACCGTGACTCTCTCACCGATCGCTGGGATTTTCTTCAATGATGGATTCAGTCGACACAGGTTCTTTTGATTTGCTCAAATTCATATAGCCGACATAATCTTTCTCGAAGGCATCCTGAAGCTCATCCCAAATCTTCCTGAAGCTGTTTCCTTCTATCAGGACATTGTTGTTGAGATCAAGAGAAGGAAGAAGAGGTATTTATTTTTAATCTATGTACTTGTACTTCTCTTTCCGATGTACTCTCACCGATTAAATACAAGTACTTAAATTTTTTGTCCATAGTGTAGATACTCACATTTTTTTTGTAAATACTTTCTGTTACACTATAAATGTTGGATACACTTACAAAATCCATAAAAACCAAAAAGATAAAAAACAATGGTCTATATGAAAAGAACTCGAAAAGAGTAAAAAGAGTCAAAATGCATTTAAAAGTTTTATTACTCTTAAATTTTTCTAAGTATAGAGCTCAACTTCAAATAGGGGGAGATTGTTGGGTCATCAAAGATTTGAAGATAACCTCTTCGATTTTCTCCTTAACATTATTGTACTTAGAATAAAAAAGTTGGTTCTTTGTAATAGCTTAGTCCATCTTTCAACGTTTGGTGAAGTCGAAGATTAACCGAAATCAACCAGAAGCAAGTCTACCATTGCGGAATGAAGACAACCTTCTGACAATCAACTAAGCTAACTCCACCGAGTTTCTGTTTTGAATTTTCAGTGGATACATGGCCGATTTACTACAACAGTGAATCGGCAAGAGCCCTGCCGATTCCTTGTCTACAAAGATCGGTAAAGACCTTCCCTAGAAATTTGCAGAGAAGATCCTTTAATGAAGAACAATATCTAATGTCAAAGAAAAAGGCTTATTTGTCTTTATTCCCATTTTTAGATATTGTCTGAATCAGACGTGCAAATTCTTCATAGTACTGAGACAAAAGGTGAAAAAGACATCTCAACTTAATAAATCAAGACCCAAAGAGTTAAATTGATTCACTTAATAAATCAAGACCCAAAGAGTTGTCACCACTCTTTGAAATCTGTTCCAAAAGTTCCTCTCCTAAAACATTACCTCAACCCCCTCCTTTTATACTACAAGAAGTGGCAAAATGGTAATAAAACAAAGCATAAAACAAAGCTTTTACCTGATGGTTAACAAAAGAGTATCTCCCAATGGGTAATAACTATTACAAGAGTAAAAAAAGATGCTTACATAACTAAATCTGATATTTTTCAGGAGATTTTCTTCAAAACTTCTAGAAGACTTCATTTTTTGTCTTCTAGTTACTCCTGTCCTTCACGGTTTACAAAATAAAAGTGGTTTGCAAATGAAACTACCCCTATATATATATATTATTGTTATCTCACTAAAAAATAAAAGCAACCTACCGATGGAATTATGCACAATCATGTACTATGGAAGATGCATAGTTGTATTATTTTTATCTCACTAAAAAATAAAAGCAACTTACTGGTGGAATTATGCACAATCATGTACTATGGAAGATGCATGGTTGTATTAATGGTGCGATTTATTAGAGCATCTTTAATGGAGCGATTTGTTACGGTACGGTTTATTAGAGGATTTTTAAATGGAGCGGTTTATTAAATAGCCTCGTTATAATAACAAGTTGTAAATAATTATAAAAATAATTTAATTATATTTGTATTATTTGATTATATAAAATAAATGTTTATAATCTATTTTTAAAACATTATTATATACTTACGAAATTTTGTGAAATGCCAACCATCCTATAGGATTTCAAAATACACGCTTGGTTCTAAACAGGGATTTGATGGGCAATCTTGCTAATAGTTTGAGAATAATCTCATCTGCGAAATACCCACAATTTGGATCCATCTATATCTATCATATTAATATCAGAAGAAAGAAGTGAAAAATCAAGAAACTCCTTACCAAATGGGATCTTGTTAAAATCATTGAAACAAAGAGTGTGTCTGGAAAGGCGATTCACAAAGAAGAATGGAATGGAATGGAATGGATTGGTGAGGAAGCGTGGTGTTTTTTATTCATCCCTTTTATTCAAAACGGTGGGTTTTTATTTTAAAGGGCCCGTCGGGTGGCATAATAACTCTGATACTTAAATTGGGTCTCATACATGTAATATCGAAAACAACACTTAAATCAAATTTATAATCTTAACGAAAATGAGTAAGAAAGTATTTGTTAATTCTAAAACATACAAAATGAAAAGCCAAAAAATTCCGAATTTCTTGATCACAAAGTGATATTACTAATCCCGGTTCATATTACCAAATGGACCCTAAACATACCAAAGTGATATTAAACGAAAATCTCAAAATGATACTATTAACTACCTGTCCCCAAAATGTATTTATCCTCAAAAATATATTAATAACTACATATCACCATCACCGCTCAATTCCTCAACCCTTCTTCTCCTCCTTGAGATTATAGATTTGAGCCTTCAAATCCTCTATATCCTTCTTAAGATCTTCTATCTTTCCCATATACAAAGTATTCATCGTCTTAGTCTGATCTTTCAACACATTCGAATCTTCTACAACAGCTTTGTTTTATGCTACAAGCTTTTTCATTTCATCTTTCCCTTTGTTGAACTCTTCCATAATGTTCTCCAAATCATCCTTCATCTTTGCTATTTTTGCTTCATAGTCTACCTGCAGTGACATTGCTAATCTCAACTGGTACGCCACCGGTTTGTGACTTGAGAGGAGTGACCCCATTAGATCACTCATTTGATCCCAAATCACACGAAATTCAGGAATCGGAGTAACAGGAGGACCGTCGGTTCCTCAACTACTGCCAGCGCTCATTATTGAAAATGGACTTCTGCCAAAAAAAAAACGCCCTCTTAACAAATTTTGTAACCATCACACTTCTATCCAGATGGATAGCTCACTGATTCCTGTTTAAACATGCTTAAGAAGGAACAACCCCGATCATGTCTTCGATCACCGCTTTATCTTCTAAATCTTGATAAATCGATTTTACCGATTATCATGTACAATACGTTAACTTAACAACATTTAAAGATATGTGGTGATCAAACACACCATCTGGATCATCCCTTCCTGATCTGATCGAAAATCAGAATAAATCATTTTGGCTATTCATCTCAACGGAAATACTTGAATTGTAAACAGAAAATAAAACATGTAAACACAATTCATTATTTGTACTTGTCCAAAAAAAATTGCAAGAGAAAAATAAAACAAAGGGATAAGACAAAAGAAATTTAAAAACAAAAGCGGAGCAAAAGTCGTTTGAGAAATCTGAACAAAATCTTTTCCGAAAAGATTTTTGAAGTACATGATGATGTCTTCCAAAGAAGTATCATCATGTGTACCAAAAGATTCCTTAAATAAAATAAAAATAGCAAAAAGAAAATAAAAGGAATCTTTTGTCCTTTTTTTAGTCAAATCCCAAATTGTTTGGTTTCTTTCTAAGAGGATTGGTCTCCTTCCAACTAGGTTATTAACTTATATTAATAACATTTGGCTTTATATGCTACAAGCTTCTTCAGTTCCTCTTTCTTTTTGTTTAACTCTTCCATAATGTTCCCCAAATCATCCTTCATCTCTGCTATTTTTTGCTTCATAATCTTCCTACAGTGACATTGCTAATGTCAACTGGTCCACCATCCATTTGTGACTTGAGAGGAGTGACCCCATTAGATCACTCATTTGATCCCAAATCACACGAAATTCAGGAATCAGAGTAACAGGAGAACGACGACGACCACCGTCGATTCCTCCACTATTGCCAGCGCTCATTGTTGAAAATGGACTTCTGCAAAAAAAAGAACGCTCCTATTAACAGATTTTGTAACCATCACACTTCTATCCAGATGGATAGCTCACTGATTCCTGTTTAAACATGCTTCAGAAGGAACAACCCCGATCATGTCTTCGATCACCGCTTTATCTTCTAAATTTTGATAAATCGATTTTACCGATTATCATGTACAGTACGTTAACTTAACAACATTTAAAGATATGTGGTGATCAAACACACCATCTGGATCATCCCTTCCTGATCTGATCGAAAATCAGAATAAATCATTTTGGCTATTCATCTCAACGGAAATACTTGAATTGTAAACAGAAAATAAAACATGTAAACACAATTCATTATTTGTACTTGTCCAAAAAAAATTGCAAGAGAAAAATAAAACAAAGGGATAAGACAAAAGAAATTTAAAAACAAAAGCGGAGCAAAAGTCGTTTGAGAAATCTGAACAAAATCTTTTCCGAAAAGATTTTTGAAGTACATGATGATGTCTTCCAAAGAAGTATCATCATGTGTACCAAAAGATTCCTTAAATAAAATAAAAATAGCAAAAAGAAAATAAAAGGAATCTTTTGTCCTTTTTTAGTCAAATCCCAAATTGTTTGGTTTCTTTCTAAGAGGATTGGTTTCCTTCCAACTAGGTTATTAACTTATATTAATAATATTTGGCTTTATATGCTACAAGCTTCTTCAGTTCCTCTTTCTTTTTGTTTAACTCTTCCATAATGTTCCCCAAATCATCCTTCATCTCTGCTATTTTTTGCTTCATAATCTTCCTGCAGTGACATTGCTAATGTCAACTGGTCCGCCATCCATTTGTGACTTGAGAGGAGTGACCCCATTAGATCACTCATTTGATCCCAAATCACACGAAATTCAGGAATCAGAGTAACAGGAGAACGACGACGACCACCGTCGATTCCTCCACTATTGCCAGCGCTCATTGTTGAAAATGGACTTCTGCAAAAAAAGAACGCTCCTATTAACAGATTTTGTAACCATCACACTTCTATCCAGATGGATAGCTCACTGATTCCTGTTTAAACATGCTTCAGAAGGAACAACCCCGATCATGTCTTCGATCACCGCTTTATCTTCTAAATTTTGATAAATCGATTTTACCGATTATCATGTACAGTACGTTAACTTAACAACATTTAAAGATATGTGGTGATCAAACACACCATCTGGATCATCCCTTCCTGATCTGATCGAAAATCAGAATAAATCATTTTGGCTATTCATCTCAACGGAAATACTTGAATTGTAAACAGAAAATAAAACATGTAAACACAATTCATTATTTGTACTTGTCCAAAAAAAAATTGCAAGAGAAAAATAAAACAAAGGGATAAGACAAAAGAAATTTAAAAACAAAAGCGGAGCAAAAGTCGTTTGAGAAATCTGAACAAAATCTTTTCCGAAAAGATTTTTGAAGTACATGATGATGTCTTCCAAAGAAGTATCATCATGTGTACCAAAAGATTCCTTAAATAAAATAAAAATAGCAAAAAGAAAATAAAAGGAATCTTTTGTCCTTTTTTTAGTCAAATCCCAAATTGTTTGGTTTCTTTCTAAGAGGATTGGTTTCCTTCCAACTAGGTTATTAACTAATATTAATAACATTTGGCTTTATATGCTACAAGCTTCTTCAGTTCCTCTTTCTTTTTGTTTAACTCTTCCATAATGTTCCCCAAATCATCCTTCATCTCTGCTATTTTTTGCTTCATAATCTTCCTGCAGTGACATTGCTAATGTCAACTGGTCCGCCATCCATTTGTGACTTGAGAGGAGTGACCCCATTAGATCACTCATTTGATCCCAAATCACACGAAATTCAGGAATCAGAGTAACAGAAGAACGACGACGACCACCGTCGATTCCTCCACTATTGCCAGCGCTCATTGTTGAAAATGGACTTCTGCAAAAAAAAGAACGCTCCTATTAACAGATTTTGTAACCATCACACTTCTATCCAGATGGATAGCTCACTGATTCCTGTTTAAACATGCTTCAGAAGGAACAACCCCGATCATGTCTTCGATCACCGCTTTATCTTCTAAATTTTGATAAATCGATTTTACCGATTATCATGTACAGTACGTTAACTTAACAACATTTAAAAGATATGCGGTGATCAAACACGCCATCTGGATCATCCCTTCCTGATCTGATCGAAAATCAGAATAAATCATTTTGGCTATCCATCTCAACGGAACTACTTGAATTGTAAACAGAAAATAAAACATGTAAACACAATTCATTATTTGTACTTATGCCAAAAAAAATTGCAAGAGAAAAATAAAACAAAGGGATAAGACAAAAGAAATTTAAAAAAAAAGGAGCAAAAGTCGTTTGAGAAATCTGACCAAAATCTTTTCCGAAATGATTTTTGAAGTACATGATGATGTCTTCCAAAGAAGTACCATCATGTGTACCAAAAGATTCCTTAAATAAAATAAAAATAGCAAAAAGAAAATAAAAAGAATATTTTGTCCTTTTTTAGTCAAATCCCAAATTGTTTGGTTTCTTTCCAAGAGGATTGGTTTCCTTCCAACTAGGTTATTAACTTATATTAATAACATTTGGCTTTTTATGCTACAAGCTTCTTCATTTCCTCTTTCCTTTTGTTTAACTCTTCCATAATATTCTCCAAATCATCCTTCATCTTTGCTAGTTTTGCTTCATAATCTTCCTGCAGTGACATTGCTAATGTCAACTGTCCGCCACCGGTTTGTGACTTGAGAGGAGTGACTAGGGGTGAGCAGCGAAACTGGGTACCCGCCTTTGGAACCGGAACCGCTCCGAAACCGGAACCGATGTGATTGGTTCCGGTTCCTAAAATACGGAACCAATTAAGACGGGTTCCGGTTCTCATTTTTTTGGAACCGCTACCCGCCGGGACCGGTTCCGGGACCGGGTACCCGGCCCCCCCGGGTACCCAGAACCGGAACCGACGGGTACCCGGTATATTTTAATAGAAAATATCTATATATAATATATATAATTATTTATTACATATAAATATTTAAGTAAAAAAAATAATAAAGTAACTAAAATAACTTTCAAATTCAGTTTCCACATTCCTTATTCACTTCAGAGCTCAACTCACACCACAGTCCACAGCCGCCGCACACCTCAACACAGCCACCGAACCGAACCGCCGATTTCTCAGCCACCAGCCGCCGCACACAGCCACCGAACGCCGATAAACTCACACCACAACCGCCGCACACCTCCACACAGCCACCGAACCGAACCGACGATTTGCTCAGCCGCCGACCGCCGTACACAGCCACCGAACGCCGATAAACTCACACCATAGCCACCGCACACATCTATGATTTGCTCACACCACACCACACCAAACGTCGATTTGCTCACTTGCTCAGCCTCAAAGGTATTTCAAATGTGCTCTCTGCTCTAATTTTTGTTGTTCTATTTTTGTTGTTCTATTTTTGCTTAGATGTGCTCTCTGCTCTATTTTTTGCTATTCCATTTTTGATCTTATTTTTGCTGTCCGATCTGCTCTAATTTTTATTTCTGCTGATAATGTTGTATTTGTCCGATAATTTTTAGGGTATTTTGTTTCTGTTGTTTGTTTTTTATTTCAAATGTATTTCTGCTTTTGAGTCTTGATAATGTTGTATTTGTCGGATCTGCTCTTGACATCTATTGCTCCAAACAATGTTAAAAAATAAAAATAAAAAGTTGTCAGCGGGTACCCGGAACCGGAACCGGTTCCAAAAAATAGAGAACCGACGGGAACGGTTCCGGTTCTTTCTTTCTAGGAACCGCCGGTTCCGGTTCCATGAAAATAGGGCGGGTACCCGGTATTGCTCACCCCTAGGAGTGACCCCATTAGATCACTCATTTGATCCCAAATCACACGAAATTCAGGAATCGGAGTAACAGGAGGACGACCACCACCACCGTCGGTTCCTCCACTACTGCAAGCGCTCATTGTTGGAAATGGACTTCTGCCAAAAAAAATGAACGCTCCTCTTAACAAAATTTTTAACCATCACACTTCTATCCAGATGGATAGCTCACTGATTCCTGTTTAAACATGCTTCAGAAGGAACAACCCCGATCATGTCTTCGATCATCGCTTAATCTTCTAAATTTTGATAAATCGATATTATCGATTATCATGTACAATACGTTAACTTAACAACATTTAAAAGATATGCGGTGATCAAACACGCCATCTGGATCATCCCTTCCTGGTCTGATCGAAAATCAGAATAAATCATTTTGGCTATCAATCTCAATGAAACTACTTGAATTGTCAACATAAAATAAAACATGTATACACAATTCATTATTTGTACTTGTAAAAAAAATTGCTAGAGAAAAATAAAACAAAGGGATAAGACAAAATGAAATTAAAAAAAGAGAAGCAAAAGTCATTTGAGAAATCTGAACAAAATCTTTTCGAATTTTTTTTTGAAGTACATTATGATGTCTTCCAAAGAAGTACCATCATGTGTACCAAAATATTCTTTAAATAAAAAAATAGCAAAAAGAAAATAAAATGAATCTTTTGTCCTTTTTTAGTCAAATCCCAAATTGTTTGGTTTCTTTCCAAGAGGATTGGTTTCCTTCCAACTAGGTTATTAACTTATATTAATAACCTTTGGCTTTTTATGCTACAAGCTTCTTCAGTTCCTCTTTCCCTTTGTTTAACTCTTCCATAATGTTCTCCAAATCATCCTTCATATTTGCTATTTTTGCTTCATAATCTTCCTGCAGTGACATTGCTAATGTCAACTGGTCCGCCACCCGTTTGTGACTTGAGAGGAGTGACCCCATTAGATCACTCATTTGATCCCAAATCACACGAAATTCAGGAATCGGAGTAACAGGAGGACGACGACCACTGTCGGTTCCTCCACTTCTGTCAGTGCTCATTTTTGAAAATGGACTTCTGCCAAAAAAATGCTCCTCTTAACAAATATTGTAACCATCACACTTCTATCCAAATGGATAGCTCATTGATTCCTGTTTAAACATGCTTCAGAAGGAACAACCCCGATCATGTCTTCGATCACCGCTTTATCTTCTAAATTTTGATAAATCGATTTTATCGATTATCATGTACAGTACGTTAGCTTAACAACATTTAAAATATATGCGGTGATCAAACACGCCATCTGGATAATCCCTTCCTGATCTGATCGAAAATCAGAATGAATTATTTTGGCTACGCATCCCACGAAACTACTTGAATTGTAAACAGAAAATAAAACATGTAAACACAATTCATTATTTGTACTTGTCCAAAAAAAATTGCAAGAGAAAAATAAAACAAAGGGATAAGACAAGAAAATTAAAAAAGAGTAAATTTCATTTTTGGTCCTGTGGTTGCCACCTACAATCAAAAGTAGTCCCTCTTTCAAACCTATTTCAGTTTTGGCCATTGTGGTTGCTATTCTATTTCTTCATTGATCCTTCTTGAAACTTCCGTCTACTATGCTCCGTTAAATGGTAACCACAACAGGGGCACAATTGTTCTAACCCTTTTCACTTTAATAACCCCTTGCCCATCAATTCATCCATTCCAATATTACAAAGCCTTACACCCTTTCTCTTCTCCCCTGATTTTTTTTCACTCCAAACCCTAGGTTCGTTCATCGTGATTTTCAGAATTAAAATAGCTCAAATGGTGATATGTGATTGTGGTTCAATAGGTGATTTGTGATTGGGTGGCATTTGCCGTTTTTTTTTTGTTTTTTTATTGATTGGTTAGTGTAAGGTTGTGGTTTAAGAGTTCATATAGTTGCAAGGGTGATGAGTTTTTTGCAATGAAAAGTTCATCCAATTTGATGCATTGAATTTTTTTGTGTCGTTTAATTTGGCTTGGTTATTACAGGTCAACAAAAATGGCAAAATTGCCATGAAATCAACTAAGAAATGACAGTAGACATAATAATATAAACAAGAGCCATGATGCAGAAGGCATAATATTGTTATTAACATGGTTGCCAATATCTACAAATGTGAATCCAACATGTAAACTTCCACTAACACAGTAAATGGGAAATCCATATCATAATGCATCTACATTTTGACCATCATACAAATCCATATCATAATGCAGATTATGATCCATATACATTCTGATCCTAATGCAAAATTGTAATTGTAATAATGCAGATCCATATCCATATACATTATGATGCTATAAGGAGCTAAATAGATTATGATTTGTATACATATCACAGTCATGAACAAGTTACAACTAGGGGTGTAAACGAGTCAACCTTATATAAGCTACTCGAGCTCAAGATCGTTTATCTCACGTTCGAGCCTAATAATTATCTTCGACCGAAGAATAACTATTAAGCCATCATCTGAGCTATTAAGCTATCATCTGAGCCATACATAATGTAGTTGTGCGAAGAGTAACCAACAACTATCTGGTTGAATTGTTAACAGACAACAAGTGCTAGCCAAACGTGTTATGGAGAAACAACAGAACAGAAGAGCCACATTATACGATTATTGAGTAATCAAACACGTCGCCATCTTCTCTAACGTGCCACATTATACGATTATTGACCAATCAAATACGCCGTGGTGTTTCAGTGTTGTCCAATATTGACGAAGGTTCTTCTCTCTTCAGCTATCGATCATGGCAGCTTGATGGATTACCTATGTGCGATCATGGCAGCGATGGGTTTTAGATGATCGTGGGTGGGTGGGTGAAATTTTAGGTTTTGGGTAAAAGTTAAAAGTAAATCAGATGGGGGAAGGGGTAATTAAAGTGAAAAAGTCCAGGACCATTTTGCCCCTGATGTAGTTAACTCTTAACGGGTGCATAATGGAGCAATATGCAAGAAGGACCAACTTTGAAATAGGATGCCAACCATAATGACCATTTTTGATATTAGTTTGAAAGAGGGACTACTTTTGATAGTAGGTGCCAACCACAGGGACCAAAAATGAAATTTACTCTTAAAAAAAGAGGAGCAAAAGTCGTTTGAGAAATCTGAACAAAAATTTCTCCGAAAAGATTTTTGAAGTGCATGATGATGTCTTCCAAAGAAGTACCATCATGTGTACCAAAAGATTCCTTAAATAAAATAAAAATAGCAAAAATAAAATAAAAGGAATCTTTTGTTCTTTTTTAGTCAAATCCCAAATTGTTTGGTTTCTTTCCAAGAGGATTGGTTTTCTTCCAACTAGGTCATTAACTTATATTAATTACTTTTGGCTTTTTATGCTACAAGCTTCTTCAGTTTCTCTTTCCTTTTGTTTAACTCTTCCATAATGTTATCCGAATCATCCTTCATCTTTGCTAGTTTTGCTTCATAATCTTCCTGCAGTGACATTGCTAATGTCAACTGGTCCGCCACCCGTTTGTGACTTGAGAGGAGTGACCCCATTAGATCACTCATTTGATCCCAAATCACACGAAATTCAGGAATTGGAGTAACAGGAGGACGACGACCACCACCGTCGGTTCCTCCACTACTGCCAGCGCTCATTGTTGAAAATGGACTTCTGCCAAAAAAAAAAAGAACGCTCCTCTTAACAAATTTTGTAACCATCACACTTCTATCCAGATGGATAGCTTACTGATTCCTGTTCAAACATGCTTTAGAATGAACAATCCCGATCATGTCTTCGATCACCGATTTATCTTCTAAATTTTGATAAATCGATTTTACCGATTATCATGTACAGTACATTAACTTAACAACATTTAAAATATATGCGGTGATCAAACACGCCATCTGGATCATCCCTTCCTGATCTGATCGAAAATCAGAATAAATCATTTTGGCTATCCATCTCAACGGAACTACTTGAGTTGTAAACAGAAAATAAAACATGTAAACACAATTCATTATTTGTACTTGTCCAAAAAAAATTGCAAGAGAAAAATAAAACAAAAGGATAAGACAAGAAAATTAAAAAAAAGAGGAGCAAAAGTCGTTTGAGAAATCTGAACAAAATCTTTTCCGAAAAGATTTTTAAAGTGCATGATGATGTCTTCCAAAGAAGTACCATCATGTGTACCAAAAGATACCTTAAATAAAATAAAAATAGCAAAAAGAAAATAAAAGGAATCTTTTGTCCTTTTTTTAGTCAAACCCAAATTGTTTGGTTTCTTTCCAAGGGGATTGGTTTCCTTCCAACTAGGTTATTAACTTATATTAATAACCGTTGGCTTTTTATGCTACAAGCTTCTTCAGTTCCTCTTTCTTTTTGTTTAACTCTTCCATAATGTTCTCCAAATCATCCTTCATCTTTGCTATTTTTGCTTCATAATATTCCTGTAGTGACATTGCTAATGTCAACTTGTCCGCCACCCGTTTGTGACTTGAGAGGAGTGACCCCATTAGATCACTCATTTGATCCCAAATCACACGAAATTCAGGAATCGGAGTAACAGGAGGACGACGACCACCACCGTCGGTTCCTCCACTACTGCCAGCGCTCATTGTTGAAAATGGACTTCTGCCAAAAAAAATGAACGCTCCTGTTAACAAATATTGTAACCATCACACTTCTATCCAGATGGATAGCTCACTGATTCCTGTTTAAACATGCTTCAGAAGGAACAACCCCGATCATGTCTTCGATCACCACTTAATCTTCTAAATTTTGATAAATCGATTTTATCGATTATCATGTACGATACGTTAACTTAACAACATTTAAAAGATATGCGGTGATCAAACACGTCATCTGGATCATCCCTTCCTGATCTGATCGAAAATCAGAATAAATCATTTTGGCTATCTGTTAATGTCAAAAATCGTCCAAAAGGATAACTTAAGGTTGATTGTGGAATTTAACAACTAAAGAAATGAATCTTTTGACAAAGTGTGCGACAAAGACAGAAATGTAAATGAAACAGAGATTTTGGTGACGCGGGAAAAACCTCAACGAGGAAAAAACCCGCGGACGACTGTGGAAGTCGTCGCTGCACTATGGTCGCCATACAGGGGCGATGTCCTTATGTTTCGGGTGTCGATCGTACAATGATTACAATACAGGTGAAAGGAAATACTTTAAATGTAAAGTAACAAGTGTTTCAAATGTAAGAACAATGTGCGTCGTGTGTAAAAACGAGGTGTCGTGTGTGAATGTCGTGCGTCGAGAGCGATTCTTCGAGAGAGAGTTCTTTGCTTCAAGAGTTCTTGTGAGTTCAGTTATACTAAGATGATGTGTGTTGCTATGTGATCAGATGATAGATGTCCTCAAATGATGATTGAGCCTTTGCTTTTATAGTCTTCGGATCATTGAATGATCTTTATGAATGCTTCTGGTAACTGTCGTAACAGACGTTTGGATTTAATGCTCATAATTGACCTTGTCGGTTATAGCCGTTGGTTATTTAATGACATTGATTCCTGCATTAAACAATGAAAAAGTAACAGAAATACCATACGTTAGTCGGTCGAGGTCGCAAGGTTCCATGCGACGGTCGTGTGAACTAGACGACGTCATGGTCGAGTGTCGTGAGGTGAATAACTTTCGATTTCAGCTTTAATCAGGGGATAAAATACTATGATTTTACCTTGCTATAAAAAGTGTAATAAATGTTTTCCTGACCTTGGTCATGGTCGAGGCTGGTGAAAATTTACCCAAACTGTTTGCCCCCAAAATTTAAAATGAAGAAGCAATTTTTGAGTTTTGAATTTTGTCAGTCGGATGTCTAGGGTCGTGACACGTGTCGAGAGTTACCTTAGTTGTTTTGGAACTGGATCGGTGCAATTTCAACTAGAGAGGAAGTCAAAAAGAGGATAAGATCGTGACGTCACGCTGACACACGATCATGCTGAACAGCTGTAAGTGCCAGGTGTCGACGATCTGCGTGGTCATACGACAAGGAAATGGCACGTGGCGATCATCGAGGGACTCGACCTGACATGATCGTTTGTATAAATAGCGACCCTTGACGGATCCTTTCCTTTTTACGATTTCAGAGATTTAAGAGAGAGATTTCCTTACTGATTCCTCGCGATTCTTCAGCGAATCTTTTCCAAACCTGCAAAAAATCCTCGACCTGTTTTAGAGCTTTCGAGGTTTAGAGCGCTTATATAAGGTACAATTCTCTGATCTTTTGTAAGTCTGTTTAGAAATGTCGACCAAACCTATAAGTTCTATTCGAGAACAGAAGGATCTAGACGACCTTAGAAGTCTAGCAAAAATCCCTGCGGGGGTTAAATTAATTAGAGCAGGTCAGACCCGACCAAATGAATGTCCTGAGGGGTATATCGTGATATACGAATACCCCTTTAAGATAGGTTTCGAATGGCCTTATTCGCCTTTGGCCAAGGCTTTCATGCTTGAGTTTGACTTAGCATCGGGTCAGCTAATGCCCCAATTCTGGCGAGTCGTACAAGTGATTGAGCGCCTTACCGAAAAATGGGAGTCACCCATGAATGTGCGCGACCTCCTCTTGGCTTATCAAGTCAAGAAGGATGGGTGTCATCGTTATAGCCTGTTTTCTAGGTTTAAGGGCGACCGTACCTTGGTCCTAAAGACTTTCGTGAATGATCGTAAATGGAAGACCATGTACGCGTTCGCGCGTAAGTCGACTCTTGATTCTGAGAGCGACTGGATTAGGGCCGGCTGGAATATGTCGGGTGAGATTTTTTAGCATTTTGTCGCATGTCGAGTGTTAATTTACCACTGATTTCTAACCCGTTTTTCTACGTGTCGACAGATATTAGGTTTGAGGACGTGAAGCCCTACGCCAACTCGCAAGCGAAGGTTGACACATTCTTGGAATTCAATATTGTGGAGCGATCGTTTTTCACACGACATCTGGTGTACGACGACGACGACCTAGTGTATTTAGGAGAGAGTCTGGGAGAGAGACGCGAGGAAGAAGAGGAGACAGAGGAGAAAGAGGAATAGTCGAGAGAAAGAGAAGAAGAGATGACTGGTAAGCGTCTTGTTCACATCTACTTGACCTCGATCTTTTTCCTAATGTTCATCGTGTAATGTTCTTTTTTCCTTCGTTGTTTCCAGAAGAATCCTAAGGAAAGGTGATGACTGCTAGTGCTAAGAGGGCAGCTCAGCTTGAGCTCGCCCGTAAGGGCAAGGAAAAGAGGCAAAAGACCTCGACCACTGAGTCTGTGGTTTCAAAGAATACGAGGACGACAATTCCGAGGGAACCGTCTTCGAAGGCCGATGACTCGTCGAGAGTCGGTACGCCTGAGAGGGCAAAGGTGTCGGCCGCATCACCTATGAAGACAAAGACGTCTTCAGGTGCCATCGACGTGATACCTATCAGTTCGGCACCTCCGGCGAAAACGGAGAAGTCTCCGTCTACCACGTCGACCCCTTCGACGGCCGACAAGGGCAAGGGCTATACGACGGGAGATGATAAAGTCACGACGGTTAATTTTACGTTGCCGTTGGACTTTATGGCTGCCAATGTCCTAGACGGGACATACCTGTTTCCTCATCTGGGGAAATACTTGCTCCCTTCTTTCAGGGAGCGTTTCGAGGGATTCCCGATCGAGGAGACGGGATCTCATGTTACCGGACTGGCGTTTCTGTAAGTTTTTCTTTCAAAACTTGAGTTGTTTTAACTTTGTCATATGTTTACTGACGTGCGTCTTATGTCTTACAGGCATTCCAGTCTTCTCTTGCCTTGCGTGCGGAGACGGAGAAGATAAGGGGTCGGATCTCTTCTGCTCACGAGAGGGGGAATGCGGCGTTGGAGAGGGCGGACGTCGCCGTGAAGCGTGAAGAGGCTATGTCCAAACGACTCGACGAGGCTCTTAAAGAGTTAGAGGTCATAGGACGTGCGAAGGACGATGCAAACCATCATCTGACACAGTCATTGTCCATGGTCGCTGACCAGAGGGAAGAGCTGGAAAAGATCAAGGGGTCTTTGGCCGCGAGTGAAAAAGAGGCTGAAGACTCCAAATCTAGGGTGGCGGAGCTGGAAAAGGAGGTGAAGGATCTTAAAGACGAAGCTAAGTCCGTCTTTTCCTTGGGTCGACTCACTGCACGGGCGGCAATTATGAGGCGACACTTGTCCGGGAAGAATCCCCTTGTTTTGGCGTCGGAAGAGCTTGCCTACTTCCTGAGTGACGTCGGATCTGCGAGAGATCTCGACTCTGATGACGAGAAGGAGGCCGACGAGGAGGAGGTGGTGGACGAAGGCTCTAAGGGCGAGGCCTCAGACAAAGATACGACCGACGCTCCTCTTCAGCCTTAGGAAAAACTTTTAGTTTTATTTTTGAATGCTCGACCGTTGGTGGTCGAATTGTTTTTAGATGTATTTAACTATTTCATGAATGAAATTTACCTTTCCGCTAAACTCGTGCATTATTTTAACCCTTATATGTCGCAGACAGACGTAAGATCGATTGTAGGAGAAAATGAACAAAGAAAACGTGTGACTCAGGCATTCATTGTAATGCAATGTTTAGAACACAAGTCGTATAACAAACGTAGGTACGTACGACAAAGGCGTTTATTGAAACATAACGATTAAAACATGAATCGTAAGATTTTAAATCGTGTTAAGCAAACATACATACATGCGTTCAAAGCGTTCATTTGGAATATGAAAAATTTCTAAGTTAAAGCACTTAGATCGTGGGTCGATCGTAAATTTTTTAAATCGTGCGACGAATTTGAACCATACGTCCATGCGATCAGATAAATAAGTCATGTAGTAGACCCGATTACTTATGTCATGTAATAAACTTAGTAACTTATGTCGTGCGATCCTGCAATAAAACAATGTCAGAGGTTGGTCGTTGGCTAACCAACGACCCTCCGATGCTTAAGTCAGTGATCATTGTGATGAGAATACAAATTTGTATAAGAGAAAAGGATTTAGAAGAAATACCTTTTTAAATGTGTTGCGTTCCAGCTACGTGGGATATCTTGATTGTCGAGGGTTTGGAGCCGATAGGCACCTTTACCCACGACTTCTGAGATACGATAAGGACCTTCCCACTTAATGGAAAGCTTACCTGCATTGAGCTCTTGAGTGCTTTGGAACACTCGACGCAAGACATAGTCGCCTTCTTGAAAGACTTTAGCCTTGACATTTTTATTGAAATATCATTCGACCGATTGCTTTTGTGATGCCATTCTAATCAATGCCGATTCTCTGAGCTCTTCAAGGGCATCGAGATTATAACCCAAGTCAACCAGGTTGTGGTCGACGGAAGTATGCCTCGAGGTTGGGAGTTGGACCTCGACCGACAAGACTGCTTCACAACCATAGACCAGAGAGAAAGGGGTTTGCCCTGTGGACGTGCGTGGCGTCGTGCGATTTTCCCACAGGACCGAAGGGAGTTCTTCGACCCACTTTCCTTTTGCAGCTTTTAATATTTTCTTGATTGAAGCAATAATGGTCTTATTGCTTGACTCAGCAAGTCCGTTCGCTTGGGGATACCGGGGGATCGAGGTCATCAGCTTGATGTTACGGTCTTCACATAACTGTTGAGTCCTGTTGCTTATGAACTGGGATCCATTATCACAGACAATTTTGGATGGAATCCCAAGCCTGCATATGATGTTAGTCTGGATAAAAGAGACGACTTCCTTGTCCCGAACTTGGGAAAAAGCAGCCATTTCTACCCACTTCGAAAAATAATCCGTCAGTACAAGCAGGAATACCTTTTGCCCTGGAGCAGGCGGTAGCTTGCCCACAATATCCATTCCTGTAATACCCCGGGTAAGTTCGTTAGCTAAATTCTAGTTCCGTTAAAATTAATTAACTTTATAATTAATGTTTAGGGTAAATTTGGATTAGTTTATAAATCTAAGGTGTTTTGGTCATTAATGATTAGTTTAGGGACTAGAATGGTAAAATTGGTTTGATAATATCTCTTAACCTCCAGATATTATCCAAAAAGCAGAAAAATCAGTCTAAGGTGTATGTGTGTGTTTTAAGAAGAAGCAAAAGGGGAAAAGAAGGGTTAGGGATTCATTTGGTGTACTTGGAAGTGAATTCAGGTATGTTTCCTTTACATTTTATGTTGGTAATTGCTAATAAGTAGTTTCCATCGGAGTAGAATAGTCGAATTCGTATCTGGTAGTATTTTCTGTTGAATCTGGGTAAAAAGAGGGTAAACCGACAGAGGTTCCCGGACAAAATGAATGTGTCCGGGTAATTTTGTTGGTGGTGTCCGGATGATGTTCTAAAGGTGTCCGGACGAGTCTTTTATCCGGGTAAGTCTCTCGTTTCAATGGTTTCCGGATGATATAAGATACCGGATGGTATCCGGGTTACTTTGGTTTCCGGGTGTCGTCCGGGTTGTTTATGCCGTCCGGAAAGTTATGTTGTCCGGATTGTGTGAGTTGTCCGGATAGTTTGTGGTTTCCGGATACTTTGGCTGATTTAGTCATTTTGAGAGTTGTGATACTTTTGAGTATCCAGGAACCTGTGTTTTGTTGACTACTGGATAGGGAATGAATGAGGACTGACTATTATGTGGACTTGACTTAAGTTCGGGTTTGGGGGAAACATTTGAGGATAAGAGTTAGATAGATGTATTTAGAGTTCTTAATCCTAGTGAGTCTTATGTGTTCTATAGGGTAAAAAGATACTTGCATCTAATTGTTTCAGATACTGTGAATTTGGAGTGAAAGCTGAATCTTGTGGAAAAAGACTGGAACGAGTTTTGTTAAACAAACAGGTGAGTTTTACTTCAAAATATTTTCAAACTGGAATACATATATGTGTGTATTGGATATGTGATTATGTGCTTATGTTTGAAATATAATATGTGGAGATGTATATTATATTTACATGAGTATACTCTATATGAGAATACGTTGGCCGGGCTTAGGACCGGTGGTGTTGGCTGTAATACTCGTACGGTGGTGTTGGCTGTAATTGTCGTACAACGGAGTTAATTTATTAGTTGGCTTGCAACCAACTAATATGGCCATGGAAACGAGACAGGGAAGTACACAATGCATGAGTCCTAATTGGTATTTATACTTGTGATATGTATATAGTGTTTGTGCAAATCGTTTCAAACTAACAGGGATTTTCTCACTTAGACCTCTAGGTCTAACCCTCATTTTGTTTTAAAAATATGTATTCCAGGTCGTGGATCGAGTAAGCGCAAATGAGAAGAGTACTATGTGTTTAGCTTTTGGAAGAAGGATGTTATAAAGACTAAGACGTGTTTTGCTGTTCTAATTTTATAACTAGATATCATGTATTTAGTTTGCAAAAGTTTGTAATGGAATACCGTATTTTGTATTGTAAAGACTAAGGGACCTTACTTGTTATATTATGAATCTTTTGATCATGTAACGATGTTATGAAATATATGTTAATTGTTGTATGTTTGGGATCCGGGTTGTTACAGATGGTATCAGAGCCCTAGTTTAAGGGATTTAGGTATTTGTATCTGTACCTAGACTTAAACTGCATGTGAAGTAGGATGTCCCTATTATTGTAGAACCTTGGGATGATTAAGTATAAAAGGTAGAAGGAACATCATGTAAGGTAATTTCAGATTACACCTGGCCAGTGTAATTGTGATCTTACAGGTACATGTTTGAACTGGAATACCTTGTTATATGGGGTATGTGCTTATGTGTATATTAACCTTGTTTGAATCAACAGAATGGCAAGTGGTACTAGACAAACGAATCGAGGGGGAAGAGGAGAGAATGATAGAACAAATCCAACAGTTGGGGTAAGAGGAAGAGGGGGAGAAAGAGGTAGAGGCAGAACAGGAGGCAGAGTTCAGCCGCAAGGTACTGAATTTGTAACAAGGGACGATCTAACAGCTGAAATGGGAAGATTACAAGCAAATATTCAAGCCATGTTTAACCAGACTCGTAATACTGAAACAGAAAGACCAGATCCTAATATGGAAGATGAGATGCCTATCACACCTACTGTCGTACCATTAATGAAAAAGTGTGATTATAAAATGTCTCTCAGTTGCAAGCCTCCTACGTACTCAGGAGATCGGGATCCAGTGAAAGCTATGAAGTGGCTGAAGGAAATAGAAGCTATCTTCAAGACTAGTAAATGCGCTGAAGAGGATAAAGTACTTTATGGAACCGCAATGTTAAAAGGCGATGCTTTATACTGGTGGGAAGCCCATATTTCTTCAGGAGGGTCTGACATATATTCTACCTTCTCTTGGGAAGAATTTGTTATAGCTTTCAGTAAACAGTTTTGTCCTCAAGCCGCAGTTAAACAATTGGAAGGGGAGTTTATGAACTTGCAGCAAGGGAATTTATCAGTTCAGGACTACACCGCTCGTTTTCTGGAGAAGTCTCGTTTTGCGGAATACTACGTTGCCACGGAGGCAATGAAGATTGAAAGGTTTATCTTTGGGTTGAATTCAGAAGTCAGAAGTCAGAAGTCTGGTGATTGCTAAAGGACCATAAACTTTCTCAGCCGCAGTAGATGCCGCGGAAACTGTGGAGCAGGATAAAGGGAGAAACGCTAGTGATAAAGGTATGGGAAAAAGAAAGTGGGAAGGACCACAATATGATCCAAAGAAATCCAGATTTCAAAGGTTTGATAACCGCCCGCCTTTCCGACCAGCGGAAAGACCTTGTCAGAAATGCAATCGTATCCACCAAGAAAACTGTCAAGTTGATACTCGGGTTTGTTATAGGTGTGGGAAGACCGGACATGTTGCTAAAGACTGTCGAGTAACGCGGTTTTGTTTCTTATGTAATTCTCTGGATCACATCCAGTCTGATTGTCCGAGGGGAAGAGTACAACAAGGGGGTACGTCAGGGAAACCAGCGGGTGTTAGACCGGTAGTTCCAAGACTAGAACCACCAAGAACAAGGGGTCGTACGTTTCAAATGACAGCAAAAGAAGCAGAGGAAACTCCGGATGTGGTTACAGGTACATTTTTCATAAACTCTACACGTGCTAAAGTGTTATTTGACTCCGGTGCAAACCGATCGTTCGTATCTCCTGCATTTGCTGCTTATCTGCATTTAAAGCCTAAAGTGTTAGATCATGCTTTAATGGTAGATACTGCAAATGATAATCAAGTATCGGTTAAAGAAGTTTTTGATAGTTGTGTGATAAATATAGAGGGGTGTGGAGTACCTATTCAACTATTTCCTATAGCTTTGATCGAGTTCGATGTGGTAGTGGGGATGGATTGGTTAGCCGAGAATCAAGCTAACATAGTTTGTGATAAGAAAATAATTAATGTTCTCTTACCTGAGAGGGGACCGGTAGTGATTTATGGTAATCGTAGAAATCATCAGTCTTGCCTTATATCTATGATAAAAGCCCGTAAGTGTGTTAATAAAGGTTTCCCGAGTTACTTAGCTTATGTAATAGATATTAAGCTAGAAAAGAATAAGTTGGAAGATATTCCTATTGTTAGTGAATTTCCAGAAGTTTTTCCCGAAGACTTGAATAGTCTTCCTCCCATTAGACAAGTAGAGTTTGGTATAGATCTGATTCCTGGAGCCGCTCCTATTGCTCGTGCACCGTATCGTTTAGCGCCACTAGAGATGAAAGAAATGATGATGCAACTACAAGATCTTTCCGATAAGGGCTTCATCAGACCCAGTTCTTCGCCTTGGGGAGCACCAGTTCTATTTGTGAAAAAGAAGTATGGTTCGATGAGAATGTGTATTGATTATAGAGAACTGAACAAGCGCACGATCAAGAACAAGTATCCGCTTCCCAGAATTGATGACCTCTTCGATCAATTAGTTGGAGCCTGTTATTTCTCCAATATTGATCTAAGATCTGGTTATCATCAGCTGAAGGTTAAAGAAGAAGACGTTTTGAAAACTGCTTTTCGCACGAGGTACGGTCACTATGAATTCCTGGTGATGCCGTTTGGATTGACGAATGCTCCAGCTGCTTTTATGGATCTAATGAATCGGGTAGGTAAGCCATATCTCGATAAATTTGTTATTGTATTTATCGATGATATCCTTATCTACTCCCGATCCAAAGAGGAGCACGCACAACATCTTCGTTTAATTCTGGAATTGTTAAAGAAGGAACAGTTATACGCTAAGTTCTCTAAATGTGAATTCTGGCTGCAAGAAGTTCAGTTTCTGGGGCATGTAGTTTCTAAGAAAGGCATTCAAGTTGATCCGATGAAAGTGGAAGCGATTGAAAAGTGGGAACCGCCGAGAACGCCAACCGAAGTACGTAGTTTTTTGGGTTTAGCCGGGTATTACCGAAAGTTTATAAAAGATTTTTCTCGTATCGCTACGCCTCTCACTAAGCTGACCCGAAAGAATCTAAAGTTCGAATGGAAGGCATAACAGGATGAAGCATTCCGAATATTGAAAGAGAAACTCTGTAGCGCACCGATACTAGCATTACCTGAAGGTTCTGATGATTTTGTTGTTTACAGTGATGCTTCCAAACTGGGATTGGGTTGTGTATTAATGCAGCGTGGGAAGGTTATCGCTTATGCTTCTCGTCAACTAAAGGATCATGAACGGCAGTATCCTACACACGACATGGAACTTGCAGCAGTTGTATTCGCGCTAAAGATTTGGAGACACTATCTCTACGGTTCTAAATGTCAAATTTTTACTGATCATAAGAGTCTTCAACATCTTTTTGATCAGCGGGAATTAAATATGAGGCAAAGAAGATGGCTAGAACTGGTGAATGATTACGACTGTAAAATTCTTTATCATCCGGGAAAGGCGAATGTGGTAGCTGATGCACTGAGTCGTCAAGAAAGAAGTGGAACAATAAAAGCCATTGCACTACGAGCTGAACTTCTACCTAACATCTTTGACGAATTGAAGAAGTGTCAAGTAGAAGCATATCAGGAAGAACATTGGAAATCATAACGGTTAGTGGGGATATCAGCATTACTCGTAAAAGATGATCGGGGGTTATTGTGTCTGGGAAACAGAATCTAGGTGCCTCGTTTGGGTGGTTTACGTGATCGGGTACTACAAGAATCTCATCAATCTCGTTTCTCTATTCATCCAGGTACAAATAAGATGTATAAAGATTTAAAACAATTTTATTGGTGGCCGGGAATAAAAAGGAGTATTGCTCAGCATGTGGAAGGTTGTACTACTTGTAAGAAGATAAAGATTGAACATCAAAAGCCGTTTGGTCAGTTGCAACGGTTAGAAATACCTATTTGGAAATGGGATCAGATTACTACAGATTTCATCACAAAGCTACCAAGGACTCCGAAGGGATTTGATGCCATTTGGGTGATCGTTGATAGATTGACGAAATCTGGTCATTTCTTGCCGATAAAAGAAACGGATTCGTTGGAACGATTAGCCAAGTTATACATCGACGATATAGTAACTCGACATGGAGTTCCAATCTCGATTATTTCTGATCGTGATAGTCGTTTTACTTCAAGGTTCTGGAAGAGTTTTCAAAAAGAAATGGGTACACAGATAAAGTTAAGTACAACGTATCATCCTCAAACCGATGGTCAGAGTGAACGAACAATTCAGACATTAGAAGATATGCTACGGGCCTGCATTGTTGATTTTGGGGGATCGTGGGATAAGCACTTTCCATTGATCGAATTTGCCTACAACAACAGTTATCATTCCAGCATACAAGCGGCACCATTTGAGGTACTGTATGGTAGAAAATGCCGAACGCCTCTGTGTTGGAACGAAGTGGGAGAGAAGCAGTTAGCGGGGCCAGATATAGTTCAGTTAACCGCGGATAAAATTACTCAGATTCGGGAACGATTGAAGGTGGCACAAGACAGACAGAAAAGTTACGCTGACCGACGCCGAAAACCGTTAGAGTTTCAAGTTGGAGATATTGTAATGTTAAAAGTCTCACCTTGGAAAGGAGTCATTCGGTTTGGGAAACAAGGTAAACTTAGTCCAAGGTATATCGGGCCGTTTGCAATTACAGAAAGGATTGGTGAAGTAGCCTACAGGTTAGATCTTCCGCCAGAGTTAAGCAGGATTCACAACGCGTTTCATGTATCGAATTTCCGAAAGTGTTTAGTTACGCCAGATCAGGCCGTTTCTCTACCAGATATACAAGTTGATGAAAAGCTGAATTATGTGGAAGAACCTGAAGCAATAGTTGACCACAAGGTTAAAGTGTTGCGGAACAAAGTAATCAGACAAGTGAAAGTTCAGTGGAGACATCATAGGGGTCAGGATGCTACTTGGGAATCAGAATCAGAGATGAGAACTAAGTACCCGCGCTTTTTTGCCTAACCGAATTCCGGGACGGAATTCTTTTAAGGGGGAGACGATGTAATACCCCGGGTAAGTTCATTAGTTAAATTCTAGTTCCGTTAAAATTAATTAACTTTATAATTAATGTTTAGGGTAAAATTGGATTAGTTTATAAATCTAAGGTGTTTTGGTCATTAATGATTAGTTTAGGGACTAGAATGGTAAAATTGGTTTGATAATATCTCTTAACCTCCAGATATTATCCAAAAAGCAGAAAAATCAGTCTAAGGTGTATGTGTGTGTTTTGAGAAGAAGCAAAAGGGGAAAAGAAGGGTTAGGGATTCATTTGGTGTACTTGGAAGTGAATTCAGGTATGTTTCCATTACATTTTATGTTGGTAATTGCTAATAAGTAGTTTCCATCGGAGTAGAATAGTCGAATTCGTATCTGGTAGTATTTTCTGTTGAATCTGGGTAAAAAGAGGGTAAACCGACAGAGGTTCCCGGACAAAATGAATGTGACCGGGTAATTTTGTTGGTGGTGTCCGGATGATGTTCTAAAGGTGTCCGGACGAGTCTTTTATCCGGGTAAGTCTCTCGTTTCAATGGTTTTCGGATGATATAAGATACCGGATGGTATCTGGGTTACTTTGGTTTCCGGGTGTCATCCGGGTTGTTTATGCCGTCCGGAAAGTTATGCTGTCCGGATTGTGTGAGTTGTCCGGATAGTTTGTGGTTTCCGGATACTTTGGCTGATTTAGTCATTTTGAGAGTTGTGATACTTTTAAGTATCCAGGAACCTGTGTTTTGTTGACTATTGGATAGGGAATGAATGAGGACTGACTATTCTGTGGACTTGACTTAAGTTCGGGTTTGGGGGAAACATTTGAGGATAAGAGTTAGATAAATGTATTTAGAGTTCTTAATCCTAGTGAGTCTTATGTGTTCTATAGGGTAAAAAGATACTTGCATCTAATTGTTTCAGATACTGTGAATTTGGAGTGAAAGCTGAATCTTGTGGAAAAAGAGTGGAACGAGTTTTGTTAAACAAACAGGTGAGTTTTACTTCAAAATGTTTTCAAACTGGAATACATATATGTGTGTATTGGATATGTGATTATGTGCTTATGTTTGAAATATAATATGTGGAGATGTATATTATATTTACATGAGTATACTCTATATGAGAATACGTTGGTCGGGCTTAGGACCGGTGGTGTTGGCTGTAATACTCGTACGGTGGTGTTGGCTGTAATTGTCGTACAGCGGAGTTAATTTATTAGTTGGCTTGCAACCAACTAATATGGCCATGGAAATGAGACAGGGAAGTACACAATGCGTGAGTCCTAATTGGTATTTATACTTGTGATATGTATATGGTGTTTGTGCAAATGGTTTCAAACTAACAGGGATTTTCTCAGTTAGACCCCTAGGTCTAACCCTAATTTTGTTTTAAAAATATGTATTCCAGGTCGTGGATCGAGTAAGAGCAAATGAGAAGAGTACTATGTGTTTAGCTTTTGGAAGAAGGATGTTATGAAGACTAAGACGTGTTTTGTTGTTCTAATTTTATAACTAGATATCATGTATTTAGTTTGCAAAAGTTTGTAATGGAATACCGTATTTTGGATTGTAAAGACTAAGGGACCTTGTTATATTATGAATCTTTTGATCATGTAACGATGTTATGAAATGTATGTTAATTGTTGTATGTTTGGGATCTAGGTTGTTACAATTCCCCACCTCATGAAAGGCCATGGGATAAGTGTCGAGTGTAAAGGTTCAGATGGTTTGTGGGACGTACCTGAATGTCGTTGACAGGGGTCACAGTTCTGGACATACCTGACGGCGTCCTGTCGTAGGGTTGGCCAAAAATAGCCTTGTCGAGAGATACGATTGGCCAGACTGCGACCTCCTGAGTGATTGCCACACTCTCCACCGTGCATCTCTTGAAAGATTTTCTGAACTTGACTTTTGCTGATGACGCATCTAAGGTTTAAGTCTGTCGATGATGAGAGTCTCAGATCCGTGCAACGAACAATGAAGAAATCAATAAATAAGAACAGGTGTTATGATTTCAACTGGTCATCCAATTTGCTTTCAATAATTCAGAGAGTTTTCAATACGAGTAGGAAAGCTAAAACTGACAACCAGCCTAAAACAAAGGCTAAACAAAACATTATATATGACGGGCCCGTGGTAACAAGCCCACGGCCCGTTCACTAACTAGGCTCAAAATAAAGAATTGCAAACAAGCCCTTGAACTTCTATTCAACACAATATTGCCCTAACCATCTCCCCCTTTGAATCGAAGTTCGAGTTCGCGCCAGTTATTAACGTATCTCTTTCGGAGCGCAAAGTGTACCTTGAACATTCGTATGGCGCGGCGATAGTCGATGCGTTCTTCAATCACTTCTAAGGCTTTTCGAGCGGTTGTTTCATTCGGATTGGGAACATACGAAACCTTTTGATTTTCGTATTCGAAAGTGATGATTTTTCGAAGAGCATCTTGGACTTTGAAGAGCGTGCCGTCGCAGAATCTGTTACCTGACTGAAGCGAAGAAATATCTTTTCATTCTGATCGTTGATGTAGACTATCCCAAATTCTGGTTCCAAAAGCAGTGCGTTCTCGGGATACATATTCAGTTCGGGCGCTTTCAGATTCGGCTTTATCAGGTTTACCTTCTTAGCTTTGTTCTCGATTGCCATTTGGAAGTCCGTGAGATAGGACATCATGATGGTACGGACTAGGAATCGACGAACAGCTTCGAGCGCTTTGGTTACTTGAAGCGGCCGGATAGTTCTGGTACGCCGTTCTTTCAGGATAGCATAGAAGTCGAACGGTCGGAGATTCTTGAAATCAGCTTCGGAAAATATCCATTCATTTTTGTCTTCTCGTCGGACGGTGAAGATGGGAAACATAACTTTCAGAATTCTACCTGTTTGGACGTTGAGCACTTCGGTGATCTTGTGCTTTATTCGGACTTGGCTAACTGGCAGACACCGCTTCATTGCGTTTATGTACTGGCTTTGGTATTCTGGGTTGGAACTATAAATACCAATGCAAAAAGTAGGCTCGATAGGGCGTAACCTGAACGAACAGTCTTTTGAGAGATTCCTCCAGGTGAGGAATAAATATCGTGATCTTCTCCCATCGGATATGTTGCTATTGAGGAGGAGGAAGATCAGAAGCTGTCGGTAGCTGAGGAGATGTCGGAATTTCAGCAGATGTAGTCTTGGGTCTTGTAGAAGTTTCGGCGGCTTGAGTAGAGTGAACGGGTGTACCATACAGATTTTGCAGCAGAAATTGGTCGTAGTCAACATTATTGTCTTCATCAGTAGGGAAGATCAGGTTTACCTGGAGATTTACAGCACTGGCGACTTTTTCGTACCATGCATTTTCGGTCTCCGGGTCGATCTCGGTGTTTAGATCAATCAGATTGAGTGTAGACCCATCTGATGTATCAAAGTTGACCAATTCCTGTGTTGTTCCCGCAGGCTTTTCAACCGTCGGGTGTTCGTCATCGGAGATGTCCATATCAATTACCATCTCGATTAAAGGCAACTCGGCTTCGGGTTCGGTTTCGGTTGTAGTTGCCGCATTTGAGGGTTCCGGTTGAACCACAGTAGCTTCAGGTATGATTTTGATGGACTCAGTTAATCGTTGTCTCTTGTTCTCCCCCTCACGGTGATCAGGATCATTCTAGTCATCGTGCCTTCTCTTGAGTCCGCCAGCTTGACTCTTGCAAGTTTCTTCGATGGAGGCGACTCTCTCGGAAAGCGTTGTGAGCGCTTGTTGAATGTCCTTGAGAGTCGTGTCAAGCTGGTCCAATCTAGTAGTGATGGATGACGAAGGAGCATTGACCTGTGATTTCAGAACGGAGATCAGGTCTGCTTCGGTAGAGGCGTCGGCTTCGGATTGCTGGAGTAGCTGAGCTAGAAGCATGGTTTTCAGGGTGTCCACCAAAAGATTTGGCTGAACGGGAGCCGGTGGTGGTGTCGGTGCAGTTTCAGGTTCGACCATCTTCTCTTTACCTTTGATCAGAGTCTTCAGTTTGTCGAGCTCATTGGTGAATCGTTGCTCCATCGCCTTGCGGACAGCCTTTAGGGCGCCGTCCAGATATCCCTTTGACACGAAGTCGGGCAAAATAACTTTGGGGTCACTTAGAGCACCCGTTGAGGCATCTACCTTAGAGGTAGAGCCACCTACGTTCATGGTTGGCACAAAGGTAGCCGTGGTAGGATTTCCTTCCGATCCTCGCGTTCCGCTTAAAGGCGGAGACACTACGAAAGTTCCGATCGGGTCACCAAGAGCACCGATGTTCGTTTCCTCATCTTGTGTCCTAGCCGAAGAATGTTCAATAACAAGTGGCTCTAGATTCAATAGTGCACTCAAAGAAGTCGAGATCGGGGGAGGCTGGTCTCTTGTTTCAATACCAGTACCCTCCGAGTGAGAGACCGGTAGAAGTTGTGCTAATTCTTCGTGCGAAGTTGAAACATCCGTCTTTTGAGAGACGGATGAGTGGCTAGGGAGGTTGTGCACTTGCGCCGCTAGGTCCACGGCGGCTTCTTCAATACCCCGTCCCAACGGATGAGACGGGATAGCAGATGTGGCTACTTGGATGACGCTTGGCTGGATTCGCTCAGAAGCCTCTTTATCTTTACGGCTTAATCTTTCTTGGTTCGCTTTCGACCTTAATTCCCTCCGTCTCACATGTTCTAACTCATCACCTAATACTCCCTCCTCTCTCTTTGTATCTCCCGTAATAGGCTGAGTGAGTGGGGTTGTAGGTGAGGCAGATTGGATGCCTTCGGTTAAATCTGGGTTTGGTCCGATACGAGCAGGTATTAAAGATATCCGTATGGCACGGGTCGTATCGGACTCGGTGGAGTCGAATTACACGTCTTCAACATGTCGGGTAGGCGAAGGAGGATCAGATAGATACGCCTCGGGGTCACGATGGAGCATCGGTCTAGACGATGTACCGGCTTGGTGGGATTGGCTAGAACTGGGACGCGTATCCAATGCACCGCCCGCTCCAGTTCCCCTCCCATGATATCTCAACACACCCCGCCCGGGAGCCCCTGCTGCCCGGGCCCTTCCTTCTCTTGTCCTAGGACCCTCACGTCCCTCGGTTCTATGTCCCTGGGGAGGTCCCTCCGGCGCTGGCTGGACCATGGGAGCAGCTAACTCTCTCCTATATTCTACCACACTCGGTGCATTGGGGTCCGCGTGTGCCAGTAGTGCTTCAGGTAAGGGCATGGCTATGTCGTTGGACGGGTTACGAATCACCATATATTACAAGTTGAAAGGAGGACATACCAGATGGTTAATTCATCGCGGTATTGCTGGATTCGCGTCCATGTGTTGTCGCACAACCAATGATAGGAAGCGAGGATAGGGTAGAAATTTCTTTTGCTTCGTACCACCAATATGTCGAATAGCTTGCACCATTTCGCGCCAGATGATCATTGTGAAGTCGACGTGTCTGTTGTAGCATACAACATGGAATAAACGCAGGAAGTCACCTGTGCACTGGTGTATTCCCCTCCATCTGGATGAGAGACACTTGTTCAGTATGGTGAACAGCGTGTACCAGATGGGCGCCAGATATTTGTGGGTGAATGCTGAAGGTCGATCGAGAGCGTGCTTGTAGCCGAGTACGCGTACTTGGGCACACAGAGTTGCGTCATTGACCGCGGGGTTGTAGCGTTGATGTCCACCGGCGGTGGCTTCGGGTAGTGATAATAGACGCCGGAAGGACTCAGGTGTGAGCGTGAAGGGGTGGTTGTCGATCCGTGCCGTGATGGTCTGAGAATTGGCAGCCGTAACGACCTGGGCAGAAAGCCACACTTGATATACATATAGCACTGGAACGTCGGCTGTGGTAGTGAGGGCCTCCCGGAGAGGGTGGCCAAGTAATATGTCCACGACCACACGGTGTTGTGGTTGTGGTCGGAACTCAGCTGCGTCCAAATGATGGTTGTTGGCTTCTATCTCGATGCCATGGTCAGGGTTGACCAAAGCATTATCGGCTTCGTCGTCGATAAATTCCTCTTGAGGAGGAATTTGCTCCTCAGGATGTTGTTGTTGTTGTTGATCCGCCATAGAATATCTGAAAACGAATTAAAGTTAGTAATTAAGACGGATAAACAAGTGTCGGCGCGTACCTTTGCAGTAAGTGGCTCAATCTGATACAGATTGAGGACAGGTTGTGAAAAAACAGGTACTGGACTGACAAACACAGGGGTGTCCGGACAAATCAATAGGAAACAAAACTTTCCGGACAAACCATGGTATCCGGACAAAAGGTATCCGGACATCAAAGGTTTCTAGATGTAGGAGAGTTTCCGGACAAAGTAAGTATTCCGGACAAAATAGGTTTCCGGATATCATATGGGTTACCGGATAACTAGGGTACCGGACACCTCAACTATCCGGGAGTTGAACTTACCGAAAACCCTTAGGTTTCCGAACAACTAGGTTTTCCGGACAAAACGTCATGAACATGAGAGTTTCCGGACACGAAGAATGTGTCCGGACGACCTCCAAAAGGATGGAGCGAACAAATCACAGTCCTAAACAAGTGGTAAAACGTTCAACTAGAGTCGATTGAAGCATATGTACACACTAACTCAACTAATTCGACCTGTACCAACCCGAATGGACCCGAAGTCGTAGAGACTCAAAAATGGATTTCGGAAACTGTCAATCGACTAAATCTGTGGGCGAAACGTGTGTGTGAGTGCGTGAAACCAGCGTAGATGTTATCGAGAGTGATTTGTGAGAAGTTTACCTGGTGTGAAGCAAAAACCAAGTCACTGTGAGGATGATGCGTAGGTTTCCGAACGAGAGAGAACGAGAGGGGTTTTGTGTTTTGAAAAATATCCGGATAAATGAACCAAAGGGGTTTCCGGATGCTATTTATATGAGGCCAAGAGTCCGGGTGGGTCATCCGGATTCCCATCCGATCCGGATAGGGATCCGGTCCGGAAACCTATCCGGATAGATAGGGTTTCCGGATACTTGTCCGGACACTATGGTATTTTCACAGAAACTTCCCTGTTCTTTCAAATTTGACGAAAATTAGTTTTATCAGGATTTTGAAAGAACCATCTCTCGCTACCCCTCAAACTGAGCAAGGGGATATCTCTGCTCCCCCTCGGATAGTGCAATTGATCAACGGAGAGGCCGCCACACAATTTTTTTTACACATTTAAAGAAAAAATGTGTCGCTCCCCCTCAAATAATGAACATGACATGATATGCTCCCCCTCAGAATGTGCGCATAGTGTGAAATGCACACGGGAGTATCCACACACACAAAAAAACTTTTCAGCAGTTAAAAACAGTGTGTGTGACGCTCCCCCTCAACAAGAGAATAAACTTACCTGATACCAGTTTGTGCTCCCCCTGAACACATGAACACTCGTGAAAGCACATATATAAACGAATAAAGCTAGACGATAGTAGAAAATAAAAGAAACACACGTGGAAAGAAAAAGGAAACAAACGAAATCTAGCTAATAAATACAGAGACTCAATCGAACTGTGTAACTGATACAAGTAGAATACAAGTGCAAGAAAGTGTATGCTCAATCATCGGGAGTGTGAACACCAGATGATGAGTAGACAGTGTTAATGCCAAAAATCGCACCAAATGGAGAACTTAAGGTCGATGTGGACTTAAACAACTAAAGAAAGAATCTTTCGACGAGACGCGCGACGATAAATAAAATAAAGAAACAAGAGATTTTGCAGTTATGTCTCTTGCAACTGCTTGACAGTCTATTTTCGCGGCTTCAAGGTGGACTTATGGCATTCACGAGCGACTTTTTGCTCGCTTCTGATATCTTGGATTCCCCACGGTGTAGGGAATTTCATGATTTGATGATATGTCGAGGGAACGGCTTTCATTTCATGAATCCATGGTCGACCTAAGATGATGTTATAGGCTGACGCACAGTCGATAACACTGAACTTAGTCTGCTTATTGACTCCTCCGGCATAGACGGGCAAAATTATCTCTCCAAAGGTGCTCGTCGCTTCTCCATTGAAACCGACCAAAGTTGTCGAACGTCGGGTGATTTCTTAGCGATCAATTCCCATGGCCTTGATAGTGTTGAGAAAAATGACGTTTGCTGAACTGCCCCCGTCTACCAATACTCGACGCGTCAAACAGTTACCGATCGTGAGTTGAATGATCAACCCGTTGTGATGCTTTTGGTACGAGTCGCCGAGGTCGACTTGGTCGAACACGATCTTCATGGCTTCTAATTCCAAATCTCCTTTGGGTCTGGATGAACGAGGAATAGGCCGATCGTTGGGCGCTTGACTGGCATGACGCTTAGTTGCGGAGTACGTCAGACCACACACGTCCGAACCACCAGTGATGCAATTGATGATCTTTGCAAGCTTGGGCACTTATGGAACATGATATGCCAATTCCTTCTTGAGTGCGATACAATCATCTGTCGCATGACCATGGTCGACGTGGAAGTCGCACCACTTTGATTTATCCTTCTTAGCATCGTCCAAGTCAGACTGCTTTGGCCACCGGATGGTTGCTTGGGTGGTCTTCAGAGCTTCGACTAAGTCTTTCGCTGACCCTTTGAACCCATAGGAGGAGATCTTGGGGTACACGGGGAATTTAGTCGCGATTTTAGCTTCTGCCTTCGTCTTGAAACGAACGTTTGAAATCTAACGCGCTGGCTCTATTCTGGATATGGCTTTCGGCTTGAATTCTGGCTTCTTGACACCTAACGGCTTCTTGTCGTCAGTGTGTTTGCGACGAAAGGCTGCGTCGTCTTCGACCCTCATATATGCTAAGGTTCGAGCTCGGACGTCTTTGAAAGTCTCTGGGGGATACTTGGTCAGATTGATATATAAACCTGAACTATCGTCTAGACCACGCTTATAAGGTTCGATCGCAGTTTTGATGTCACAATTGCGGATACTGATCATTTCAGCATTGAATCTATTGAAATAACTTCGAATAGACTCATTGGTCTTCTGCACGACATAGTACAGATCACTAGTCTGCTTTTCCATCTTACGACTGCTGGCGAATTGCCGGGAGAATTGGTTGACCAATTCGGCGAACGACCCGATAGATTTGGGTTTGAGATTGATCAACCACTGGAGAGATGGACCAGTGAGAGTCGCCCCAAAACTCTTGCACATGCATACTTCCTGGTACATGTGTGGAATCGAGATCGTCCGCATGAGCTGCTTATATTGCGCAACATGCTCGGTTGGATCGGTCACACCCGAATACTTGGGAGTGAAGGCAGGATGGTTATACTTCTTTGGGACCTCGACGGTGGCGATCTTGTTGATGAAGGGCGACGCCTGATACCCCAAGCAAGGCTCGACGTCGACAGGCACGGCTGCCCCAGGCAACTTGGCGAGCAAGGACAGGACGCGCTCATTTTGGTCTTCTAACATCTTCAAACGCTAGGCGACGGGATCGTTAAGATCAGGATTTGCCCCTGTCGAGGGATTGGTCCCTGGACTAGTGCCATTACCATGCGACGAACCATTGGTGTCCCCGTTGAACGGAACAAAATATGGCTGCGACCCATAGTGGAATTGCTACGGTCTATTCTGAAACGATTGTGGTCCATGCTGAAATGGCTGCGATCTCTGCTGGAAAGGTTGCGATCCTTGCTGGAAAGGTTGCGGACCACTTTGGAACGGCTGGGAAAACGGCTGGGATTCATTCTGAAACGGCTGGGCGCCACCTTGCAATGGTCGGGATCCATTGTTCAGGGGTGGTGGTCGGATGTGCTGAGGGGGAATCTGCCCAGACTGGGGATTCGGAATGAACGGACCCGGCTGCTGATTCTGCATGAATGGACCTGGATGCTGATTCTGCGCGGACGGGCCTGGTCCCGGACCTGGATTCTAGATGAATGGTCTAGGACCATTCTGGGGTCTAAAAGGATTTTTTAGTCGCGCGATCTCTTTAGCTGCTCTGCGATTCTGCTCTGCCATTGCATTGAGTTGATTCCTGGCAACCTCGAGCTCCTGATACATCTGAGCGACGGCTTGCTGCGGATTTCCAGGGGCTGCCATTTTCCTGCAACAGAAAATAGAAGAAACTCCAAGAAACTATTAGTAGAATGCACGTTCGTCGAGGATTTTCTCTAGATGTAGTCCCACGGATGGCGCCAAACCGTTAATGCCAAAAATCGCACCAAAGGGACAACTTAAGGTCGATGTGGACTTAAACAACTAAAGAAAGAATCTTTCGACGAGACGTGCGACGATAAATAAAATAAAGAAACAAGGGATTTGATCACGCAGGAAAAACCTCAAACGAGGAAAAAACCTGCGGACGACAGTGGGTGTCGTCGCTATACTATGGTCGCCAATTAGGGGCGATGTCCTTGGATACTGGTGTCGATCGTTCAGTGATTACAATACAAATGAAGAAAATGCTTCGAAATGTAAAGTACAAGTGTTTGAATGTAAAAATAGGTGTTTGTCGTGTACGAAACAAAGCGTGAACTGCTGGTCGAGGGCTGTCGTCGTGCGTCGAGAGCGATACTTAGAATAATGGTTCTTCACTTCAGGTGTTCTTGTTAATCGTCGGATATTCGATGTGTTGAAATGTTGATTGAGCTTGATATTTATAGTCTTCGCCTCCTTAATTAGCTCCATGAATGCTCCTTTAATGGCCTTAACGGTTGGAAACGGTCACCGGAGTAATGATCTTCGTCCGTTACGGTCGCCGGCTGTTTAATGATTGCGTCGGTTATAGTCGTTTCTCCTTAATGACTTTTACTCTTGCATTAAACACTTAACAAACGGTCATGGTTAACGTTAGCTTTGGTCGAGGTCGCACGTCCTTATATAACAGTCTTGCGGATCGGGCGACGCTATGGTCGAGCGTCGTAAGGAACTCTCGACTTACCTTTTATGAGGGATGACGATGGTGTTCTAGGCCTTTGTCGAGACCTTATCTTAATACAAGATATAGTCCTTAATCATATGTCTTACCTGTCCTAGTCGTGGTTGAGCGACGTGATTTTTTGCCCAAACAGACAGTTTCTCGTAGATGTATGGAACTTGTAGCGGGCACACAATCAGATCAAGTCTTCAGATTTAGCATACCTAACTTGGACACCAGAGTATTAAAACGTTTTTCGTCCAAGGGTTTTGTAAATAGGTCTGCTAAGTGATGCTCAGTATTTACAAAGTAGAGTTCGACCGTACCTCTTTCAACGTGATCCTTAATGAAATGGTATCGAACGTCGATGTGCTTTGTCTTAGTGTGTTGGACCGGGTTGCTGGATATGGCAATTGCGCTCTTCGAGTTGCAGTAGATGGGCACCTTTACGTAAGTGAATCCGTAGTCCTTGAGTTGGGTGCGCATCCAAATCACCTGAGAACAGCAGCTCACGGCGGCCACGTATTCCGCCTCGGCAGTCGACGTAGAGACGCACTGCTGCTTCTTGAATGCCCAACTCACCAGGCTATCTCCCAAGAACTACACATGCCCCGATGTGCTCTTCCGGTCCATCATGCTGCCCACGTGGTCCGCATCAGAATAAGCGGATAACTCAAAACCTGTCTCTTTCGGGTACCACAAGCCAAGATCAGCAGTACCGCGTAGATAACGAAAAGTTCGTTTTACAACTATTAAATGAGACTCTTTCGGTTTTGACTGAAACCGGGCGCATAGAAAAGTTGAAAACATGATATCCGGCCTACTAGCTGTTAAGTACATCAAAGAGCCAATCATTCCCCGATACAGTTTAGTGTTCACATCCTTTCCGTTAGGATCGGCGTGAAGCTTTGTACCAGGTGCCATGGGAGTTTTCGTTGGTGAGGACTGTTCCATCTGGAATTTCCTAAGAATATGCCGGATGTACTTAGCCTGGTTTATGAATATCCCGGTCGACAGTTGTTTAACTTGAAGACCAAGGAAGAAATTCATCTCACAAAGCATACTCATTTTAAAAAATTGTCCCATAAGTTTGGCAAAGTTCTTTGCATATTGAGGACTAGTGAAACCGAAAATTATGTCATCGACATACACTTGAACTAAGACTATATGACCTTTTTTGTTCTTGATAAACAGAGTTGAATCTATCTTACCTCGTGTGAATTCTGATTTTAGCAAGAACTCGGATAGAGTGTTATACCGGGCTCGTGGAGGTTGCTTTAGACCGTAAAGCGCCTTATCTAGAACGTAGACGTGATCAGGCTTCGAATCGTCCACGAATCCTTCCGGTTGCGACACGTATACTTCTTCCTTGATATCGCCGTAGAGGAATGCGGTCTTCATATCCATTTGGAAGACCGTGAAGTTCTTGTGCGCGGCGTATGCAAGGAACATACGTATAGCTTCTATCCTTGCCACCGGAACATAAGTCTCGTCATAGTCGATCCCTTCTTCCTGACGGTATCCCTTGGCCACGAGACGCGCCTTGTTGCGTACGACGATGCCGTCTTCGTCCTTCTTGTTCTTGAAGATCCATTTAGTGTCGATCACCGTCTTGTGAGTTGGACGTGGAACAAGTTGCCATACCTTAAGAGCCTCGAATTGGTTGAGCTCCTCTTGCATGGCTATGATACAGTCCGGGTCTTCGAGTGCTTCACGGACGTTGGTAGGCTCGATCTTGCTTAAGAATCCAGAGAAGAGGCAGAAATTGGCTGATACGCCTCGCGTTTGGACAGGAGTAGAGGGATCACCGATGATTTGATGTAGGGGATGAGCTTTCGTCCATTTGGTGGTGTGTGGAAGCGGCTGCTGAGTTGAGTGAGATGTGTCCGGATCCACGTAAGCACCAAATGGAAGGTCTTGTACTGCTTCAAGTGTAGCAGACTGGTTTCTTGGAGGAGGCGGGGGAGGATTCGTCGAAGGTTAAACAACTTCTGGTTCCGAGGAATGCATAGACTGATCAGCGATTGTAGCAGATGACGAATCATTAGGAGTGATCTCCGGGTTTATTACTGGTTCCTTCGGGGGGGCAGTAGTATCAGATGAAGTCGATGATGACGGTTGAATTGTCTCCACAGTGATGGAAGGCGTGCTGGTCGAAGGCGGCAGACCGAATAGATTCGTCGAATCCTCAATACGAGCAGCTTCAAGTCGAGGTTGTGCTGAGACATTAGGGGTAGAAGCATTAAATATGTCATCATAAAAATATTTAAACAGTAAATCTAAATCTGAAAGATCAGCATTCGATGAAGATGCATGATTCGGATTTACTGTCGCTTGTGCAAATCCCGAACGTGGAAGTTCGGAAGCTAGCACGCCAGTTAAACCGGGTTCTGAACTGATGTGTTCAGAAGCCAAATCTGCGGCTTCGTCGAATGTCACGTTTACACTTTCGGTAACGGTTTTAGTCCATTTTTTGTAAACGCGATACGCCTTAGCCTGCATGGAGTATCCTATGAAAACTCCTTCGTCCGCCTTTAGGCTGAATTTGCCGAGATCGTCCTTGTCGTTTAAGACGTAGCACGTGCATCCGAATGCATGGAAGTACTTGATGTTCGGAATGCGTTTGTTGATGATCTCGTACGGCGTCTTGTTGAACCGCTTGTTGATGATGGAGCAGTTTTGCGTGTAACAAGCTGTAGACACCGCTTCGGCCCAGAGAAATAGCGGTAGTTGTGATTGAGAAAGCATGGTGCGAGCCGCTTCAACGAGGGTACGGTTGCGTCTCTCCACCACTCCGTTTTGCTGAGGAGTGCGTGCCTCCGAGAAGGTTAGCGAGATACCGACAGAAGTCAAGAAGTCGCATACCGTTTGATTCTTGAATTTCGTCCCGTTGTCGGTCCTGATAGTCTGAACTGGACTTTGAAGATTCAACTGGATGGTCTTCAAATGGTTGATGATCAGCTCCGGAGTTTCGTCTTTCGAGCGAAGGAACTTGACCCATGTGTAGCGTGAGAAGTCATCCACCATCACCAGGACGTATTTGCGCTTGTTGATGCTCTGAACACGCATCGATCCACACAAATCCATATGGATAAGTTCGAGGGATCGGGACGTGCTCGGAGCTGCCTTTGGCTTATGCGTCGCCCACTTCATCTTTCCCATCTCACATGCCCCGTAGAGTCGATCCTTCATGAATTGAAGATCGGGCATGCCATTCACGTGTCCGCCTAGCACCAGTTTGTTGATACTCTTGAAGTTGAGGTGCGAAAGACGTCGATGCCAAATCCATGCTTGTTCGGAATTGGCCTTTGACATCAGGCAGACATGGTTATCGGACTTCAGGGCTGCGAGGTCGATGGTGTAGAGGTTGGTATTGCGCTTTCTAACCAGTAGCTCCACTCCGTCATCATTGAGTATTCTACACCTTTTGGCTTTGAATCGTACCTCAAGATCTTTGTCGCAGAATTGGCCGATACTGAACATATTGTATCCCAATCACGCGACGTGTGATACCTTATTGATAGTGATCTTGTCTTGGACAATGTCGCTGTAGCCCACAATCGGCGCCTTGTCATTGTTCCCGAATCTCACGTCTCCACCATATTCTTCCTTGTAGTTCGTGAGAAGCTCCCTCCTTCCGGTCATGTGCTTGGAGTATCCAGAGTCTAAGTACCATACCTGACCGTCCTGCAAAAACAAGTTTAGCGGACTTTAGGTACCCATATTTGCATGGGTCCTGGAGGGTTAGGTTTGACACCCTTCGGAGGAACTTGCTTTGACGTAACCTCTTAGGTGTAGGTTTTACACCTTTTGGAGGAACTGGTTTTGTAGCAAGTTGCCTTTTGGGTGCCGGTTTAACCTCAGTTGGAGAAACCCGTTTTGGAATGGATTTTCTCTCCTGTTGTGGTTTAACCTCTGATTGGGAACCCCGTTGAGTATGGTGTTTCTTTTTGTTTTTACGGGGTTTGCTTTTGGGTGTATGATTATATATATGATATGACCCAAACCAATCATTATTATTGATATCATCAAAGTCATTCCAACCACAACTAGAACAACACAAACAATCATGCGATAATTGAATCAATTGCTGAATGGAATAAAGCTTAATTGGAAAAGAAACATCACGTTTAACAAAATCATTCCTATGATTCCAAGCACAATCGTTTTTGTTCATTCTAGGGTAAAAAACAGTATTGAAAGACTTTGATGCAGCATCCTCGACAAATTCCTTAGCTAGCCACTTTGGTTTTTCTTGTTTAGCGTTGCCGGTTTTATCTGAAACAACAGGGACAACACGATCAGTGACTTTTGAGGAAGCAGTATTTTTGGTAGGCAATCGCTCGGTCTTTTGCCTCGGCTGTGATTGTGTTTGAGAAACAGGTTTAGATTTAGAAATCTTAATCACAACTGGGGTCTTTGTTTTAGAACAATCACCCTTTAGAAAATTGACCGGTCGATTGACTACTGGTGACAAAAAGTCAGTATGACTCGGAAGAGGTTTGTCGAAGGGGAACGACTCAAACTCTTCATCAGAATTGCCTTCGGAGTTCATGTATTCAGAAAAATCAACATCCGGAATTACAGGACTTGGATCGGTCGAGGAAGGTGAGGAACACTTTGTGCTCGTGTGTTTCGGGGAATTTGGTGCGGAAGCTAGGAAAAAATCAGAGTTTAAATTTCTTGAAACACTCTTATCTTGAGATTCTAGACCGTCTTGTGTCGAAAAGATTTTTCTAATGAAAGCTTTACACGAAGACGTGTCAGATGAGCTTGATAGATTGGAGTTGACCATTTTTTGTATGCTCCTTCATCGCATCTGTTGCCAAGGCAGCCAGTTTTGATGTGAGCTTAGAGATTTCACACCGAAGGATTTCCTATCCTTCATCCGACACAGTTTCGGTTTTGACCGATTTTAGATTCTCAAATTCCTTGATTAGTTCTTGCTTTTCCTTTTGAAAATTCGACCTTTCTGTCTCGAGTGACTCCTCCAACTTGACTATCTTTGCTTCCAAGATGAGAGGGGGAACATAGAGCTTGAACTTTTCCGTCTCAGTCTTGGTTTCGGTTGCTTGGACCTCATCCTTCTTAGAGGAATCCTTGGGCATTACAACCTTATAGCAATCGAAGTAGTCATTCGAGAGGTACCTTTTGTTCTTTTCATAAGAATAATTCAAAGGTTCATAACAAAACGGAAGTTGCATTTTAGACGTGTTTGTGCGCTTGTATTCCTCAGTTTCCTCTTCCTTTTCAGGTTCAAGAGGACCAGTCCATCTAATCGCATATTCCGGATACTTTTTGTCTAATCCTAAACAACCAAAGTCATACAGTGTAGGTGTGTTGAAAAAACCCTTTTTCAAATAGTATGGGTTGTCGTATCCGATTCCCCACTCTTTGTTAAAGTAAGTGAACTCCTTGGGTTTATTCATATGTATGGTATGATCAGTTTGACCTCTTTTATGGAGTTTGGTTTCAAGATCAAGAATTTTAGCGACAAACTCCTTGTGATGAATTTGAAGAGCAGAACATTGATAAACAATTTCTGCTTTCTCATTCACACACTGATCAAACTGTGACTGAAGTTTAGATAATTTGGCCCTTAAGTCCTTAGGTGCTATTGTAAGATTTTTGCATTTTTCTTTTAAGATAGCATTTTTGGACTTATATTTCTCAGTTATATGCGTTTGAACATCTAGCTTTTTAGATAGTGATCTAATCTCAAGCAGTTGTTCATTAGAAGTTGCCTTATGGGAATCTAATCGTTCAGCAAGAGATTGTATTTGATCAAAGAAATCTTGAGAAGTAGATTCACTTACCTGACTTGACTTTTCCTTTTCTTCATCAACAGGAGAGTGGTATCCCATGAAAGCATCAGCACCATCAGATTCGCTTTCATCATCAGATCGACCCAACCAGTATTCGTTTTCAACAAACATAGCTTCTCCTGCTTCCTTTTGTTCAGCTGGAGCGAGCTTACCCTTGTAATAATGAGAGTTCTTCACAACAGGCTTTCTACAGTCTTTGGCAAAATGACCAAGTTTTCCGCAATTATAGCATGTCACGGGTTCGTCTTTCTTCTTTGAGTCAGACTTGCGGTCATCTTTTTATGTCTTATCTTTCTTGTCAGACTGGTCGGTCTCATCAGCTTTCTTCTTTTCTTCATATCTGTCCTTATAATCATGGCGCTTGTTGGAGGAGGTGGAGTAGCGCTGATTATTAGACGTTGGTTGCTTGTAGAACTTCCGCTGGAAGGATTTGGAGAGAAGGGCCATTGCTTTCTTAATGGCAGCTATCTCAGAATCAGAATCACTGCCGTCTTTTTCCTCGGGTTCTGACTCAGAGTCGTTTTGCCTTTGAGTACGTTTGGAGTGTCGGTCAGAAGATTTCCCTCGTTTGGAAGACATAAGGGCCAGTGGATCAGCAGGTGGCTTTGATGCAGTCTTCTTCTCGCTCAGAATTTCATTAACTTCATCTTCGTCTTGAAGAAGCGTATCATAGAGTTCATGGATGCCAATTTTCTCTATCAAGTGGTTGTGCTTGACATGAGATGCAAATACCTTTCATTCAGGCAACAGGTTGTTGAGGAACTTGAGAGTGTTTTCCGTGTTGGAGCGAACGATTTGATTCTTGTTAAGCTCGTTAAGAAGGAGACAAAAACATTCATAGGTATGGGTGAGAGATTCGTCGGTGCGCTGATTAAACCCATCGAACTTGGTTATGGCGCTGTTGATCTTCAGTTGATTCCCGACATCACTTCCGCGCATCATTTTCTCCACCTGATCCCACATGCCCGTTGCTGTCTTTTTGTAGCTGTCGATGGCAGTGTAGATTGTGTTGGGTAGAGCTTGAACAAGATACCTCTTAGCATGCTTTTCTCCCTCAAGCATGCCTCTTTCGTCGGCAGTCATATCGGTGAGCGTCTTTTCCTCGGTACGAGCTTCACTATTTGCGGTGGCTGGTACTGTCTTCATGGGTGTAGGAATTGGCCCGTCTCGTAGAGCTCGCCAGATATACTCGAAGTTGTCCTTTGACTCAATGAAGATTATGAATCTGTGCCGCCACTGGCTGTACTCACCATGGTAGAGGCAAGGTGGTTTGGAATCGGTGCCGATAGCAAGAGCGTCGCGTGAAGACATCTTCAGTTGCACTGGAGTGGTCGTCAAACGATTGGTTCGATTCAAAGTGATAACCTAACGCAAGGCACTACGAGTGGTATCCTCACGCAGGTTCTACGAATGAAGTGTACTAGTAACAGGTAAGAATTCAACAGAACAGAACTTACCGGATAGAAATCCGGATGTGATGTCTGATCTGGAAGTGTCCGGATCAGATTGAGTGAAAAACAGATCAAAACTCAGAAGTATCCGGATAAGCAAGAGAGTCCGGACAAATTAAAGTTTCCGGATAACAAAGGGTTACCGGAAGACAATAGTTTCCGAATGAAAATAGTAAACACAAAACTTACCGGATGAAATGGGTTTCCGGATGATATGCTTTTCGGATGATGAAGTGTCCGAATGAAAATAGGTTACCGGAAATAAATGAATCCGGAATGATCAGGACACCCGGAAACTTTGAGTTACCGGGTAAGATTTGTCCGGAAACTACCAGTATCCGGAAAGTTACCGGATACTTTTGATTTACCCGGAAAGTTACGAAAATAATCAACTTACCCGGAAAGTTCTTAGGATGTTCCGGAAACTGCTGTTGTGGTGTCCGGAAACAGCGGCTGTGGATTTCAATTCGACTGGAAATCGACTAGGGTTGCTCAAAATCGTTCCTGAAAGATTAGGAACTCGACCAAACACAAAAAGAACAATACCCAAATCGATTTTGAAGCAAAAACAACAAGTTTTGATGGTAAAAATTCGTTTTTTAGCAAGAACACAACCAAAACTTTTGAACTTTAATTTGCTTAAAAATCACTCAGATGATCGAATTAGATTGCGAAAACGTGCAGAATCACTAAAACGATCAATTTCAACCGAATCAAAATATAGATTTCTAAGCAAGAACACAGCCTAAAACAAGAAATCTTACCAGAATTCAAGAAGAACACTTTGAATGATTTGTCCGTCTGCTCTGATACCAATTGAGAGTCTCAGATCCGTGCAACGAACAATGAAGAAATCAATAAATAAGAACAGGTGTTATGATTTCAACTGGTCATCCAATTTGCTTTCAATAATTCAGAGAGTTTACAATACGAGTAGGAAAGCTAAAACTGACAACCAGCCTAAAACAAAGGCTAAACAAAACATTATATATGACGGGCCCGTGGTAACAAGCCCACGGCCCGTTCACTAACTAGGCTCAAAATAAAGAATTGCAAACAAGCCCTTTAACTTTTATTCAACACAATATTTCCCTAACAGATGATCGTCGATAGAGCCTGTCTCCGATCACGACATACTTGGATGCTTTGGATCTGATCTTTCGAGCTTCCATCTTGTCTTCTGGGAGTTGGTCGTGCGCAAGGAAATTTCGAATGTCGCACGACCAATCATCTTCTTGGTCTTCGATCTGGACGATGTCGACATTTTCGATGGACGATGTCGCCAGATGGATCATGGGAATACTGTCGAATATTGGTTCGACCAAGGCAGATCCAAGGTTTGCTAAAGCGTCGGCTTGAGTGTTCTGGTCTCTTGGAATCTGTTCGATAGAAAAAGATTTAAACTTTTCGGATCTTTCTTTCGCTACCTTTAGGTACGCTGTCATTTTTGAATCTTTGGCTGCGAATTCTCCATTGATTTGATTCACGACCAGGAGAGAATCGCTTTTGACATGTAACGCGGCTGCCCCCGAGTCGTGGGCCATATTCATTCCCACGATCAGGGCTTCATACTCAGCTTTGTTGTTGGTGGTTTTGAAGTCGCATCGGACCGAATACACCAACTTTCCCCCTGTGGCGACTTTAAGACGACGCCTAGGCTTGAACCTCTACTATTGGATGATCCGTTGACATATAGAGTCTAAGGTACGTCGTCGTGAGTCGCCACAGTAGACACTTCGAGCTCTGCTTCTTTTTCCAATTCAGGGCTGAAATCAGCAATGAAATCCGCCAACGCTTGCGATTTTATCGCGGTCCTGGGTTTGAAATCGATGTCGTAACTGCTGAGATATATACTCCATTTTGCCAAACGACCTGTCAACTCAGGTTTCCTAAAGACAGACTTAAAAGGAAAGTTAGTTACGACAGTAATAGGATGCGATTCAAAATAATGTCGCAATTTCTTGGCAGCTGTGGCTAGCGATAAAAGCAACTTTTCCATAGAGGAATACATGGTTTCGGCGTCCAAGAGAGATTTACTTACATAGTAGATCGGCAGTTGTTGCTTTTCATCTTCTCGTGTTAGGACGGCACTTACTGCATTAGGACTAACAGCCAAATATAGCTGCAAGACCTCATGATCGTGAGGTTTTGATAACAGAGGAGGTGACGTCATATACTCCTTAAGTTTCTGTAATGCTTGCTCATGACTGTCGATCCAGTCGAAGCCTCTATTTTTCCTGAGGACATTGTAAAATAGATGGCATTTATCTGCGGATCGAGAGATAAACCTGTTCAGAGCTGCCACCCAACCAGTGAGCTTTTGGACTTCTTTGAAATTTCTTGGAGATTTGATCTTGTTAATGCTACATTTATGTTGTAATCAAGGCTTTTTATGTAATGCTTTTGTAATAAGTGTAGTTTGACTTTGTCTAGTCAAGGGGTATATAAACCCTTGTGTTAAGCTTTTGTATAAAACAGTTCACATATTGAGAGTAATAGATGACGTACTTCTCTCTCTAGATATCTCTCTCTACTCTTGTTTGATCTTGGAATAACAATTGGTATCAGAGCAGGAACAAGATTTAGAGAAGGATTTCTACTGATCAATCATACGAATTTGGTGATTTCTGAAGAGAATTTGATCGATTTTCTTGAATTTTTCAAGAAAATCTCGTTTTCTTAGATTTCTATCAAATTTTGGTGATTTTTGATCGAATTTGTTCGCATTTTGGTTATGTGGATTCGGTTTTGTTAGTAGATCATCTTTGTTTCACGAATCAAGAGCCAATTCAGAGTTTTGGATCATCAATTTGAAGGTTTTGTGGTTTTCTGGACTGTGTGCGATTTTTCTTCTGCTCGATCTGTTCAGACGTGTATTCAGAGGTTTTCAGACGAAATTTCTTGAAGATGATCTTGTACTAGGATTTCGATTTCGAACACTTCTGTAACAGTTAGATTCAGTGATTTTGAGTTTCAGTGTGTTTTTGATCGAATCAGTGAGTATTGCGCCAGATCTGTGTATTGCGCCAGTTCATATCACTTTGCGCCAGCAATTGCGCCATCCTCATTACTTGTCTCATTTGAATCTTCCAAGTGAGAATCTCGCCACACTTTGCGCCACCAATTGAAGCGATTTTTCATACTTTGCGCTACTGCCTATAGCGCATTTGTTACTTTTCGCCTCCTACAGAGAAATTTCAGAGTTTCGTTTTTTTTTCTAAGTGATCTTTGCGCCACCCTCTTTGGCGCATTTTGAGCTTTGCGCCACTGCCTCTGGAGTTTCTACAATCTGTTTTGACCATGGATTTTCAAGAAAATCAGTATAAGAACGATATTATGATGTCATTGGGATCTAACACGAGGCCTCCGGTTCTTATTAACGAAAACGAATTCTCTCAATGGCAAGACCGTTTTATTAACTTTGTTGAGACGCAAAAAAATGGAGAAAACATCATGCGTTCTCTTTTGGAAGGTCCGTTTGTCAAACCATATGTGAATGTTCCGGCAACCGCAACCACTCCGGCTACAAGAACTCTTAAGAAACCCGAAGATTATACGCCGGAAGAAAATTTGCGATCTCAAGGAGATAGGGAGGCAAAGTCATTCCTCATTCTAGCTCTCCCAAATCACATCTACAATAGAATCGATTGTTATAAGAATAATATAACAATGATGTGGTCTCAACTTGAGAAGATTATGCTAGGATCCGCGGTTGCTACACAACTTAGACAAACACGGTTCATGAATAATTTTAAAGGTGTTAAAGCCAAAGAGAATGAGTCTTTGAAGAGCGTCTTTGATAGATTTTGGGCGGTAATTAATGATCTTTATAAGATCAAAGTTACCAAGACTGAGTTAGAGGCGAACTTGAAGTTCTTAAATGCTCTTCAACCGGAGTGGAACAAATCTTGTCATAGGCTTTGAAATGATGTGAGGATTTCAACAATGCAGATTCAAGAGTTATACGAGATTCTGATGACTGATGAAGAGATGGTCAAGGGAAAGAAGGCTAAGATGGATAAGAAAAACAAAAGAAAGACGATTGACCCGATTGCTTTACTAGCGAGTCAGTTAGCTGAGAAGAGCTTGATGGAAAGTGCATATGATGGAAATGTCGAAGATGATGGTGAAGAGCTAGAGAAAGCCATGATACTTCTCACTCAACATTTTCAGAAGAAGTATCAAAATAGATCGGGATCGAACAATCTGAGATATACTTCGGGTTCAAGGAAATTTAATCAAGAGAGTGGTAGTGCAAAACCTTATGTCCCAAAATTCGATACTACCAATCAATCTGAGAAAAGGAAGGAAGATGAGAAAAAGGTAGTTACTTGCTTTAAATGTGGCAAAACGGGGCATATGGCTAGAGAATGCAAAATCAAAGTGGCTCGTGACTCATCTTATTACAAGAAGAAGTTGGAATTGGCCGAGAAGAAGGAGAATGGAACAACCTTGCTTGTTGAAGAAGAATACTTTTTGGATTATTCTGATGATGAAACCCAGAATGAGGAAACGGCCGATTTGTGCTTTATTGGAGATGATGCAAGTGATGATGAGGTGGATGATCAAGAGAGCTCAAGCGATGAATCTGAGGTACCTTCTAAGTTTGATTATGACTTTCTTTCAAAACTTCGTTTCTGAAAAAGAAATTAATAATGATCAATCAAAATCAATTAAAAAGCTTAATGTAAATCTTGAAGATGAAAAGATGATTTTGGTTGACACAAAAGATAAAATGCAAAAGAAAATAGAAGAATTAGAAGGACCCAAATCTATATGGGTACCTAAATCTATTTGATGTGCTTACTTGCAGCCAAGTCGTTTGTGGTATCTTGATTCTGGATGCACCAAACATATGACTGGCAATAAGTCTTTATTATCTAACTTTAAAGAAAAGTCATGTGGACGTGTCAAGTTTGGTAATTGCGCAACATCACCCATTCTTGGATATGGAGATCTCGTTCAAGGAAATATCATAGTGAAAAGAGTGAGCTATGTTGAAGGTCTAAGCCACAATTTATTCAGCATTGGACAGTTTTGCGACAAAGAATTAGAAGTCAGCTTCAAGTCCAAAAGAGTTGTTGTGAAGAATGACAACGGAAAAGAGTTATTAGTTGGAAAAAGGAAATCCAATTTATACACCATCGATTTCTCAACTATTAACACCCCCTCAAATATTTGTCTTTTGTCAAAAGCAACAACACAACAAAGCTGGCTATGGCATAGAACACTGGCTCATCTCAACTTTCGATACATGGATAAGTTAGCCAAAAGTGAATTGGTTCGAGGTCTTCCATCACTGAGATTTCAAAAAGATCATCTCTGTGAAGATTGTGAAAAGGGCAAAATGAAGAAAGTTCCTCACAAGCCAAAACCTGATTTTTGCACGAAGGATATTCTTGATATTTTACATGTCAATTTGTGTGGGCCAATGAAGACTAAAAGTATTGGGAAGAAAAGGTACGTGTTGGTGGTGGTTGATGATTACTCACGATATACTTGGGTGAAGTTTCTGAAGTCAAAAGATGAAACTCCAACAATCCTTATCAATCTCATCAAGACCATTCAGACTAATAAGCAAAAGGCAGTGAAAGTCGTCAGATCCGACAACGGTACTGAATTCAAGAATAGTGTTCTACAAGCTTTCTATGAAGAAAATGGTATTACTCAACAGTTTTCTGCCGCAAGAACCCCTGAACAGAACGGTATTATGGAGAGACGAAACAGAACCTTGGTTGAAGCTGCTCGTACTATGCTTGCTTATTCCGGTCTTCCTTTATCTCATTGGGCTGAGGCAGTGTCTACAGCATGTCACACACAAAACAGGTCTATCCTTCATCGACGATTCAACAAAACTCCTTATGAGCTTATGAATGGCATCAAACCAAATGTCAAATATTTCCGAGCTTTTGGATGCAAATGTTTTGTGTTGAATGATCGGGAAAATCTGAACAAGTTCAGTCCGAAAGCAGATGAAGGAATTTTTCTTGGTTATGCTCTTACTTCAGCCGCATACAGAGTGTATCTAACTTCAGCTAGAAAGGTGGTGGAAAGCGTAAATGTCAAATTTGATGAATCTGAAGAGATGGTTTCCGGCCAAACAGGACCAGAACCCGATTTAACAGGAATTTTAGCTTCTGGACAAATCGGTTCAGAACCTATTCCACAACCAACAACTCAGGATCCGAATTTGATTTCTAATACACTTTCTGATCTTGATTTGTTATTTGAGTATTTTTATAATGATGTGCCTTCTACTAATATTGATGTTATTTCTAATGTGTCAAATCAGGAAACTGTGAATGCATCTACTTCTAATTCTGATGCAACTAACTTTGTCAATGATGTAGTTCCAGTCGTTCCTGAACACGAGGCAACTGAAGATCAAACAGTGGTTTCTGAAGAACCACAAGTGATATCTAAAATCGTGGATCCGATGATAATCGATGAAATGAATTCATCTCAGATTCAAGAAGAAACTGAAGTTGTTCAACCTAATGAGGAAGTAAACCAAAATCCGATTGTTAATCAACCGTCAGTTCCAGAATCTGAATCTGAGAGTGTCGTTGAATTATCTCCTCCAACTCCAGAAGTGATACCTGTTTCTTCAAGTGAAGCAGAAATACCTGAACCTCCTTCTCAAGTTTTGGAAAGTGTTCAAGAGACGGTTGATCCCCTCCCTCACACAGCAAAATGGACACATGCACATCCAATTCATCAAATCATTGGTGATCCATCTTCATGTGTTTCTACAAGATCCAAGTCCGCGACTCCAAATGAATGCTTATTCGCTTGTTTTTTAAGCAATGTTGAACCATCGAAGGTATCTGAAGCATTGAATGATCCGGATTGGATTATTGCCATGCAGGAAGAATTAAATCAGTTTGAAGCATTGAAGGTGTGGAGACTTGTTCCAAGGCCTAAAGGAAAAAGCATAATCGGCACTAAGTGGATTTTCAAGAACAAAAAGGATAAAGATGGTATTGTTGTGAGAAATAAAGCTCGTTTGGTAGCGAAGGGTTATTGACAACAAGAAGGTATAGATTATGATGAGACATACGCGTCGGTTGCAAGATTAGAAGCTATCAGAATGTTTCTTGCTTTTGCAGCTTATCGAGACTTTACCGTATATCAGATGGATGTCAAGACAGCTTTTCTGTACGGGGGACTTAAAGAAGAAGTTTATGTATCTCAACCAGAGGGGTTTATTAATCAAGATAAACCTGATTTTGTGTATTGTCTTGATAAGGCCTTGTATGGTCTGAAACAAGCACCGCGCGCGTGGTACGACGAATTGTCAACCTTTTTGCTAGAATCTGGATTTATCAAGGGAGCTATTGACACAACTTTATTCATTTATCATGAAAATCATGATATCTGCTTAGTACAAATTTATGTAGATGACATTATTTTTGGTGCTACTAACAAATCTTTGAGTACATGGTTTTCTGATCTCATAACTTCCAGGTTTAAAATGAGCATGATGGGGGAAATTAATTTCTTCCTTGGACTTCAAGTTAAGCAATTACCTGATGGAATATTTATCAACCAGTCAAAGTATGTCTTTGATATTTTGAAGAAATTCAAAATGGATAAGAGCACTACAATTCGCACTCCGATGGCTCATGGTGCAAAGCTTGGTCTAGATCCAGATGGCAAAGAAGTTGATGTTCGAGAATACCGAGGGGTGATTGGATCGTTAATGTACTTAACATCTAGTAGGCCAGACATCATGTTCTCTACATGTTTGTGTGCCAGATTTCAAGCAAAACCCAAAGAATCTCATCGGATGGCAGTCAAGCGAATTTTCAGATATCTGAAAGGAACTCCATATTTAGGTTTGTGGTATCCAAAGAATTCAGATTATAAACTAACTTCTTATTCTGATACAGATTATGGTGGAAGTCAACTGGACCGGAAAAGTACATCGGGTCATGTACAATTTCTAGGAGATAGGCTGATTAGTTGGGCGTCAAAGAAACAGAACTGTGTGTCAATTTCAATGGCTGAAGCTGAATACGTGGCCGCCGCCAGTTGCTGTTCTCAGGTTCTTTGGATGAAGACACAGTTACAAGATTATGGATTGTTGTACAAGACCATACGGATCTATTGTGATAGCAAATCAGCAATCGCCATCTCAGTGAATCCAGTCCAGCATACAAAGACTAAACACATCGACATGCGATATCATTTCATAAAACATCATGTGGAGAACGGTACAATCGAATTATATTTCGTACCTACTGACTATCAACTTGCCGATATTTTCACCAAAGCATTGGATGAAAAGCGTTTCAATTTTCTTTTATCAAAACTCGGCATGTTGAACTTGAAAATTTGAACCTTCACAAATTTAATTCAATGAAGTGAAAATATTTCTATTTTCATTCAATGAATAAAATGTGTGTCAAGGGTGATTTTACAAGTAGTTTTGTGATATCTGAGTTTTATTTGCTTCAACTTTCGCTTCTGAAATAAATCGAAAGGTCAGCAAAACATGAATGAAATTTTTGATATATGTGCAAAACTGTGTAAATCTAGACTTATATAGAATACGATGCTCACAAAGCCTATTTGTCAGAATGAAGAATGGAAATGAAAATATGAGGGAAGCACAAAGTTTTATAACCAAGTGATTGAGATGCAATAAAAAAATCATTAGGTTTGAAAGTTTGTGCCTGTGGCCTATCTGGTTTGGGAGATTAAGTCCCAAGGGGTACTCGATACCTAGCCCCTAAGATCAATTGGTCTGGGATTGAATGACCCAAATCCAGCTATAGAACCAGATAGAAAGCCATGTTCTACTGGTACAGATGGGATTAGGATATATCGATGTAGCCTTTCTGGTTTGGGAGAGTAAGTTCCAAGGGGTGCTTGACACCTAGCCCCTAAGACCAACTGGTATGGGATTGGCTGACCCAAATCCTGCTATAGAACCAGATAGAAAGTTACGTTTACGGTGTATCTTAGTCTTAATAAACCTTTTTGATAAAAAGATGCCAATGTGCACAAAATAAAAGATGCCAATGAGCACACATCTCTTAAATCTTGGGGAAATTACAATGTCGCGATAAACTTATAAATTTGTGGAAATTCTGATTTCAGTCATATAGTGTGAGTAAGAGCAAAGTATTCTTATAGGTTGCAGAAGTTCATTTTATTGTTGCTAATCATATTTCACATGCTAGCACACCAAATAGATTTAATAAGTGGTTGAAACTGAACAAATTGTAACTTGATATGCAAGCATGACTTGTTTCTGAATCCAAAAGCATGCATTTGATGTCATTTGTTTGAAAAACATGTCTACTTTCACTGAGTTGAATTTTATTTGTTCAGTGTTCAAACATTCTATAGTTAGTAGTTATGTTATATAATTTAATGTATTCCAGTTTCCATAACTGATGTTTTACGTGAAATGTTTCATACTGTGTTGTGTAGAGTTATACTGTGTGTGATTTTGAGGGGGAGCGATTTCAAAAGTTAAGCTAATTTTGAGGGGGAGAGAGTTCATGAGATATTATTTTGAAGGGAAGAAATATCATAGATTCTCTATTTGAGGGGGAGCACACTCTGCTGAATGGTACGTATCCGAAAATACAAAGATTGAGCAGGTATGGGTTTCTGAGATTTTCTTCAGGTAAGTTCTCCAAATGCGATTTTAATCTGAGGTTATCTAATGCATTTGTGTAGGGGGAGTGAAATGAATCTAAAATGAGAAAACATTTTTTTTAATTTTGCAAAAATGAATCTAAGTCTGATTTGCGCTACCCTTAGTGGCGCAAATCAAGATTTGCGCGACCTTAGGTGGCGCAAATCACTTTAATTCAGTGTTTTTGCAATTTAATTAAAAGTTGTTTTCTCTAAGGGTTTATAAGGGTTTTGACTTTATTTGACTCGTATTTCTTCTTTCAATTGCGATTTTCACTCTGACCTTTTCACGACCCATTTTCTCTGTCCTCAATTCAACAGTTGCAATTCAGTGTGTTCATCGATCCAGGTAAGTTTTTCGACCCTTTCTTCTTTGTTAGAACATTTCTTTGTGCTCGATTTCATACTCTATTTCATACATTTCAATCGATTTGTGAAGTTTTATAGAACAGTGTTTGCGACTGTTCGTTTTGCTTTTACTATTCATCGATATTGGCTTTCTGATGAAATTAGGGTTAAAGTTTTGCATGTTTAGGATCGATTTTTAGTTAGAATGTGATTATATTTTGAATCGATGCCTTTAAACATCTCTGTTATGTCTATTTTTTGGATTTGATTTGGTCTGTCGAATATCGCGTTTTTCAAAAAAATCTGATTCAAGTGAGAATTGCGCCACTGTCTTTAGCGCAATTCCCACTTTGCGCCACAACTGGTAGCGAAATTCTCACTTTGCTCTAGTGCTTATGGCGAGTTTCTACTGGATTTTGTCTAACTTTGAATTGCGCCACTTCAGCTCGCGCATTTCTTGCATTGCGCCACAGACTATGGCGCATTTTAGACTTAGAATTTTTTTAATTTTTTTTATTTCACAATTTTTTTTTATTCTATTTTCTTTCATAGTGTTTCTTGCTTATGTTTTATACCTTGTTTGCCTATGTCTTAGGGGATACATGGATTCAAATGACAATCCAGATGATCAGGTTCACGAGGATGAGAATCAACCATCTGATCATGCTTTTCGAGATCGTCCTCTTCCTTCTGTTCCTTCTTCGGGTGCTGATTTGTCTGCCAGAAGGAGTTCTCCGGAAGATGTTTTCCCACGCGGAATGTATGTCTTGCCTTACAAGCCAAACAATCACTATGTCAATCTTGACAGAGTGGGAATCCATTCGATTATTCTTTCCATTCTTCGAGGTCATCCAATCAGTTATGCGTTAACGGCACGTCATGGAATTCCTGAAGTTTATCTGCAACAAGCCTGGCACTCGATCAGAAAGATAGATAATGCTTCACTACCTCGATTCTCAATTCAGATAGATCAGTTTGAGACTTTTCTGGATTATCGTCGTCTTCGTTTAATACTTCGTCTTCCAGAAGCTGATTCGAGACCGGGACGCACAGATTTTGATGATTATCCTCCGGAAGAAGAGATTTTAGCTAGGATTCGAGATTTAGGATATGTTGGCATTTTGACTATGGTTAGTCAATTCGAGAAGGCACGTCTTCCACCAGTCTGGTATGCATTGTGCTCAGTCATCAACAGATGTTTGACTTCCAAACATTCTGGTACAGATAATGCCAGTCTTCACTACTTACGTCTTTTTCATTCTATTATACATGATTTGCATGTGGATTATTCTCTTATCTTTTGGACCGAGTTGTGTGAACTTGTGTATTCTAAAGGCACGTTCAAGGAACGGAAGTTTATACCATTTATTCGGTTTATGGAGCTAATTGTCTGGAGCATGCTAAGGGTTCAAGCTCCTGATTTTGAAATGAGTTATATCAACAGGCAGAAACGTTCATTTGATCATTTTATGCCTATTCCACCGGAGCTTATTCAGACATATGCAGATCCAGAAGATGAAGAGGTTATTGAATACTGTGAAGAACATGGAATAGAACTTCAAGTGCAAGATGTTCAAGCAGAATCTGAACAAGAAGAACAACAACTTCAAAGTGAAGAAGATGATGTCTCAAGTAGTTCTGAAAGTGATGATGATGATGATGACGAAGCGGATGATGAAGATGTTGATGATGATGATAATGGTGGAAATGGTGGAGATATGGATTTTGGTGAATCTGTTTTTCGAGAATCTACAGTTGAGGTCACACATGTTTCTGGAACAAATTTATCGGAAGGTAATACGGTTGACACGACAGATACCGTTCCGATAAATACAAATGTGGCAAATTTTGAGGTAGATGAACTTGATCTTCGAGCTACTAGAGCATCTGATAGAAATATCACAGGTCAAGAAGCAATTATGACAGTTCAAGGATCGTCGGGCACAATGACACTTAATGAGCTATTGAAGACGATGAATGACCGGATGGATGCCGAAAAGAATGAGCATTTACTCAAAATGAAGGCGATGCTGAAGGGTAAAGGGAAAGTTTCAGATATTCCTGAGATTCCAGTTGATATTCCGTTTAGACGACCGACGGGTGTTATTATTCGGGAGCCTTCAAGTCGACCAGTTTCTCAACCGCCAACTCAACCGCCAATTCAGTCTTCAGTTCAAGCTCCACCTACATCGCAACAGGGTATTCAGGATATTCCGATTTCAGAACTTTCTGATATGCTCTACGCGCGATTATTATCTATGTCTTCTCTGGAGCATCAAGATAAAGATCTTCTTTCTCTGCTTCGAAATTTTCAACCAACTCCGCCTCCGCCTTCTACTCCTACTCCGACACCAGTTTCTGATCCTCGCGTATCTACATTGGTGAATGAGTTCCAATCTTTCAGAACTGAGGTTAAAGATGGTTTTTGTTGGTCCTGAAGGCCTATACAAGTTTGTAGAAGGGGGGGGGTTGAATACAAACACGCAGATTTTACTTTTCTAAATTGTTTATTGATAAATCATTAACAATTTACAGCTTGTTGCGGAAACAAGATTAAGGATAAACCTAAATCTAAACAAGTTGGAACACTAAGGTTTCTTGCACTAAGATAGATAAGGAAATTACTAATAATAACCTATCTGAGATAAGAGATTTGAACTTGTCCAGAGTTAGCAAGTTACTTCAAAAGAAGTGAGTTCATCTCTTTATATACTGCATGCATTTAATGCAAGTCAGTATATACTTTACACGTGTCATCGGCTGGTTGGTTGTATGTCATTGACTTTTGTTGACAACCTTAGTAGCCGTAAGGATGAACAGTGTAGTATCAGAGTGGTTGTACGATTTCAGATTTTCGGAGGTTCTTTTCTGACATTTCGTACGGAGGCGTGCAAGGGTGGTTAAGACAAAAGTACTTTGTACGGAGGACTTCATGATCAGCTTTCGTTGATTTAGCGATTATCATTTACTATTCAGCAGATGATAAAGTTCAGCGATAGCTGAAGTCTTGTACTTGATACTTCACGTTGAGTGGACAAATCTGAGTCTTCGCTGATCCGCATCAGTTCATTAGGAGACTTGTCGCTGGTTCTTGAGCTTGATCTTCGACTTCAGCGTAGAACCTTTGTTGACGTGAAACTTGTCTTCAGGGATCATAAGTAAACAACTAACTTATCAGCGATCATCATAATGACTGAACAGACTCAGCATTAATGGTGAACAGTTTCGCTGAATGTTTAATCTAAACAACAAGAGTTCCTATCAGCGGTACTGTAAGATCTTAGTACTTATCAGCGATAGTGAAACTCTGATACATATTGTTTACTTACAATTTTCACTAAGTATAAGAAAGGGTCATTATCAAATCACTGAGGGTTTGGATCAACAATCTCCCCCTATTTGATTATGACATAGCAACAAAGAAAATTGCTATTTAATGAAAACATAAGGATAAAAAGAACTCATAAAATATTTGTCCCTTTTACTGTTTTCTGGGATCTTTTCAGTACTGATGGAGTAAAGTACATTCGCTGAAATCTTTCTTTAAAACTTTGAATCAGGTTACAAAGAGAAATGGAAAGATTACAAGTACGAGCGAAATAAATTACAAGTACAAAAGGATAACTGATAAAATAGATGAAAGAGGCGATTTTATCAGCTTACAGAGGTTCTTCCTTAATGAGAAGTTCATCAAGGGTCTTTTCAGTGGGGATCATCCAGTCAGGAACCGTTACACCTCGTTTTCTTTTGTTCAGCGCTTCTTCAAAAATTAAAGGTTTTAGGTGTCGTGCCTGAATGTCTTTTCTGAAGTCACACCAGTAGATGAGATCTCTGAGCTGTTCGATTGGAGTGATTGGAAGCTCAGCGATCCGTTGAAAACATTTACGTCCGTCGTAGTCGAGAAAGAATATTCCATAAGGATTACTGATGACTTTACCAGGGACGAAAAGTTCACATGGTGGCAAAGAAATGTCAAGGGCAGATAGATCAGGGTCAGGACCAAGAACTTCAGCGCGAGAGAAACCAATTCCAGTTTCATTTCGTATGACAGGACCTGAGTTTGAATCTTGACGTTTCTTCTTTGGAGAGGCCCTTTTTCTTTTCAGCTTAAGATCAGGAAGAGGAGGAATGTCCACACAAGAAGATATCAAGTCGATCTGTCTGTTTATCAGCTTTTCGAAATGATCCTTGTACTTAGATTGTGACGATTGGATAGCTAACCTCATCTCCAGCCATTCAGAGAGACCATACCTTTTTACAGTGTCAGCACGAAAGGTTTCAGTTTGGCCATTTTCTCTGAAAAGTTTGATGTCAACAATAGGTACTCCGATAGAGGTTCTTCCAGAGATGAATACCTTGTTGATCTTCGCTGGACGATATCTGAAGTGTATTTTCTCTTTACACCAGATCAGGGTGGTCTGAGAAACTTCAGTTTTCTTTTCCACGATCTTCTGGGCTTCTTCCCAAAGCTTTCGTTGGATTTGAATGGGAACACGTTTCAGCTTGGGGTCTTTGACAGATTTTTGAGTAAGCTTGATGGCGTATTCTCTGTCTTTTTCTTCAGCTTCCTTTCTTTCAGCGATTAGGCGTTCAGCTCTGAGGTGTTCCTTGTATTCAGCTTTTGAGATTCTAAACTTTGGAGGAACTGAAGGAAGTTGATCACGCCTTAGAATGATTCGCTGATCCTCGAATCGCTTTATTATTTCCTCTCTTTTCTTTTGTTCCTCTTCACATAGCTTTTGAGGAGCTAAGGAAGGTCTGCGTCTGTGAGAGAGAGTCTGTTCTTCAGGTTCATCAGTCTCAGAGATTAAATCCAAGACTGGGATTATTTCGTCAGCGGCAGCTGGTATTTTTGGTGAAGTCGCAAACTCTTCAGCGATATCCTCAAACAGGGGAGAGGACTAGCTGAAACACAACGATCTTACAAGTAAGAACTTGGGTAGAAACAAATAGAGAGAATTGGTTTAAGTGTATAGGCTTGGGTAGAGGAACTGATAGTGTATGATAGAGGAGGGATGGAGTAAGAGATGGTTAGTGTACCTGACAAACCGGCTTTTCAAGCAATATCGTCAGATTGTCATCTTCAGCGACGCTTTTGCCTTTGCCTTTCTCAGCTCCAGAGGCTGAGGGCTTTGTCTTTGTCCGCTCCCCTGTAGGTTCATTTATTGAGATTCCCTTAAGAGCTTTGATCCTTGGGGCAGGTTTGACGATAAAGAAATCATCGTCATCTTCGTCATCATCATCATCATTCCTTGGAGAGGAGGATGGTTCAGCATCAGAGATGTCGACGGCTTCATCATCTTCTGCTTCGGATTCTTCAGCTTCTTCGAGTTGCTCCCCCTCAGATACAGAGGCGAGCTTCTCGGTTCCCTCAGGGTTTTCATCTCCCTGAGGTCCAGCGGCTGCTTCCACTTCAATAGTCTTCTCACCCTCTTCAGCGAAGGTGAGGTCTTCGTTCTTCTCTCCCCTGATAGATTCATCATGGGAAAGGTCTTCAGCGCTCGGGTTTTCAGCGCTCTTCTCCCCCTCTTTTTCATGATGACTGGGGGAGGAATGGGTAGATTCAGCAGCATGGGTAGGTTCTCTGTCTTCTTGGCCAGAGAGACCTACGCGAACTTCAATCTTAGCTAATCTGTCTTCAAGGCCAGAAATAGCAGGATTGATCTTCTTCAGCTCTGTGCGATCCGCCGCTGTGAAGTTTTCAGTTTCAGGGACGGGTGCAGGAGCAGGAGCAGGAGTATTGGCTTTGTTCAGCAGCTGCTCGACCATTGTCTTTATCGAACTAACATCGGTCTTTACAGAGCCTAAGTCAGTTGTCAGAGTTTGGACATTTGTCTTCACATCAGACATATCTCCCTCGAGTGTCCCAACAGATGTCTTCAGCGTTGTTAGTTCGTCGGACACGGAGGAAACTGAGTTTTTGAGTGAGGTGTAGTCTGTGTAGATATCAACGAGTACCTTAGCGAAATCGCTGAGAGTCTTATCAACTTGCTTCAAGTCATCTGAGGAAGCCTTCTTCTCCACCACCGTTGTCAGCTTTAACAAATTTTCTCCAGCGGTGGTTACATCTGTAGAGTTGTTGGAGAGTGTGGTGGTGAGATCTGTCAGCTTTGTTTCCACGGACTTCAGAGAAGCGTTGATGTCTCCCAAATTAGGACCTGTAACACATAAGTACTTGTGAACAAAGGAAAGCTCAAAAGTTTCAGGTTTAGTTACAGTGTATATGGGTTGATTTGTACCTGCAGGAGGATTGACGAACTCGTCAAAGGTGGGGATTCCTGAAAAATGTTCCATATCTTCCTCAAAAGTTCGGTGAGGAATGATGATCTTTGCAGGTCCGGTCTTCATCATTCTTTGAGAAGCGTCAGCGGAGGCTTCTGGAATGATGGCATCTCCAGATTTCTTTGGAGGAGAGTCCAAGTGGGTAGAGGGAGAAGCGAAGGATAAGAATTGGGTTCGGGTACTGAGTTCAGCGTTGGATTCGCTGAAAAACACTTCATCAGTCTTTGGAGAGACTGAAGGAGGTTGGGTATGTTCCAAGTTTCTAACCTCAGCGTTTAGGGACGCTGAAGCCAGGATTGAAGGGATGGTTTGAATTGGTGTGGCAGAGCGTACCACAGAACTTTCCTTCAGCTCTGCAGAAAGAGCTGAGGAGTCTTCAGCAAGAGATTGCTGGGGTTGCTCCTTGGTTTTCTTGATCCTTTTGGAACCAAGTTGGATTGAAGAGTGTTTCCTTTTCTTAGAAGGAGAGGATTGTGTGGCCGGGGTATCAGCGATGGGTATGGTCGCTGAAGGAGCCACAGAAGTCGAAGAAGTAGGGTTGAGAAGAGTAAGAAGGGTAGAAAGACGTACCTCATTGTCGACAGGTTTAAAATCGAGCACCTTAGGGCCAACCTGAGAGAGTTTCAGGTCACCCTCTTTCGGGTAGCTGTCCTTCAGGCCATATTGAAAGATGGCACTGATGAATCTTGGGTATGGAACCCATGCAGGTCTGTCAGCAGCAGAATCTACTCTTTGTACTAGGTCATCATAAATGATAGATGCCCAGTCAATATGTAGACCTTTCAGCAGTGCGTATCCCATAGCCTGCTGAGGTTGATCGGCTTGATCAGAGGAGCCGGTCTTCGCTGTCATGCAGCTGATCAGGTGTGCGAAGATGAAATTCATCTCGCTGGGCATTTTGGACTTCTTTATCAGCGTCAGCTTCTTCTCGGGCTTCTTGTCCCTTCCAGTTTCCCAGATATAACCCATTGCGTCGAGGAAAGCAATGATTTCTTTTCTGTCATCATGCTTCTTATGGTCAGGGAATGGAACAAACGGTTTTTCTTTGGTAGCATTGGGAAAGTTTAGAGCTTTTCGAATGATTGCGGGGGTTATCTTAATTGTGCCATACTCAGTATCGCTGAGTATGCAATCGATGGTTTTGGATGCATCTTTGGCGGAGGGTAGCTGAGTGTGTCTGGCAGAGTACCAGAACTGGGATAGTAGTAGCTGACTTGCAGGAGGTGTGATGGTCAGGGCTGTTGAAATGCAGCAGTTTTTCAGGAAATTCACAACATCATCCAGATGTGTGACTTGCTTTCGAGGAGGAAACTCGAGAAGCACAGAGACGTTGTTGACCTTGGTCCAATCTAGTTGATCCAGCGTGAACTTAACCTGAGGGGCTTTGATGATTTCCACTTCCTCAGAGTCAGTGGATAAGTTCTCAGCAGGGGCATGAGTCTTGGAAGTTGCCATTTCTCTGTATTATCAGTTCAACCAAAGATGTTTAACAAATAAGAATTATCTTAATGTGGAAAGAAGTTTCCATTTAAGATGTTTCGAATTTTATCCATTTCATTCAGACAAAAATGTCTTAATGAAGATTAGGGTTTCTCTTGATTTTTGACAGAAATGTAAAACCCATTGAATCTTGTTATCTAGTTTTCTATGAAGAAATTAGATTCTGGAAACGAATGAAGAACAAGTTTAAGATTTTAGCATTTAAACTTGAAGAACAACCATGAAATGGTTGTGTTCATAAAACCATGAAAGAAATGATTTCATTTTACAAAGTTCTTTTGTTTGATCTTGTTAAAACAATGAGAAGATCAGAAACAAGTTATACGCATTTGGTAATAAATAAGAACATATTAACCTTGATGTTTGATGAAGAAGATGATGAACAGTTCTTGAGGTTTTTGAGAGCACAAATGCAACAGAGGATTCTTTCTTGCGGAGGAAGATTTGATCGCGTAAAAAACAAATATAAACCAAGAGTTTGTTTATATAGAGATTTTAGAAAGAGAAAATCTTTGAGCGGGAAAAGATTTTCATCATGACACGGACACGTGTTTGCATTTGATTGGCGAAAGAACGTAACGTGCAAACGTGTGTCAGAAAGAAGAACGTGCCGGGGTTTATCCGTTGCAATGACGTCACAACTGTCCTTTCATATTCTTGGTTGTCTCTGAGGTTTTGAAAAACTCAGGGACTCTTTGAAAACATTAAGCACTGAATAGAAATATCAGTGAAGGTTTTAAGAAATTTCAAAAAGTCGCTGTTAAGGAAGAGATATTCAGCGATGCAATTTATTTTGAAATCTTGCATTTACATTGCGATATGTCAGAGAGAGAAAACATACCTTGATATCAGCGAATCAAGTTTATTCAGAGAGAAGATGAAAAAATGGATTATATAAGTTGATTTTATCCTATCGCTGATCAATGTGAATCGCTGAGGATTTTATCCTTCAAAGTTCAGCATTCCAAGCTCGCTGATGAGAAAGTTGAATCTTGTCTCATCAAGAGGTTTGGTAAACAGATCAGCTAACTGATAATCAGTTGGAATAAAATGAAGTTCTATATCACCATTCATCACATGATCTCTGATAAAATGATATCTGATTTCGATGTGTTTTGTCTTTGAGTGTAGCACTGGGTTGTTGGCTATAGCGATGGCACTTGTGCTGTCGCAATAGATTGGAATTTTGGAGAGCTGAAGATCATAGTCTAGTAGCTGATTTCTCATCCACAAGACCTGAGAGCAGCAGCTTCCAGCGGCTACATATTCAGCTTCAGCTGTTGAAGTGGACACTGAGTTTTGCTTTTTACTTGTCCAACTTACCAGCTTTCCACCCAGGAGCTGACATCCTCCTGTGGTGCTTTTTCTATCCATTTTGCAACCTGCAAAATCACTGTCTGAATAGGCGGTTAGATCGAATCCTGAGTCTTTGGGATACCAAAGGCCTAGATTCGCTGTACCCTTAAGATATCGAAAGATTCGCTTTACAACTTTCATATGAGATATCTTAGGTTCAGCTTGATATCGTGCACACAGACATGTTGCAAACATAATATCGGGTCGGCTAGCTGTAAGATACAATAGTGAGCCGATCATCCCACGGTACAACGTAACATTGACAGGAACACCCTTTGTGTCCTTATCAAGTGTCAGCGGTGGTGCCATAGGGGTTTTCATAGCTGAACTTTCAGTTAAGTCGAATTTCTTCAGCATATCTTTAACATATTTTCCCTTATTTATAAAAGTTCCTTTTTCAGTTTGCTTAATCTGAAGACCAAGGAAATATGTTAGTTCACCCATCATGCTCATTTTATACTCATCTTTCATTCTATCAGCGAAACGAGTACAAAGCTCAGGGTTAGTAGAACCAAATATAATGTCATCAACATATATTTGAACTAAAATGATATGACCTTTCACTTTTCTAAAAAATAGAGTTTTGTCAATCTTACCTCTCTCAAATTGTTCAATATGGAGATAAGTAGAGAGAGTATCATACCATGCACGAGGAGCTTGCTTTAAGCCATAAAGTGCCTTGTCCAGTTTATAAACATAACCTGGACGCTTAGGATCTGAGAGTCCTGGAGGTTGTTCCACATAAACTTCTTCATTCAGCTTTCCATTCAGAAACGCTGACTTAACATCCATCTGATGTACAGTGAAGTTTTTGTGTACAGCATATGCTAAGAAAAGACCAATAGATTCAAGTCTTGCTACTGGAGCAAATGTTTCGTCATAATCTATGCCTTCCTCTTGTCTGTATCCCTGAGCAACAAGACGAGCTTTGTTGCGAGTTACAGTACCATGTTCGTCCAACTTGTTTCGATAGACCCATTTAGTGCCTATCACCGTTTTGTCAGTTGGTCTACGAACGAGTTTCCAAACTTTGTTTCTTTCGAATTCAGTCAGCTCTTCTTGCATAGCACTGACCCAGTTTGGATCTCTGAGGGCATCATCTATTTTCTTTGGTTCAGTTAGAGAAATAAAGTTAACAAATAAACAAATATTACCTGCACTTCTACGAGTCTGAATACCAGCGTTTGGATCACCAAGAATTTGATCGATTGGGTGATTTACAGTCCATCGCTGAGCCGGAGCATACGTCGCTGACTCAGTCTGAACTGGAGAAACTGAAGATGAGGCTTCAGCTACTTCTGGATTATCAGCTAAGAGAGGAATGTTTGCATTTGTCACTTCATTCACTGATTGCTGAGAAATAGATGGAATTTCTGAGACATTTGGATCAACTGCAGGTATAGTATTTATAGGAACAGCTGAGACCCAAGATGTTTCAGCTTCACTATTCTGCATATCTGGAATGATAGTAGGACCATCATTTTCTACGGTGTGAGCATGAGGAGTGGGAACTTCTTCTGAATCACCAAGATGAGAAAACATCCATTGATTCAGTTCTTCAGTATCAGCGGACGGTTTAGAGTTCGCTGAACGGGATTCGTCAAACGTGACGTGAATAGTTTCTTCTACAGTTTGTCTTCTACGGTTGAAGACTCTGAAGGCTTTGGAGACTGAGGAGTATCCAAGAAAGATTCCATCATCAGCCTTAGGATCAAACTTTCCAAGGGCATCTCTGTTGTTCAGTATGAAACACTGACATCCAAAGATGTGAAGAAAGCTGATTGAAGGCTTTCTCCCATGAAAGAGTTCATAGGCTGTCTTTTTGAATCTTTTAATTATCAGCGACCTGTTTTGCGTAAAACAAGCAGTGTTGACAGCTTCTGCCCAAAACTGAGTAGGCAGGTGAGAATCGCTGAGCATTGAACGTGCAGCTTCAATAATTGTTCTATTTCTTCTTTCAGCGACTCCATTTTGTTGCGGTGTTCTCACTGACGAAAAGTTGTGAGAAATACCCTTACTCTCAAAGAAGGAATCAAGAGAACTGTTTTTGAATTCAGTCCCATGATCACTCCTTATTGAGCGAACGGTCAGATTGTTCAGGGTTTCCATCTTCCGAACAAAGGTGATGAGTTCTTCAGGGGTGTCACTCTTAGAACGGAGAAACATTACCCAAGTGAAGCGAGAGAATTCATCAACTATGACCAGCGTATATTTCTTTCCCGCGATGGATTGTTTGTTAACAGGGCCAAACAAATCCATATGGAGTAGTTGTAGAGGAGATGACACTGAGGAGACTTGCTTTGACTTGAAGCTTGCCTTGGTCTGCTTCCCTTTTTCACACGCTGAACATAAAGACTCTTTGGCGTATGAATGCTGAGGTAGACCAGTAACTAACTCTTTGGAGGAAAGAGTATTTAGTGTCTTGAAATTTAGATGCGAGAGCCTCTTGTGCCATAGCCAGTTAACATCAGAAGATGCCTTTGAGAAGAAACAGGAGTTCTCAGTGGTTGTTGAGTCCATGTTTATTACATAAACATTTTCCAAACGATAACCGTTGAGAGCTATCTTCTCCTTTTTGTCAGTGACAAAGCAGGATTCCTTAGTGAAAATCACTTTGTTATCCATGTCGCAGAGCTGACTGATGCTTAGAAGATTATGCTTCAGACCTTCAACATATGCGACTCTTCTGAAGGAGGTTGTACCATTTGAAAGTACACCATACCCTCGGGTATGTCCTTTTCCATTTCCACCGAAAGTCACAGAGGGACCTTTCTCTTCCTTGTATTCAGCGAGCAGGCTTTTCTTACCAGTCATGTGTCTAGAGCATCCGCTATCGAGATACCAGATACCCTTCTTAACCTGCAATACAAAGGAAGATTAGTTTTTCTTAGGTACCCACTTAACCATGTATACACGTTTGTCAGTGGAAGTAGTTGGAATGGAAGGTTCAGCAGTCTTCGCAACATTTGAAGATTCAGCTTTGTCTTTCTTCACTTTGGTTAATTTCTTAACCTCAGTGGTAGAATTCACCTTGACCTGATTTGCACCAGGGTTGGTCTTCTTTGCCTTGGGGGCAATCTTCACCTTAGCTATCTTTTCAGCTTTGGCGGCTGTGGGGCACTTACTAGCAATATGATCAGTGAGTCCACAGTGATAACATTTCCTATAGCTAAAAGTAGTTCTAGGACCACTTGTATGCTGAGCTTTTAATTTAGAATTGGAAGTGCCAGCACCAAGTAGACTATTGGCTTTAGAAATGGGATGAACATTCAGTTCTTCAGATTTCTTACCAAGGACATCCAATCTGAGTCTAGGAGTAGATCGCTGAATAGATCCAGAGATCAGCTTCCTTGATCCAGAGGGATGTGTCACTGAGGCTTTAGAAGCATTCAGCTTTGGTACTAAAGTACCCTTCTGAGGATTTTGATAAATAACAATTCCTTTACCTTTGTCTTTAGAGACAGATGTAGATTTTGAATAAACCATTTTCTCCTTGCCTTTTGAGGAGGTAGGAGTTTCCTCAGGGATTGGTGTAATGGACGAGGAGCACTGAGAAGATGAAGTATCAGCGACTGAGGATACGAACGTTCCAAATTTAAGCATTGAACGCTCAGTGGTTGGTTTTGAAGTTTCATGTTTGTAACCCAAACAACGTTTATCACTCAGTGGAATTTGAGACTTTATTATCTCAGTGATCTTTGTTGAGGAATTACACCATCCTTCAACAGTAGCTTTTTCAGCTTTTAATGCAGCGATAGCTTCTGCTCGTTCGATTTTGACTAGCTGATTTAAATATACTTGATCTTTAAAGTCTTCTTCAATTTTAGAAAGATTTTCTATTTGAAGATGACAGTGTTTAAGCTTTTCAGCGAGATCAAGGTTTTGGTTTTCAACCATAGTTTTGCCGTTCATGGCTTCGCATAAACTTCTAGTCAAGAGATCGGTCTTACGGAGACTATCAGTTTCATCAATATTTGCAATATTGGTAAAGAAAGAAGGTGATACCTGAATAGCAGAGGTTGAAGTGGAGGAAATGTCTGAACTTTCTTCCTCTTCTTCAATCTTGGCCATGAGACATTGATTTGCTTCATCATCTTCAGAATCAGATGATGATGCTTCTTCATCAGAAGCAGCCCAATCATAGTCAGCTGACAGTGCTTTGAATACACCGATAGACGTGTGATAATTAAACCTCAACGCAAGTATACATCGAGATCTAATGTCGTCTTTTCAAGTAATAAAGTGGTAAAATACCAGATATCGTTCCCACGGATATTGGAGTAAAAGCGCAATAAAAGTCTAATAAAAGAAATGATTTCCAAGGATCAATTCGAAGATAATATTTTTAGTTGGTTTTGGATTATCGCAGATTATATAAAACAGATAAATAAAGAAAGCAAGCAAGGGTGTAAGACGTTGGGGTGAAGCTTAATTATAAATTCCAGCAAACCAATGCTATGTCAATGCTACAACATTGGTTCCTCAATACTTAAATTCACCATCTATTTGATAGGATGCCCTTCCGGATCTTCAACATTATATTATTAATCTAGCTTTCAACAACCCATTCCTGGTGATGTATCAGGACTATTAATAATAAAATGATGCCTTTCAAATATATGGATAAACAAATTACTTTGTTAAAAATCACTCTTCCAAGTTGATCCCATATCTGTTAAGTTGACGTGTCTGAGTGGTCCATTCCTGATACGCACTCTACACTTTTACCATCATCACGATGACCAACTTATCGGGCAAAATCAACCCAGAAAAGACAGAGGCGACAAATTCCTTTGTCGGCAGCTCTTCCAAGTCTTACTTTCTTTGTCATTCGGATTGACGTGCATATCAATGGCTCATTCCTGATGCCTTGGCACTTTAACACTTTCAAAGTGATCAAAACGTCACGAAGTAAACTTATCTTTATAAAACTTAACATGAAATGGTGAACATCATTATTGAGAAATAATGTCCACTATTCTTTATAATTAAAACTCCACCCTTTAATCTCACACCCAAGCTATAAAACTTAACTACTCATACTTGAAATTAAATTGCAATAAATGTAAATTACCGAAATTAAATACATAATATAAATGACGTAAAAGTAAATGACAAGAATGTAAAGAACAAGAATTTAAAGTGATAAAGAAGTGCAGCAATGTTGTCACCAATGCTGCAGCAACTCATGCACATGAACAAGAAAAAGAAGAACAAGATGAAGAAGAGAACTTGCATAAAATTAAATAAAGCAATAAAGTGATTCAAAATCAGTTTTTGAACTGATTTCTCCTCTCTAAAACAAAGCTAGAACACTCCTATTTATACACAAATGGAGTGAAGACAAGGCCATACCAAAACACAACAACTACTACTATTAATGTACCATACATGCACTATTCATGGTACTAAATACTATGCTAAGGAGATGTCAATTGTACTAAGGATATTACAACACTCCAAGTCTATTTTAGGATGTAACCAAGGCATTGAAATTCAGATTGCATGCTGCTGTCTTTCCCAAAAATTTCGCATTTCCAGCTTTGTTCTTCATCTCGTTGCCATCAGTCCTGGATGCTGCAGCATTGAAGTAGCATTGCCTGCAGTTTTCTTTATTTTTAGCCATTCTACTTAGTAAAACAAGTAAAATCCATCACTTAGCTCCATGATTAATAAAGATACAAATAAAAGAATAAAATGACACAAAAGTTGGGATAAAACAAAATATTATATGTAAAAATATAAGAAAAAGACACAATATGCATTAAATAAATAATGCATATCACACACTCAAATTTAAAGTGTTGTTTGTCCCCAAACAACTAAAAGACAAAAAAGAAATAGACTCAATTTTGAAATTTTCTTGCAAAATTTTGGCATTAAGTGCACACACATAATGTATAACATACCCCATGGAATTCATAGTCTTTCATAAATCTTTAATCATTCATTTAAAGCCTAAGTGTGTGTGTGGATCATAAGCTAGCACCAATCTTCCTTTTGTTAAACTCAACACATCCTACATTTAGAATCAATAGGGCTTTTGGGGTCACTCTTTGGCATATCTTTTCTCACCAAGCCTTTTCTCTCAACAAAAATTTTCAAATTTTGGCACTTTGTGCTCTTTTCTTGTTGACTTTTTATACCTTGCCCCTATGGGACATTTTTGGTATATTTTTGCATCATCTATATCATATTAGAGCTTTGCTCTTTTGAGTGATCTTTAAATGCTTAAGGTGTAACCTTTCCACCCTCAAATTTATCTTTTACAATGTCCTCATTGTAACATTGACGTTCATAGGTGTATAAAGGCTACAAGTGGCTATTGGAAATTGAAAAGATGGCCTAGATCATTCTCTAAATGTATATAGGGTGTGTGAGTCAAGTTGTGTCCCAAGAAGAAATTTGCTAGTTCTAACAAGAACACAAAACTTAGGTAAATTAGTGATAAAAAATTATTAGGACTATGAACAAAAAACACGATATGATTTTATGTGTAATCTTGCAAAAGAAAAGTAACCTAAAAATTGTAAAACTATCCCAGACACAAAATAAAACAAAACATGGAGACTAAGGTAAATGATTTGAACCTGCCCTACTCCATAGGAGTAGGTTGTGAACCAAGTGGTTGGAATGAATGTTTCGGCACAAGAATCCACATTTTCTTCTTTTAACAAGGTGTTCTTCTTTTTCAACAACCGGATTTCTTGTTGACAACTTATTAAGGAGTGGTGGAATTTGCTGGAGCACATCAGTATGCTCCTCAGCCCAAACGGTTCTCACCAACTTAAATTGGTGTTTCTCTTTCCACTTATGTTTATACACGTTTCTCATCACGTGTTTCTCTCTTTGATCATGGCACAAGATTTTAATGGAACAAATGGGGGAACAGGTCATCCCCCAAAGATTTTTCCACACCACCACACCAACAATCGAACTTGATTTTATGAAGTTTCCTGAGTCCATGGATTGATTATCACGTCCCTTTTCAAAAACAACTTGAAAATTTTCTGCGCAACTTTGCTGCACGAATGCTGCAGCATCCGCAACAATATGTTTTTCCTGCGCAGATTCAAAGTAGGGGTTAATGACAATTTTGGCATTGTGTTTCACCTCTTCACTATTTTTAAGTGAAGAGGGATTGATTAAATGCTCAGGTTCTTCCTCGTAACTCTCCATCTCTTGACTATTTTCCAAAGTATTGACCTCATCCTCATCCTTACCAATACATTCAAAATTTTCAATCTCACTTGGTATAGGAATTTGGTTTTGTCTAATGATCTCTTGAACATATGTTGTAATATTGGCAACAGATGTTTCCATTCTTTGCATATGCTCATTCACGAAAGTTTCAAAAGATTTGAAGTTTTCGATTAGTTCTAAAGAGGGTGTAGGGGGTAAAAATGAGTTGTTAAAGTCATCCCCTTGAAAACTCTCAGAAAAAGCAACTTGTTCCTCCCAAAATTGGTCAAAAGTATTTGCGTACGTGTTACTCCAATCTTGGTAGGATGGTGTTGGTGATGTGAAAGTGCCATGATCTTGACCATTTAAAAACAAATTAGGATGATCCTCCCATGATTGAGTATAATCATTGAAGTGTGAGGTATCCCAATTACTATCTTCCATGAAATAATTGGATTCGGGGTTCGAAGGACAATAATATGTGAAATGATTTCCGCCACAAAAGTCACAGAAAACAGTTTCATATGGCTCAAACGAATATCCCATTGAATCCATATTCACAGAAAGATAAACTCAAAGATTTATTACTTGTGCACACATGGAGACGTATGACAAGCAACAAAGGTGGTAGAAAAATCAAATCTTTTAAAATACTTTTATAGACTTTTAGCGTGCCAATCCCCGGCAACGGCGCCAAAAACTTGACAGTGCTTTGAATACACCGATAGACGTGTGATAATTAAACCTCAACGCAAGTATACATCGAGATCTAATGTCGTCTTTTCAAGTAATAAAGTGGTAAAATACCAGATATCGTTCCCACAGAGATTGGAGTAAAAGCGCAATAAAAGTCTAATAAAAGAAATGATTTCCAAGGATCAATTCGAAGATAATATTTTTAGTTGGTTTTGGATTATCGCAGATTATATAAAACAGATAAATAAATAAAGCAAGCAAGGGTGTAAGACGTTGGGGTGAAGCTTAATTATAAATTCCAGCAAACCAATGCTATGTCAATGCTACAACATTGGTTCCTCAATACTTAAATTCACCATCTATTTGATAGGATGCCCTTCCGGATCTTCAACATTATATTATTAATCTAGCTTTCAACAACCCATTCCTGGTGATGTATCAGGACTATTAATAATAAAATGATGCCTTTCAAATATATGGATAAACAAATTACTTTGTTAAAAATCACTCTTCCAAGTTGATCCCATATCTGTTAAGTTGACGTGTCTGAGTGGTCCATTCCTGATACGCACTCTACACTTTTACCATCATCACGATGACCAACTTATCGGGCAAAATCAACCCAGAAAAGACAGAGGCGACAAATTCCTTTGTCAGCAGCTCTTCCAAGTCTTACTTTCTTTGTCATTCAGATTGACGTGCATATCAATGGCTCATTCCTGATGCCTTGGCACTTTAACACTTTCAAAGTGATCAAAACGTCACGAAGTAAACTTATCTTTATAAAACTTAACATGAAATGGTGAACATCATTATTGAGAAATAATGTCCACTATTCTTTATAATTAAAACTCCACCCTTTAATCTCACACCCAAGCTATAAAACTTAACTACTCATACTTGAAATTAAATTGCAATAAATGTAAATTACCGAAATTAAATACATAATGTAAATGACGTAAAAGTAAATGACAAGAATGTAAAGAACAAGAATTTAAAGTGATAAAGAAGTGCAGCAATGTTGTCACCAATGCTGCAGCAACTCATGCACATGAACAAGAAAAAGAAGAACAAGATGAAGAAGAGAACTTGCATAAAATTAAATAAAGCAATAAAGTGATTCAAAATCAGTTTTTGAACTGATTTCTCCTCTCTAAAACAAAGCTAGAACACTCCTATTTATACACAAAGGGAGTGAAGACAAGGCCATACCAAAACACAACAACTACTACTATTAATGTACCATACATGCACTATTCATGGTACTAAATACTATGCTAAGGAGATGTCAATTGTACTAAGGATATTACAACACTCCAAGTCTATTTTAGGATGTAACCAAGGCATTGAAATTCAGATTGCATGCTGCTGTCTTTCCCAAAAATTTCGCATTTCCAGCTTTGTTCTTCATCTTGTTGCCATCAGTCCTGGATGCTGCAGCATTGAAGTAGCATTGTCTGCAGTTTTCTTTATTTTTAGCCATTCTACTTAGTAAAACAAGTAAAATCCATCACTTAGCTCCATGATTAATAAAGATACAAATAAGAGAATAAAATGACACAAAAGTTGGGATAAAACAAAATATTATATATAAAAATATAAGAAAAAGACACAATATGCATTAAATAAATAATGCATATCATCGGCCATCAGGCCTTTGCCTTTTTCTTAAAGCTTTTCAGCTTCGCATATTTTTCTTTCAGCTTTGAGTATTTGTCATCTTTATTCCTTGGAACAAAGGATTTCTTTGTAAAAGCTGAGGGTCTAGAAACTTTCTTAGACCTGCACTCGTTAGCGAAATGACCTGTCTTTTCGCAGTTGAAACAAGTAGCAGTAGCCTTATCAACAAAAGCTGATGATTTAGGCTTGTCAGTTATGGAAAGAGGTTTGTTCTTTCTAAACATTTTCTTCTTGGCGAATCTCCTGAACTTTTTAGTTAGGAGAGCCAAGGATTCATCATCATCTGAAGAATTAGAGTCTGATGACCTTTCAGAGTTACTTTCTAACTCAGTGATAGTGACCGAAGGTTGCTGAGTAGAAGGTTCCTCTGAGATTAAAGCAACAGGGGTGTTTTTGGAATCTTTAACAAGATTCTTCTTAAGATGGCTAGATTGCTCATGATTCAGCAATGTACCATATAAGGTTGAAAGGGTCATTGATTTAAGATCCTTTGACAGCTTGAGACACATGGAATAATTGTCCCAGCTTTCAGGTTAACATTCTAGAAACTTTGTCAGCACTTCAAAGTTAGAATATTCCTTACCAACAGTTTTCAGATCTATAATTAAACAATTAAAACGTTGGTGAACTTCAGAGAGAGTTTCATTCTTACCAGAAATGAAGCTTTCGTATTGTCTTACCAGGTTGATCTTTCTTGAGTCCTGGACTTCAGACGTTCCTTCATACTGAACACATAGTGTGTCCCACATGGCTTTTGATGTTTTCAGGTTCATGACGGAATGGTAGACTTCGTCAGGAAGGTCCATGGATAGTATGTATCTGGCTTTTGTATCTATAGCCACTTTCTTCTTATCTTCATCGGTCCACTGAAAGATTTCCTTAGGAATCAGCCTTTCTGGAATAGCAGGTCTATTCGCAGTGGCTGGAACTGCAGGGTCAATAGTTACAGGGATGAATGGACCATTCTCAAGATAGTAAGGCATAGTAGGATCTACACCTTCTAAGAAGAGTATCATCCTATTTTTCCATAAGTTGAAGTTATCTCTGGAAAATCTAGGGGGTTTTGCAAGAGAACCATTGTCTATATAATTTGTGTTTGTATTGGTGGCCATTTTCAGATAATAGCAAGGAAGAGAAATATCTTAGATTAGATCTTGTTTATGAGATTAAACAAATCTGCTCTGATACCACTTGTTGGTCCCGAAGGCCTATACAAGTTTGTAGAAGGTGGGGGGGGGTTGAATACAAACACACAGATTTTACTTTTCTAAATTGTTTATTGATAAATCATTAACAATTTACAGCTTGTTGCGGAAACAAGATTAAGGATAAACCTAAATCTAAACAAGTTGGAACACTAAGGTTTCTTGCACTAAGATAGATAAGGAAATTACTAATAATAACCTATCTGAGATAAGAGATTTGAACTTGTCCAGAGTTAGCAAGTTACTTCAAAAGAAGTGAGTTCATCTCTTTATATACTGCATGCATTTAATGCAAGTCAGTATATACTTTACACGTGTCATCGGCTGGTTGGTTGTATGTCATTGACTTTTGTTGACAACCTTAGTAGCCGTAAGGATGAACAGTGTAGTATCAGAGTGGTTGTACGATTTCAGATTTTCGGAGGTTCTTTTCTGACATTTCGTACGGAGGCGTGCAAGGGTGGTTAAGACAAAAGTACTTTGTACGGAGGACTTCATGATCAGCTTTCGTTGATTCAGCGATTATCATTTACTATTCAGCAGATGATAAAGTTCAGCGATAGCTGAAGTCTTGTACTTGATCCTTCACGTTGAGTGGACAAATCTGAGTCTTCGCTGATCCGCATCAGTTCATTAGGAGACTTGTCGCTGGTTCTTGAGCTTGATCTTCGACTTCAGCGTAGAACCTTTGTTGACGTGAAACTTGTTTTCAGGGATCATAAGTAAACAACAAACTTATCAGCGATCATCATAATGACTGAACAGACTCAGCATTAATGGTGAACAGTTTCGCTGAATGTTTAATCTAAACAACAAGAGTTCCTATCAGCGGTACTGTAAGATCTTAGTACTTATCAGCGATAGTGAAACTCTGATACATATTGTTTACTTACAATTTTCACTAAGTATAAGAAAAAGTCATTATCAAATCACTGAGGGTTTGGATCAACAGTTTTACTGAAATTCAGAAGGGTTTAAAGTTAATGACAGATGCCCTTTCTACGCTTTCTGAAATAGTGGCTTCACATGAAGAAACCTGCCAATCTGCTGCTGGTTCGTCTCTTAAGCATAGACATGACCAAGATGATCCGGGTCATCAAGCTCATGAGGGGGAGAATTCTAAGAGACGAAGAGTTGAAGAAAGTGTGAATGAAGAGACAACTGAAAATGTTATTGAAGAAAGGGTGAATGAGGAAAGGGCGAATGAGGAAAGAGATGAAGAAGTTGATCCGGGAAATCTAGTTGATGAGTTATTAAATGAAGTTGATTTGATGGCTATGGCTTCAGATATTAACTATGTTGAGCCCGTGAACATAAATAATCTGCAACTAGTTGTATATGTTGATCCAGATTCTGTACCTGTATCGATTGGATGTCCGGAGACTTCAAACGTGCATGAGTCTGAAGATTTTGATGATATGCGTAATTTCTTCTCTAACTATGTTGAGATTGACTCTGATGATGATGTTCAAAGGAAATTTGATAAGTTTTGGAAGATTAAAGAAGAAGATCAAGATGATATCATAGTTTTATCTGATACAGAAGTTGATGTTGAAGTTGATGAGAAAGATAATGATGTTGTCAACATGCTTTATGGAGATTTATCAGACAATGAAGATTTTGGTCACCAATCTCCTTTAGCACATTCTCCAGTTCAAGTTCCAGAAGTTCCAGTTCAACCAAGTTCCCCGGTTGTTCCTGTTGTTCCAGCTCCGACCACCACTACTTCAGAAAGAACATTTATTCAGGGTGAGTCGTCTAGAGCTAACTCAGAAATTCCTGATCAACCTCTAAATGTTCCACCTAGCATTCTTCAACCAGGTCCCGCATTGAATAGACAGCAACGAATGCAAAGACTTGAAGAAAGATACCAAGTAACCAGAATGAGGTCTGCTTTTCTTGAAGACACTGAACGGAATTTTTATGTCAAGAAAAGAAGAAGAGTGAATATTCATGCAATTCTGGGTATTGAAAAGGAGCCTGATTGGTATCAGTACGAATATCTAATGTTCATCAAGTGTATTCGTCAAGGAAGACTTCTGGTGTTCTCGAAGCATGGAATCGTAAGGGTACTTAAGGTGGAGATAGCTAACTTTGTCAGAATTTGGTATCCAATATTTTATGTTGAACGTCAAGATTGTCAGAGATATCGGTTTTCTGAAGCAGACTTTAATGATCTATCTATTGATGACTTTGAGGTTATCTATCATCAGTTTCGAGACATGCCTATTCGTACTGATGATATCCTCAGGGCTCTGGAAGCAGTCAAGCGATTCTTACGTCGTCAAGTCAGACTCTATAGATGCTTTGACTTCCAGCTTGCTGTTGAAAGCTTCCAGCCAGTAGTCAATGTGAGAAGACCTGATAGAGATTTACCGAATATTGACAGCTATCCTCTATTTTCTATTGTAGAAGACCCTTATGGGATTGTGTATAGAGATCAATCAGGTGTCAGACGTTTTCTCAGATTTGAAGAAATTGGTAAGTATTCTGATGGAACTTTGAAGATCGTCCGATTACAGTTAGATCACAAGCTGAAAGAAGTTATAAAGAAGTTCTTGGAGACAAGAAGAAATTCTTACCAGGTTGATAATGTTGAGATCAGACTTTTGAGGAGAACAATAGAAACAATCGACACAAGGCTGAACTTCCGGAAAACTCTAAGACGCTTGGAAATTTTGATTGGCAAGAATTGCCAACACAGAAGATTCGAGCGCCCTTGATTACAAAGGGGGAGATTGTTAATGCTACATTTATGTTGTAATCAAGGCTTTTTATGTAATGCTTTTGTAATAAGTGTAGTTTGACTTTGTCTAGTCAAGGGGTATATAAACCCTTGTGTTAAGCTTTTGTATAAAACAGTTCACATATTGAGAGTAATAGATGACGTACTTCTCTCTCTAGATTTCTCTCTCTACTCTTGTTTGATCTTGGAATAACAGATCTCGATAATAGCTTTGATCTGGTCGGGATTAGCCTCGATTCCTCGACGAGTGACCATGTAACCCAGGAATTTCCCGGCACTAACACCAAAGGAACACTTCGTCGGATTGAGCTTCATGATATACTTTCGAAGGATGTCGAACGACTGCCTTAGATGCTCGATGTGGTCGATTGCTTGCTTCGACTTGACGAGCATGTCGTCGATATACACTTCCATAGTGTCGCCAAGATGATCCTTGAACATGTTATTCACCAGACGCTGGTAGGTAGAACCTGCATTTTTTAGTCCGAAAGGCATAACCTTATAACAGTATATACCTCGATTCGTCATGAATGCAGTTTTCTCCTAGTCCTCGACGTGCATGAAGATCTGATTATATCCAGAATAAGCATCCATGAACGTCAACAGTTCATGTCCTGCCGTTGCGTCGACCATGGCATCGATATGTGGCAATGGAAAATGATCTTTTGGACAGGCTTTGTTGAGATCTGTGAAGTCAATACAGACCCTCCATTTGCCATTTTTCTTGGCTACGACCACGACATTAGCGAGCCAATCGGGGTACTTTACTTCTCGAATTTTCCCTGTCTTAAGGAGGTTGTCGACTTCGTCATTTATCACCTTATTCCTTTCAGGGGCGAATTTCCTGCGCTTTTGCTTGATAGGTTTGAACGACGGGTCGATGTTGAGCTTGTGGGAAATGATGCCAGGATCTATGCCGACCATGTCTTCGTGCGACCAGGCAAAACAATCAGCATGTTCCTGCAAGAAAGATATTAGCTTGTCTTTTAGGCAGGGATCAAGGAACGATCCTATGAGGACTTTCTGATCAGGCTTGCTTGGATCTAGGACAATTTCCTCCAGGTGATACTCGTCTTTATCCCAGGAACGCTTTGTGTATTCTCAAGCTCCTCGGGCATCTGGGCAATGATTTGCTCTGGATCTCCGCAATCTGCCATTTTCCTGAAACAGAAAAAGAGGGAACTCCAAGAAACCGTTAGTAAAACGCACGTTTGTCGAAGATTTTCTTTAGATGGGTCCCACGGATGGCGCCAAACTGTTAATGCCAAAAATCGTCCAAAAGGATAACTTAAGGTTGATTGTGGAATTTAACAACTAAAGAAATGAATCTTTTGACAAAGCGTGCGACAAAGACAGAAATGTAAATGAGACAGAGATTTTGGTGACGCGGGAAAAATCTCAACGAGGAAAAAACCCGCGGACGACTGTGGAAGTCGTCGTTGCACTATGGTCGCCAAACAGGGGCGATGTCCTTATGTTTCGGGTGTCGATCGTACAATGATTACAATACAGGTGAAAGGAAATACTTTAAATGTAAAGTAACAAGTGTTTCAAATGTAAGAACAATGTGCGTCGTGTGTAAAAACGAAGTGTCGTGTGTGAATGTCGTGCGTCGAGAGCGATTCTTCGAGAGAGAGTTCTTTGCTTCAAGAGTTCTTGTGAGTTCAGTTGTACTAAGATGATGTGTGTTGCTATGTGATCAGATGATAGATGTCCTCAAATGATGATTGAGCCTTTGGTTTTATAGTCTTCGGATCATTGAATGATCTTTATGAATGCTTCTGGTAACTGTCGTAACGGACGTTTGGATTGAATGCTCATAATTGACCTTGTCGGTTATAGCCGTTGGTTATTTAATGACATTGATTCATGCATTAAACAATGAAAAAGTAACAGAAATGCCATACGTTAGTCGGTCAAGGTCGCAAGGTTCCATGCGACGGTCGTGTGAACTAGACGACGTCATGGTCGAGTGTCGTGAGGTGAATAACTTTCGATTTCAACTTTAATCAGGGGATAAAATACAATGATTTTACCTTGCTATAAAAAGTGTAATAAATGTTTTCCTTACCTTGGTCGTGGTCGAGGCTGGTGAAATTTTACCCAAACACTATCCATCTCAACGGAACTACTTGAATTGTAAACAGAAAATAAAACATGTAAACACAATTCATTATTTGTACTTGTCCAAAAAAAAATTGCAAGAGAAAAATAAAACAAAGGGATAAGACAAAAGAATTTTTTTTTTAAAAAAGGAGCAAAAGTCGTTTGAGAAATCTGAACAAAATCTTTTCCGAAAAGATTTTTGAAGTGCATGATGATGTCTTCCAAAGAAGTACCATCATGTGTACCAAAAGATTCCTTAAATAAAATAAAATAGCAAAAAGGAATCTTTTGTCCTTTTTAGTCAAATCCCAAATTGTTTGGTTTCTTTTCAAGAGGATTGGTTTCCTTCCAACTAGGTTATTAACTTATATTAATAACCTTTGGCTTCCAAATTTAAAAATCAACTAGTATGGGTCTCGCGCGTTGGGCGATACTAATAAATTTTTTAAAGAAATAATTGTCGTAGTTAGCATAAAACGTAATTCTTTATTTGATTATTAATAAGATACACTTTAAAATGAAGAATGTATTTCGATAAGTGCTTCATTTTCATATATTGATAACAATGTGTTGTTACGAATAGTTACATATGTATCGGTAATAACTTTTATATAATGTCAATTCATCATTCTTGGTTGTTTTTTATACAATAATTATTGGTTGTTCTCTTAACCAATTTGATGTATATAGATTTAGTTACCACAAAGATGTTGATTTACCAATCTATACATATAATAAATAACTAACTAGCATGCCACGTGTCGTCTTCTGGTGAGCCGACTTTAGTATTTTTTCGCCTAAACATGTATCTGGACGCAGTTTACATTATAAGTTCAATTAACACACTCAAGTTCACTCCTCCTTAAATCTCTCCTTAATTCAATTTTTTTAATTTATACGTTACATTTACTACCCTTATAATTAGGTATGTAGTTTACTTTTAATCTCTTACTTTTTCATTTTTCATTTTTCATTTTAGACTCTTATCATATAAACATAAATAATGTATATGAACTAAAATGCATTAAAAAACATTTCTATTTTTTACAAATTATACTGTTGTAATCGTTTCGTCAATACCTTCGAAATGAGCCTAATATTGAATATTTTTGGATTTAATTATATTATTAAATATCATAATATTTACGAATTAATGTGTCGTGATTAGTATGAGATTTGTTGAAATTAGTATGAGATTTGATACAAATAATCACTATCATAAGATATTTAATTACTTGGAAAAAAAGATATCACTTATCAATTGACTTTTGGATTATGAGTTCGAATCTTTTTAAAAAATATAAATATGCAAATATTTTAGTATAGTATATTTAATTATTTATACTTTATTAATCATGATTATATTATTTCCTCTAATTTTTTTGACCAATTAACCATATTGACCTTTAATTTTATACATCTGATATGCGATTTAAAAGCGTATAAATATGAACATGAAACAAAATTATTTTTTCGAATTCTCGGCTTTAGATATGAGATACTTCGCGCCGCATTGCGCGCAGGTACTTATCTAGTTTATTATATAAAGAAAGTTTTTTTGCAAAAAAAAAGTTTATTAATGTGAGCCAACACTATGACTTTCCACAAAAGAATGATCTCCTCATTTCTTATACACATTTTATTCTTTCAAACTTTCTCCTTCTAACCAATGTGAGATAGCCAAATCATATCACATTTCAAGATTTGATGAATACTCAAATCACATTATGTCACTTCATTATCTTTTGGATATTCCTTTAATATATATATTGAAGGTGTTTGATTTCAACTTAAATTAAAAATTGAAACCGAAAGAATTTATATATCAATGCTTGTAGTAAGTTATCATTTCTAATTTTATATGTTTGGTTGTTCTAATTAGCATCTTCTATTATACATGTTGTTATATTAATTTTAATAAGTTTCATTTTTTATTATAATTATATATATTAATTCTAGAATTATTTTTTCTGTGTATTAAATATTGATTTATGATATAAATGTAATAAGGATTCTAAAAGGATGGTTAATAATAATTATTTATTTATATATTGATTGTAATTACTGACATTAAACGTAATAAATGTTTCATTAATTTGTTAATGAGCGGTTAATAATTAGTATTTAATTATATATTAATTTTGAATATATATATATATATATATATATATATATATATATATGTATATATATATATATTGTTTTTAATTTCATTTATATTAATTTATACAGTAAATTTAATAAGATTTTCAATGATAATATTTTTCAACTTTATATATTCATTGAGATTTTAGATATTTAATTAACTCTTTTAAAATGTAATAGAAATCAATATAATTTTTGAAACTCGTTTGTAATGATTTAGTAAATATATTATTTTATAACTAATATATATATATATATATAAAGAATATTATGTAAATAATATAATTGATAATCATTCTGAAGTTATAAGTGTCATCTTTATTTTATTTCATTACATTAGTTATATAATTATAAGCGGGATAAAAGGCGTTTGGTTCATTTAAGGAATGAGAATGAGAATGGGAGAGAATGAGAATGGGAATGAAGTAGAATGGGAATAGAAATGAGCATTGCATTGATGCTGTTTGGTTAAATCGATATAATTATAAAAATTTATTTTATATAATATTTTTAATACAAGTATGTGCCGTCCAACATAAAGATAAAAAAATATGTTTCATTCACATCAAGAGATGAAGGAATATGTGGGGAAAAAATTACTAAGCAGGATAAGATTTCCATTTCTCCCAATTTGGTCAGAAATGGAAATCAATAGGTTTGGGGTAATGAATCTATTATATTATATCAAACCAAATCATATTATTCATTCTCATTCTCATTCCTTACCCCTCAATACCTCCAACCAAAGTACCAAACACCCTTTATTCTTATATGTATACATATACAAATACACATGTTATTATATTCAAGTGTTTTGTAAATAGAATTATGCATATTAAATTATTAATCATAACTTCATTTATATAAATGAGTTTTTAAACATAATGATTATAAGTATATTCACTAATTTATATAAATATAATATTAGAGTCGTGTAAAATAAAAGAAATTAATAAATTTGAGTGTAATTAAAGATGATGAATAGTCTAATTAATTTAATATTTGTTGATAATTACACCAATTAAAAAAATTCAGATAAATGTATAAAACTATACATATTATTATATTCAAGTCTCATGTATATATACATAAGGGTTAAATCATGTGAGAACCAAAAATAGGTTGAGAACCGTGGAAACCGATCTAAGTCGTCATTTGGTTTTGATCATATGGTTTTAAAAACATAAAAATTCATTCATAGGTTCTCACGGTTCTCAACCTATTTTTGCCTATAATAATGTCCATAGATTAAAATCAATTAACGGCTTAGATTGGTTTTCACGGTTCTCAATCTATTTTAGGTTCTCATTTGATTATCGTCCTATATACATATTATGTGTAAATAAAAATATACATATATTTATCGTAATTTTATTTATATAAATAAGTTTACAATTATCTTAATTATATATGTATATATACAATAATTATTATGTAAATAAAAAAATAGAGTCATGTCAAATAAAAGAATTAAAAAATATTGGGTGTAACCAACAACAATAAATAGTCTAATTAATTAATGTTTTGATAATAGTTACATCGATAAAAAAGGAAATTTTTTAGAACAAAGAAAATTTGGATTGAGATGCATAAAATTTTGATGAAGTACAACAAAAGATAAAAGGCAGAGATGATGATCTACATTTAGCGTACTTGAACCGGACAACTTTCCTTCAAACTCCAACATATATTTATTCTCGCAACCTATAAAGACCACAAAAATAAAAAGTAAATCAAAAATCTCACAAAATTCTAAAGCCTCAATGGATCCATACTCTAATTCCTTTATCTACACGTATATATGTCGTAGATGAACAAATTGTGAGTTGTATCGGTTTACCCGATTAAACTCATGTGTATGTATATTTTTCTTTGTCGGTAGGAGTATTTGGTAAGGAAATAGAGAGACATAAATTGAGGGATGGAGAGATCGCTTAGAATAAAAACAAATGAGAAACAAAATGAAAAAACTTAAAAGATGAGAAGAAAAACAAACCTGAATCAAAATGAAGAAATTAAGGGATGAATAAAGTAAGGGTTAGAGATTATGGGTGGATTAAGTGATTGAGAAAGTAAAAAGGCTTTGAGAAAGATGAAGGGTTTGGAGGTGGAAAGTTAATTAAAGTGGTTGTATGAATTACCAAAATGACCTAATTGCAATAAAAAATACATTTATTCGTATAGGAACACAGAAGTCTTTAATATGATTAATATTTAAAAAATAAAAAAAAAGAAAATTTTTAGCCAAAAATTATACTGGATGCCACATCATTCTGGTGATTTTTATTTTAATATATATATATATTGATTTTAAAATCCCACCAAAAGATCACACACACACACACTCTCTCCTAAATAACCTCCCTGGAAACCGTAACCCCCTTCACCCCTTCATCTACTTATCGCAAAACCCACCACCAAGACCAGGGGCGGACCTACCCTTTCTCCGGGGTCCCGTGCACCCGCTCACTTGTTTACCGTAAGGGAAAAATGTAGATCGTTTGGTAGTGCACCCACTTAATTTTTAGAGTGCTCTTGAGTATTTTTAAACTGGATACCTAACCAAAATGAGCTTCTAGTGAGATGGTTTGTGTCAACTTAATTAGTGCTTCTAGTTTCAAGAGGTTTGGGGTTCTATTCCTACTCTTGGCACTTATGTTTTTAATTTTTGTTAAAACTAGAGAAAGCTCATAACTTCTCTTCGTAAGTTACATTTAATACACATTAAATACTCTATTAATATAACTTAATTTGATCATTAACTATCTCTAGAATTTTAAAATTTTCATTTTTTTAGTTAATTACATGAAGGTTTATATGCATAGTTAATTTTGATTCGAAAAAAAATAAAAATTTATTCTCGAAATCAACCAAAAAATCAAAATTTTATTTTGAAATCAATAAAAAAACCCCCAAAAATCTCGAATCCACACAAAAAAACCAAAAATATTAATTGAAATCGACAAAAAACTTAAAAAATCATTCGAAATCAACCAAAAGATTGAAAAAAATATCTAGAAATCAACTAAAAACTTAAAAAGTCCCCTACGGCTAAAACACATCGACCACAATTTCTTAGACTTTTCGTTTGTACACCCGCTCACCTAAAATCATGGGTCCGCCACTGACCAAGACCCACCATCATCATCGCCTCTCACCACAGCAGCAAACCGTCGCCGCCACTACTCCCTTCGTCGTCGACCGCCACCACCATACCCATTGTCGCCGTCATCTATCGCAAACCACAACCTCTGGGGCAAAGAAAAGCTTTATTTTTCTGGGTTAATCACACAGCCGCTATTGGGGAGGAAGGTATTACAATATGAGGATGATGTCATCATTAAAGAGGAGGGGGCAAATGGATGATTGACATGAAGACTGTCTCGCGGTTGAGAGACAAGAAAGAGAAAGGACCAGTCGGGACTGACCTGATCGGACTTATGCACGATGTGTTATCTCAAAATAGCACCTTGTTGGATACGGTTCTTAGCCAACGCAATGAGTTTGTGAGCAAGGTAAAGTGGGCCCACTTGAGGATAAGGGCTGAGATTACTGCCTTAGGCCATCCGTACTCGAGCGGGCTCGGGCTCGGGTTCACGCCAGGTGGCTCGGCAGGTAGGCGGGTAAGGGGTACGGGAGGGGCGGGTTCAAGCGGGTTAGGCCAGCGGGTTCGGCCTTCGGGTTCCCCACCCCGCTCATACCCGAAGCTTTCTCCATTTTTTTTATTCCAACGGTTATGTTTGGCAACGGCTCTTTTCAATTAATTTTTTTTTTATTTTTTTTTTCAATTTAAACACTATAAATCAACCTCAAATCTCATTCATTTTTCACACCAAAATTTAAACACTCACCTCAATCCTTAAATATTTTCTTTCATTTCTTTCAATCCGATATAAACTTTATGGATTCGCCACCCGTTTCATCGTCCGGTTCTTCATCATCCATTGACACCGACGAGGAATTCGGTCAACTATTTGATCGTTATGCAGATTTGTTGCAAGAAGCTGTAGATAGACGGTATGGTAGCACCGCCTCATCGTCAAGAAGACCGAGGTCCGGGAACATAGAAAGAGGTCGGGTAGATGCTAACGACCGGCTTTTGCGGGACTACTTTGGCGAAAACCCGGTGTATAATCCGGATTTGTTTAGACGGCGGTTTAGGATGAGCAGGCAACTATTCGAACGGATAGTTCAAGATTTATCGGGAGTGTATCCGTATTTTACACAACGGATTGACGGACTACGCAAACAAGGTTTGTCTCCGATACAAAAGTGTGTATTCGCTGTTCGACAATTGGCGTATGGAGTAGCTTCCGACGCACTTGACGAGTACTTGAGGATGGGAGAGAAAACGTCACGAGATTGTCTGCACACTTTCTGCACAGGTATTGTTGAACTCTATGGTGACAAATATTTACGCAAGCCTACTTACGATGATATTCAGAAGTTGTACCACGCGCATGAAGCTAAACACGGATTTACCGGCATGCTCGGCAGCATAGACTGTACTCATTGGTTGTGGGCAAATTGTCCGAACGCATGGCGAGGTCAATTCATGAGAGGTGATCATGAACATCCGACAATCATGCTAGAAGCGGTGGCCTCCCGGAATGGGCTACTTTTGTAAAAGCGTTTACGTGCCCACATGATGCTAAACGAATAAAGTTCAAGGCCGCACAAGAATCGGCACGTAAAGATGTTGAACGAGCTTTTGGTGTGCTTAAACAACGTTGGCATATACTTAAGTACCCGGCACGCGGATGGCATAAGAATAAATTGGCGAATATTATGTACGCTTGTCTCATATTACACAATATGATACTCGAAGACGAAGGCCATGCCATTTGTGCCGATGGAAACGTCGTGGTAGCGGATGAAACACAAATCACTGAGGCACAACGCGCGACAAATGTTCGAGAAGTCAAAAACCGAGAGACTCATAATAACCTTCGGTCGGATTTGGTCGAACATATTTGGCGTATCCGACTTCCCAACAACGACGACGAGTAGATTTTTAATATTTTGTAATTTTTAATTTTATTTTGTAATTTTTAATTTTATTTTGAAATTTTATTTCTATTTTGTAATTTTATTTTTATTTTTATGAATGTTATGATTTTTTATTAAAAAATTAGATGAGGTGGCATGTGGGTTCAAGAGGTTCAAAAGGTTGGGGTACGGGATTTGTGGGTTCAAAAATGTTCAAGAGGGTTCAAAGTGGAAAGCTGATGTGGCGCTGATGTGGCGCAGAGGGTTCAAAAGGTTTGAACCTGGGGTACGGATGGCCTTAAAGGACTGATGTTATGAAGATGGGAAAGAAAATGAAGCTGATGGTAGCAGAGATGAAGGCTTTGAAAGCCGAGAACCAGAAATTGATGGAGGAGATGTCTGGTGCCAATGCCGCAACATCAGTTTCAGCATCCACAACCCCTATGAGTTGACAACCTACTCTTTTGGTGTAGGGCATGTTCTATCATTCTTTTAGCTCCAATCTAACATTTGTTTTTAGTTTTGAGTCTGAGATAAAAAGTTTTAATATTTATAGGTTTTGTTTTATGCAAGGTTTGATCATATGTGTTATATCATGTATGTATAGCTGATAATTGCTTAATTTTGAGTACTTAGCACTTATTTCTTAGGTTTAGATATGACTTTTTCTTTCTAAGATCCCAACCTTGAGTCATTTTTCACTTATTTAATTCATGGAGCTAGGGACTATGGTTTACTAGATTGGTAGGCTAATTTGGTTGTTTTTGGCAAAATCTCTAAAAACAGGGCATTGCTGCAGCATGACCACAACATTGATCTGGGTGATCAAGGGGAAGAAGAATCGAATGATGGAGCTGAAATCTGTTATTTTGTTGTGAAATTGTCTTTTGTAACCCCCTGAAACACTATTTAGCTTGTATGGTTAGTTTAACTCAAGTCCTAGTTGGATATTGTATTTTTTAGTTAGTAGCTGTACTTTCTAGTTAGACTAGTTGCTTTTATTTACAATGATGTCCTTCCCTTTTGCTATTTATAGAGGGGTCATCTAGCATTAAACACACGCCATCATTAGAGCCGATCCCAGATCAGTTCTAAAACTCTCTCTACTTTTCCAGAAATCTATGAACATTTCTTTAAATCTTCAAGTGTTCTTCATTTTCTTTTTATGTTCTTGAATACACTTATGCATTGCTGTAGCATTGGAACAGCATCATAATTGCACCTTTTAATTTCTTTATTATTCTTGCATCTCTAGCCTTGCTATTTACATTCTTATCTTTAGTTTTCAGTACTTACTCTTAGTAGTTATAGATTTGTATTCCATCTTGTACTCTTGTCATTTACTTACTTACTTTTTACATTCTTGTCTTTACTTTTAAAGTCATTTATTTATAGTTATTTCACTTTCAAGTCATTTACATTTCCAAGCATCATGTTTACTTACCAAGTTTCTTGCATTTGCTTTACTTTATTTAGTGTAATGAGTAGCTAAGCATCTTAGCTTGGGTGTGAGGCAAATGGTGTTATGTTAACTAAAAGAAAGTAGACATTTTGTGGCAAAAATGATGTTTTATTATTCCAACCCAAGTTTCTTCAAGATAATACAATATCTTGACAAATGATCACTTTGATAGTGTTAAAGTGTCAAGAGAAGCTGTTGGAGATGCTCCTACGTAATTAGTTTGATGAGTTGAAAAGTAATATTAAGACTCACTTTAATCGAACCATGCAAATTGCATATAGAATGGAAACTGTGTACTTTTAACATTAAGAGGTGACTAAAAAAAATATTGCTATTTGCATCCAGTTTTTTATATCAAAACCAGGTCAAATTTTCTACTGGAATTTGGAAATGCAAAAAATAAGTCTTAATATTTAGCCCATCCCTAAAAAAATCAGTTATTTGGATCTAATTAACCGATTATAACAGTACTACTAATATATAAATTTATATATAAAAATTTAAACAATGGCGTTTCACAAATCAAACAATATTTCAAATATGTACCGAAATATCCAAACTCAAAAAGACAATAATAGGGAGAGCAATTGTCTAATTGTAACTTGGACAAAAAAATGGAAGAACAAAACCATAACTACACTACACATCCAATTGCAAAGCTTCAACCTGTTTGAACCAAAAACTCGATCGAGCTCAACTGATCAATATTCAAATTACCACATAAGTGATCCCATCGAACCAACAACAAAATTTTCATCATCTCATCTTCGTATTGCTTCTAATTCATGACCCAATTAAGCCAACTCCAAATCAAACCTGTGACAACCAACACCCATCTAAAAAACCACCTTCACTCCAGCAGACGAATGCTCATTTGAACCTGATTCCAATCTTGAAGCCAAATTATAGAAAGAAAGAAAAAAACTGCTCCAATAGAAATTTGAGCAACATCGATAAAATCCAGCTGATGAGATTGAAACCATAGGCATACAACAGTCTTAGATCTTTGAAATACCTCCACCCAAGGAGCATAATAATATTAACAGCAAACCAAAAGATATCCACCAACAAACCAAGGAAATTGAACCAGGGCAATCTCAAAACCGGTACAAATAGTATAATTAAACGCTTGGGAACACAATTGGTTCACAAGAAAAGTTCGAACAACCCCTGGATTTGTATCCCACCTTAAGCAAATAGACCCAGAAAGAGGATAAAAACTCTCTTCTCATATTAAATTGATTTTGGGCAAATAAAGAGTGAACATTGTATCATGCAATGATAAAATTATGGGTTCAATATGTGAATAAGGTAAACCAACCCCTAAAGCAGATGCCAAAATTACCTTTAGACGATCCAGATCCTGAATATAGCTAAACAAGATTCATTAAAAACCAGAAAAAGAAATAAGTAGTCAAACAACTGGAATCACATAGAGCAAATACATACAGATTTGGATATACAAAAGCTGATGATAAATTTGGATGGTAAGTTACATAAATCAAGGAGTTCAAGATCACACACTCACATTTCATCCACATTTGGATGGTAAACTTTGTTAATAAGGCTGATGGATGGATATTTATGAGGATAAGCATCTTGAAGCTCAACCCTTAGCTTTCACACACCTCCATGGTATGAACCTGTGCAAGCCCCAAACAATCTAACATAATCACAACAACTTTATAAACAACAATTTCTAGTCCCTAACATAATGATCTCATCATGATGTGGCCTCCTATAGCTATATAATGCAGTATTTGATTAATTTGATGACCCCAAACACTTCTATGCCTTTGCCCTTCCATTTTCTTGCTTGACTTTGAGATAGAAATCAAGAGAGGAGACATCTTAGGGGGAGTTTGGTTTGATGGAATCGTTTTGAGGGATTTGGATTTTGTGGAAGGATTTGGAATCTTTGGTGTGTTTGCTTCGTAGGATTTGGAATGGAATTTCATTTCATTTTTTATGAAAAAAAAATTATAAAAACAAATTATCAAATAAAATATCTACTTAAAAGAACTTTGTCATCATCAAATACAACAGTCATCTAACCACATATTAACTTAGTAAACCTGAAAGCTATTACATACCTTAAAAGATGAGATGCATTCAAGTCCATGATCTTGGCATCGAGACTGAGCACCGTTGTTGATTTATGTAACTTACCCCTGAATATAAATCGAGTTTGAATAAGCATCAATAGTAGCATGCTTGCATGAATAAACCTAACCTAGAGACAAATTTCACAAATTGTGTTTCCTCCTCGTCACACAGTCTCCGTATGCACTCTAGCAAATTGATGATCCATCTTGAATTCAAAAAATCCTTAAATTATGTTCATAAAAAGCCCCTGATGATGTAGATCGATGTGATGTGGGAGAGTAGAACAAAAGACAGAGATGACAATATTTGAAATTTCGTAATCGGATAAAATGGCAGACAAATAGGAGAGTTTTTTGAATTTTAACCCTGAAAATGATCTTGATAGAAGGAATGCATTGATAAGTTGACCGCGTTAATAGAGTTGGAAATGAGAGGAAGGAACTCTGAACCTCGTAAAGAAAACTCTGAAACATCCCAAATTTGGTCATGGTGGGTCAATAGCACCTGCATGATCATCTACATACTAATAACTTGTACCTCATGCATATCAACATATAATTCATAGTTTTTTTATGTTGTGCATAAAAGAGTTGTACCTTATGCTCGGTGGATTGTAATTAAGAGCTTAGACGTAAATGCATTATAAGGTAGTATAGGTATACGTATACTATTAAGTTCATGTCAAGAATAATTGAAGAAAAAGGCAGGAAAGGTCCGGGTAATGTACCAATTCTATATGAGCCTTTAAACGGTGGCAAAATGGATCAGTTGCTTAAGGCGAGTTGAAATAGAACAAGTTGACCCACAAACATGGGTAACTTTGAACCTATTCAACACATTTCCTTTTTAGCCAAGTTTTTTTTACCAATTCAACCCCATTAACATAAAAATTGAACTTCAACTTTCACATAAATGTTGAAAGTGCCCCCCTCTACTTTAAAACATTTAGAGTCATTAACCATTCGACACCTTCATTTTGTTTCATCAAACTCTTTATGCACTATAAATTCAATGCTAATGTCTATGTACATATGATTTATCAACATACATATAAGACTACCTCGAATTTTCAAAAGTAGAAGAGGGATGAGCACAACCATGGTTAACAGACAGAGTGATGCAATAGTAGCTCATTGGAACAGGCACAACGTGCAAAAGGCTCTTGCAGACAATACATCTTTGTGCCTTGGATGAGAAGCTTTAGAGCAGACTCCATAAGAGCTTTAATGACCTTGAAGAACATGATCTACGGCAAGAAACCTCTTTAAATTTGTCTCACAAGTCAACAAGTGTCCTCACACAGCCATACTCAACCGCCATTCACCTTATATATATGCAACACTAGTTCCATTTCTCCGGCATTCTTTAGACACTCAACTACACCATCTATATGAGGAGCTTTAAGTCGGATACTTTTCTGGACCATCATACTAGCAAGCTTCGAAGCTTCCAACAAATGGCTTTTGGTAATGAGCCCATCCATCATCATAGAATAAATATCTGAATCAATGGAAGTTGCAAACCCCAATTTCTCAATTTCATTGTATAACACGAAAGCATCTAATGCTCGTTGTTCCTTCAAACACCGCTTTAAGAAAGTGCTAGAAGCCAACCCATCCGGCTTCAAACCACTAGCCAACATTCTCCTAAATAGTTTCTCAGCATCTTCATAATTTCCAATCCTGAATAATGTCACCACAAGAGAGCTATAACACTCACTTTTGGAAAGACTCCCTCCAGCAACGACTCTATCAATCAACTTATAGGCTTCTTCCACTCGATCCTCCTTGCAAAGGCCATTGATAAACGTACTGATGGTGACCCTATTTGGTGCACAACCACAAGCCTCCATCCGATCCAAAATGGTAAATGCCTCCAAAGACCTACCTTTTTCACAAAAGCTACTAATCATAGATGTATACGTAACAACAGTTGGAGCACAAACACCACCTTTGTTTTCCATCTCCTCCAATAACTTCAACCCTTTCTCTAGACTTCCAACTCTACAAATCCCATCAAGAAGAGCCGAATATGCAACAACATTTGGAGAACATCCTTGTCGACTTACAACCTCAAACAACCTATTAGCATCTTCTATCCTACCCAAATCGCAAAACCCCTTAACCATTGCAACAAATGTCACCATATCGGGATATAGATCAATCAAACACATCTCCTCCATCAACCTAAACGCCTCCTCCATCTCATTCTTCTCACAGAACAGCCTAATCACAACATTGTAAGCCGTTGTGTCTGGCCTACAATTAAAATGGTCCATTTTCTTCAACACCCATAAACCCTCATCAGCAAGCCTAGCCTCTTTACATATATTCAAAACAACCTTAAAACTTTTAACATTCACTACACAATTATCAGCAGAATATGCCTCGATAACATCCCTAATCACATTAGGATTTTGATGAACCCTTAATAGTTTACAAGCAATGTTATACATGTATGAGTTATGCCTATACTCACGTTGAATCCCAGCCCATACGAAGAATCTAAGACCTAATATAGAACGCTGATTACTAGAACCGCATCTCCTTATCACCTCCTTTACGCATGAAGAATCCAATTTAGCCCCAACTCTTGTTAGGGTTTTTTCGATGTTTGGGTCATTACTCTGCAAATGCGTCCAATATTTTTCCACCGAATTCGTAACTGCAAACGTCGTGAAACATAAAGTAGGGTTTTTGGTTCGGAACGAAGTTGAGAGGCATCGAGAGACCAAAGGAATTGACATTGAATTAAAACGCCAGTGCTTAAACCCCACTTCGAGATGAACCGGCCACCAACCGTTGAATCTCTCTGATTGTCAATACACGCCGACATAAAACAACATAGTTGGAGAACTGACCTGATGTAGGATTTTCATACAGATATCGATGGAGATTTGAACAGAAGTGAGATCGCAGGTAATCGGAGTACGATTTCGATCAAAAGTCGTCGTCGTAAAGGACACCAAGTGCGGTTGAAGCGAGTCCTTGAAACAGATGTCTTTAGGGCATCTCCAATGGCGAATGCAGAAGAAATGGGAGAAAGCGGTGTGGGGAGGAGATGATTTAAAAATTCATATAATTTACACGTCATAAAATATTACCGATTTATTTGTCTAGTCGCATATCTATATCTATACTACATTATTAAAAAAATAAGGGGATTTGGTAGTTTTTTTTTCAACATTCAAGGGCAGTTAATTTCAGATTCAAGATTACTTCTATTTTAGCTTAAAGTACAGACTTTTAAAGCATGATCTAAAATGACTTCTCCTTGCTACTTCTTCCATACGTCTCCTTCTCCACGATTCCCTCATTTCTCTCTTTCCCCACCTCCACGATTGCTGATTTCTCTCCATCTCTCCATCCCTCCTACCTCTCCACTATGTCTCAAGAAACCATTCAAGAACGGTTACTTTTCACCTTGAAATCTATCTACACTCACCCAACAAGAAACGAGATCGATGCTCTCTCACTCAAATTATGCCTGCATCTTCTCTCGTTCCCTCTCCTCTCCGGTTCTCTTCCACGACGTCTCCCAACACCAATTTCTCACACCCCCCTTCACCGGACCACTCCTCTCTCACTCTCGAATGCCCTCCACAGCCGCTGCACCACCAAGAACCACCTCACCGCCGGCAGCCGCCACCAGCATCATTCCTCACCTTCTCGTTTTTTTGCCCTAACTGACCCATCTCCCTCTCTCACTACTTCACGCAGAACGACACCTGCAGAACCACCCCGTTTTTTCTAAAGGACTCACATTGACTTTTGTTTTCATTTTGGTATGCCTAGGTCAGTTCCATCATTTCATTTCCTCTTCTGGAAAATGTCTAAATTAAAACAACCTAATTTGTCAATTGTCGTTGTTAGACAGAATTGATGGTCATTGAAGAGTATTTTAGTCAATTAACTACATGTATAGTCAAATGCTGCAATTTGATTTTAGTAGAAGCTGGTGGTTTTGGTTGGTCTTATTACTGCTATAATAGTTTATGTTTTTAAATCTTAGCTAATGGATTTGTTACTGTTTCATTTTGTGTAGATGAAATTCCAAGCTCTGGCGGCCGCACTCCAAAAATTCAGACCATTTTTGGTGTTGTTGGGATATTAAAGCTTTTTTGTACCATTTTTATCTTGCAGTGCACAACGGTTGAATGACTTGGGTGATGAATCGAGGCTTCTTCCTCTTTGGAGGCAGACAAGTGTTGTCTTAAAGTGAAAGTCTTTGATTTTTTTTATCTACGCTAAAATCAAATTTTTTAAGTCTGCATGTATTAAAAATGGTGGTTTGTGGCATATAACACCATTTCACCTTTCTCATACACTCTCCTCACCTCTGGTGAGGTTTGAACTCTTGACCTCCTAGGAGGCAAAAGGTCCGGATTACTACCCCTAGACCAAAGATCCTTTGGTTATTTATATATTTGTAATACACTTGGAATTTCTTTGCCACAGGCAGAGCCTCGGTTTGTTTGGAACAACTTTATGTTGGAAGTTCTCATTGATAACAAGGTTAGTTTTTCACTAAATTTGGAACATAGCTAAATCAATGGCTTCACTTTTCATAAAACTGACTTGCTGAATTTACCATTATAACCTTGCAGCTTGACCAGTACATGCTTCATGTTATCCAAGGGTGTATCCTTTTTTCAATGTGGGCATGCGATATGAAACATTTTCTGATGAGGAATATTGCTTTTATGCTTAAAGTTTTTGTTTGTCCTCAACTTATGAACAGCTTTCAGAACTTTCAATCAGCTATCGGGAAAGATACAATAGACGTTACCCTGATTGCACGAAGGTGCACTAGGAGAACTGGTATGCTTCTGAATAGGGGTGAGCATTCGGGCGGGTCGGTCGGGTTCGGGTTTTAAAATTCGGGTTTCGGGTGGAAGTAGGAGGCCCCGAAACCCGCCCAAAGTGTAGATCGGGTTTCGGGTTCGGGGCCATTTCGGGTTTTCGGGTTTCGGGTTCGAGTTGGGCCGATTCCAAAAAAAATGTTAAGTCAAATTTTAAGCAGCAGTGGGAGTTAGAACTTAGAAGCAGTAAGATCTAGCTAAAAGGTGAGTAAATTAAAAGAAGAAGAATTAATGGAAGTTGTAGATACATACAAATGGCTGTTTGAGCAAAAGAAACTACATGAAAGAGCAGTACTGCATTGAGAACAGCAGCCACCATTCGCCACCACCCTGAGAACGCCATCATCGCCGGCCACCACCTGTGATTATTCTGTACGTGTTAAGAATATGCAGATAAGATAATGGGGATTAGGGTTTTTATGGAGAAGAAGGCCAACAATCTCGAATTATTTATTTAATCAAAAAATTAAAAATTCGGGTTTCGGGCGGGTTCGGGTTCGGGAAAACCCAAACCGAACCGAACCGAACTACCCGACATAAAAGATCGGGTTCGGACCATTCGGGTTCGGGTAAGTTTCGGGTTCGGACCGTTCGGGTCGGGCGGGTTGTTCGGGGCGGTCGGGTTTTGCTCACCCCTACTTCTGAACACTGGCAGGATATTAAAGTTTCTCCTTGTAAGATATTTGGAAAGAGAATTCAGCACATGATAAGATAGATATTATTCCTTTCTTTCAAGAAAAGAGAAGTTAGAAAGAACAATATCGGGAAAACACAAACACGAGTAGGGTCTTCTAATGTAATTGTGAAAAGCAATGAAAAGATTAGCATTTCTGCTTTCTGGATCTAACCCCAGTTGCATTGTGGCATCTTTTAATTACACATTATATCACCGGAGCACTGAGCTTCTTATTCATTTATTAAATTAGGAGAATAGATGTCTGTTTTGGTTAAGCGTAAGTTGTAAATCTGGGCAGGGACTCGGATGTGGAGAAGAGGAGCTGATTCTGATGGCTACGTAGCAAATTTTGTAGAAAGTGAACAAATTGTACACTTAAATGGGTATACTGCATCATTTGTGCAGGTATACTTCCATATACCTATGTTTTGCATCTTATTGTATGTATCCTTGATGTTTTATGATTATTATTTTAATTGAATCACATAATTACACAAATTACTGTTTATATTGTTTGTTTTGTAGGTCCAAGGATCAATGCCATTTCTATGGGAACAAATTGTTGATCTGACATATAAACCTAAATTTGAGATTGTGTAACCAGAGGAAGCAGTGAGTATATTATGCATATAAATCTTTGTACACTAATTACAATACACCTGATTTGCCTCTATTTCTAACATCCTTCATTTCATATGATCTCTGCAGCCTCGAGTTGTTGAGAGGCATTTTCTGGATTTAAGGAAGAAATATGGAAATGTTTTAGCTGTTGATCTTGTCAATAAGGTATATTATAATTTCTCTTGTCATGATGGATTTGGTGATTGTAATGCATGAATATCAGGTTAACCTAGCTTTTTAACGTTTTTTAGCATGGTGGGGAGGGGCGCTTGAGTGAAAAGTTTGCATCTTCAGTACAGAATATTCTTAGTGATGATGTGAGGTAGAATCTTTTTTCATATTTGCGGTGGAATCATATATGGCTCTATATATTCTATGCTAAATCTGCCGACCTTTGTATATACGTGCACTTTGACTTTCATCGCATCTGTAGACATATTCATTTTGAGCGCCTATCCATCCTTTATGATCAAATAGAGGATTTCCTGGTTAAGAATAGGTACATTTTATTTGGATAAATTATCACTTTTGTAACATCCCGAAATTTCTATTGTAAATTATTAAGATATAAATTGTATTTTGGTACAATTTATTTGTGAAGAAAAGTTCTTGGAGGGTTGAATTGTTATAATGTGAAAGTTTGGGATTAAATTGGAAAATGGGAAATGACTCATGCTTTTAATGTGAGGTGTCACATTAGGAGAAATCAATGTTTGATAATACTGATTTCTTTGTTTTCTATTCTAAAAAGAAAAAGAAAAGAAAATTAGAGGAATAGCGAGAGGGAGATAGAACGAAGCAGAGAGAGAGAGATAGATTTTGAGAAAGGAAATCGTTTGGTGATTTTTGTGGTAAGAATTTAATTTCTCTGTTAGTATCATTCATCTCCACAGATTTTAATTATAGTATTCTGTCCAGATTTGATTAAGTTGTTGATTAAGCCTTTGAATTGGAAGTTTACTGTGTTCAGAAATTACCCAGGTGAGTTATTCATTCTTGTTAAAATTAAGCAATTAAAAGTGTTATAGATATGCTATACTTGTATTTGATATCACTGGTATGATTTGATGAAGAAATGGTAAGCTTAATGAGTCAAGTAGAGAACTGAATCAAAATGGAAGTGACGATGAACAGTAGCTTTTCGTAATAGAGGGTTGCGCAAAGTAGAACTTTTCGCAACAATTGGCTGCGAAAAGTATAGTTTTCGCAACAGTTGGTTGCGAAAAGTGAAGTTGTCGCAATAGAGGGTTGCGAGAAGTGGGGGTTTTCGCAATTGTGGGTTGCGAAAAGTGGAGGTTTTCGCAGCCTTGGCTTGCGAAAAGTGTAGTTTTCGCTACAGTAGCTTGCGAAAAGTTGATGACTTTCAGTAGTAGTTTGAGGCTGTTATGTGGCATGCAATCTGATATGAATAGGCTAATTGTTATATGTTTATAACTATGTTGTTGATGTAAAAACCATGTTATGTTAAATTGTATTGACTTATTTATGAGTCCGGAGCCATAGTTACTTGTTGAGGTGTTGATCCCAGATGCTAAATGGCAAAGTGGAGATAATCGTTGAAATTAATATTCTGTACATAGAGATATAGAATACATGTTGAATTGTATAGCCTTAGTATACAATAGAATGAGTGATGATACACAGTTATTGTGTGGCGTTGGCTAGAATATACATCTGGTCTAGTGGGCATATAGTACGGTATAATGAGAACTGTTTACTAGCCAGGGGACTGTTGGGATGTATTTCTAGTTGTTGGAGTGAATCTTGAATCATCTGTGAGGGTCTCTGGTGGTTGTTGATCGCGATAAATAAAATCTCATTTGAGGGACCATGGGGAGGAAACGAAATGAGGAATGGCAGACTTGGAGTTGTAATTCCCATTTCAAGCGAAAGATGAGATATCTTTATTGTTGAGGATTCGACATCCTAATTCAGAAAGAAGCAGGTTTGGAAACTGTAAATTTCTGGGAGTTAGAGTTATTTATAAGTCCGGTGGGATTTATAGTAATTCTCGTTGATAGTATGATGACTAGATGAATTAGTCATGAGTAAGGGAATAGGTGGATTCCAATGGTCGATAAGAGCTTGGTATGGTAAGATTGCTGATAACAGGTTTGGTATATCTGTTAATATTTTGTTGATTAATTTTAATTTGATTTGGATAATCTCACTAGGCGAAAGCCTAATGTTTCAAATTAAACTGTCTTACCATGTACTGGCTCTGGGATATAGTTTGGGAAGTGAGATTTCAGTTAAAAGGAATCAGACTCGGCAATCACGAAGGAGCAAGATATTCTTTTGAGGACTTTTGGGACGAGCCTTAGATAATCTAGTTGATCTTGTTGTGATGTATAATTAGATTGATCAGATTATTTAAGTTAATCTACTTTGTGTATATATAGAAACCTACTTATGACCCTTTGGTTTATAAAAGTCTGATATTTTGATGATCATAACGTGTATATTTTGAGGTTTAAATTGGCCATGAATTTTAGGGTGTTACAGTATGGTATCAGAGCTCTAGTTTAAGCGAACTAAGTATGCTGATGAGATACTTAGACTTAAGCTGAGATAAATTAAGTTATGATTGTGAGAGATGGGTAGAAGTACTAAGACGGGATAGTCTTAGAATTGACGGAGATATGAGAAGTTGGTACGGTGACAATGGTAACGAGGATTCTCCTGTATGATATATTCACAATTCCAATTAGCTACTGTGATTATGAATATATTGTTACGCGAGCATACTTATTTCTAAATTGTTACAGTGACTAACGATCGGTAAGTACATTTTGTATAGGGGTATGTGCATAACCATTTCTTATGGTTATCCCATTAGGTTATAGTAGAATGATGGTGATTATACCACTAAAATCCTTTGGAGGACAGATCGGTAAATGATTGGGGTTGGAAGGACAACCTGGAATTGGCAGGACTTATGAAACTCCGCCAAGGCAACCTTTAATAGGTGATTTGATATGTGCAAAGATAGAGTATGAGATGATTGATTAAGACGGAATTAGTATGACTTGGTTGAGTATGGGGGCCATGGAATGCATGTATAGCAATTATTATAAGGCCGAGAGGGCGACCTCTGGTCGGAAGTAGAGTGTCAATGATAAGTTACATAAGTAAAAAGATTGACCTTGTTTGAGTAAGTGGCATTCCTTGCAAGTAAGTTTTGTGCATGGTGTTTTAGTGTGTGTTACATGAGTTTTCTTGATTTCAAACCAAATGCATAAATAACAGTTTTATTTAAGGATGAATTAGTAGTGCAAGTATGTATTTAAAGAAAAAGGGCCATTTCAATTACGCTGCCTAACGAAAATTTGGAGCTTAGCAACTTGCAAAATACTTCATACTTTACATAAGAAGTTGTATGATAGCAAATAGGTCAAGAAAGTGTTGATCAGTAAACTTTTTATAACCAACAAAGGTATTGATTTGATGATATCATATAAATGAGTGTGAGAAACGACTAGTTTACTTTGTGTCAATAAATTTTAAAACTTTTGTCGTATAAAAAGATCTTCGTATTACTGTTGTAACAACATCTTTTGGTTGAGAAAGATTGAGTTTTACGAAAATTTATATACAAACGATTTTTTTTGAGATCGTTGTGTAGTACATGGGAGTTATGAAAATGATTGGGATTGTGTGTGCCCACGTTGTTCCGAATGTTGTTTATTTAAACGAGAAAAGAGTGGATTGAATTATTTATTATATTGTCATGCATGAAGGCTATGACCTCACTAGGTCGTAGAGTATTACGCTATAAGCTAAGAAAGAACTCCAAGAGTGGAGAGGTGTTGGATAAACCTTGGGAGAAAGTTTGTGGTTTTAATAATTGTATTCAAATGAGAAATGAACAGTATGAGAGTCAAAAGTGGACTTTAGTGTCGGTTGCATGAGAATCTGTACCCTTGTTCACTGACTAGGAATATAGTTGACGAGGGACGGTTGTGTCCAGAGGAAGAATTAGGTTCAGTTAAGGACCTTAAGGTTAAGAAAGTGTCGACGTGTCAAGTATTGACTTTGAAAACGATAGTTGTGTAAGGTGTATGAGGTCTTTTGGTCTGTCACTGGGTACGGTCTGGATGCGTCCCGCGTATGCCTGTGCAGGTAGGAACGAAACCGTGAGCGGTACCGGCATGCTGTTATGCAGAGGGTATGCGCAATGTGGATATTATTGTGTATGACAATTGGGGGATTTTGGATGATTGTCGAATAAATTATTAATGAAAGAAGTTTTGATTAATTGATATACAAGTGAAAGACATGTAGTCAAAACACGCTTTTAATATATTATGAGTGTGCAATAATTTTGATGTATTATATTTTAAAATATGGACATATGAGTTGAGGGATTTTGGCAAATTTGACCATGTAAAGTTTTGAGTATAAACCTTTGATTTAGGGCCGATGGTCAATAAAGGAATCAAAAAGGTAAAGAGTTTGAGTAACAATGTATTTTGGTTTACGAAATCGTATGAGTGGCACATGTTTAAACCAAACGAATATTTTGGCCTTAAAGGCTTGATTTATATTCAAAGAAGTCTCTTGAATGTTTGTCAGTTTTAATGACTCGAGATGGAGTATTGGATGTATTATATGCTTAACTGCATTGTATTTGAACCAGTGATGGTTTAAGTGTTGGTCTTAGGTGTGGAGACTGTTTGATATTTTACTTGTTCTTAGTATCTTTGGAACTAATGAACCTGGGCGTATTATATATTGGGGAGTATGAAAAGAGTTGCATTTACGTGTACTTGCAAATGAATTGACTTCATTGAGAAAGTGGCGAAAAAAAAGGGTCGTAAGATTATCACGCCTCGGAGCGTATGTTGCATAATGTGAATTAGATGTATTTAAATTGTGTGAGTTGATATTGATCAATAATCTTTAGATCCTTTGAGTAGATGACTCGGATTTGGACTCAGTTAAATCTTAAGAACTGTGACCCGATTTGATAAGCTTGACGTAGGCTTGGGGTTGAACTTGCATGGACGGTATTGTAAATTTAAGTTTAAATCAGAAGCTTAAAAGTTGAAGGATCACTTTGTGGGAATTGTTAGAACAGTGAAGAATTGTTGCTTTTAGATAAGTGTTTACTTTCGATGTGGAAGATTTATAAAAGATGAAATACTAGAGATGAACAAAGGGGGTGTATAGATTGTGTTGATCTGTGAGGAATTGTACCCTGTCTATGCAACATATTGGAACCACAAAGAGTTAGTAAGAACGAATAAGTTCAAGTTAAATAGAAAATCGTGAGTGGTAGTTCAACTAAAGTTGGGGAGGAGATATTTAGTGATATAGACTCGGGTATTTGGGCGAGAAAACAGGATTATAAAATTATTGGTGTGCGAATGACTATGAGAGACATGGTCAGTGGTAAATGTTATGGGTGGAAAATGGTACGAACGAGTAGTAGCATTAATTGCCAAGATACATGTGCCATCTAGTATGAGACGTGATGTTAGAAAGAAGAAGTATCCAAATGGAAGTTTCGAGAATTCCGGTTGAAAAGTACTATTTGTCAATAAAGTTGATGGAGCATGTGGTTTGTAAGATGGCGTGGTAATATGGCTTATATCGGAATAGAATGTCGGAGCAGTGGTGAGTGTTTATCCAAACGAAATTTCGATGGTAAGAGTTGCCAATTAAGTTGTATTCTGAATCTCTGGAAGTTTAATAAAAATGAGGAGTATGTCGGTCAATGTGGTGTAACGGAGGTAAGGTTGTTAAGGAATATAAGTTGCTCTTTATATGTGAAAGAAATGTACGAGAAATTTATAGTTAAAGATTTAAGAATGGTAATAATTTCGAATGGTAATGTCGTTTCAAGATAATTTAGTTGAATGTTTTAAGTTAGAAATCTTGGTGAAACTGTTTAGTTATGTTTCGAAATGAGAAAATACTATTGGTATGTAGAAAGTTGGGAGAAAGAGACAAATAATACTTGAGATATAGTATTCCATACTAACGTGGGGAAGCAAGGATAGAAAGATTGGACTTAAGAATGTAATCATACTACAAGTTCAATGGAGTTATCGCCTTTGATATACAACCCCTTAGTGCTTGGTTGTAGCGTGTTTGGGTGGTGCGATAGTAATGTGAGAAGGTGATAGCATTGTGTATCAAAGAAATGTGTAAGTCATGGATGCAATGATGGATTGTCATAGTTATTGAAGCATAATTGATGAGAAAAGTTGTTATGTGAAGAAGCGAGAATCGATCTTAGAGAAATATTTTGATAAATTACAATTTAAGAGATTAATTATAGGTATGATGGTATTATATCTTTGATTTGTTAATGTGTTTTTAGAGTCGGAGGAAGAAATGATGAAACGATACCCTCGATTGGTTGCCTTAGAGTGATTTCGGGGACGAAATCCTTTTAAGTTGGGGAGTATTGTAACATCCCGAAATTTCTATTGTAAATTATTAAGATATAAATTGTATTTTGGTACAATTTATTTGTGAAGAAAAGTTCTTGGAGGGTTGAATTGTTATAATGTGAAAGTTTGGGATTAAATTGGAAAATGGGAAATGACTCATGCTTTTAATGTGAGGTGTCACATTAGGAGAAATCAATGTTTGATAATACTGATTTCTTTGTTTTCTATTCTAAAAAGAAAAAGAAAAGAAAATCAGAGGAATAGCGAGAGGGAGATAGAACGAAGCAGAGAGAGAGATAGATTTTGAGAAAGGAAATCGTTTGGTGATTTTTGTGGTAAGAATTTAATTTCTCTGTTAGTATCATTCATCTCCACAGATTTTAATTATAGTATTCTGTCCAGATTTGATTAAGCTGTTGATTAAGCCTTTGAATTGGAAGTTTACTGTGTTCAGAAATTACCCAGGTGAGTTATTCATTCTTGTTAAAATTAAGCAATTAAAAGTGTTATAGATATGCTATACTTGTATTTGATATCACTGGTATGATTTGATGAAGAAATGGTAAGCTTAATGAGTCAAGTAGAGAACTGAATCAAAATGGAAGTGACGATGAACAGTAGCTTTTCGTAATAGAGGGTTGCGCAAAGTAGAACTTTTCGCAACAGTTGGCTGCGAAAAGTATAGTTTTCGCAACAGTTGGTTGCGAAAAGTGAAGTTGTCGCAATAGAGGGTTGCGAGAAGTGGGGGTTTTCGCAACTGTGGGTTGTGAAAAGTGGAGGTTTTCGCAGCCTTGGCTTGCGAAAAGTGTAGTTTTCGCTACAGTAGCTTGCGAAAAGTTGATGACTTTCAGTAGTAGTTTGAGGCTGTTATGTGGCATGCAATCTGATATGAATAGGCTAATTGTTATATGTTTATAACTATGTTGTTGATGTAAAAACCATGTTATGTTAAATTGTAATGACTTATTTATGAGTCCGGAGCCATAGTTACTTGTTGAGGTGTTGATCCCAGATGCTAAATGGCAAAGTGGAGATAATCGTTGAAATTAATATTCTGTACATAGAGATATAGAATACATGTTGAATTGTATAGCCTTAGTATACAATAGAATGAGTGATGATACACAGTTATTGTGTGGCGTTGGCTAGAATATACATCTGGTCTAGTGGGCATATAGTACGGTATAATGAGAACCGTTTACTAGCCAGGGGACTGTTGGGATGTATTTCTAGTTGTTGGAGTGAATCTTGAATCATCTGTGAGGGTCTCTGGTGGTTGTTGATCGCGATAAATAAAATCTCATTTGAGGGACCAGTGATTCAAGACGGGGAGGAAACGAAATGAGGAATGGCAGACTTGGAGTTGTAATTCCCATTTCAAGCGAAAGATGAGATATCTTTATTGTTGAGGATTCGACATCCTAATTCAGAAAGAAGCAGGTTTGGAAACTGTAAATTTCTGGGAGTTAGAGTTATTTATAAGTCCGGTGGGATTTATAGTAATTCTCGTTGAAAGTATGATGACTAGATGAATTAGTCATGAGTAAGGGAATAGGTGGATTCCAATGGTCGATAAGAGCTTGGTATGGTAAGATTGCTGATAATAGGTTTGGTATATCTGTTAATATTTTGTTGATTAATTTTAATTTGATTTGGATAATCTCACTAGGCGAAAGCCTAATGTTTCAAATTAAACTGTCTTACCAGGTACCGACTCTGGGATATAGTTTGGGAAGTGAGATTTCAGTTAAAAGGAATCAGACTCGGCAATCACGAAGGAGCAAGATATTCTTTTGTGGACTTTTGGGACGAGCCTTAGATAATCTAGTTGATCTTGTTGTGATGTATAATTAGATTGATCAGATTATTTAAGTTAATCTACTTTGTGTATATATAGAAACCTACTTATGACCCTTTGGTTTATAAAAGTCTGATATTTTGATGATCATAACGTGTATATTTTGAGGTTTAAATTGGCCCTGAATTTTAGGGTGTTACAACTTTGGTCTAATTATGTGATTTTTATCCGTTGGTTTGTTTAAAAGCTGCTATTTTTTCAAATCATAGGTACTACTTGCTAAACGATAAGGGTGAAAAGGTTGAGGCGCAAATTGGAATTGTACGGACCAATTGTATTGATTGCTTAGACCGCACAAATGTCACACAGGTACGTTTATTTTAGTTTCAGTCTCTTTCCTCTTAGAAAATGATGCCTAAACAACTTTTAATCTCTTTGGTTGTTAAATCTATTAACAAGTGCGTTATTTTTGCAGAGCATGATTGGGCGTAAAATGCTGGAACTCCAATTTCAAAGGCTTGGTGTTTTTGATGCTAACCAAACTATTAGCTCTTATCCTAATTTTGATGACTGCTTCAAAATATGTATTGGAATTTCTCTACCCTGAATTTTTTTAATTGTGGATTCTTAGTTTCTTTGTGAAATGGGTGATATGTATATCTTTATATGTCATAATTTTCAGTATGGCCAACTCAAGGGGATGATATAAGCATTCAGTATTCTGGCACACCTGCTTTGAAAGGAGATTTTGTCAGGTGCTTTCACTTTGCTTTTGCTTGAATATATGCATTTGTTCTCATCTTATGCTTGGTGTTAGTTAAATGTAATTACTTTGTAATTTTCTGCTTCGTGAGATGGGCATTCGTACCCTATCGGGTTGTCATACTCGGAATATTAAGCAATCTTGGCTGTCATTTGATAAGAAATAATACAAAACATGTAGCAAGATTGAGGATTTGAGTATTTGGTTATTGATTTCATCTACTGCATAATTTTTGCATAATATTTGGTTTGATTTTAGTTTGGAAGAACGTGATAGCTGTTATAGACATGAGATCTTTTTCAAGATTAAACCATCAATACACGCGCTAAAACAAATTATTCAAGAAGAAGGATGTAGAAATAGGTTTTGGTTGTTTTTACAGCAAAGTGTGATTTATTGCTTACTTTATGTTTTTTTTAGTATTTAACAACTTATTTTGAGCATAAACTTCATGTATTTTTGTTTCAGCATTGACCTTTTCAATTGATGAGGTTCCATAATTGATTCCTTATACTTTGAAGTTTTAAGTCCACCTGATCAAGTTTCTGTTAACTTAATAGCATTGTAGCAACTGTTTTTGGAGTTCTAAATTAAATACCGGTGCATAATGACTATTTCATTCCTAGACTTTTTCGCTTTTTATGTGTCTTGAGTTCATGTTATGAAATCGGTTCCTCTCTTTTCTTTTAAAATGTGTGGCAATTTAGTGTCTAATATGTGATTCGCTAAGGTTAAGAAATCGGGAAATGATCATTTATGAGTACTAGAAGTTGTAAGTTGGTATAGTTTTAATCGAAACTAGAAGAATGCTTTGTGTTGAACCAACTATGGTTGTAGATTATGCTTGAGGTGTATTGTTATGGGGATTATATGCTTCCAATTACCTGTCATGTTTTTTAGTTCTGATCATATGTTGCCAGTTACTTGTGAAGTTTTTTAAGTTTTGATCAAAGGTTAGGGTATGAAATTTTTTACCCAATTTGTTGGATGCAGGTCATTGCATCATAAGATGTAATTGGTGGACTAAAGAAAATGTGCAAGATAACCGACAGTGGCCATCTTACTTTTGATGAATCGATAGCTGGGCCGAAGAGTTTTGGTGTTTATCTTTTAGATTCATTTTTTGGATTTCTGTTTGTTTGTTTAAGATATATTTTTATAGATACGACAAAAGTAAGCTTCAATTTATTTCCAACTTCAACTTTGGGGAGTTGCCGTTAGTTCATATCTGAATGGTATTTGTTACTCCTTGTGTCCCAACACAAGTGTCCACTTTAAACGGTAAATATTTTACTTTCTGATTCTACCCTTAATATGAGATGGAGAAATTTCATCTCTGTATAACAAATATGTCTTTTTATTAATTAAAAGGTGTATTTTTCATTGTTAGTTAGGAGATTTCATCTCTTTATAACAAAATTAGTCCTAAAAATGTGTCTTTTTCATTCTTGACATTTATTTTAGGACGGATGGAGTATTAGTTCATTGGATCTTGAATTAATTTCATACACTTTTTGTTGGGTCATGGAACCACTGCAGATCAAATTTAGCTGATGATGTTTTTTGAATTGATGTAGGCTATTTGCTTCTAGAAGGAATGTGAGTGAAAGCAAGGAGGAAGGTGAATTATCATAACCCCATGAGGCTATTGTTGTCCTTAAGAAAGAAAGACTGGAAGGAGGTTGGACACTAAAATTGTCGTAATCCACTTCAGTCATTGCATCCAATTGTTTTCCTTTTGTACCTATTTAGACATTTTAGATTAGTACTACGTTGTTCTTAACCATTTGTGCATAGTTGTTTCCATTGATACTCCATATCATGTATGAATGTTATGCCTATGGTATTTTTCACCAATATTAATGGTTAGTTGTCTGTTACGTGAATGGTTAGTTGATAGGATATGATTGTACACGTAAATTGCTTGTAACTATGATCGATTTCTCCAACTTGTCATGATTGACATGTTTTGATTTGTCTGTAAGTACAATATTACAACCCTTGCATGTGTATTCTACAAGTTGGTCATACTTTATGAGAAGTTTTGGGAAGTTTGATTCCATCTGTGTTTAGCTATATGCACACTTGATATTAGCATTCAAGTCTTTCCATATTTCAAAGTGATATTTAGCTATATGCACTCTTGTATTTAGCACTCTTATATTTAGCTAAATATTTTAAAGTCAAGTTTTTATTTGTTTTTTGATTTCTTTATTTAGAATAATTTTTTTATCCAATTTTATTGGTACGATTATCCATGTAATTTTGAGACCAACAATTCAAAAATTTGGCATCTGTCTATTAGAATCGTTACTTTTGCACAATAAACTTTATACATCGTTGTTTGGACGATTTCACGTGTTCTTTTTTTGTTACATCAAGATAAATTTTACCTCCCGCCGCATCGCGCGGGTACGATGACTAGTGATTGGTTAAGAGTTTTTCCATATTTCTTTCAAAACGAAAAACCAAATGTCAAAATCTCAAAAAAAAAAAAATACATTCATCTTCAAGAGATTCTTTATTTTTTTTAAAAAGCAATGATTATAATATTAAAATATTGTATTCATCTATTAAAATATTATTTTTCTCTTTAAATATTATTTTCAAATATTTCTATTAGTGCTCTCACTTAGTAATTATTTTTGGGGTTAACTCCATATTTGGAGTAAAACTTCTTCTCTCTCTTACTTTCTCCATTTTGGTAATTGTTGGAACAAAAAAATAACCCAAAATCTCCATATTCCCCAATTTCTCCAAAATGGGAAAGCCGTTGTACATGCTCTTGCATACTTAGAGCATCTCCAACAGCTTCCCCAAAATGGGGAAAATGGAGAAAATGGGGATTTTGGGCTAATATTTTGCTCCAGCTGCTTCCCCAAAATGGAGAAAGTTGGAGAGAGAAGGTTTTTTTCTCCAAATATGGAGATCACTCCAAAAATGATTACCAAGTGAGATGACCAATAGGAAACTTTGAAAATAAATATGTAGAGAGAGAAATAATATTTTAATAGATGAATGGAATATTTTAATATTTTAATTAAGGTTGGATTCTCCAAAATGGAGAAGCTGTTGGAGCTGGATGTATTTTTTTTAGTGATTTTGGCTTTTGGTTCTCCACTTTAAAGAATTTATGGGAAAGCTGTTGGAGATGCTCTTACATTAGCTAAAATAGGTGTAAAATATAAAAAAATGAAAATAAATAAATGTTGCTTGCAACAATTGAGAAAAATATATCTTATTATATTAAATAGGAATTAGGATAAAGTTTTTAGGAAGGGTTTTCCAAACTATGCTTCTAGACTAATCTCTGATAAAGTATGACCGTAAGATATCAGTTTTGATAAACGCAGTGACTACAATTAAGGGGGTGTTTGGGATTGCTTATCAACTTATGTCGTGCTAAAAAGGAGTTGGGGGTAAAAATGTAATTTGGACAAATAAGTTATAAGCAGTTTCAAATAAGTTAGAATAGATTAACTTATCAAAAACAACTTAGGGGGTGTTTGTTTTGGGGTATTAAGGGGTGAGGAATGAGAATGATAATGAAAACTGTTGTTTGGTTTGATATAATATAATGGAATCATTACCTCAAACCCATTAATTTTCATTCCTGACCAAATTGGGGGGAATGAAAATTGTATTCCCGCTTAGTCATTTTTTCTCATACGTCCCTTTCATTTCTCGGTGTTGAATGAAAAATAGTTTTTATTTTCACGTTGGAAGTCACATATTTGTATTAAAAATTTTATATAATTTTTTTTATTAATTATATTGGTTTAACCAAATAGCATCAATGGAATGCTCATTCCTATTCCCCTTCTCCTGCATTCCCATTTTCATTTTCATTCTCATTTCTTAAAATGAACCAAACGCCCCTTATTTGTTGTGGGAAAAAGTCATAAGCACTTTTCTTTTTTCAATCCAAACACTAAAAATAGATTATTTGTTGGGAGGAAAAGCAATAAGCAAATAAGTCAAAAAAATAAGGAAGCCCAAACACCCCCTAAAATTAAGATAAAGTTTATTTCGTTTCAAACATCCATATCAATTTTTTTACAGAAAAAGTTGTTACTCCTTATTTCGAATTATCATATTATTTAATGATATAGAATAATTTTTTGGGAAATTAATTGTTTTACCCTTAGTTGACCATCGGTTCATTTTTATGCCCTTTCTCTCTCCCAGTTCAGCAAAATACCCCGAAAATCCGTGGCTGAACCCGTGGCCCACGGATTATTTTTAAAAATAGACAAATGGGATGGAAAATTAATTTTATCCGTGGCCCACGGATTATTAGAAAATTATTAAAAATAGAAATGGGATCCTTAGGGTTGTCCACGGATTATCCCTTAGGGTTGTCCACGGATTGTCCCTTAGGATTTTTACTATACTTAATTTATTTTTACTATACTTAATTTAGGTCCCTTAGGTTGTCCACGGATTGCAAGGATTTAAATGGTAATTTCTGTCCGTGGGCCACGGACCAAATGTATTGCCCACGGACTCCCATGGCCACTTTGTCTATTCTTAAAAATAATTCGTGGGCCACGGGTTCAACCACGGATTTTCGGGGTATTTTACTGAAACGAGAGAGAGAAAGGGCATAAAAATGAATCGGTGGTCAACTAAGGGTAAAACAATTAATTACCCTAATTTTTTGGAAGGAAATTGTTTTTAGATTGAAATCTTGGCAGTTACATAACCCATTTGCGCAAATGGAATGAGAATCATTTGGACTTAGAGGTCGTTTATTAAACATTTTTGGTGAGTGCTTACCAGTAATAAATATTTATCATCAATCTGTTTTAATGGTAGATAACATTACCTCATAAGGTAAATGAGAGTGATGACTCTTGATGGTAAAAACTTACTCAGCCACTTACTTATTTACATAAAACACAAAATAGTTTTGGGATTTCAGTGATTGGAAACTTCTCCGTGTCTCAACTTTTTTGACACATTTCCTAAGGGTGCGTTTGGTTCACAGAATGATTTCTGAAGGAATGAAATCTGTCAAAGGAATTGGAATCTGGAAGGAATTGGAATCGAATGTTATCAGGTTTGACCAAGTGTTTGGTTGGTAGGAAATGGGATGTAATCTGTCAAATGAATTGAATCCGTCAGTTTGGTTTGCAAAGGAATTAGAGTAAAATACTGCAAAATGACAAAAATACCCTTTCTTTAATTTTAATTTTAATTTTAATTTTTCTAATTATAAATAATTATAAAACTTGGTAATTAACCATTTCCATTATAAGTAATTATGAGAATTTCCTTTATGTAATTTACCATTTTCCATTAGTTTATTTTCAAATTTGGTAATTAAATTATTAATGAAACAAAATTACCAGATTTATTATCTCTTCCCCATTCCCCACGTAGCTTCTTCCTCTTTAAACCATCACAATCCCATTTTTGACTAGGGGAAACGATCGAGAAGAAACTATCGAGAAGAAACGATGTAGAAATAGAGAGGAGTAAACATCAGCAGTGAACCAGAAGAAGAAAACATCAGCAGTGAACCAGAGGAAGAAAACCAGATAGATCGAGAGAAAAAACCCATCGAGCAGGTATGTCTTCTCTTCTCTGGTTTAGAATATCTCGAGTAGGAAGAGAGGAGGAAGAGGCCATCTGTTGTTGACGAGCATGGATGAAAAGAAGCAGATGAAGAACCCTCTCTTGTTGACAAACAGTGATGAAAAGAAGAAGAGGAGAAGCTGATCCATGGAGAAAATCGTGTTGAAGAAGTCGATCTATGTATATAGAGAAAGAAGAGGAAAAAGTCGATGAGAGAAACCAGATGAGAGAGGCTAGGGTTTTACATTCTAATGAGGGTATTTTTGTCATTTTGAAAAATTGGATGGAATGGATTTCAATTCCATCTCATATAGGAAGGAATGATCAAATCCATGTTGAAAGGAATGTTTGGGCTTCAATTCCATTCCATGGGTAACCAAATAACATGATGGAATTTGGTCAACGGAATTGACCATTCCAATTCCACCGAATTCCGTCGGAATCCGACGAACCAAACGCACCCTAAGGGTTTAATTCTAAGCTTTCAATATGTACAGAACGAGCAAATAATTTAAGATCAACATCAATAATTCATAACATTAATTAAGCTTGTTGGTTAGTATATAGGGACAATTTGTCAAATAATCAAAATAATAGGGATGAAGTCATGAAACAAATACACATATGAGGGCAACCAATACATCAACATTGTCCTATATTGATTTTTTAGACAATAGTGGTCATTCATAAATATGATATGAACATTTAAACCCACAACTTAAACAACATAAAATAAATAAACATTTTCACAATCAATTCAATGATTACAAGTATTATGCAAATAGAAAGTTAGCTCATTTTTGTTACAACAACATTATCCTTCGATTCGATCTCAAACACAAATAAAGTTTGTGTAAATCAATGAGTCAAGTTCTATAACACCAATATATAATTCAGTTCCTTCAATGCTCTAATTGATAGAATAGATATTGTAAATATTCTGTAAATATTCTCTTATGTAAATCATTTCCTTTTAGTTAGGCTTTGATATACTTTCCTTATAGATAGACTTGTAATCTCTTGTATAAATTGTGGTATCAATGGAATGCAAAGGCAAGGATTCCAATTGCTTTCATGGTATCAGAGCGATCCTAAAAACTCTTTCTTCTCTTAAATTTCCTTCTAACCCTAAAAACAGCCGCCACCAGCGCCGTCATCACTCCTCCGATGACAAAATCCGGCGCCACCAACTCTTCGTCATCCGGTCACTCTTCGTTTCATCCTGCTCTAGCCGTTTCCAATGTCAAAAACCTCATACCCATCACACTTGAGATGGAAAACGTCCAATACGCAACATGGGCGGAACTTTTCAAAATTCATGCCCGATCTCATCGTGTTATCCAACACATCATTCCACCTAAGACATGCTCGTCCTCTACTGCTTCGAAAGATGAAGATCCTGAGTTATGGTCCACCCTTGATGCCACCGTTCTCCAATGGATTTACGCCACCATCTCCAGTGATCTCTTGCACACTATATTGGAACCCGATTCTATGGCCATGAAAGCTTGGAACCGCCTACGAGATATCTTTCAAGATAATAAGAATTCTCGTGCGGTCACACTTGAACAAGAATTCTCGAACACCATCATGGCAGACTTTCCCAATGCATCCGCCTATTGCCAGAAACTAAAAGTTTTGTCTGATCAACTCAAGATTTTTGGTGCTCCGGTCTCTAACGACCGTCTCGTTCTTCAAATGGTTGTGGGGCTTACTGAGGCCTACAATGGTGTCGGAACTCTCATACGTCAAAGTGATCCTCTCCCCCTTTTCTACCAAGCCAGATCAATGCTAATGCTCGAGGAAGCTGGACTGGTCAAGAAAGCATCTAATGCCGCCACTACCAACTCGGTCATGCTCAACACGACCAAAGATTTTGAAGTTTCGCCCGATAACGAATCTGCTTATCGATCATCCAACAATGGAAGAGGAAATCGACGAGGACCGCCAAATCGCAGCGGTGGACCAAGCCGAGACAACGGGGGTCGACGTGGCGGCTCGAGCCAAGGTCGTGGCTACGGAAGTCGATGTGGCGGGAGTCAAGGCGGCGGTAATTTTGGTCGTCCCACCAACCCGTGGCAAACCCAATGGCAGCTACCATGGATACCTTGGGCCATGCCTCCTTGCCCATATCCTACAATGCCTCATTCTCAATGGTCACGACCCTCCAACCCGAACAAGGTAGGAATTCTTGGACCACGACCTCCACAATCCTACTCAGCATCAGCATCAGCAACCTCTACTCCTACTGATATTGAAGTCGTCATGGATACTCTTGGGCTCACCCCCCCCCCCCCGGACCCAAATTGGTACATGGATACCGGGGCACATCTCACATGACATCCGACTCAGGTACCCTCTCTTCTTATTATAATCTGAGTAGAAATCGTAATATTATTGTCGGGAGTGGTCATAAAATTCCAATTCTTGGTTATGGTCACACAAACCTCTCTTTTCCTCACCCATCTCTCTCTCTCAAAAACGTTCTTCACGCACCTCATCTTATCAAAAATCTTGTTTCCGTTCGTAAACTCACCAAAGACAATAATATTTCTATTGAGTTTGATCCTTTTGGGTTTTCTGTGAAGGGTTTTCGGACGGGCAGTCAACTCATGAGATGTGATAGCCAAGGAGACCTATACCCCGTTACTCCTGCTTCCATGTATCTACCTACCGTTGCTTCCACCCACACGAGTCTCTCAGCAATCTCTCCGTCCGTTTGGCATGCACGTTTGGGTCATCCTGGCACTCCTATTTTTCAATTTCTTAAGCATAATAATAACATCTCATGTAATAGCTCTAGTGATTCACAACTTTGTCGTTCTTGTGTGTTTGGCAAACATATTAAACAACCTTTTATTGCATCTAATTCTACTACTTTTATGCCCTTTGATATTATCCATTGTGATTTATGGACATCACCGGTTTTGGGTCATTCCGGTCATCGTTATCATCCTATTATATTAGATGATTATACTAATTACTTGTGGACTTTTCCACTCTCTCAAAAATCGCAAGTTTTCTCTTGTTTCCTAACTTTCAAAAACTTTGTTCGAACCCAATTCGAACGTGATATTAAAAGCATCGAATGTGATAATGGTAAGGAATTTGACAACACCCAATTTTGGCAACTTTGCTCATCTCATGGTTTTTCTTTTCGTCTCTCTTGTCCCCACACCTCATCTCAAAACGGCAAAGCCGAAAGAAAACTTCGATCAATCAACAATATTATCCGCACTTTATTACACCACGCATCCATCCCACCATCCTTTTGGCATCACGCTCTCCATATGGCCATCTATCTCCTCAACATTCTTCCCTCTAAACCATTTATCTTATGCTTCTCCGGTCCTCCTTCTATATCAAAAAGAACCTTCCTACTCACATCTTCGCACGTTCGGTTGCTTATGCTACCCACTCATACCCTCTTCCACCATACACAAACTCCAACCACGCTCCATATCATGTGTATTCCTCGGTTACCCTCCAAATCATCGAGGTTATAAGTGTTACGACCTTTCCTCCCACAAAATAATAATCTGCCGTCACGCCCTCTTTGATGAAACCCAATTTCCTTTTTTGAAGGTTAACAAATCTCATCCGTCCTATGATTTTCTTGATGAGGACTCCTCTCCATATCTCACACATCGTCACCAATATTCTCCAACCACCCCGACTGCCCCTTCGGCCACTCCTACCACACCACCTTCACCTCCAACGATGGCACCAACCTCTGCCACAAACTCGTCACCTCCTGCCACACCCATTCCTACTTCGGTCTCTACCACCTCCCATACATCTCCGTACCCGAACCCACACCCCCTATCCAACCCCTTCCGTCCAATCGGCCAACCACTGGTAGCCAACATGGCATTTTCAAACCCAAGTCCGTCTTCAATCTACACTCTCAAGCTCTTGTCTCTCCCATTCCGAAAAATCCAGTTTCTGCGCTCCATGACCCAAATTGGAAAATGGCCATGAACGACGAATACGATGCTCTTATTAAAAATAAGACGTGGGAATCGGTACCCCACCCCCGGGTGTCAATGTGATTCGGTCTATGTGGATTTTTCGCCACAAAGTTAATTCTGACGGATCCTTTGAGCGATACAAAGCTTGACTTGTAGGTGATGGTAAAACATAACACGTTGGCGTGGATTGTGGCGAGACGTTTAGCCCGGTCGTAAAACCAGCGACGATTAGAACCGTTTTAAGTTTGGCTCTTTCTAAAGCTTGGCCTATTCATCAATTAGACGTAAAGAATGCCTTTTTACACAGGGAATTAAATGAAGCCGTATACATGCATCAACCCATGGGATTTCGGGACCCAAATCATCCGGATCACGTATGCTTACTCAAAAAATCCCTATATGGGCTCAAACAGGCACCCCGAGCTTGGTACAAGCGTTTTGCAGATTTTGTCTCCTCCATTGGTTTCTCACACAGCCGGTCCGATCATTCTCTTTTTATATATAAACGCGGTTCTGATTTAGCCTATATTCTACTATATGTCGATGATATCCTATTGACCGCATCTTCGGAAACTCTCCGTCAGTCTATCTTGACTCGTCTAAGCTCCGAGTTCGCTATGAAAGACTTGGGTCTGTTGAGTTATTTCTTAGGCATTGCCGTCACCCACCATAAAAACGGTCTATTCCTATCTCAACGGAAATATACCGAAGATATTATTGGGCGTGCAAGTATGTCCACTTGTAAGTCCACGCCCACCCCTGTTGACACCAAACCCAAGCTAAGTACAGACACTACGACCCCATGCTCGGATCCTACACTTTATCGCCGCTTAGTTGGGGCCCTTCAGTATCTCACCTTCACTCGTCCCGACATCTCTTACGCCGTACAACAGGTTTGTTTGTTCATGCATGACCCAAGGGAGGCACATATGCACGCTTTAAAGCGGATTATCGGGTACCTATCAGGTACCCTCGATCATGGTCTATATCTCTACCCTTCACCGACAACCTCGCTAATCAGTTACACCGATGCTGACTAGGGTGGGTGCCCCGACACTCGACGATCCACCTCTGGTTACTGTGTCTATTTGGGCGATAACTTAATCTCGTGGTCCTCGAAAAGACAAGCCACACTATCCCGATCCAGTGTCGAAGCCGAGTATCATGGGGTGGCAAACATTGTGTCTGAGTCGTGTTGGTTACAAAATTTACTGTTGGAACTTCATTGCCCCTGTTGGTCCCGAAGGCCTATACAAGTTTGTAGAAGGGGGGGGGGGGGTTGAATACAAACACACAGATTTTACTTTTCTAAATTGTTTATTGATAAATCATTAACAATTTACAGCTTGTTGCGGAAACAAGATTAAGGATAAACCTAAATCTAAACAAGTTGGAACACTAAGGTTTCTTGCACTAAGAGAGATAAGGAAATTACTAATAATAACCTATCTTGAGATAAGAGATTGAACTTGTCCAGAGTTAGCAAGTTACTTCAAATGAAGTGGGTTCATCTCTTTATATACTGCATGCATTTAATGCAAGTCAGTATACACTTTACACGTGTCATCAGCTGGTTGGTTGCATGTCATTGACCTTGGTTGACAACCTTAGTAGCCGCATAGATGAACAGTGTAGTATCAGAGTGGTTGTACGATTTCAGATATTCAGAGGTTCTTTTCTGACATTTCGTACGGAGTCGTGCAAGGGGGGTTAAGACAAAAGTACTTTGTACGGAGGACTTCATGATCAGCTTTCGTTGATTCAGCGATTATCATTTACCATTCAGCAGATGATAAAGTTCAGCGATAGCTGAAGTCTTGTACTTGATACTTCACGTTGAGTGGACAAATCTGAGTCTTCGCTGATCCGCATCAGTTCATTAGGAGACTTGTCGCTGGTTCTTGAGCTTGATCTTCGACTTCAGCGTAGAACCTTTGTTGACGTGAAACTTGTCTTCAGGGATCATAAGTAAACAACTAACCTATCAGCGATCATCATAATGTCTGAACAGACTCAGCGTTAATGATGAACAGAGTTCGCTGAATGTTTAATCTAAACAACAAGAGTTCCTATCAGCGGTACTGAAAGATCTTAGTACTTATCAGCGATAATGAAACTCTGATACATATTGTTTACTTACAATTTTCACTAAGTATATAAGAGAGGGTCATTATCAAATCACTGAGGGTTTGGATCAACAATCTCCCCCTATTTGATTATGACATAGCAACAAAGAAAATTGCTATTTAATGAAAACATAAGGATAAAAAGAACTCAAAAAATATTTGTCCCTTTTACTGTTTTCTGGGATCTTTTCAGTACTGATGGAGTAAAGTACATTCGCTGAAATCTTTCTTTAAAACTTTGAATCAGGTTACAAAGAGAAATGGAAAGATTACAAGTACGAGCGAAATAAATTACAAGTACAAAAGGATAACTGATAAAATAGATGAAAGAGGCGATCCTATCAGCTTACAGAGGTTCTTCCTTAATGAGAAGTTCATCAAGGGTCTTTTCAGTGGGGATCATCCAGTCAGGAACCGTTAGACCTCGTTTTCTTTTGTTCAGCGCCTCTTCAAAAATCAAGGGTTTTAGGTGTCGTGTCTGGATGTCTTTTCTGAAGTCACACCAGTAGATAAGATCTCTGAGCTGTTCGATTGGAGTGATTGGAAGCTCAGCGATCCGTTGAAAACATTTACGTCCGTCGTAGTCGAGAAAGAATATTCCATAAGGATTACTGATGACTTTACCAGGGACGAAAAGTTCACATGGTGGCAAAGAAATGTCAAGGGCAGATAGATCAGGGTCAGGACCAAGCACTTCAGCGCGAGAGAAACCAATTCCAGTTTCATTTCGTATGACAGGACCTGAGTTTGAATCTTGACGTTTCTTCTTCAGATAGGCCCTTTTTCTTTTCAGCTTAAGATCAGGAAGAGGATGAATGTCCACACAAGAAGATATCAAATCGATCTGTCTGTTTATCAGCTTTTCGAAATGATCCTTGTACTTAGATTGTGATGATTGGATAACTAACCTCATCTCCAGCCATTCAGAGAGACCATACCTTTTTACAGTGTCAGCGCGAAAGGCTTCAGATTGGCCATCTTCTCTGAAAAGTTTGATGTCAACAATAGGTACTCCGATAGAGGTTCTTCCAGAGATGAATACCTTGTTGATCTTCGCTGGACGATACCTGAAGTGTATTTTCTCTTTACACCAGATCAGGGTGGTCTGAGAAACTTCAGTTTTCTTTTCCACGATCTTCTGGGCTTCTTCCCAAAGCTTTCGTTGGACTTGAATGGGAACACGTTTCAGCTTGGGGTCTTTGACAGATTCTTGAGTAAGCTTGATGGCGTATTCTCTGTCTTTTTCTTCAGCTTCTTTTCTTTCAGCGATTAGGCGTTCAACTCTGAGGTGTTCCTTGTATTCAGCTTTTGAAATTCTGAACTTTGGAGGAACTGAAGGAAGTTGATCACGCCTCAGAATGATTCGCTGATCCTCGAATCGCTTTATTATTTCCTCTCTTCTTTTCTGATCCTCTTCACTTAGCTTTTGAGGAACTAAGGAAGGTCTGCGTTTGTGAGAGAGAGTCTGTTCTTCAGGTTCATCAGTCTCAGAGATCAAATCCAAGACTGGGATTATTTCTTCAGCATCAGCTGGTATAGTTGTGGAGCCTTCAGCGATATCCTCAAACAGGGGAGAGGACTAGCGGAAACACATCGATCTTACAAGTAAGAACTTGGGTAGAATCAGATAGAGAGAATTGGTTTAAGTGTATAGGCTTGGGTAGAGGAACTGATAGTGTATGATAGAGGAGGGATGGAGTAAGAGATGTTTAGTGTACCTGACAAACCGGCTTTTCAAGCAAGATCGTCAGATTGTCATCTTCAGCGACGCTTTTGCCTTTGCCTTTCTCAGCTCCAGAGGCTGAGGGCTTTGTCTTTGTCCGCTCCCCTGAAGGTTCATTTATCGAGATTCCCTTAAGAGCTTTGATCTTCGGAGCAGGTTTGACGATAAAGAAGTCATCGTCATCTTCATCATCATCATCATCATTCTTTAGAGAAGAAGATGGTTCATTATCAGGGTTGTCGACGGCTTCATCATCTTCTGCTTCGGATTCTTCAGCGTCTTCTTCGAGTTGCTCCCCCTCAGATACAGATGCGAGCTTCTCGGTTCCCTCAGGGTGTTCATCTCCCTGAGGTCCAGCGGCTGCTTCAGCTTCAATAGTCTTCTCACCCTCTTCAGCGAAGGTGAGGTCTTCGTTCTTCTCTCCCCTGATAGATTCATCATGGGAAAGGTCTTCAGCGCTCTTGGAAGGATTTTCAGCGCTCTTCTCCCCCTCTTTTTCATGATGACTGGGGGAGGAATGGGTAGATTCAGCAGCGTGGGTAGGTTCTCCGTCTTCTTGGCCAGAGAAACCTACACGAACTTCAATATTTGCTAATCTGTCTTCTAGGCCAGAAATAGCAGGATTGATTTTCTTCAGCTCAGTGCGATCGTCCGCTGTAAAATGTTCAGATTCAGGGACAGGGGCAGGAGCAGGAGTAATTGCCTTGTGCAGCAGCTGTTCGATCATAGTCTTCATCGAACCAACGTCAGTCTTTACAGAGCTTAAGTCAGTCGTCAGAGTGTTGACATTTGTCTTCACAGCAGACATATCTCCCTCTAGTGTTCCAACCGATGTCTTCAGCGTTGTTACCTCGCTGGACATGGATGAAACTAAATTTTTGAGAGAGGTGTAGTCTGTGTAGATATCAGCGAGCACCTTGGCGAAGTCGCTGAGAGTTTTATCAAGCTGCTTCATGTCATCTGTGGAAGCCTTCTTCTCCACCACCGTTGTCAGCTTGTTTAGATTCTCTCCAGCGTTTGTTACAGCTGTAAAGTTATTGGAGAGAGTAGTGGTGAGACCTGTCAGCTTTGTCTCCACGGACTTCAGAGAGCCGTTGATATCTCCCAAATTAGGACCTGTAACAGATAAGAACTTGTGAACAAAGGAAAGCTCAGAAGTTTGGGGTTTAGTTACAGTGTTTATGGGTTGTTGTTTACCTGCAGGAGGATTGGTGAATTCATCGAAATCACGGGTTCCTGAGTAAAGTTCCATGTCATCTTCAAAAGTGCCCATGGATTGTTCTGTATGTCCTGTCTTCATCATCTCTGGATTATCAGCTTTAGCTTCCGTAGAAATGATGGCATCTCCAGCGATAACTGGAGGAGAGAACAAACGAGTAGAGGGAGAAGCGAAGGATAAGATTGGAGGTTGGGTTCTGAGTTCAGCGTTGGAATCGTTGAGAATCACTTCATCAGTCTTTTGAGAGACTGAGGGCGGTTGGGAAGTTTCCAAGTCTGTAATCTCAACGTTTGGAGACGCTGAGATTGGGATGGAAGGGATGACTTGTTCAGGTGTGGCAGAGCGTACCACTGAACGTTCCTTCAGCTCTGCAGAAAGAGCTGAGGAGTCTTCAGCATGAGATTGCTGGGGTTGCTCCTTTGTTTTCTTGATCCTTTTAGAATCAAGTGGGGTAGATGAATGTTTCCTTTTCTTAGAAGGAGAGGATTTTGTGGCCAGGGTATCAGCGATGGGTATTGTCGCTGAAGGAGCCACAGAAGTAGAAGAAGAAGGGTTGAGAAGAGTTAAGAGGGTAGAAAGACGTACCTCATTTTTAACAGGTTTGAAGTCGAGTACCTTAGGGCCAATCTGAGAGAGTTTCAGATCGCCCTCTTGAGGGTAGCTGTCCTTCAGGCCATATTGAAAGATAGCGCTGATGAATCGGGGGTAGGGAACCCATGCAGGCCTGTCAGCGGCAGAGTCTACTCTTTGCAGCAAGTCATCATAGATGAGAGATGCCCAGTCAATGTGTAGACCTTTCAGCAGAGCGTATCCCATAGCTTGCTGAGGTTGAGCGGCTTGATCAGAAGAGCCGGTCTTGGCAGTCATGCAGCTGATAAGGTGAGCGAAGATGAAGTTCATCTCGCTGGGCATTTTCAAATTTTTCAGCAGTGTTAGCTTCTTCTCAGGCTTCTTGTCTCTGCCCATTTCCCATACATAGCCCATTGCATAAAAAAATGCAATAAGAGCTTCTTTGTCAGCGAGCTTCTTATGGTTAGGGAAAGGAACAAAAGGTTTTTCCTTTGTAGCGATGGGAAAGTTCAGAGCTTTGCGAATGATGGCGGGTGTGATCTTTATCGTGCCATATTCAGTATCGCAGAGGATACAATCAACTGTTTTGGAGGGATCTTTGGCGGATGGTAGCTGAGAGTGTCTGGCAGAGTACCAGAACTGAGATAGTAGCAGCTGACTTGCAGGGGGTGAGATGGTCAGGGCTGTTGAAATGCAGCAATTCTTCAGGAAATTCACAGCATCTGTCAGATGTGTGACTTGCTTTCGAGGAGGAAACTCGAGAAGCGCAGAAAGGTTGTTTATATTAGTCCAGTCTAGTTGATCCAGAGTGAACTTAACCTGAGGAGCCTTGAAGAATTCCATTTCCTCAGAGTCAGAAGAGATGTTCTCAGCGGTAGTAGGAATGTTAGACGTTGCCATTTTCTGTATTATCAGTTCAACCAAAGATTAACAAATAAGAATAATCTTAATGTGGAAAGATTTTCCATTTAAGATGGTTCGAATTTTGTCCATTTCATTAAGACAAAATGTCTTAATGAAGATTAGGGTTTTTCTTGATTTTTGAAACGAAATGTAAAACCCATTTTCTTGTTTTCCAGTTTTCTTTGAAGATTGGGATTCTGGAAAAACGAATGAAGAACAAGCTTAAGATTTTTGCATTTAAACTTGAAGAACAACCATGAAATGGTTGTGTTCATAAAATCATGAAAGAAAATGATTTCATTTTAAGAAGTTCTTTTGTTTGATCTTGTTAAAACAAAGAGTAGATCAGAAACAAGTTATTTTGCATTAGGTAATAAATAAGAACATATTAACCTTGATGTTTGATGAAGAAGATGATGAACAGTTCTTGAAGTTTGAAAGCACAAATGCAACAGTGAGTTCTTTCTTGCAGAGGAAGATTGATCGCGTAAAAGAAAAATATAAACAAAGAATTTGTTTATATAGAGATTTTAGAAAGATAAAATCTTGAGCGGGAAAAGATTTTCATCATGACACGGACACGTGTTTGCATTTGATTGGAAGTTTGAACGAGACGTGCAAACGTGTGTCAGGAAGAGAAAACGTGCCGGGGTTTTATCCGTTGCAATGACGTCACAACTGTCCTTTCATATTCTTGGTTGTCTCTGAGGTTTTAAAAAACTCAGAGATACTTTTGAAAACATGAAGCACTGAATGAAAATATTCAGTAAAGGTTTTAAGAAATTTCAAAATATCGCTGTTAAGGAAGAGATATTCAGCGATGCATTTTGTTTTGAAATCTTGCATTTTCATGCGCTTGTCAGAGAGAGATAGAACATACCTTGATATCAGAGAATCAAGTTTATTCAGAGAGAAGATGATAGAATGGGCTATACAAGTTGATTTTATCCTTTCGCTGATCAATGTGAACCGCTGAAGATTTTATCCTTCAAAGTTCAGCATTCCAAGCTCGCTGATGAGAAAGTTGAATCTTGTCTCATCAAGAGGTTTGGTAAATAAGTCAGCTAACTGATAATCAGTTGGGATAAAATGAAGTTCTATATCACCATTCATCACATGATCTCTGATAAAATGATATCTGATTTCTATATGTTTGGTCTTTGAATGTAGTACTGGATTGTTTGCTATAGCGATGTTACTTGTGCTGTCGCAATAGATTGGAATTTTGGAGAGCTGAAGATCATAGTCTAGTAGCTGATTTCTCATCCACAAGACTTGAGAACAACAGCTTCCAGCAGCTACATATTCAGCTTCAGCTGTGGAAGTGGACACTGAATTTTGCTTTTTACTTGTCCAACTTACCAGCTTTCCACCCAGTAGCTGACATCCTCCTGTGGTGCTTTTCCTATCCATTTTGCAACCTGCAAAATCACTATCTGAATAGGCAGTTAGATCGAATCCTGAATCTTTGGGATACCAAAGACCTAGATTTGCTGTACCCTTAAGATATCGAAAGATTCGCTTTACAGCTTTCATATGAGATATCTTAGGTTCAGCTTGATATCGTGCACACAAGCATGTTGCAAACATAATATCGGGTCGGCTAGCTGTTAGATACAATAGAGAGCCGATCATCCCACGATACAACGTGACATTTACAGGAACACCCTTAGTGTCCTTATCAAGTGTCAGCGGTGGTGCCATAGGGGTTTTCATAGCTGAACTTTCAGTTAAGTCGAATTTCTTCAGCATATCTTTAACATATTTTCCCTGATTAATGAAAGTTCCTTTCTCAGTTTGCTTAATCTGAAGACCAAGGAAATATGTTAGTTCACCCATCATGCTCATTTTATACTCATCTTTCATTCTATCAGCGAAACGAGTACAAAGCTCAGGGTTAGTAGAACCAAATATAATGTCATCAACATATATTTGAACTAGAATGATATGACCTTTCACTTTTCTAAAAAATAGAGTTTTGTCAATCTTACCTCGCTCAAATTTTTCAATATGGAGATAAGTAGAGAGAGTGTCATACCATGCACGAGGAGCTTGCTTCAAGCCATAAAGTGCCTTATCCAGTTTATAAACATAACCTGGACGCTTAGAATCTGAGAATCCTGGAGGTTGTTCCACATACACTTCTTCATTCAGCTTTCCATTTAGAAACGCTGACTTAACATCCATCTGATGTACTTTGAAGTTTTTGTGTACAGCATATGCTAAGAATAGACGAATAGATTCAAGTCTTGCTACTGGAGCAAATGTTTCGTCGTAATCTATACCTTCCTCTTGTCTGTATCCCTGAGCAACAAGTCGAGCTTTGTTGTGGGTTATAGTACCATGTTCGTCCAACTTATTTCGATAGACCCATTTAGTGCCTATTACTGTTTTATCAGTTGGTCTCTGAACAAGTTTCCAAACTTTGTTTCTTTCGAATTCAGTCAGCTCTTCTTGCATGGCGCTGACCCAATTTGGATCTTTGAGGGCATCATCTACTTTCTTTGGTTCAGTTAGTGAAATAAAATTTACAAATAAACAAATATTACCTGCACTTCGTCGAGTCTGAATCCCAGCGTTTGGATCACCAAGAATTTGATCAATTGGGTGATTTATAGTCCATCGCTGAGCCGGAGCGTGAGTCGCTGACTCAACTTGAACTGGAGGAGCTGAAGATGAAGCTTCAGCGACGTCAGGAGTATCAGCCAAGAGAGGAATGGATGCAGTTGTCATTATATTCACTGATTGCTGAGAAGTAGATGGAATGTCTGAGACATTTGGTTCAGCGTTAGGTATAGTGTTTATAGGAACATCTGAGACCCAAGAAGTTTCAGCTTCACTATTCTGCATATTTGGAATGATAGGACTATCATCTTCTACTGGATGAGCATGAGTAGTGGGAATAACTTCTGAATCACCAAGATGAGAAAACATCCATTGATTCAGTTCTTCAGTATCAGCGGACGGTTTAGAGTTCGCTGAATGGGATTCGTCAAACGTGACGTAAATAGTTTCTTCTACAGTTTGTCTTCTACGATTGAAGACTCTGAAGGCTTTGGAAACTGAGGAGTATCCAAGAAAGATTCCATCATCAGCCTTAGTATCAAACTTTCCAAGAGCATCTCTGTTGTTCAGTATAAAACACTGACATCCAAAGATGTGAAGAAAGCTGATTGAAGGCTTTCTCCCATGAAAAAGTTCATAGGCTGTCTTTTTGAATCTTTTAACTATCAGCGACCTGTTTTGCGTAAAACAAGCAGTGTTGACAGCTTCTGCCCAAAACTGAGTAGGCAGGTTAGAATCGCTGAGCATTGAACGTGCAGCTTCAATAATTGTTCTATTTCTTCTTTCAGCGACTCCATTTTGTTGCGGTGTTATCACTGAAGAAAAGTTGTGAGAAATACCCTTACTCTCAAAGAAGGAATCAAGAGAACTGTTTTTGAATTCAGTCCCATGATCACTCCTTATTGAGCGAACGGTCAAATTGTTCAGGGTTTCCATCTTCCGAACAAAGGTGATGAGTTCTTCAAGGGTGTCACTCTTAGAACGGAGAAACATTACCCAAGTGAAGCGAGAGAATTCATCAACTATGACCAGCGTATATTTCTTTCCAGCGATGGATTGTTTGTTAACAGGGCCAAACAAATCCATATGGAGTAGTTGTAGAGGAGATGACACTGAAGAAACTTGCTTTGACTTAAAGCTTGCTTTGGTCTGCTTCCCTTTTTCACACGCTGAACATAACGACTCTTTGGCGTATGAATGCTGAGGTAGACCAGTGACTAACTCTTTTGAAGAAAGAGTGTTCAGTGTCTTGAAATTTAAATGAGAGAGCCTCTTATGCCATAGCCAGTTGACATCAGATGAGGCCTTTGAGAAGAAACAGGAGTTCTCAGTGGTTGTTGAGTCCATGTTTATTACATAAACATTTTCCAAACGATAACCGCTGAGAGCTATCTTCTCATTTTTGTCAGTGACAAAGCAGGATTCCTTAGTAAAGATTACTTTGTTATCCATGTCGCAAAGCTGACTGATGCTTAGAAGATTATGCTTCAGCCCTTCAACATATGCGACTCTTCTGAAGGAGGTTGTACCATTTGAAAGTACACCATACCCTCGGGTATGTCCTTTTCCATTTCCACCGAAAGTCACAGAGGGACCTTTCTCTTCCTTGTATTCAGCGAGCAAGTTTTTCTTTCCAGTCATGTGTCTAGAGCATCCGCTATCGAGATACCAGATACCCTTCTTAACCTGCAATACAAAGGAAGATTAGTTTTTCTTAGGTACCCACTTAACCATGTATACACGTTTGTCAGTGGAAGTAGTTGGAATGGAAGGTTCAGCAGTCTTCGCATCATTTGAAGATTCAGCTTTGTCTTTCTTCACTTTGGTTAATTTCTTAACCTCAGTGGTAGAATTCACCTTGACCTGATTTGCACCAGGGTTGGTCTTCTTTGCCTTGGGGGCAATCTTCACCTTAGCTATCTTTTCAGCTTTGGTGGCTGTGGGGCACTTACTAGCAATATGATCAGTGAGTCCACAGTGATAACATTTCCTATAGCTAAAAGTAGTTCTAGGACCATTTGAATGCTGAGCTTTTAATTTCAAATTAGAAGTGCCAGCACCAAGTAAACTATTGGCTTTAGAAATGGGATGAACATTCAGTTCTTCAGATTTCTTACCAAGGACATCCAATCTGAGTCTAGGAGTAGATCGCTGAATAAATCCAGATATTTGCTTCCTTGATCCAGAGGGATGAGCCACTGAAGCTTTAGAGGCATTCAGCTTTGGTACTAAGGTACCCTTCTAAGGATTATGGTAAATAACAATTCCTTTACCTTTGTCTTTAGAGACAGAGGTAGGTTTTGAATAAACCATTTTCTCCTTGCCTTTTGAGGAGGTAGGAGTTTCCTCAGGGATTGGTGTAATGGACGAGGAGCACTGAGAAGATGAAGTATCAGCGACTGAGGATACGAACGTTCCAAATTTAAGCATTGAACGCTCAGTGGTTGGTTTTGGAGTTTCATATTTGTAACCCAAACCACGTTTATCACTCAGGGGAATTTGAGACTTTATTATCTCAGTGATCTTTGTTGAAGAATTACACCATCCTTCAACAGTAGCTTTTTCAGCCTTTAATGCAGCGATAGCTTCTGCTCGTTCGATTTTGACTAGCTGATTTAAATATACTTGATCTTTAAAATCTTCTTCAATTTTAGAAAGCTTTTCTATTTGAAGGTGGCAGTTTTTAAGCTTTTTAGCGAGATCAAGATTTTGGTTTTCAACCACAGTTTTGCCGTTCATGGCTTCGTATAAACTTCTAGTCAAGAGATCGATCTTACGGAGACTATCAGCTTCATCAATATTTGCAATATTGGTAAAGAAGGAAGGTGATACCTGAATAGCAGATGTTGAAGTGGAGGGAATGTCTGAACTTTCTTCCTCTTCTTCAATCTTGGCCATAAGACATAGATTTGCTTCATCATCTTCAGAGTCAGATGATGATGCTTCTTCATCAGAAGCAGCCCAATCATAGTCAGACATCAGGCCTTTATTCTTCTTCTTAAAGCTTTTCAGCTTTGCATATTTTTCTTTCAGCTTTGAATATTTGTCATCTTTATTTCTTGGAACAAAGGGTTTCTTTGTAAAAGCTGAGGGTCTAGAAACTTTCTTTGACCTGCACTCATTAGCGAAATGTCCTGTCTTTTCGCAGTTAAAACAAGTAGCAGTAGCCTTATCAACAAAAGGTGATGATCTAGGCTTGTCAGTTATGGAAAGAGGTTTGTTCTTTCTAAACATTTTCTTTTTGGCAAATCTCCTGAACTTCTTAGTTAGGAGAGCCAAAGATTCATCATCTGAAAAATCAGAATCTGATGAACTTTCAGAGTTGCTTTCTAACTCAGTGATAGTGACCGAGGGTCGCTGAGTAGAAGGTTCCTCTGAGATTAAAGCAACAGGGGTGCTTCTGGAATCTTTAACAAGATTCTTCTTAAGATGGCTCGATTGCTCATGATTCAGCAACGTGCCATATAAGATTGAAAGGGTCATTGATTTTAGATCCTTTGATAGCTTGAGACACATAGCATAATTGTCCCAGCTTTCAGGTAAACATTCTAGAAACTTTGTCAGCATTTCAAAGTTAGAATATTCCTTACCAACAGTTTTCAGATCTATAATTAAACAATTAAAACGTTGGTGAACTTCAGAGAGAGATTCATTCTTACCAGAAATGAAGCTTTCGTATTGTCTTACCAGGTTGATCTTTCTTGAATCCTGGACTTCAGACGTTCCTTCATACTGAACACATATTGTGTCCCACATGGCCTTTGATGTTTTCAGATTCATGACGGAATGGTAGACTTCGTCAGGAAGAGCCATGGATAGTATGGATCTGGCTTTTGTATCTATAGCCACTTTCTTCTTATCTTCGTCAGTCCATTGAAAGATTTCCTTAGGTACCAGCCTTTCTGGAATAGCAGGTCTATTCTCAGCGGCTGGAACAGCAGCATCAATTCTTACAGGGATGAATGGACCATTTTCTAGATAGTAAGGCATAGTAGGGTCTACACCTTCTAAGAAGAGTGTCATCCTATTTTTCCATAAGTTGAAGTTATCTTTGGAAAATCTAGGGGGTTTAGCAAGAGAACCATTGTCTATATAATTTGTGTTTGTGTTGGTGGCCATTTTCAGATAATAGCAAGGAAGAGAAATATCTTAGATTAGATCTTGTTTATGAGATTAAACAAATCCGCTCTGATACCACTTGTTGGTCCCGAAGGCCTATACAAGTTTGTAGAAGGGGGGGGGGGGGGGGGGGGTTGAATACAAACACACAGATTTTACTTTTCTAAATTGTTTATTGATAAATCATTAACAATTTACAGCTTGTTGCGGAAACAAGATTAAGGATAAACCTAAATCTAAACAAGTTGGAACACTAAGGTTTCTTGCACTAAGAGAGATAAGGAAATTACTAATAATAACTTATATTGAGATAAGAGATTGAACTTGTCCAGAGTTAGCAAGTTACTTCAAATGAAGTGGGTTCATCTCTTTATATACTGCATGCATTTAATGCAAGTCAGTATACACTTTACACGTGTCATCAGCTGGTTGGTTGCATGTCATTGACCTTGGTTGACAACCTTAGTAGCCGCATAGATGAACAGTGTAGTATCAGAGTGGTTGTACGATTTCAGATATTCGGAGGTTCTTTTCTGACATTTCGTACGGAGTCGTGCAAGGGGGGTTAAGACAAAAGTACTTTGTACGGAGGACTTCATGATCAGCTTTCGTTGATTCAGCGATTATCATTTACCATTCAGCAGATGATAAAGTTCAGCGATAGCTGAAGTCTTGTACTTGATACTTCACGTTGAGTGGACAAATCTGAGTCTTCGCTGATCCGCATCAGTTCATTAGGAGACTTGTCGCTGGTTCTTGAGCTTGATCTTCGACTTCAGCGTAGAACCTTTGTTGACGTGAAACTTGTCTTCAGGGATCATAAGTAAACAACTAACTTATCAGCGATCATCATAATGTCTGAACAGACTCAGCGTTAATGATGAACAGAGTTCGCTGAATGTTTAATCTAAACAACAAGAGTTCCTATCAGCGGTACTGGAAGATCTTAGTACTTATCAGCGATAGTGAAACTCTGATACATATTGTTTACTTACAATTTTCACTAAGTATATAAGAGAGGGTCATTATCAAATCACTGAGGGTTTGGATCAACAGCCCCATTCAGAAAGCCACTTTAGTTTATTGCGATAATGTTAGTGCTATCTATCTATCTGGGAATCCTGTACAACACCAACGAACCAAGCATATCGAAATGGACATTTTGTTCGTACGTGAGAAAGTGGCTCGGGGGAAGTTCGGGTCCTACATGTTCCTCCGCAATACCAGATCACATTTTCACAAAAGGACCGCCTGTTGTCCTTTTTGATGATTTTCGGGCCAGTCTCAACATCCGCTCACCTCCCGTTTCAACTGCGGGGGTCTGATAGAATAGATATTGTAAATATTCTCTTATGTAAATCCTTTCCTTTTAGTTAGGCTTTGATATACTTTCCTTATAGATAGACTTGTAATCTCTTGTATAAATTGTGGTATCAATGGAATGCAAAGGCAAGGATTCCAATTGCTTTCACTAATAAATTCTTCGAGTCAAGTTAAGTTGAATCGAGCTATACTATATGAGCATACACTTTTTCAAGTCAAAATGTTCGTAAATCAAATAATCAAAACTTAAAAAAAAAGTTGTTGCAAGCGTTATGCTTCGAGCTTGAGCCAATAAACAATCTAATCAATTTCAAGTTCAGATTCTTAAACAAACTTAAAAGGTTTAAATTTTAAATCATATTGACAAAATAGTTAAACATACATCAAACTTAAATACTATTTTGAAAACACTGCCTTAGTTGTTCCCTTTCTCTTGTATCTTATAATGTTCTCAAAAGCTTGGTTTCTCATGTAAAAGAACCAGGGGTACTCATTGGTTGGGCTGATCGGGTTGAAGGCTTTTCAACAACCCAACCTAATGTTGGCGGTTTGAAAATTTTCAACCCAACCCAACCCAACCCGTTCGAGCTGGTCGGTTTGATCGGGTTGTGTTTAAACAAAGTAAAAACAATATTGAAAGTATTCCTTAGAAAGACGATCAGTTATTCAAGAGGATATACGAGTTCATCAAATATTTAGGTATTACATATAATTTTCCGATAATGTCTCTTATGAGTTCCATTGCTTGCTATTGCCGATTTGTTTTTGGTAACTTATACATATTAAAAGGAAATATAAATAATTTTAGAGAAGTCGCTAAAACGTTTATCGGGTTATCGGGTTGGTCCGGTTACTTGAGGCCTAACCCAATATCAACCCAATAGATTCGGGTTGGCTTAATTTTGTATCGATTATATGTCGAGTTACCTCGGATTGATTATTTTTCATGTTTTGAGGGTTGGGTTAATTGATCAGGTTGATCGGATTGGTCGGGTTTTTGAGCATCCCTAAAAAGAACTTCATCAATTTAAGACCATGAGTACCGCCTACCCACGAACCCACTGAACCCGAATGCCACCTCAGCGCCACGTCAGCTTTTCTCTTTCCTACCCTCCTTACCCTAAAGTGGAGTACCGCCAACCCACGAACCCACTGAACCCACTGAACCCGAATGCCACATCAACTTTTCTTTTTCCTACCCTCCTTACCCTAAAAAACATTAAAAAAATAAAATAAAATAAAAATTTACGGCAGGTTCCCCGGGTTCCCGAACCCACTACCCACCCCCCACCCGATACCCCTGTACCGCCCTACCCGCCTACCCGCCCTACCCGCTTCTCGAACCCGGCCGTGGTACCCGACGGCGGTACGCACGGCCTAATATCACACCTCCATTATAACAACAAATTAGAATTGTTACATACATGCATACATATAATCATTATTATATTACATTTTTTATTTTAATTTAACAAAAGTTAAAATAAAAATTCAAATATTTATATATGGTTTTAACAAGTACTAACTAAATAGGTTAAAACTAAAAGATAATATATTTATTAATGATAAAATATAACAATCTTTTAAATTATAAACAAAGGTTGTTCTTCTTTTGACCAAGTATTTTTAAGTATTTGACAAATACCTAAAACAACCACTATTAATACAACAACAAAATACACAAATGTTGTTCTGGCTTATTTTTAACATCCAGATTCATTTATAATTTTAAAAATACTTTTTTGAGTATTTGACAAATACCTAAAACAACCACTATCAATCAACAACAAAATTCAAGTATACATCCACATATCCTCTCTTTAACACAGATCTTTTCCTTACTTAAAATATCAGTAATTGTACCAAATATTTGTAATGATCTCCTAATGAACAAATAAGTTCTTTTTGGACCACTTGTTGTGGAACATTTCAAAATTTTATCTATAATTATTTTCCAATAAATGAGTAATCATTTGGCCTTTGTTTATAAGTATCATATGATTCACATTGAAAAATAGGATTCACATGGCATGTTATTCCATCATATATCTCACATGGCAAAATTGTGCATAATTCATTTATCCAACAAAGAGTTTGGCCTACCAAACTTTGAGTCCTTACCTAATTGTTAGGTCATTTTTGGCCTATTTCTCTTCTTCTTGGCTATGACATGAGTTTTCCATATCCATTCTTACATCTACATTCATGCATCATTTCCATAATATAGCCTTGTAAACACCTGCTTCTGCCTGCAAACCATTTCATTGCTATGGCATGTCTATGTTCTTGATGATGGGTAAGATCGACATTTCGTTTTCCGTGTCACCCTTCAGAAGGATATATGGAGAGATAGACAAGTCTTTCCAGTTTCCATCATCGAAATGGATCTTTATCCCGTATTTCTTGTTTCTCTTTAATTATCCTTGTATTACTGAAATGGGAAACCCTGATATAATTCGTCGTAGTGTTCGTGATTAGGAGATTCATGACTGAATATGTTGCAAGTTCATGATGCAGGTTCATAACAATCACAAGAAGCTATAGGAAGAGCCAAGGCCATTAAAAATTTTAGGGCCCAATTATACATGTTTTAACATTAAACTCAATTTTATATGTTTTAACCTTTAGTAATTATAATGTTTTAGGGTTATAATTTTATCTGATTTAACTATTCCTGATTCTGGCTTTTGGAGAATGTTAGAAGAAGGATCCTATTTAAATGAATTTCATATGTTACTTTATCATTTTAAGACATTTTTGTTGTTTTAATTTGTAAGACTTTTAATATAATAGACGGTAAGAACATTTATATTGTTTTATTTATTACTTGTACAATTGATCCATAGTCTTGGTACACTCGTAACAAAGGCCCTGACTACAGGTATAAAATCACAATCTCACATGGTGGACTAAACATCAATAACTGGACCTAAATGCCCTCCAAAGTCAACAATTTTCTCATGAAAGTCAACATGGATGGATTTCTTGAACCTTTCCAGTAATAGAAAGTATCATTCATTTCATTGTTTATAATGTATAGTACATCAGCTTCTTGCTAAAATATGAGTCCACAAGTTGAGGAGTTCATCAGCACTTACAGGCCTCATAAGGTAGTCAGCTACTCCTAGTCCCAACCCGTTCAAAGTAAGTGACACTTGATCCTCCGTCAAAATCACTAAAAACCCAAGAAAATTAAATAAATAGCAAGAAAAATGATGGAATTCCGAAGATAACTCAAGCAAATAAACATTTACGTACTGATCACAGGGATGTGTTGCAGCATTTTGTTTTCTGTGATGGCTTTTAACAACTCTCCGTTATTATGTAGCAAAAGATTGGCCTCACAAAGTATGATATCGGTATAAGGCCCCTCTAACAGCAATGCATCCTTCATCTCAGCTGCTGTAATCGCTTGTTTAACTGCAAATCAGATCAAACTTATCCGAAGATAAGGTCAAAAAAACTGATAAAGATCCACCATTGAAAGTGTACTCAAGAAGGAAAGATCGAGTCACAGCTGAAAAAGGGGGACAGCTGTATTCTATCTTTGGAAACTGGCTGAATCCTCTCGGTCAAATCTCTGGATGATTTTAGGCAATCAATTTAATTAATGATTATCCAGGAAATTAGGGTGTAGAATCCTGCCCTTAACTTCTACCCATAATTCTAGTATTTGATTAGTATAAATAAGTAGCTAGTTTTTCATGATTGGCATTGAGAATTATCCTTTGTTTTACTTGTTCTTGTAATCGGAGACCGTGCCCCTCTCGAATCGGGCCACTATCCTTTATTTCTAATAAAATTCAGCCGACCTTCATTTTCATCAATTCTGTACCTAACATTTGGTTCCATTGCCGGGAATCGAAATGGTGCAAACCCGGAATAACTCAAGCGATGGCAGCCCCCAACCCGAAGCGATTTCTGCTCAATTAGCTGCCATAGCCGCAAAGTTGGAGTCAATTGATACGCTGAAAGCAGATATAGCAGCCCAGAGAGAGGAGATTGCAGCTTTAAAGGTAAGAGATCGTTCCCAAGGAGGCAAGAGTGATGAAGGGGAAAGTTCCTGGAGGGTCCGACAACCATATAGGCCCTATAACAAAATCGAATTCCCAACTTTTAGCGGAGGAGACCCTCGCGGGTGGTTGCTGAAAGCTGAAAAATATTTCAGGTATTATCAAATACCTGATGAGGAGAAGGTTGAAGTGGCCTCAATGCATCTAGAGGGTGATGCCTTGGACCTTTACTCTTGGCTCTCTAACGACCAACCCATCACTTTTTGGGAGGAATTGACCCAATCGTTTACAAAAAAATTTGGTCCGGCAGAGTTCCAAAACCCGGATGAATTCCTGTGTAGCATCAAACAAACTAGTTCAGTTCAAGAATACCGGCAGGAGTTCGCTAAGAGATCCTCTCGAGTCTCAAATTGGCCTAAACATTGTCTCTTAGGGGTGTTCTTGAACGGTCTTAAAGATGAGTTGAAATCCGATGTAAGGATCCACAAGCCACGTACGGTGTATAGTGCTATGAGCCTGGCTCTGGAGTTTGAATCTAAACTCTCATCTAACCGGCCAGGAAAAAGTACTTCTTGGACTTCAAGTTCAAAAAATACTCAATCAGATTCCAAACCAACACCCTTCACCCCAGTTCCAACATCAACCCAACCAAAAAACACCTCCCGGATCTCCGACACAGAGAAACAAAACCGATTCTTGAAGGGAGAATGCTTCAGATGCGGCGACAAATACGGACCAGGTCATCGATGTAAAACCGGTACCCTCAAGGTGTTAGAGGCAGAGGAGGATATGGAGGAATCACCGGTAACAGAACTCCCTAATCCCGATTCTGACCAAGAAGAAACGGCCGAAATCAGTTTGCATGCTATCTTAGGGAAACCCCACCCTACTACGATGAAGGTCCGAGGTAAGCTTCATTCTACCGAAGTTTTAATTTTAATTGATGGTGGCTCTACACATAATTTCATTTCAGATGTTTTGGTAAACGAACTCAAACTGACCTCTGAACCAGTGGCACCGTTTGGTGTCCAAATCGGTAATGGAGATGTAATTCGGTGCAGCCACATTTGCAAAAATCTTTCCGTACAGGTCAATGAGCTTAAGATCACTCAAGACTTTCACCCCTTTTCTCTTGGTGGGGCTGATTTAGTATTGGGTATCCAATGGTTAGCCACACTAAATACGGTCCAAGCTAACTGGAAAGAGATGTTCATGATCTTTAAGATCGATGGGAAACAATACAAGTTACAAGGTGTTGCATCCGGACCTCAAAACTCGTCTAGTTTTCAACACCTAGCCATTGATCCAGAAATTCCGCCATGTATACCAGCCCCACTTCAGCCTATTGTTACACAATACATGGTTGTTTTTGAAGAACCCCAAGACTTACCCCCTGTTAGATCACAAGACCATTCAATCCCGCTCTTGCCAAACTCAACCCCACCCAATATCCGTCCTTACCGTTACCCTCACTCCCAAAAAGCTGAGATAGAAAAACAGGTGGAACAATTGATGGCAGCCGGCTTTATACAACCGAGCACAAGTCCTTTCTCAAGCCCGGTTTTACTAGTGAAGAAGAAGGACAATACGTGGCAAATGTGCGTCGATTATCGGGCTCTTAACAAGATAACTATAGCTGATAAATACCCGATACCTAACATTGGCGAGTTACTTGATGAACTGTATGGAGCTACGGCGTTCTCAAAACTCGATTTGCGGTCGGGTTATTATCAAATCCGAGTGACAGCCCCGGATATCGAAAAGACAGCTTTTCGTACCCATTCGGGTCATTATGAGTTTAAGGTTATGCCTTTCGGCTTAACTAACGCTCCTTCCACGTTTCAGGCTGTTATGAACGATTTATTTCGCCCTTATTTACGGCGTTTTATACTTGTGTTCTTTGATGACATTTTAATCTACAACTCAAGTATGGAGCAGCACAAGTCTCACCTAGAACAGGTCTTGAAATTGCTGCATGACAACCGATTATTTGCCAAATTATCGAAGTGTTGTTTTGGGCAAGAACAAGTTGTGTTTCTGGGACATGTAATCAGCTCGGAAGGAGTTAGTGTGGAGGAAGAAAAGATTTCAGCAGTAAAGTCGTGGCCCATTCCATCAACAGTAAAAGAGGTGAGAGGTTTCCTTGGGTTAACCGGCTATTATAGGCGTTTTGTCCGAAATTATGGACTTATAGCCCGACCACTTACTGCATTGACCAAGAAGGACGGGTTCCTTTGGTCGGAGGCAGCCCTTAAGGCCTTCAATGACCTGAAACAGGCGCTGCTGACTACACCTGTTTTGAGGTTACCAGATTTCTCTAAACCCTTTGTTATAGAGTGTGATGCATCATCAGATGGGGTCGGGGCGATACTATCACAAGAGGACCATCCCGTGGCTTATTTCAGTAAAGGATTCTCTCCATCTAACCGCTTTAAATCAGCTTACGACAGGGAGCTGTTGGCGTTAGTCCTCGCGGTCCAAAAATGGAGCCATTACTTGCTTGGCCGACATTTTCTCATTCGCACCGATCACTATACCCTTAAGTTCTTATTAGAACAACGCATCACCACTACAGAGCAGCAAAGGCTTTTGCTAAAACTCATGCCTTATGATTTTTCAATTATTCATAAGGTTGGGAAAGAGAACAAGGGGGCAGACGCCCTGTCTCGCCGACCCCACTCGGGAGAATTATTAACGCTTATCATCCCTTTTTGTGTTGAGGTGGCTGATATCAAGGCAGGATTGCAAACTGATTCATTTACTAGCGAACTGATCACGAAATTGCAAACAGATCCTTCATCCGTCCCTGATTTCTCGCTGGTGGATCAGCTTTTGTTTCATCATGGATGGATGGTGATTCCGGGAATACACAATCTAAAACTTAAGCTATTACAAGAAGCACATGACACTCCAATCGGTGGTCATGGAGGTTTTTTAAAAACCTACAAAAGACTCTCTTCTCGTTACTATTGGCCAAAGATGAAACAGGATGTCAGGGAGTTCGTCCAGCAATGTATAATCTGTCAGCAACAAAAGTATCAGACGTTGGCTCCAGCAGGATTACTTCAGCCCCTACCCATTCCCAATCGGATTTGGGAAGACGTTTCCATGGATTTTATCGTTGGATTACCGCCATCTAGTCGTTTTGATACTATTTTGGTTGTAGTGGATCGTTTAAGCAAATATGCTCACTTTATTTGCTTATCCCATCCCTATACGGCTAAAGGAGTAGCAACGGTTTTTTGTAGGGAAATAGTCAGGTTGCATGGCTTTCCCCGATCCATCGTGTCTGATCGAGATGCTGTCTTCCTCAGCAACTTTTGGCAAGAATTGTTCCGATTAAGTCAGACGAAATTAAAGCTGAGTACAAGCTACCACCCTCAAACGGATGGCCAAACCGAAGTTCTGAATCGCTGCCTAGAAGCTTACTTACGTTGCTTTGCTAGTGAGCAACCAACCAAATGGAGTGCGTACTTACCTTGGGCCGAATATTCATATAATACGGGGTACCACACGGCCACCGGCACAACTCCATTCTCTGTTGTGTATGGTCGAGAACCCCCTTCGCTGTTCCCCTATGCGGCAGGCGAAACAAAAAACGCAGAGTTGGAACAACAGTTAGTTGATCGGGATGATATGATAAAGCTTCTTCGCCAAAACCTCCAAAAGGCCCAAGACAGAATGAGAAACCAAGCAAATCAGAAGCGACGGGAACTCACGTTTCAGGTTGGTGATTATGTCTTCTTGAAGATTCAACCGTATCGCCAAAAGACCTTGGCTAAACGTCGTTATGAGAAGCTGTCTCCAAGATTTTTTGGACCATATCGTGTTAAAAGAGCAGTGGGTCCAGTTGCTTATGAGTTGGAATTACCACCCGAAGCTAGAATCCACCCGGTATTTCACATTTCGATGCTTAAACCTGCCCATGGTTCTTTTTCTTCTATACCAGTTATCCCATTACCCATCACCAAAGACTGGGAAATTGATTTACAACCTAACTCGGTCATCACTCATCGATGGGTCTATGAAGCGGGCCAACCTGTCCTTGAATTTTTGATTTCATGGTGTAATCGGCCTGTAGAAGAGGCAACATGGGAAGCCTATGATCTACTGGCTGAGCAATTCCCTACATTCCGTCTTGAGGACAAGACGTTTTACCGGGAGGGAAGTAATGATAAAGATCCACCATTGAAAGTGTACTCAAGAAGGAAAGATCGAGTCACAGCTGAAAAAGGGGGACAGCTGTATTCTATCTTTGGAAACTGGCTGAATCCTCTCGGTCAAATCTCTGGATGATTTTAGGCAATCAATTTAATTAATGATTATCCAGGAAATTAGGGTGTAGAATCCTGCCCTTAACTTCTGCCCATAATTCTAGTATTTGATTAGTATAAATAAGTAGCTAGTTTTTCATGATTGGCATTGAGAATTATCCTTTGTTTTACTTGTTCTTGTAATCGGAGACCGTGCCCCTCTCGAATCGGGCCACTATCCTTTATTTCTAATAAAATTCAGCCGACCTTCATTTTCATCAATTCTGTACCTAACAAAAACCCTTAAAGAAAGATTGGACACTTAATTAGAAGGTTCCTCCCACGAGTCATGACAACAGAACTTACCATAAAAGAAAATATTCAAGATTTAGACTTTATTAAAAGGACTTGATCAACGTTAATAAATAGTCGTTAAAAATCATCATCAAGATTAATAGGTTTAGGTAGTATAGCAATACCCTGATAAGAACATTGGCAAAGAAGAGAAAAAACTTCGCGACAATTCTCTACATTGGTATCACAAAGCAAAATCCTCAAATTGCAGCGACTGTTAAGATTATCGTTTGTAGTTACAGTACCAGAAATGCTAGTGTTTTTGCTGTTCTTTCCACTTTTACTCTTATCTTTATCCATCGTGTAATTAACTCCTGCAAAAAGAAAAATAACACTACTAGAGGTGGCCAAACTGACCCGACCCGACCCGACGGGCTGACCCGAACCGAATCCGGCCAAGAACCGGTTCTGGCCCGACCCGGTCAAGAACCGGTTTCAAGCCCGAGAGCCGGGACCGGTTCGCGTATATAGGAATTTCCTCGGCCCGACCCGGACCGACCCGGGACCGGTTCGTGACCCGGTTCGTGGCCCGACCCGGCCCGACCCGATTTTTTTCAAAAAAATAGAGCCGTTATATAGCCGTTTGGAACCCCTTGTGACCGTTTTTTGCCTCAAAAAACACCCTCCAAACCCCATATAAATACTAGGGGTGTTATGGAGGTCATCACCACCTTACATTGCTTACAAAACGCAAAAAACGCTTGCAATTCTCATTTCTCGGCTCTCGTTATATTCGTTTCTCGCAAAAAACGCATACAATTCTCATTTCTCATTACTTATCCAATGATTCCAATCCAATTTTTCTTTGTTAAAGTTTAGTAATTAATTATTATACAAAGAAAGCAGTTAAAAAACAAAAAAATCCCCGGCCCTACTCCGACCCGGTTCTTGGCCCGGCCCGGCCCGGTTTTCCCGAAACCGGTTCTACATACAAGTAAACGGGTCAGGGGATTTCGGTTTAAACCCGGCCCGACCCGACCCGGTTCTCACCTGACCCGGTTCGCACGGTTACTGTGCAGAACCGGGTTGTCCCCCGACCCGACCCGGCCCGAACCCGACTTTTGGCCACCTCTAAACACTACACCCGCACAACATGTACAGAAGATGGTTTATATAACGAAGATAAGAAAGAGATCATCACCAAACCACATGAAAGAAACAAATATTCTTGTACTAGATCACATGGGTTGTCTGTAAATATCTGGAGTAAACCGTGCATTATTTTTCTAGGTGGGTGCGATCGTACCAGCATTAATGCCTTTTCGCATAACTTGCAAGAATTTGATGCTCTTTCTTCTTCGAAAACGATCTTAGAGTTAAAAAGAAATATTGAGAACAAATATTGTAAAAGGAAGTTGATATAAATTACATAAACAAATAAATAAGTTGACATAAATCAATTGAAATCCTACATTTAGTTGTTCATTGTCAACATCAACAATATGTAACTATGTTAGTTTCGCATCTTTACAAGTATTAAATGAAGAATTCCTTCTATAAGTGAAAGGTATGCACGAAAACCTTTCAGTTGGTATGAACAATCAACTTCTTGGCCACTAAACGTATTCCGGCATTCTGTTGATAATCGTATGGATCTAAGGAGAAGTATGCATCCACGTAGGAACCTGGACGAAACAAGGCCTCGAGTTCTGCCACATCATAGCTACCGGAAACAAATTGTTGGGCCGGCGGCAGTAATGATGATTGCTTCTTGTATATCTCTGTGATCCATCTGGTGGTATCTCCTGCTACAGTGGGCAAGCTGTAGCAATGGCATATTAGAAAGTAAGTGGTTGACCATCAATAGTCAAATTTACATCTATAGGAAATTATCCTGGTCGACGACAAAATTCAAATCATGCACTTGTTTTTACAGACAGTAGTATTTCTGTATATATATATATAAATATTTTCCGGATAGAGATATTACAGTACAAGTAAACATGGCCATAGAACGCTGCAACAAAATCAGCTTTATAGGATGCCAAAAATGTCGAAATGTCCTAATAGACGGTTTTATATGACTTTTTTATAGGACAATTATGTGTCGTCCTATCTGAATGTGTTACAATAAACTGATTAGACGTTTTTGGCAGTCCTAACAAGTTTTTAGAACAAATTTTGAAATAAAGCATCCTGCTAGTATTTTTATGACATTATTTGAAAAGGTGTCATATAAAAAGATGTGTTCATAGAACACTTCTCAAAAGTGTAATAAGACACTTTTATTTCAAAACTTCCCTAAAAAACTTGTTAGGATAATAAAAAACGTCCCAGATCATCCTATTGTAAAATCTTAACAACATAGGACACGTATAATTGTTTGGTCCTATAAAGGAGTATATTATGGTATTTAGACATTTTAGTTTCCTATAAAGCCGATTTTGTTGTAGTCCAAAGAGCAAAACGCCAACTTACTGCAATCTAATGGTGGGAGAGTCGTAAAATCCAGGCTTTCGGCTCACAACAGGTCTCCACTCTGAGTTCCCATCAGAATCGACAAATCTCTTGGCAATATCGTCACATGCATCAAGTACACCACAGAGAGAAGAGTTTGCATCGACCACAAAACTTAGCCGCGCCTTTCCAGCATGATCAACAAACTTTGTGCTTAATCCAAACCTTACCACCATGCCATCACAACGAATCTGCATCGGGGTATCTCTGTGAACCATTTGTATCCTCTGGTAACCATGAAAAAAGGGAACAACAGCTACAGTGATTGAAGCTACGGAAACTTCACCAGGCTCTATGAATTCAGTGTGATTGCTGACAGCATCAGATAGAGTGGTGGTAGATGATCCCTCCACCATGGCTTCATTTGTTTGAAGGGATTCACTCTCCATTTCGTCTACCAATTGGCCCATCTGAAAAGGGTCAGACTGAGCACTACCAGATTCAACTGGATTTTGAACTTGTTCCCTTGGAGTGAATACAGAAGAAGTCGGATTTAGATGAAATGTATGGTTTTCGATGTTTCTGCTAGACGAGAGTGGACTAGTGTTCGAGGTTGTCCCCTCGAGAGTGGATTTTCTGGTACAACGATAACTTGTAGTAGAATTTAGAGAAACCAAATTGTTATCTGTAAATGTATCTGGTAGGCTTGATTCCTGCACGAAAAGTATGTTATAGGTGAATCTGCAAACCATAATTGCCCACAAAAGCAACTTCTTATTAACTTTATTTTCTTGAACTCATCTTCCATTAAACAATAAGTTCCCCAGAAAAGAGATGCAATAATATAATTCCAAAAGAATCTAAACACGGTGTTTTCATATTGCAAACTCAAAAGTTATGCATACGGAGATAATAAATAATGCTTGAAACTTAAAGAAAGGAAAAGGAATGATTCCATGAGAAATTACCAAGAAAAGAACTGTTGCGCAGTACTTGAGAACTTCAAGATTAAGTCGAACGTCATCTAAACTCCTGCAAGTAATTTGTTTCTTGATACGTCATGAAAACATTTAATATAAAAGCAGAAAGAGAAAAACCTCATGGATAAAGCACATGAAGTTTCTTCATATGAAAACTGTACAAAATTTTCATTTAAAAATGCGTTAATAAACATCTACGTTGGTAGAAAGGAAAATTACCGGTGACTTTGCCGTCCAAGCCCAAAATAAGCCGCAAGAGTAGCCATCTGAATCAAAGGTAAATAACTTAATAAAATTGGTTCACAGATCCGAATTGTACACACCACCGAGCACAAAAATAATCATGTGCAGTAACTTAGAAGGCGTTTGGTTCGCATAATGGAATTTGGTGGAATTGGAATCCATCAAAGGAATTTGACTTTGAGGGAATTGGAATGGAATTTGACCATGCACTTTGATTGCGTTTGGTTGGATGGAATTGCAATGGAATCTCTATAAAAAATTGGAATCTCCATCTTTGTTTAGGGGGGAGGGAGGTGGCGGGGGCAGAAGGGGTGGGGTGGTGAAAGGATGGAGACTTGGTGGGGGTGGGCAGGGGTGGGGTGGGTGGTCAAGGTGGGGAAGGCAAGGGCACGTTGGGGGTAGGGGTGGGGTAAGGGGCCAGGGGCACGACCGGGTGGGGGTGGCGGCAGGAGGGGGTTGGAAGGGGTGGGGTAAGGGTGGTTAAATTGGATGCAAGGGTTATTTTTGTATTTCTAAAACGAAATTATAAATTATGTTTATCTTGACACGACTAAGAAATTTGGTGGAATCCGGTGGAATCTTATCAATTCATTCCTTGAACCAAACACCACTAAGAAATTTGGTTCCATCAAATTCCTTTGAATTCCATAAACCAAACGTCAGGGTTTGTATAAAACCAATCTTTGAACAAAACCCTTGATACAAATCCATCATATCTCAAGATTCTCAGCATTTTTTGTAAAGTAAAAGGGAGTCAATAAATTCACCTTCATATCACCGGCTCTCCTCCCAAATCTCTGCGTTAACAGAGCCAATGAATCAATGGTTCCCTTAGGTTCCGGTGGTGACCTATTAATCTGTGCATATGCCTCCCTTAATCTCACACAATCAAACCTCAAAATATTGTGGCCCGCCCATACTCTCCCTAACAAACAATCCATCAAACACTTACACAACTAAATTCACAATTCAGTAAATACTTTAATAGTAGAAAACGAAAAATTAAAATAGTTTACCGTGTAAGATGTTGTAAACCCTATCGGCGATGTCGGAGAAGGTGGGAGCGGCGACGACGGCGTCGGCGGTGATGCCGTTGGCGCGAGTGGATAAGGTTGTAATGAGGGAGAGATCATGTGGTCTAACGAGTGTATCGTAGCTCTCCAGCTCAATGAGTTTCTTAGGGCAAACTAATATTGAACCAAATTCTAAAATGGCATACCCTTGTCCAACACGGGTCGGAATAGTTGTTTCCAGATCAAAGAAAACTATCTCCGGTAGGTCTCCGGTGGACACCATGTCGGAAGTGTGTGTGAGACAGAAAAATGGAAGAATTTTTGCGCTAAAATGGAGTTGAGCATCAATGGCGGTGTCTTGTACGTAATTTGATTGTGTGTTTATATACAGGGACGGAAATACAAAATTCTTAAAAAAAGTTATTCATCTAAACAATTACGGTTTTAGTCCCTTTGGTTTGTTAAATGTTGCAATTTTTGTCCCTGTTGTTTCAACATTATCATTTTGTCCTGATAGTTTTAATTTGATTCTCTTTTCGTCATTAATATTAACTCTGTCAAAAGTTCTCTGTTAAGTGTAGAACAAGGGAGTGTTTGGTAGGGGTGAGCAAAACCCGACCGGCCCGAACAACCCGACCGACCCGAACAACCCGACCGACCCGAGCCCCGAACACCCCGAAATTTGGTCAACCCGAACACCCGTAACCCGAATGGTCCGAACCCGAAGATTAGTCTCGGTTACAACGGATCGGGGCAGGCGGCTAAAACTTTGGGCCGAACCCGCCCGAAACCCGAAGTATTTATATATATATATATATTCTTAAATATTATTTATATTGTGTTATAAACCCAATTATAATTAGTTTGAAACTTTCTTGATCGATTGTACTCATTGTAGGACTGCTGAATACATATGATAGTGATATGTTTTCTATGGCCTTTTAGGAATGAAATCTTATTGGGAACTTTAATTTGTGGATTGTGGTTCATTGGTGACATATGATAGTGATACTGATATGTTTTCTATATAAGGATTTTAGTTTCTTGAACAATTATGGAAATTTGAGCTATGAAAAATGGAAATTGGGCTGCAAAACTGGGCTGGAGACTGGCCTAACCCAAACCCCGAACCCGAACAACCCGCCACCCGAAGTCACCCGAACCCCGAAGTACTGATTGGACGGGTTTCGGGTTCCCTAAGCCCCACCCGAAACCCGATCGGGTTGTGGGTTTTTTGGGCCGAACCCGACCCGACCGATGCTCACCCCTAATGTTTGGTTGGGGTATTGAGGGGTAAAGAATGAGAATGATAATGAAAACTGTTGTTTGGTTTGATATAATATAATGGAATCATTACTCCAAACCCATTAATTTTCATTCCTGACCAAATTGGGGGGAATGAAAATTTTGTTCCCGCTTAGTCATTTTTCTCATACGTCCCCTTCATTTCTCGATGATAAATGAAAAAAAAATATTTTCACGTTGGAAGTCATATATTTGTATTAAAAAATTATATAATTTTTTTTATTAATTATATTAGTTTAACCAAACAACATCAATGGAATGTTTATTTCTATTCTTATTCTTCTGCATTTCCATTTTCATTTTCATTTCTTAAAATGAACCAAACAATGTCATTCTAATTCACTTTTTCTATTTTAATTTATTTAAATATGTTTTTTTGTTCTTTTCTCTATTTATAAGATTCCACCCCAAACCATAACCGCATAACCCTCCCGTCCCGATACGACCAATCCTTTTTATTTTCCTTATTCTTCTAAACATAATCTTAAGTAAAAGTTATTAAGGGTGTTTGGTATACAGACAGAATAGAACAGAACAGGACGGGACATGATAGAACAGTTGTCCTGCGTTTGGTAGACAGAATTAGACAAAACAGAACAGATAACATTCGATAAAATACAAATAAATAAAATTTAAATAATAAATAAAATATAAAATATAAAATAGAATGTGTATTTGATGTTTTAGAAGAGAAAAAGATTTTATTTTGATGTTATATTGGTAAAACATAAGTCTGTTCCAGCTTGTTCCATGGGGTAAGGGTGAAACAGACTTGTTCCAACTTGTTCCGCTCTGTTTCTGTCTGTTCCACATAAAATTTCTACCAAACATGGGACAGTGATATCTGTTATGTTCTGTCATGTCCTGTCAAGTGTACCAAACGCACCCTAAATGTAAATCAAACATTAAAAATATTTTTTATAAGAAATTAATAATATACAAGTAAACTATATTGTTTGTTCCTATTTATAACTAAATGATTAAATATCTTTTTTGATAATTCGATTTTTATATTTTTGGTATTATAGTTTCAATTCTTTATGAGTTTAACTTGTGTCACTACCATTCAAGTGTGGTTGAATAACTCTTACATAAGTTTATTTTAGTTTTTTTAATTAGGGATCGGCCTCGTTTTACCTGCCCTTGGGACTGAAATTGATTGGTTGCTTGTTGTGATAAACTATTTTAGAGGACCAAACGATTAACCTTTTTAGGATAGTTTTTTCAAACAAATATACGTTATTTTATTAATATGATGTGTAATTGTTTGGTTCTATAAGCTATTCAGTTATATCAACTATAAATTTTTCACTCTCTTAAAATTACACAAAATCATAAAATAAGATTGAGATGGACAAAGAATAAACAAAACATGAATAAAGATTAAATATTTGAATTGTTAAAGTATAAAACAAAATCTATCACGTTATCTTGCACATATATATTTTTAATATTAATAATAGTATATGTAATATATTAATTATTTATAAAAATTAAAATAATAAATAAATCACTTTTCCAATAACTTACCATTTATTTATTTATCTAACTATTTTTTCAAATGAATAATAGGTCTAGTATGGTTTTTTTTTAAGAAATAATACATGCAATATCATAAAACGAAAAAGGAAATACAAGAGAGTTTAGGCGAAAGCCAAATCCAACCACCACAACACAAAACAAAAGAAAGCAGAAACCCACCCATACCACGCAACAAGCAACCAAAACAAACACAAGCTAATCGAACTATACAGACTCGAAAAAGGTCTAGTATGGTTACCCCTTTATGTATAATTAAAAACTTTATAAAATCATAAACTAAATATTATTTTGTAAAAAGGAATTTGTAACTTTTGTCTGTTTTATATATTCTATAATCTCGTTGTTATGTATTAACCCGTTACTTATAAATTATTATATTAAGTTAAGGGGTCGTTTACAAAACGCTTATCCGGGTAAGTGCTTACCAAGTCACATTAGTTTACCGGATGAATATGGCAAGGACCAAGTATCTTACCCGGTAAGAGCGGAAGCAAGGACTGAGAGTCGAAAGTAAGGGCTGAGAGTCGAAAGTAAGGACTGAGAGTCTTACCCGGCAAGTTAGTGCGACTACTCTTACCACGGTTAGCGCTTACCGGCTAAATTGTTGTATACGATGTCATTTTGGTGGACTAAAATCTTACTGGGAAGTAGGTGATAGTGTTGAATTTACCGGTAAGCACTTACCCATGTAAGTGATTAGATAAACAGTCCCCAAGTAAATCTAAAAATCAGTAACATAACGGGTGAAATATAGCTAGTTATAGGGGTGTATAAAAATCGTCAACCTAACCCGCTAACAAACCATTAAGCCCAACCCATCAAATCGTCAGCCCGCCACAATATATATTTTTTCGATAATATATATATATATATAGGGTCAGGTTCAAAGGAAAACCTAAAAAACGGAAAACTGAAGAACAACCTAGGGGTCCTTCATCTGGACGGTATGCACTTGTGCATACAGGTAATTTGTAACATGCACACATGCACACATGCATAATGCACTTGTGCATAAAAACCAAAAGGTCAACTTAATTTACCTGTATGCACAAGTCCATACCGTCCAGATGAAGGGCCCTTAGGGTGTTCTTCAGTTTTCCATTTTTTTTAGGTTTTCCCTTGAACCACTCTTTCTCTCTCTCTCTCTCTCTCTATATATATATATATATATATATATATATATATATATATATATAGGTTTGGGTTCACGTGAGACCAACATGTTTTCGTGAGACCAAAAAATTAACACTAAACATTCACAGTGATTCATTGTGATGGTAAGAAAAACAGCAAACCTTCACAGCAAAAACACTGTGAAGGTTTACCATCACAGTACCTTCACAGTCTTTTGTTGTGAAGTTTTAGTGTTAATTTTTTGGTCCCACGGTCTCACGAAAATAACCTGGTCTCAGATCTCAAGTCTCTCTCTCTCTCTCTATATATATATATATATATCAAGGGTTTTTAGTTTTTAAGTTTCCTTTTAATGAGTATTTAAATATTAGGTTCCACGAACAATTATCATTTATTATTCAAGTTATATACTAAAAATAATCTTACATCTTACAATATAATGCATCGTAATGCGCCACAACGTGTCATAACGTGTTACAGAGAAAATCAAGCCTTATATTGGAGCCATAAGGGTTAAATGTAGTGGTGAACCTAGGCATGGACGCCATTACGCGTCATAACAAGTTAGTTAGAACCATATATATATATATATATATATAATATTTACAACCTAAAAAAATTATACGTATATTAGTCTAATTGTGGAAATGATTATGCTTATCATAGTAATAGATTTGACAAGTTATTTGTGGAATCACTTAAGATAAATGAGGTGTCATTTAAAAAAGAGAAATGTCGAAAAGTTGTGGCTAATAATGAACAAATGTCAAACAAAGATTTTTGGTATCCCTACTCCCTAGTAGAGTGTCTGTTGCTAGACATATTTACCGGTTGTTTTACGATGAGATGATTAAATTGAAGAAAAAGTTAACAAAGGTTAAACAAAAAATATGTTCAACAACTAATCCAACACGATCGCATTTGATTGATGATTTGAATAAAATGTTATCATTCAAACTTTTGAAGTTTAATTTTAAGACTTAAGAACTTTAATATATATTTGGATAATTGTAATAAATAATATCTTTGTTGAATACATTTTTAGTATTATTTATTGTATTTCATTCATCAACATTGGTTTGCACGGGGTTTGCACAAACTGACTGGTTTGCAACGGATACCTCACATATATATATATATATATATATATATATATATATATTTCTAACCCGTCAACCTGCCTTAACCCCCAAAGGTTGGGTTGGGTTGAGAATTTTCAAACCGCTATAATTGATTTCGGTTGTAAAAATGTCAGAAACGACTCAACCCAACCCAAGTACACCACTAGCTAGTTAGTATATGCTTATAGTTATGTATTTTTTTTGAACAGCGAGTTGTATTCTTAATTAAGTTAGTTTGAGATTGTATATAAAATTATTTATTATCTATTCAAAACAGTTAATTTGTTATTTACAACTCGAAACTAGTTATTTTAATCATGTAAATATAAACGATAATTGATACTAAAGATTAAAAAATTAAGAAAGAAAGAAAACAATGGAAGTGGAAGTTGTGAAGTTACTTAGGCATAAAGAAAAGTATGACGTGCAAAAGAAAAGAAAAGAAACGTGCATGGATTCTTGGACTATGATTGATGCACAAGTAACAAGTTATTGGTCTTTGGTTAACCATTCCATGAAGCCAAACAAATTATTAGGACAAGATATATAAAATATAGAGTAAATTACAAATTTAGTCCTTGTCGTTATATGGAATTTTGGATTGGGTCCTTCTAACAAGGTAATTACAATTATGGTCATTGTGGTTTCATTTTTGTTTAGATTTCCTAAACCTAACAACTTTAACATAAACTCCGTCAAGTTAAGAGACATTTAGGGGTCATTTACCTAATCACTTACCTAGATAAGTGCTTACCGGTAAAATTCAACACTATCACTTACTTCTCCGGTAAGATTTTAGTCCACCAAAATGGCATCGTATGCAACAATTTAGCCGGTAAGCGCTAACCGTGGTAAGAGTTGTCGCACTCACTTACCGGGTAAGACTCTCAGTCCTTGCTTCTGCTCTTACCGGGTAAGATTCTTAGTCCTTGTCATATTCATCCGGTAAGCTAATGTGACTTGGTAAGCGCTTACCCAGGTAAATGTTTTGTAAACGGCCCCTTAGACATTTAGTCATAATAATATTTTCTTTTAAAAAATAAAATATTGTAATTCAGATATTAACATAAAGTAATATATATGTGATAACTCTATTTTTAGAGTTATTATTTCCATTTATTTTCCACTTTATTTTTGTCAATTTTAGCCATTTCACTTCTAAAAACCCCCATTCTTGTTATAATTCTCGAAAATGAGCAAAAGGAGTGAACCATAGTTTTTAATGAATTATTTGGTGGAATTTGGGTGTTTTTCACGTTTTATCCTGCAGTGACCACTGTTGTGCCCACTCCGGGTCCCCACTCTTCGAACTGATCAAAAAGAAACTATTAGTTGGGATCTAATTTTCTGGAGGAGGAAGGTTCATATGGCAGAGAAATGGCTGGAGAAGTACAAGGTAGTTCTCATTGAAGATAGCATCAAGTACACCTCTTTGTACTTGGAGATTGACTTGGAAAAGGGACCATTGGATAAAAGGATTGCCCATTAGAGCTGAACTCTGCCATAACACAGGAGTCTTTACCTATTGGAAGACCCACCTCTTTTGTGTAATATCCAACTCCTTCTCCTATTATATAAAGGAGCATTTGGGTGCCATTAAATGGATGCTTGGTTATCATCCTTGAATACTTTTAGTCTTAAATTCTCTCAATTACCACATTAGCTTTATTCTTTTATTTACTGCAGTATCTAGCTTTAATTTTCAGTAATTTACTTTCTTAGTTTAATTTTAGTTCGCAATACACAGTGCAGGGACGACTTCTCGTTCCCCACTGTGAGCAGTTAATTCAAGTCACTTTCAGTTTTATTATGTGCAAATCTTCATCTTTTGTTTTCTTTACTTCGGAAATGTTAGGCTAAGCATCCTTTGGGATGTAGGAAGGAGAAGTACCTGGATTTTATTAAAAATGCTTGAGTAATCTTTATACTTAGAATATTTGTTGTTTTGGTCTTTCATTCTCGATATTTACCCAAGGATGCGAACAAGCCGATCACTTGCAAGGATCTAAAGTCTAGTTCTTAACTTAGAAATAAGTAGAACGCAGTGACACGAGCTTGAATGATGCTAGGGGATTCGAAAGAATTCTTATGACACTTACGAAAGTGAGGTCGGCACAGTGAGCAAGTCTTAACCCACTGGAGTAGTAGGCAAGCTAATTTGTGTATTAAAAACACTTAGAGTATTTGCCTCTACACATTCCATCGAGACCTGAAAAGGTCCATTTTTAAGATTGTCATTGACAAAACAATAAACACGACAAGTATGAGATTTTTATCTAAACGGTGTGAGTATTTTGTAACCGGGCTTTTCTAGCGAAAATGCCTACCTCGAATACAAGGATCATTTTTAGGACCGAGTATTTGGTATAAAATCTAGGGAAAATCTAACCTACATTCCTCTTTTTTTAAAACCTTAGTAAATCGTTTAAAGTAGCTATTTCACCAAACCAAAACCAAGTATTATTTTCCTCTCTAGTTGAAACTTGTAAAAGGAGCTCATGAGAACCGTATTGTCTTGATTGTCCAGTCTCTGTGGATTCGATTCTGGTATTTTACCAACTATTACTTGCTGTGACGATCATAGTGGACAGTGTACACTTGCACTTCCCACTGTGGACAGTTTGCAACCCACTGCGATTAAAACACACATTTCGCACGTACCAAGTTTTTGGCGCCGTTGCCGGGGACTGGCGTGATTTTAAATCTCAAGACATTAGTTTTTGTTCGAGCCCGAGTAACTCGTTTTTCTAAGCTTTTCGTGTTGCATGCCAAGGCAACAACACGAACCTTTGTTACCAATCGATCTTGAAATAGAGAAAACTTTTCGAAGAAGACGCAAAAACAGAAATCGACAACCCCCTGTGATCCCCACTGTGAACATGGCTGCAATACCGCCACCTGTAGTGGAGACCACAATCACGATTGCCGATAGCAAAGATCGAAAAATACGGGACTATGCTACTTCCGAAGTTGGTGATTTAAGCTCCGGAATTTTGAGACCCAATATTGTTGCAACGCATTTTGAACTCAAACCGGTGATGTTTCAAATGATCCAAGCCATGGGTCAATTTGGAGGATCGCCATCTGAGGATCCGCACTCGCACTTAAAATCTTTTTTAGAAATGACCGATTCCTTTCAGTTGCAAGGTGTTAGTGATGAGGCATTAAGACTAAGGCTTTTCCCTTTTTCATTAAGGGACAAGGCGAAGTCTTGGCTGAACGCACATGCACCTCACTCGATAACCACTTGGCAAGAGCTTGCCGATAGATTTTTGCAAAAATACTTTCCTCCAACAAGGAATGTTAGGTTTCGAAATGATATAATTTTGTTTAGGCAAGAGGAAGATGAGGCTGTTTCGGATGCATGGGAACGATTTAAAGATTTTCTTCGAAAGTGCCCACATCATGGCATCCCACATTGCATCCAATTGGAGACCTTTTACAATGGTCTTTCCAATGCAGCCAAAATCATCTTAGATGCAACAGCGGGTGGAACATTTACGAGTATGACTTACAACGAAGGATATCAAATCTTAGAAAAAGTGTCCAACAACAATACCGAATGGTCAAATCCGAGAGCACCCATGTCAAAGACCAACACCATCGATTCCGAGGCACTCAAAACCATGAATGCACAATTAGTGGCCTTGACAAAAATCGTTTTAAATCAAAATCGAGGCCAAGTCAATTCCGCAACCCATCTCGCTGATAACTGCTCCCTTTGTGGAGAGGAGCATGTTTTTGATTATTGTCCAGCAAATCCCGAATCTGTTAATGTCATAGGGAGCAACCCAAGGAACAACCCTTATTCGCAGACTTACAATCCAGGTTGGAGAAATCATCTGAATTTCTCTTGGTCTGGTAATCAAGGACTCCAACCCCAAGGGCCGAGTCATATCCAGCAAAGACCATACAATCCCCCTGGATTTCAGCAACATCACAGTGGGCAGTCCCCACATCACAGTGGGCAGTCCCCACAACCATACCCAACACGATCCAACCCACCAGCTGAGGTTCAACAATCGATCGAGTCAATTCTCAAGGGTTTTATGAATCAAACTCAAGCAGCCATTAGGAATATAGAGACCCAAGTAGGACAACTAGCCATTGAAGTTAAGAATAGACCGCCAGGAACGTTACCTAGTGATACCGAGCAAGCTAGGGTGATAGGAAAAGGACCAGAACATGTCAAGTCCATAACTCTGAGGAGTGGAAAGGATCTTAAAAATATCATTTTTGAATCTGATGATTCGCCTCAAAAACCTACTGTGAGCACCACAGTGGGCACTCCTCAAGTCACTGTGATCCCCACAGTGGGGACCGACATCTCTGACCTTCTCACTCCTGGACCTGTCCCAAAGCCTACTATTCCAAGGCCAATACCACAGCAAGCTCAAATTGACCCACGAAGTATTCCTTTTCCTGAAAGAATGAAGCCGAAAAATGTCGATGTTCAATTTAAAAAATTCTTAGACATTTTTAAACAACTTCATATTAACATACCCTTGGTAGAAGCTCTCGAGCAAATGCCAAGCTATGTTAAATTTTTAAAGGATATTTTGAACAAAAAGAGAAAGTTGGGTGAGTTTGAAACTGTGGCATTGACCGAAAAATGTAGTGCCCTCCTTACTAGCAAGATTCCACTTAAGTTGAAAGACCCGGGTAGTTTCACCATTCCATGCACAATAGGAGGACAAGAAGTAGGTCAAGCACTCTGTGATCTAGGAGCTAGTGTCAATTTAATGCCGCTGTCCATTTTTAACAAATTAGGTATTGGAGAGGCTAGACCCACAACCGTGACATTACAACTAGCCGACCGGTCCATTGCCTATCCCAAAGGAAAAAATAGAAGACGTTTTGGTCCAAGTAGATAAATTTATCTTCCCCGCCGATTTTCTAGTTCTAGATTATGAGGCCGATAAAGAAATCCCAATCATCTTAGGGCGTCCGTTTCTTGCAACCGGACGTACTTTGATTGATGTGCACAAAGGGGAACTCACGATGAGAGTTAATGACCAAGAGGTGACATTCAATGTGTTTAAGTCTCTTAAATATATAGACACCGAAGATTGCTTTGCCTTGAGTTCGATTTATGGAACCCACAGTCTTGACACACTGCCCACAGTGGGGAGTACAGTTCCCACAGTGGGGAATGACAGTGAGCACTCTGAATCAGAGAGTGATGACACTTTTGAGGATGAGTGTAACGAAATGGTTGCAGCTTTTGAACCTCTGGACTTTAAGAATAGAAATGTTCAACCCCCTTCAATAGAACAACCTCCCGAGTTAGAGCTTAAACCATTGCCTTCCCATTTAAAATATGCTTATCTCGCTAAGGATAATAAACTTCCTGTTATTATCTCTTCCAAACTTAGTGAGAAACAAGAACAACTTTTGATTGATTTGTTGATGAAGCATAAGGGAGCAATTGGTTGGACCATAGTGGACATTCGAGGAATTAGCCCCTCTTTATGTCAACATAAGATTAACTTGGAAAGTGACCACCCGGGGAAAGTCCAACCTCAAAGAAGGCTGAACCCCATCATGAAGAAGGTAGTTAAGAAAGAAGTCTTGAAGTGGTTAGATGCCGGTATTATCTATCCCATTGCTAGTAGTAGTTGGGTGAGCCCCGTCCAATGTGTCCCTAAAAAGGGAGGGACAACTGTAGTGAAGAACGAAAAGAACGAGCTCATTCCCACTAGGACTGTCACGGGATGGAGGATATGCATGGACTATAGACAACTCAACTTGGCCACTAAGAAAGACCACTTTCCCTTACCTTTCATCGATCAAATGCTTGATAGGTTAGCGGGAAAGGAATTTTATTGTTTTCTAGATGGATACTCCGGATACAACCAAATCCACATTGCACCCGAGGACCAAGAAAATACCACCTTTACTTGTCCCTACGGCACTTTTGCATTCCGGAGGATGCCATTCGGTCTATGTAATGCCCCATCCACTTTCCAACGTTGTATGATGGCCATTTTATCCGACATGATTGAGGACACCATAGAAGTTTTTATGGATGACTTTTCTGTAATAGGGACATCATTCGACAACTGTTTGGGAAATTTAGAGAAAAGCTTAGTGAGATGTGAGGCCCACGACCTTATTTTAAATTGGGAAAAATGCCATTTTATGGTAGAAGAAGGTATTGTCCTAGGTCATCTTGTCTCAAAAAGAGGGTTGGAAGTCGATAAAGCCAAGCTTGAGGTAGTGGCACAACTTCCCGAACCCACAACGGTGAAAGGTATCCGAAGTTTTTTGGGACACGCAGGTTTTTATAGGAGGTTCATCAAGGATTTTTCGAAAATTACAAAACCCCTATGTAACCTATTACAACACGAAAAAGACTTCATTTTTATCCAAGAATGCCGAGAAGCTTTTGAAAAAATCAAGGAAGCTTTAGTCACAGCACCCATAGTGACCACTCCTGACTGGTCACTCCATTTCGAAGTGATGTGTGATGCCAGCGATTGGGCTGTGGGGGCTGTTCTCGGACAGAAAAAGAACAAAGTTTTTCACCCCATTTATTATGCAAACACTGATTGAAGCTCAGATTAATTACACTGTTACTGAAAAAGAATTACTTGCGGTAGTGTTTGCTTTTGATCGTTTCAGATCATACTTGATAGGGACGAAGGTCATAGTGCACACAGATCATGCAGCGATCAAATATTTAATCAACAAGGCTGATTCCAAGCCACGGTTGATTAGATGGGTTTTATTGCTGCAGGAATTTGACCTTGAGATCGTCGACAGAAAAGGAACAAACAATCAGGTTGCCGACCATTTGTCCAGGCTCGAGAAGACAGTGGGCACTGTTGATCCCACTCCTGATCCCACTCCGGTAAAAGAAACTTTTCCCGATGAGCAATTGTTATCCGCTCAACATCATGAAAATAATATTCCTTGGTATGCTGATATTGCGAACTTTTTAGCAAGTGAACTTAAGCCCCACGGGATGAATGGACAACCATTTAAGAAGTTTTTACATGACACTCGTCAATATGTTTGGGACGATCCTTTCTTATATAAGATAGGGACGGACTAAATATTGAGGCGATGTGTCCACGGGAGTGAGCAACATCAAATACTCCATGGTTGTCATGCATCCCACTACGGTGGCCACTTTGGTGGAAACCGCACTGCTGCAAATTTTTTGCAAAGTGGGTTCTTTTGGCCCACTGTGTTTAAAGACTCTTACGAGTGTGTAAAAAGTTGTGAGCAATGCCAACGCACCGGGAATATGTCGCAAAGAAATGAGATGCCTCTTAATAACATTCTAGAGGTAGAACTTTTTGATGTTTGGGGGATCGATTTCATGGGACCCTTTCCAAATTCCAATAATAATTTTTATATCTTGGTTGCGGTAGACTATGTTTCGAAATGGGTGGAAGCCGTCGCATGTCACTCTAATGATGCCAACACCGTGGTGAAATTTTTGCATAAAAATATTTTCACTAGATTTGGAACACCACGGGCATTGATTAGTGACGAAGGCACCCATTTTATAAACAAAGTCATGGCCTCAGTTCTTGCTAAATATGACATACATCATAGAGTGGCCACCGCATACCATCCGCAAACCAACGGTTTGGCCGAGCTTTCAAACCGTGAGATCAAAGGAATTTTAGAAAAAGTTGTTAAACCGCACCGAAAAGATTGGTCAACCAAACTCGATGATGCTCTTTGGGCCTACCGAACGGCCTATAAAACTCCTTTGGGAATGTCTCCATTTAAATTAGTTTTTGGCAAAGCTTGCCATCTACCAATTGAATTGGAGCACAAGGCATTTTGGGCCCTTAAAGAGCTTAACATGAGTGAAGGTGTTGCGGGAATCAAAAGAACTCTACAGTTGCATGAGTTAGAAGAGTTGCGTTATCACTCATATGAAAACGCAAAGTTGTATAAGGAGAAGACCAAGATGTGGCATGATTGTCGAATTAACCATAGGGAGTTCATGGAGGGACAACAGGTATTATTGTTCAATTCTCGTCTTAAACTCTTTCCAGGTAAGCTAAAATCTCGTTGGACGGGACCATATACCATTGTCAAGGTAAGTCCCTTTGGAACAGTAGAACTGAAGTCCCCACAATCTGGTCAAACGTTCAAAGTCAATGGGCAAAGGGTGAAGCATTTTCTGAACGAGAGTGCCCACATCCCTGCCCACTCTCCACCCCACCTTGATTAAGAAACACCGGGACCGCTTGTAAATATTTTATTTCATTTATTTGCTGCGTTTTTAGTATTTCTGGTCTTTTTAATTCTGCTTGGTAGTTGTTTTAATGTGTGTAGAAGAACGTGCCACTTTTTGAAGGAAAATCAAGGAAAAGGCTTCGCAGTGGGGAAAATGCATGTCCCTGCGCTCCCCACTCCCCATCTGACAGATGAAAGGACAATTTTGGGTGGCCCAAGGCTGACACACATCACCTTTTTCTTACACCTAGTGTCACCCTTGGCTGCCATTTGTCCCTTTTTGCTTTGTTCCAAGAAAAAAACTATCATTGTCTTCTCTCTCTCTATCCGACGGTTTTCCCCTTTTTTTTGAAAAAAAAACAACTAAACACATTTCCAAAAATCCAAAAACCACCTTAACCTCCCAAAAAACCACCTTTGCTCCCAAATTTACCCACCAACTTTTCTTCTTCATTTCTCTCTCTACGAAAAACCCACCAACACAAAACCCTTCCTAAAACCCTAAAAATGGCAAGAAGCAAGAGGCTAAACACCAACCCTGATGCAAGCACACGTGCGGCCGTACGTCGAAGGATCATCGAAGGACAACCACCGGAAAACATCACCGGCGACCTCAATGAACCGCCGCCGGTCTCCGGCGATAACACTATAAAATCCGGTGCACCTGACGAGGGTTCTTCACAGCTTGAAAGCCCAAAGGCTATGTCATCCTCTCAAATCGCTAACACCAGTGTTGCCCAATTTGAGACCGAAGCACTTTTAGCCGAGGAAGAAGAGAGGCGGTTGGCAGAGGAGTTCAAACAAAAAATGGAAGCCATTAGAAAACGAAAGGAAGAGGTCGAGCGGAGACGACAAGAAGAAGAAGAAAGGGTTCGCAAGGAGGAAGAAAGGTTGAAGGCTGAGAAAGAAAGGATTCTCGAGGAAGAAAGGAAACAGGCTGAGGCGGAGGTTTTTGTTGAAGATGAAGAGTTGCAGAGAAAGGTGGATGAAGATTATCAGGAGGAATACCGAAAGCTTGGGGAAGATTTGGCAAGAAAGACAGTGACGAAGGATGCCCACAGTGGGGAGAATCCTATTCTACGGGCCATGAGAAAGAGAGGAATGGTCACCAGGTCTGCGCTGACCGCGACACCGAAAAAACCATCAAAAAGACCGGCAAAACGATCGTCAAGGAAAGGTACCAGTTTCGAACACTCTTTAAGTTCATCCTCTGTGGATGCTGATGTTGGGGATGAACAAACTCAAACCCAAAACCCACATCACTCCACAATGGGCACTTCACATGTCCCAAGTGGGGGTGCCAAGGCAGTTCACTTCTCCGGAGGTGGCTGCCCACTTTGAGTGCATTGCTAAACAAAAACTTAAGTTGGAGAGGGGTTTTGACCCAGAGTTTGTTAAGGCAAATCCTTTTGTTAAGGATCGAATCATAGCGCAAGACTGGTCGATTTTGGCCGAGGCCAATCGACGCGTGAATGCCTCATTAGTTCGTGAGTTTTATGCCGAAGCATCGCAATCTAAGGAACCCACTGTGGTAGTTAGAGGAAAGCAGTAAGTTATAATCCAGGAGCAATTAATCGGGTGTTGGGAAGAAGGAGCCCGGGTATGTGCGAATTTGCCAAATTTTTGAAAAAAATGACCCCTGCAGATGAGGACCTTATTTTGCAAGAAATAGCGATAGAAGGGAAACCTTGGAACAAAGATGGCCAAAGAAGTTGCCTAAACGCTAGCTCCCTCACCACCGAGGCCGCTGTTTGGTTTCAATTTCTTCGTGCCTCTTTGTCCCCTACATCGCACGATACCACCCTGTCCATGCATAAATGTGCCCTCTTATACTGCGTGCTCACTGGAAGAAAAATCAACGTTGGGATAGTCATGCATGCGGCCATTGATCAAGCGAGGACCCGAAAGAAGGTAGTCTTACCCCTTCCTTGCCTCATTACTCGACTAATGATAGACGCAGGTGTGCCCTCCTCGGTGGAGGATCAGTGGTTTGACTCCACAAGTAACATCAGCGTCCAAACCATCCATAAGATGGGACGCCATATCACCACTCCTCCCAACGAACCTGCTGCAGAGATTCCCACAGTGGGGACTGTTAACCCCACTGTGCGCATAGCTGAGGAGCATAATGTGGGCACACCTCGTACACCACTCCAACAACCCCCTGCAGGTACCGCAAGCACGAGTAGCACCGATCCCATGGCTGAACTGTTGAGAGCTGTGAAGAAGCTCACATACCGAGTCGAGTTGATGGAAGCAGAGCAAAGGTTTCAAAACAGGGCCACTCAATCATTTTGGATGTATACAAGGGATAGGGATGAGGTGTCAAACCAGATCATGACTGAGGCAAACCCAAATTTAGCCGAACTGCTCCCCAAATTCCCCGAGGACATCTGCCCGGCCTTTGCAAGTGATGAAGAGTTTGACGAAGAAGACGCCGAAAGTTCACCGCAACCCACCCCTACTCCGTGAATGGTTTGTTTTAAAACAATGGTTTCGCTCGTTTGCTCACCAAAACAATTTTATTTTGTGTTTGTTTGATCTTTTTGTGCCTATGGCTAGGCATTGACACTATTTGCTGTTTTTACCTTTTTAATATCGATGCATGCAAATCCTACCGGTAGGTAGGTACTTTTGGGTACTAACGTTTTTGTTGTTTGAATGCTTGTTTGACCTCGTTTCCATTTCAAGGTACAACTTTCGGCTTCCGACTTAAAAATGTCACTTTTGTAAGTACAAATCTCAACTTGTCCCGTGATATGATATAGGCCATTTTTCGCATCCAAACACGACCCTTTTTGTACCCACAACCACCTCCTTCGGTCCATATTTCTATGTCACAGTGGGGACACAGTGAGATCTTAAGTTTGAGGTGGGGATTTCAGAGTGACTTCCAGTTTGCCCACAGTGGGGACACTGTGAAGTCCAAGTTTGAGGTGGGTAAGCCATACCCCCTCCCAAAAAAAAATACAAAAATACAAAAACAGAAGAAAAACGGAGTGTCACTAACAAAATTGATGGTGTGCCTTTTCTGGACCATCAAAGTGCTCACTCCCAGAAAAAGATGGTGTGCCTATTCTGGACCATCAGAATACCCACTCTCACAAAAATAGCCATACCCAAAATAAAGCCTGAAAGTGTGCGTACATACTAATGAAAAATCCAAAACACCCACTTCTTGAAATAAAAATCTCCAAGCGAGATTTTCGTTCCATGTTTGAAAGTACTTGCCAAAAACCCTTGGGAAAATATTCAAAGCCATAAACACGTAAAACCCAAGAAAGCCCTATTGATTAATGGAAAACAAGAGAAAGATTTAGTCAAACACAAAAGTGAAATTTTCAAGTTTGAACCGAAGGAAGTATCGAAGTAAGGAGATCAACGCCCATTCAAGTCAAGAAGTATGTAAGTCCCTAAAAGTTCTAGTGCATTTTGTTTATTTTATTTCTTTCTTTTTATTACTTGGGGACAAGTAATGGTTTAAGTTTGAGGTTGTGATAACTCTATTTTTAGAGTTATTATTTCCATTTATTTTCCACTTTATTTTTGTCAATTTTAGCCATTTCACTTCTAAAAACCCTCATTCTTGTTATAATTCTCGAAAATGAGCAAAAGGAGTGAACCATAGTTTTTAATGAATTATTTGGTGGAATTTGGGTGTTTTTCACGTTTTATCCTGCAGTGACCACTGTTGTGCCCACTCCGGGTCCCCACTCTTCGAACTGATCAAAAAGAAACTATTAGTTGGGATCTAATTTTCTGGAGGAGGAAGGTTCATATGGCAGAGAAATGGCTGGAGAAGTACAAGGTAGTTCTCATTGAAGATAGCATCAAGTACACCTCTTTGTACTTGAAGATTGACTTGGAAAAGGGACCATTGGATAAAAGGATTGCCCATTAGAGCTGAACTCTGCCATAACACAACAGTCTTTACCCATTGGAAGACCCACCTCTTTTGTGTAATACCCAACTCCTTCTCCTAGTATATAAAGGAGCACTTGGGTGCCATTAAATGGATGCTTGGTTATCATCCTTGAATACTTTTAGTCTTAAATTCTCTCAATTACCACATTAGCTTTAGTCTTTTATTTACTGCAGTATCTAGCTTTAGTTTTCAGTAATTTACTTTCTTAGTTTAATTTTAGTTCGCAATACACAGTGCAGGGACGACTTCTCGTTCCCCACTGTGAGCAGTTAATTCAAGTCACTTTCAGTTTTATTATGTGCAAATCTTCATCTTTTGTTTTCTTTACTTCGGAAATGTTAGGCTAAGCATCCTTTGGGATGTAGGAAGGAGAAGTACCTGGATTTTATTAAAAATGCTTGAGTAATCTTTATACTTAGAATATTTGTTGTTTTGGTCTTTCATTCTCGATATTTACCCAAGGATGCGAACAAGCCGATCACTTGCAAGGATCTAAAGTCTAGTTCTTAACTTAGAAATAAGTAGAACGCAGTGACACGAGCTTGAATGATGCTAGGGGATTCGAAAGAATTCTTATGACACTTACGAAAGTGAGGTCGGCACAGTGAGCAAGTCTTAACCCACTGGAGTAGTAGGCAAGCTAATTTGTGTATTAAAGACACTTAGAGTATTTGCCTCTACACATTCCATCGAGACCTGAAAAGGTCCATTTTTAAGATTGCCATTGACAAAACAATAAACACGACAAGTATGAGATTTTTATCTAAACGGTGTGAGTATTTTGTAACCGGGCTTTTCTAGCGAAAATGCCTACCTCGAATACAAGGATCATTTTTAGGACCGAGTATTTGGTATAAAATCTAGGGAAAATCTAACCTACATTCCTCTTTTTTTAAAACCTTAGTAAATCGTTTAAAGTAGCTATTTCACCAAACCAAAACCAAGTATTATTTTCCTCTCTAGTTGAAACTTGTAAAAGGAGCTCATGAGAACCGTATTGTCTTGATTATCCAGTCTCTGTGGATTCGATGCTGGTATTTTACCAACTATTACTTGCTGTGACGATCATAGTGGACAGTGTACACTTGCACTTCCCACTGTGGACAGTTTGCAACCCACTGCGATTAAAACACACATTTCGCACGTACCAATATGTACACACAACTGCAAAACCACCTGGAGGTGAACCAGGAGGCTCTGTCTCTCCAATGAAGCCATGAAGCCAGGAGGTGAAACCCTTCATCTTCTCCGACGGCCATCATCTTCTCCAGTGTAATCGCTCCCTCTCCCCTTTTCATCTTCACCGTCTCCCAAATCCTCCATTTCCGTTCTCATTCTTTCCCCATTTCTTCCTCGCCTTCGTGAATGAACACGACCTACCACGACGTGAAACCCCCAAATACCACCAAAGGAGGTGAAACCGAAGGTAACCTACCAAGGAAACTTCATCTCTCGATCTCTTAGTATCACTACAAAAAAAAAGAATTATTTCCGACGGCCCTTTTCATCGGTATTCGGGGTCGAAAATTATTCGGTAGGCATTTGGTTTTCCGACGGATTTTAGTGACGGCATGGATAACCGACGGATCAACGACGAATAAGCAACGGTGAAACCTCATACGCTTACTAAAAACGAAAAAAACAAAAAAAACAAAAAAATATTAAATTCCGCCGGTAATCCGTCACAAATCACCGACGGATAACCCACGACCGTCGGTATTTCGTCAGTGATTTGTGACGGATTACCGACGGAATATCTGTTTATTTAAAAAAATAGAGTAAACTCTAATTTTGGTCCCTCTGGTTTACTAAAATCTTTGAAAATGGGACATAAGGTTTAATAAAGCCTCCCCATGGTTCTCGTTTTTGCTCTGATAATGGTCCCCCGTCACTAACTCCGTTAAGTTTCTCCGTTAGTGACAGGGGCATTTTTGTCATTTTGGGTTTCCTCTTTCTTTCTAACTAGAACAGACCCATTAAAAACCTTTTGATCAAACTCTTTCCACTGGCGTGGTAGACAGAGATGCGTCTCAGATCCATAAAAACACTTCGATCAAACCTCTCCACCGGTAATGAACAGAGATGCGTCTCAGACCCATTTTACTAATCTTATGTTTAGTCCCATGTTGTTCCACCCATTTTGGTGGAACAAAAAATCTTAAGTTTTGTCCCATGGAAACTTGTTTTTGTCCCGTGTTGTCCCACCTGATTTTTGTCTTTGTAACATTCCGAGTTTCGGGTAAGCGTTTTTCTAATTAAAGGTTTTAAAATTTAATTCTCGGGTTATTCCTCGTTACTCCTCGTGCTAGAGTCGTATGCATGCATGCATGCAGAAATTGTGTCCTATGAGCGAGAGACATGTGGGTTAGCTGTAGAAACACGTAGGTTGGACGGTTTGGGAGGGACCATACGTGTGTAGTGATCGAAGCCATCCGATTCTCCTTCGCACGAGTCAGTAACATGTCGGAAAACGCCGAGAGTGCCATGGCGCGAATGCCATGGTCACTCTCGCGTATGTCATAACCGCCGAGACCCCCTGCAGCTCCGTTTCACAGATGGGGCGAGTGTGCCCCGGCGAATCGGCGATAGGGCCAGGGTCACTCTCGTCGGAGGGCATAATCGCGACGCTTCAACTACTGGAACCCAGGTTATTCGCAGTATACATCTCGTGGAAGTGAACGGCGATAGTGTCGTGTCACAACCGCGGCGTCACAATCGTCGGCGACGAGATTTTTGGGGTTTAAAAAGGGCAGTGGTTGATTTCTAATTAGAGGAAATTCTCATCTCTTTTCTTAAGACCGAACTCTCTCTCTCTCTTTTGGACGATTTTCCTTCTTCTTCCACCTTCTCTCCTCATTAAATACTAGGGTTTCCAAATCCATGTTGGAAGGGTTTAGTTGGTGATTTTACATTAAATGCTTGGTATCTACCTTCTACTTCCAAGATCTTAGGAAGGAAAAGCTATTTGGGAATTTAGGGTTTCCTCATTTAGAAATTCTCTTGTTTCAACTCTTCAAGTAAGTTTTCTTGGTAACTTTATTTCCACACTTTTATGTGAGTTCACCATATTGAGGAGTTGTAATTCTTAAATATAGGGTTCCTTCTTCAAGATCCAAGGGTTTCAACCTTCTAGGGTTTCTTTGTAAGAACCCTTAGGTGAGTGTCTAAATCTCTATAACTCACTTATATTAAGTCTTTGCGCTATATAGAACTTATACAACATGATTGGGTCTTGATTTGGAAAGCTAGGGTTTTCCCTAAATTGTTATTTGGAGTAAGTATGTGCATTTATTCATAACTATGAGTATTTATAATTCTTGTATACCACAATACATAGGTATATATATATATATATATATATATATATATATATATATATATAAAGAGGGCCATTCAAGGAAGAACTAGTTATTTTGTGGTAACTGTAAGAACCAGTGTGAGCCACATATTAAGCTATATATTAGGAAGTTATTAATTTTGGAAATTTTGTTTGAAATTTAAATAAAAGGGCATTTTAGGTATTTTTAAAATCTCCTCTCTCCGATATATCGATTATGATAATGATATCACAAGTGATACCAGTTGTGATGCCATTGTGATACCCTGAAACAACGATGCAGACCTTCAATATCCAAAATACATGCTAAGACTAAATGTGATACTACTGTGATACCAGTTGTGATGCCATTGTGATACCCTAAAACAACGATGCAGACCTTCAATATCCAAAATACATACTAAGAACAAATATGATAACACTGTAATACCAAAAATACATACAAAAAACAAATGTAATACACAAAATACATACAAAATACAAGCATCTATCCTCAATGTGATACCCAACAATACATAGAAAACACACACCTTTATCCTCAGTGTGATACCCAGAATACATACAAGAACAAGTGTGATATCACTGTGATACCCACTATGATTCCATTGTGGTACCCAAAACCAAAATTCGTTTATTACAGATGAAGAAACTTGAGGTAAGCATCAAAGTTATATATTTAACATCCTAAAAGTGTATATACATAACACCAAAAACCTGGACCATTTGAAATCCCTGAGATGTCGATGGTGTAGATCCACCCTCGCCGCCGCCGCTGCCGCTAGGGGCTCTACCTTCGTCACCGACGGTGGGAGAAATGGCTGGTACTCAAGGACATACCTTGCTGTCCACGATAAGCCCAAACCAGAAAAAGGGAGAAGCCATACTGTCGTCGCCGCCATGGTGTTCCACCGCCTCCATCACAGCCACGTCGTCGTCGCTGCCATGGTGTTTCACCGCCTCCATCACAACCCCTTTCTTTCTTCCACGTCGTCGCCGTCGCCATGCTGCTCATTTTTTCCTGGATGTTGTGTTCAGTGGGTTCCATGGTGATGGAGTCAAAATATCACGGTGGTTGCCGGAATTGAGGAAGAATGAAAGCAGCAGCACATATCTCATAAGAAAAATATTTTTAGGGTTAACAAGAGAGAGAGAGAGTGACGTGTGAAGTTAAAGAAGAGAGAGATGTAAAATTAGAAAATTAAAATAAAATAAAGAGTGAATTACACCGATAGTCCTTGTGGTTTACCCAAAATTTGAATTTGGTCCCTAATGTACACTATCTACAGTGGTGGTCCCTAACTTCTTAATTTACTTTCACTCATGATCCTTCTATGTTAAATATAGGAGGACCATGAGTGACAGTAAATTAAACATAGTAGGACCATGAATGAAAGTAAATTAAACATAGAAGGACCATGAGTGAAAGTAAATTAAAAAGTTAGGGACCACCATCGTAGATAGTGTACTTTAGGGATCAAATCCAAAATTTGGGTAAACCACAGGGACCACCGGTGTAATTCACTCTAAAATAAATATTCAATTCAATTTACTAATTTACCCTTTACTTTATTTTTGTAAATATCATTAATTATCTTAAATGTGTGGCTGAAATTGGTTCTTACGGTTACCACAAACTAATTAGTTCTTATTTGATTAAGCCCTTATATATAAATACATACATATGTATATAACACTTGTCTCTTGCATGATAGTAAGTATACATTTATATATGTGAGCATATATATATAGTGGGTGGATATTCTACAAACCATAAAAAGAGGACAAACCATACAAACCATGTTATAACCATTAGATCAAATCCACCATGTTCTCATGTTGTTTTCCGTTTGCATCCATTAGTAGGGGCGGTATAGGTATTTAACAATTTCTATTTTTTTTGTTTTTTTAATTGCTGGCCGGTTTCCAGAATTGTAGGAGATTTGATTGAGATAATTATCACATAATAATGGAAGTTATTCACATTCAGTTTACGATAGACATTACAGAAAATCTGGTTAATATTCAATCTCGTTTTGCTTGTAAACCCTAACACATCGAAAAACCGTTCACTGAAAATATTATGTGTGTATTCCGATGGCTTCTCCGGTGAATAATGATGTACTGGCAGTCGCACAGTACCAGAATGTGGCGTGTTCATCTAGTGCAGCAAAGACGCTAGTTTCTTCCGATGTTCAAGTTGCCGTTGCCGTTGCCGGTTGCAATTCGTCCTTTGAAGTTGATACATTCCCTTTGATTTCCGATACCCATGATGTTACTGTGAATGAATCTTATCCAGTTGAAGAGGAGAGAAAGGATGGTGATAATGGAATTGGTGGTGATGGGTTGGACGAACTTACTGATCTCATGGAAGAAGAAGATGATGGTTTGTTTGTTTTTTTAGTAAAACAAAAAATATATATATAAATGTATTTTTTCTATTTAAAAGTTTGAAGCACTGCAGCTTTTGCTAGTTCTTTAAACAATTTCATTTATGGTTTTAATTCATTTTTTCTCATGTAATTCAATTGCATCAGCACTGTGTTCTTGTTCGTGTTATATAACTGCTTCTTCTTTTTATGAATTTACTATAATTATTTTGCTTGTATTTCGAAATTGTTTATCTTTACATTCAATTAGAATCTGAATCTGCATTTTTTAATTTTTATGAAATAGTGTTTCTAGATATGTATAATGAATAAGTGTGTGTGAATTTTTTGAATTTTATGCTTTATAATTGATCTCAACCTTACTGTTGTTTATTCTTTGCTTTTTTATGTATCTTAAGATGAAGTGTAACCTAGTTTCATGATGTTTTTGATTTAGATACTTTATCCCAAGTTATGGATGAGAGTCCCGGCGGTACGAAGTATTATACTCCTATAGTTAACGATGATTTAAAGCCAAAAATTGGTGATTTTTATCCTTCTGCGGAGATGGCTGAAGGTGTTTACCGTAAGTATGCCCTTGCTGCTGGTTTTGATGTTCGTTTATCAAACAAGAAGACGAACAAGCTTGGTTGTGTGACCACTCGCTATTTTGTTTGCAACAAAGAAGGTAATCCTACTCCTGAGATGATTGACTCATTAGAAGTAACTTCTGGTCAGAGAAGGCAACGAAGTTCTAATCTTAAGAGATCCGGTTGCGTAGCTTGTATTAGGGCACTATGTGAAGGAAAGGGGTAGGTACGAGCTTTACCAATTTTTTGAGAAACACAACCATTTGTTGTATAGTCAAGAGGAGATGTCGATGTCGATGTCTAGGGCTAAGCGTGAACTACACTTTGCCGACCACAAAACTATTTATAATGCATATAGTTCTAAGGTTGGTGTTTCAAAGTCTCATAGGATGCATAATTCACTCAAGGGTGGTGTAGAGTTAGAAGGAGGTACTATTAAAGACTACCAAAATTTCAAAAAAGATATGGTAACTTTCGTTGGTAACAAGGATGCTCAAATGCTTATTAACACAATGGTAAGTAGGAAAAAATGTTGTCCCGAGTTTTTCTTCGAATTCAAGTGTAATGAGAAGGAGCTTCTTGCAATATGTTGGGCGGATGATATATCGAGGATGAATTATCGTGAATTTTGTGACGTGATTTCATTTGATGCAACATTTCGCACCAACAAGTAAGAGTTTGTTTATGTTATGTTATTTTATCCTTTTTAAGTGTTTGTTTTACATAAACACTTGTATTTTTTTGTGTAGGCATGCGATGATTTTTGTCCCGTTTGTTGCGGTCGACAATCATAAAAAAACTGTCGTAGTTGGTTCTGCTCTTATTCGTAATGAGAATGTGCCTTCGTACACATGGATTCTAAAGGCATTCATGAAAGCTCATGGTCGCCAGCCGTCTTTTGTCATTACCGACCACTGTGCTGCAATGAAACAAGCAATTCTGGTTGCTTTTCCCGATAGTGTTCACTGTTAATGCCAAAAATCGTCCAAAAGGATAACTTAAGGTTGATTGTGGAATTTAACAACTAAAGAAAAGAATCTTACGACAAAGCGTGCGACAAAAACAGAAAATGTAAAAGAGACAAAGATTTTGGTGACGCGGGAAAAACCTCAACGAGGAAAAAACTCGCGGACGACTGTAGAAGTCGTCGCTGCACTATGATCGCCAAACAGGGGCGATGTCCTTTGTTTCTGGTGTCGGGGATTGATAACTCTATTTTTAGAGTTATTATTTCCATTTATTTTCCGCTTTATTTTGTCAATTTTAGCCATTTCACTTCTTAAAACCCCCATTTTTGGTATATTTCACGAAAACGAGCAAAATGAGTGAACCATGGTCTTTAATAAATTATTTGGTAGAATTTGGGTGTTTTTCACGTTTTATCCTGCAGTGACCATTGTTGTGCCCACTCCGGTTCCCCACTATTCGAGCAGATCAAGAAAACAAAAGAAAACCATGGGCTGGAAATATAAAACCTGGAGTTTAGAAGGTTCAAATGGCAGGAAAATATGGGCTGGAGAAGTACAAGGTAGTTTTCATTGGAGATAGCATCAAGTACACCTCCTTGTACTTGGAGATTGACTTGGAAAAGAGTCCATTGGGTAAAAGGATTACACAAGGAACTGATTTATGCCACAACACAGCAGTCTTTACCCATTGGAAGACCCACCTCTTTTGTGTAATACCCAACTCCTTCTCCTAGTATATAAAGGAGCACTTGGGTATCATTTATTATCATCCTTGGAGTTTTTGCTTAGCCTTAAATTCTCTCAACTACCACATTAGCTTTAGTCTTTTATTTACTGCAGTAACTAGCTTTAATTTTCAGTAATTTACTTTCTTAGCTTAATTGTAGTTCGCAATACACAGTGACAGGGACGAACCCTCGTTCCCCACTGTGAGTTCTATTCAAGTCACTTTCAGTTTAATTATGTGCAACTTCTACTCTTTTGCTTTCTTTACTTCAAGTATGGGCTAAACACCCTTTGGGATGTAGGAAGGAGAAGTACCTGGATTTTATTAAAAATGCTTGAGTAATCTTTATACTTAGAATATTTGTTGTTTTGGTCATTCATTCTCGATATTTACCCAAGGATGCGAACAAGCCGATCACTTGCAAGGATCTAAAGTCTAGTTCTTAACTTAGAAATAAGTAGAACGTAGTGACACGAGCTTGAATGATGCTAGGGGATTCGAAAGAATTCTTATGACACTTACGAAAGTGAGGTCGGCACAGTGAGAAAATCTCAACCCACTGGAGTAGTAGGCAAGCTAATTTGTGTATTAAAAACACTTAGAGTATTTGCCTCTACACATTCCATCGAGACCTGAAAAGGTCCATTCTTGAGATCACCATTGACAAAACAATAAGTACTAAAAATATGGGATTTTTATCTAAACGGTGTGAGTATTTTGTAACCGGGCTTTTCTAGCAAAAATGTCCACCACGAATACGAGGATCACTTCTAAGGATCGAGTATTTGATATAAAATTTAGGGAAAATCCAACCTACATTCCTACTTTTTAACCTTTAGTAAATCGTTTAAAGTAGCTATTTCACCAAACCAAACCAAACCAAAGTATTATTTTCCTCTCTAATTGAAACTTGTAAAAGGAGCTCATAAGAACCGTATTGTCTTGATTGTCCAGTCCCTGTGGATTCGATTCTGGTATTTTACCAACTATTACTTGCTGTGACGATCATAGTGGACAGTGTACACTTGCACTTCCCACTGTGGACAGTTTGCAACCCACTGCGATTAAAACACATATTTCGCACGTAACAAGTTTTTGGCGCCGTTGCCGGGGACTGGCGTGATTTTAAATCTCAAGATATTAGTTTTTGTTCGAGCCCGGGTAACTCGTTTTTCTAAGATTTTCGTGTTGCATGCCACGACAACAACACGAACCTTTGGTACCAATCGATCTTGAAATAGAAAAGACTTTTAGAAGAAGACGTAAAAACAAAAATCGACAACCCCCTGTGATCCCCACTGTAAACATGGCAGCAATACCACCACCTATAGTGGAGACCACAGTGACGATTACCGATAGCAAAGATCGAAAAATACGGGACTACGCTACTTTCGGAGCTAATGACTTAAGCTCCGGGATTCTAAGGCCCAACATTGTTGCAAACCATTTTGAACTCAAACCGGTGATGTTTCAAATGATTCAAGCCATGGGTCAGTTTGGAGGATCGCCATCTGAGGATCCACACTCGCACTTAAAATCTTTCTTGGAAATGACCGATTCCTTTCAGTTACAAGGTGTGAGTGATGAAGCATTAAGACTAAGACTTTTTCCTTTTTCACTAAGGGATAAGGCAAAGTCAGGGCTGAACTCGCATGCACCTCACTCGATAACCACTTGGCAAGAACTTGCCGATAAATTTTTGCAAAAATACTTTCCTCCAACGAGGAATGTAAGGTTTCGAAATGACATAATTTTGTTTAGGCAAGAAGAAGATGAGGTTGTTTCAGATGCATGGGAACGATTTAAAGATTTACTTCGAAAGTGCCCACATCATGGCATCCCACATTGCATCCAATTGGAGACCTTTTACAATGGTCTTTCCAATGCAGCCAAAATCATCTTAGATGCAACAGCCGGTGGAACATTCACGAGTAAAACCTACAATGAAGGATATCAAATCTTAGAAAAAGTGTCCAACAACAATACCGAGTGGTCCAATCCTAGAGCAGTAGTGCCAAAGACCAACACCATCGATTCTGAAGCACTTAAAACCATGAATGCGCAGTTAGTAGCCTTGACCAAAATCGTTTTGAACCAAAATAGAGGCCAAGTTAATTCCGCAACCCATCTCGCCGAAAACTGCTCCCTCTGTGGAGAGGAGCATGTTTTTGATTTTTGTCCAGCAAATCCCGAATCTGTTAATGTCATAGGGACCAACCCGAGGAACAACCCTTATTCGCAGACTTATAATCCAGGTTGGAGAAATCATCCAAATTTCTCTTGGTCTGGTAACCAAGGACTCCAACCCCAAGGGCCGAGTCATATCCAGCAAAGACCACACAACCCCCTGGATTTCAACAACATCACAGTGGGCAGAACTCACATCACAGTGGGCAGAACCCACCAAACTTTCACCAAGGCCAATCCTCACAACAATACCAATCACGATCTACCCAACTCGCTGAGACCCAACTGTCACTTGAATCAATTCTCAAGGGTTTTATGAATCAAACTCAAGCAGCCAATAGGAATATAGAGACCCAAGTAGGACAGTTAGCCGTTGATGTTAAGAATAGACCACCAGGGACGTTACCTAGTGACACCGAACACGCTAAGGTGATAGGAAAAGGGTCTGAACATGTCAATTCCATAACACTTAGGAGTGGAAAGGATCTGAAAGATATCATTTTTAAGTCTGATGATTCGCCTCAAATACCCACTGTGATCACCACAGTGGGCACTCCTCAAGTCACTGTGATCCCCACTGTGGGGACCGACATCCTTGGCCTTCCCACTTTTGGACCTGTTCCAAAGCCTACTGTTCCAAAGCCAATACCTCAGCAAACTCAAATTGACCCACGAAGTATCCCTTTTCCTCAAAGAATGAAGCCTAAAAATGTCGATGTTCAATTTAAAAAATTCTTAGACATTTTTAAACAACTTCATATTAACATACCCTTGGTAGAAGCTCTCGAGCAAATGCCAAGCTATGTTAAATTTTTAAAGGATATTTTGAACAAAAAGAGAAAGTTGGGTGAGTTTGAGACTGTGGCTTTGACCGAAGAATGTAGTGCCCTCCTTACTAGCAAGATTCCACCTAAGTTGAAAGACCCGGGTAGTTTCACCATTCCATGCATTATAGGAGGACAAGAAGTAGGTCAAGCACTTTGTGATTTAGGAGCTAGTGTCAACTTGATGCCGCTGTCCATTTTTAACAAGTTAGGTATTGGAGAGGCTAGACCCACAACCGTGACATTACAACTAGCCGACCGGTCCATTGCCTACCCAAAAGGAAAAATAGAAGACGTTTTGGTCCAAGTGGATAAATTTATCTTCCCTGCCGATTTTCTAGTTATAGATTATGAGGCTGATAAAGAAATCCCAATCATCTTAGGGCGTCCGTTTCTTGCAACCCGACGTACTTTGATTGATGTGCACAAAGGAGAACTCACGATGCGGGTTAATGACCAAGAGGTAACTTTCAATGTTTTCAAGTCTCTTAAATATATAGATACCGAAGATTGCTTTGCCTTGAGTTCGATTTATGAAACCCACAGTCTTGACACACTGCCCACTGTGGGGAATACAGTTCCCACAGTGGGGAGTGATAGTGAGCACTCTGAATCTGAGAGTGATGACACTTTTGAGGATGAGTGTAACGAAATGGTTGCAGCTTTTGAACCTCTGGACTTTAAGGATAGAGATGTTCAACCCCCTTCAATAGAACAACCTCCCGAGTTAGAGATTAAACCATTGCCTTCCCATTTAAAATATGCTTATCTCGCTAAGGATAATAAACTTCCCGTTATTATCTCTTCCAAACTTAGTGAGAAACAAGAACAACTTCTGATCGATTTGTTGATGAAGCATAAGGGAGCAATTGGTTGGACCATAGCGGACATTAGAGGAATTAGCCCCTCTTTATGTCAACATAAGATTAACTTGGAGAGTGACCACACTGGAAAAGTCCAACCTCAAAGAAGGTTGAACCCCATCATGAAGGAGGTAGTTAAGAAAGAAGTATTGAAGTGGTTAGATGCCGGTATTATCTATCCCATTGCTAGTAGTAGTTGGGTGAGCCCCGTCCAATGTGTCCCAAAAAAGGGAGGGACGACCGTAGTGAAGAACGAAAAGAACGAGTTCATTCCCACTAGGACTGTCACGGGATGGAGAATATGCATGGACTATAGACAACTCAACTTGGCCACTAAGAAAGACCATTTTCCCTTACCTTTCATCGACCAAATGCTTTATAGGTTAGCGGGGAATGAATTTTATTGCTTTCTAGATGGATACTCCGGATACAACCAAATCCACATCGCCCCCGAGGACCAAGAAAAGACCACCTTTACTTGTCCCTACGGTACTTTTGCATTCCGGAGGATGCCATTCGGATTATGTAATGCCCCAGCCACTTTCCAACGTTGTATGATGGCCATTTTTACCGACATGATTGAGGACACCATAGAAGTTTTTATGGATGACTTTTCTGTAATAGGGACATCATTCTACAACTGCTTGTGGAATTTAGAAAAAAGCTTAGTGAGATGTGAGACCCACGACCTTATTTTAAATTGGGAAAAATGCCATTTTATGGTAGAAGAAGGTATTGTCCTAGGTCGTCTTGTCTCAAAAAGAGGGTTGGAAGTCGATAAAGCCAAGCTTGAGGTAGTGGCACAACTTCCCGAACCCACAACTGTGAAAGGTATTCGAAGTTTTTTAGGCCATGCAGGTTTTTATAGGAGGTTCATCAAGGATTTTTCAAAAATTACAAAACCCCTATGCAACCTGTTGCAGCATGAAAAAGACTTCATTTTTACAAAAGAATGCCAAAATGCTTTTGAAACAATCAAGGAAGCCTTAGTCACAGCACCCATAGTGACCACTCCAGACTGGTCACTCCCATTCGAAGTGATGTGTGATGCCAGCGAGTGGGCTGTGGGGGCTGTTCTCGGACAGAAAAAGAACAAAGTTTTTCACCCCATTTATTATGCGAGTAGAACACTGATTGAAGCTCAGATTAATTACACAGTAACTGAAAAAGAATTACTTGCAGTGGTGTTTGCTTTTGATCGTTTCAGGTCATACTTGATAGGGACGAAGGTCATAGTGCACACATATCATGCGACAATAAAATACTTGATCAACAAGGCTAATTCCAAGCCACGCTTGATTAGGTGGGTTTTATTGCTGCAAGAATTTGACCTTGAGATCGTTGATAGGAAAGGAACAAGTAATCAGATAGCTGACCATCTGTCCAAGCTCGAGAAGATAGTGGGCACTGTTGATCCCACTCCGATCAGAGAAAATTTTCCCGATGAACAATTGTTATCAGCCCAACATCTCGAAAATAATATTCCTTGGTATGCTGACATTGCCAACTTTTTAGCAAGAGGACTAAAACCCCATGGGATAAGTGGACAACCATTTAAAAAGTTTTTACATGATACACGACAATATGTTTGGGACGACCCTTTCTTGTATAAGATAGGGACGGATCAAATATTGAGGCATTGTATCCACGGGAGTGAGCAACATCAGATACTCCATGGTTGTCACGCATCCCACTACGGTGGCCACTTTGGTGGAAACCGCACTGCTGCAAAAATCTTGCAAAGTAGGTATTTTTGGCCCACTATGTTTAAAGACTCTTATGAATTTGTGAAAAGTTGTGAAAAATGTCAACGCACCGGGAACATTTCGCAAAGGAACGAAATGCCTCTTAACAACATTTTAGAGGTAGAACTTTTTGATGTTTGGGGGATCGATTTCATGGGTCCCTTTCCAAATTCCAACAATAATTTTTATATCTTAGTTGTGGTAGATTATGTTTCAAAATGGGTGGAAGCCATTGCGTGTCATTCTAATGATGGCAATACCGTGGTAAAGTTTTTGCATAAAAACATCTTTACTCGATTTGGAACACCACGGACATTGATTAGTGATGAAGGCACCCATTTTGTGAACAAAGTCATGGCCTCGGTCCTTGCCAAATATGACATACATCATAGAGTGGCCACCGCATACCACCCGCAAACCAACGGTTTGGCCGAGCTTTCAAACCGTGAGATCAAAGGAATTTTAGAAAAAGTTGTTAAACCGCACCGAAAAGATTGGTCAACCAAACTCGATAATGCTCTTTGGGCCTACCGAACGGCCTATAAAACTCCTTTGGGAATGTCTCCATTTAAATTAGTTTTTGGCAAAGCTTGCCATCTACCGATTGAATTGGAGCACAAGGCATTTTGGGCCCTTAAAGAGCTTAACACGAGTGAGGGTGCTGCGGGTATCAAAAGGACTCTACAGTTGCATGAGTTAGAAGAGTTGCGTTACCACTCTTATGAAAACGCAAAGTTGTATAAGGAGAAGACCAAGATGTGGCATGATCATCGAATTAACCATAGGGAGTTCATGGAGGGACAACAAGTATTATTGTTCAATTCTCGTCTTAAACTCTTTCCAGGTAAGCTAAAATCTCGTTCGACGGGACCATATACCATTGTCAAGGTAAGTCCCTTTGGAACAGTGGAGCTGAAGTCCCCACAATCTGGTCAAACGTTCAAAGTCAATGGGCAAAGGGTGAAGCAGTTTCTGAATGAAAGTGCCCACATTCCAGCCCACTCTCCACCTCACTATGGTTAGAGAAAGTCAACACTATTTGTAAATATTTTATATCAGTTAATTGTTGTCTTTTTATTAATTTTGGTATTTTTAATTCTGCATGGTAGTTTGTTTTTATGTGTGTAGGAGAAATTGTCGTTTTATGGAAGAAAATACTTCGCAGTGGGGAAGGCTCAGGTCACTGCGCTCCCCACTCTTAAATCTGACGGAAGATGGGACCATTTTTGGGGCCCAATGCTGACTAGCTTTCACCTTTTTCTGCCATCAAGTCTACTTTTCTGCCATGTTGTCATAGTTCACCATTTTCCAAGAAAAACCATCATAGTCCTTCTCTCTCTCTCTCCTAGAAACCGACGGTTCCACCCTAAACCCTTCTTCCAAAATTCCAAAAACCACCTTAACCCCTCAAAAACCACTTTCACTTCCACAAATTCAAAAACACTCTCATTTTCTTCTCCATTTCTCTCTCACGAACCAGAAAAGAAAAAGAGAAAAACCCTAAAAATGGCAAGAACCAAGAGGATGAACACCAACCCGATGCACCCACACGTGCGGCCGTCCGCCGCAGGACCGCCAAGGAACAACCGCCGGAAACCGTCACCGGCGACTTAAACGAACCGCCGCCAGTCTCCGGCGAAAACCCGATCATCTCCGGTACGGCCGATGAGGGTTCTTCAAGGCACGAAAGCCCAAAGGTTATTTCATCCTCGCGAGTCTCAGACACCAGTGTCACCCATTTCGAGACCGAGGAACTTCTAGCCGAAGAAGAAGAGAGGCGGTTAGCAGAGGAGTTCAAACCGAAAATGGAAGCCATTAGAAAAAGAAAGGAAGAGGTCGAGAGGAGGCGTCGAGAGGAAAAAGAAAGAATCAGAAAGGAAGAAGAGGAAAAGAGAATGGAGGAAGAAAGGTTAAAGGCTGAGAAGGAAAGGATTTTTGAGGAAGAAAGGAAAAGGGCTGAAGCAGAGATTTTTGCTGAAGAAATGGAGATTCAGAGGAAGGTTGATGATGACTATCAGGAACAATACCGCAAGCTTGGGGATAATGTTGAAAGAAAGACAGTGAGGAAGGATGCCCACAGTGGGGAGAACCCAATTCTGCGAGCCATGAGAAAGAAAGGCGTGGTCACCAGGTCTGCGGTGACCAAAGCTCTGAAAAAACCGACGAAAAGGCCGACAAAACAACCATCAAAGAAAGGTACAAATCGTCAACCCTATTTGAGTTCATCTTATGTTGAGGTTGATGTTGGGGATGACCAAATTCAAACCCAAAACCCACATCAATCCACAGTGAGCACTGCACATGCCCCCAGTGGGGTGCCCAGGCAGTTCACCACTCCGGAGGTGGCTGCCCACTATACGTGCATTGCTACACAGAAACTGAAGTTGGAGAGGGGTTTCGACCCTGAGTTTGTTGAGGCCAACCCATTTGTTAAGAATAGGATTGTAGCGCAAGACTGGTCGATTTTGGCCGCAGCCAATCGACGCGCGAATGCCTCGTTAGTGCGTGAATTTTACGCCGAGGCCTCTCAAGCAAAGGATCCCACTGTGGTAGTTCGGGGAAAACAAGTGAGTTATAATCCAGGAACGATTAACCGGGTATTAGGAAGAAGGAACCCGACTGTGTGTTAGTTTGCCCAGTTTTTAAAGAAAATGACCCCGGCGGACGAGGATCTCGTTTTGCGTGAAATAGCAGCCGAGGGGAAGCCGTGGAATAAATACGGCCAGAGAAGGTGCCTAAACGCTAGCTCCCTCACTACCGAGGCCGCTGTTTGGTTCCAATTTCTCCGTGCCTCTTTATCCCCAACATCGCACGATACCACATTGTCTATGCATAAATGTGCTTTGTTGTACTGCCTGCTCACTGGAAGAAAGATCAACGTCGGGATTGTTATGCATGCGGCCAATGATAGACGCAGGTGTACCCTCAGCGGTGGAGGATCAGTGGTTTGACTCCACAAGCAACATCAGCACACAAACCATCCGCAAGATGGGAAGGTACGTCACCACTCCTCCATCTGAACCAGAAGAAGATATCCCCACAGTGGGGACTGTTCACCCCACTGTAACCATTGCTGAGGAGCATGTTGTGAGAACGTCGCGTACACCACTCCATTCAACCGAGGCAGGATCGTCAAGCAACCAAATGGGAGAGATCTTGGCAGCTTTGAAGAAGCTCACATACAGGATCGAGTTACTGGAAGGTGAGCAGCGTTATCAGAACCGGGCCACGCAGAAATTTTGGATGTATACAAGAGAACGGGATGAGGTGATGGGCCTGATGATGAAGGAGGCCAACCCGGTGCTAGCTGCTCAGCTCCCAGATTTTCCTGAGGATATTTGCCCGACTTATGCTAGCGATGATGAATTTGATGAAGATGACGCCGCCAGTTCACCAGATGCAACCCCAACCCACTGAATGGTTTGTTAAAACAATGGTTTATCTCGTTTTGCTCACAAAACAATTTTATTTTGTGTTTGTTTCATCTTTTGTGCCTATGGCTAGGCTTTCTGACAATTTGCTACATTTTAATTTCTGGTTTAATGATGCATGAAATCCTACCACTGGGTAGGTACTTTTGGGTACTAACGTATTTGTTGTTTGAATGCTTGTTTGATCTCGTTTCCCCTTGGATGATGTTTATGAGAAAGATGTGAAAGTACGTTTTCTATGAAATGATTTTATACTGTGTTGAATGTTTTATGGAGGGAATTCACTAGACCTTTTGGTCTAACCCTCGCTTTTCAAAAACTAAACCATTTTCAGGTAAGCGGGCAACGAGTTCTTCTAAATAGAACTAAGAGATAGTTGGAAGGTGATGGAGTGTGAGAAGCTCCCATTTTTGCTTTGAAGACTATAGTTAGTGCTCGGCTGTGAGCTTAGAGACTTTCGCTGTTATTTACGCTTAGTAATCTTTTAGCGATAATGTAAAGACAAGCTTAATTATGTAATCTGAATGTTTAACCTTATGCTATTGTTTGCTAAGAAAATTGGGACGTTACAAATGGTATCAGAGCCATAGTTTAAGGGATTTAGGTGACTGGACGGGCCTAAACTTAAACTGTAAGATGAGGAACACAGCCGAGACATAGGATTGCCTCTAGGAAAGATCACTATAAATGCGCTTAGGAATAAGGTGCCAAGGACAAGCGTGTAAGGTAAGTTCGGGATTACACCTGGCCAGTGTAATTACAAACTTACAGGTACATGTGCGTGCTTACAATACCTTACTTATAGCAAATCTGTGGTGTCATGTCTAGCAAGAACTAATTTTCAGTTTCTTTCAGTTTCTTTCAGTTTAGTACTATGACTGGGAGAACTTTGAGGGGCAGGACAGTATCAGGTGTTTCAAGAAATCTAGATGAGGAGGTCCTGAATGATGGGCCGGTGCAACCGTGCCAGACTGATCTGTTACACTATTGCATGCTTAACCTACCGTATTGTTCCGAAGTGGTAGTCGGAAAATAGTGTTTATGTCAAGTTCCAGTACTTTAGAATGTCAGTATGATCCCTGCGGGGTAGACTGAGGCCCCTAGTTGGGGAAGTTTCATGAAAAGTCATGTATGATGTGATATATGTATACATCGTAGAGAAGAAATGTTGTTTAGAATGTTACGAGTCGTCTAGAGGTAGATCTTCGTGGATTCGAAGAGATAAAATGATTGATTTTGAGTAAGACTCCAGTTTCTGGAAAATCTCAGTTCTAGAATTCGTGGGATAAGGTCAGTTAGTTTGGTAAGGATTAACAGTGTTGAAATCTTGAGTGTACCAATAGAGCCCTGACTTCTTAGTCGAGCCTTTCTTTGGCAGGGTAAATGAAAGAAGATACCTTTGGTGAAAAAGAGGCATGTAGAAGTAGAAAATGAGATAGCTGATCAGAACGAAAATAGTAGGAAATGGTGGAGTATGTGAGATGTAGAACGTATGTACTGCAAGTTGTTGCAGGACCGAGAGGGACGACCTCTAGTCGAAAGTACAGTGTCAAGGATAAGTTGCGTAAGGAAAGGAGTTGACCTTATTTGAGTGAGTAGCCTTCATTTTCAAGTAGAGTCTCATGCATGACGTTCTTATGTGTAATATGACATTTTCACGATTTAAGTAAAATGTGTAAATATAAATTTTGATCTAAAATGAGTCAAATGTGCATGCGCATGTTTAAAAGAAAAAGGGAGATTTCATTCACATTGCACATTGAAATGTTGAGCCTAACGATTTGCAAAATATCCTATTCTTTTCACGATAAGTCAAATTTGTTGCAAAAGGTCAAGAAAATGCTTACCTGCAAATCATTTATAACCAAAATGCTTTTGACCTATTGATATCCTACAAATGAGTGTGAGAACCGACTGGTTTACTCTTTGTCGGTAATTCTTCCAGAATTGTGTCATATGGAAAAGATTTTCATGCAACGTAATACTGTCGTAATAACATTGTTCGGTTTAAACAAGAGTGAGGTTCACGGAGAGATGCATGCAAGCGATTCTCGAATCGTTGTGCAGGGTATTGAAATTATAATAGTAAGGGGGACATGTGTACCCAAGTTGTGCCCAAATGTTGTTTATTTAAAAAGGAGAAAATGTACGAAATGATTTATTTACCGCGTCGTCATGCATGAAGGCTATGAACTCACTAGGTCATATTGTATTACATGTTAAGCTAAGGAAGGACTGCAAGAGTGGAGAAGTGTCGGACAAATCAGGAAAGAATGTTGTAACCTTAGTATTTGTGTGCAAGAGGAAAGGTGAACAGTGGAAGAGTCAGAAGTGAATTATAGTGTTGATTGTGTGAGGGTCTGTACCCTTGTTCGGTATCTGGAAGTACGGTTGTCGAGGGACGGTTGGGTCCAGAGGAAAGAGTAGAAGTCATCGAAGTGTTAGTATTAGAAACTCGTTACGAGTAGTGTTGAGAGGCATAAGCGAAATGCCCGCGGTGTTGGGTATGAGTATTGAGGTGAGCTGGTAATACTGATGTTACAAGAGTAAGTCCAGAAAAGAGGGAGACGTATTATGAAGTTGATTATGACAGGTTGGAAGGATTAGGTTCCGTAAGGACCCATGTTAAAGAATGAATTAAGAAAGTAGTTACAGGCTGTCTGTTGCATAGAAGTCGGCAGTTGCGTAAGGTGGTCGGGGCCGAAGACTTGAACCAGAAGATTGAAAGTTATTAGAACACCTTGTAGGAGTGTCAAGAGGATGAGAGGTTATTGTTGTGAAAAAGCGTTCTATTTACGAGGTATGGAGGATTCGTAGGATGATGAGGTATGGGGCACGAGCGAAGCGATTGTGTAGATCTTAACGTTCAGTGAGGGACTGTGCCCAGCTTATGTAAGAACTCGGTTTGTCGAAAGCTAGCTAGAATGTTATGTTTGAGCCAATTGAGAACTTGTGAGTTATAGTTCAATAAGTTGGGAAAGGACTAAATAGCGAGATAGACTCGATTATGTATGCGGGAGGACGCGAAGGCAAGTTCGATTGGTGTGAATGATCATGAGAGATTTGGTCTGCAGTGTGATGTTATGGGCAAAGAGTGTACGGATGTGTAGTGACAGTAATTGTCAAGCCAATTGTGCCAGCTAGTGTCGTAGTGATGCGATCTTAGAGAGAGAGGAAGCATCAGACATAAACTTTTTAGGGGTTTCGGTTGAGGTGTATGATTTGTTAACCGGATCGTTGGAGCACGTAGAGTATAAGTTGACGTTGTGTTATGATTATGTTCGGGATAGAATGATGGGAGTGGTGGTGAGTGGTTACCCGAAAGAGAAATCAAGTGTTTTTAGTTGTAAGAGTCGCTAAGTAAGCATATTTTGGGATCATTGGAAGTTTAAAGAAGATGATGAGTGTGTCAGTCAAAATATGGTGGAATAGATGTGGAATCCTTAAATTGTGAGTTGTTGCTTATATGTGAAAGATTTGTCTGAGGAAGTAAACATTGGAGATTAAAGAATGTTTAGTGACGTTGAACACTGGCGTCGTTTCAAGACGACGTGGTTGAATGCCTTAAGTTAGGATCTCGGTGCAACTGTTTGGTTACGTAAGTAATGAGAAAGTGATTTCAGCATGTGGAAAGGTCGGGAGAGAGGGGCAAGTAATGTTTAGTGGGCAGTGCTCCATACTAAAGTGGGGAGATGAAGATAGTATGCGGGATTAAACGAGTAAATTGGAAGTAGCAAACTTGACAGTAATGCTGAAAGGTGCAGTATGGTGTAGATTGCCATTGATAAGTGTGCGAAACGTTGAATAGAGTATAAAGGAAAGAAATTGTGTATGATTTTGTGCAGGAAAGGAGGGGATAAGACAACTGAATGAGTTAAGTAGTGGCGTTGTGAGAAATGTATAAACGATTTGGTTGTGTAGTGACTAATCTGGTGAAGATAGTATGGTGTGACCACGGTTACTCTTCCCAGTGGTGTGAGGATAACCGGAGTTTTGTTTATAACTGAACGAACGTGGTAATCAGCGAGGAATTGATATGTTTCAGGATAAGTTTAATTCGAGTAGGTGAACACTTCAACGTTAGGTTTGAAGGTCTCTACCCTTATTTACGTACAAGTATGGAGTGATGAAGTGGTGAGGATGTGAGAAATGGTTGACGAGCTGTGGTCGTGGTGGTCCGAGAAAGGGGATGTTTCCGGCATAGACGATTGTTGGATTGGGAGAAATGATCTCGGATCGCTCGTATTTCGATGAAGGAACTCTGGGTTGTGAGTTGTCGGGACGTACAGGTTTGAACTTGTGTCAAGTTGTCAAGTGTGTGTTGGCTCTTGGTAAATGAACCTCGTGTTGTGGCAAAGGATTTAGCCAAGTCCCTCCTTAAAGGAAGTGTTGATGCACAAGAAGCCTTAGTAAATCTCCGGTTGTCTAGACCGATCGAGTAGGAACAGTAGCCTACGAGTTAGAGTACCTTAAGAGCTGAAGGAAGTGCACCCTAGGTTCCATGTTTCGAGTTTACTGAGGTGGTTGGCTGAGTCAGAAATGGATTTACCGGGTTAGAGCTAGTGCAACTGACTTCGGTCAAGTTAATTCAAGTGCGTGAAAGACTGAAGGTCGTTCGCGACTGACAGAATAGTTATGCGGCTAAGAGACGGAAAGATATAGGATTTCAAGGCGGAGACCATGTTTTGCTAAAGGTGTCTCCTTGGAAGGGAGTGGTACGATTTGGAAAACGTGGAAGGCTAAGCCCACGTTACATCGGGCTATTCGAGGGTACGGAACGAACTGTAGAAGTGGCGTACAGGTTAGATCTGCCGGAAGAATTGCGCAACATCCACAATGCGTTTCATGTGTCCAACTTAAGGAAATGTCTTGCCGACGTGACCAAAGCGGTGCCGTTGAATGACATAAAGGTGGACGAGAAATTGAATTTGGTAGAGGAACCCGAAGCAATCACGAATGTTAAGGTAAGGAAGTCAGGAACAAGGAGACTAAGCTGGATAGGGTACAATGGCGGCACCACAAGGGTCCGGAGGCGACCTGGGAGTTAGAGTCGTAGATGAAAGCTAGATACCCGCATCTCTTCTAATAAGGAATTTCGGGGACGGAATTCTTTTAAGGGGGGAGTGTTGTAACAACCGGGTTTTCTTCTAGTATTTATGTTGGGAACTGAAGATATGCTAAGTATGGTTAGTACTGCTAAGTCTACATTACTACTGCCAGTTCTTCGTTACTACTGCTGGGCAAGATTACTACTGCTAGAAGAAGTTACTACTGCTAGAAGAAGTTACTACTGCTAGACATGGTTAGTACTGCTGAGCTGAGTTACTACTGCTTGAAGAACTGTGAAGGTTAATACTGCTGAAGGTTGTTAATGCTGCTGAGCCAAATCATCGTTAATACTGCTGAGTTGATAAGTTTGGTATGCGATACTTTTGGAGACAAAGAAGGAATTGATCAAGATATGTTTAACGAAGATTCAGAAGATCAATTTACTTTTTATGGTTATCTTGTAATTACTTTTGTATAAATAGTATTGATAGATAGCTATTAATATACACGAAAACAGAAGATAGATAATATACAGAATTCGATATTCATTCAAGAGTGAATTAACCTCAAGATCATAGATCCTATTTCTAGAGAAGTAGAAATCGTCTTGTTGAGCCTGTTCAGCAAGATTGAGGTTTGGTGTAAAACTTGTGAGTAATAACTGTTTGATATATATACAGTTTATTGAATTTCTATTGATTGTTCTTTAATTGATTTAGAGTTCTATTCCGCAAGATTCTCTAAATTCTGTTTCTAAGAAGTTTAATTCTTGTTAAGAATCGATCCTGACAAGTGGTATCAGAGCATTGGTATCTTAGAAGCTATGGACAATTCAATGGATTCTCACAGTACTCTTGTTTCAAAGGTTCCCATGCTCAAACCCAATGAATTTGACATGTGGAAACTAAGAATCAAGCAGTACATTCTTCTTACTGATTATGCAATATGGGACATCATAGAAAATGGCCCATGTAATGAAGGAAAGATTGGAGCAGATGGAAAGAGACCTCCTCCCAAGACAGATGCTGAAAAGAAAGTAAGACAAACAGAGATGAAGGCCTTAAGCACTCTGCTTTTGGCTATTCCTAATGAGTACCAACATCAATTCCAACACTGCACAGATGCACAGATGTTGTGGAATGCTCTGGAGAAAAGATTTACTGGCACAAAGAGCACAAAGAGAAATCAAAAGGCTATTCTCAGGCAACAATATGAAAACTTTATGTCTGCAAAGAATGAGTCTATGACTCAAACTTTTGACAGATTTAACAAGTTAATTGGAGAATTAGCAACTGTGGGTGTACACATGGATGCTGATGATGTCAATAGAAAGTTCCTTAGATCATTGGGAGAAGAATGGACCATGTACACAGTCTCATTCAGACAGAATGACCAATTGGAGGACAAAGAGCTAGATGACCTCTACAATGATCTGAGAGTATTTGAAGCTGAAGTTGAAGCCAAGAAAAAGCCATCTGGATTTGTTTATAATGCTGCTTTATTATCTTCATCCTCTGATAATACTGCTAATCCTGATTCTGTTAATACTGCAGGTTCTATTAATGCTGCTGGTGGAACCAATCAAGAGAAGACTACAGATTCTGTACTAGAAGCATTCTTTTCTAGTCATGTTCACTCTTCTCTAATCAATAATGATTTAGAGCAGATCAATGCTGATGATCTGGAAGAGATGGACATCAAGTGGCAGATGGCTATGCTATCAATGAGGGTGAAGAAATTCATCAAAAGGACTGGGAGAAACAACTTTTCCCAGAGAAGAGAAGATGGTGCAGGCTTTGATAAGTCCAAGGTTGAGTGTTACAAGTGTCACAAGATGGGACACTTTGCCAGAGAATGCAGAAGTGGAGGATCACAGACTCCAAATGGAAACCAAAACAGAAGCTCCTCTCAAGCCCTTGTTTCTCAACAAGGAATGGGATTTGATTGGAGTGATCAAGCTGAGGAAGCCTGTCAGAATCAAGCTCTTATGGCAGAAGTATCTGATATTCCCACTGAGGTACAATCTAAACTCTGTTCTCAAGCTTGCATTGATGCTGTCAAAAGATATAGGGATCACAATCAGGGTATGTGTGATGACCTTAAGAGGCTAGAGAAAGATGTGAAAGATTATGTTAGGATTGTAGAAAGGTTTGAGGAACAGATTAGAGCTTTTCAAGCTAATGAACTTCAACACCACTATGATACTAACTATTGGAAGTGGGAGAAGAATGAGTATGAGATTAAGCTGAAAGTGTCTGGGGAGGAGAATGAGAAGTTAAAAGAAGAGATTAAAAAGGTTAAACTTGATGTTGAAAAGTTTACCTGTGCTTCTAAAACCATGGACACCATCATTAAAGCACAAATCCATGACAAGATGAAAGTAGGGATAGGGTACAATACCACACCTCCACCCTACAATAACAACTACATACCTCCTAAGTCTGATTTGTTAGAGACCAAGGATAGAAAGGAACCTGAATTAAAGATTAATATAGATCCTTGTGAAAAAGAAATAGTTGTTGAGGATGAGACTGACAAAGTAGACTCTGATGAGGAATGTGAGAGTCCATGTGTCAAGAACACAGAGATCAAAAGGACTGAAGAGAAAAAGGAAGTTCATTACACACAGCCCAAAGTTGTGAACTCTAATACTTGTAAACAGTGTTCCTGCAGGAAATTCAAAGAGAACAAGCCCCAAAAACATGATAATCAGAGGGGAAATCAAAGGAACTGGAATAACCAGTGGGCTATGAGACAAGGAGTTGACCTGAACAGAATCAACAGGCCAAAACCTTGTTTCATCTGTGGTAAGCTAAATCACTTAGCCAAACACTGTTATTTCAATCCTGTTAACCAAAGGTTTAATGCTCAAAGATCTTTTCAAAAACCTGGTGGTTACAGAAAGATTGGTGGATATAAAAAATCTGCAAAGAAAAATGTGGCAAAGAAACAAGATAAACCCAAAGGCCACATAAAGAAAACTACTGAAAAGGAATGTGATACTATGTGGGTTCCAAAAAGCACTAAAAACAATACTGCTGCTAGCAGTGTTAGTACTGCTAACACTGCTAGTACTGCTTCAAAAGTTAGTGCTGCTAGCAGTATTAATACTGCTAGTAATCATTCCAAAGTTAGTGCTGCTAGCAGTGTTAATACTGCTAGTAATCAGTCCAATGTTAGTGCTGCTAATACTTTTAGTGCTTCTTCTTCAGATAGTACTGCTGCTAGCAGTATTAACTCTGTTAATACTGCTTCTAGCAGTGTTAACTCTGTTAATACTGCTACCTCTGTTAGTACTTCTGAGGTTAATACTGCTGCTAACAATACTGCTGCTCCCAGTATTAGTACTGCTAGCACTGTTAGTACTGCTGCTAGTGCTGCTACACCAATAATTTTGACAAAGTACTCCAGCACAGCAGTACCCAAATTTCAAAATCTCATCAAAACCAAGTGTAAGTATTTTGATGAGCAAGGGAGACCCAAGACCACTTCGGCTTGGGTTCCAAATAAAACTAACTAATTTATCTTGATGTGCAGGGCAACCAACAGCTCAAGGGGAAGAGCATTTGGCATGTTGATAGTGGTTGCTCCAGGCACATGACAGGTAACATGGCCTGCCTCAAAAATTTCAAAAAAATTGATGGAGGACATGTTGCATTTGGGGATAATCCTGCTGGTGGAAAGATAAGTGGTAAGGGTGATGTTTCAAAGGGTAAGATGACCTTTGAAGATGTATACTATGTTGAACAATTGAGATACAACCTGTTAAGTGTATCACAGGTTTGTGACAAAAAGCATAGTATATTGTTTACTGATTCTGAATGTATTATCCTTGCTCCTGGATACAAAGTGGTTGATGAAAACATGATACTTCTGAGAACTCCTAGGAAGGATAATGTTTATTGTTTAGATTTGGAAAGTGTTTCATCTGATTCATCTCTAAATTGTTTAGTTTCAAAAGCTTCTTTAGATGAATCATCACTTTGGCACAGAAGGATGTGTCACATGAACTTTAAAACAATGAATAAACTGGTTAAGAATAACCTTGTAAGGGGTCTGCCATCCAAAGTCTATTCATGTGATGATCACTGTGTTGCTTGTCTCAAAGGCAAACAACACAAAACTTCTCATAAGTCCAAAGAGATAAACACTATCTCAAATCCTCTTCAACTGTTACATATGGATCTGTTTGGTCCTACTAATGTGATGAGTATTGGCAAGAAATCATACTGCTTAGTTATTGTTGATGATTATTCTAGATTTACTTGGGTATATTTTCTGAGAACTAAAGATGAGACAAGTGGACTGATCAAATCTTTTATTCTTAAAATTGAAAACCAATCAAATCAAAGAGTGAAAGTCATTAGATCAGATAATAGAACTGAGTTTAAAAATTTTGATCTAAACACCTTTTGTGAAGAAAAAGGAATTGAGAGACAATACAGTGCTCCTAGGACTCCACAACAAAATGGTGTTGCTGAGAGAAGGAATAGGACACTGATTGAGGCTGCTAGATCTCTGTTAGCTGACTCAAAGTTACCAATTACTTTTTGGGCAGAAGCAGTTAATACTGCCTGCTATGTTCAAAACAGATTTTTAGTTGTAAAGCCTAAAAACAAGACACCTTATGAGCTTTTCCATAAAAGGAAACCATATATTGGATTTTTCAAACCATTTGGATGTCCTTGTACTATTCTCAATACCAAATCTCACTTAGGCAAGTTTGATAGCAAAGCAGATGATGGTTTTCTTGTTGGGTATTCATCTCAAAGTAAGGCCTACAGAGTTTTTAATACCTCTTCTAGAATAATTGAAGAAAGTGACAATGTCAAATGCAATGAGAACACACCAAATCCTAATGGTTCAGGTCCTAATTGGCTATTTGACATTGATTCACTCACTAATTCTTTGGGTTTCAGTGGTGATGTATATGCAGGACAAAGGGATACACCAACATCAGAACACAGAATTCAATCTGTGATATTTCCAATCCCTTCCATTGATCCTGTTGAATTCTGTGAACACCATGAGGAGACTGAACCTATTCAGAATGAAGAAGAGAGGAGAGCAGAGGAAAATCAGTCTTCAGGTTCAAATTCCAGAGAATCTGAGGTGACTGAAGAAGCAGAAACAAATCCAGAATTAAATGAGTCTAATCTGGATGAGGACTTACAAGAGGAAGCTGGTCATCCAACAAGAACTCAGAAAAATCATCCTCCTGAGTTGGTGATTGGAGATATTGCATCTCCCATGATGACTAGAAAGCAAAGCAGACTCCAAGAGTTGCAAGAGCAGCAAAATACAGTTAACACTGTTCTTACTTGCTTTCTGTCCCAGATTGAGCCCAAAAAGGCTTATGATGCTATGAAAGACCCAAGCTGGATAGAGGCAATGCAAGAGGAGCTGCTACAGTTCAAATTACAGGATGTTTGGGACTTGGTAGACCTTCCAAAAGGTCATAGAGCAATTGGCACCAAGTGGATTTTTAGGAACAAGAAGGATGACAGAGGGATTGTAATCAGAAACAAAGCTAGACTGGTTGCACAAGGGTACACTCAGGAAGAAGGAATAGATTATGAGGAAGTCTTTGCTCCTGTGGCAAGGATTGAAGCAATCAGGTTATTTCTAGCCTATGCCTCATACATGAAGTTCAAAGTGTACCAAATGGATGTCAAAAGTGCATTTCTGTATGGAAGCATTGAGGAAGAAGTATATGTCTGTCAACCCCCTGGATTTGAGAATCCATTGCACCCTGACAGAGTATACAAGCTGAAGAAGGCTCTCTATGGTTTGCATCAGGCCCCAAGAGCATGGTATGACACTTTGTCTACCTATCTCTTGAAAAATGACTTTGAAAGAGGAGTAATTGACAAGACCCTGTTTATCAAGAGGAGAAAGAGAGGTACTTTACTTATTCAGATCTATGTGGATGACATCATCTTTGGATCCACCAATGATCAAATGTGTAAAGAGTTTGAAGAATTGATGCACAAAAGCTTCAAGATGAGCTCCATGGGAGAACTTACATTCTTTCTTGGGCTTCAGGTAAAACAGAGGAAAGATGGAATTTTTATTAGCCAATCCAAGTATGTAAAAGACATCCTGGACAAGTTTGGTTTATCAGACTCAAAGCCAGCAAGCACTCCAATGGAAACACATAAACAGATCACTGCAGATCTTGAGGGGGAGGATGTGGATGTCCATCATTACAGATCAATGATTGGATCTCTCATGTATCTCACAGCCTCTAGACCTGACATTATGTTTTCAGTCTGTGTTTGTGCCAGATTTCAGGTTTCTCCAAAGCAATCACACCTTCATGCTGTCAAGAGAATATTCAGATACTTAAAAGGGCAACCTAGATTAGGTCTCTGGTATCCTCATGAATCCTCTTTTGACTTGCTTGCATATTCAGATAGTGATTTGGGAGGAGCCAACATGGATAGGAAGTCTACTTCAGGTGGATGTCAGTTTTTGGGTACAAGACTAGTATCTTGGCAGTGTAAGAAACAAACCACAGTGTCCTTATCTACCACAGAAGCTGAGTACATAGCTGCTGCAAGCTGCTGCTCTCAGGTTCTATGGATTCAGAATCAGATGTTGGACTATGGGGTAACATTTCTTCACACTCCAATATTCATTGATAACAACAGTGCTATTAGCATTGTTAATAATCCAGTCAAACACTCAAAAACAAAGCATATAGAGATAAGGTATCACTTTATAAGAGATTGCAATGAAAAGAAATTAATTCAGGTTGCTAAAGTTCATACAAATGACCAGTTTGCTGATCTATTCACAAAAGCTTTTGATGTGGGTAGATTCACCTTTTTGGTAACAAGTGTGGGCATGATCAACCTAGAATAAATTTATGACTTTCTGTTTTTATACCTGTATTTCTTCATATATTTGGTGCTACTAACTTTCTTTCTCAGGATCCTCTGTTTCCCTCAGATTACCAAGTGCAGAAAAGTGTAAGTGTGGTTACTACTGCCTGTGCAGCGTTACTACTGCCAGTACAGAAGTTACTACTGCCTGTGTTCTAGTAGTTAATACTGCTTGTGCAGTTACTACTGCTCAGTAGTTAATACTGCTCAGCAGTTAATACTGCTAATGCAGTTAATACTGCTAGTGCAGTTAATACTGCTAGGTAGTTAATACTGCTAGGTAGTTAATACTGCTTGGTAGTTAATACTGCTCAGTAGTTAATACTGCTCAGTAGTTAATACTGCTAGTGCAATTAATACTGCTAGTGTAGTTAATACTGCTTGGTCGTTAATACTGCTAGGTAGTTAATACTGCTTGGCAGTTAATACTGCTCGGTAGTTAATACTGCGAGGTAGTTAATACTGCTTCTGATAATCTAGGGCATATAAATACCCCTGTTTGCCCGCCCAAGCTCATAACGACTCTTCGCATTTACTTCTTCTCTCTCGTTCTAACCTAGTCTCCCAGAATCTCTGTGCTTTTCTTTCAAGAATCCTCAGGAATCATGGAGTTTGTGGATGAGCACAATGAAATAGTCATGCTTCAGAAGCCGAAACAAGCTGCGGGATTCCACGATATAGTCGATTTTCTCAAATCCTCGCACATCTCCTATGCCCTAACGGTGAGCCCAACAATCTATATCGAACATCAGACACAATTTTGGGAGAATGCCACTGTTAGTGTCGAAGAAGGGCAGAAAACCATTCGAACAAGGGTCTGTGATAAACCCTTGAAAGTCACTGAAGAGGTTATTCGCATCTCTCTTCAGTTGAATGATGCTTCAGGTATATCTTCTATTCCTAATGAAGAACTCTTTTCTACTTTACAAAGAATGGGGTATGAAGGTCCCATTGGTGTTTTTAAATTCTACAAGTCAAAATTTTTCAACCAATGGAGATTTCTTGTTCATACCCTGATGCACTGTATTTCTAAGAAAACTACTGGATGGAGTGAGTTCAGCAGTCCCATTGCATATGCCTTGGTCTGCTTATCCACTGCCAGAAAGTACAATTTTTCAGCAATGATCTTCAATGATCTTGTATCAAACTTGGAATCCAAAAAGACCTTTTTCATGTATCCAAGGTTTGTGTAAGAAGTTCTTAACAAGGAATTGATGGACTTACCTCAGTTTACTGAGGTATATGTACCCAAATCCCCTAAAGGGAAGGTTTTTTCAAATATGAAAAGACTTCCTAGGGACTCGGAAGGAGTTGACACACCATTGTTCTCTACAATGATGGTTGTGTCCCACCCATCTGAAGGTATGGCATCAGGATCAAGGCCCTCATTAGATCAACCCACTGATGACCAATCCCAACCTTCCATCTCAAAAGACATCCCTCAGTCCATTCTTGAACAGCCCACTCCCACAATCACCAAAAGGTTTCAAAGAAGAAAGGTGCACAAGGCTCCTTCCCTTGATGTACCTACTCAAAGACCTAAGCCTTTAAGCCCTCAATTGGAGCATTCTCCAATTGAGAATATCAACAGGGAAACCACAGGGGTGTCTCCCAACCCCAAGAAGGTGGTCTCTAAGGAGAAGGATGACCATATGGGTGCTAAGGCTGCCACTACTTCTGCTAGCACAGAGAAGGACAGTGGTAACATAAATAAGACCTTCCCCATGGCAACTCTAAATGAGAAATCATTAGGAGGACCCAGGTGCCAAGAAACCAAGGGGGCAGGTAGTGCTTCTGCTAGGCAGAAGGCTTCTGCTGAAACTTCCAAGGATCCTTTAAAGAAGGTAAATACTTCTAAACAAGGTGAGGATAGATATAACTATGAGGAATTGATGGAAACCATATGGAATATTAACTTGGATGTAATGGCACAAAAGAAAGAGATTGAGCAACTTAAGACTGTGGTCACCTACCAACAGTCTCAAATTGAGAAGCTCAAAAAGATGGTCACCAAGTTGCTGAACAGAAAGAAAAAGGCAAGATTTGTGCTAAGAAGAAGAACTTCAACTGATGATGCTCCCAAAAAGGGGGAGTCAGAGTCAGAAGCAGAACTGAAACTGAAGGATCCACAAATTGAGGGGGAGACTGTTCACATAGAGACTGAGATGGAAATGGAGTATGCACAGGTTAAGGGGGAGTCCAGTGAGACAGAAAAGGGGGAAGAGTGTGTTAAAGCAGCAGAAACCACAGCAGCAGAAACCACAGCAGCAGAAACTGTTAATGCTGCTGAGTTTGAACAAGCAGCAGAAACTGTTAATGCTGCTGAAGGCCAAACAGTCAAAGCAGCAGAAACTGAGCAGGAAGCAGTAACTACAACTCAAGCTGAAATAGATGAAGAAATTTACTGGATTGTAAAGAACAGTATTGAAGCAGCATCACTACATGTACTAAGAGAAGCAGTAACAGCCATAGCAGCAGAAATGGTTATTGCTGCTGAAAAACTTAAAGCAGCTGAACCAACTCCTGAAGCTGTCAAAACTCTTAAAAGAACCAAGATGATGTCAAAGAAAAGACCAAGAACCCAGCCCATAACTTCAAAGAAGAAAAATGAAAAGAAGCCAAGGGTGGAGTCATCTGCAGAAGAGGCCCAGGAGGAAACAGTGAAAGAAAAATCTGATGGAAAAGTTGCTGAAGAAGAAGTGGCAACTCCATCAGGGCAATCAGGCAATGTGAAATCACAAACGGATGCCCAATGTGATTTGTACATTACTAGTGTTGACTCTAACCCAATTCCACTTCAGGCTGAACCAATATCATCTAAGGCTCCTGAAATCATCTTTTGGGACACTTTGAAAGATGGTAGAAAGGAGTTCATTAGGATAAAAAGAGCAGATGGAAAATTTGAAGTCTTTTCTACTTGGGGAAAAATTGTCAGAACTTGCTCAAGATCAGACTTAGAAGAGATGTTCAAAGTTGGGATGAAGATATATGAAAACATGCTGACTGAGCAAGGGATGTCAATTTCTAAAATGGTACTTGAATTCTTGTGCCAAATGTTCAAACCTGAAGCAGTTCAGCATAGGTTAAACACACAGTTTCAAGCCATTACCAACTGGATGCTCTATGAAAACTGTGGAGTATATGTCATCTCCCTTGACTCTGCAACTCAAGAATACTATCTGGTGGATGAAATATACCATCACAGCATGAAGAGGCTGCAAGGAATGTTACATACCAAGCTGACCTGCAACAAGGATTCAGCAATGGGTAGATTCCTGGTAAAAAGGATTCTCAATCAGAGTCTAGGCTTAAATCCTAATCTGTGTGTACATGATGACTAAGTTTTGGAAGCATCATCTGAAGAACTTGACTTCTTTTCCTAAAAGTCAAGTTAGGGGGAGATTGTTGGGAACTGAAGATATGCTAAGTATGGTTAGTACTGCTAAGTCTACATTACTACTGCCAGTTCTTCGTTACTACTGCTGGGCAAGATTACTACTGCTAGAAGAAGTTACTACTGCTAGAAGAAGTTACTACTGCTAGACATGGTTAGTACTGCTGAGCTGAGTTACTACTGCTTGAAGAACTGTGAAGGTTAATACTGCTGAAGGTTGTTAATGCTGCTGAGCCAAATCATCGTTAATACTGCTGAGTTGATAAGTTTGGTATGCGATACTTTTGGAGACAAAGAAGGAATTGATCAAGATATGTTTAACGAAGATTCAGAAGATCAATTTACTTTTTATGGTTATCTTGTAATTACTTTTGTATAAATAGTATTGATAGATAGCTATTAATATACACGAAAACAGAAGATAGATAATATACAGAATTCGATATTCATTCAAGAGTGAATTAACCTCAAGATCATAGATCCTATTTCTAGAGAAGTAGAAATCGTCTTGTTGAGCCTGTTCAGCAAGATTGAGGTTTGGTGTAAAACTTGTGAGTAATAACTGTTTGATATATATACAGTTTATTGAATTTCTATTGATTGTTCTTTAATTGATTTAGAGTTCTATTCCGCAAGATTCTCTAAATTCTGTTTCTAAGAAGTTTAATTCTTGTTAAGAATCGATCCTGACAATTTATGAAAGTTTAGTGTCATTAGTCTAATAAATGAAAGTTAACTCGAGGGGCTATTTTTGTCATCTTTGAAAGATATATAAATGCACAAATCCCTAGGGCAGCCACATTCTCTAAAATCAGTATTAGTGTGGTGTGTGTGTTTGGCGGCTCAAGGAAGAAAGGAGAAGAAGAAAAGAGAGAAGAAGAAAAGAGAGAAGAAAGAAATTTTTGGAAAGGAATCAAGAAGTGAAAATCAAAGAAGAAGTCAACAAGGTAAACCTTTCTAAATTCGTTTTCCCTTGTTGTTGTAGCATTCCTTCCTTATATAATCTGCTATCCAAGTCTGAATGTGGAGATTCATGGAGTTTCCATCTCTTTTCCTTAGAAATGAGTTTTAAGGGTTTTTGTCTCAATAAACCGATTTAAGGGATTATTTATGGATTAAGTGGGTATTTGGGGTTGGTGGATGAACCCTTGTGGATACCTAATCAAGCCAATGGCTAAAATCGGGATAATGATCACTTTTAAGGCGGTTGGGTTCGAACAGCCGTAGTGTCCGGACACTGATGTTCGGTAGTGTCCGGACGTTTTTGCAAGTGTCCGGGTGAGTACCCTATGGGAGTGTCCGGGTGTTTCTTGGTATCCGAGTGACTGAAGTCTCCGGATAGGTCTAGTGTCCGGGTAGTTTGCCCGGATAGGTCTGATGACCGAATTGCTTGTCCGGAGAATAGAGTGTCCGGATTGTGTCCGGAAAGATGTTGTGCCCGGATAGTCAGTGGTATCCGGATAATTTTGAGTAAGTGCTGATTAAAGAATTACCTGATCTTTTAGGTGTCAAGTCTGGTTAATCCGAGAGTAGAGCAAGTGTGCTTTCAGTGACATCAAGGTGAGTTCCCTAAACCTTTTTACGACACAAGTGTTAAATGTTTTAACTGAATTTGGTTTCATTTACGAGCATGAACTGTTTGTAACAATCACACATGTTTACCCATGAACTCCATGTTTTATTTGAGAAAACTTATTATGTATGATGAAATGGGAATGATGATTTAAAGGAATTAAAAGTACATGTTTTATGAGAATGAATGATATGCTATGTGGAGTCGGTTGCACAGTGGGATCCGGGTACCAAGGGATTTCTAATCCCATGGGCATATGGAGGTTAGCTTGTAGGTTGGAATTCGTTTCCTCCTACATGAAGGAACGAGGAGTCCACTTGGATTTCGGCGTAGACGAGAGGGTGTCCGTTAGGCCCCGATCGGAGTAGCTTATGCGACCCTGAACCCTGTGTTTAACCTTGGATGATGTTTATGAGAAAGATGTGAAAGTACGTTTTCTATGAAATGATTTTATACTGTGTTGAATGTTTTATGGAGGGAATTTGATAGGGCGGGTTAACACCCCCCCTAAATATAACCGCAAGTGTACGGTGTCGAAATCAAGTAATAACGTACGGTAAGTACGAGTATCGAATCCACGGGAACTAGGAACTAAGTATCACAATTACTACAAGCTCTATTAACTGAACTGTCGAATATTGGAAGATTGGTTTGATTTAAAACTACTTAATTGCAACGAATACGAAATCACAACGAAACAGTAAACGACTTAGAAACTTCGATAAAGAGAGAAGTTGAGGGTTGGAAATCCTCAGGTTCTACACATGCAAACAACTGACTCAAAACAGTTACCAGTTAATCCCCTTAATGATTCCCAAATCTTTTAAGATCACCGTCGTTCTCTTTCGAACAACAACGGGTTTTATTTTGAAAAGGATAAGTTTAATCTCTCGATCTCACCTATGGATTCCAAAACACATTAAGTACACGATTTATGTTTAAACTGGCTAGATTTTATCTCTCGATATCAACCTAACGGTTTAATTGGGACTAAAACTTACTCGGTATATCTCTATCACCTTTCGGACTTTAGACATGCAATTCCTAATTCTGAATAGCAATCAATTCTCTCGAACTTAATTACTAACAACAAATCAATTGTAAATTGGCCAAATTCACAAAAGCATTAAGAACGAAATCACATGCTTCATTAATTAAGGAAAACTGATAAAAGTTCAAATCGTTTGTTTACATGCTTAATAAACCGAATTCATTCCAACCCCCAACACGAACCGGTTAGTTCATGTCGGTGGTGGATTCAAACACAAGAGAAATAGATGCAAAAGTGTATGTAAACATGATTAAGCGTAAAAGATGAAATCGTGAAAGGTAAGATGATGAACTCCCTTCTCTCGTGCTCGTCTCTACTTCGCGTGTTGAACGTCTCCTTGATCGGCCCTCGATCGTGACCTTGAAAGCTCCGAAAAGTCTCCAGAAATCGCCCCAAAATCGCCCCTGGCCGTCGTGTGAAAGTTGCCTATCGTATGAATGACCTAAATCCCGAAATTAACAGCTTAAAATCGACAAACATTGGGTTACGCGACTTGTAAGTCGCGTGGCAAGTCGCGCATATGCTTTTTGCTGCGTGGGTCGATTTCTGGTTCGCGGATCGGGTCCTGGTTCGGTTGCGGGTCTTGGGCTTGACTTTTGGGCTTCCGTTAGGCTTCGTTTGGACTCGTTTTGGGCTCTTTTTAACTTCTTTTCTCGAGGATTACCGCCTTTTAGATAACCTGTATAAATCACTAGATAACCCGTAAAATACACGCCTTTTTACTTGAATACAAGCCAATCTCATTGGTTTGAGAACTGAAAATAACGCCAAAAAGTGGCGTTATCAACAACCCCAAACCGAGTGTTGCTTGTCCCCAAGCAAATTAGCGATAAAATAGAAATAAAGCACACATAAGTGAAATAATAATAATAATAACTGCACCATTCCCAATCGGTACCAAGTGGTGCATCGGTGATTTCCCATACCCGTGAATATCTATCTCACTCTCGCCTCATTCTTATTTCGTGTGATCTATGACCTTCCATTGGGAGTTGAACTCGTGACTGTTCCGATTACGTTCGGGTTAGACTAGGTCCAAACATACTAGGGAAAACATTTCGACTTCGACCCTACCTCACGGGATACTCTCTTTGCACTTGAACCTAGGTTATCGCTCGTGTTGTCATGTTTAAGGAGGTTATGTACAAGAATACTCAAATTATTACATGACAACTCTAAGGAAAGACGCACAATTGTCCAAAAATTTGATCTCAGAAGGAGTCAAGTAGCAAGACAGGGAATATCGATGAGGGTGGTCGTATACCGTAATCACATCTTCCAAAAGATCATCCAGGTCTTTACAAGGGTTGTACTGGGGCTATGGCTATGGCTGAGAAACGAAGGGTAAAATGGTTCAAAGATCCTTGGCGTGTCAATCATTGGCAGTTCCGAACTTCTCTACTTCAGCCTCTATCATTTGGCCCTCTTTGTCACTATTGGAGTCGCTTTGACTCTCTTATTTGACTACTGCTCTAACTACTATCTAAATAACTGTATTTATTTCCTTTTTGTATTTTTTTTTCAAGTTGGGACTTCATTGGTCCTCTTTTTTTTATTTGGGGCATCATTGGCCATCTTTTCTATTTCTTGGGTTACATTGACCCATTTTATTCTCATGACTGACATGTTCTCTTCTCTTCTGCTCTATCTCTCGTAGTTCATTACCGCCTCTAATTGACACACCTTCGGATAAGGGTTGGCTAAGGTTTTTGGCTAAAGGTTTAATGGTGGGTTTAGAAAGAATTAAGGTGCGTGTTTGGCTGCAAAGGGGGTTATGGATACACACAGAAGGGTAAAAGATAACGATAGCTAAAACGGGTTAAAACAAAACACACAATGCCTGGAATCATATCTTAAGGTCCACACGATATGGTCTACTATACCGTTACCCAATATCCCGATGTTCGTCTTTGCTACTCAATGCAATAATGTAGCGAGATCATTCTACATTCACGACAAGGAATTCGAAAGAGTGTATAAGAATTAAGTGTATGAATCCCTCGAAATGAAAAACGTCTTTTAGGCTCAAAACTCACTATCGGGTGGTCTCCACTAATGTCCCTAGTCATGTCCTTTCTCGGTCCTTCCCTAACGGTCACGTCACTATCGCAAGATTCTTCCCACAATGGTCGGTTTCAATCATTCAAAACAAAAATTTTAGCTACTATGATCTAGACACTCAGAAGTGTAGGAAATCTATGTGCATAACTTGGGCCCGATTGGGCAACCCCAAACCTTACCCACACATTGTCCCCAATGTGCAAGTAAAGTTGTAGGCGATGCGACTCAATCATTGTGCAGTTATTACAGTTATCACAAAGGATAGGCAAGGCATTACATAACATCAAAAGAAAACCCAAAATTTCTAATATGGGCACCCGAAACCTAGGCCGTGGCCTAGGTTTGCCAAATGAAAGCCAACCCCAAACCTCGGTAAAACCGAGGTTTGCACAGGGTTTAAATTTGAGTGTGTAGATGTGAAAGATGAGGCACCCCAAACCTAAGTGAAACTTAGGTTTGTTGCATCTCGTTTAAAATTACAGAACCCAACATCATACACCACTCGTTACTATGCAAGGTTAGAACGTACTTGTTTTGCCCGGACGGAAGAGCAGGTCTTGAAAGATTGAGCGACCGGAGGAGATTCTTCTCAAAAGATTTGAGCACTTAGAGGAGATGGAGAGAACATGAAAAACCAAAACACTCAAAGCAAAAGACAAAAGACAAAAAACAAGAAAAGGAAACACACAAAGCAAGAAAGGAACAAAGATTGCACGAACAACGAACGAGACACAACAGGGGACTCCCGCGGTTTTGGCCGCTGGATGTAAGTCGCGGGATAACCCGCGTATGTCCCTGTTTCAGAAAACCAACAGGGTGCCCCGCGGCTTGCTACGCGGTATGCAAACCGCGTGGCAAGTCGCGTATGTCTCTGTTCGTTTTTCGCTGCTTTTTCAATTTTTATGGTTTTTTCGGAAATAAAAGCACACTCAAACAAAAGTAAAAACTAAGCACGCAAATAAAAGGGAAATCAAACCTTGGTGGGTTGCCTCCCACCCAGCGCCGTATTTAAAGTCGTGGCACGACTGTGTGGTTTTCAGCTTGGCTCGGTATCTGCGGGGTCAAATCGCCCACACTTGCGATTCTTCGCGGATTCTTCTATCTTCGGTCTTCCATGACCAGCTCCGGATCCTTCTTCTCTTCCAACTCGCACTTTCTCAAACATTTTGAACACCACCTTCTCACCTCCAACTCTGAAGGTCACCTCTCCTTCCTCCACATCAATCAGTGCTCGGCTCGTGGCCAGGAATGATCGTCCCAAAATTAACGGGACCTCTTCATCTTCGTCTATATCGATCACCACGAAGTCAACAGGAAAGTAGAACTTGCCAACCTTTACGAGCACGTCCTCGATCACTCCATATGGGTATCTGATTGATCGATCGGCGAGCTTTAACGACATGTACGTCGGGCTTACCTCACCCAGGCCGAGTTTCCTGAAAGTAGAAAGAGGCATCAGATTAATACTAGCTCCTAAGTCACATAACACTTTATTAAATTTAAACTCCCCTATCTGAATAGGAATAGAGAAACTCCTTGGATCTTTAAGCTTCGGGGGAAGCTTGTTCTGAAAAATCGTGCTGCACTCTTCAGTGAGTGCAACGGTGGCCTGGTGATCGATCGATCGATCTCTTTTTGGCTAGAATTTCCTTCATGAATTTCGCGTAGGAGGGCATTTGTGCCAATGCATCTGCAAAAGGGATGTTAATAGTTAACTTTTTAAATATATCGAGAAATTTAGAAAAATGAACATCATCCTTGTTTGCTTTCAATCTGCTCGGATAAGGCACTCTTGGAATTTCCGGCTTGACCGGTGGTTGCTCTTTTTTCGTCGCTTCACTCTTCTTGCTTTCTTTAGGTACCACCTCTTCTTCAGCTTCAAACTCATTCGCTTTCTCGACCTCTTTTTCTTTAAGCTCGACTTCCTTTGATGACGACTCTCTCGTTGGCTCCTCGATAAGCTCCTTGCCACTTCTCAGATAGATGGCATTGCAATTCTCTTGGTTCCTCTTTTCAACCATGCTTGGAAATGTACCGAGAGGTCGGTTTTGTAAGGCTTCAGAAATCTGCCCCACTTGCCTCTCGAGAATCTTGATTGAAGCCGTATTCTGATCGGTTGCGGCTTTGACTGTACTCACCGTGCTCTCTAATCCCTCAACTGTGCTTTCCATCTTCGTCATGAACTTCATCATCATGTCCTCTAGCCCCGACTTCTTCTCTCCGGATGGTCCTTCGTTCCTTTGGTTGAAACCTGGAGGACGGTAAGCATTGTTAGTATGAGAAGAATTAAAAGAGTTAGACGAATTACCTGGTTGTTGTTGAGGTTGACCCCATGAAAGATTAGGGTGCTTTTTCCACCCCTCATTGTAAGTGTTCGAGAAAGGATCGTTCCTCGGTTGGTTCCGGTTTTGCACAAACTGAACCTGATCAGGTTCTCCCGGATTACCTCTATTCAGATGATTCGTGATAAAGGCTAGTTGAGCTTTCAGTTCATTCAGCTCATTACTTTCCTGCACACTTGCTACCCGTCTCACAACTGATCTCGGGGTGGAAAAACTATGCTCCTCTAAATTCTCGATCAGTTCGCACGCTTCTTCATAGGACTTATCCATTAGTGCCCCACCCGCGGCCGCAGTGATGTCATTTTTAAACTGCGGGTGAAGGCCACTAAAGAAGGTCTGGATAATGACCCAATCTTGTAACCCATGGTGAGGACATTTCTTGATCATGTCCTTGAACCGCTCCCAAGCTTCATATAAGGTTTCCTGATCCCATTGTGCGAAATGGGTGATTTCGGCCATTAGTTGGGCGGTACGACTCGGAGGAAAGAATTTTTGAAGGAACGCTGCCTTCAGTTGTGCCCATGTAGTAACTGAATCCGGATGGATACTCTCGGTCCATGTCTCGGCTCAGCCCTTGAGGGAGAATCCAAATAACCTCAGCTTGATGGCATCTTCGCTCATGCCATTGATCTTGAAAGTGTTGCAAACCCGCTCAAATGCACGGAGATGTGCATGAGGGTCTTCCGCCGGTGTTCCTCCATACTGGTTTTGTTGCACCATCACGATGGTACTCGGTTGAAGCTCGAAATAATTAGCTCCAGTCGTGGGCGCTTGAATGCCTATGCGGACCGCTGCCACATTCGGGTCGGCAAACGACCGCATAGGGCGTCTTTCCGGATGTGGTGGTGGGTCATTTCGAGGAGGTCTCTCGTCGTCGGACATCTCGAACCTTAGATTTCTTTTAGCTTTAGCTTCCTTACGCAGCCGACGAGCGGTTCTTTCGATCTCCGGATCAAATTGTTCGATTTCCTTCCCTCGGGCCGTCCTTGGCATAAACCAATTAGTACCTGAAAGAAAGTAAGCGAGATTAGTGATCCAGAAACTGAAAGTGATGGAATAAAACAACGAAAATAAAAAAAATGTCCAATCTAATAGCGCTTATAGCTGGTAGTGCTATTAGTTGCAACTAGTTCCCCGGCAACGGCGCCAAAAACTTGATAGGGCGGGTTAACACCCCCCTAAATCTAACCGCAAGTGTACGGTGTCGAAATCAAGTAATAACGTACGGTAAGTACGAGTATCGAATCCACGGGAACTAGGAACTAAGTATCACAATTACTACAAGCTCTATTAACTGAACTGTCGAATATTGGAAGATTGGTTTGATTTAAAACTACTTAATTGCAACGAATACGAAATCACAACGAAACAGTAAACGACTTAGAAACTTCGATAAAGAGAGAAGTTGAGGGTTGGAAATCCTCAGGTTCTACACATGCAAACAACTGACTCAAAACAGTTACCAGTTAATCCCCTTAATGATTCCCAAATCTTTTAAGATCACCGTCGTTCTCTTTCGAACAACAACGGGTTTTATTTTGAAAAGGATAAGTTTAATCTCTCGATCTCACCTATGGATTCCAAAACACATTAAGTACACGATTTATGTTTAAACTGGCTAGATTTTATCTCTCGATATCAACCTAACGGTTTAATTGGGACTAAAGCTTACTCGGTATATCTCTATCACCGTTCGGACTTTAGACATGCAATTCCTAATTCTGGATAGCAATCAATTCTCTCGAACTTAATTACTAACAACAAATCAATTGTAAATTGGCCAAATTCACAAAAGCATTAAGAACGAAATCACATGCTTCATTAATTAAGGAAAACTGATAAAAGTTCAAATCGTTTGTTTACATGCTTAATAAACCGAATTCATTCCAACCCCCAACATGAACCGGTTAGTTCATGTCGGTGGTGGATTCAAACACAAGAGAAATAGATGTGAAAGTGTATGTAAACATGATTAAGCGTAAAAGATGAAATCGTGAAAGGTAAGATGATGAACTCCCTTCTCTCGTGCTCGTCTCTACTTCGCGTGTTGAACGTCTCCTTGATCGGCTCTCGATCGTGACCTTGAAAGCTCCGAAAAGTCTCCAGAAATCGCCCCAAAATCGCCCCTGGCCGTCGTGTGAAAGTTGCCTATCGTATGAATGACCTAAATCCCGAAATTAACAGCTTAAAATCGACAAACAGTGGGTTACACGACCTACCACGCGACTTGCAAGTCGCGTGGCAAGTCGCGCGTATGCTTTTTGCTGCGTGGGTCGATTTCTGGTTCGCGGATCGGGTCCTGGTTCGGTTGCGGGTCTTGGGCTTGACTTTTGGGTTTCCGTTAGGCTTCGTTTGGACTCGTTTTGGGCTCTTTTTAGCTTCTTTTCTCGAGGATTACCACCTTTTAGATAACCTGTATAAATCACTAGATAACCCGTAAAATACACGCCTTTTTACTTGAATACAAGCCAATCTCATTGGTTTGAGAACTGAAAATAACGCCAAAAGGTGGCGTTATCAGAATTCACTAGACCTTTTGGTCTAACCCTCGCTTTTCAAAAACTAAACCATTTTCAGGTAAGCGGGCAACGAGTTCTTCTAAATATAACTAAGAGATAGTTGGAAGGTGATGGAGCGTGAGAAGCTCCCAGTTTTGCTTTGAAGACTATAGTTAGTACTCGGCTGTGAGCTTAGAGACTTCCGCTGTTATGTACGCTTAGTAATCTTTTAGCGATAATGTAAAGACAAGCTTAATTATGTAATCTGAATGTTTAACCTTATGCTATTGTTTGCTAAGAAAATTGGGACGTTACAATTCTATTGGAAGGTTTTCTGCAAAGAATAATTTGTTTCGAATGTCTTCTTGGAGATTTGCAAGCGCCAAACTGATCGGGATAGAATCAATTTTTTTAGGGATATGATCCCCATGATATCGAGTTTCCTTCTTAAGCGGGGGATGATTCATGAGGGGAAATGACCAGTTTACCCTTTGTAAACGTGTTTTCAGTGTAAATAATTATAATGAATATCAAATAATTTAGGAAATTACTTGGTTTAATCATGTCCATTCATTTTAAATCTAAGGTGTAGAAGGTGGTTGTATGGTTTGTTAGTATTTTTAGGTCTCTTAAATATACCTCCCCTATATATATTTATATATATGTAGAGAAAGGTTCAAACGAGAACGCTAACTATTTACGAGAAACGCAAGGACGGCCGCCCATGTACAAAATCACATGTGATTCACATACAAAATCATATGTGATTAAAATTCTAAAGCGCGCGGTTTGGCCCGCGGTTTGCAAGTAGCGTGGAAAAGGGCGCGGATCACATGTGATTTTGTACATAGGCGGCCGTCCTCGCATTTCTCGTAAATAGTTAGCGTCCTCGTTTGAACCCACCTCTATATATGTATGTATCAATAAATGTTCTTGGGGTTTGATGTACTTGTATTGGTAGTTCAAATATAAAGGAAAAGATAGGGGACTTATATGCCTTGTGTGCCTCATGAATAACTCGTTATGTTAGAATGTGGAATTATTTACCATGTTATATCGTGATAATTTTCTAGTATACGTTCATGATATGATTTGGGTTTTGCTGTAGTCTACTTCCTTGTGCACGAGGAATTAAACCTTTATGGACTATACGTCTATTTTTTGTTAAGCCATTGGTGGCTACTAGCGAGTAGGCAATAAGGGACATCCGTCCTTGAGGTGTAACTCGTCTAGATTGGATAGGCACCGTTAATGCCAAAAATCGTCCAGAAGGATAACTTAAGGTTGATTATGGAGCTTAACAACTAAAGATAGAAATCGTTTGACAAAGCAATGCGACAAGGACTAAAAACGTAAATAAGACGCAAGGAATTTGGTGACGCGGGAAAAACCTCAATAAGAAAAAAAACCCGCGGACGACTGTAGAGGTCGTCGCTGCACTATGGTCGCCAAACAGGGGCGATGTCCTTGTGTTCCAAGTGTCGAGCGTACAATGGTTACAATACAAAATACAGAACGGGTGCCATTTCCGTACAACCGCTGGGCGACGGGGTCGTTAGGATCGGAATTCACACCTGTTGGAGGGTTAAATCCTGAACTGGTGCCATTTCCGTACGACGAGCCATTGGCGTCCCCATTGAAAGGGACAAAGTACGGCTGAGACCCATTGTGCATGGGTGGTGGCCTCAGATGCTGAGGAGGAATGGGCCCGAACTGGGGATTGCCAACGAACGATCCCTGTTGCTGGTTCTGCATGAATGGACCTTGCTGCTGACTCAGACCGAATGGTCCTGGTCCTGGATTCTGAACGAATGGACCCGAACCTGGATTCTGGATGAATGGTCTTGGGCCATTCTGTGGTCCAAGCGATCCACTCGGATTTGGATTCCTCAGCCGCGCAATTTCTTCAGCTGCCCTTCGACTTTGCTCAGCAAGGGCATCGATCTGTCGGCGCGCATTTCCAAGCTCCCAATGCATCTGGACGATAATTTGCTCTTGATTTCCATGACCTGCCATTTTCTTGAAACAGAAAAAGAGGAAACTCCAAGGAATCGTTAGTAAGACGCACGTTTGTCGAAGACTTTCTCTAGATGAGGCTCAACGGTGGGCGCCAAACTGTTAATGCCAAAAATCGTCCAGAAGGATAACTTAAGGTTGATTGTGGAGCTTAACAACTAAAGATATAAATCGTTCGACAAAGCAATGCGACAAAGACTAAAAACGTAAATAAGACGCAAGGAATTTGGTGACACGGGAAAAACCTCAACGAGGAAAAAACCCGCGGACGACTGTAGAGGTCGTCGCTGCACTATGGTCGCCAAACAGGGGCGATGTCCTTGTATTCCAAGTGTCGAGAGTACAATGGTTACAATACAAAAGACAGAACTAAGCTAATTTATAAAGTAAACAGGTGTATCGTATATAAAAACAAGTGCGTCGAGCGTAAGAACTATGCGTCGTGCGTCGTGAGCGATCTTTTGGGAGAGATAGTTCTTTGCTTCGAATGTCTTTTTCGATGTGTAGTAAGTGTTCTCGAATTTAGATGTCCGCAGGTGAGGCTAGACTCTTTGTATTTATAGCCTTCGTAGCTTTAAATGATCCTCATGAATGTCGGAGTAACGGTCGTAATGGTTTTTGTGAGTTAATGCTTGTAATTACCCTTGTCGGTTATATTCGTTGACCATTAATGGTGTTGATCCTGCATTAAATAGAGAAATCATAACAATTGTCATACGTTAGTCGGTCGAGGTCGTAAGGTGTCTTACGACGGTCGAGCGTCGTGAGTAAATTTTGATTTAAACTCTGGACTGTAGACAAAATGTTTTATGATTTTATCTTATCATAAAGAAGTGTAAGGAGTATGTTTTCCCTTTTCTGGTCGTGGTCGAGACTGGTGAAATTTTACCCAAACAGACACTATGGTCCCGTAAGTCCTTGAGGTGTAACTCGACAGAGTAGGCAATAAAGGCAATAACTATATGGTTTGAGGTTGTGATGTCTTTATGGCATGGGAACTATGACCGGGACTTGAGGTGTAATCCAATAACACCAAGGTGACCCCATTCACGTGTTCTCGTCACCCGGGTGGGAACGGGACTCCCCCGCTTTTAGAGAAATGTTTCTTTTGTTTTATGTTCAGGTGTGGACTAACTTGGCTAAATGGAAAGTGGTAATGTAATATCACGTGGAGCAGGTATTTTTACCTTATGACGTCATTAATACATTCCTCTTATATTACATCAGTTGTTTAAATCTTACTAGACTGTTGGTCTAACACTTTGATGTATGTTGTGGATAATAGGTTCCACCTAGCGGCATGTCTAGATTGCGTCGTGTTGCCGGCCTTGCTTAGGAGCTTGGATGGTCGGGCTTTTTGGGAGTCGAGATGAGAGACTTTTTGGAGATATAGTGACACCCGGATTAATCTGATTTATTTATAGCCTAGATTAATAGGTTGTTGTGTATTATGTCTCAAATACTCCTTAATTGTACTTTGTCCAAACTACCCCGTTGTAATTTAAGGGTTTTAGTTGGCTTGTTTTACGAAAACTTTAATTTACCCATTTTCCGGAATTTCCCTATATTTATTGTTTAAATTTTAGGGTGTTACAGTCCTATGGCATACCAAACATAGGACTATTTTTTGGTTCCGTCTCGTCCCACCCAGTCTGCATACCAAACGCACCCTTAAAGACCCTTCGATCAAACCTTTCAACCGGTTATGGACAGGGATGCGACGGGAGACGCAGAAGTTGACCGTGGATGCGAAAAGTTGATTTTGAAGTCTTCGTATCCGTACTTGTATGAAAATCCTTTGACCGACAATGGACAAATATGTTAATGGAGTGCGAAACCAGTTGATTTTAGAGTCGCATAATCCGTTTGTGGATACGAAATCCGTTGATTTTGGAGTCGCAGAATCAGATATGCGAATGAGTCAGAGATGAATTAAACAACCAGATCTGAGACTCTCGTCACTAGAATCACTCCACAGATGATAAAAAAACACAGATAACGGGAAACCACAACAAGGTCTAGGCCAAGAGTTAATCAAAAACCAAGATCCTAAGGAAACAACAAGATAAGGACAAAAAAACCAGAAATGCTCTCAAACAAGCACCCTGAACCAACATCTATACTAGATCTGATCCACGATGGGAGAACAAAAGAAAAGACTGAGCAAGAAATGAGCAGACCAGACCTAGATACGTCAGATCTAACTCAGGTCAAGCAAGAACAAGCAAGTAGTGAGCAAACCAAACCTAGATAGGCCATATCTAACTCAGAACAAGCAAAAACACGACTGATTCGATCCTATAAGGACCAGAATCAGTCAACAAACCAAAAAAATGGGGAGGAGAGTGAAACCAGACCTAGAGAGGTTAGATTCAACTCTACATCAACGAAGTTGAAAAGAATATTTTGACAAACAATTGATTATGGACAAGATCTAAATAGATCAGATCCAGGAAAGAGGAGATCGAAAAAAAATATTCCACACAAAGTGAACACGCACATGCATACAAAACGATTTTGAAAAAAAGAAGAAGATGTCTCAGTTTTAACTCTTAGAGTGAATAAGGTTTTGAAGAAGAGAGAGATCTCAACAGATAACTTTTGTTTGAACCAAAGGAAGACAAATCGATTTTGAAACAGAGACGAAGATCTCAACAAAAAATCCTTGGATCAACTAGAAGTGTCATCTCCAGGTTTGAAAAGGAGAGAAGATTAGGGTTTACCATTTGTTAACGTCGATGATGAATATCTCAGAGGCGAGGAACTCACAACTTGGCTTTGATACCATCTTCAAACATATAACAAAGATTTATTTCAAACAAAATATCTGAAAACTACAATGAACAACTCATATTCAAAAGATTTGAAGATGAAACCCTAAAAATATGTAAACCCTGTTATGAGAGAGAAACTAAAGAGCTCTAAACATTTGAAAGAGAAAAATGAAAGTGATAAACGGATTTAGACGTAAACGAGCGGTTTATATATTTCTACCATATTTGCACTTTAGTCCTCCACACTTAAAGTATTTGCTCCGCTACCCTTTGTGTATCACCAGATGTGAGGCGCATTCCCTTTCACTTTCAAGTTTCATCAATGTTCCATTTCAGTCCTTACACTCCTAAAATTATCACAACAACCAAATTAAGTTAGTAAAATGTCAAGAATGGTAAAAATAGACTTACCTTTTAACAAAAACCCTCTCTCACCCAACCTTCTCTTTGTTTCTCAAATGAACAACGACCAAACCTACACACCCGATCTCCATCGACGATACCCAAATAACATATATATCCACTTAGATGTCAAATCATGTCTAAAAGTGTCTGCCACTATCTGGACCTCAATGTTCTTGGGCCGGTTCTAGCATTTTCTCTAGGTTTAAGTCTCTTAGATCATCTCCAATGAACCCTCTATTTTACACTCTAAAACATCTTCAATGAACCATCTATTATACTCTCTATAATAGAGAAATGAATAGTAACTCTCTAAATATAGAGAAACATTATTCATACTCCTTATTTTTTCCTGGAGTATAAAAGAGAATATACTTATAATATTTTTTTCTTTTAAAGTAGATAATAGAATAATACATTGGAGAATATATAACACATTCTTTATTTTAGACCCTATAATAAAAAGTAAAATAGAGAATTACATTGGAGATGCCCTTACAATTTGATTTGCTCTCATAAGATTTCAAAACACCGATCAACTCTCTTTACATCACATGAACACCCTAATGGAGGGGGAGAGGGAGGGTTCAATGATGACGAAATGGGAAATAGGGTAAATTTTAGGAATTTGCTTTTACTTTTTTTTAATGGAAGTACTTGTACATAAGCTTAAAAAACTTACTTTTTATCAAAGAAAGTAACATTGCTATAAATTTTTGATAGAAAATTTAAAACAATGAATAAAAGACCAATGGTTTAATGAAAGACTTGGGATTTGTTAGGATAAGGTACCGAACGTTCAGCGAACCGTTCGTGAACCGTTCGTCGGGAAGTTCGTTTATATTAGTTTATTTAATAAACGAACGAACATGAACAAGTTTTTTCGTTCGTTTAACTAAACGAACGAACATAAACAAAGGTCTCGTTCGTTCATTTATGTTCGTGAATGTTCGTTCATTCATGTTCATTTATGTTCGTTTATGTTCGTTTAGCCATTCGTTTACTAATAATAAGTAATAGATATAATAAATTAACAACTAAATACTAAGGAAATTAACATTAGATAAATAATTAACAATATATAAAGATTTACTAATTTAAGAAAAAAACATTAAAGAACACGGATGAGAGGATGACAATGTTTGTATATACAGTGTATGAGGCCTTATAATTTTGCTTACTCTAGCGAGGCTGAGAGCCACCTCTTCAGTTTTTGTGAGAATATTTAATCCACATCGATGGTTTTAACAAACTCATGCCTCATCTGCAGTGTATATATAACCCCCCATCTCTTTTCTTTCTATCGCATGACTGCCGGCTTTTGCCACAAGCCCTTTCCCTTGAGCCCTTGGGCTTGAGTCTAAGTAAAAGCTTAATGGAGCACCCCATGAAAATGGGTGCACCGTTTGTTTGTTCAAGTATGTTCGTTTAAGTTTGTTTAGGTTCGTTCGTTTATGTTCGTTTAACATTTAAACGAACGAACATAAACGAACACAAACAAACCTATTTTTTAAACGAACGAACACGAACACCAAAATGTTTGTTCGCTTATTGTTCGTGTTCGTTCGTTTGTTTGGTTAAGCTAAACGAACGAACATGAACAAACCCTTTTTCGTATTTGTTCTGTTCGTTTACAGCCCTAGGTACCAATACCATCCATGAAATCAGATCAAAACGTTGAAGGTGCAAATGTAATTTTTTTATCGTGGCAATAGTAAAAGGTGGATTTGGAAGGGACCATGAACCATTTTCATTATGTTATGTATAAATAAAGTTACTTGTGGGAATTAATTTGTCTATATAAATAGAAAATATTTTTTCATTAATGGAAGAAACATGTTTTTTTCGTAATTGAGAGTGACATGTTAGGATTTTTTTTGTGTTTTAACACAAACTCCTCCTAAAAGCTTATTGAATAAACTATTTTCTATAGCATTAAACCACTACCAAACAATTATATATAACTCACCAAATAACTTATCGATTTAAACTTATTAAACCGCTGACAAACACACTAGTAGGGGTCGTTTACCAACTCTTTCCATGTAAGTGTTGTTCGGGTAAGAGTGCTGGCCGGTAAGTGTTGTCCGGGTAAAAGTGTTTACCAAGTGTTTTTTAGTAAGTGCTTACCTGACAAAAAAATGACCATTTTAACCCTTTTGTAATTATATCCTAAATTAAATATAATTATTTCTGTTATAAATCATTTAATGGAAGAAAAAAACAAACTTCATACTTTAAATAAATGCTTACTAACATAATACTCTTTTTTTATATGACTAACTGTCAAATTCGACAACAAAATATAATTTTCATATTTCAAAATAAACGACGGACCATTAATAGTTATTCACATTTAAATACAAACGAAATTTAAACAAACAATATTATATGAATCTCATTTTTTTCGAATACTCGAATACGTCCAAAGAAAGACCATAAAAAGCATAAATTTTCGATTATGTAGATTGAAATTCTTAGAATTTGTATATAAAACAAAACAAAAAACGCATACGTGATTCTTATTTTTAAAGTAACATAAATAATAAAAATAATAATTATATCAAAATATTTCAGGATAATAAGGAGTTATGTAAATCAATATATATATATATATATATATATATATATAAAGTAGAATGTAGGGGTGAGAGTTAAACATAGATTTCCATGGTCATTTATCTATTTTTCTAGATTTTTGATTTATTTTAAATAAAAGTCACAATGTCCTCATTTATTACTAAATTTTTTTATTTTTTATTTTATAATTACTTATTTTAATAGGTTATATTTTTTTATCTTTTAGTAGGCTAACAATGCTTATAAATAAAAAATATTTTTAATATTGTATGTTTTTATTTATTTACATTTTTATGGATAAGCTAACAAAACTTATTTAATAAAATATATTTTTTATTTTTTTATTTTTTCTTAATAAGTTAACAATAAATATATATATATATATATAGAGGTCCCTTCTTTTGTTAACCACTCAATTAGTGTTAACCTTGTTAACTAATCTGGGTCATTAATCATCAAAATCAATGGCTAAGATTAAAAGCATTTTTAATTCATAATTAAAATAAACACACCCCTGATTTCATTTGCAGCATATATGCACAGGGGAATTATTGTCATTCAACAGAGCTTGGTAATTATCAGATAAGGAAACAGTTCCAGGAATCGCTACATTTAAGGACCTATAACTTATCTCTAATTGATTTAGAATCAAAGATATCGAAAGGAATAGAAAACTCACCGGAAAACCTAAAAACAAAGCTACCCACGTCACCGCTGCTGGACTGCCGTTGCTGGACTGTCACCGCCCTGAAAAAGTACTGCCGCCACCCTGAAAAACACTACTGCCGAAGGAGGCACAGCCAACCGCCGGGCAGAACTCCGCCGTAGTAACAGATCCAGAAGCCGGAAGGAAGATGGAGCCAAGCAGTTCCAAAAGATTCTGAAGCTGTGTTGTGACGAGGAAGAGAGGAGGACGTTGTCAGAGAGTGCACCGCCCGGAAAACCCCGTCGGAGAAGGCGCTGCAGTTGGAGAAGCAAGGGCGGTCGTCGGACCTGGAGGAGGCAGCCGGACGAAGTGAAGGAAGGATGTCTTAGGTGGTGAAGTAGGGCGGCGGTTGCGTGAGAGAGCTTCGCCGGAGAGAGAGAGAGAGAGAGAGAGAGTCGCCTGAGTGAGAGAGAGAGGTCTCCTGAGAGAGAGCGCCGCCAATGGAGCTTCGCCTGAGAGGAGCGCCGACCACACGGAGAAGAAGGTGGTGGCTGGCTGCTGGAGTATCGGAGAAGGCGAACTAGAGGTGGGATGCAGTTCGCCGGCGAGAAAGGTTGAGACCGGAGGTGGCTGCTGTGGTGGTGCGCCGGCAGTCGGCTGCCGGAGTAGGTCACTTGCGATGGTGGCTGTGATGGCGTCTAAGCCCTACCATCGCACAACATCAGAGAGAAAAAAACACTGTTCAACTGGGTTTTTTCATATATGCAATTTTAAGAGGTGCATATATGCAATTATATGATGTGCATATATGCAGTTTTAAATGCATATATGCACTTTTTATCTTCATATATACAACCGATGTGCATATATGCACATACACTGTGCATATGATTATTTGTCATGTTGGTTTGATCATTCTTATGGATACACGCTATTTTGTTTATGTGCATATGTGCAGGTTTACACAATTTTATGGTTGTGCATATATGCAAGTTTACATAGATTTATGGTTTACACAGATTTATGGTTGTGCATGTATGCAATTTTACATATATTTATGGTTTACACACAGCTTTACACAGATTTATAGTTGTGCATATATGCACTTTTTATCTTCATATATTCAACTGATGTGCATATATGCAATTTTATGATGTGTATATATGCAGTTCTAAGGTATGCATATATGCAGTATTAATATGTGCATATATGCAATTCTATGATGTGCATATATGCATTTCTATGATGTGCATATATGTAGTTTGAAATCGTGCATCTATGCAAAAAAAACGTAAAAGAATCTCTGGAACGTGAAGATGAAGATTATGTTTGAAAATGGGTTTTAGATGATTAAAATTATCATTAATAATTACCAAAAATGAAAATTGGTTTTAAAAGATTAAGATTATCATTAATAACTACCAAAAATATCTTGTGCATGAAATTAGGAAAGTAAATAACCCATAAATAATTAAAATTCTGAAATTCCTAAACTACCCCTATCAAACCAGTAACCTATCTTGATTTCTATTGGTCCAAAAAAGTTAACATGGTTAACACTAATTAGACGGTTAATAAAAGAACGGGACCCTATATATATATATATATATATATATATATATATATATAACCGTCTAATTAGTGTTAACCATGTTAACTTTATGGACCAATAGGAATCAAGATAGGTTACTGGTTTTGTAAGGGTAGTTTAGGAATTTCAGAATTTTAATTATTTATGGGTTATTTACTTTCCTAATTTCATGCACAAGATATTTTTGGTAGTTATTAATGATAATCTTAATCTTCTAAAACCCATTTTCATTTTTGGTAATTATTAATGATAATCTTAATCATCTAAAACCCATTTTCAAACATAATCTTCATCTTCACGTTCCAGAGATTCTTTTCACGTTTTTTTTTGCATAGATGCACGATTTCAAACTACATATATGCATATAAAATTGCATATATGCACATCAGTTGAATATATGAAGATAAAAAGTGCATATATGCACAACTATAAATCTGTGTAAAGCTATGTGTAAACCATAAATATATGTAAAATTGCATACATGCACAACCATAAATCTGTGTAAACCATAAATCTATGTAAACTTGCATATATGCACATCTGTGTAAACCATAAATCTGTGTAAAATTTCACGTTTTTTTTGCATAGATGCACGATTTCAAACTACATATATGCATATCATAGAAATGCATATATGCACATCATAGATTTGCATATATGCACATATTAATACTGCATATATGCACATCAATTGTATATATGAAGATAAAAAAATGCATATATGCATTTAAAACTGCATATATGCACATCATATAATTGCATATATGCACATCTTAAAATTGCATATATGCAGATAGGTTATTATTCTCTTCTTTAGTTTCTGATCATCATCAAAACAACCGCCACCAACCGCAACAACAACTTTTTCTTTCTCCACCGTCGTACTACCACCACCACGGTGGCGGTGGTTGGCTGTTGGGTAGTCATAGAAAAGGAGGTGAACCCTCATCAAGATTTGATCCCATGACCGTGGACTCATCTTTAGTTACAGTGACACCTGTCACCGGCGACGGTGACGGTGGCGTCGCCCATGGTCATGAGGAGGAAGAAGAAAAGACAACGGCGGTGGTGGAGAGAGAAAAGACAACGGCGGTGCTTCTTATCTCCGGCGGCAACGCCGGCTTCCTTCTGCAGTTTCTTACCGGCCTTTGGCTTCTTCTCCGCCGGTACTTTCTCGGCGACGGTTTTCTTTTCCTCCGCCGGCTTCTTCTCCGCTGGCTTCTTCTCAACTTCTTCTCCGCTGGCATCTTCTCCCCTGGCTTCTTCATATCGATTGTGTTTGAAATCAGAATCAAGTAGAGATAACTTATCAGTTCCTTGAATTTAGCGATTGGGTCAATAGTTTCCTTATCTGATAGTTACCATAGTTACCCAGATTTGTTAAATGACAATAACAACCCTATGCATATATGCTGCAAATGAAATCAGGGGTGTGTTTATTTTAATTATGAATTAAAAATGCTTTTAATCTTAGCCATTGATTTTGATGATTAATGGCCCAGATTAGTTAACAAGGTTAACACTAATTGAGTGGTTAACAAAAGAAGGGACCTATATATATATATATATATATATTGATTGTTAGCCTACTAAAAGATAAAAAATATAACCTATTAAAATAAGTAATTATAAAATAAAAAATGAAAAGTTTTAGTAATTAATGAGGATATTTATTATGTGACTTTTATTTAAAATAAATCAAAAATCTAGAAAAATAGATAAATGACCATGGATGCATATGCTTAACCCTCACCCCTACATTCTCCTTTATATATATATATATATATAGAGGGCTCTTCTTTTGTTAACCGTATAATTAGTGTTAACTGTATTAACTAATCTAGACCGTTAATCATCAAAATCAATGGCTAAGATTAAAAGAATTTTTTAATTCATAATTAAAATAAACACATGGCTGATTTCACTTGCAGCATATATGCATAGGGTTATTATTGTCATTTAACCCAATCCCTACATTTAAGAAAACAATTAACTCAATCCCTACATTTAAGGACATGATAACCTTTTCCTTTTACCTATTCCATCATTGAAATATAACATGCCTGCATTCTTTCAACTTCCCCACCGCATCTTCACTCTTTCCACGCACCGCATCTACATATGCCGCCGTGAGAACCACATCCGGTTGTCTGGAATTATCGACGATGCAACCGCCACCGCTTCTTGTGCCCTCTCCACGTCACCTTCTGCCGCCGCCAGTGCCGCCATGTCTGCCAATAGAACCCCACGAGCCTCTTTCGGCTTCAAGAACAAAGACCCACCTTGCGGTAACGCTTGCTCCACACCATTTGCCTTCTCAAGATCCATGCCTTTCCTCATCTGCCACATGTCAAAATCCTCGTGGTTGTACGACAATTCGGTGTTATTACTACCAATTGAAGGATATAATCAGGATCGACGATTCCAAATGATTTAGGGAATCTTCCTGTTTCAAAATAAATTTAAGTAGGTTTTTAATGTTCTTACTGCTAGTTCTTCTTGTTAATATTCATGTGAAATCGTTTTCCTTTTGTTGTGATTTCTAGTGAAAATGAAAGTGGTTTTTTTGTTGAATTTGTTTGTTCATTGTTTAGTAGATTTGATTATGGATAATAATCGAGATTATGGATAATAATCGAGAGTGAGGTTGGAGGAGGAGGAAGAAGGGATGACGGAGGAGAGTAATTAGGTTGAGCCGTTGGATGGTTCTTAAAGTGCATATATGCAATTCTAATAAGTGCATATATACAATTCTATGATAAGAATATATGCAGTTTTAAATGCATATATGCACTTTATAGATCTTCATATACGCAACTGATGTGCATATATGCACATACACTGTGCATATGTGCATATATGCAGGTTTACACAAATTTATGGTTGTGCATATATGCAAGTTTACATACATTTATGGTTTACACAAATTTATGGTTGTGCATATATGCAAGTTTACATACATTTATGGTTTACAAAGATTTATGTTTGTGCATATATGCAGCTTTACACAGATTTATAGTTGTGCATATATGCACTTTTTATCTTCATATATTCAACTGATGTGCATATATGCAATTCTATGATGTGTATATATGCAGTTCTAAGGTATGCATATATGCAGTATTAATATGTGCATATATGCAATTCTATGATGTGCATATATGCATTTCTATGATGTGCATATATGTAGTTTGAAATCGTGCATCTATGCAAAAAAAAAACGTGAAAAAAATCTCTGGAACGTGAAGATGAAGATTATGTTTGAAAATGGGTTTTAGATGATTAAAATTATCATTAATAATTACCAAAAATGAAAATTGGTTTTAAAATATTAAGATTATCATTAATAACTACCAAAAATATCTTGTGCATGAAATTAGGAAAGTAAATAACCCATAAATAATTAAAATTCTGAAATTCCTAAACTACCCCTATCAAACCAGTAACCTATCTTGATTCCTATTGGTCTAAAAACGTTAACATGGTTAACACTAATTAGACGGTTAACAAAAGAACGGGACCCTATATATATATATATATATATATATATATATATATATATATATATATATATATAAAGGAGAATGTAGGAGTGGGGGTTAAGCATAGGCCTCCATGGCCATTTATCTATTTTTCTAGATTTTTGATTTATTTTAAATAAAAGTCACATATTAAATGTCCTCAATAATTACTAAAATTTTTCATTTTTTATTTTATAGTTACTTATTTCAATAGGTTATATTTTTTAATCTTTTAGTAGACTAACAATGCTTATAAATAAAAAATATTTTTAATATTGTATGTTTTTATTTATTTACATTTTTATGGATAAGCTAAAAATACTTATAAATCAAAACTTATTTAATAAAATATATTTTTTATTTATTTATTATTTTTGTTTTTTTTAATAAGTTAACAATGATTATAAAATATAAATCAAAACTTTTAAAAAAAATTTTCTTAATAAGCTAACAAAACTTTTCATTTTTCATTTTATAATTTTATAAGATAGATACAATGCTTATAAGTCAAATACTTTTTTTAATATGTTATATTTTTTTTATCTTTTAATAGGCCAACAATGCTTATAAATCAAAAATATTTTTAATATTGCATGTTTTTATTTATTTACATTTTTATGGATAACCTAACAGTACTTATAAATCAAAACTTATTTAATAAAATATAGTTTTGTTAAAGTGAAAACGAAACAACATAACAATAGAATGGAGAGAATGAATCGTAATTCTCATTAATCATAAGCCCTTTATATAAGGATGGTTTACAAAGAGATAATCATGAGATACCAAGTTCTAATCTAACTCTAATGTGTATATCTCTATCTCTAACTTTATCATTATCGTCTTATACTTTGACGATGACACATTTATCCTACAACACTCCCCCTTGTGCCGAGTCAAAGGAGTGAAGGTGCACAATTGTTGCCTCATTAAAACCTTACGCCAAAATAAAAACCCAGTGGGAAAAATAAAAATATGACGAAGGAAAGAGTACAACGCACTAGCTTATTTCCAATACATAGACTTTTACTTTAGTCTAATTCTCTCTTAGATTCGTACATTAATCATGAGAGTTAAGAAAACATGATGGTATATAAAATGTTGCCTCACTAAAACCTTACACCACGGAACAAAACCCAATGGGAAAAATAAAACATTGGTTGAAGGAAAGAGCACAACATACCAATATTACATATATAGTAGACTCCCCCTTTTGTCTACCACTCCCCCTGATTCGTTCATTAATCAAAGGAGGTTTAAAACATTTCCATTTTAATATTTTCTACATGTTTCCCAAATATGATTTTACGTATTGATTTGGTAAAAAAACATGTCACATTTTCCTCTCATCTTATTCAGTTCACTTGAATCTTGAGGATAATTGATTATATGAAAACTTAAGCCAAGTATGCTTTGTGTTATAACCCTTGATATATCTTACTTTCATTTCTTCGATACATGATGCATTATTTCCATATATGCAAGTTGTATAGTGGTTAAACTCAAAATTACCAGTTCCTCTTATATGTGTAATGATAGTCCTTAACCATATACACTCTTAAATAGTCTCATGGAGAGTAAGATTGTTGATAATATAAGAAGATAGTTATTAAGGGTTTGCTTAGTTTACTTCCAAGCAATCGGCATGTTCCATATGATAATTCCTTATCCAGTTTGGGAACACCCTTTATATGAGTCAAACATATACATAATATCAACAAACATATACTAAGGCATTGTTTGGTGTTTTTCTATAAGAGCCAGTACTTTTGCAGCTCACAATCTAAGTAGGTATTGAAGTTTCATTATCAATCCATTTTCCTCCGTAGGGAAATTATAAGCCCACGTCAATGGTGCCAAAAGATTGATTTGAAATTATTCCAATGACGTTGTGTTGGCGCTGAGCTAAATCTAGCTGGCAAGTTCAGTGAGAAGTACAATATACGGTCAAGTGTATTATGTTGAGTACAATAATGCGCCTATTGTACTTAGGTATGGAATTCCATCTCCTAACACCTCTTCGTCCTCATGCTTTAGACGAAATGGATCTTTCCTTATATCCAACACTTTGACCGATCATGGGAGTGCTAATCGGATGCGCTTTGTCCATATTAGGTCGCCTGATCATTTTCTAGACATATGCGGATCGGTGGATTAATATTCCACAAACTCGGTGTCGTAGCTCAAGTATCTAGACAAAACCAAGTTTCCCACGATCTTTCATCTCAAATTCAGATTTCAAGTAGCTTGTGTTTTCTCTTATTTCATCAAGAGTGTCTATTATGTTCATAACATCGACATATAGAGCTACTATGAAAATCTGGGACATGTTTTCTTATATAAATACGCAAGGGCACAGTTCATCGTTCTTATTTATCGTTTCCCAATCAAGTATTTACTCTGGCGGGTATACCACATCCGCATAGATTGCTTTAATCTATAAAGTGAGTTTTTCAATTTTATTGTAAACGCATTTCATGGTTTAGAGTTACTTGATATTGGTATAATGCCATCAAGAACTTTTATATATCTCTGAATTTAGATCCCCATAGAGATATGTAGTAACTACATCGTTGAGCTGCAATTTCCAGTCCTTCGGAAACTACTTGGCTAATTTAATTAGCAGAACGTTGTCCATCACGAGAGAGTTAGTCTTATTGTGGTCAATCCAGTGCGTTGTGAGAAACCTTGCGCCAAAGGAGAGCCTTATATATTATGACTTAATTATTCTCATTACGCTTCCCTGACAAATGATTTATCTATGTCCTACAGGCTTTACACTTGGTCGGTTAGCACTACCGAACCAAATACCTGTTCATTTGTCAAATAATTATCATGGATTGCTTCTTTTCATTTAGGCCAATTTGCTCTTTGTTGACATTCTTCAACTGAGCATGGTTCGATGACATCATGCTCTATTATCTCATAAGCAACGATATATATCATCATTTAGTATTTATGATCTTTCCATCGACTCATATTCATTTGAGATTTCTTTGATCTCTGGAATCAATATAACTTCGGAGCGTCCTCCAGTAATGATTCATAGACATAGATTTAATCAGAGATAATCTCATGTATTGACGATATATGGTTGTGCCTTACTCTTCTCTTCCTTTAGATGAGTATCTATCGAACCAAGTAGCTTCCCCCATTTCCTTTTGGGAGCTACGACCTCAACCACACCTCCACCATGTGTGATTGCAACGTACTTCCAGCGACGGTGTGCCCTTGTTTGGGGACTTTTGACCTTGCAAATATATTTGTAGCTCGTATATGTAATATTGTCACTTCTAGATAATATTAAACGTATCAGGTATCGAGTCTGATTCGTTTGACTTCAACTTTACGTTGTGAAGTTTTTGGGGATCAAAATGAGACACAATTGAAATATTCAATGACACTTCCTGTCGTTCCCATGGAAAATCCTTTTTCCTATCTCCCCCTAACGACAGGAAGGTTGTCTCATCAAAGTGACAACCCACAAATCTAGCGGTAAATGGATCACTTGTCAAGGGTTCTAATTAGCGGATAATTGTTGGGGGTTCATATCCAATATTTGATGACTCGTCTTTAAGACCCATTTAGGTACGCTGTGTGGGAGTAATTGGCACATATACAACACAACCAAACATACGTAAATGTAAAACATCAGGCTTATATCCAGTTACCAACTGGTACGCACAAGATTGGTTGGCTGGTTGTGGGTCTAAACACGAATAAGTAAAGTTGCATGTAATATTGCATTACCCCATGTAGATGTGGATAAATTGGTGCGCATAACCAATGCCCTAGCTACCATCTATATTCTTTTGATGACAACTTTTATCATTTTACGAGACCATTTTATATATACACATGCGGTACAAAATGCAATAATCATCAAATCCTTATGATGTAAATTCTCCAGCATTCTAAGTCATGTAGACTTGATGAGAAAAAATCAGGGTGGTGAGTCCTTAATGTATGAGTGCAACATTTCATATGTACTATAATACGACACGTGTTCATCGTGTCAAAACCAGAACCATAAAGTAATTTAATGGCCCGGATGTTTATGTCCATAAATATCACCTTGTATTCGTTGTAAGAATGATTTTTTTTATATTATGTCCTTAGCTTTAGGATGGTCTCATTCCTGATTTGGCTAAGGATCAGGGTATATAAAAGTTCTAGGTATTAGAGAGGGCATGATGATGGTGTTGCTTCTTGTGCAGTAGAAGTCAACAGTTACAATTTGGTTAATTCCCTCGTTTTATCTTTCATTCGAAAGAAAATGTATCTAAGTGTATTTTGCGATACATGGATCACTATGTCATGACCATGGTGTCCCACGTGGTCATGCCGAAACATATATGTGTCATTGACCCAAAGTTCTTTATTGGTAACAAAATATGATTTAATGACATAGATAATCCATTAATTTGATACATTAATTTCTCTAACGTATGTTGCTTTCATATCATTAGAGTTGATGTACATATACCCATTTCTATTTTTATAATATGATTTCTCATTGATACGAATATCTTAACAATGTTCCTATTAATATAGTGTTTGATCTTGTGTCATTAAGCAACAAGTGACAGTCCATCGTCTAAGTATTTGGAGGAATTAAAAATTATTAATTCAATGAATAACAATCTATTTCTTATGATTGTATGATATGCCACAAAAACAATCAAGTTCTCCTCGATACATTCCTACATGGAACGAAGAACGTTGAGAGTTTTGCATTTGTTTTTGATGTGATCATTTACATCTCTAATGGTTATAAACTCAGGTGTATATATACACAAATGCAATTAATTTGATAGTTAAATTATATTTAAATAAACTTATACTTAACCAATCTTAGATATGACATAGTTCATTTATAACTTGTTCCATTTTCTATTGGGAGTTCGTTCCCGACTTTTTCCATGGATTTAACCCTTTCCACAACCTTGTCCATATGGTACATATTTAGCACATGTGCGTGGATTAATATGTTCAACTCACTATCCTTTTGAGTTCTTTCCACCTCCAACGTTTGCCTTATTAACTCCAAGAATTTTCTTTATCCGGGTATGTCTAGCATTGTTAAAAAAACTTCTTACAACTCTTAACCACTTGCATTAAGTTAATGAGTTTGTTAAAGGTTATATTGCAGCTTATACTGTTTCATTAGTATGATTTGTGATATATGAAAGATGAAAAGATGTTATGATTCACATAATCTTTTGTGAGTTCCTTGCCACAAAGATTGAGATGCATTTTGAGACATGACATTTCTTTGTCAAAATCAGTTACCTTCTTGTAATCAAGTAAGTAGGTTTCTTTCCAATGTATGATTAGTTTGAGAAGTATATGGTACTGAATATTCTCGAATTTCCTTTTTGGGACTACCCACGGTTCTTGGGGGTTTTTAGTTATTCTCTTTGAAGGTTGTGACTGATGTATCGTCTCAAAAATTTTAAAGTATTTAATTGTGTCTTAACATCTAGTTTTTTTTTTCTTTAGGGTCAAAAATGGTTCGATGACTTTTGCGTATTTTCTTGTGTTTTTTCGAACCTATCTTATGGTAATCAAGTACTTTTGATTCAAATATGTCGTAGAAAATGAAGAACATATTATTTTCTAAAATAGTGAATTATGGTTTATACTTATTATGTTATGCATGAAATTTCATTATCATAATAATATTTGATTTTTGTATGCTTACATTTTGTTGATAATGCTTCATCGATATTTCAATTTGCGAAAACAAATCACTCAATCTATTGGATTTTCAGGTAGTAGGGGAATCACATGGATTACTTAAGTCCCTACAAACCTTAGGGCTATTTACACCCGTTTGACAAAATCCAAATCAATGTCTTGTGATTTAATTAATTTGGATATAACATTGTTAATTATAGAGCTTTTGGCAAAAGACCAAAATGAATATGAATATGGCATATAAAGCCAATTTCAATTTTTTAATATCTTAATAGTATTTTAGAAGATTTTGTCATTAGACATATAAATATTAGTTTTGACATAAAGTCAAATTCAAAATTTTAATATCTATGGATTTGTTTTTTGGTAAAAGATCAAATATAAGGGGGGTTGGAAGTGTAACTTCCAAAATTTATTTATAAGATTAGAATTAATGAGTAGGAACTCATAATCAAGATAAATATTTGAATAATATTTTAACATTTTCATGCTATTTTTAAAGCTTTTACCAAGATACCAAAAGTTATGGGAGTTGAAAGTGTAACTTCCAAAATTTAATTATTAAAATCATGAATTATAATTAAGATAAACATCTAAGAAAAGATAATCATTTAAATTCTAACATAGACAAATAATAAATAAACTAAATGGATAAGCATTTAAACAAATATTAGCATACATATTTGTTTGTTTGTTTTGAAGTGGATACATATTTAAATTAATCATTTAAATATACGTACGAATATTGTAGTCTAATTAGATAAACATTAATAAATAATAATAATAGCTTAAAATGATAAATATTATATAAACTCAATATGATAAATAAACTGATTATACATAAATAAATAATAATAAGCAAAGGTATAAAAAAAACTACAATACGATTGCAATTAAAGGAGATTCAACCAAAACTAAATCAGTTTAATATCCTATTTTACCAATATATAATCAATATTTAATTAATTAAAAGACTAATAAATAAACTATGTTTTTTTTAAGTTGGAAATAAAATAATAAACTTATGGTTCTATCAAGAAAGGGTTATATACTTATATTCTCCTTACACCTCCAAAACCCTAGCCGCTCATGTTCTATCTTTTCTTGGTGCATTGAATCTTAATGACATGGATACTAAAAGAAAAGACAAAACGTCACCAAAATCACTAGCCTAAAGCAAAACTAATTCTATTTATCTTTCAAATTTCACAACAGGATGCCAATTCATGCAAGCACTATATATATTTGTTGTGGTATTAATTCTCAACACTTATGTTAACTTTTCTCAAAATCTCTTTGTTGCGTGGTTCATCACAAATAAAACATACTTTTTATTTATTCTTTTTATTTAAAGAATGTTGCATCATATATTTATCAATTCATAAAATGTAAAAGAACATACCTGATTTCAACGGTAACGATAATTTTTGAGCTTTACGTGCTCAAACATTGAATTTTAGCTTGATTTCACGATCACTTCGTTTCGGGAAGCAAACGTGCTGATAACGTGTTAATGGAAAGGAGAAACAGAACACAATAGAATGGAGAGAATGAATCGTAATTCTCATTAATCATAAGCCCTTTATATAAGGATGGTTTACAAAGAGATAATCATGAGATACCAAGTTCTAATCTAACTATAATGTATATCTCTATCTCTATCTCTAACTTTATCATTATCGTCTTATACTTTGACGATGACACATTTATCCTACAACAGTTTTTATCTATTTAAATTTTGTTTTTCTTAATAAGTTAACAATGATTATAAATCAAAACTTTTAAATTGTTTTATTTTTTTAGTAAGATCTATACCAATGTTTATATTCTTTCTTTTCGTAAGCTAACAATATTTATAAATCAATACTTATTTTAATAAATTATATTTTTTTGTATATATTCTTTTATTTTTTAGTAAGACAACTGATTATAAATCAATAAGTCTTCTAATAAATTATAATTATTATTTCATAACAATGGATATTTTATTATAATTATTGAGTTTATTGATTTATTTTTCCTTCATAAGCTTACTTGATCTAAATATTATATGAATTTTTTTTTATTAAGATAGATAACAATGATTATAAATCAAATACTTATTTTAATAGAGTATATTTTTTATTTATTTTTTCTTTTAGTAAGCTAAAAATGTTTATAAATCAATTTTTTAATATGTATATTTTTATTTATTTACATTTTTTTGGATAAGTTAACAATACTTATAAATCAATACTTATTTAATAAAGTATACTTTTTATTTATTTATTTTTTTGTTTTTCTTAGTAAACTAACAATGATTAAAAATCAAAACTTTTAAATTATTTTATTTTCTTAGTAAGATACCAATGTTTGTATTCTTTAAGATAACAATACTTATTTTAATAAATTATGTTTTTTTTTTGTTTTTTTGTCTTTTAGTAAGATAACAATTGCTTATAAATCAATTTTTTTAGTAAAGTATATTAATCTTTATAATAATATTTGTATTCACCGCGCGATGCGCGATGCTGTTACCTAGTTATTTAATAAATGAAAATTGAGACGATTATAAAACTATGGGTTTTCTTAGCACCACAAATCGGGCAACTCTTCATTCTTCACCTTCCTTTCACACATCAAGCACGCCCACAAACGCCCACATGGCAGCTACACTATGGTTACTGACATGGACGGACCTAGGTAAGAGCAATAGGTGACACGTGCCACCGCATTGTTTTTCCGTCATAATGTAGAAAGAATTAGGTTCGTGAAAGGTGCAATCGTATCAATTTGATTTGTGTCACCATATATATTTTGAAACTACAATAAGAACACAAGTTTCCCTTGGTAGAGTTGGTTTGGAAGACTTTTACTCTACTCAAGACTCGAGTCGAAGTCTTGTTAGACATTTTTGTAGTTTTTAGTTTTATATTTCATATGTTTCTAAAAAAATTGTCATAATGGGACTTAAACTTGAGACCTCAAGTTTGAAAAACAAGGGACTAACCACTGGACTAGCATTGATTTTATGAAAAATATCTCTATATTTGTTTCTTATAGTTAAATAGTGTCATCGTTTAAAAAAATTTATGGGTCTGTCCCTGTAGTTGCAGCACTGCTTACTACAAAGTGAAGGGTATACGCATTAAAAAAAACAAGGTGACCCAAGTCAGCATGATTTTGAAACTATCTCGATCAGATCCAAAAATTGGTAAACGCGCTGACTAATGATTGAACCAGACTTAGAGCATCTCCAACAGCTTTGCTAAAATAGAAAAAAATCAAGTTTTTGTTTTCTAAACTGTAATAACCATGTTCTTATTTTAATTAAATACGAGTTTGGGGTGAAAAGTGTGAAAAGGGATAAGTTTAGTGTGCTTGTGGTAAGGTATAAAAGAGTGAAAAACCCTAGGGATTCTCAATATCTCTCAGGAAGCGGTGTGTGTGCGGCTGAGGTGCGATTTTGGGTGCAAATCAAGGAAATCAAATCAATCCAAAGTTCTTCAAACTTGGGTGTGTGTGGAATCATTTTGGAAGGTAACCACATTCCTTGTTTATTATCTTTATTGCAATCTTGAGTTTAGAATGTAAAGGTTTGAAGTTTTGATATCTTCTGTCAAGAACAAAAATGGAGTCTGTGTGTTTCTAATCATACCTAATGTAGGTGTCGGCTGATTTAACTCACTAATCGGCTGGTAGTAATGACTCCTTAATCCGATTAGTTTATCATTTATCTTGGTACCGTGTGGGATGGCCGATTAAGGCGTATAAGATTATCGTAGTCGATAAAGGAAAACCCAGAACAGTGCCGGAACTGGAATGATCCGGAATTATTTGACTTGGCCATAGGATCCGGAATTCCCAAATGGGATCCGGAATTGAAGAGTGAACCGAAAGGATCCGGTATTGTAAATTAAAAAGGAACCTGAATTGGACAATTGGGTTGTGGATCCGGAATTCCAAAAGGAATTCGGAGTGGGCCTATTTGAGATGTGGATCCGGAATTCCCAAAGGAATCCGGATTGGGCCTAATTGAAATAAAGATCCGGAATTTTTATAATTGAAATAAAGATCCGGAATTTGTTAGTGTGTCCGTGGATCCAGAATTTCCACTTAGGATCCGAAAATTTTGGTGTTGGGCCGTGAGAGTCCGGAATCCAAAGGATCCGGAATTGGGCCGCATGAGATCCGGAGTGTGTTTTGGACCAAGATGGATCCGAAGTTCAATCGGATCCGGAATGCGATTAGATCCGGAAGTAAGATCCGGAACCCGGGTATTCGACCGGGACTTTTGTATCAGTAGAATCCAATGTGTCTTATCTGGTATTGTGTGTTGGGTTTAAATTGTAGGTGCGAGTAGAGACAATCAGTTTCGAGTAAGAAAGTCTAACGAGGACTGCAGGTGAGTTTTTCTAAACCAAAGCGTGATGGTACTTGTTATTTACTCATGCATATATACTTGTTATTGTGTGGTTGTATATGAGTTATTTATGCATGGTGTGATGTACATGGGGGGTGTGTCCCATATGAATTATTTGAACGGACTTGGTCTGTTCTTAAGGGCGGGTGTGTGCCCTAGATCAGGTCACGGGTGTGTGTGATCGGGTAGGAATTGCAATTATATGTGTGTGGATGTTGATTTGCCAAAACTAATTATTGTTTAACGTTTTCGAAAACTCTTTCAAATATTATTTGTGGTGTGAAAGTTAATTGAGGGATCTCACTAGACCTTGTGGTCTAACCCTCGCATTTTCAAAACTGAAATCCTTTTCAGGTAAGCAGAATATAGTGAGCTCAGCTAGTGGGAATAGAGATGGCTATATGGGCGGGCCGGGCTTTGGTTGGGACCGGGCCTAAACACTATTCAAAAGACCGGGCTTTTGTAACACCCTAAAAATCAGGGCAAATTTAAACCTGAATTAAAAGGGTTTACCTAACTAATATCCATAACATAAACGTTCGTAACTAGTGAAAATAATGACAAGAGTTAATTTTACATTAACTTGTCGTCACCATAAACTCTTCACTCATCCCATTACTTCCCTGAGCTCATACCTAGTAAGAAAATATAATTTGAAACGATTAGGCTAACGCCTAGTGAGAACATTCAGTTTCAAAATAATACTTTTAAATCAATGTAAACAAGGTTTATCAAACTTGACTTACACTCGTTCTTACCATACTCGTACTCATCTCATAATAACAGAATCATACTCAATCCCATGAGTATGACTATCATTCAAAAAGTCATAACACTATATTCAATAGCCTACTACGAATCATCACGGATTCTAGTTTATCGATCAAGCCTAAAGACTTACATTCAATCACATACCTTCTCCTTGGAATAGAAACAGAAATAGCACTTATATATTGCCTATTTCTAATCCGTCGAAAACATAGGAATAACAACACTTACACTTCGTCTAATTCATGTTTCCACATCTCAAATACGAATAGCAACTATACTTTGCCTATTCTCTCATATATATATATATATGAATAACAATTCTACTTTGCCTATTCAATTAATCAACATGAATAGCAATTCTATATTGCCCATTCATTCATTTCTAGTCAACGGAAAATGAATATGACTAACACTAAGTCAGTCATGATATCCAAGATCAATGCTCATATCCAAGAAATCACAATTACACGTGTCCATTTCTTGGAAAGGAAGTAGAGATTACATTATGCCATGTCAATCTCTTTCCTTCCTTAGAAATCGGGAATTACGATTAGTCCACATCAATTCCACGATTTCTCATCAATATGAAATAGGAATTACGATTAATCCACGCCTATTCCTCATTTCACCTAAACGGGAATTACGATTAGTCCACGCCTATTCCACGTTTATCACACACACTGGAATTACGATTAGCGCCACGCCTATTCCATGTGATTACAAAATACTAGTGCCTATGGATCCATTAAACTTATTCGTACTCGTGCGGGTTATTACTTAATTTAGATTCCTCATAGCATTTAGTATGAGCAAATCATATTTATACCACATAGATTCCTCATAGCATTCAGTATGAGCAAATCTCCTTTATAGATATTTCATATCATTAAATATGAGCAAAATCATATTTAATATCACATAGATTCCTTATAGTATACAGTTTAAGCAAATCATATTTAATATCATATAGATTCCTTATAGCATACAGTATAAGCAAATCATATTTAGTATCACATAGATTCCTTATAGCATACAGTATAAGCAAATCATATTTAATATCACATTTCTCATAACATAAGTCTAACAATTAATATCACCACTCACGGGTCCTGGATATAAATATACATACATAATTGTCCGTTAGAACAATTAGTTAAAACTCATATAATCGTTCATCCAAATTCCTTCAGGAAATATCTCTTTATAAAATGTACCTTACCGTAATTCAAATACGTTATAAAAAGGTAAGGTAAGAATGAACTCACCTGACAGCAGTAGCGTCACTCTTACTTTACTTCTTAAAGCTGTAAGGATTTCCGTCACCAACTTCACAAGTATCTGAAATACCCAAATACATATTGTACTGGTATTAATCTACTGTATAGGACCCTTAAAGACTAAGAATCCTAAATATCCAAAATTCTCTATACTTATCGCAACCCACTAGCTGCGATAACCCTTGTCGCAACCTACTACTTGCGACACAGTACTTATCGCAACTCACTGTTGCGACATCCTCCTCTTATCGCAACCAACTGTTGCGATATACCTCTTATCGCAACCAACCATTGCGATACAACCAACCTTGTCGCAACCCAAGGTTGCGACATTCATACTTATCGCAACTTATCATAAGTATCGCAACTAACTGTCGCGATATTCATAACCGTCTCAACTCACTGGAATCATAATTTACCCAGAAATCTATACTTTTAAACCATAATAATTTCTACAAAAGTGCAGATATGTTTAACATCACTACCAGAAACTATTTATAAGCCCAAATTTCTCATATCATTCAAAAACAACATAACCCAATTTCTAAACCCATAGAAAACTTTAACTACATAAAATGAAGAATTTATGTAAGATGAATACCTTTGATTCTCACAAGTTGTAACTACAATTTCCAGCTGATTACTTCAACTTTCTTCTTCTTATTTGTCCTTCTTTCTCGGCTCTCTCTCTCTTTGCCGTACCAAAACACACACACACAAAAAGACACCAAAAATGAAAAGTGAGGAGGTGTCTCACTTTTATTTCTTTTCTCAATTAAGAGGCAGTGGAGGTGGTGTACTTTCACCACTTAACCAAACAGCCCCTCATACTTTCATCAAATAACAAAATCCACCCTCCAACTTAGTTTACCCCTTAACTTATAACTCCATAAAACAAATAACGTATCTTATTCGGGGTTAAACTCTAAAATTAATCTATCATATAATAAATCATAAATTATCAATAAAACACATCTTAATACTTTATACAAAAATCGGGATGTTACAATACTCCCCAACTTGAAAATGATTTCGTCCTCGAAATCAAAGCTAGGTAAACAAGTGAGGATATCTAATCTTCATATCCTCCTCCGACTCTAAAGTCACATTAGTACCTCGATGATGCTTCCATTGAACCTGTAGCATAACTACATTCTTAGGTCGTACTTCTTAACCGATCTTTCTAACATCGCTTCCGGTTCCTCCACACAACGACTCTTCTCATCCACTCTTACTTCAATAAGTGGAATCACATTATATCAACATGAAATATGTCGTGTGTCCCTTCAATTTCAAGTCTTACATACTTAATCACAGATAAAGGTCAGGACTCAACTTTCCACATTTTCTGGATCTTATATCCTTCAACATTACCCACTCCCCAACTTAAAACAACATAAAATTCTATTAACCTCTTTTGATTATTATTCAAAACTCTATTTGATTAGTATCTATTCCTTGATCGGAATTTAAAAATCGAAATTCACTAGTAAGCTTATCTCTAAAACGCGATTACCAAGATACAAACTAGTCCATAATCAGATTAGATCACAACCTCTACTGAAGACTAGTAGATCAATATGGGATCCAACTGTCCAATTTATCTACTACTTGTTACCGATTTCATCGTCAAGCATACACACACCGCCCTAAAGATTCTCATTTGAAGGGCTCGACGAGCTAACTAAATAGCATAACTAATTGTGCGGTACTTGAAACTCTTTTTATGTGCTACAACATCGTCAAATGAAATCACCTCCAATTGCCAAAACAATTAGAAACAAGTATACTTACAAAACAATATATTCATAATAACAGTAGCTAGTTGAAATTATGAACATACTATACATAAGAATCCTTGTTACCATCATCACAATTCTTAATTCCCGCATTTCCGTCAATTCGTAAGACCATCTCGTCTTAGTGCTTCTACCCATATCTCACAAATCATACCTTAATTCATCTCAGCTTAAGTCTAGGTATCTCAAAATCATACCTAGTTCACTTAAACTACAACTCTGATACCATAATGTAACACCCTAAAAATCAGGGCAAATTTAAACCTGAATTAAAAGGGTTTACCTAACTAATATCCATAACATAAACGTTCGTAACTAGTGAAAATAATGACAAGAGTTAATTTTACATCAACTTGTCGTCACCATAAACTCTTCACTCATCCCATTACTTCCCTGAGCTCATACCTGGTAAGAAAATATAATTTGAAACGATTAGCTAACGCCTAGTGAGAACATTCTGTTTCAAAATAATACTTTTAAATCAATGTAAACAAGGTTTATCAAACTTGACTTACACTCGTTCTTACCATACTCGTACTCATCTCATAATAACAGAATCATACTTAATCCCATGAGTATGACTATCATTCAAAAAGTCATAACACTATATTCAATAGCCTACTACGAATCATCACGGATTCTAGTTTATCGATCAAGCCTAAAGACTTACATTCAATCACATACCTTCTCCTTGGAATAGAAACAGAAATAGCACTTATATATTGCCTATTTCTAATCCGTCGAAAACATAGGAATAATGTAACACCCTCAAAATTGGAATGAGCAACTAACCTTAGTTTCAATTAATTAAACTAAAAGATGATAAAATTACTTCTACATATCATCCTTGAAAATACCTCAATTTTAAACTTCACAAATTAAACAGCTAACAACTCTAGGCGGGTGTTACTTAACCCAAATAAAAGTTGCTAATCCCAAAAGTGCGAAAAACTTCGCTAAGCATCTCACTTCCCGTGCACTCTACCAGCACTCATCACCTCGCAGTGTAGCTAAAGCTATTCCCAACCTGAACCTGTTGCACATGCCGACAAATAAAAAGGTTAGGCTAACGCCTAGTGAGTTCAAGAGTTTACATCATGAGCAAATCATTTGATAAATCGACAGCTTCAACTTAAATAAATGTTTTTCTAAAAGGGTTTGTATAAAAGACATCGACAACCCATTTTCCAAACGCATACAGTTTCTGAGAGGAAAGCTTCCAATGAAAATCGTTTTTCTGCAAAGGACTCAAATCCAAAACTCACATCAAGAGTTAATTAATAATAATTTCTCAAATAATCGCCACTGCGAATAAAACTCCAGCAGTTAAAACATCCAATAAGAATGTAACATAAATCCGTCCATCAATCATGGAAAACAATCCATATGCATGTAATATAACCTCAACAATGTGAATACATAAAATACCCGAAATCAACGCCCTTCGGTGACGGGGGAGACCCGATCTCATCGAATGTGGCAAACACATAAATTAAACCACGATTAAATAAATGCAAGTAAGCTTCTTGGATGTGGAAAATAGATGACATCAACCATACTAGGTCTTTAGTCAATCCTCGGCATCAATCATACTAGATCTTTAGCCCATCTTAGACATCAACCATACTAGGTCTTTAGTCCATCTTAGACATCAACCATACTAGGTCTTTAGTCCATTTTCGGCATCAACCATACTAGGTCTTTAGCCCTTCTTAGACATCAACCATACTAGGTCTTTAGTCCATTTTTGGCATCAACCATACTAGGTCTTTAGCCCTTCTTAGACATCAACCATACTAGGTCTTTAGTCCAAGCCATCAAGTTCAATCCTACTAGATCTTTACCTTGGGAAAACCCACCATCCGAAACAAGCTTACTCTACTTAAATACAAATACATGACCCCAAAAGAATAACTAATGCATTCAAATCATGTAAACCTCAAATATGATGCAACTCATGCAATGCAAACCCCAAGCCCACGTCGAGCTTATTAAAACCGGGCGAATTCCATCAAGACTCAACCGAGTCCAAAACCGAGCCCTCTGCTCAAAAGATATAATGATCATTTATCAACATCAATTCATGCAAATGAAAATGCATCTAGCCCACAAAATGCAAACACATGCTCTGAGGAATGATAGTCTCACAACCCCTTCATTACCACCTTCCCAATGAAGTCAAATCATATATGCATCTATATGTATACGTATGTGCAACTCTTTCATAACTCAACAATGCATATAATTCACCGAGGTTCATTAGTCCCAAAGGTACTAAGAACACGAAAACATCAAACAATCTTCACACATAAGACCAACACTCAAACCGACACATATTCAAAAGACTCATTTGAGTATGAGTCAAGCCTTTAAGGTCAAAATAAACGTTTGGTTAAATACGTTTCACTCACACGGCTACGTAAACCAAAATGCGTCGTTACCCAAAGTCTTTACCTTTTAACTCCTCAGTTGGCCATCGGCCCCAAAATAAATGTTTACAACTCTTAACACATTCACATGGCCGGATTTACCCAAATCCCCAATCCACACGTTCACACTTTAAAATACGCCACATCGTAGTTATCACATAATCACAAAACACTAAAAGTGTATTTTGACCCAATCCTCTTTACTTATGTAATAAATTAACAAAACATTTTTTACTCGTGATTTATTCATCAATCACTCAAAATCCCCAATTGTGGGTGTTTTACAGGATATGTAAAATTCAACACTTTGATTAAATCAAAACCCACCAAATAACTCAACAAGAGATAATTTCACATAAAGCACACAATTACTTTAAAAACACATATTTTGGCATGTACAAAGTTTTCACAAATCAACTTGAACTCACCTTGCTAGATTTAGGCTAAATCTAGAGTTTCTCCAAATGTAAGCTCCTTTGAAGAAGTTTGCATCCTCAAGCCAAAACCTCAAAAAACAACTTAGGTTTTGATGAAAACCTAGAAAACCCCTAAAATCTCTAGTGTTGTGGATGAAACTTGCCCTTGCATCAATAAATGAAACCGCTAGCATAAAATGGAGAAGGAACACATTAATTTCCATGAAAAGCCCCAAAATCGGTTAGGGTTTGTGAGGAAGGAAGGGAAAACGATTTGGGAGAGAAAGGGAAGAGGTTTGAGAGACTTACCACTACCAAACACCCTTGAATCTTCCAATGATCTTCAAAACTAACACTTTATCCTTGAAAATCTCTAAAACTCGAAACCATAGCAACTTGAATCACCAAAATCGGAGTTGAAATGAGAGAGATATGAAGAAATGAAGTTTGAGGGGTGAAATTCGTGTTTTAAGCTGATCAGGTGCTCGCGGTTTAGCTCGCGGCCGCGAGCAGAGCTGCTGCCAAATTTTGGGTAATTGCTCGCGGGCGCGAGCAAATGGTAGTGCGGGCACGAGCAGTTCATTCGGTTTCTTCTTAAACACTGATTTGGCCATAACTTCTTCGTTATAGCCGTTTTCGCTCCGGAAAGAACCGTTGGACTCGTATTCAAATTGCTCATCCAACAAGACCATAAAATCTAGGATTTAATCCAAATTCCTATTTTTCATATTTTTCTTAAAAGATCGATTCCACACTTATTCGAAATTGTACTTACCCGAAAATTACGGGTGTTACAATCCTCCCAACCTTAGGATGATTTCGTCCTCGAAATCTACATCCTTTACGACCCAAGGCTAACCGACTCAATGCCGACTATAATTTATCAGTTCCTAACTGGAATCTAAATTTTCCCCACACGGACTACTAAGACAAACCTCAAGTAAACTCTTATCAACAAGGTCCTCTCGAGCACATTGTACTTATGTCCGGGTGAACGCTCCATCTACTGGATCGACTCCCAACCACACTACCTCGGTCGTCTCCCAACCTTAAGTGTTCCATACTTCCCCGACGACGGATCCCTACTCTAAATCAATCCGTGTTCGCACACTCTTAAATTTCTTCAGTTCATCCAAGGTTTGATTACATCTAAAACCAACGAACCTCCAAATCTAAGGTTTCCACTGCCGCACCGGCACTTATCTCTAACGAGTCCTATTAGACTTCAATACCGACGGCCATCACTGACCCATCAGTTACACCACTCCCAAAACACGTCTAATTCCGATCATCTAGTCGACAGATTCTTTTACCACAAGCAGAGGGTCATCCCGCTAGACTATTCGTCACAATCGAACCTAAGTTCATCATAACCAATACCACCACTTATTAAAATTGGACTACACCTTCCAATCACACTAGTGGTCCTTGGCCTCGAACTCCGAGAGTTGACACCTAGTCACACCACTAAAACTCGACTCATAACATAGCTCCACACACGAGTGTCACTCCTCAAATCGTCCCACCCATCCATGGTCATCCCCACGGTCTAAAGGGTCCTACACGACCTTCACGCAATACCGACAACCCAAGACAAGATTGCCGGAGTGAACGGTTATCATAGCACTAACAAGGGACACCGCAAGTCCCACCTTTCTGTTGCCCACAAGAAATGATTCGTCCCCGCAAACGACATCATACAGTTCACGACAGTCACACGCGTAAAAAACCCAATATTTCATCGAAAGGTTCTACACGCCATCACCCCCAACTGGGGTCGCTCAACTTCGCTAAGCCTAAAGAGTTCAAGGTTTTCAAGTGACAGACTCAATAAATATGCCAATAAAGTTTTCACTAGGTTTTTCAACACAAAAGTTTTTATATTAACATCACATACGTACAAAAACTTACCACTACTCAGCTAGTGGATGCACAAACATGGACACACTCGTCCCACGTATGAAAATCATTTTGAAAACCTTTTCATCATAAATTAGTTTACTACCGAAACATAAAAACGTACTTGACAACCTTTAAAATGAACCACCAGGGTCCCATCACGGATTTTACTTATGCCACACGCGCAAAGTAAACTCCGACCTTAAAATAGTGGCCTGCAGCCTGTTTATACGAACTTCAAAAGAAGGATTTACACGACATCAATTTCCAAAATTTTATTTTAACAATAAAACGACATGAACCGCAATTCATTAACCACTTTGTGTGTCTCAGTTTTGTTCACAAAGAAACGAAGCAAATCATCTACGCACTTTGACTAAAACATGGCATGGCCTGGGCCATCTCCCAGTTTTTAAATCAAATAACAGGATATTCTCATCATTTGAAAATATCGGTTTAAACATCGAAAAGAAACCCCAAATTAAAATTTTGCATGCCAATCTGCAGCACTTTCTTAGTAGTCACTCTGAAATGGTATAACACATACCTGATAGTCATTACTAATTTTCAAAGTAGAAATTCATTAACTCAAATTTCAAAACTTCTCATTCAGTCGTATAATGTCAAGTGAATAAAATCCTTTGACCAGGCTCGCACACCTCAATGTGTTGTTCCTCAAAACCTCAAGAAACAATATGTGCACATAATTTGATTAACACATAACATAACTCAAGTCATCTTTAAGCCTTTAACCGCACAAACGATGCACACTAATGTCTCAAAATAGTGGCTACAAAACTATTCATGTCAATGAATTAATACAGTGCATGCGTGAGAAAGAATATCAATAATGTCAACTAATGAGAGTGCATAAAACAGGACATTAGAGATGTACTATCATGATGCTCTTATATGCATTACCCACACCACGTATAATCAATTTGCACATCTAGCAAGTTGCGACAAATATGCTACCACAATCCTCAAAGGAGAAGCCATGCGGCATCAAAACTCCAAAACCACTCTTTTTGATGCAAAACGTCATGGAGCATATTTTCAACAAAATTCGCATGAGACGCGATACTCACTCAACCCTTATATTAACGCATGCAATCATTCAAGTATGCACTCAACAAGGTGTCACCATGCACCACAAAACGTCGTAAAAGAAACTCGATCATATTTCACAAAACTTCCATAAAACCAATGGAACTCAACCGCATCAAACCAATTAAATGGCGTCAAAGTTTTTGTTTTTAATAAACAACTCGCATAAAACAATGCTATGATCAAATCATCCAAATCATAAACCTCCCTTTTGTTACAACACAAAATAAAACGACACCCTTTCGTCAAGGCTCGCAAAAATCGAAATTCCCATTAAAGATCAACACTGAAATAAGGGAAGGTAACTCTCCGTCCGAACCTTAACACATGTGGAGGAGATCCAATGTTAAGGTCGCAAGTCGCGGTTACTTATCCAAAACCATAAATGACATTAAAACATGGAAATATCTCTTTATAAAATGTACCTTACCGTAATTCAAATACGTTATAAAAAGGTAAGGTAAGAATGAACTCACCTGACAGCAGTAGCGTCACTCTTACTTTACTTCTTAAAGCTGTAAGGATTTCCGTCACCAACTTCACAAGTATCTGAAATACCCAAATACATATTGTACTGGTATTAATCTACTGTATAGGACCCTTAAAGACTAAGAATCCTAAATATCCAAAATTCTCGATACTTATCGCAACCCACTAGCTGCGATAACCCTTGTCGCAACCTACTACTTGCGACACAGTACTTATCGCAACTCACTGTTGCGACATCCTCCTCTTATCGCAACCAACTGTTGCGATATACCTCTTATCGCAACCAACCATTGCGATACAACCAACCTTGTCGCAACCCAAGGTTGCGACATTCATACTTATCGCAACTTATCATAAGTATCGCAACTAACTGTCGCGATATTCATAACCGTCTCAACTCACTGGAATCATAATTTACCCAGAAATCTATACTTTTAAACCATAATAATTTCTACAAAAGTGCAGATATGTTTAACATCACTACCAGAAACTATTTATAAGCCCAAATTTCTCATATCATTCAAAAACAACATAACCCAATTTCTAAACCCATAGAAAACTTTAACTACATAAAATGAAGAATTTATGTAAGATGAATACCTTTGATTCTCACAGGTTGTAACTACAATTTCCAGCTGATTACTTCAACTTTCTTCTTCTTCTTTGTCCTTCTTTCTCGGCTCTCTCTCTCTTTGCCGTACCAAAACACACACACACATAAAGACACCAAAAATGAAAAGTGAGGAGGTGTCTCACTTTTATTTCTTTTCTCAATTAAGAGGCGGTGGAGGTGGTGTACTTTCACCACTTAACCAAACAGCCCCTCATACTTTCATCAAATAACAAAATCCACCCTCCAACTTATAAATTAAAAATAAAGTTTACCCCTTTACTTATAACTCCATAAAACAAATAACGTATCTTATTCGGGGTTAAACTCTAAAATTAATCTATCATATAATAAATCATAAATTATCAATAAAACCCATCTTAATACTTTATACAAAAATCAGGATGTTACAGCTTTGGTCGGGCCCGGGCCGGGCTTGGGTGTTGAAGGTCCGACCCGTTTAGGCTTTTCAAAGACCGGACCTTTAAGACCGGGCCGGGACCGGGCCCAAAACCGGGCCTAAACCGGACTTTAAAAAATATATATATATATATATATATATACAATTTTTAATAAATATTATTCGTATCCACTATAAAATACTTAATTGGGTCACTCAAACATACTTAAAAATACGTTCTATTAGAATTTCACATATATATATTTTTAAATTATAAAGAAAAAATACATTTAAAGAAGTACATTTATTGAATTATAAAGAAAAATACATTTAAATAACTACATTTATTGAATTATAAAGAAAAATACTCTTAATCCTCGTCCTCGTATGGTGGATAAAGAAAAATACTCTTGATCGTTTGATGTACTACCGCCGGCCATTTTGATTGAATGATCGAAAAATTGAAAGAACGAGACGTTGCGAGAAATGAACACGAGAAAGCGAGAAATCGAGAATTGTAAGCGATAATTGCGTTTTTTGTGTTTTTGTAAGTTGGTATCAAACCTCATACACCCACTACTTATTTATAGTGTTTAGAATGCAAAAAAAACCAAAAAAACGGCTACAAATCGATCCCAACAGCTATATAAACGGCTATATTTTTTGAAAAAACGGATATATTGGCGGGCCGGGCCAGACCGGGACCGGAATTTTGGCTGAAATCAGGGCCCGGTAAGGCCTGTCGGGCTGGGACCGGGCTTCAATCGGGCCGGGCCGGGCCCGGGCTTTGGGCGGGCTGGGCTTCGGGCCCCATCGGGCTTTTTCGGGACCGGGCTCATTTGGCCATCTCTAAGTGGGAAGGAGAAGCTATGAGCGTGGGCATATGCTAGTGGCACTAGAGGATTTTCCCTTTTGCAGTTAATAATAGATGTTCTCAGTTGTAATAGGGTTTTTTTCCGCAAACCCAAGTTTTGGAATTTTGACATTGTGAGTTGTGGGCCATGTTTGGCATTTCATTCTAATTATGATGTCTGGTTTGACATGTTTTGGAGTGGGTTGTTACATAAACCTTTCCAACAGCTTTGCTATCTTGTTTGCTATAATAGAAAAACTTGAAATTTTTCTAAGTTTAGAGATTTTTCTAAAACTTGATAATAAGAGAGAGAAATAATTATTTTATTCAATCCCACAAATGACATTAAACTTTTATCATTTTATATTAAGTTTTAAAAAAAGTGTATTGAGAACATAAATTAGACAATATTATATTAATATAACTTGAGTTAAAATTTATAAAATAGAAAATTTATTGAAGATGAATTTAACTCTTTTTAAAGATTTTAACTATTGATTCTCTATTTTTTTACCAGTTGGTTGGAGATGCTATTATTGAACAACCTCTTATTCTATTTATAATTTTTTTTGACGAGTAACCCGACCCATTTGAGTTTTCAACGCAGGACAAGAAGAAATGTGATACAACAACGGCAACAAGTCTTGCTTACAAGCAGCGAGCGCCTCCTTCTCCTTGCTTGTCCGCCTTCTTTCTCTTTCTTCCACGCCTGTCTCAAGTGTACAACCTACGTTTTCCTTTTTCACCTTCTGGATTGTTAAGGCGTATTAGTTTCACTGTTATTTAAACACAAGATGGAAGAAGGTGTGAGTGGAGGAGAGATTAGGGTTTATTATTTCATTCCCAGGTTGATCTCCGGTGCTCTCTCTGGTGCACTTACCGGACTCTTCGCATTTGGTAATTTCTTACTACTCAATTTCCCTTTCTATTCTTAATTGGTATTAGTTGTGAGTTGTGCAACTACTACACTTAGATTTGTTTAATTAATTGTTACCCACTTGTTTAAGTGTCTATTTTTAGTAACTATTCGATGCATATTGAGATTATCTTTCATGGTCTTTTTCTAAGTTATGCAATGGTAACAACATTTGAAGTGAATTTAGGATGTGCTGATTTTAGTGGTAATGGTAAGTGGTAACAACATTTGAAGAGAACCAAAAATCTTGCTTGTTTCTTGGCTAATATTATTCTTGGTAACAACAATTTATATTTAGATACAAAGGAAATAGAAAACAAGGGATAGAAACTATATTTACAAGTCTCCAATTTTGTTAATTTGATATTTACATTTTAGTATATACTAATCATGGTTATCTTGATCAGCAAGTGCTAATCCTATTCCTTCAGTATCGGAGCTAAAACCATAGTTTTTTTATCTGGTTCCAAGCTTGGTGTGTATAACATATGCAATCAAGCTTGAGGGGGAGTAAACTACTTTCAATTTCGAGAAGAAAAGTTCCAAATTTCTCTAGCTACATTTTACAGGTGTTGATGTACATTTAGCTATAGTGTTGAACTTAACTACAGTGGATTTTAATGCCATGCCATGAGTTGGATATGGAGCCTCTGCAAAATCTTGTCAAAGATGGTTATCTTGACAGTTTATGAAGTCAGTTTTGTTATTTCTGTTTATCCTTTTTTGACTTGATTCTTTTATGAAAGGTACCAGGCTGCATCTCTTTCGACTTTCGTGCATCTTTGTAATTCACGAGAATGATAACAAAAAAGAATTGCAGTGACCATGAATTATGGCAAATCGTTGAACCACACAAATATTTGGTCTTCATCTTCCTTGTTTCCTGCATATTTTTTTGTGTGTATATGTGTCATGTTTGTTCCAAATACCATGTCGATGCCACAATGGGACCGTGGAGTTAAATGCATGCTAACATTAGGTAAATATTTGGGGACTATGCTGCGGGTGGCCCAGAACCCTAAACCCTTCAATAATTATATATAATTTTTTTTGCATATTGGAGGCAGTCGTTCTCAACACATAAATGCATCATGGTCAATAAACTTGACACAAAATAAATATCGCAGGATGACATAAATTTTTGGTTGAGTTGCAGCTGGGGCGTTCACGGGTGCCATCACTGGTGCTTTAGCAGGTAGAGCTTCTAATAGCGGTGTCCTCCGTGGAGCTGGATTGGGTGCTCTTGCTGGGGCTATTCTCTCTGTGGAGGTTTTGGAGGCTTCACGTGCGTATTGGTGTCAAGAGCTCTCTACCACAAGAAACTCTTCAATGGTTACTTACTTACTATACTTGTAAATAATTCATGGTCAAATGTCATGTAATCTTTATCGGTAGATTGTAAATATAACTTTTACTTTTTCTAGTGCAAGAATTTAATCTTAAATCATTTTTTCATATTATAGGCGGATTTCATGGAGGGGCTCCTTCGTGGAAGATTTGCAGAGGAACGTTTTCCACCTGAACTTTTAACAGCGTATCATTGGCAGGTACATGTTTACAACAAAAGAGCTAAGATTTAATGGATCAAGCAGCTCTGACCAAAATATACATGATAGGAAACATGGGTCAGGTTCAGGGGAAAACCTCAAAAAAATGAAAAACTGAGGAACACCCTGGTAGCTTTCATCGCAACGATATGCACTTGTGCATACAAATAACTTGTAACATGCACACGTGCATAAAAACCAAAAAACAACTTAATTTACTTGTATGCACAAGTGCATACCGTCCAGATGAAAGGCTACCAGGGTGTTCCTCAGTTTTCCATTTTTTGAGGTTTTCCCTTAAACCTCCATCTAGGAAACATAACAAATTATGTAATAGAGGGCTTATCATGTGAGAACAATAAAAAAGGTTACAAATAACCAATCTCATGGTGTGATTGGTGTCGTTTTACATGATTTTTTTCATCTAAGGCTAGAATTTAAGGTATTGTTACATATATGAAACTTTTTTATGTGTAATTTTTGTTTCACAATGTGAAACAATATTGTGTGTTTCACTCGTTCTCGACCTTTTTGAGGTTCTCATTTGATTATATCCCTGATGTTGATGTAATCAATTTTATATAGTGGACATTATCAGATTTTTGTAGCTTATCATTGGTTGTTCGGCAAGCAGGTGACTGTTTCCGAGTTGCGGCCTGTTGAGGTACTTGATTTGAACAATGAAATAGCATACAGAGGGTTGTCAAAGGATTCACTGAGACGGCTGCCATGCCACGAGATTTCATATGAAACCAAACAAACTCAAATCATTTGTTGTACAATATGTTTGCAGGTTCGTTTTTTTTTCCTGACAACCATACTTTCATAAAAGTGTCTCGGTTCACCAACATCACGCATTTTTGTATGGCAGGATATCGAAGTAGGCGAAATTGCTCGGAGCTTGCCTCTATGTAAACATACATTTCACCGATTTTGTGTGGATAAGTGGCTAACTCGACATGGCTCGTGCCCCATCTGTCGACAACATGTATAAGTTTTTGTTAGAGTGATATGTATAAATTTTCTGGTGTATATATATATAATATATATGTGTGTGTGAGATAGTGATGCTGCTGGGATGTAGATAGTTTGCTGTGTAACATTGTTCTTGTTATCACAAATCTAACATTTTAGGATATGTAACCTCATCTAACTCAAGCTATTCTCAAATAAAAGTTGTAATAAAATCTTTGCCCTTGATCGAGTTGATGTTGCAAGAGAGATAGCCCAAAACCGGTTTTAGTTGTAATCGATTCTTTTGAATAATATTGTAATCTATACTGCTATATAAAAATTCTACTACAATTTTCTTGAAATTTTTAGAGGTGCATCTCTTAAAGCACCATGTACAACCTATTCATGCAGACACTTGACCGCACTTCAAGTGCTTGAAGAAGGCACGATTCGGTGGAGCATTACAACAAAATCAAAATCAAGTCGACGAACAAGCAAAGGCTACACTTACAAGTATTCAAGTAAGATATCATGTTAGACTTTTTAATGTAATAGCTTATGTTTGCCTACCATTGGTTACTCATGAATGGCAGTAATTTACTTCATTATGCCCTAAAAATTGTAAATTTGCCTAACATTTGTTACTTTTATTAGTGTTTGTTGAAATTCTTGAATGGGTTTTTATTTGGTTGCCTGAAATTATACGAAGTTGTAGTTGTAGGGTAGGTGTTTTGTTGAATTGCCTGAATTTTCATTGGCAGGTCTGTTTTAGCCACTGATTGAGTTCAACAATTTCACTTCAATATATACACAATTGACATTTCTTCTCTGCTGCTTATGAGCAAAACTAATGAGCTTTTTGGTTATAAGCTAGGAGTTGTGTCCCAAAAACGCATAGTACAACTAATATTCTTCTGAATAAGCCTTCGTTTGGCGTGCAACAGAAAATCTAAGACCTCCATCTTAATCTGTTACTCAGTTCGTATTTTAGTAAATTGTATTATAATACACCTAATTGTTGTTCAGCGTAGCCTCAAGAATCAAGTAGTAGGGTTGATGCCGAAGTCAAAGCAAAGCTCCTTTATTAATGAAAAATATTTACTATTGCAATGTCTCTTGCTTATTATGTTTTCTTTCTTATGATAATTTACCATCAACTGAAAAAGAAAAATTGAAGATATGCTTAGAGGTGGATTCTTTGTTATTACCTATCTATGCACAAGTCAAATTGTATGCATTGGTTGCAGTTTCTTAGTTTAAGGTCAAAGAGATACTCTTTTATTGCTTCTTGTTACTCCTGTAGTATGCTACACTTTTTTTCCTCAAAAGAGATACAGTTTGACGTTGAAGAATGGATTATTTTCAACTTGAAAATAGTTCTTTGTAGATTCAAGAATTCTCGATAATTAGGTCCACATTCATAACAAAAAATACAAATAGAAAATTTTGGTGTTGCCTGTTGGATTTGTAATTGATCCATATGAAGTTTGGTGTTAAGAAGTAGTCCGTTAAGTGCATCCCCATTTTATCTTGGAAATGAGGAAGTAATTCTTTCTTTCTCCATTCTTTTCCTTATTCTTCTTTTACATGTTCTTAACTTTTATAGTATGCTATTAGCATGCTTATCAAGTTAAATTCTGCATTTTCTGTTTTCTACCTAACTATATGTTCTTTCAGCAGGGTTATCGAGCAGCACACAGAAACTGCAGTTAACACCAGAGGAAAATAACTCACATGCTCCTCATAATTCAAGTTTCAGTGTCTATACTCCCTTGATGGCTTATCAACTGGTGGTGTTTTTTTTTGCCTTTTGACCCATGTACTGTACTCGCTGTTTGAGGTTTTCTTCCTAAAATTGAGGTTCCTTCTCTTTTTAAGAGCACCAATGACACCGCTTTGGCAATGGTGACAGTGGGGTCTTGTTTGGCACTATATGGAAAATTGATAAACCTGTCATTATTTTCTTCCTTGCAACTATTTTTCACACGTTCTCTTTTTTCTTTCCGATGATATAATTGGTTGTTATATTTCATGGTGTCTACAGCCGAGAGATGTATCATGTATGCTACATTGCAAGTAAAGGAGTGAAGGAACCAAGTTAATAGTGGGTATGAGCCACATGCGTTTTCTTGGGAAGATTTTCCACGTTTGGAGGAGATTTTGGATAAGGTAAAATCGATCCTCTCTGGATGTGAATGTGAATTTATTTTGAAAAAGAAACGTAATAAGAAATCTAAAAGTAGACTTGGACAAGCATCTCTTATATGCGTTTACTTTTGATTTTTTTTTCTTACGAGTTTCCCAGTAGTTGTGTAAGGTAGGAGTGTTGTTGGTCCTTGGCTCTTGCAGATCTGTTGATAGTCTGGATGGTTTGATGCAATTTTTGGAGTGTTGTTGGCTCCATAAGATGCTCTTCAAACATATAAACCAAACCTATTTATTAAATCTATGAAATGATTTGTACTTACAAAGAAAACCTCACTACATCACTCTCACACTCAAAGTATCTTCATGAGATTTGAAGATACAAAAGAAAACAAACCCTAATTTTGTATAGAGAAGCGGCTACACAGTATATTGAAAAGAGAGAAAACAATAACATAATGAAACCCTAAAAAACGAGCAAAGCATTCTATTTATACAAAGAGTATTTGCACTTTAGTCCTTTTCGTAGAAGCCCCTCCTCGGCCATTATTTGTACCGCTACCCTTTCTGATCTTTTCCATTGCAGCGCCATTCAACAGTTTCAACACTTGATGGATTCAGCCCTTCTACTTACTGAAATACTACAAACACATCCAATAAATAGAAATGGCAAGATTGGAATAAAATAAGATACTTTTTAACACCCTCTTTCAATCTTGACATTTGAATAAGTCCAACATATGTAATTTATCACAAAGATAGTTATGTTGGTTTATTCCTAGAGACTTTGTAAAAATATGTGCTGGTTTTCAGTAAAAGGAACTTTAACAGTTTACAACATACCAGATGCAACAGTTTCCCTTACTTTATGATCGTCGATTTCAATATGTTTCGTTCGCTCATGGAAAACAAGATTGTTTGCAATCTGGATTGCTGACTTGTTATCACAATTCAAATTTACAGGAAGTAAATTTATTAATTTTAAATCCTTCAAAATACTAAGAACCCAAATAATTTCACAGAGAGCGGCAACCATTGCTCTATACTCAGATTCCGCAGAAGAACGAGAAACAGTTGTCTGTTTCTTGCTCTTCCATGAAATCATACTATTTCCTAAGAAAATGCAATAACCAGTAACTGACCTTCTTGTAGATAAACACTTACCCCAGTCAGCATCAACAAAAACATTTAGCTTAAAATCAGTAGATACAGAAAAATTAACACCCTTACCTCGTGATGCTTTTAGATAACGTAAAACTCTAAGGGCAAGTTTCAAATGTGATTGCCTTGGGGAATGCATGAATTGACTTAAACAGTGAACAACAAATGCTATATCTGATCTAGTAGCTAGCAAGTAAATTAGTTTACCAATTAATTTTTGAAAACCAGTAAAATCTTTTAAATCTTTTAAGGAAGGATCTTTGGAAGTAGAACCAGAAAAATCTGTGACAATCAAATTCATATCCATTGGAGTACCAATAGGCTTTACTCCCAAATATCCAAATTCATTTAAAAGTTCAAGACAGTACTTACGTTGTGACATACAAATTCCTTTTTCAAACCTTAAAATTTATATTCCTAAAAAGAACTTCAATTCACCAAGATCTTTTATTTTAAAATTTGATTGTAAATGTTGTTTAACCTTGGTTATTTCAGAGTTATTGTTACCGGTTAATATTATATCATCAACACAAACTAATAGAACAAGAAAGGTAGAACCATAAGTTTTGGTGAATAAGGAATAGTCACTGGAGCTTTGACAGAATCCATTGTTAACTAAACAAGAAGACAACTTCTCATACCATTGTCTCGGAGCTTGCTTTAAGCCATATAACGACTTAACTAATTTACATACTCTTTTCTCATTAGGAGAAAAATACCCAGGAGACAAGGACATGTAAACTTCTTCAGTTAAGTCACCATTGAGAAATGCATTATTAATATCCAACTGACATAAAGACCAATTATACTGAACAACTAAATCAATAACACAACGAACTGTAACCATTTTGACGACAGGTGAAAAAGTTTCTTCATAGTCCAATCCCTCTCTTTGAGAGTATCCTTTAGCAACTAATCTTGCCTTATATCTTTCAATTTCACCTGTGGACTTATATTTTATTTTATAAATCCACCTACATCCTATAGGCTTACGACCAGGAGGTAATTCAGTTAAGACCTAAGTTTTATTCCTATACAAAGCTTCCATTTCATCATTCATAGCAGTCACCCAGTTTTGATTTTTTGACGCCTCAAAAAAACTATCTGGTTCGACTGCTTTGTTTAGAGTGGACACAAAACAGAAGTTATCTTTACTAAGAAAGGAATAGTTAACTATTTTTTCTAACCCATACTTGACTTTTCCTTCAATAACATAGTCAGTAAAATGTTTAGGCAAGTTTGAAGGACGACTAAGTAACAGAAGGATTAGAAAAAGTACCCTCAGAAGGGGAACTCAAAATATCATTATTATGTTGAACACTTAAGGGACTGAAGGGACTAAAACCAGTATCACATTGATCACCAGCAACCGAATCAGTACTACCAGGACCTTGCGATACGGCAGCCCTGTTAGAAATATTTTCATTGTTAGATGGTAGCTCTATCTTGGTTACCCAGATGATCATGGTTACTTTGATTTTTAGAATTGTTAGAATTTGTCCCATTTTGAGTTTTCTCCCTACTCTCATCATCGGGCGTTCCAGAAGTGAATTCATTAGTCTATTCATAATGATTAAGTGGTCAGAATGATTAAGAGACTCTTATGATATAATTTAAAGTGAAATATGGTTGTTATGTAATTGTTCAGAATGAAATCAGGGTGCTTAATGGTTTAAGGGAGGTCCAGGATACAAAATCATTCAGAGGGTTTTAGAACCATTAAGAGGCAGACTATTTTTTTGCCGAACAACACATTCACCTCTTAGTGGATTCAGAGGTTGCCTCTTAATGGAACCATTAAGGTAAACAAACAACCCCTTATTAAGAGGTGTTTGGAATTGCTTATTTAAAACAACTTATGTTATTATGTAAAAGTGCTTATTAACTTATGTGGTGTCAAACTGGAGTTTTATAAAAAGTGTTTGGATTAGCTTATGGTGATACTAAAATGTAATAAGCTAATAAGTTGTTATTTAGAGAGTGTTTGAGATTGCTTATACATGTAAAATAACTAAAATGTTGATAAGTTGTTTCAAATAAATCAATAAGTTAGAATAAAATGACTTATCAAAAACTCATTATCACTGGTGTCAAACCGCTATAAACAGTTTTATTTTTTAACCATCAAACACCCCTTAAATCGCTAACCAACACACCTATATTTTATTTATAAAAATATTCCTTTCTAAGCGAGTAACCCGACCCATCTTAATTTTCAACGCATGACACTTACCCCAGTCAATTTAAATCCTTCAAAATACTAAGAACCCATATAATTTCACAGAGAGCGGCAACCATTGCTCTATACTCAGATTCCGCAGAAGAACGAGAAACAGTTGTCTGTTTCTTGCTCTTCCATGAAATCATACTATTTCCTAAGAAAAGGCAATAACCAGTAACTGACCTTCTTGTAGATAAACACTTACCCCAGTCAGCATCAACAAAAACATTTAGCTTAAAATCAGTAGATACAGAAAAATTAACACCCTTACCTCGTGATGCTTTTAGATAACGTAAAACTCTAAGGGCAAGTTTCAAATGTGATTGCCTTGGGGAATGCATGAATTGACTTAAACAGTGAACAACAAATGCTATATCTGATCTAGTAGCTAGCAAGTAAATTAGTTTACCAATTAATTTTTGAAAACCAGTAAAATCTTTTAAGGAAGGATCTTTGGAAGTAGAACCAGAAAAATCTGTGACAATCAAATTCATATCCATTGGAGTACCAATAGGCTTTACTCCCAAATATCCAAATTCATTTAAAAGTTCAAGACAGTACTTACGTTGTGACATACAAATTCCTTTTTCAGACCTTAAAATTTCTATTCCTAAAAAGAACTTCAATTCATCAAGATCTTTTATTTTAAAATTTGATTGTAAATGTTGACCTTGGTTATTTCAGAGTTATTGTTACCGGTTAATATTATATCATCAACACAAACTAACAGAACAAGAAAGGTAGAACCATAAGTTTTGGTGAATAAGGAATAGTCACTGGAGCTTTGACAGAATCCATTGTTAACTAAACAAGAAGACAACTTCTCATACCATTGTCTCGGAGCTTGCTTTAAGCCATATAACGACTTAACTAATTTACATACTCTTTTCTCATTAGGAGAAAAATATCCAAGAGGCAAGGACATGTAAACTTCTTCAGTTAAGTCACCATAGAGAAATGCATTATTAATATCCAACTGACATAAAGACCAATTATACTGAACAACTAAAGCAATAACACAACGAACTGTAACCATTTTGACGACAGGTGAAAAAGTTTCTTCATAGTCCAATCCCTCTCTTTGAGAGTATCCTTTAGCAACTAATCTTGCCTTATATCTTTCAATTTCACCTGTGGACTTATATTTTATTTTATAAATCCACCTACATCCTATAGGCTTACGACCAGGAGGTAATTCAGTTAAGACCTAAGTTTTATTCCTATACAAAGCTTCCATTTCATCATTCATAGCAGTCACCCAGTTTTGATTTTTTGACGCCTCAAAAAAACTATCTGGTTCGACTGCTTTGTTTAGAGTGGACACAAAATAGAAGTTATCTTTACTAAGAAAGGAATAGTTAACTACTTTTTCTAACCCATACTTGACTTTTCCTTCAATAACATAGTCAGTAAAATGTTTAGGAAAGTTTGAAGGACGACTAAGTAACAGAAGGATTAGAAAAAGTACCCTCAGAAGGGGAACTCAAAATATCATCATTATGTTGAACACTTAAGGGACTGAAGGGACTAAAACCAGTATCACATTGACCACCAGCAACCGAATAAGTACTACCAGGACCTTGCGATACGGCAACCCTGTTAGAAATATTTTCATTGTTAGATGGTAGCTCTATCTTGGCTACCCAGATGATCATGGTTACTTTGATTTTCAGAATTGTTAGAATTTGTCCCATTTTGAGTTTTCTCCCTACTCTCATCATCGGGCGTTCCAGAAGTGAATTCATTAGTCTATTCAAAAATAGAATCAAAATAATTTAAAGTATTTATGTTACTAGAGTCTGAATCCTGTTTGGTTGCACTCATTTTGAAAGGAAAGATGGTTTCATAAAACTTCACATCTCGAGAGATTATAATTTGTTTGGAATCTAGACTATAAAGTCTGTACCCCTTTTTTGAATTAGAATAACCAAGTAAAACACATTTTTCAGCTCGAGCTGAAAACTTATCAGAATTATTAGGCCTTATTGCAAAACAAAGACATCCGAAATTTCTTAAATGAGAAAGAATAGGTGCAAAACCAAACATAAGTTCGTAAGGAGACTTTCCACTTAAAACAGATGAAGGAGTTCTGTTTATAAGGTATGTGGCAGTGAGAATGCACTCACTCCACATGTTTAGTGGAATTTCTCCTTGAAACATTAAAGTTCTAGCAACATTCAACAGGTGTTTATGCTTACGCTCAACTACCCCATTTTGTTGGGGAGTGTTGGTCCCAGCTATGGATTAGCAATGGTAAACAAGTATTGTAGAAGGGGGGTTGAATACAATACACAAAATTTTTCACTTAATTAATTCTTTATTGATTTAAAATCAAGAATTACACATAGAAAACTTAAAGATTGTTGCGGAACAAAACAGATAAAATCTGCTTAAACAATCTAACACAAAGTCACACAGAGAATAAGAACAGTTGTAAAACACTTAGAAAACAAATGAACTTCTGAGAGAGAGTAATGCGCCAGCACTTGAAAGCTTGAGAGAGTTTGTAAACTGGTGAGTTGCAAGGATGAAGATGATCTCCTTTTATAGTGCCTCATGCAATAAATGCAATGGACACTTGTCAAGGAGGGCTTGGAAGGCAGAACGGAAGCAGTCTTCTGAAAAGTGATTTTGTCTTTTCACTTTTGTCTTCAAGCGTTGACCTGCTTGTTGAAGCTAAGAAGTCCAAAGAACCTTTTTCTGATCTTAGGATGATGTCTCTGTCAATGCAAGATATCCTGAATATATTCTGCAGATAAAGTTAATATACCTGCTAAAATTTCTTTGCCGAAGACTTCTTTGCCGAAGATGTTCCTAATATATCTTCAAGGAATTTGCCTAACATGTTATCTTCTTCAAAGATCTTGTCGAAGATATGGTCTTCAAGGATACATGTTATCTTCTTCAAACTTTTGCTTCTTCAAAATCTTGCCTAACATTTCATCTTCTTCAAAATTTTGCTTCTTCAAAATCTTGCCTAACATTTCATCTTCTTCAAAATTTTGCTTCTTCAAAATTTCATCTTCTTCAAAATCTTCAAGTGACCTGGCTAAGACTTTAAGAAAAGTCTTCAAGTAGCAGCTTAATCTTTGGTTGAGAAGTCTATCTTCAATCCGCTTTGAAGATATACTTCTACTTTGTTTCTTCGGTTGATCTTCGACTTTACCGAACATTTTTATACAATTAAACTGCTTGTAAAGAACCTAAAAATTATTCTAAGTATGAACTGTGAAATTGAGAGACTGAGGTCATCTTCAAATCTAAGTGACCCAACAATCTCCCCCTATTTGAGGATGACATCCATACTTAGAATCTGAGAAGTAAACACTGAATAATTCATTTTTGACCCTTGTTTACTCTTTTGGGTTCTTTTCACATAGTCCATTCTTTTTGGTTTTTTTTTTAATTTATTTATTGTATTCGACATTTACAAGTAAAAAATGGTAAAGTATACTGTACAAACTATTAACAAAAATGTACTTGTATTGAAAACTTGAAAGAGCAATAATCATAAGTTTACAAGTACATATCAAAAGCATATAAAGATGATCAATTCATCCTTTTCTGTAGTTCAGCTAGGATGGCATGTTGTAGTGGAGGGATTGCAGTTGTGTCAGGGGTAATGATAAGGATGGCTTCAAGGAAGATAGAGTCAGCCATAGATATCTCCTCATATTGGAAGAATTGTTGTGTGCCTTGGGCATTGTTGAAGAAAATGCCCCGATACGGTCTGTATAACACAGAAGGAGATTTTCTGGTGGGGACTGAAGGAGGCGTTAGGTTCAGGTTCTTGATATCAGGAAGAATTCCTATAGCAGCAAGATCTTGAAAGATGGTTTGGTGGAATTCTTTCCTTATCTTCTTTAGATTGTCAAGAAGTCCGCTGATATATATCTTTGCATCAACTAGGTTCGGACTTTTTGAATCTTTAAGACATTCAACAATTTCGTACCATTCTAACATACCATAAGAATCAAGGTCATGAAATCTTACCGGTGTGATGGAGTTGTCAGCCCGAGTAAGTATCACATAGACATCATGTGATTCTTTGTGAGTAGCTAGTTTGGCTTTGACAATTTTAGAGATACTGGTCCTTCCAAGTAACCTTTTCTTGCACCATGCAAACTTTTTGGAGAACTCAGATTGCTCCCCCTCAACTAGTGTACCTGCATTTTCAATGGTTTGCTCCCCCTGAGTTGGTGGATCTGGTTGTGCCGATTTGGATGGGTTAGAGGGACCAGGTGTTACAGAGGAACCCGGTCGGTCGCTGGTAAATTTGTTTGGGCTTTTCTCCCCCTCAGCGGCAGACAGGTAATAACGTTTCACCCATCCAGCAAAGGTGGTGAGTGTGCGAGCCTGATCTTCAGGAAGAGCATCCATCTTGTGGTGAAGAGATGTAAGAGAACTGAGGAGCTGAGAGTTGATGTCCTTTTGGCTTTGAAGTTCAGATTGGAGCCTATGAACATCTTGGTCACGAGTATCTGAGGCAGCTTGCATGGCAGTCATGGATAGAGTGAGACTGGCATTTGAGGCTAGGAGAGACTGAACCTGAGATTGTAAGCTTGAGATGGAATCCTGGATGGAGTCAAGTTTGCGTGCTACATATCTGGTGGTTGAGGCTCCAATAAGTGGAGGACGACGAGGAGACGAAGACCTTGAAGATGAAGGAGAGGATGACACCACCAGCATATTAAGGATAGGATCGTCTGCAGGATCCCCAGAGAGTGGTAGAGTGGTGGATGAACCAGCAACATTAGAGCTTGAATGCTCAATTGAGTTGTCTTTGGAAGAAGACAACTTAACTTCTTCGGTGGCAGTTGCTGAGTGAGAAGGAGGATCACCTGGAGACTCTTCAACAAGAAAGTCAAGTAAACATGTAGGACCCGTAGGGGGTCGTGCAGAAACATCGATCGCAGAGCGATCGGGTGATAGGCCGTGCAGTGAGAAAGCAGTACCTTGGGCTGGAGAGAGACCCAAGTCATCTTCAACCACCAATAAGTTGGTAGAAGAAGGAGCAGTGTGGGTCCCCAAATTTTCAACCGCAACTTGTTGGGAGGAGACGGAGGAGCTAGCTAAGAGGTTAGCAGGTTCCCTGGGCCCGGTAGGGACAATTTCAACAGTTCCCGATTTTCGAGAATCGGTAGCTGGACGGTCTGGTTTGGCCCTTAAGGATGTCCTAAGTCTTTTCAGGGAAGACTCAGGAGGGGATTTGGAGTGCCTCCGCTTTGAAGAGGGTTTTATGACTGGGGAAGCCGCCGAAGGTTTGGTCGGCGGCAAAGTCATGGAAGAGAGTGCGGAGGTACCGGAAGCCTTAGAATGTTTTGAAGTGCTCGCCGGTATCACTCGGGAAGAGGGAGGAGGGTCCACTACATTGGAGGGATTTACGGACAGTTGAGAAGGTGGAGTGTCCGGATTATCTCCCCATTGTAGATTGGGAGAGTTAAGGATAGAAATCATACCTGGAAGAAGACCATTGTCAGTTGCCTTTGGTGGACGTTGAAGAATTGCCTTCGTGATGGTAGGTGCAAGAAAATCATAGGTGAACTTTGGGTTTGCCGACTTGCGATCAAGATCAAGTAATTTACCCAATTTATGTTCAATGATGATGGAGAGGAACCTGGGGTAGGCAACATGTGGCCTTTTTGGAGGAGTCACAACTTCAACAATTTCATCAAAAAAATAGCGTGCAAAATCTATTTTTCTTTGAAACATAATGGCATGAGCAAGATTGGTGATATAGGAGGGGGATTGATCATGACCTCCAGTTTTGCGACTTAAGCAGAAAATAATATGAGTGAAGAAGAAATGCCATACCCCACCCATGTATTTGCGCAGGAAAGTGCTAGGGCTTTTGTACTTTGCATCGACGGTGTAGTTCATGGCTTGTACCACATCTTCATGTTCGTTGTTAAGCGGAAAAGGTGCATACGAATCGTAACTGTCAAGATGAAGAGCGGCACGGACATCTTCCACATCAAAGGTAAGATCATGATCACCGGTGTCCGAAAGAATGCACGCGGAAATGGTTTTGGGTTCACCATCATGCACAGAGCAAGTTAACCAAAAGTTGCCAAGTAGCTTTTTGCTCATTTTGAGAGATTTAGAGAAGGCATAAAGTAGAGGGGTTTGTTGTAGAAAGTGAGAAATAGGTAAGTGATCGGGATAGTCTGGATCATTTTCAAATCTCGCAATATGATTGCAAGTCTTGAAGACAAGATCTTCATAGCATGTGGGAATGATGAATTTTGAAGATTTGGGGTTAGGATTGGGAGAAGAAGTGGACATGGGAGAAAATTGAAGAGAAGAGATTGGAAGAAATGAGAAGGAAAGTGGTGTTTTTATAGTGGGAAATAGATGAAGAAGGAAGAAAAATGTATGATGGGTAAAAGGAAGTGAAGGGATTGAGTGTATGGGGAAGAGAGAATTATGGGGAGTTGGAAAAGTAGGAGAGAGGGTGTAAGAGAAATTTGAAACAAATGGGTGTTAAGGGTATAGGGAAGTTCGACAAAGGGGGGGGGGGGGTTCGGGAAGGGGATAGCGGGGGGGGGGGGGTCGGGAAGGGGGGGGGGGGGTCGGGAAGGGGGTAGCGGGAAGGGGGGGGGGGTTCGGGAAGGGGGTAGCGGGAAGGGGGGGGGGGTTCGGCAAGGGGGGGTAGCGGGAAGGGGGGGGGGGGGGTTCGGCAAGGGGTTTTGGCAACAATGGGGAGTGAGAGAGTGCCGAGAGGTCTTGTGTGTTCGGTAAAATGGCTTGATGGTAGTGTGGGATTTTTGTGAGATGTGGTTAGAAAGGTTGTGTGACTAGAAGTATATAGGAGAAAGGATAAGTAGGGTAAGTTTGTAAGGATTTAGGGAGAATAGGTTGTGTTTGTGTGAAGGTAAAAGGTGTTTGATGGATTGAGAAAGAAGGGTTAGGATGGAAAGTAAATGTAGATTGGTAAGAAAATGGATGGTGAGGATTGAGTTTACATGGATTGAGAAGGGTAAAAAAAATTGTGTTTGTTGGGTGAGAGAAAGTTGGTAAAAAAATAGAAAATGAGAGTTAGAGGAGAAAGGAGGTTGACTTTTCTTGTAACTGATAGAATATCAGTACTTGAGAAGTCAAACTGAAAAAAAATTATTATATATATATATATATATATATATTTTTTTTTTAACCAAACTATATATCTAAATTTAACATACCAAGTTCTCCTAAGAGAAACTTGAACCGAGGTTCTTCAAGAGGCTTTGTGAAGAGATCCGCCAGTTGAAGATTGGTGGGGATGAAATGCAGTTCAATATCACCTTTAGAGATGTGATCTCTTATGAAGTGATACCGAATATCAATGTGCTTGGATCTGGAGTGAAGCACAGGATTGTTTGCAATGGCAATTGCACTGGAGTTGTCACACAGGATTGGGACTTGAGAATAGATCTGATTGTAGTCCCTCAGTTGATTCTTCATCCACAGTATTTGAGCACAACAACTACCAGCCGCAACATATTCAGCTTCAGCCGTGGAGGTGGAGACTGAGTGCTGCTTCTTGCTAGACCAATTAACAAGTTTACCACCAAGGAGTTGGCAGCTTCCAGTAGTGCTCTTTCTATCCATCTTTGATCCTGCAAAGTCAGAATCTGAATAACCCATTAGATCAAAACCTGAGTCTTTGGGATACCAAAGACCCAGATTCATGGTACCTTTAAGATACCGAAAGATGCGTTTAACCGCATCCATATGAGATTTCTTAGGATTGGCTTGGTAACGCGCACACAGACAAGTAGCAAACATAATATCAGGTCTACTAGCAGTAAGATAAAGAAGTGACCCAATCATACCTCTAAACTTGGTTATATCAACAGATTCTCCATTTGTATCAGCATCAAGTTTTAGAGGTGGTGCCATGGGAGTTTTCATGGGAGAGCAGGTATCAAATTGAAACTTTTTCAAAAGATCACGAATGTATTTGCTTTGGTTTATAAAGATACCTTCAGAAGATTGTTTTACTTGGAGACCCAAGAAAAATGTTAGCTCCCCCATCATGCTCATCTCATATTGGCTCATCATGAGAGAGGCAAACTCATCACACAGTGATTCATTGGTGGCACCAAAAATGATGTCATCCACATAAACTTGAACAAGAATAAGATTACCTGATTTTTGCTTGATGAAAAGAGTGTTGTCAACCTTACCTCGAGTATAGTTGTTCTTCAGAAGAAAGTCAGCTAGAGTGTCATACCAGGCACGAGGGGCTTGTTTGAGGCCATAGAGAGCCTTATCCAATCTGTACACATAGTCAGGATGAGAGGGATCTTCAAATCCAGGAGGTTGTTTCACATAGACTTCTTCAGCAAGCTCTCCATTTAGGAAGGCACTCTTGACATCCATCTGGAAGACTCTAAAGTTCTTGTATGCAGCATGAGCAAGGAAGATTCTGATTGCTTCAAGTCTAGCAACTGGAGCAAATGTTTCATCATAGTCAATTCCTTCTTCTTGCCTGTACCCTTGAGCAACCAGTCTGACTTTATTTCTGATGACAGTGCCTTCTTCATCCATCTTGTTTCTGAAGATCCACTTGGTTCCGATAATTGTTTTTCTGGAAGGACGAGGAACCAATCTCCAGACCTTGTTCCTTTCAAACTGAGAGAGTTCTTCTTGCATGGCAGTGATCCAACATGGATCAGCTAGAGCTTCTTCAACCTTCTTTGGCTCTATAAGAGACAAAAAGTTTACATAGAGACAGATATTGCCTACTCCTCTTCTGGTTTGGACACCAGCCTGTTGATCACCAATTATTTGATCGATTGGATGATCCTTGGTCCATTTTATAGCAGGAGGCAAGGCTGGGGGATAGGAAGGTTGTGGATGAGAGGTGGAGGGTAGATCTTCAGGGGGATTGAATGAAGAAGTATGGGGTGGATTTGATGAAGAAGGAATATTTGAGGGACGAGAGAGAGTGGTGTTTTGAAGAGAATTTTGGTTTTGGGACGTTTGGATCGGCAGAGGATTTTCTTCTTGGTTTGAAGAAGGGTGTGAGGATGAGGAAGGATTATTATCTTGAGAGGTAGGATTTTGAGGAGAAGGTATGGGAATAGTTGGGTTAGGTGGAGAAGGAGAAGCATCACCAATGCAAGAGGTGATCCAACTATTTAATTCATCATCATCTGAGGAGAGAGATGATACCTTGAGGTCATCAAACTTGACATGTATTGATTCATCAATACATTTTCTTCGAAAGTTGTAGACCCTGTATGCTTTGGAGGTGAGAGAATAACCCATGAAGATGCCTTCATCTGCTTTAGGATCAAACTTCCCCAAGTTTTCTCTGTCATTCAAAATGTAGCAGACACACCCAAAGACATGAAGAAAACTGATGTTTGGTTTTCTACCATAAAAGACTTCATAGGGAGTCTTATTATGCCTTTTTACAATGATGGACCTATTCTGGGTAAAACATGCAGTATTAATTGCTTCAGCCCAAAAGTAGGTCGGTAGGTGAGATTCACTCAGCATGGATCTGGCAGCTTCACACAACGTCCTGTTCTTTCTCTCTACCACACCATTTTGTTGTGGAGTCCGAACAACCGAAAAGTTCTGAGATATGCCCTTTTCATTGAAGAAGTCATCCAACACACTGTTTTTGAATTCAGTGCCGTTGTCACTTCTCACAGATCTCACCAGCTGCCCATTCATCACTTCAGATCTTTTGATGAACTTTATGATTTCTTCAGAAGCATCACTTTTGTACCTGAGAAAAAATACCCAAGTATAGCGTGTAAATTCATCAATAATAACAAGAATGTACCTTCTTCCACCAAGGCTTGGAGTGCTGACTGGTCCACACAGATCCATGTGCAGCATCTGAAGAGGTTGAGAAATGGAGAAGCATTGCTTGGACTTGAATGAAGATTTTGTGAGCTTTCCCTTCTCACAAGCAGCACACAGCTTTTCTTTCACAAAGGTCAGCTTTGGCATTCCAGATACGAGCTCTTTAGAGGAGAGAGAGTTCAAGGTTTTGAAGTTGAGGTGAGAGAGACGCTTGTGCCAGAGCCAACTGATTTTAGCAGAGTTTTCAGAGACAAAGCAGATGTTTGTTTCAGAAGATGAACTCTGTCCCATGTCTATAACATAGACATTTTCTTTTCGGTACCCGGAAAGTACAGCTTTCATGTCTTTGTCAACCACCGTGCAAATGGATAGTTCAAAGATTACTTTATAACCGAGATCACACAGCTGGCTTATGCTCAAGAGGTTGTGCATCAAGCCTTCAACGTACGCTACTTTATTAAAGGTGACAGAACCATTGGAGAGAGTTCCGTAGCCTTTAGTGCTGCCACGAGAATTATCGCCAAAGATAACAGATGGACCTTTAGCCGACACGAAGTTAACAAGAAGAGATATGTTTCCAGTCATATGACGTGAACATCCACTATCCAGATACCAGATCTGTTGATGTCCATAAACCTGCAGTCACAGAAGAATTAGTTCTTTGGTACCCATTTGGATATGGGTCCTTTTGGGTGAGAAGAAGAAACAGAGAGATCTTTAGATGAGTTCATGTCCATTCTCTCAAGAGGACAATCTTTAGCCATATGAAAAGTGTCACCACAGTTATAGCATTTTCTATAGATAAAAACCTTTTTAACATTATTACCACTGTCCTTGTTTTGACCTTTCGCATTGATTTTTATGATCTTGGCCGAAGAGGATGAGCCAAGAGGTGTGGTTCCTAGGATTCCTTTGTAAGGTATGAGGGTTGGTGAGTGACAGGATTCTTTGGAATCTGACTTTTTCAAAAGCACGGATCGAGGAATGGGAAAGATGGAAGAGTTACCAGAATATTTCTTTGGAGTTTTTCTTTTGGGATGGAACTCGACGACTGATTTTCCTTTGTCAGAAGTGGAAAATCTGTTTTGAAGAGGTTGAGGTTCTCTCTTTAGGATCTTTGAAGGCTTAGGTTCAGAGGAAGAGGCTTCATCTATGTGTAGGGATTTCATCAGCTCATGAACAGGTTGAGGAGGGTCATTAGAGCCTTGGGCTTCTTCAACTTCAGAAGTTGAGGCATCACCTTTAGCTTTTATGAACATCCCAAGCTTTAAGGCTTCAGAAGGATCAACAGAGTTCATTGAATGAGTATCACTTGAGTGGAGTTCAGAGGACTCATTGAGTGGAGGAGGCACAAGGGAAGTAGAAGCATGAACAGTTGAGGAAGAGTCAATGTCCATTTTGCCAAAGCCAAGACCAGATTTGTCACCACAGTTCATTTGGTCTTTAAAAATCTTTTCTAAATTTTTAGAAGAGTTAGTCCACTTTTTCACAGTTTCTTGTTCCTCTTTAAGTCTTTTGAACAACTTATTTTTCTCTTTAGCAAGTGTGAAGTTTATGGTTTTCAGATCTTCAAGCTCAACTTTTATTTTGTCAAAATGTTTTAGTTGAGAAAGACAGATTTGAAGTTGAGAGGAAAGAGATTTTATCTGAGCATTTGCCTTTTTCTTAGCATCTTTAGCATCATGGAAGTCAACAGTTAAAGAGTCAAATGCTTCAATCTTTTCAGCATCAGTAAGAGAGTGAAAGGGATGTACCTGAGTGGATGAGGAAGAGCATCCTGTCGAGACTAGAGCAAGAGTGGAAGGAGTTTCCTCACAGTCATTGATGTCATCAATCTTTGCCATGAAACAAATATTGGCCATGTCCTTATCACTGTCAGATGTGGGTTCATCTACCAAGTCATGATACTCAGCCAGCAGACCCGTTCCCTTTTTGGAAAGAAGTTCATTTCTCTCCTTTTCTCTTTTGTATTTAGCCTTGTACTTTTCAGCACGGTCAGAGTTCACAGAGGAACCAGGTTGGCCAGATCTTTGAGAAGAGGAGTGATTTGAATCGAGTCTGGATCTGTTAGATTTTGAAAAGGGACGACTGGATAAAGAGTTCTTTGATTTTTCAGAAAGCTTGCTTCTGCATTCAGAGGCAAAGTGACCTTTCTTCCCACATTTAAAGCATTCCTCATTTGATTTATCAGTTGAAGAGTGCTTGGGGAAATTTTGAGAAGATTTTCTAGAAAATTTAGATTTACTAGAAGAGAAACGGGATCTAGGTTTAGAGTAACCTGCCAGCATGGCTATGCCATCTATCAGTTGGTCAACGGGGGTTTCCTCACCTTCATCATCAGCATCACTAAGATATGCCTCCTAATGATCATTGGTATCTTTCTGACTATCATGGTCAGAATCAGAGGGATATGTAATTCTAGGAATGCACACATATCTTTTGGAAGAGTCACTCACAAGAGCTAGGGAAGAGCTTTTGATATCTTTAATGACAGACTTCCTTTGGAGCTTGGTTTGCTCAAAGTTAAAGAGAGTACCATAAAGAGCTGTGAGAGGCATATGATCAAGATCCTTGGTTGTCTTAATGCATGTGCAGATGTTTTCCCAGAACTCAGGAAGACAATCCATAAATTTGCATAAGACTTCCTCATTGTCATAAATGCGACCCAACAACTTAAGATCATTAAGCAGGCTGTTAAAACGGTTATAGTAGTCAGAAATCGATTCTCCTTTTTCATGAGCAAACAGTTCATATTTTCATACAAGAGCGATTTTTCTGCTCTTTTTCACTTCAGAAGTTCCTTCATAAAGAACACACAGAGTAGACCACATTTCTTTAGCAGTAGAAAAGTTTACAAGAGAGTGATAAACTTCATCGGGCAAAGAGAGGGCAATGATGGCTCTGACTTTAGTGTCAAGAGCTACAAGACGCTTGTCTTCATCAGTGTACTTACTGGGGTCCTTTACAATGTATCTCCCAGTAGCTGGTGTTCGTTCTTCCTCATCAGAAGAAGAATCGTCACCATCCTCATCTTTATTTTTGGCATTATAACGATCCCAAACTCTTGGGATAATAGGTCCTTCATGGAGTATAGTAGGATATCTGCTGTCAACTCCTTCTAGAAAGAGCATCATACGACTTTTCCACAAAGAGAAGTTATTGGGGTTAAACTTTGGTGGTTTGGCTATGGAGCCATTGTCGTATGATCCAGCATAAGCAGTAGAGTTTTGAGAAGAAACATTGTTCAAGGTAGAAGATGAAGCCATTGCAGATCAGATCAAGTTTATTAGATTAAACTGACCCGCTCTGATACCACTTGTTGGTCCCAGCTATGGATTAGCAATGGTAAACAAGTATTGTAGAAGGGGGGTTGAATACAATACACAAATTTTTTCACTTAATTAATTCTTTATTGATTTAAAATCAAGAATTACACATAGAAAACTTAAAGATTGTTGCGGAACAAAACAGATAAAATCTGCTTAAACAATCTAACACAAAGTCACACAGAGAATAAGAACAATTGTAAAACACTTAGAAAACAAATGAACTTCTGAGAGAGAGTAATGCGCCAGCACTTGAAAGCTTGAGAGAGTTTGTAAACTGGTGAGTTGCAAGGATGAAGATGATCTCCTTTTATAGTGCCTCATGCAATAAATGCAATGGACACTTGTCAAGGAGGGCTTGGAAGGCAGAACGAAAGCAGTCTTCTGAAAAGTGATTTTGTCTTTTCACTTTTGTCTTCAAGCGTTGACCTGCTTGTTGAAGCTAAGAAGTCCAAAGAACCTTTTTCTGATCTTAGGATGATGTCTCTGTCAATGCAAGATATCCTGAATATATTCTGCAGATAAAGTTAATATACCTGCTAAAATTTCTTTGCCGAAGACTTCTTTGCCGAAGATGTTCCTAATATATCTTCAAGGAATTTGCCTAACATGTTATCTTCTTCAAAGATCTTGTCGAAGATATGGTCTTCAAGGATACATGTTATCTTCTTCAAACTTTTGCTTCTTCAAAATCTTGCCTAACATTTCATCTTCTTCAAAATTTTGCTTCTTCAAAATTTCATCTTCTTCAAAATCTTCAAGTGACCTGGCTAAGACTTTAAGAAAAGTCTTCAAGTAGCAGCTTAATCTTTAGTTGAGAAGTCTATCTTCAATCCGCTTTGAAGATATACTTCTACTTTGTTTCTTCGGTTGATCTTCGACTTTACCGAACATTTTTATACAATTAAACTGCTTGTAAAGAACCTAAAAATTATTCTAAGTATGAACTGTGAAATTGAGAGACTGAGGTCATCTTCAAATCTAAGTGACCCAACAGGGAGTAGACACGCAAGATGTTTGGTGAATAATACCATTGTTTTTAAAAAACCCACCTACTTTATTGTTAGCAAATTCAGACCAATTATCACTTCCGAACACTTTAACAGATTTGCCAAATTGAGTGAGAAGTAAGATGTGGAAAGCAACAATGTTGTCAAAAACTTCATCCTTATGTTTCAACAAATAAACCCAAACAGAGCGGGTAAAATCATCCACTATAGTTAGAAAATACCTATATCCCTCCTTACTGGCAATTCGATAAGGACCCCATAGATCAAGATGTATCAAATCACCAAGATTTTTTGTAGTATGTTCACTAAGTTTAAATTTATCTCTTGCTTGTTTAGCCTTATGGAAAATTTCACAAGGACCAGAATCAGAATCATTTCCTAAATTCAACCTATTTTTTAACACAGAAAGAACTTGATCAGCAGGGTGTCCTAATCGGGAGTGCGAAAGTTGATGAGAAACATTACAATAAATGGACATGTTGGATTTGTTAGAGCCATTATTTGAACATTTAGAAACAACAAATTCATTTATAGGAACTAATCAAAGAAGTAAAGGCCCCCTTGTTCACTACCGGTCCCCACAACTTTCATTGCAGGAAGCCTTTAAATTCATTAAACCCCACAAAAATCTTACTGTCTCTAGCAATCTTATGCGCAGATAGCAAATTGACATAAAAATCTGGAACAACAAGAACATCAAACAGAGTAACTTTGTTGTTAAGTTTTAAATTTCCAATTTTATTGATTATAGCTTCATCACCATTGGGTTGAGTCACTTTTAACTTTAAATCAGAAATATCAACCACATCATCTAAACAGGATATGGTAGATGTCATGTGCTGATTGGCACCTGAATCTATAATCCAACCAGATTTAGTTAATTTTGATGAAAAACCAGTAATATTTGACATATTAGTTGAAAACGTATCGGTCATATTACTAGAGATCCCTTCAGACTGTTTCTGATCAACCAAGGATAATAACTTTGCGATTTGATCCTCAGTAAGTGAAGATAGAGGAGACTGACCACGACCAGAATTCTCTGTAATGCAGGCATTACTAGAAGCAATCTTAAAAGATTGGTTAGGTTTATTTTTGGTGAACTGAAAATCCTTAGGAAACCCTATAAGTTTAAAACTCCTTTCAATAGTGTGTCCTGTAAGGCCACAATGTTTACACAAAAGGGGGGATTTCCCAGGTTGCTTCTTAGTATTTGAAGTCTTTCCAAAAAAAGGCAGAGTTTTGAGTTTTGGTATCTGTAGAGGACCGAGTCACACCTCGGTGTGACTCTTCTCTAGACACTAGAGAAAATGCGGTTTTAACAGATGGAAGAGGATCTGTGGTCAAAATATTGCTTCTTATATGCATGTACATATCATCTAAACCCATCAAAAACTGCATTAGTTTTAATAATTGATTATGCTTTGAAAATTCATGTGCAACATTACAGGAGCATGAGGGGAGCTTTATTAAAGCATCAAATTGTTTCCAAAGAGCATTCAATTTGTGATAATATTCAGAAACAGGAGATCCATTTTGACTTATAGAATTGATTTTTTGATGCAGGTTAAAAGTGACTGCCCCATCAATTTTATCATAAGTTTCCTTAAGTTCATCCCATACTTCAGAAGCAACTCTTGAAAATACTTGACTAACAAACAAGTCTTCTGAAATAGAACCAAGAATCCAGGGCAGAACCACAGAGTTACATCTATCCCATTGTCTTCCCAAAACATCAGTGTCCACAGGACGAACAACAGATCCATTAACAAAACCAAGTTTATTTTTGGTTTCCAAGGCAAGTATCATTGCACAGGACCACACCTTATAATTCTCAGTGCCACTTAATTTTAGACTCATAATAGAAGCACCAGAGGTATCACTAGGATGCAGATACAAAGGGTCTCCAAAGTCCAGTTTAGCAATCATAGATTGCTCCCCTGGCTCTTTGGAGGGATCTGCACCAGTCATGATAGCAGACAAACAACACACACATCGAAACCTAAGAGACCAAAGTAGCCGGATTCCTTGCCACTCAGAGGTGGTAGGTCAAGCTAATCTCTTAGTCACCAAAACAGAAGAAGGCAAAGAAAAGAAGCACACAGAGAAGATAAAGAAGGAGATGGACCTACCAAGGGGTTAGCAATAACCTGTGAACATAAAAGAAACTTACAGAGCACCCTAACTTGGGAAACAACGGAAGCATGATTAGCAGTCCTTATACAGAAACATGATATAAACCTGAACAAAATATACAACAAGGAGAACGGGAAGACAGAACCAGACAAAGCACTTTACACCACCTTACTGGCAGTGTAAAAGATGTTAACCAGTCCTCACAAGCACAGGAGCAGATCTGCAGTGGTTAGCAAAAAAATGCAGAAGATAAAAGCAAGACAACAGTAGATCTCATAGAATAGGATGCAAACAACCACAAAATAAACAGATCTAAACTAGATCTATCCACAAAATAATCAGATCTAAACTAGATCTAACCAAGAGTCTCATGCAATACACATGTAACCAGATCCATAAATGAGAAAGATACAAATCTACAAAACAGAAGGTACATCTGAAGATAAATCTGGATTTGTCAAAAAACTACCAGATCTGCACGATCCATTCATATACAAGGATAATCCAGAACACAAAATCTAGATCCAACAGGAGATCTGAACATATCCAGAACCAGATCTTACATGAATAAAGAACAACAAATCATAAACCAAAAACTAACAACAAATTATAAAAAAAACCGGATCTAGAGAGATCAAGTCACACCGAATATAGACTGGTGAATGTGACCACAACCTGGACAACAACTACAGAGTTCAGATCCAAGGTGTTACACGAAAATAGGCTGATGAAGGTGACTACGACCTGGACAAGAACTACAGAGTTCAGATCCAAGGTGTTACATGCACCGAATAGTAGCAAACCGAGTCTAAATAGACTGGTCCACATGCCAAAGAAGAAATACTGAGATCGACAACCAATCGCCTAAGGAGACGAAGTATGTGCGATTCAGAACAAACATGAATAACAAAGAACACAGATCTGAGGAAAAGAAATGAGAAACAAAGGAACAGAACATGAATCAATGAATTGGGGTTAATGAACCATAGTCCATCTGAACCTGATAGAACAGATCTCAGAACTCACACATAAATTGAAAAAATTGAATCTCAAAGGACAAAGGTTACAGAACCAGAATTCATAAGAGTCAGATGAGAGTGCATGTATCATACCAGAAGACGATGTCGACAACGAAAACGTCGCCAGAGATCTCACCGTATAGCTCCGATACCATCTTCAAACATATAAACCAAACCTATTTATTAAATCTATGAAATGATTTGTACTTACAAAGAAAACCTCACTACATCACTCCCACACTCAAAGTATCTTCATGAGATTTGAAGATACAAAAGAAAACAAACCCTAATTTTCTATAGAGAAGCGGCTACACATTATATAGAAAAGAGAGAAAACAATAACCTAATGAAACCCTAAAGAACGAACAAAGCATTCTATTTATACAAAGAGTATTTGCACTTTAGTCCTTTTTGTAGAAGCCCCTCCTCAACCATTATTTATACCGCTACCCTTTATGATCTTTTCCATTGCAGTGCCATCCAACAGTTTCAACACTTGACAGATTCAGCCCTTCTACTTACTGAAATACTACAAACACATCCAATAAATAGAAATGGCAAGATTGGAATAAAATAAGATACATTTTAACGGATGCAATAGCAGAGCATTATACATCCATAACAGAATTGAGTAAAACAAAAAGGAGGTAATATTCTCAAAAGTTGTGGTAAATGCCTACAAACTGAATGAATAATATTATTCAAGGTTATCATGCCAAATTGCGAATGGCCACTTCTACTAATATAGGGATTAGGGAGGTTAGAGCATCAAGTCCTTGTAATTTCTCTCAAATAGATAATTAAAAGTTTAAAACTTTAAATAAAATTACATTTCATTTTGATAGATTTTCTATTTTAAAGATTTCAACATTAATTATATTATTAAAATATTATATAATTTTATTAGGGAAATTAATTAAAATACCCAAAGTTCAAAAATCGTTTACCAAAATACCCAAAATCTCTCTCAATTTGCAAAAATACCCCATTTTACCGCGAAAATACCCGCGATCGCGGACCCAACACGTTTTCCCGCGATTTGGAGGCCCATAATTTTGATTTGAAATTTACATTTTATACCCCTATAATTATTTACTTAGTTTACTTTATACCTTTTACTTTTCTAATTTTAATTTTACACCTTCATCATATTAACACATATAATCGTATACTAACTAAAATACGTTAAAAAATACGTTTTAATTTTAACAAGTTACACCATTGTAATCGGCTCTTCGATACCTTCGAAATGAGCCCAATATTGAATATTTTTTGATTTAATTATTTATACTTTTTTAGTTAGTTTACTTTATACCTTTTAGTTTTTTATTTTTCATTTAGTTAATATAAAATTATTATGTTAATGTGATAAGAGTAAAAAAAAAAAAAAGAGATGTACCATAAATTAAATAATTAACTATAAGGGTATGAATTATAAATATTATAAATATTTTTATGTAGTATATATGATATATAATAAAACTATTAGGTATCGAAGAGACGATTACAACGGTGTAACTTGTTAAAATTAAAACGTATTTTTAACTTATTTCAGTTAGTATACGATTATATGTGTTAATATGATGAAGGTATAAATTAAAATTAGAAAAGTAAAAGGTATAAAGTAAACAATTATAGGGGTATAAAATGTAAATTTCAAATCAAAATTATCATTTTGAGTGTGCATCGCGAACGATGGGCTCCAAATCGTGGACCATGGGCCTCCAAATTGCGGGTAAAATTGTTGGGTCCGTGATCGCGGGTATTTTCGCGGGAAAATGGGGTATTTTTGCAAATTAGGAGAGATTTTGGGTATTTTGATAAACCATTTTTGAACTTTGGATATTTTAATTAATTTCCCATTTTATTACCCTAATGCAATTTTTTTTTAAAGTTTATGGAAAATGATTGATAGTTAAATTTTATTGGTGGTAATTAATAATATAATATTTTCTCTAACCTCTCATTAATTTCTTGTTTTCTCTATTTTAGATAATAAGATAGAGAATCTCTTGGAGTCAAATACCAATTACCCTAATAATTTGTTTATATATTTTGACTAAGTATGTAATTTATTAAATTGTAATGAAATAAATATTTTTTTATAATAAAAAGATATTATTAGAAAGTATTATTCAAGATGATTAAAGTGACCCCAAAATAAAAAGTGAATGTAGTTTTCAATTTTTATTTTCTAACATTTTCTATATTTATTTTATATTAATATTTAATAATTTACATAAATTAATCAAAACATATAAACCATAAAAAAATTGAATTCTTAGAACGTTTAGGTGAAAGTTCTTTAAAAAATACAATAAATAAAATTTAAAGAATGAATAAAATATAAAAAAGACGTATTTGATGTTTTATAAAAAATGGATTTTATTTTGAGTTATACCGGTAAAACAAAAGTTTAATCCACCTTATTCCATGGGGTGGGGGTGGAACAGGCTTGTTCCATTTTTGTTCCACTTGTTTCTATCTGTTGCACATAAAAGTCCTGCCAAACATGGAACAGTGATTCCTGTTCTGTTATGTCATGTCCAGTGTACCAAACGCACCCTTAAAAGATGGTAAATGACTTGAGTTTTATTTCTTTGGTGTTAGGTTTTTTGATCAGGCCTTTGTCGGGTTCTTTCCCTTCACATTTTTTAGGAAGATGTTTTTTCATGTAAAATTGGGTATTGTTCATTTATGGGATTGCTTTTTTTTTAACTTATTTGCTTATTGTTTTTCCTCATCGCAAATAAGCTATATTTAGTGTTTGGATTGAAAAAAGAAAAGCGCAAAGTTACTTTTCTCCACAAAAAATAAGTTGTTTTTGATAAGTTAATCTATTCTAACTTATTTGAAACTGCTTATAACTTATTTATCCAAATTACATTTTTACCCCCAACTCCTTTTTAACACCACATAAGTTGAAAATCACTTTAAAAAAATAAGCATAAGTTATTTTAAATAAGCAATTCCAAACACCATCTTTGTAAGTTCCATTTTCTTTCAATAAAGTTTTTTTTGGGGCTTTCGTCCCCTTTTCAAAGAAAAAAATGTGTTTTTGACTTTTGAATCAAATGACAATTTGTAAAAAAAAACTTCAAAATTAGTCAATTGTGATTTTGGAAGTTAGGTGTATATGTATAAATGTGTATCTTGGTCCCGAAGGGTTATACAAGTTTGTAGAGGGGGGGGGGGGGTTGAATACAAACACACAGATTTTACTTTTCTAAATTGTTTATTGATAAATCATTAACAATTTACAGCTTGTTGTGGAACAAGATTAAGGATAAACCTAAATCTAAACAAGTTGGAACACTAAGTTTCTTGCACTAAGAAAAAGAAGGAAATTACTAATAATAACCTATCTCAAGATTAGAAGGAAGACTCGACCAGAGTTTACGAGTGCTTCAAAAATGAAGCTGGAGTCCTTCTTATATACTGCATGCATTTAATGCATTGCAGTTTACACTTTACACGTGGCAGCAGCTGGTTGGTTGCATGTCATTGACCTTTGTAGACAACCTTAGTAGCCGCATGTTTGAACACTGTAGTATCAGAGTGGTTGTACGATTTCAGACAATAAGGAGGTTCTTTTCTGACATATCGTACAGAGTCGTGCAAGGGTGGTTAAGACAAAAGTACTTTGTACGGAGGACTTCATGATCAGTTTTCGTTGATTCAGCGCTTTACCATTGTTTATCAGCGAATGATAAAGTTCAGCGATAGCTGAAGTCTTGTACTTGATACTTCACGTTGAGTGGACAAATCTGAGTCTTCGCTGATCCGCATCAGTTCATTAGGAGACTTGTCGCTGGTTCTTGAGCTTGATCTTCGACTTCAGCGTAGAACCTATGTTGACGTGAAACTTGTCTTCAGGGATCATAAGTAAACAACTAACTTATCAGCGATCACCATAAGGACTGAACAGACTCAGAGCATTATGGTGAACAGTGTTCGCTGAATGTTTAATCTAAAGAGCGAGAGTTCCTATCAGCGGTACTGTAAGATCTTAGTACTTATCAGCGATAGTGAAACTCTGATACAAATTGTTTACTTACAATTTTCACTAAGTATTAAGAGATGGTCATTATCAAATCACTGAGGGTTTGGATCAACAATCTCCCCCTATTTGATTATGACATAGCAACAGAGAAAATTGCTATTTGATGAAAACATAAGGATAAAAAGAACTCATAAAATATTTGTCCCTTTTACTGTTTTCTGGGATCTTTTCTGTACTGATGGAGTAAAGTACTTTCGCTGAAATCTTTCTTTAAAACTTCGTATCAGATTACAAAGGGAAGTGGAAAGATTACAAGTACAAGCGAAATAAATTACAAGTACAAAAGAATAACTGATAAAATAGAAGAATAAGGTGATCCTATCAGTTTATAGAGGTTCTTCATTAATGAGAAGTTCATCAAGGGTCTTTGATGTGGGAATCATCCAGTCAGGGAAATTTACTCCTTGATTCCTTTTGTTCAGAGCTTCTTCAAAAATCAAGGGTTTAAGATGTCGTGCCTGAATGTCGCGTTTGAATTCACACCAGTAGATGAGAACTTTCAGCTGTTCGATGGGAGTGATGGGAAGTTCAGAGATACGTTGAAAACATTGTCGTCCACCATAGTTAATAAAGAATATCCCATAGGGTTTGCTTATGACTTTCCCAGGGATGAAAGTCTCACCAGGAGGAAGAGATGTGTCAAGTGCGGAAAGGTCAGGTTCTGGACCAAGAACTTCAGCACGAGAAAAACCAATACCTGTTTCGTTCTGTATAAGAGGACCTGAGTCTGAAGGTTTAGACTTTTTCTTTGCAGAGGCCCTTCTTTTCTGATTTGCGAGAGGAGGGGGAGGAGGAATATCCACACACGAAGAGACTAAGTCGATCTGTTTATTTATCAGCTTTTCGACATGATCCTTGTACTTAGATTGAGACTTCTGGATGGCTAATCTGATCTCCAACCATTCAGAGAGACAGACCGTACTTCGTGATGGCTTAAGCATAGAATTTTTTGTACTGTCCGTTCTCTCTGAATATCTCGATTGAAACTTTGAGGGTTGATCTTCCAGTGATGAGTACCTTGTTGATTTTGGCAGGTCGATATCTGAAGTGTACCTTTTCTTTGCACCAGATTAAAGTAGATTGAGACACAGTTCTCTTTTCTTCAACGATCTTCTTGGCGTCTTCCCATAGCTGACGTTGAACTTCGATTGGAGTTCTTTTTAGCTTGGGGTCTTTCACCGATTGTTGAGTAAGCTGGATGGCGAGTTCTCTGTCTTTTTCTTCAGCTTCCATTCTTTCAGCGATTAGACGTTCAGCTCTGAGGTGATCCTTGTATTCCTTTTGTGAAAGTCTGAACTTTGGAGGAATAGAAGGAAGTTGATCACGGTTCAGGATGATTCGCCGATCTTCGAATCTCTTTATCATTGCATCTCTTTTTTTCTGATCCTCTTCACTCAGCTTTTGAGGAGCCAAGGAAGGTATGTTTTTGTGAGAGAGCAGCTGTTCTTCAGGTTCATCAGTCTCAGAGATCAAATCCAAGACCGGGATTATTTCTTCAGCGTTGGGAGTTGGGATTATTTATTCAGCAGCAGCTGGTTGTACTTCAGAATCCTCAAGCAGGGGAGAGGACTAGCTGAAACACAACGATCTTACGAATAAGAACTTGGGTAGAACAGAGATAGAAAAAGAATGGGGTTAAGTGTATAGAGGTTTTATGGAGAGGAGAGCTGATAATGTGTATAGATAGAGGAGGGATGCAGTGTAAGGAAATAGGAGGTAGTGTACCCGACGAACTGGATTTCGAAGCAAGATCATCAGATTTTCATCATCTTCAGCGACACTTTTTCCTTTGCCCTTGTCAGCTTCAGACGCTGAAGGCTTTGTCTTGGTCCGCTCCCCTGAAGGTTCGTTTATCGAAATCCCTTTAAGAGTTGTACTCTTCTGAGCAGGCTTGACGATAAAGGAGTCATCATCGTCATCATCACCCTTATCACTGGATGATGGTTCATCGTCAGATAAGTCGACGGCTTCTTCATCTTTAACTTCAGATTCAGATTCTTCAGCAGCCTCTTCGAGTTGCTCCCCCTTAGATACAGAGGTAAGCTTCTCGGTTTCCTCAGGGTTTTCATCTCCCTGAGGTCCAGTAGTTGTTTCTTTTGTCTTCTCACCCTCTTCAATAAGGGTAAGGTTTTCAGTCTTCTCCCCCTTGATAGATTCATCATGGGGAAGGTCTTCAGAGTTCTTCTCCCCCCTTCCTTATGATGAGTGGGGGAGGAATGCGATGACTCAACAGATGGTTTTGGTTCCCTATCTTCTTGGCCAGGGATCCCCATATAATTTTCAATCGCTGCTACTCTGTCTTCTAGGCCAGTAATAGCAGGAGTGATCTTCAAAAGTTCAGCACGATCCGTCGTAGTAATATGCGAAGGTGCAGGAGCAGGGGCGGTCATGTTATTCAGGATTTGCTGCATCATTGTCTTCATTGAATTTACGTCAGTCTTTACTGAATTCATGTCGGCCTTTACAGAACTCATGTCAGTCTTTACAGCAGTCATCTCTCCCTGAAGATTTCCAACCGATGTCTTCAGCGTTGTGAATTCGCTGGACATGGATTGAACTGTTGTTTTGAGAGAGGTGTAGTATGTGTAGATGTCAGCAAGAACTTTGGCAAAGTCACTGAGAGTATGATTAACCTTCTCTAAATCAGCTTTGGAGGCTTTCTGTTCAACCACTGTTGTCAGCTTGTTGAGATTCTCTCCAGCGTTTGTTACAACTGAAGAGTTGTCTGAGAGAGTAGTGGTGAGACCTGTCAGCTTCGTATCCAGGTTCTTCAGAGAGGCGTTGATGTCTCCCAAATTAGGACCTATAACATATAAGTACTTATGAACAGAGGAAAACTCAGAAGTTTGGGGTTCGGTTACAGTGTATATGGGTTGGTGTATACCTGCAGGAGGATTGGTGAATTCGTCAAAACCTCTGTGTCCTGAGAAAAGTTCCATGTCGTCAGCTAGAGTGCGTGTACGCATAGACATTCCTGCAGGTCCTGCATCCATCATTCCTTGAAGAGTATCAGCTTTAGCTTCTGGAAGAATGACGGTTGCTCCAGTGATCGTGGTAAAAACTGGATTTGAGTCCAATGGAGTAGAGAGAGAAGCGAAGGTTGAGAAAGTTGGTTGGGTGCGGGGTTCAGCGTTGGATCCGCTGAGAATCACTTCTTAAGTCTGTAGAGAGACTGAAGGAGGTTGGGTCGATTCCAAGTTTATAACTTCAGCGTTTAGAGACGCTGAAGCTGGGATGGAATGGGTGGCTTGTTCAGCTGTGGCAGAGCTTACCACTGAACTTTCCTTCAGCTCTTCAAGATGAGTTGAGGAGTCTTCAGCATGAGATTGCTGGGGTTGCTCCTTGGTTTTCTTAGTTCTTTTGGAACCAAGTTGGGTAGGTGAGTGTTTCCGTTTTCTAGAAGGAGTGGAGGTTGCAGCTGGGGTATCATCGGTGGGTTTGTCCACTAAAGGAGCAGCAGAAGTCGAAGAAGGAGGATTTAGAAGAGTTAAGAGTGTAGAGAGACGTACCTCGTTTTCCACTGGCTTGAAGTCGAGTACCATAGGGCCAACCTGAGATAGTTTCAGGTCACCCTCTTGTGGGTAGTTGTCCTTCAGGCCTGTTTGGAAGATAGCGCTGAGAAATCTTGGGTATGGAACCCATGGTGGTCGACCAGCGGCAGAGTCTACTTTGAGTATAAGATCATCGTAGATTATCGAAGCCCAGTCTATATGAAGACCTTTCAGCAATGCATAACCCATTGCTTGCTGAGGTTGAGCGGCTTGATCAGAGGAGCCAGTCTTTGCAGTCATGCAGCTTATCAAATGTGCGAAGATGAAGTTCATCTCGCTGGGCATTTTCGATTTCTTGATGAGGGTTAGCTTCTTCTCAGGCTTCTTATCCCTCCCAGTTTCCCATACATAGCCCATTGCATCAAAGAATGCAGCGATGGCTTCCCTATCAGCATGTTTCTTGTGGTCAGGGAGAGGAACAAAAGGTTTTTCTTTTGTGGCGATGGGAAGGCTCAGGGCTTTTCGGATAATGGCAGGGGTGATTTTTATGGTGCCAAAATCAGTGTCACAAAGGATGCAATCGATTTTCTTCGATGGGTCTTTGGTCGATGAGAGCTGAGAGTGTCTGGCAGAATACCAGAACTGAGATAGTAGTAGCTGATGTGCAGGAGGTGTTATGGTCAGGGCTGTAGAGAGGCAACAGTTTTTGAGGAAATTCACAGCATCATTCAGATGTGTGACTTGCTTTCGAGGAGGAAACTCGAAAAGCGCATAAAGGTTGTTTGTTTTTGTCCAATCAAGTTCTTCAAGAGTGAACATGACCTGAGGAGCCTTGATGATTTCCAGTTCCTCAGCAGCAGCAGTGTTCTCAGCAGTAGGAATGTCAGTAGATGCCATTGTTGTATTATCAGTTCAACCAAAGATATAACAATTAAGAATTATCTTAATATGGAAAGATTTTCCAATAAGATGGTTCAAATTTTGTCCATTTCATTCAGACAAAAATGTCTTAATGAAGATTAGGGTTTTCTTGTTTTTGAAAAAGAAAAGCAAACCCAATAAAAAGTCTTGTTTTCCAGTTTCCTTAGAGGATTAGGATTCTGGAAAAACGTATGAAGAACAAGTTTAAGATTTTGCGTTTAAACTTGAAGAACAACCATGAAAGGTTGTGTTCATAAAACCATGAAAGAAATGATTTCATTTTTGAAAAAGTTCTTTTGTTTGATCTTGTAAAAACAAAGAGAAGATCATTAACAAGTTTTAAGAAACAGGTAAATAAAAGAAATATTAACCTGGTTCGTTGAAGAAGAAGAAGTTCTTGAAAACTTGAGAGCAAAATGCAACAGTAGTTTTCTTGAGGAAGAAGTTGTTCGCGTAAAGGAAAAATATAAACCAAAAATGTGTTTATATAGTGAGATTGGAGAGAGAGAAAAACTCGAGCGGGAAAGTTTTTCATCATGACACGAACACGTGTTTGCATTTGATTGGAAGGTAAACGAAACGTGCAAACGTGTGTCAAAAAAAGAGCGTGCCGGGGCTTATCCGTTGCGATGACGTCACAACTGTCCTTTCATATTTTAGGATGTCTCTGAGGTTTTGAAAGCTCAGGGACACTTTTGAAAACATGAAGCACTGAATAGAAATATCAGTGTTGGTTTTATAAATTTCAAAGTATCGCTGATTAAGGATGAGATATTCAGCGATGCAGTTTGTCTTGAAATCTTGCATTTTCATGCGATTGTCTGCGAAAGAAAAACATACCTTGATATCAGCGAATCAAGTTTATTCAGAGAGAAAATGATAGAATGGGTTATATATGTTGATTTTATCCTATCGCTGATCAAATGTGAACCGCTGAAGATTTTACTCTTCAAAGTTCAGCATTCCAAGCTCGCTGATGAGAAAGTTGAATCTTGTCTCATCAAGAGGTTTGGTGAACAGATCAGCTAACTGATAATCAGTTGGGATAAAGTGATGTTCTATATCACCATTCATCACATGATCTCTGATAAAATGATACCTGATTTCGATGTGTTTTGTCTTTGAGTGTAGCACTGGATTGTTGGCTATAGCGATGGCACTTATGCTGTCGCAATAGATTGGAATTTTCGAGAGCTGAAGGTCATAGTCTAGTAGTTGATTTCTCATCCACAAGACCTGAGAACAACAGCTTCCAGCGGCTACATACTCAGCTTCAGCTGTGGAGGTGGACACTGAGTTTTGCTTTTTACTTGTCCAACTCACCAGCTTTCCACCCAGGAGCTAACAGCCTCCTGTGGTGCTTTTCCTATCCAATTTGCAACCTGCAAAATCACTATTTGAATAGGCGATTAGATCGAATCCTGAGTCTTTGGGATACCAAAGACCTAGGTTCACAGTACCCTTAAGGTATCGAAAAATTCGCTTTACAGCGGTCATATGAGATTCCTTAGGTTCAGCTTGATATCGCGCACACAAACAGGTTGCGTACATAATATCGGGTCGGCTAGCTGTAAGATACAAAAGAGAGCCGATCATCCCACGGTACAGCGTGATATTAACAGGTATTCCCTTTGAATCCTTGTTTAGTGTCAGTGGTGGTGCCATAGGGGTTTTCATAGCTGAACTCTGAGTTAAATCGAATTTCTTCAACATATATTTAACATACTTTCCCTGATTGATGAAAGTTCCTTTTTCATTTTGCTTTATCTGTAGACCAAGGAAATATGTTAGCTCACCCATCATGCTCATTTTATACTCATCTTTCATTCTATCAGCGAAACGAGTACAAAGATCAGGGTTAGTAGAACCAAATATAATGTCATCAACATATATCTGAACAAGAATGATATGACCTTTCACTATTCTGAAAAATAGAGTTTTGTCGATTTTACCTCGCTCAAAATTTTCAATATGGAGATAAGTAGAGAGAGTGTCATACCATGCACGAGGAGCTTGCTTTAAGCCATACAGTGCCTTATCCAGTTTATAAACATAACCTAGACGCTTAGGATCTGAGAATCCTGGAGGTTGTTCCACATAGACTTCTTCATTCAGCTTTCCATTTAGAAACGCTGACTTAACATCCATCTGATATACTTTGAAGTCTTTGTGTACAGCGTATGCTAAGAATAGACGAATAGATTCTAGTCTTGCTACTGGAGCAAATGTTTCGTCATAATCTATGCCTTCCTCTTGTCTGTATCCCTGAGCAACAAGTCGAGCCTTATTGCGGGTTACAGTTCCATGTTCGTCCAACTTGTTTCGATAGACCCATTTAGTGCCTATCACTGTTTTGTCAGTTGGTCTTCGAACAAATTTCCAAACATTGTTTCTTTCGAATCCAGTCAACTCTTTTTGCATGGCGCTGACCCAGTTTGGATCTTTGAGGGCATCATCTACTTTCTTTGGTTCAATTAGAGAAATAAAGTTAACAAATAAACAAATATTACCTGCACTTCGTCGAGTCTGAACACCAGCGTTTGGATCACCAAGAATTTGATCAACTGGGTGATTTACAGTCCATCGCTGAGCCAGAGTGTGAGACGCTGACTCAACCTGAACTGGAGGAGCTGAAGATGAAGCTTCAGCGACTTCTGGAATATCAGCCAAGAGAGGAGTAGGTGCAGATGTCATTTCATTCACTGATTGCTGAGAAGTAGATGGAATGTCTGAGACATTTGGTTCAGAAGCGGGTATAGTGTTTAAAGGAACAGCTGAGACCCATGATGTTTCAGCTTCACTATTCTGCATGTTTGGGATGATAGTAGGACTATCATCTTCAACTGTATGAGTATGAGGAGTGGGAATATCTTCTGAATCACCAAGATGAGAAAACATCCATTGATTCAGTTCTTCAGTATCAGCGGACGGTTTAGAGTTCGCCGATCGGGATTCGTCAAACGTGACGTGAATAGTTTCTTCTACAGTTTGTCTTCTTCGATTGAAGATTCTGAAGGCTTTGGAGATTGAAGAATATCCAAGAAATATTCCATCATCAGCCTTAGGATCAAACTTTCCAAGGGCATCTCTGTTGTTCAGTATGAAACACTGACATCCAAAGATGTGAAGAAAGCTGATTGAAGGCTTTATCCCATGAAAAAGTTCATAGGCTGTCTTATTGAATCTTTTGACTATCAGCGACCTGTTTTGCGTAAAACAAGTAGTGTTGACAGCTTCTGCCCAAAACTGAGTAGGCAGGTGAGAATCGCTGAGCATTGAACGTGCAGCTTCAAAAATTGTTCTATTTCTTCTTTCAGCGACTCCATTTTGTTGCGGTGTTCTCACTGACGAAAAGTTGTGAGAAATACCCTTACTCTCAAAGAAGGAATCAAGAGAACTGTTTTTGAATTCAGTCCCATGATCACTCCTTATTGAGCGAACGGTCAAGTTGTTCAGGGTTTCCATCTTCCGAACAAAGGTGATGAGTTCTTCAGGGGTGTCACTCTTAGAACGGAGAAACATAACCCATGTATAGCGAGAGAATTCATCAACTATGACCAGTGTATATTTCTTTCCAGCGATGGATTGTTTGTTAACAGGGCCAAACAAATCCATATGGAGAAGTTGTAGAGGAGATGACACTGAGGAGCTTTGCTTTGACTTAAAGCTTGCTTTGGTCTGCTTGACTTTTTCACACGCTGAACATAAGGACTCTTTGGCGTATGAGTGTTGAGGTAGACCAGTGACTAACTCTTTTGAAGAAAGAATGTTCAGTATCTTGAAATTCAGATGAGAGAGCCTCTTATGCCATAGCCAGTTGACATCACATGAGGCTTTTGAGAAGAAACATGAGTTCTCAGTGGTTGTTGAGTCCATGTTTATTACATAAACATTTTCCAAACGATAACCGCTGAGAGCTATCTTCTCCTTTTTGTCAGCGACAAAGCAGGATTCCATAGTAAAGATTACTTTGTTATCCTTGTCGCAAAGCTGACTGATGCTTAGAAGATTATGCTTCAGCCCTTCAACATATGCGACTCTTCTGAAGGTTGTTGTACCATTAGATAGTACACCAAACCCTCGGGTATGTCCTTTTCCATTTCCACCGAAAGTCACAGAGGGACCCTTCTCTTCCTTGTATTCAGCGAGCAGGCTTTTCTTTCCAGTCATGTGTCTAGAGCATCCGCTATCGAGATACCAGATACCCTTCTTAACCTGCATTACAAAGGAAGATTAGTTTTTCTTGGGTACCCACTTAACCATGTGTACACGTTTGTCAGTGAAAGTAGTTGGAATGGAAGGTTCAACAATCTTCGCAGCATTTGAAGATTCAGCTTTGTCAGTCTTCACTTTGGTTAATTTCTTAACCTCAGTGGTCTTCTTTGCCTTGGGGGCAATGATCTTCACCTTAGCTATCTTTTCAGCTTGGGTGGCTGTGGGGCACTTACTGAGTAGCAGAGGTTGAAGTGGAGGGAATGTCTGAACTTTCTTCCTCATCTTCAAGTTTGGCCATAAGACAGAGATTGGCTTCATCATCTTCAGAGTCAGATGATTCTTCCTCATCAGAGTCAGCCCAATCATAGTCAGCCATCAGGCCTTTGCCTTTCTTCTTAAAGCTTTTCAGCTTCGCATACCTTTCTTTCAGCTTGGCGTATTTATCATCTCTATTCCTGGGAATAAAGGATTTCTTGGGAAACGCTGAGTTTCTCGAAACTTTCTTTAACCTGCACTCATTAGTGAAATGTCCTATCTTTTCACAGTTAAAACAAGTAGCAGTAGCCTTATCAACAGGAGCTGATGATCTTGGCTTGTCAGTAATGGAAAGAGGTTTATTCTTTCTGAACATTTTCTTTTTGGCGAATCTCCTGAACTTTTTAGTGAGGAGAGCCAAAGATTCATCATCTGGAGAGTCAGAATCTGATGACCTTTCAGAGTTACTCTCCAACTCAGTGATAGTGACCGAGGGTCGCTGAGTGGAAGGTTCCTCTGAGATTAAAGCAACAGGGATGCTTTTGGAATCTTTTACAAGATTCTTCTTTAGATGACTCGATTGCTCATGATTCAGCATCGTGCCATATAAGGTAGAAAGGGTCATTGATTTTAGATCCTTTGACAGCTTGAGACACATAGAATTACTGTCCCAGCTTTCAGGTAAACATTCTAAAAACTTTGTCAGCACTTCAAAGTTAGAATATTCCTTACCAACAGTTTTCAGATCTATTATTAAACAGTTAAAACGTTGGTGTACTTCAGAGAGAGTTTCATTCTTACCACAAATGAAGCTTTCATACTGTCTTACCAGGTTGATCTTTCGAGAGTCCTAGACTTCAGAAGTACCTTCATACTGAACACAGATTGTGTCCCACATAGCTTTTGAGGTTTTCAGGTTCATGACATAATGGTAGACTTCGTCAGGAAGAGCCATGGAGAGTATGGATCTGGCTTTGGTGTCGATAGCCACTTTATTCTTATCTTCATCAGTCCACATATGAACTTCCTTAGGAATCAGCCTTTCTGGAATAGCAGGTCTATTCTCAGCGGCTGGAACTGCAGCATCAATTCTTACAGGAATATATGGGCCGTTTTCAAGATAATAAGTGTTGGGTCAAAATGCAATTTTATTCAGATACTCTTCAATATTCTAAGTATGGAGCTCAAATTCAAATAGGGGGAGATTGTTGGGTCACCGAAGATTTGAAATTGACTCACCGATGTTTCCTCTAAATCTTACTTAGAATATTTTAGCATGGTTCTTTATAATGACTTGTACAAGATAGCAAATGTTTGGTGAAGTTAAAGATCAACCAAAGTCAAGATTGAAGATTCTCTCATTGTGGAAGTGAAAGATCTTTTCTCAACACATACAAGTCATTGTCCACCGATATTGTTCCCACACATCGGTGGACATATCTCCACCGAAATCTCTCTCTGTTTCGGCCAAAGAATCCCACCAATGGAAGTCCAATTTCGGTGGGATCTCAAAGATGGTTCTCTTCAAAGATGTGTTCTCAAATATGCTTTTCTTCAAAGATGTGTCACATATCTCACATACTTTCATCGGTGGTGGAATCCTTGAAGACAAAATGAGAAGCAAAATTATTATGAGACAAAATTAAAGTTGCCAAGAATCATCCCACCGATGATGATGCTTAAATCGGTGGGATCCTTTGTCAAAATATTTTCTTTGAAGAAAATATCAAGTATTAGTGATATTGTCTTGGAAGACACACCAAGAGATCTGCATGGCATTATTCCTATTTCCAATGAAGATGTCCTTTCAGCATGGGTCTTTCTTCTTGTTTCAAGGAAAAGGTAATTGTGTCTTATCACCTTTTCAGAAGTCCATTGGTTCTAAGCAAGTAACTTGAGGATAATAGTACCAAGCATTTAATGCTCAGTACACTCATCCTCACTATAAAAGGAAGACCTCTCCATGAAGAAGATATGTCTTACATCTTGAGATACTTGAAGATTACTGTGTGCTCTAAGATTCTACGTGAACTGGAAGATTTCTCTCAGTGCAAGAAATCTCCATATTGCTAAAAACTTCATAGCTTTGTTCTAAGTGTTCTTAGTTATTTTGTTTAGTATACTTTGTGAAAGATTGTTAGAATAGTTTATCTGTTCTTTTCCGCAACAGTCTTAAGTTTCTATGTGTAATTCTTGTTGAAAGATTTTCAATAATAGAATTAAAATTGTGAAAATTTTGAGTATTGTATTCAACCCCCCCTTCTACAATACTTGTTATAGCCATCTGGGACTAACAAGTGGTATCAGAGCAGAAAGTTTAATTTCAATAAACTAGATCTGCGATGGCTGCCTCATCATCTTCAACTGTTGAAAACTCTTTTCAAAACAACTTTTCTGAAAATGGGTCTATAGCCAAACCTCCCAAGTTTAACCCCAACAACTTTTCTTTGTGGAAAAGCAGGATGATGCTTTTCATGGAAGGAGTGGATAGTAGATATCCAACCATTCTCAGTGAAGGACCCTTAGTCCCTAGAGTTTGGTCTCGATATGAAACTAAGAAATCCGGTAAGGAAGTTGTTGGCAAAGATGATTCTGATGATTCGTCTGATGAAGAAAAATCTGATGCTACTGGTCATTACATTCTTAAAAATCCTAAGAAATATACTGATGAGGAAAAACGTCTTGTGTCTCTTGATTCTAAAGTTAGAACTATCATTGCTCTCTCTCTCTTCCTGATGAAGTGTACCACTCTCTGGTAAATCTCTCTACTGCCAAAGAAATGTGGTCCACTCTGTGTGTTTTGTACGAAGGTACAAATGAAGTTAAAAAGAGCAGAAAGATTGCTCTTGTTAGAAAATTTGAACTCTTTTCTTATGAGAAAGGAGAATCTCTCTCCAACTACTATAATCGCTTTAATAGCCTTCTTAATGACTTAAAGCTGTTAGGTAGAGTGTATGACAATGAGGAAGTCTTGTGAAAATTTATGGACTGTCTTCCTGATTTTTGGGAAAATATAAGTACTTGTATAAAGACAACCAAGGATCTTGATCATATGCCTCTCACTTCTCTGTATGGAACTCTTTTCAACTATGAGCAGACTAAGCTGCAAAGGAAATCTGTCTTCACAGACATAAAGAGCTCTCCTCTAGCTCTCCTATGTGACTCTTCCAAAAAGACTAAGTGTATTCCAAAAATCACATACCCATCTGACTCTGACTATGATAGTCAAGAAGATCCAAATGACCATTCGGAGGCATATCTTAGTGATGCTGAGGATGAATGTGAGGAAACCTCAATTGACAAATTTACTGATGAAATGGCCAGGATAGATGGGCTTTCTAAATCCAAATCTCACCCATCTTCTAGAAAATCTAAGTTTGGTAGAAAATCATCCTCTTCTCTCTCCAAACACTCTTCTTTGGACAAATCTAATGAGGAATGTTTTAACTGTGGTAAAAAGGGTCATTTTGCTTCTGAGTGTAGAAGTAAACATGTTGACAGAACCAGAACCTCTTCCTCAGACCGATTTTCCTCAAAATCGGAAAGATCCAAACATGATTCCACCAATCTCTCCTCTTCTGCACATTCTGACCGGGCTGAAAGATACAAGGAAAAATACAAGAGAGAAAAGGAAAGAAATGAAAGACTTGTCAGAAGAGGAAAGGGTCCGCCTGCTAAAACTTATGATTTGGCAGATGATCCCACATCTGAAAGCGAATGACTCCTCAACTGCTCTTGTATCAGCTAAGTGCTTCTCCTCCTCATCAAAGGTACATACTATGTGACTCACCTATCTTTTGTGAAATCTCCAATTCTAATTATATTGGGTCTGTGTCCATGAATTCTGCCGATACATCTGAAGATTTAAAATTTGGAATGTTTTTAAAGGAAAAAGATCACATTTCCTTTCCAAAGGAAAAGGCTCAAGATTCCAATAATTCTTCCACACCTATCCATGAATTTCAAAAATTCTTGACTTTAGTTGATCCATCCTCTTCTTCCAACTTAAACAGAAATTTTTCTATCTTTGAAAAAGGCAAGTCTTCAGGTGCTGACTCTTTCTTAAAAATAAATTCTCCAACTTTTTCTAAAAATGCCTGTGTGACTTCTCCTACCGATTTTCTTCCCCGATCTGTGTGTCTCAAAATGTCCAATTCAAAAGAAAAGATTTATGTCCTCCCAATTTTTGAAAAAGGAATTATAGGTGTTGCACCCCAATTCTTTGTTACCTCTTCAAAATCTTTGAGCAAAAATAAGGAAAAATATCAAAGTTCTAAAAAGGCATTTCTTTATAGAAAATGTTATATCTGTGGTGATGTTTCTCATTTTGCCAAAGACTGTCCGAAAGAAAGAATTGATCTGAGTGACATCAATTCTTTTCCCTCATCATCTAACCCAAAAGGACCCACCACCAAATGGGTACCTAGGAAATAAATTTTGTGTGATTGCAGATTTTGAGCTGGACAGATGGATCTATGTGAACAAGTGTGAAAGTTGACAAAACCTTGGAATTCTTTACTTTCATGACATCATCACCTATTATCTCCTAACCATGAAAACCCACCGAATCACCATGAAAACCCATCTCCACCGAAATCCTAAACCATGCAAACACCACCTCTTCTTTTCTATATTTTTCTTCCACCAATCCTAAATACAACCCACAATCACCTTTTCCTTTTATGCCGACGATCCCTCTGCCGATCCATCTTCTTCTCTCTTCTACCAACGATTAACCTTACCTCCATTTTCTTTTTTCTATCATCCACCACCTTTTTGTCCATCATCATAGTAAACTACTTCGTGACATCACCAAAGCTACCACCAAATCAAAGAGCATCTCCACCGAAAATCTCCCTCTCTCTCCTTCCCACTGAACCTCTGATCCCACTCCATCATCACCCCTAACACAAAATATTCCACCACCTTTACCTCCTGCAACCAAATGGACCAAAGATCACCCCATAGATCAAATCATCGGTGATCAACAAGCAGGTGTCCAAACATATAGAGGAGTTGGAAATATTTGTCTCTATGTGAATTTTCTCTCTTTTTAAACCTAAGAAGATTGATGAAGCTCTTGCAGATCCCTGTTGGATCACTGCCATGCAAGAAGAGCTTTCTCAATTTGAGAGAAACAAAGTTTGGAGATTGGTTCCCAGACCCCGATAGAAGACAATCATTGGAACCAAATGGATCTTCAAAAATAAAATGGATGAAGAAGGCACAGTTATCAGAAACAAGGCCAAACTGGTTGCTCAAGGATACCGACAGGAAGAAGGCATTGATTATGATGAAACTTTTGCCCCTGTTGCAAGACTTGAAGCAATAAGAATCTTTCTAGCACATGCTGCCTACCGAAATTTCAGAGTCTTTCAAATGGATGTCAAAAGTGCCTTCCTCAATGGGGAACTTGCAGAGGAAGTCTATGTGAAACAACCTCCTGGTTTTGAAGACCCAGCTCATCCACACTAGACAAAGCTCTCTATGGTCTCAAGCAAGCTCCACGTGCTTGGTATGACACTCTTGCCAACTTCCTTCTAAAGCATGGATATTCCAGAGGTAAAATTGACAATACTCTCTTCATCAAGGAGACCTCAGGTAATCTTATTCTTGTCCAAATATATGTTGATGACATCATATTTGGTGCCACTGATGAGTCACTATGTGATGAGTTTGCTTCTCTCATGATGAGTGAATATGAGATGAGCATGATGGGAGAACTTACATTCTTTTTGGGCCTTCAGGTCAAACAATCTTCAGAAGGGTTTTTTTATAAACCAAAGTAAATACATTCGTGACCTTCTGAAGAATTTCAACCTTTTAGATAGCTCTCCTATGAAAACTCCCTTGGCACCACCTTTAAAACTCAATGCTGATCTAAAAGGTGAATCTGTGGATGTTACTCTTTATAAAAGAATGATTGGTTCCCTTCCGTTCTTAACTGCTAGCAGACCGGATATTATGTTTGCTACTTGTCTATGTGCCCGTTATCAAGCCAATCCAAAAGAATCACTTTTAAAGGCTGTAAAACAGATTTTTCGGCATCTCAAAGGTACCTTGCATCTGGGTCTTTGGTATCCCAAAGACTCAGGTTTTGAACTAATTGGGTATTCAGATTCAGATTATGCAGGTTCCCAGACTGATAGAAAGAATACCACAGGTAGCTGCCAACTTCTTGGTGGAAAATTAGTCAGCTGGTCCAGCAAGAAACGATATTCCGTTTCAACTTCAACTGCCGAGGCTGAATATGTAGCTGCTGGAAGTTGTTGTGCCCAGATCCTGTGGATGAAGAATCAACTAAGGGACTATGCTCAAATCTATTCCAAAGTCCCAACTATGTGTGATAACTCAAGTGCAATAGCTATTGCAAACAATCCAGTTCTTCATTCCAGATCAAAGCACATAGATATCAGATATCATTTCATCAGGGACCACATCTCCAAAAGTGACATTGAGCTACATTTCATTCCTGTAGATCTTCTGCTTGCTGATCTGTTCACCAAACCCCTAGATGAAGCCAGGTTCAATTTTCTGATAAGTGAACTTGGAACGTGCAACTTTCAATAACTATGTGTTCTCATAATCCACCGATCTCTCATCGGTGGACACTCTTCTCTTTCTCCATCACACCAAATCTCATTTTTTCATCCTTTTCAATGTCTAAATCTATGTGATCTCTCTACACCGAAATCCATCTCAGTACTCTACACCGAAGCCTTCACCTACTTCATTACCTACACTCTTTTTCCCACCATACATCTAACCAATCTACCATCACCAGAACAAACTTTCTTTGTGCCATCTCCTCATCCCATCCCTTCATCCACCATTCTTCACTCTTGGTTTGCAACCCATCTCTCCTTTTCTCAAAACCCACCTACTACAAACTATTCTGCAAATGTCTCTCCAAATCCTCAAACTCAACCTTTTTGGGTCATCAAAAATTGGAAGATGAAATTCCAATCTTTTCTTCACTTTGAAGATTTTCTCCACCCTATTCTAAAGATGTCATAGAATTCCACCGAATTTTTGTCTAACTCTTGCAAAATTTCGGTGGGAATGATAAATTTTCGAAAAAAAAAAAAATTATACCGTTTTTCCTACCGAAAATCCTACCGAAATTAGCCAATTTTCGGTGGGATCTCCTTAGTTTTCGGTGGGGAAGCAAAAAAAAAATCAAAAAAAAAATCAAAATTTTTGACCATACCACCGACCACACCACCGAAATTTCGGTGGTTGGCCCCAAATTCGGTGGTTATGAGCTCACACACAAAAAAATAAAAAAAATAAAAAAAAATCGGTGTTTTCAATTGTTTGTGGTGTTTCTTCTCCGTCGTACGCTGAGGGGGAGAAACCATCTGAGGGGGAGCAATATCAGCGTCCAACTCGATCAACACCAACCCTCTGTACTCGTTTTCAGCGTCCAACTCGAAAAAATGAGGAAATCGGGCGGACCGGTCAAGGGGGAGCACATCAGTCCGGGCGGATCTAACTGAGGGGGAGAAACACAAAACCGACTGATCTACTGAGGGGGAGCAAAACAAAGACAAAGGATGATGATGCTGAACAGGAAGTGCTGAAGATGCCAAGAGAAAGAGAAAATGCAAGAGATTGGCAAAAGCATCCTGAGGCTGATTCACTCAAACTCAACCCTCCTCAAAGATTGTCACTATAATGGATGTGTCTCCTATCAAAACCCACAGACTCACTTGGATGAAATCTTTTGAAGTAAATGGATGACTTGAAAATTTGGAACATCTGAAGAAAAGAAAAAGTGCCTGAAAGATAAAGTTCTCCAACACATCAATAGGCTGCTAATCAAAATGAAGAATCCTCAAGCCAGACACAAGCTTCAACTCGCCCCTCCAAAGATGCAAGTAATATTCATTCTGTTCATATTGTTTATACTTCTTTCATTTTCCTTTCAATTATTTGTACAGCTATATTTTTTTATCTTTTCTTACTTGTAAATTTCATACACACACAAATCCATAAAAGACAAAATAGATAAAAAAAATGGTCTATGTGAAAAGAACCCAAAAAGAGTAAAAAGGGTCAAAATGCAATTTTATTCAGATACTCTTCAATATTCTAAGTATGGAGCTCAAATTCAAATAGGGGGAGATTGTTGGGTCACCGAAGATTTGAAATTGACTCACCGATGTTTCCTCTAAATCTTACTTAGAATATTTTAGCATGGTTCTTTATAATGACTTGTACAAGATAGCAAATGTTTGGTGAAGTCAAAGATCAACCAAAGTCAAGATTGAAGATTCTCTCATTGTGGAAGTGAAAGATCTTTTCTCAACACATACAAGTCATTGTCCACCGATATTGTTCCCACAAATCGGTGGACATATCTCCACCGAAATCTCTCTCTGTTTCGGCCAAAGAATCCCACCAATGGAAGTCCAATTTCGGTGGGATCTCAAAGATGGTTCTCTTCAAAGATGTGTTCTCAAATATGCTTTTCTTCAAAGATGTGTCACATATTTCAAAGATGTTTTCTTCAAAGATGTGTCACATATCTCAAAGATGTTTTTCTTCAAAGATGTGTCACATATCTCACAGACTTTCATCGGTGGTGGAATCCTTGAAGACAAAATGAGAAGCAAAATTATTATGAGACAAAATTAAAGTTGCCAAGAATCATCCCACCGATGATGATGCTTAAATCGGTGGGATCCTTTGTCAAAATATTTTCTTTGAAGAAAATATCAAGTCTTAGTGATATTGTCTTGGAAGACACACCAAGAGATCTGCATGACATTATTCCTATTTTCAATGAAGATGTCCTTTCAGCATGGGTCTTACTTTTTGTTTCAAGGAAAAGGTAATTGTGTCTTATCACCTTTTCAGAAGTCCATTGGTTCTAAGCAAGTAACTTGAGGATAATAGTACCAAGCATTTAATGCTCAGTACACTCATCCTCACTATAAAAGGAAGACCTCTCCATGCAGAAGATATGTCTTACATCTTGAGATACTTGAAGATTACTGCGTGCTCTAAGATTCTACGTGAACTGGAAGATTTCTCTCAGTGCAAGAAATCTCCATATTGCTAAAAACTTCATAGCTTTGTTCTAAGTGTTCTTAGTTATTTTGTTTAGTATACTTTGTGAAAGATTGTTAGAATAGTTTATCTGTTCTTTTCCGCAACAGTCTTAAGTTTCTATGTGTAATTCTTGTTGAAAGATTTTCAATAATAGAATTAAAATTGTGAAAATTTTGAGTATTGTATTCAACCCCCCCTTCTACAATACTTGTTATAGCCATCTGGGACTAACAAGGCGTAGTAGGGTCTACACCTTCTAAGAAGAGAATCATCCTATTTTTCCATAGATTAAAATTATCTCTGGAGAATTTAGGGGGTTTTGCAAGAGAATCGTTGTCAATATAGTTTGTGTTTGTGTTGGTAGCCATTTTCAGAAATAGCAAGGAAGAGAAATCTTAGTATAGATTAGATCTTGTTTATGAGATTAAACAAATCCGCTCTGATACCACTTGTTGGTCCCGAAGGGCTATACAAGTTTGTAGAAGGGGGGGGGGGGGGGTTGAATACAAACACACATATTTTACTTTTCTAAATTGTTTATTGATAAATCATTAACAATTTACAGCTTGTTGCGGAACAAGATTAAGGATAAACCTAAATCTAAACAAGTTGGAACATTAAGTTTTTTGCACTAAGAAAGAGAATGAAATTACTAATAATAACCTATCTCAAGATTAGAAGGAAGACTCGACCAGAGTTTACGAGTGCTTCAAAAATGAAGCTGGAGTCCTTCTTATATACTGCATGCATTTAATGCATTGCAGTTTACACTTTACACGTGGCAGCAGCTGGTTGGTTGCATGTCATTGACCTTTGTAGACAACCTTAGTAGCCGCATGTTTGAACAGTGTAGTATCAGAGTGGTTGTACGATTTCAGACAATAAGGATGTTCTTTTCTGACATATCGTACGGAGTCGTGCAAGGGTGGTTAAGACAAAAGTACTTTGTACGGAGGACTTCATGATCAGCTTTCGTTGATTCAACGCTTTACCATTGTTTATCAGCGAATGATAAAGTTCAGCGATAGCTGAAGTCTTGTACTTGATACTTCACGTTGAGTGGACAAATCTGAGTCTTCGCTGATCCGCATCAGTTCATTAGGAGACTTGTCGCTGGTTCTTGAGCTTGATCTTCGACTTCAGCGTAGAACCTATGTTGACGTGAAACTTGTTTTCAGGGATCATAAGTAAACAACTAACTTATCAGCGATCACCATAAGGACTGAACAGACTCAGAGCATTATGGTGAACAGTGTTCGCTGAATGTTTAATCTAAAGAGCGAGAGTTCCTATCAGCGGTACTGTAAGATCTTAGTACTTATCAGCGATAGTGAAACTCTGATACATATTGTTTACTTACAATTTTCACTAAGTATTAAGAGAGGGTCATTATCAAACCACTGAGGGTTTGGATCTACAGTGTATGGTTGTTGTAATTTATTTTATTTTTAGCAAGGATTTCATTACTTCTTAATTATTGTCATACAATAAAAATTTTAAAACTCGCGACGCATTACAATACACACAATTACTTTCAATTTGCGATATAAAATCACATAGAACAAAAAATGAAACATGATTGTCATTTCAAGTTCTCGACTTTGATTTCGAGATGTTTCGTGCTTCATGGCGCACAAGTATGTAACTAGTTGTAGGGTTGACAACGAGTAACGGTAAACCCGTCATGTTTCGACCCGTTGGATAAGGGTATAGATAAAAAAATATTTTATCAATTACCCATTTACCCCAATTTTTTGTGGGTATGGTATGGATAAATGGTGTTTCGTTATCCATTACCCGTTTACCTGTTACGGTATAATCTATACATATAATAAATAAGTCACTAGCATGCCACGTGTCGTCTTCTGGTGAGCCGACTACAGTATTTTCCCGCCTAAACATGTATCTGGACGCAATTTACATTATAAGTTCAATTAACACACCCACATTCACTCTTCCTTAAATCTCTCCTTAATTCAATTTTTTTAATTTATACGTTACATTTACTACCCTTATAATTAGGTATGTAGTTTACTTTTAATCTCTTACTTTTTTATTTTTCATTTTAGACTTTTATCATATAAACAAATATAATGTATATGAACTAAAATGCATTAAAAACATTTCTATTTTTTACAAATTATACTATTGTAATCGCTTCGTCAATACCTTCGAAATGAGCCCAATATTGAATATTTTTTGATTTAATTATATTATTAAATATCATAAATATATATGAATTAATGTGTCGTGATTAGTATGAGATTTGTTGAAATTAGTATGAGATTTGATACAAATAATCACTAAATTGTCGTGATTTTCTTTTTGCAAGTTCATATCAATTTTTACTTCAAAGTCGAATTAGTTCGACGAATTACAATTCTATCAAATTCCATTCTGTCAACGAAACACCCTTAGAATTATCATAAGAGATTTAATTACTTGAAAAAAAAAGATATCACTTATCAACTGACTTTTGGATTATGACTTCGAACCTTTTTCATAAATATAATATGCAAATATTTTAGTATAGTATATTTAATTATTTATACTTTCTTAATCATGATTATATTATTTTCTCTAATTTTTTTGACCAATTAACCATATTGACCTTTAATTTTATACATCTGATATGCGATTTAAAAGCGTATAAATATGAACATGAAACAAAATTATTTTTTCGAATTCTCGGTTTTAGATTTGAGATACTTCGCGCCGCATCGCGCGCAGGTACTCATCTAGTGTGTGTATATATATATATATGTGTGTGTGTGTGTGTGTAATTATATAAAGTGAAATATCGATATATACACTGATACAGGGAGAAATCGAAGGGTTTTCATAAACAATTGGAAAAGAAAGAAACAAGATCGAAAAGGAAAACGAGCTCGAAAGAGACTCGAAATTTGGCGTCAGAAATGGAGCAAGCATAAAGCAGTGAATATGAGAAGGGGACGATACGGATCGAGAATCAAATCGAGAGGCAAGTCGAAAAACGGAAGAAAGTCGGCGCGCATGAATCCGCGCCACGGGACGCGCTGGGATCTGTTTGGCATACTGGCGTGCATGCCAGCGCGAGCTGAGCCGCGCCTTGGGACGCGTTGGGCTCTGTTTGGTTTTCTTTGTTCACGAACCAACTTCCTAATTTATCTAAGTTTCCTATTTTATTTAAGTTATTTGTTTCCTATTTTATCTAAGTTATTTCATTACTATTATTAGGCTATTTTCTAGTTGAATAAGGTTAGGGTTATTGAGTTCTAGTTGAATAAGGTTAGGATTATTGAGTGGTTATCTATTTCTTTTCCTAGATTATAAATAGGGTATTAGGGTTCTTAGTTAATCAGATTATTAATTAATAAAGTTTGTTTCTTTTAGAGTGGATTCTCTAATTCTTCGTGTTTTACAATTCGTAATCACGTTTATCAAAGGGTTTAGACGCTTGTCGATCCTTCCGCAAACCTACGCTGTGTCAAGTGGTATCAGAGCAGGATTCGCCTGTCTTTTCACCATCATGGCAGATCAACAACTCGCTACCAAAGCAGTTTTGGTTGAGTCGGATGTGGCCTTATCCACAACACTCACGAACCTGACAACAGTTGTTAATAGGTTTCAACCCAACATCGTCAACGACAACCGTCGGAGAAGAGACAGGTTTGAAGGACCGGCTAAGGCGCCATTTAATGGCAACCTTAACCGGGTCGATCCATCGAGTTCCGAATCCGAGGAGGAGGAGGAAGATTCCCAAGAAAAGATCCACGTCGTACTTCAACGAATACTCCTTTCGTCAAAGGAAGAAAGCCAACACGAAGATCTTTTCCGATCGCATTGTTCGGTACACAAAAAGGTATGTAACTTAGTTATCGACGATGGAAGTTGTGTGAACCTCGTGTCCCAAAAGTTAGTCGACTACTTTAATATACCCACTCAACCCCATGAAGCTCCATATTCTCTTGGGTGGGTCAACTATGGCTTTCAAGTTAGGGTCACGCAAACTTGTCGGGTGCCCATATCGATCGGGAGACACTATCGAGAAGAGGTCCTATGTGATGTCCTTGACAGGGACGCTTGCCACATTCTATTGGGTCAACCATGGCAAGTCGATAATCATGCAACCTATAAGAGCCAAGCCGACATCGTACTATTTCGTTGGGGCGACCAAAAGATTGCCATGAGATCAGTTAATAGCTTCGATGAGAGCCCCAACAAGAAGAGCCACCACAATAGCCATATTACGGACTCGATTTCTCCCCTAGTCAATCAACCGCCCGTTCCGAAAAGACCACCGGAAAAGGAGGAAGCCTTGTCGGCCAAGGTTGAAGACAAGGTCGTTACCATCGGAACAAAGTCACAACATGGAACCTGTAACGTCCCGAAAGAGTCGGCAACAAATGGCAGATCCCCGACCAAAGAAACCGAAAGCAAGATACCGAAAGACATCCTCGAGCCAATAAAACCGTTCAAAGACGATGATCCCAAAGGTGATGCTCTCATTATTCAAGCACCAAAGGCTTCGGTTCAAACCGAAACAATTCCCGGTAAAGTTACTCACGTTTCTTACCCTTCCAAGTTTAACAAATTACTACTCGTATGGAAGGAATTGCGACGACCGCCGTTGGAATTTGAAGGTTGGTCGAAAGTTTTAAATTTTGAAGACCGAGTTGTGCAATCCAGAGTTTTGAAGAATAGCATATTCTACGAGGCGGGTAAAGTTGGTTTTCAAGTGAACTCGAGGACGAGTTCTTTTCAAGTGAGGGTGACTGATACAGGGAGAAATCGAAGGGTTTTCATAAACAATTGGAAAAGAAAGAAACAAGATCGAAAAGGAAAACGAGCTCGAAAGAGACTCGAAATTTGGCGTCAGAAAAGGAGCAAGCATAAAGCAGTGAATATGAGAAGGGGACGATACGGATCGAGAATCAAATCGAGAGGCAAGTCGAAAAACGGAAGAAAGTCGGTGCGCATGCCGGCGCGCATGAATCCGCGCCACGGGACGCGCTGGGATCTGTTTGGCATACTGGCGCGCATGCCAGGGCGGGCTGAGCCGCGCCATGGGACGCGCTGGGCTCTGTTTGGTTTTCTTTGTTCACGAACCAGCTTCCTAATTTATCTAAGTTTCCTATTTTATTTAAGTTATTTGTTTCCTATTTTATCTAAGTTATTTCATTACTATTATTAGGCTATTTTCTAGTTGAATAAGGTTAGGGTTATTGAGTTCTAGTTGAATAAGGTTAGGATTATTGAGTGGTTATCTATTTCTTTTCCTAGATTATAAATAGGGTATTAGGGTTCTTAGTTAATCAGATTATTAATTAATAAAGTTTGTTTCTTTTAGAGTGGATTCTCTAATTCTTCGTGTTTTACAATTCGTAATCACGTTTATCAAAGGGTTTAGACGCTTGTCAATCCTTCTGCAAACCTACGATGCGTCATACACACATAATTATATTAAGTTAAATATTAACGATTCTTTATAATGTTGTCGTATATGAAAGTATTTATCGAGTAAAAGAGTTCATGATGATTGAATGAGAAACAAAATAAGGTCATGAAAATAAATACAATTAAAATTATTGTCTTACAATTTTTATATTTTTATAAATATCATACTATTATATTTAGAGTAATAAAATGTTTACTAGAACACATTAGATAAAAATGATAATTATATTTAGGGAAATTAATTAAAATACCCAAAGTCAAACCAACCCTTACCAAAATACCCTAAATTTTTTCAATTTTGCAAAAATACCCAAAATACCCGCGATGGGGTCCCGCGATCGCGGGATACGCTGACGTGGCACGTATTTTGGGCACAAATGCCCCGCGAAACCCCTAAACTTTGGCCGCGGTGCACTTTTGGTCCCTGCCCGCGATGGCCCGCGATGGGCCAAAATTTACAGTTTTGGTCCCTGAAATTTTCAACTTTTGGTCCCTGAAAATTTACACTTTCAGCCCCTATACTTAGACGAATCTTGATGCATTTACTGTTTTTTTCCACAATTATTGCAATTTAAAGACCGATTTGTGGTTGAAATTCAATTGCATGTTTCAATCAATGTTAAATCAATGTTTTTGGAATATCAATTTGTGGATGAAATGAGAGATTGGTTTTCTAATATGTTGGTTGTTTCATTCATAAATAGACGTAAAATTCAAGCCATAATTCTCACACAACGATTTCATTGTTGCAATATTTCTTTCTGCAATAGTTTGTGTTTGAGATACTACTGAAAAAATGAGTTCATCTGTTGCAAAAGTTAAGCTATATTTCTGTTTTGATGGTGAATGGGTGCAAGATAACAATGAGTGGAATTTTGCTTATAAATCTAAGCATGGTGTAAAAGTGTCAGTAAACTATACTTATCAGAAGTTTGTTGCATACGCCATGCAAAAATGTGGAATCAACTCTTCTAATATTTGCAAGTTAGTGTTTAAAAATGGCGATGGGTCATTTGTGGATTTATCCAACGATGGGGATATCTCTACTTTTCTGCACCTTGCAGTTGATTCAGAAAGACCCCCATTACTCTTTGTGTATCCCGGCGTATCCGACGGTGACGACGACGGTGACGACGACGAAGACCTCCAAATAGAGCAGCCTGATTCTCAACAACAACAACCACCACCACCACCATCACCACAACCACACGAATGGCGTACTGCTGGAGTTGCTGATGACGAAACCCACGTTTTCAGAACGGGTAATTCTGAAATAGACAGATCAGACACCGATAATGATGATCACGAAGAATATACCCCTAGTAGAAAATTATGTAGTCAGATAAATGACTTTTTTGATATGCCCCCTATTCTTCCAGACTCCCATACCCAGACACAAAGCTACGAACCTACACCTTATATTCGTAGCGAAAGTTTAACAGCAGGTCAGATATTCGATTCGAAGGATCTCTTAGCAAGTCAGATCGGACTCAAGTTCTTGGAAGAGGGTTTCCAAAGTCGCGTGCGGGCATCTGACAAAATCAAATACGTAGTTGAATGTGCTAGAGAAAAGTGTGAGTGGAGGTTGTACGCGATTCACACGGGTCCCAAAGGAGGGGCGATAATGATTAGAAAGTTGCACGACGTACACACTTGTACGAGGACGCAACTTAATCCCCACCACAAACAAGCCGGCAAAAAGACTTTGGGTGCGATCCTGAAAAACAAATTTCTTGATGTTAGCAGGTCATTGCGTCCAAAGGACATCGTCCACGACGTTCACCGGCAGTTCGGCGTCACGATTGATTACCACCAAGCGTGGCGTGCGCGCTGCCATGCACTGTTTATGGTGAGAGGCACGTTCGAGGAGTCGTATGAACGACTCCCAACATATTTATATAATTTGCAGCTGCAGAACCCTGGTACTGTCACGCAGCTACGGACCGATTCACGTGGACGGTTTGAGATGTGCTTCGTGGCCCTTGGACCCGCGATACGTATTTTAACACGTCATATGTTTACACATTATAAACTATAACATTTACACATTATAAACTATAACATTTTAACCTATGTTTTTGCAGATCCGCACATTTCTGGAAAATCTACGTCGTGTCCTGATAATAGACGCATCCCATTTAAAGGGACGTTACTTGGGTATGATGTTCCTGGCGGTTGCCATGGACGGGGATAACTCCATCGTTCCAGTAGCTTTCGGCGTAGGCAAGTCCGAAACCGGGGACGAGTGGACTTGGTTTCTGTCCATGTTGAGACAAGCTATCGGAGACCCGCAAGGGTTGGTGTTTATGTCTGACAGGGCTCCTTCCATAAGCGCCGCAATCTCTGCCATGTACCCAAACGCCCCTCACGCCATATGCTGTCGACATTTGGAGATGAACGCCAAATCCAAGGACAAACGTATTACCACCTACAAGGATGTCTATTGGGCGGCATGCAGAGCATATACGGATCGGGAGTTTAACAAGTACATGAATATGCTACGATACAGTGTCAAGGAAGCAGCCAAAGTCTTTGACAATGCTGGACCGGAGAGGTGGTCCGCGGCCCATTTTCCTGGACAACGGTATGACATTCTGACCTCGAATAGTGCAGAGTCTGTGAATGCACTCTCCCGTTTTGCGCGTAGATATCCGATTGTTAATCTTATGAACTACTTTCGGGCCTTTCAACAAGAGTGGTACCAAATTCGACGCCTAAAAGGAGCTAAGATACAAAATGCACTCGCACCAACGGCGGAGAATATCGTTCAGTACAGGGCGCGTCGTGCGGCGACATGGCCGGTAAGAGCAATCGGGTATGGGAAGTACGAGGTGCATGATGACTATATTCACGCGATTGTGAATATGGAAGACCACCTTTGTTCGTGTCGCGAATGGGATAAATCTGGGTTACCGTGCGGCCATGCCATCGCTGCAGCAACATATATGGGTCGTACAGATTGCAGCGACTTGGCTGTACCTTTCTTCACGTCCGAATATTACCGGAAAACATACGTGGAGGTAATAAATCCAGCTGGACCCCCTGCAGCATGGGTGTATCCACCCGACCCGCTTCCACCATGCTATCCACCTTTAATGGATACGAACAGGGCCGGGAGACCGAGAAAGAACGACCGACGTCCATCACGTGGTGAAAGTTCGATACAACGAAGATGTACTCGGTGCCAATGCGTAGGACACACTCGTGGAGAGTGTCCAAATCCCGCCCCTTCAACCGTGCCAAGGAGATATTCTGTCAGTCACACCCCGGGCCCGTCACAGCTTGAACCATATGGAACAAACCCTTATGATACTGTTGATCTAAACACTGATTTGTAAATGATATATATACACACATACATATGCTTCTAAATGAACATTGATAACACAGCTAGTTTGTAAATGATATATATATATATTCGTATTATATATTTACACACATAAAGAAAATAGGAGACCTTCAATTTTTCTTAGTATTTTCTTGACCTTGTTCTTGCATCCATGGCAGTGAATGTTAACTTTGAGTACACATGTCTGTTTATATATTCATATTAGATACGTTTTAATTTTAACAAATTACACCATTATAGTTAATTATTATTTATGGTACATCTCATATTTTTTTTCAATTTTGTTTTACACTCCTATCGCATTAACATAATAATCATATATTAACTAATTCATTAAATCGTTTTAAATTATTATTATTTGAATGTGTTTATAGATATCGTGAATGGCAATAGGAGAAGGTAGAATTGTTTATAAATGGGGTTTTGACAAGTTGGTATCACTGGACTCATTTAAGAATTGTGAAAATGGGTATTTGGCGAATGATGATTCATGTGTGTTTAAAACACTTCAGCTCCAAACACACATGAATCATCATTCGTCAAATACCCATTTTCACAATTCTTAAATGAGTCCAGTGATACCAACTTGTCAAAACCCCATTTCATATTATATATATACACACACATACATATGCTTCTAAATGAACATTGATAACACAGCTAGTTTGTATTCCATCCAACAAGCTCTTCATCTTCAATCTTTCTGACCCTTCTTCAACGGCTTCTGCTTTTGCAACCACGTATGGCCATTGTGTACCACAACCCGCACACACTTTAGCAAATGAGTTGAGGGTTGTCATATATTCTACAAGAGGAGTAGGCCCACGAATGAGGTAACCTCTGACTTGACCTTGCATGATGTATCCAACCTAACCGTGGTTCAGCGGCTTAAAAACTACTTTTCAGAGAAATTAACAACAACAAAAAATACAAAACAACAACACAGTAAAAAAAATACAAATAACAACACAGTAAAAAAAATACAAAACAAAAAAAATATAACCACCACCTACTTAAAAATTGATTTAGTTTCATCAATCCAAGCTTGCTTCTCGTTTACCTTCGCTTGAATAATTGCGAAGTCTTGCAGAATATGGTGAATTGCTTCTTGTTCTCGACGAACACGAGCCTCCCGAGCTTTTATATCCCCTTTCATCCTTTTGATCTCCCTGTCTCTTTCTCAAATGGACTGCCTTCCTGTCCATAATTTTTTTCCACTCTTCTGTTAGTTCATCTATCTCCTTTTCCTTTTTTGCTATGGCGACCTCGATTTGAGGTGGCATTTTTTCAGGAGTAGACTTAGGGTTTGATGACGATGCCATTTGTGGATGAAATGAGAGAAGAGAAATCAAGAGAGAAATCAATTCAAAGAAAGAAAGCAAGAGAGAAATCAAGAAAGAAAGCAAGAGGAAGTGTGAATTGCATACTACTGATATTTATGGATGAAATCTCAAACATGCAAATGAATTTCAACCACAAATCGGTCTTCAAAGTACAATAATTGTGGAAAAAAACAGTAAAAGCATGCAAGATTCGTCTAAGTACAGGGACCAAAAGTGTAAATTTTCAGGGACCAAAAGTGTAAATTTTGGTCCATCGCGGGCTGCGATCGCGGGCAGGGACCAAAAGTGCACCGTGGCCAAAGTTGAGGGGCTTCGCGGGGCATTTGGGGCCAAAATACGTGTCACGTCAGCCCTAGCCCGCGATCGCGGGATCCATCGCGGGTATTTTGGGTATTTTTGCAAAATGAAATTTTTTTTGGGTATTTTGGTAACAGTTGGTCAAACTTTGGGTATTTTAATTAATTTCCCTTATATTTATAAACTTATGTTTTATTTATATGATTGAGGTTAACAATAATATCCTTTGTATTTCAAAATGGAATTTTGTTTTACTATTTATGCATTGCCCTTACCTGCTATTTTTAATGGATGAGATATAGATAATTACCCGATTCTTTACCCGTTATTTTAAATGGATTGGATATTGAAATAACATTTACCTTACCGGAGAGATGACCAAATGAACCTACCCATACCCTACTATAATTGGTCTCTTTAAGGCCAATTTCAAATTTTTTTTCAATTTCAATAAATTACTTTATTATTTCAATCTTTGAGAAGAAATTTTGATTTTGAGTTCTCACAGTAATTTAATTTGCGTGAATAAAACGTTAACTCAAAACACCTATGATTATGATTATGATTAAGATTATTTGGTGAATAAGACAAAAAAAACGTCAACATGCTTTGTAACCGTTTTCAACACGGTAAATTGTTCAAATATTAAACCTAGAAGTTCAGAAACTGAGAATTATCTCCAACACGTGTCAATAACGAGATACCCAACAAGTCGTTTTTATCTCGATACGTAATAAAGAAGCTTTCAAGATGGTTTTATTTGGTAAAGTCCAAAACTTGCAAGTTCCAAAAAACGAAAACGTTGTATTTATGTAAAGCTGAAAATTGAAGACGTACTCTGACAAACGTTGGCTCACGATATTCAGTTTTGTGACCAATTGCTTGATTTTACTTTCGAGTAAAATTATCATTTAGTTAATTAAAAAATTTAATAATTATGTACTTAAAATTGTGTCACTTTTTGGTTTTAGACTTCTATTTGAACCAAAAGTAGGATATATATAGTATTTAGGAAATTAGATTCGTGGGTTTGCTTCCTGTGATGCACCTTTATCCGTTTCTTGTGGTGGAGATAACAGGATGAACAGTACAATAAGCGCATATCGGCTTGTATATCAACTTGCTTTCATAGCTCAGTTGGTTAGAGCACCCGTTTAGTAAGCGGGAGGTCTTGAGTTCAACTCTCAATGAAAGCAAATTTTTATTTTATTTATTTTCTGATCTCAGGGACTGAAATTGTAAATATTAATTTATGCAGAATTTACAAAAGTTATCCTCCAGTTCTGGAAACTACAATAAGACCTATAACTTTTGGATTTTTGGTTTAAGTATTTAACCATATTCATACGACCATTTTTTGAAACTTTTGATAAAATTACGTGATGTTTAGAATTTTATAGGACGTGTTATTTAAAATTTAAAACCGTATCATATTTTTTCGTAACAAGTTTTATCGTTGCTCTTTTAGAAATTAGGACAAAAAATATCACAACATACGTGAAAAGCAATTTGAACGGACTGTAAAAGTGTTACATCTTTTGTAAAAAAAAACTTTCGTATATTTGTTTTCATTTATGAAAATATAATTTTCAAATATTACAATCTTATCTTTGGTTTATTATTATTATTGACATTTTTGCCATGATTAAAACCTTAACAGAAGGGGCATTCTTAGCAAATTAAGGATAATTTAAGAATATAAAGAATATAGCTAATTTAAGAACATTAAAAGTTACTATTAATTAAATAAATGGTATTCTTTGATTTGAGGGGTTGCTAAAATTGCACCAAGCAAATTGTTGCAGGTATAAACCCATTTGTATATATTTTCAATTTATGCACTAAAAATCAAAAGTAAAATTAGGAATGTTCTATCTTAATATGAATATTCGGTTTATTGTAACGTCTTTTTCAGGATATTAAACAAAATTTCAACAGAATGATTGATACTAATTTATTTTTATATTTAACTACATTTTTATAAAAAAAGATTATTGATAAACAAAAATACATAACATATAAAACATAATGTAATTAAAATAAAATAAAATAAAAACAACGAAAAGAACATCTGTATTCGTTTAATAGTATTTTATGATTGATTTCGTAGAGGATTTGTTATTTCTACTTATGAAAATTTCATGTGAGAAAGTTTAGAAGGTTGATTTAGTCACAAGATGTTACAAATATTATGAAATGTGTATTATGACGTAATTCTTTTCTCTCAGATAAATTACAATATTTTATTTTAAATATGATAAAAAAACATTATTTATAAATTTTAAATGATCTTTTTGTTTATTATTAATATTAAAGATGCATACAAGATCCAATGACTGATTCTAGACTCAGGACCAGACTTTGAAGGACATAACGAGACTCATGTCAGGCCTTCAGGCCGATGTTTTCAAGTCAAGGGCCAAAAAAAGTCTAGTCCGAATACCAACCCTAGGACCAGAAAGGCTCATACAAAGGCTTACAAAAGATGGGTGGAAAGCTCCCCACTCAAAAACTCCAAATTTCCTTTACCTAGGTGAAAAATGGATCTTTTTCTTAACGTTGTTATGTCGTTCCTCCCCCCCTAGTCCCCCCTCCCCCCACTCCGAGACTTCACGCCGTCACCTACGACCTTCGATCGATGACCGACCAACTGTCGGTTAAACCATAAACCTAAAATAAGGATACTATCTATATTTAAACACATATTTTTATTTGAATTTTTTGATTTGGGGTTTTTGTTGATATATACTCTATTTTATGCTTCCAAATTGTGTCGTAAAAAAGGACTTACTAATGTTACTGATGAAGATGCAATGACTCGTTTTTAATAGATGTAGAATTTAATTACTTGTTACTCTTAATGACATTCCATGAACTTTCTTGATCCGTCACTGCTACACATGATTGTTTTTCTTCATCCACACTGCTTTCATGGATGCAATAGGAACTTTGCACATAAGTCCAGATGTTCAAGTCCGCGTCTACAAAAGCAACATAAACATTAAACATTAATTCATATGTCTGCATCTTTCTTCCATATAGCAAAAGTACCATTTTACTCCATTTTGCATTGACACTCGGAGTCCATTCCAACTCTTGAATGGACTTATGATATTTGAAACTATATAAATCATATATTAACAATATTTAACTGAAAATTAATTGACTGTAGTGATTTACGTAAGATTCTCTTTATTTATTTGCACAAAAAGATATTTTATATATTTGACTTACAACTAAACAAAATTTGAAACTATATAAATCATATATTAACTGAAAAGAAAAGAAAGAAAGAGAATGATACTCTATTATCACCTAGGTGAGAAATTCTCCTATTATGTTATCTTCATCTCTCTCCTAAAACAACCAAATGACCAACAAAACTCTGATAAGGTTACAATGAGACAACAAACAAACCTCTTACTCCCCATCTAAGACCCCCCCCCCCCCTCCCCGGTTAGATTTGATTTTGTGAATCTTGACTTCATCTTTGATCGTCTTCTTTTTTGGGCTTGATTTTCATTTTGAGGGTTAATTTTGGGTTTGTTTTTGAGCTTTTGCGGTGTTTGTTATGATGTGTTGACAGTGTTGTAGCTAGAGACATGGCAATGATCGGAGTAGACTAAGGTTAGTGCCTTGGTGACACTACTTTTTAGGCAACATGGATCCGAGGAGGGCGGGGGAGGGGTTGGTTATTAAAATTAAAATATAAGTTTTTAATATAAAATTAGTAAAAATGATTAAATACCCCTTATTTTAATTAGACTTAACGGAAAAAAATTAATGATCATTAGAAAAAGGGTCCAAAACCGTTGGAAATTGACGAAAGTGATTATGTAAAACACCAAATCCGAATTTTTAAGTTAAGGGACCATATCCAATGAAGATTGCACGCGTCAATTTATATTGTATATTACCTTTTTATATAATTTTTACAACAAACCAAATAATTAAAATTATCAAATAAATGTCAAAAACATAACAAGACTGATTACCAACCGAGTAGATATCTCAATTCTCATGTGTCATGATACTAGAAAATTATTATATAATAATTGTTAACAAAAACAATATAATATAACTAATTACCTCAATATTGATTACGAAAATAAGTATTGATTATCTTGCTTATTATTATTTCTTCTTTAAATCTCCACCATCTATCTATAAATCTTTGCATCACCCTGTTTCAAGATTTCAACATCAACTTACACAACTACTGAAGCCATCATCATCATCATCATCATCTGTTCAGCTTCATATACAACTTCTTGTTCCCAATTATTGATTTCAATCATGAACTTTCAATAATTCCAGAAGCAATCCAAATCAATTGGTCCAACTGAAGTTGATGGCGCTTCTTGATTTTCAATTCCTCTTTTACCCTTTTCAAGATTCGATAAAATTTCAGTGTTCTTCTCTGAGCTCACCACTGTGTCCTGTGATCTTGTATTCATCTCCATCTTCAATCCTTGACTGTAGCTTCCGATTAAACTCCTCAAGATTTCCTGATCATCAACCGGAAATTGAGAACCCGAACGGAATTGATGATTCCCTTGCATAAGGGAATCAGATTGCCCTTCCACCAATGAATCGGAATTGGAATCGAAAGGGAAAACTTGATTATTGAGGAAATTATTAACCAGGGTTTTCTGGGTTGTTTGGAATTCGATGGAATTGGAGAAGCAGGTTACATGCATTGGCCCTGATATGCTCGGATTCGTCATCCTGCCACCAAAAGCCACCGGTGTTGGTGATTCCATCAATGGTGGCATAGAACCAGCAACACCACCGGAATCCATCCTCGATAACCCAGAAATATGGAATTTCTTTCCTCCAGAAGCCTTATGAAATACACGACAGATCACCCATTCGTTCTGAGATTCAAATTACAACGAATCAGGAACAAAAAAGAAAAAAAAAACAGAGTATAAAACAGGGGAGGAATCAATAATCCATAATCTATACCTTGGCTGATTTTGGCAAGTTTTGCAGACTCAATTTACCTTCTAATCTATATTCATGAGTAACCCAATTTGTTTTTTCCCCTTTTGGAGCTCTCCCCGTGTAAAAAACCAAGGTTTTCTTCATTCCGACGAGTGATCTCCCCCGGAAAATCTCTTTATCTTTTCCGGTGGCTTTCCAATAACCAGCAGCAGTTGCTCTATTTGTTCGTAATCCAGTCGGATATTTCTTATCCCTAACACAGAAAAAATACCACTCTTTTTCTCCCATTTTCGCCATCCCTTCAAATTCGAAAAAAATTAAAAGATCATGAATGGATATTAAGTTTTATTAAAAGATAAGAACAAGAAAGATATTAAAGAAGAACTCACTAGGCAATTCCCATGGCTCAACTCTGTTCATATCCACTTCTCCAATTGCTTTAGCAAAGAAGGTGTTGTTGACAACTTTATTCGATAAATAATGAGTGATTAATTCTTCATCGGTCGGATGAAATCGGAATCCAGGTGGCATATCCATTTGATCTTTTTCTTGACCAGTCCCAGAAAACAACTCCATGATCTAAAACCCTTGAAAAAAGATGAAAACTTTTGTGAAAAAGTCAGGTTTTAAGCCAAGATTTCATATGGGTTCTTCACCAAATAGGTTTGAATGAAGGGAAGTGTATATATAGGGGGAGAGTGGTCATGGGAAATCACTGAACAAGTAGAGAAAAGCAGCCATGAAAGAAAAGTAAAACAAAAAGATAGAGTAAGCTGAAAGATTCAGTGATTTTAAGGAAAAAAAGAAACAGAATGAACAACTCAAGGCCCTAAATGCTTGTCTGTGGGCGTGGGGGTGGGGGTGGGGGAGGGTAGATGTGGAATTTTGCCATATTCTCCAACTTTATTACAATGAATTTATATTCTGATCAATGGTTGTTTTGACTAAACACATCTTTTAAACAAAGTTAATTGTATTATGCATGAGATTTAATGATGGTGAATGAACCTAAAATTGATACTCATGTTGTACAAAAGATCCTATTAAAATGTCCATGATTTTAAAACCTGAATTATTTTCTTATCAGTCCAGTTGTATTTATATTATCAATAAATTTTAGCTGTTACTAAAAGTTAATGGTTCAGAAGTCATCAAATGTGATGACTGTGTAAATATTTACTACATTATATATATTTAAAAAAATAAAACAAAACTTATTCATGTTCAGGGGTGGACCTATAAGGAGTTGAGTGGGCTTCCGTGTACCTGCTCACTCGATTATTGCAAAAGAAAAACAAATTAAGCGTCTGAAATGTGCACCTGCTTAATTTTGAGGGGTTCCCTTAGATACATTGAAATCAAGTTTATAATAGAAATTAAACACATGTTATTTAGTTGAATTACCGCTTAACATGCAAGAGGTCAACGGTTTCAATCTTATTTTAAGTGAAAATTTAATTTCTTTTATCTTTTAGTTTTAGGTTCCATTGTCAGCCCAATATTAACTCAAGCCCTACAATGTTATTTCTGAAAGTATTAACAACAAAAATATAGTTAGAAGGACCGAACTCACAACCTTAAATATAATTATAGGCATTATTACTACTATACCAAAACAACTTTTTGTTAAATTTTCTCCCTTTTTGATTTCATTATTTTGTATGATCTATATTCCTTCTCTATATCAAGTTAACTTAAAAATTGTTGCTTTTTATCTAATTTTATTGACAATATATTTATTTTAAAGATCAAGGTCGATTCCATTTGGTTAAAAATGTATTTTATTCTTGAATCGACAGTTGAATTTTCTCTAGTTAACCCGTATTGACTTTAACTCCAAGTTAAACCGTAATTTTGCGGACCTTGATCAGTCTTAAAAATGCATCCATTCAATGAAATTTTTGGGTTTACCATTATTCATGTTTATTTTTATTTTTTAGATAGATAATACAATAAAAAGGAAGGGATTCGATTTAATTAATTAACGATATCTAAATGTATATATTTAGATTAACTTATTGTGTTTACATATATTTACAACATATACAATACCTTGTATTTGTTTTCGAAAAAAAATACATTGTATATTTGTATTTATTGCCCAAAAAATGGCAACTTGGCATGCCATAGATGTGGCTTTCATGAATACTTTCATGTATTATTTAAAGGGTTTAGAGAAATGTAGGATGGTTAAATTATAGAAAGAGTACTCTTAAAGAAATGTCATATTCATAATAAGTTATAAAAATACATTTGGGTATTTTTATTATTAGATGATTTTGAATTTCCAATACTAACCCTGCCTCCTTGCAAATTTTGAAGCCAAAACTTCAAATTGACCACATTTTTTTCATTTGATTGCACAAAACTTTTTAATATGTTGTTAAAAATCTTGTGTGTACAAATATACCCCCATTAAGAATATACTATTTTTAAGACAATTTAAAGATTTTAAATTTAAATGTAATCTTATTATACTTGCATTGGAGTAATAAAACGTTGAGAAAATAACTATTTTAAGTATATGTTTCTAATTTTGAAAAGGCTGTTTTTAATCTCTTTGGACAATCAAAAGTTGTCACTTTTCTTTGCAAGAGTTTTGCCTATTCTTGAAAAGCCTATTTTATTTTTCAATCATAGATCGCAATTTTTAAATTTCAATTGTCTTTAAAAGCGATGCTATATTTTTTTTTAAAAATAGAGTATTAAAAGTTAAAATCTCTAAAAAAAACTTGTTTCCAACTTCAACAACTATTCTATTTTAGAGATTGTAATATTATTTAAAATATTAAAATAATCAATACATTAATAAAACATTATTTCTCTCTACTTAACCTTTTAATTAAAATGTCTCTTATTGGTTGAAAAAATAAAATATTATTTCCCTTTTTCTAATTTTAGCATACAAGAAAATTTCTCCAAATTTAAAGATTTTTATCTTCTCTTCATCTTTTTTCTATTTTAACATACAAAAGAGCATAGCTGTTGGGGCAAAAAATTGCTAAAATCTCTATTTTTTCTATTTTAGCATAGTTGTTGGAGATGTTTACAACTACTTATTATTAGAAGAGTAATTATATAATTTTTAAGTTCGATGACGATGAATTAAATTAATTTTTTACTGTTCGTGAAGAATTTAATTTTAATCTCTCTTCTTTACATTATTATGGATTTTTTTCTTTCTATTTTATGATATTATAGTTGTTAATAGATATGAATATTCATTCTTTTTGTTAGCTACATATACATTAAGGTTTTTTTTATACTAAATAGCTGAGTATCGTTTTTTTTCTTCTGTTAAGAATGTATTGGGTGTTCATAATGCGTTAACAAAGCGGTAGATTTAGTTTTAATTTATTGGGTTATTTGATGTTCACAACATGGTCACAAGTTATACTAGATTTTGCAGATCCACAATATGCTTATATTGTGTTCACAAAGTTAACTTGGTGTACACACGATATAGTTTTTTACTTTTTATTGTGTTCACAATGTTTTATTGGATTATTTGATGTTTACAATGGTGTTCACTTGTCTACACAAAATCATCAAAATTACATATTTTATTTATATTTAATCTCATGGATCTCACAAATTTCTTAAAGAAAGATTTGTAATATGTCTATTTACATGTTTCAAAACATAACCTTCTATTTTAGATATTGTTAAAAGATATGTTTTAAATAACCAATCTTGACATTTATTATTGAAAAAGGGTATTAACTTGAAATGTTTGATATTTCAGGGTGTTATATAGAAAAGCTGTTTTGAAGTATTTGGGCAGATTTAGTAGATATGCTAAAGTACATGGACTGCGCCTCACATTGGAACATTCTTAAAGGGTAGTGGAGTCATAGTTGCATACTGAAGGGGCTGAAATGTAAAATCTGAAGCTGGAGTATTTAATGTGTATTTCTTCATTTTTAGGTGATTCGGTCATTCATTTCTCAAACTGATATTGTTTAGCTTACATAGTCTTTCTCTAGATCTCTCTCTAATATCTTTTTCCAGAAGAACATATTAGGGTTAGAATTATTTCTCTGTTGTTATTTTCTTTTATATGTAATATGTAAGTTCTTGTTATAATAAATTCATATTATCAGTTTTTCATATGGTATCAGAGCATAAAGCTTGATCCAGTGTTTGTTCTTGTTGTTCTTAGATCCGAATCATTTATGCTATCTACTTCGTTTGATCGATGGTGTGCAATTTATTCCTTACCAGAGTTGCGTTGATATAACGTAACAAGGACGGTACTGTGAGCCTCTATCTCAACGATTAGATCTTCTTTCTTCATACTTGCGATTCTTGTTTTTAGATCTGGTACTGGTACCGATTCTTTCAGATCTGGACCTTATCATTCGTTCTTTGTATTTACTGGACCTTATTGAACGACTTTGGTTCAGACGAAGACGAACGATTCCAGATTTTGGTTCAGACGAAAACCTGGACTAAAATGTGGCTGTTTATCCAGATCTGAACGTTTCTCTACAGATTGGTATCAGACTGGTTCAGTTTATTAGTTTTGTTAATACGTTTCTCACATCATTTGTTTTTTTTTCTTTCTTGTTTCCTGGAACTTTTCGAATGATTCTGGTTCAGACGAAGACGAATGATTTTTTTAATCTTGGACAAAAATGTGGCTGTCTATCTAGTTCTGAATATCTTCTCTGTAGATCTGATTCTAACCTAGTGTTGTTGTTACATTTGTGCTAAGATCTGCTATTACTGTGGTAGTTGAACTAATCAGTTTATACATTCTTATCAACGTTCTATCTAGATCTGTACTGTATATGTAAATCTTTTACAAATCTCAGTATAAATATCTTCGGTTCAATATCTCTTCTTGGTGTTTTTCGTGTTTGATTCACGATCTAATTTTTACATGATCGTATTAGGCTAATATGGCCTACTAAGTTGTGACTCGTTGTAGTCCAGCAGTGACGGTAAGGACCGCCTTCTACTGTCGTGTTAACAATCAGATCGTTGTTTTTTTGTTGTTAAAAAGGCTTAGTTCGTATATTGCATTGTTCTTCTCTAACTGGTAAGGACGGATCTGTCTACCTGATCTGGAACGACTCTAGTTTGTGGATCCATGGATCCTTAACAGATCATTTAGATCTACCAGATCTGTTTTTTGTTTACCTGTTCTTGGTTCGTTTATATCAGATCTGGATCGTTCATCATTGTTAATTACTTTACCTATGTATAACTTTATTTTAGTATTTTTTGTTAGATCTGAGGTTTTCTCTGAAAGGTCTATACATTATACACTGATCTAAGCCTTTCTCTGCTCTAACTTGGTTGTAATCTGTTCTTCTTATTACTTCTTATTTCTTCTGTTCAGGTGACATCTGTGGCCTACCTCGGGCCCCCTTCCTGTTGATTGTTGGTGTTACTGCACCTTTGTGCACCTACAGTTCTCTTATTTGTTCTTTTACTTCCGCTGTACACCTTATTAGTATTTTGTATCTGTCGGTTTTGTTTCTGTTTCTTTTTGACAACATATTTTGAAAAGTTTGAGGTGTGGCTTGACCTAGCACCTAGAGTGTTTTAGGAATCCTGCCTTGGTGTGTTTATTCACCTCAGATCCTTTTCAAGTGTGTTTGTTCCTCGGTCTCTGGTCATTATACCAGCCGAAGAAGAAGATGTGATAAACCCCAATGGTAACGCTGGGACATCTAAAATCGCCAAGCTTGACTTTGGCGATCCCCTATACTTACATCCCAGCGATACCACTGGAGCTTCCTTACTTCACCTCAAACTAAATGGAACCGACAATTACAAGGTCTGGTCCTGTGCAATGATCCTCGCTCTTGAAACAAAAAATAAACTTGGATTTATAGATGGATCTTGCCCTAGACCTACCACTGATGATGTCCTTGCCAAACAATGGGACAGATGTAACTCCGTTATCCTTTCATGGATCTTAAGCTCTGTAACTGAAGAGCTGTTTCTTGGACAAGTCTTTTCTAAAATTGCCTCTCATGTATGGCTTGAACTTAAGGAAACCTATGATAAGGTGGATGGCTCCGTCACCTTCAATCTACATAAGAAATTAACTCTCTAACACAAAACGGGTCATCCGTCTCCGATTATTATCATAGGCTAAATTCCTTATGGAGACAGTTTGACGCCTTAGTCAAACTTCCTGCCTGCACCTGCAATGCTTCCCACGATTTTTCTGAACATAACTAGCTGTTAAAACTCATGCAATTTTTAATGGGTCTAGATGACATTTATCAGCCTGTAAGGAGTACGATTCTCACCTCTGACCCTCTTCCCTCGGTAAAAACAGCTTTTTCCATCATTTCAAGGGAAGAGTCTCACAGAGGAACGTCTAGCTCCTCCTCTAGCAAAACCCAATCTTCTGCCTACTTTGGTAAGGCTTCAGAAAACAAGCGTAAACCTATAAGACCACCAAATCCTAATCTCTTATGTAAACATTGTGGCATGATTGGCCACACCATAGAAAGGTGTTACAAACTCATCGAATTTCCTCCTAAGGATTTTCAAAGAAAACCAAATGTAAATGGCAATTTCAGACCCCCCTCTAACAATGTAGAGACATCTAGAACTCCCAATACTAGTCATACTTCTTATGGACTCCAAGGGTCCTCTCCCTCTCAACATTTGACTCAAGAGCATGTTTCTAAACTTTTGACCCTTCTTGATTCCAACACCTCTAGTGTGGCATCCGCCAATATGGCAGGTATGTCACTCTCTTCTATACCTAGTTGGATTATAGATTCTGGGGCTACACAACATATGACTTCATCTCTTAGTAGCCTTAGCAATATTGTAGATGTGTCAGATTTGAATCTCATTGTTAATCATCCTAATGGATCCAAAGCAAAAATAAATAAAATTGGGAACATGAAACTCACTGATGAATTGGTTCTGTTTGATGTCTTAGTTGTTCCTGATTTTAATGTGGATCTTTTGTCTGTTCACAAGTTAGCTAGAGATAATAAAGTGTTTATTGGCTTTGATGAGCATAAATGTTACATCCAAGACTGTCAACGAACGAGGTTGATGGGGATTGGTAATGAGGCTGGAGGCCTATATCTCTTTAACTTGCATAATGGTAAGTCTACTTGTTCTAACTCTACCATTAGCTGTTACATATCATATCAGTTATGGCATAGTAGGTTAGGACATCCAGCTGACCCAATATTAAATGTTTTAAAAGAAAAGTTAAACATAAAATTAGGCTCTTCTTCTCCTTGTGAAATTTGTCACAAGGCAAAACAGTCTCGTACAAAGTTTGATCTTAGTGATCATAAGTCAACAGAAATAGGAGAGTTAATTCACTTAGATGTTTGGGGTCCGTATAAAGTATCTAGTAAGGATGGTTTTAAATACTTCTTAACTGTTGTGGATGATTTCTCCAGATCAGTTTGGGTTTATCTTTTAAAGGGAAAGGATGAAGTTTATGACAATATTGTCTCTCTTTTCAAACTTATTCAAACTCAGTTTAACAAAACCATTAAAACTGTTAGGAGCGACAATGGAACTGAGTTTTTAAATCACAAAGTTTCAAATTTCTTTAATTCTCATGGCATTGTTCATCAAACATCCTGTGTCTACACTCCACAACAAAATGGGGTAGTGGAGCGTAAACACAGGCACTTACTAAACATGGCTTGGGCTTTAATGTTTCAGGCTGGGGTTCCATTGTACATATGGTCTGAGTGTATTCTCACAGCCACATATCTGATAAACAGAACTCCATCCTCTATTCTGAATGGTAAAAGTCCTTATGAGATTGTCTATGGTTTTCCTCTAGTTCTCACTCATTTAAGAAATTTTGGATGTTTATGCTTTGCTGTAACGTCCCAAAAATTACAAGGAATTTAAAATTTTTAAAGTAACATTTCATTAATAAAAACTCATTTAATAATTCAATCATCTCGTTTGCAAACTCATAATTAATATTCTTACGAACAATAAACAGCGGAATAAATGTCTAAAATCAAAATCATAAAAGTAATCAACTCTTCCCACGCGCCAGTGTGTACTCGTCACGCCTTGGAGCCACTCGCACCTGAAACCACAATTTTATTGGGAAAGGTAAGCACGAAGCTTAGTGAATTCAGACACCATAAATAACACAGTTACTTCCACACCACCTCTAAACAGCTAATTGCACATAAACAGCATACAAGTCTACGAACAAATCATAAACATGCATACCTACACCATCCCACCCAAAGGCATAAGCTGGTCCACCCGACCACACAATAACCGTGCAAGCATTACCCGGCTCCCCCGGGTTCCTACGCCACCCGCGTATATAAACCTCGGCCCCGCCGAGTCACTACGCCACCCGCGTATATAAACCTCGGCCCCGCCGAACTCCTACGCCACCCGCGTAGTCATAACAATAAAGGTCCGACTAGACGCCCCACTATTTAGTCCCGCATCACAAACAATTAAAACTACCACACACGTACAAATCGTAATGTAAAAAATAACCGACATTAGTTATAGTGAGAGAACTCACCTCGTAAGCGCGCCTAGCTCACAAACAATAATTCAAGCTCCACAAATCCAAGATCACTTCCCGACACCTAATCGAACGTTAACAATTATCAAAATGACGCCCCCAAACCAAGGCCACGACTACTAGCTTTAAAACGCATCAATTCCAGTTCTTACACTCAACACGCAGGTCTGTTCGGGACCTGTTTAACCCCTTAAAAACTGATTAAGCCAGAAATATTTTTCCATAAACACAAAGTCCCAAGTCTTAGGATTCCAGGGACATATCGCACGCGCTCTAACGATTTTTCTACAATTTATTATGGATTTTACAAAACTGATTAACTGCACAGCGAAAAACAGCACTTTTCGTTACAAAACAGCAGTTTGACACTAGCTACGGTCGGAACTGGTTTTTCCGAAAAACATAAGAAACTTACTAGACTCAGAATGGGAACTTTTGGCACTGGTTTCATCCCAATCCGACATTTCTAGCAGAAGTTATGGCTTCCGCAAAACAGTGGCAGAAACTGTTACTTTTAAAACGGAACGCGAACTGACAAAACCGGACCTGCTGTATAAACAGCCAAATTACGCCTAGCTAGAGGCCGAACCGGACTTTCGATAAAACATGAAAAGTGTGCCCGGCACAGAATGTGAACCGTGGGCACCGATTTCGCTCCAATCCGAGCTACGACAGAAAAGTTATGCACGAAATAAAACAGTGACAGAAACGACGTCTTCACATAAAATGATGAACTGCTGTAAAAACGACCACTTTTTCACCTAGCTAGAGGCCGAACCAGATTTCCGCTAAAACACGGAAAATGTGCCCGACCCAGAACGTGAACCGTGGGCACCAGTTTCGCCTCAAACCGAGCTACGGAGAAAAAGTTATGGCCGACGCAAAATAGGGACAGAAAGTGATTTTTAAAACGGTTTAAATGTTTTCGCGATTGGGTTACGGTTTAGATATCACGGACATACGAAGGCTGGACAACACCAATCACTACCCACTGCCGCCTCCGGCAGTTGTGGTCGGCGGCGGCGGCAGCCACCACCGGCGGTGGCGGTTTCGGCAACAACGCAAGAAGGAAACAAGACGAAAAGAAACCTTACCTCGCGACGACACAACCGTGACACACGACTCCGGCTTCTCTTGTCTCTCGCTCGCTCTCTCTCTCTCTCTCCGGCAGAAAACAGCAGCGGCGGTTTACGTGGCTCCGGCAGCAGCAGCAACCGAGAGGAGAACGGTGTGAAGATGATTAACGTTTTGGGTGTGGTATGCCTTTGCCGTGAAATTGCAACGAGAGGGAAGAGGTGGTAGGGTTTTGGTGATTGCCGTGAATACACAAGAAGGGAAAAAGAGGATGGGGGTCGGTTCTACATGGGCCGAACCCCCAAGCACACCTTGAGAAAATTACAACAATGGTCCCTGTAGTTTAAGTTCCACATTTGGCCTCCTAACCCAAACTTTTTAACAATTAAAGTCCTTGCCGCCTAACCCCGTTAACAAGCAACGTTAAGAGAAAGATTTAACATAAAAAAAATATATCTATCGGGACACGGGCTTTACAACTCTCCCCCGCTTGAATTAGACTTCGTCCCCGAAGTCTACGTCCGCGAATAATTCCAGATAGTTCTCACACCGACTAAACATTCTTTGAATACTTTCCTTACTAACAAAACTTCTTCAAGGACACTGGGATTATAATCGGCAGGACACCCCAACAATTGGAATCATTCCTAGCCAAGCGACTTCGGTTGTCCCCCAACCTTAGATATTCCATACCTCCCGAGTCAAATCTCAAGCTCTAACCACTCTAAAGTTGCCCACCAGTATACCCAACTGGATACTCGAATCCGATCATTCCTACCATTAACCGTCGATTAACTCCTACGAGTTTTAATAGACTCCCAAAACTTACCTTACACGCCTCATCGAACCAGTAAATTTATAATCACCCACGAAGGTCATTCCACTACAACCATTCATCACAAGTAGGCATCTCAGGGTTACCACTACCATTACCCGCCCAAGGAAAACTAGTTACACCGTAACAAGATACACCATAACACCTACCTCCCAGATACGTCTCAAGTCCCGGCACATCGGAACTACCTCTCAGGTAAATGCCCAAGACCGTATCCTCTTAGTGCCTACTGGAAAGTCAAAGTCATAACACATGGATACCGGGGTCCCACCCCGAAATACTCAACCGACCATTACCAATGACTGACTGACATGACCAAGGATCCAATGCAAACAGTCTACCAACAACATGCCTATCCCAGAATGACTCACTCACCCAACATGTAAATACGCAACGTGCAATAAATGCAAGACTGTGCAACAAAACAACCCATCAACAAAACTTGACATCGAGCCATTAAAACCGTGCAATTGACCCATGACTATCTCAAAGTCAAAACCGAGCAAAATGCTCCACGCTTGCTAGACCCATAAGTCGGTCAAAAACGCGTTTAAATAAAGTTTAAGCAAGCAATACTCTAAAATCAACATTAGTCCCAACCTCGACACGGGTTAAACCAAAGAGTTTTTCGAAAGGACTCACACCCTAAAAAAACAATCTCAAAATGACACATACACTTATAAGCGCACTTCCCAAATGGTTTACAGAATCATTTACAAAATATTTTCAACGTCAAGATTTTTCATTTCAAAAAGACCGTAAGTAATAAAACTACTATTACCAGGTCGGTAGTTACGCAAAAATGGACACGCTCGTCCCACAAATGAAAATCATGTCGAAAATCATTTCATTGCAGCTTAGTTTACTCACAAAACGTAAAGCGAAATAAATAATTTCTTTGAAAAAGAACCGTCATGGTTCTAGCATGAATTGACTCATGACATGTATTTAAAGTAACCGCTCGACCTTACACCGGGTGCGAAAAAAGTGTGCACATAATTTCGAAATCAGTTCCACGACATTTGACCCCAAAATTCCTCTTTTTCAACAAAAATGTCGTGGCACAGGGTTCACTAACAAATCTTACGCACGTCGGCTAGTCATACAAAACGATGAAACGGTTTACAAATATATTTTTGTTAAAACACAACTATCTCGTGTAAGTTTCAAACTTAAAGATAAAAACCAATCCGTTTCCATCATTTGAAAATATCGACTAAAATCTCATAAAATCTCAAAAGGTGGGGTTCTTTAAATTGATTTTCAAGATTTCCCCAAATGGTCACATAAACAAATAAGATATGCACCTCGTGAAATTAAACCCACACGACTCAACATGCCGTAAAACAAACTTATTTTAACCAAATCACTCAAATAGCTTTATACAGACATCGTGGAATGTAACTTTCCGTCTCAACTCTAACATATGTGGAGGAGTTCCAATGTTAAAGTCACAAGTCGTAGCCACTTGCCCAACATTTTAAATACCACAAAACACGGATATCATCTTACCCGAAAGAACCGTTGGAAAAACAACGAAATGAGACAAATTCTAACAAAGTTTGAACTCCCGTGATAAAACGATTTCATACACTTTCAAAATCTTGTGTGTGTGCTGAACATTTCCCAAAATTCCAAAACACCATCCATAAAATGATTTGAAACACAATAATTTGTTAATGCAATCTATTTCAAAATCAAACCTTGTGCATGACTCAGTCAGCATTCTACGCCTCAACTCCTACTCCTCCAAATCTCTTCGTTCCACTAACGTCATCCGGACATTTAAACCTCTTAGGCAAGTTGGGAAATTACGTTAAATAATCCCTACGATTTTTCCTCAAATCAAAGTCGGCTCTCTAAGCCTATGATTCTAGCACAATCATCCATCTTGGCCCGACACAAACATCATCCTCATCTTCACTCCAAGTGATTAATACTAGAATCGTCCTTTTATTCCAACGACTACTAATTTATAACCTTCGTCACTACCCCAACGATCATCACCTCAAGCAAAACAAGTACCCACCTGTACTAGTAGGTTTACCATAGTCGTTCCTCCTTGTGATAGCTATTCAGGGTAGATATTACAACGGGTTATTAGCACATAATAACTCGCACTAACAACGCTCACGCTCAACTCCTTGGATTCCTCGTGACTTTCTCCGACTCGAGCATTGATCCTGTGTTTCCGATAGTAGGAGCTCTACTACTACCTTCCACACCTATCATCACTCGTTCCGAGTTCCATCCGATGGGTTCAAGTAGTTTCTCGCCGATAACTACACACATATGCCCGCACCGGCATATGTACACACTCTTCCTAGCTCCCTAGGAATAATCATAATACCCCACTACCCTTGCTAGGGCGGAACCCCCACTAACCCTGACGAGTCGCCTCGTGCACGCACAGTCGTATACAGTGGAAACCAGATAGACATTCGAATATAAGATTCTATCCTACAACGGTTGGACTCAAACAAGAGCTGCGCAATAGAACTAAATCCAACATTCTAAGGCTATTCGGTTCCTACCGCATACAACCTATAGTGCATCCGCTTAACAACCTATCAAAGTTAGCATAAGTTCCTAATAGCAAGTAACAACCATACAATACAGTGTATTAAGCACCAAGCAATCTAGCATACATACTCCTATGTTCTAGAAAGCAATTTTTGCATACGTACTCATATGTAAACGCTATTCCCAGCTCACTAGGAATTTCATCTCATCCCACTACCCTTGCTACAACGGAATCCCTGTTAGCCATAACGAGTTGCCTCGCGAATACCCAGTCGCATGCAACGTGAATCAAATAGACATTCGAATACAAGATTCTATCCTAGAACGGTTGGACTCAAACAAGAGCTGCGCAATAGAACTAAATCAAATATTCTAAGGCTATATTATTCTTACTGCATACAACCTATAGGGCCTTCACTTAACAACCTACTATAACTAGCATTGATTCCTACTAGCAAGCAGTCAACATACAGCATAGTGTCAACAACAGGCAATCTAGCATGCATACCCTATGCCTAGAAAGCAATACAACACTAAGCAATGTACCTTTCCCCCTTGGCTCCGGCTGACTGTACACACAGCGCCCTCGATCACCGTTCCTCAAACGGATTTTTCCTTCTTTTTATTTCCCAAAAAAACTTTAAAGAAAATTTTATAGCCGCAAACTTGAGATCAAACACACCGAAATGCGTTTGATTCACTCAAGCCGTGCTCTGATACCAAGTTGTAACGTCCCAAAAATTACAAGGAATTTAAAATTTTTAAAGTAACATTTCATTAATAAAAACTCATTTAATAATTCAATCATCTCGTTTGCAAACTCATAATTAATATTCTTACGAACAATAAACAGCGGAATAAATGTCTAAAATCAAAATCATAAAAGTAATCAACTCTTCCCACACGCCTTGGAGCCACTCGCACCTGAAACCACAATTTTATTGGGAAAGGGTAAGCACGAAGCTTAGTGAATTCAGACACCATAAATAACACAGTTACTTCCACACCACCTCTAAACAGCTAATTGCACATAAACAGCATACAAGTCTACGAACAAATCATAAACATGCATACCTACACCATCCCACCCAAAGGCATAAGCTGGTCCACCCGACCACACAATAACCGTGCAAGCATTACCCGGCTCCCCCGGGTTCCTACGCCACCCGCGTATATAAACCTCGGCCCTGCCGAGTCACTACGCCACCCGCGTATATAAACCTCGGCCCCACCGAACTCCTACGCCACCCGCGTAGTCATAACAATAAAGGTCCGACTAGACGCCCCACTATTTAGTCCCGCATCACAAACAATTAAAACTACCACACACGTACAAATCGTAATGTAAAAAATAACCGACATTAGTTATAGTGAGAGAACTCACCTCGTAAGCGCGCCTAGCTCACAAACAATAATTCAAGCTCCACAAATCCAAGATCACTTCCCGACACCTAATCGAACGTTAACAATTATCAAAATGACGCCCCCAAACCAAGGCCACGACTACTAGCTTTAAAACGCATCAATTCCAGTTTTTACACTCAACACGCAGGTCTGTTCGGGACCTGTTTAACCCCTCAAAAACTGATTAAGCCAGAAATATTTTTCCATAAACACAAAGTCCCAAGTCTTAGGATTCCAGGGACATATCGCACGCGCTCTAACGATTTTTCTACAATTTATTATGGATTTTACAAAACTGATTAACTGCACAGCGAAAAACAGCACTTTTCATTACAAAACAGAAGTTTGACACTAGCTACGGTCCGAACTGGTTTTTCCGCAAAACATAAGAAACTTACTAGACTCAGAATGGGAACTTTTGGCACTGGTTTCATCCCAATCCGACATTCCTAGCAGAAGTTATGGCTTCCGCAAAACAGTGGCAGAAACTGTGACTTTTAAAACGGAACGCGAACTGACAAAACCGGACCTGCTGTATAAACAGCCAAATTACGCCTAGCTAGAGGCCGAACCGGACTTCCGCTAAAACATGAAAAGTGTGCCCGGCACAGAATGTGAACCGTGGGAACCGATTTCGCCCCAATCCGAGCTACGACAGAAAAGTTATGCACGAAATAAAACAGTGACAGAAACGACGTCTTCACATAAAATGATGAACTGCTGTAAAAACGACCACTTTTTCACCTAGCTAGAGGCCGAACCAGATTTCCGCTAAAACACGGAAAATGTGCCCGACCCAGAACGTGAACCGTGGGCACCAGTTTCGCCTAAAACCGAGCTACAGAGAAAACGTTATGGCCGACGCAAAATAGGGACAGAAAGTGATTTTTAAAACGGTTTAAATGTTTTCGCGATTGGGTTACGGTTTAGATATCACGGACGTACGAAGGCTGGACAACACCAATCACTACCCACTGCCGCCTCCGGCAGTTGTGGTCGGCGGCGGCGGCAGCCACCACCGGCGGTGGGGGTTTCGGCAACAACGCAAGAAGGAAACAAGACGAAAAGAAACCTTACCTCGCGACGACACAACCGTGACACACGACTCCGGCTTCTCTTGTCTCTCGCTCGCTCTCTCTCTCTCTCTCCGGCAGAAAACAGCAGCGGCGGTTTACGTGGCTCCGGCGGCAGCAGCAACCGAGAGGAGAACGGTGTGAAGATGATTAACGTTTTGGGTGTGGTATGCCTTTGCCGTGAAATTGCAACGAGAGGGAAGAGGTGGTAGGGTTTTGGTGATTGCCGTGAATACACAAGAAGGGAAAAAGAGGATGGGGGTCGGTTCTACATGGGCCGAACCCCCAAGCACACCTTGAGAAAATTACAACAATGGTCCCTGTAGTTTAAGTTCCACATTTGGCCTCCTAACCCAAACTTTTTAACAATTAAAGTCCTTGCCGCCTAACCCCGTTAACAAGCAACGTTAAGAGAAAGATTTAACATAAAAAAAATATACCTACCGGGACACGGGCTTTACATTTGCAATGAAACAAAATAACTTTGATAAGTTCAGCTCTAGAGCTGAAAAATGTGTTTTCCTTGGATATTCAAATAACAAGAAAGGCTATAGACTTTACAGCCTAGATACTAAACAGTACTTAGTATCTAGAGATGTAACTTTTTACGAAAACGTTTTTCCATTCAAAATGAGTGAAAATCTGGAATCCTACTCTGAAAATTTGAATACTTTGAATTTTTTTGATAATGTTACTAGTTCTACTGATGATCTTTCTGATAACCTGCCCAATGAGGAATTTAGGGCTCGGTCTACAACTCAAGATAATCACCCTGATTCCTCTGGTAGTATAGGTAATGTTGACAATCAATTAACTGGTGTTGACACTACCTTGTCTGCTAGGAATCAAGGAAATCTAGAAACTGATATTGAGCATGATACTCATGTTGTTGTAGACTCCCCTCCTGAGGGTCAAAATCTACCAAATTCATCCATTGATTCTTCTTCTTCTCCTCAATCTATAAGACAATCTAGTAGAATTCCTCAGTTTCCTAGGAAATTTGATGACTTTGTAGTAGAGGGCAAAGTAAAATATGGTATTGAAAGGGTAGTTAATTACTCTCATCTCACAAAAGAAATTTTTTGTTTTGTGTCAAATCTAAATAAGTCTATTGAACCATGTAGTTTTTCTGAAGCTTGCAAAGATCCTAATTGGGTAATTGCAATGAATAATGAAATGGAGGCTCTTAATAGGAATGGTACATGGGTTATAACAGATCTTCCATCAAGGAGAAAACCTATTGGTTGTAAATGGATTTTTAAGATTAAATATAAGTCTACTGGCGAAATAGAACGATATAAGGCTAGGTTAGTAGCCAAAGGATATAGTCAGAGAGAAGGTCTTGATTATGAAGAAACCTTCTCTCCTGTTGTTAAAATGGTAACAGTTAGGTGTGTTATAGCTTTGTCGGTTCAGTTTAATTGGCCTTTACATCAACTTGACGTAAACAATGCTTTTCTGTACGGTGACTTGACTGAAGAAGTCTACATGACTCTTCCAGAATGATATTTTTCTAATGATGATAATCATGTTTGCAAACTTGTGAAATCTCTGTATGGGTTAAAACAGGCTCCTCGTCAGTGGTACGAGAAGCTTTCTAACTGCTTATTTGATTTTGGTTTTAATCAAAATAGTAGTGATTATTCTTTGTTCACTCTTAAATCTGGAAGTACATTTATTATTCTACTTGTATATGTAGATGATATTGTTATAACTGGAAATAATAATAGTGAGATTCACAGAGTGAAAAAACACTTGCAAACGAATTTTATGATTAAAGATCTTGGAAATTTACAATTCTTTTTAGGAATTGAAATTTTAAAATCTAAAGATGGCTTATGTATGAGTCAAAGAAAATACTGTTTGGAACTATTAAATGATTTTGGGTATTTAGGCTGTAAGCCTATCAATACTCCAATGGATATGAATTTAATAGTAACCGAGTCATCAAGTTCCACTTCTGATCCTGTATTAGTAGATATTTCTGGTTTTCAACGGTTAATTGGGCGACTTATTTACTTGTTGGCCACTAGAACAGACATTGCTTTTGCAGTGCATTGTCTTAGTCAGTTCATGCATGCACCTCGACGTTCTCATTTGAATTTAGCTCTTAGAGTTCTGCGATATCTGAAAAGGTCACCAGGAAAAGGTATTTTATTCTCTGTTTCAGATTGTTTTAAATTATCAGCCTACGTGGATGCAGATTGGGGTAAATGTTTATCTACACGTAGATCTGTAACTGGGTATTGTTTGTTTCTAGGAAATTGTCTTATTTCTTGGAAAAGTAAAAAACAAACTGTTGTGTCTCGGTCTTCAGCCGAATCTGAATATCGAGCCATGACGTCTGCCACTTGTGAAATTCTTTGGGTTCTTGAAATTTTGACCAGTCTTAATATCACAGATTTACTTCCTGTAAATATTTTGTGTGATAATAAGTCTGCAATTCAGATTGCTAATAATCCAGTTTTTCATGAGAAAACTAAACATATAGAAATTGATGTTCATCAAGTGAGGAATAAAGTGACTAGTGGTGTTCTGAAAACTGTTAAAGTTGAGTCTTTAGAAAATGCAGCTGATATATTTACAAAGTCTCTTTCTCTTCATCAGCATGATTATTTGTGCAAAAGGTTGAAAATGGTAGACTTGTTCCAATGTCAAGATTGACGCAGAGTGTTAAAAGATATGTTTTAAATAACCAATCTTGACATTTATTATTGAAAAAGGGTATTAACTTGAAATGTTTGATATTTCAGGGTGTTATATAGAAAAGCTGTTTTGAAGTATTTGGGCAGATTTAGTAGATATGCTAAAGTACATGGACTGCGCCTCACATTGGAACATTCTTAAAGGATAGCGGAGTCATAGTTGTATACTGAAGGGGCTGAAATGTAAAATCTGAAGCTGGAGTATTTAATGTGTATTTCTTCATTTTTAGGTGATTCGGTCATTCATTTCTCAAACTGATATTGTTTAGCTTACATCGTCTTTCTCTAGATCTCTCTCTAATATCTTTTTCCAGAAGAATATATTAGGGTTAGAATTATTTCTTTGTTGTTATTTTCTTTTATATGTAATATGTAAGTTCTTATTATAATAAAGTCATATTATCAGTTTTTCATAGATATTCATAATGATGTATTTTCTTAATAAATAAACCTAAAAGTTATTAACTTGAATAGTACTTTTAGGATCTTTAAAAAGAAATATTAAGATTTTAAATTATTGGTCTCATATTACGTGTTTTATTGTATTAATAGAATTGTACAAATACACTTGAGTGAGTGAATTTACTTTTTATACGAGTTTAATACATCTATACCTTTATAATACCATACAACTTATACACGTATTTTCTTTGAAAATACTTTCGTAACAAGAACATAAACTCGTGCATACATTCTTACGGTACATTTTTAGACGTGAAATAAAACGTAGATAAATAAGATACATTTGCACTTTGCAATTTCAATGAATGATTTTTGAGACCATATATGAAACATGATATCTAATTAGGGACTTATGAAAACATACAAAATATTGGTTTCTAAATCGTCTCATTACCTCTGTTAATTGAAACCTTTATTGAGAGTCGTGTTATTTGATTTTTTTTAAATAAATACATGATACAGTTTTTAATATATGTATAATTCACTACAAGAAATTGCAATTTTGCCGACGGGTTTAGGAAGTCCGTCGGTAAAAGTGACATTTACCGGCGACTTAGACAAAATCCCCTGCTAAAAGTTTAAATTTTTGCCGAAGGAGGAACAAGGCAAATAGGGCCAAAATGTCTATGTTAGAAGGACATGGCTCCAAAACTATTGTAGCACATTTTCGTGAAATTGTAAGTTATATGAATTACATGTATATCTTGTTTTATTTTATGAGTTATGATTATGTATAATTGTTTTTTTCAATCTAGGCTGCAAAATCTGGTCAACCCCCAAACATGATCGACACATTTGAAAAACTCCACCGAAAGCAAGATGGTTGGCTTAGCGAGGAAGCGGAGAAGGCGCATGTAAGTTCTCACATTTTTCTATCCAATCTATATTTATAATAAATTTGTTCTTATAATTCTTTCAATTTTATTTAGCAAGAGATGATTCAAAGACGTGCATCACAAAGTACACATATGGACTCGTCTAATCATGGTGATAATGACCAGTTTCCTGCAGATATGGATATTGTTTCTGATGTTCTAGGCTCCCGGTCTTGACATAAGAAAGGTTTTGGATCATTGTCGAGGCTCAAAGCATTTGGAGGAAAGCGAACACGTACTTCGGCCTCCATAAATAGTATGCAACAAGATCACATTGATAGAATCATAAAGGAACACAGACACCTTAGCTTAACATGAGTTTTTGGTGCAACAAACGCAAGACATGAATGAGATGAAGTTGTTTCAACAAATCCAAGGCCGTGTACCCGGATTAAGTGTTCCAGAGCATTTGTTGTCTACAGTCCAACCTCCGCCTCCACCGCCTATTATCTTTGATGATGCATCTACTACTCAACCATTTGAGTCGGTCCATGAGGAAGATGACGGTGCAGAAAATCTTGACTAACTTAGTACATTTTATCTATATTTATTTTTTTATATGTCAAAAAGATATTTTCATTTGGTTTGGTTTATGTTTTTAAGATATTTATGTAATGTTTTTTTATTAATTAGCTAATTTATTGTTTAAACAGTTTTTATATTTGTTTATTTGTTATTTTCGTTGATAAAATTACGTCCAAATGCATTGACAAATGTTTCATTATATGGTTAACAACTTTTGCCGTCGGGTTTTTTCCTCGGTAAAAAGATTGGCCAAAGAGCCAAACCTAACTTTTGCCAACGGTTTTCTCCGTCAAGAGAAACTTGACCAAAAGAGTCAAACCTAACTTTTGCCGACGAGTTTGTTTGCCGGTAAAAGGTTATGCGTAAAAATAAAAAATAAATTTTGCCGACGGATTTTTTGGCCGATAAATGTTTGACCAAAAAGTCAAGAAAAACTTTTCCCGGCGGAAAATATTACGCCGGCAAAAATATTTAGTCGTCGGGAAAAGGATTTTATACGATTACTTGATAGATGTTTTTACCGACGACTCTTTTTCGCAGGCAAATGTACCTTTACCGGCGGCACATGTTATTCGCCGGCAAAAACCCTTATAGCGGCCAGCTTTTCACGGAAACTTTTGCCGACGGAAAAGTCCGACGGCAAAAGATTTTGACCTTTTGCCGGCGACTTTTGCCGACGACATTTTCCTCCGATAAAAGTAGTTATTTTTGTAGTGATTGTAAAATAATAATAATAAATAATAACAAATATTGATATTGTTGTTATTACCATCTCCAACTCGGTATATGATAAATAAACATCAATATTTTTCTATTAACATGTATACGTAATTTTTCAGTAATTTTGTTTAATTTTCATTTTTAGAAACTTATTTTTTTAAAGCTCATAAGAGTTCAATAAATATCTTGGAAAATGTTTCAAAAAGAAAAAAACCATCTTGGGAAAAAGGAGGAAGATCACCAAACGAGTCTCTTCATTTTTTTAGGGAGGAGAGACCCCTAGTTTTCACTAACCTATCTTCTATAGGTATTGTTGTTCGATGAGAAGATCTACCTCGAAAGGGATTGTCCAATTATAGCTTGACACGTAGCTTTAATGGCTTGATATCATCTACTGGGTTTGGAAAGGAAGCGAAACTGCTTAAGTAAGAGTTAGCGAAAGAAAGGGGGTTGCTTTCACAAAGCTTGCTTGAAACTCTAAGTGAAATAATGGACTCTACTAAGCATGTTAAGAAGTTATGTTCAAATCTAATCGAGTCCAAAGGGTCGTTTACCATATAAATGCTTACCCGGTAAGAGTCATCACTTTATCGGGTAAAATTTCCAACTATCAAAATTATATATTGGTTAATGATCTTGCCTGGTAAACAATAACCACGTAATTCACCACCCTCATTTTCCGACTAAGAATGTCGGTCCTTACTATGCCTCTTACCGAGTAAGGTTTTGATACTAACTATGCTTACCCAATAAAGTAAGTGACCTTGTGAGTGCTTATTTGGTAAACGGTTTTTGAGAGTAAGACATATGTATCACTTGAGGAGCGAGGCAACTTGAGACAGATGTCATCGTATTCGAAATATGCATTTTTAGGAGAATAACAATATGCAACTCAAATGGTAATTGAGCTTCATATTGGGGAATTTATTTGTCTTTAATATAATTAAAGAATTGTAAAATAAAATATTTCTTGAAAATTATTAAACTTTCTTTATAAGATAGTAAAATGTCATAGTAATATATTACAGACATCCAAACTGAGCTTTTAAAAATAAATTTCCCTCACAAAAAAATCAGACAACTTTTTTTTTTATTTTTAATATTTTATATGGGTTGTTTTTTTTACATTCAAAACTAATATAGGAAATAAACTTCTATAATATAACAATACAAATCATATTATAATAAATTAATCTTGAGGATTTAAAAAACAGATAAATTCATATTACTATGTTTGATAAAGTTAAAATGAATTATGATTTTCGTTCTTACAATGTATTTATAATTATATTTGTCTATATTTTTAAAGGTTAATCTTTTAATTGTTGTGGCTTCTATTTTACTTCGTTTTTTATCTTGCAAATTAGGGGTGTGCAAAACCCGAATGCCCCGAAAACCCAAACCTAACCCGAACCGAAAATGAGATGTTTATATAAAACCCGAATGCCCCGAAACCCGAAATTTTGGGGGATATTTGGGTTTGATTTATTGCCACCCGATCCGTCTAAAAACCCAACATGTATATATATATATATACATACATATATTAGAGTATATAAATATAATTATTTATAGAGTGAATTACACCGGTGGTCCCTGTGGTTTGCCCAAATTTTGGATTTGGTCCCTAAACTAATCTATCTACGGTGATGGTCCCTAACTTTTTAATTAACTTTTACTCAAGGTCCTTCGATAGTTAACGGCGTTAATATCATCCAACTCTTTGTTTAAATCAAGGGGCAAATTAGTCATTTAATTAAAAAATATTTAACCTAATTTTTAATTTTTTTCATCTACCTCCTTGGCTTCTTTGTCAATACGTGAACTCATACGATCCTTGCCAATCTTTGTCATTTTCCCGAAATTCTCTATCTCAAGAACACACTTGTATTTTATTGCATTTCTTTCTCAAACCATCCGAATTTAAGGGAAACCATTAGTTGGGTGTTGAATATTTCTGATTCTAAAGTGGGTTTGTGTCGATTATTGCAGAAAGTGAAATCTTTTGGATAAACTTGGATTTATGATTCTAAAGTCGGTTTGTGCCGATTACTGAAACAAGATAGGATTCTTAGGAGATACCTTTCTGGATAAACAGTCAATTTCGTAATCAATGACCCACATCGAGTCTAGAGAGATTTATGTGAAAGATCTTGAATTTCATGATGAAACAATGACACACAAGATTCTTGGTCCAAGTGATGATTTTTAAACCAAGTAATTTAGATTGGTAAATACAAGTGACTAAGTTTTGAGAGGCTTTGGTTTTACTTACAGTTGTTGTTGCTGTTAGACTGGTGCATGATGCATCTGCAACTTGAACTAACTAAAGAAGGGAAATCCTTCGTTTTTATGGGAATTCAAGAGAAAGAATTCATTCAAGATGAATATGAGATGTGATTTGGTACAAGAATAGGGGAAATGAAAGAAGGGATTTGTTTTCTGGTTGTTATTAATTTTGTAAAAAACAAATAGAAGCAACAAATCATGTCGTCATCCATCTTTTAATTAGGTTTCATACTTTCATAATTCTAGTTACAGAAAACTCACCAAAAAATCTTGATTTGATGTGGGTCATTGTTCTACCAAATATAAGAAAGACATTGAAATTGAAACCCTTTTCATCGTTTCTTTATCGGATTTTCTTAAAGAAAAAGTCATGAGATTTTTTTTAAGTCTTGTGGGCATTTCCTTTAGATGCTCAGCCTCTGGAGAGCGTCTTGTTTTAGCTGCTAGAGATGGTGATTTTCAAGAAGTCAAAGCTTTATTGAAATATATTAACCCTAGACTTGCAAAATATTCCACTTTCGGAGGTCGAAATTCACCCCTTCATCACTCTGCAGCTCAAGGTCACCATGATGTATCCTTTCTCTTTTTTAAATTAGGTTAAATAATTTTTTAATTTAATGACTGATTTGTCCCTTGATTTAAACAAGGGGTTAGATGATATTAACGCCGTTAAGTATCGAAGGACCATGAGTAAAAGTTAATTAAAAAGTTAGGGACCACCACCGTAGATAGATTACTTTAGGGACTAAATCCAAAATTTAGACAAACCACAGGGACCACCGGTGTAATTCACTCTTATTTATATAATTATCCTTCAAAAATCCTAAATTCTAGTCGGTCGTCCTATTTTCAAGAGACTAAACCTATTATCAGTTAATCAATCATTTCAACTAATTGAGTTTATTATCCAAAGCGATCAAATATTATAATTTTTTGCATTTAATTATACCCGAAATCCGACCGATTCCAACCCGAAACCCGACGAATCCGAACCCGAAGTAATCCGAAACCTAAAGTTTGGGGCTTGGTTTTCATATCCGAAATCCAATCGGGTTATTGATTTTCCCATCCGAACCCGCCCGATGCTCACCCCTACTTCAAACTACCTTTCTTAAAAATATTCATTGAGGATCATTACATATTTTTAATATTTATTTTTTATATACATCATACATCATACAATATGATATTATGTTTTAATATATTTTATATATTTATTAATTCGATTTCCCCCCTCTGTGATCCCCTACGTCCAACCCTCATCCCAGACAAGTCTTTATTCCCCTTCCCACAAAGCGAAAAACCAGAAAATTCTTACCCAATCTCAGTCTTTGGCGCAACGATTTCTTGGCTTAATTATTAGCCGTTTACCAAACGCTTAGTCGGGTACACATTTACCCGCAAAATTCAACACTATCACTTGCTTATCGGGTAAGGTTTTAGTCCACCAAAACGGTATCGTATGTAAAAGATTTCCAGTAAGCACTAACCAAGAGTCTTCGCCATCACTTACCGGGTAACACTCTCAGTCCTTGCCTTAGCTTCTACCGGGTAAAAGTTTTGGTCCTTGTCATATTCATCTGGTAAGGTAATGTGACTTGATAAGCCCTTACCCGAGTAAGCGTTTGGTAAACGCCCCTTAATTAAGGAATTACAGAATACGAAGATCTCTATCTCTTTCGGACACACATACATGCCTATTTCTTGGCGTCATTTTTTTTTCCATTGGTTTCCAATTTAACATGTTTTTGTTATTCATGTGAGTTCATCCATATCTTCTTTTGTTGAAATTAGTTTATGTAATTTGACCACGTGATGTTATTTCAAAATGGAGAAATTGTTGAATTTGGTTAGGATTCTTGTGGTTATCCCCTTCCCTTCTCCCATGAACCTGATCCATGGAAGTGGTCGGTGGGGGTTAGAGTCACGGTGAGGATTGGAAGGTGATAGGGATGCTGTATCATAAGTTAAAAACATATATATAGGATTGGGTTACAATGAGCATGAATGGTTAAGAGAGGATCTCCACTATTTGATGAGTGCATATTAAGATGAGATACACCGAATCAATCTCCGTATCAAACGTGACTTATGGATGAATTTGAGATTAAAAGTGATCGACAGTCCAATCCTTCTTTACCTTCTCACTTTAACTCTTTTTTTCACACGATCCTTCATGTATATATATGTAATTGAGTAAAAGAGTCCCTGTTTTGGGATGCATCTTATTCACGTATATAAATAGTACAAAGTGAATCAATTCCAATCCCTAGAGATTTTGGAATTAGGAAACTGTACATAAATGAATATCCATCTCAACATGTTTGGTACGTTGGTGTTGAACCGAATTTGAGGAAAGATACACTACACTAACATTATCACAGTAAACCAGAGTCGCACGACGAATGGGACAATTAAGCCCGAGCAATAAGTTGCGTAACCAAGATGTCTCGACGACCGCATTTGCAACTGCCCGATATTCGGCCTCTGCACTGGAGCGAGATAAAGTGGGTTGTCTTTTAGAGGACCATGAGAGAAGGTTTTCCCCTAAATATACACAATAACCGGATGTAGAACGGCATGTGTCCGGACATCCTCCCCAATCTGCATCAGAGTAGGCAATGAGACCTGTAGTGGGCGAGGCAAGTAGGTGAAGCCCGTAGTCCAATGTGCCTTGTATATACCGCAATATACGCTTTAATGCAGTTAGGTGGGCTTCGCGAGGAGCATGCATGAAAAGACAAATTTGTTGCACGACATAAGCGATGTCAGGACGAGAGAATGCCAAGTATTGCAATGCACCAACAAGGCGGCGGTATAAAGTAGGGTTAGAGATAGGAGTACCAGAATCGATGCTAAGCTTCGGTTTGGTGTCAACGGGGGTTGTAACCGGATTGCAAGTGCTCATGTTTGCACGTTGTAGAATTTCTTCAGCATATTTACGTTGAGATAGAAACATGGCACCTTTGGAGCGGGTGACAGAGATACCCAAAAAATATGAGAGAGGCCCCAAGTCGGTCATAGCAAACTCTGAACTTAAGAGACCGATGATATGTTGAAGAAATGTAGTAGAAGAGGTAGTAAGAATGATGTCATCCACGTAAAGTAACAAGAAAGCACTATTACCCCCATGCTTGTAAATGAAAAGTGAGTTGTCGCTCTTGCTGCCAGTGAACCCCACTTTAACTAAGTAAGTAGCAAAACGCTGGTACCAGGCCCGAGGAGCCTGTTTTAGACCATAGAGAGACTTGCGAAGAAGACATACTCGCTTTGGAGAGGACGGATCAACAAATCCCGGTGGTTGATGCATATATACAGTTTCGTGTAACTCTCCATGGAGAAAAGCATTCTTGACGTCCAATTGGTGGATAGGCCAAGAAAACGAGAGAGCCAAACTGAGTGTTGGGTCACCAAGATTTGAAACTGACTCACCGATGTTTTCCCATATATCTTACTTAGAATATTTTAGCATGGTTCTTTATAAATGACTTGTACAAAATAGCAAATGTTCGGTGAAGTCGAAGATCAACCGAAACCAAGCTTGAAGACGTTCTCATTGTGGAAGTAAGAATTGTCTTCTCAACAATCAAACAAGTCATGGTCCACCGATGGTGTTCCCACACATCGGTGGACACTCTCCTCACCGACTCTCCTTTCGTCGGCCAGAAGCATCCCACCGATGAGGATGCTCAAATCGGTGGGATCTTTGTTTGAATGGTTTTCTTTGAAGATTGTTTCAAGATTCAAATCAAGTATATCGGTGGAACATCATCGGTGTAATTGTCTTGGAAGACACATCAAAAAGATCATTTAATATGGGACAATATCCTTTGTCAGGTAAAAGTGACTATTTGTCCTTTTATCCATTTTCAGCTAAAGTCCCTTTCAGCATGGGTATTCTTCCTAGTACCATTGAAACGGTGATAAAGACATATCAACTTTTCAGAAGTCAAAAGCTACAAGAAAATCTCCTGATGACATGTGTCCCAAGCATTTAATGATCATCCTACTATAAAAGGAAGAAGGTGCTCCCATGCAAACTACGCTTTCTGGAAATCTCTCTCAGTGCAAGAATTCTCCATTTTGCTTAAGAACTTTATAGCTTTGTTCTAAGTGTATTAAGTTGTTTTGTTTAGTATACTTTGTGAAAGATTGTTAGAATAGTTTATCTGTTCTTTTCTGCAACAGTCTTTAGTTTCTATGTGTAATTCTTGTTGAAAGTTTTTCAATAATAGAATTAAAATTGTGAAAATTTTGAGTATTGTATTCAACCCCCCCTCCCCCTTCTACATTACTTGTTAATCCATCTGGGACTAACAAGTGGAATCAGAGCAGAAAGTTTAATTCATAAACTTGATCTGCGATGGCTGCCTCTTCATCTTCAACAAATGAAAACTCTCTTCAAAACAACTTTTCAGAAAATGGCTCCATAACCAAACCTCCCAAGTTTAATCCTAACAACTTTTCTCTTTGGAAAAGCCGTATGATACTATTCATGGAAGGAGTGGATACTAGATATCTAACCATTCTCAAAGAGGGGCCTATTATCCCTAGAGTCTGGGCTCGCTATGAAACGCAGAGGCCCGGTAAAGAAACAGTTGATAAGGAGGACTCTAGTGACTCCGATGATTCTGAGCCTTCTGACAAAGAGAAAGCCAAAGGTACTGGTCGTTATATCCTAAAAAATCCTAAGAAATATACTGATGAGGAAAAACGTTTGGTTTCTCTTGATTCTAAGCTAAGAGCAATCATTGCACTCTCACTTCCTGATGAGGTCTATCACTCTCTGGTTAACTTTGAAACTGCTAAAGAGATGTGGACTACTCTATGTGTACTGTACAAAGGTACAGAGGAAGTGAAGAAAAGCAAAAAGATCTCTCTCATCAGAAAGTATGAGCTCTTCACTCATGAAAAAGGTGAAACCCTTCCTAGCTACTATAATCGTTTTAACTCTCTTCTGAATGATCTGAAGTTACTCGGCAGAGTCTATGATAATGAGGAAGTTCTAAACAAGTTCATGGATTGTCTCCCTGAATTTTGGGAGAACATGTGCACTTGCATCAAAACTTCCAAGGACCTTGAGTACATGCCTTTAACTGTCTTATATGGAACTCTCTTCAACTTTGAACAAACCAAGTTACAAAGGAAATCTTTCATTAAAGAGATAAATGGCTCTTCTATAGCCCTTGTCAGTGAAAATTCCAAGAAACCTCAAAGTGTTCCACGTATCACCTATCCTTCATCAGACTCTGACAATGAAAGTCACAACAACTCTTCGGAGGCATATCTAAGTGATGCCGATGATGAAGGTGAAGAAATATCTGTTAAACAGATGTCTGATGAGCTAGCCATGATGGCTGGTTTCAAAAACAAATCTCGTTTTTCTAACAAATCCAAATCTTTCAGAAAACCATTCTCTTCTACAAAAACTTCCTCGTCTGACAAGACAAATGAGGAATGTTTTAATTGTGGAAAGAAAGGACATTTCGCATCTGAGTGTAGAAGTAAGCGTGTGATGAAATCTAGGAATTCATCTTCTGACAAGTTTCCCTCCAAGTATGAAAACCCCAAAAATAACTCTTTCAAATCAAATCTTGCCAAGAAAGATACTCAATCTTCTTCCCAAGATCATCAAGAAAGGGTTGAGAAGTACAAAGCCAAGTATAAGAAAGAAAAGGAGAGAAATGAGGGTCTCCTTAGAAAAGGAAAGGGCCTCATGGCCGAAATACATGATTAGGAAGAAGAAACCTCTGACAGTGACAACAACTCTCCCAACATGTACTTTATGGCCATCTCAGAAGATATGGAAGATTCTGAAAAAGCTACCTCTCCAATGGCTCTGGTGTCAACTAGGTGCTCGACATCATACTCTCAGGTACATCCCTTTAATGATATGACTGATAGTGAAAAGATTGATGCTTATGAATCTTTAACTAAAGACTTTTATACTGTCAAGGATAGCAAGAAAAGAAAATATGTTCAAGTTAAAAACCTCACTTCTCAACTTGAAATTTGTATGTCTAAACTTGAAAAGTTTGAGGAAATCAAAGCTGAGCTTGAGGATCTTAAAACCATAAATCACATGATTTCAAAAGAGAAAAACAAGCTTTTCAAGAAACTTAAAAGAGAACAAGAGGTTGTTAGAAAATGGACAAGTTCTTCAAAAAATCTTGAGCAAATCTTTCAAGACCAAATCGGTGGTAATAATAAATTTGGTTTAGGATTTGGAAAAACCATTCCTGACACCTCTTCTCAAGCTTTGTTTCTACCTCAAGTGTTTGGGATGATGCCTCAGAGTCAAGCTCCTGTGACTCCATTTCTTTAAACTCTTTAGATCTAGGTGAAGCTTTAAAGTTTGGAATGTTTATAAAAGCTAAAGAATCTTCGTCTGTTCAAACCATGGAAAAAGAGGATTCCAATGATGTTTCAAAACCCATCCATGATCTTTTAAAAGATTTAAACATTGATGAAGCCTCTTCTTCTAACTCTTCAAAAGCTAAGATTTTCAAAAGAGCTAATGATACCGATTTTCCTTTAAAAAGAAAATCCTCAGATCTTGGGAAAGAACATTTCAAAAACAATTCAAGAAATCTTTCCAAATTTGCTTCCACCTCTGGTAATGGGATTTTAAGTTTTCCTCCTCTTATCTCACCCTTTGGTCCAAAAGCTATTTAAGTTAATGTCATAGGAAAAGGAAAAGAGAAATTGCAAAAACCCAAACAGACCTTTATCTATAGAAAGTGTTACAACTGTGGTGATACTTTTCATCTTGCTAAGGATTGTCCAAAGGAAAGAATTGAAAGAACTAAACCTAAGGACTCTTCTTATTCTAACCCCAAAGGACCCACCACCAAATGGGTACCTAAGAACTAATTTGTGCATGCATGCAGGTTTTTGAGCACCATCAAATATGGTATCTGGATAGTGGGTGCTCACGCCACATGACAGGAAATAAATCTCTTCTCATCAACTATGTGTCTGAAAAAGGTCAATCTGTAACTTTTGGTGACAACTCTAGAGGATACACCAAAGGGTATGGAACTCTCACTAACGGATCTGTCACCTTCAATAAAGTGGCATTTGTTGAAGGCCTCATGCATAATCTCCTCAGTATCAGCCAACTGTGTGATCTAGGATATAAAGTTATCTTTGAACTTTGTATCTGTACCGTGGTTGACAAAAACATGAAAGTAGTTCTTTCTGGAAGAAGGATGGAAAATGTCTACATCATCGATATGGGACAAAATAATAGTTCATCCAATGTTTGCTTTGTGTCAGATGACACGGCCAAAAGGAACTGGCTGTGGCATAAACGTCTTTCTTATCTAAATTTCAAAACTCTCCATAAAATATCAAACAAAGAGCTGGTGACTGGCATGCCAAAGTTGAATTTTGTCAAAGTGTGTGATGCATGTGAAAAAGGGAAGCTCACCAAAACTTCCTTCAAGACCAAGCAATGCTCTTCCATTACTCTTCCTCTCCAAATGCTGCACATGGATCTATGTGGTCCAGTCAGCACTCCTAGTCTCTGAGGCAAAATGTACATTCTTGTAATTGTTGATGAATTTACTAGATATACTTGGGTGTCTTTTCTCAGGTATAAAAGTGATGCAACTGAAGACATCATCAATTTCGTCAAGAAAAATGAAGTTCTAGATGGGCAACTTGTACGATCGGTGAGAAGTGACAATGGCACTGAATTCAGAAACAGTGCTCTTGAAGACTTCTTCAATGAGAAAGGAATTTCTCAAAATTTCTCTGCCGTTAGAACTCCTCAGCAAAATGGAGCCATGGAAAGGAAGAACATAACTCTATGTGAGGCTGCTAGATCAATGCTAAGTGAATCAAACCTTCCCACCTATTTTTGGGCTGAAGCTGTTAATACTGCTTGCTTTACCCAAAATAGGTCGGTGATCTCCAAAAGGCATGATAAGACTCCTTACGAAGTTTTCCATGGCAGAAAACCAAATATAGGTTTTCTTCATGTCTTTGGCTGTGTGTGCTTCATCCTGAATGATCGTGACAATCTTGGGAAATTTGATCCCAAAGCTGATGAAGGAATCTTTGTTGGATACTCTCTATCCTCCAAAGCATATCGTGTGTACAACCTCAGGAGAAAATGCATTGATGAGTCTATTCATGTCAAATTTGATGATCTAAGATCATCATCTCTTTCAAATGATGATGATGAATTGCACAGGTGGATTTCCTCAAGCATAGGTGATGCTCCCATAGTCAATCCCACCGATGCATCCACCACTTCTTTAACTCCATCAAATCCATCTCCTTCAAATAACCAAGTTGGGTCACCTTCCAGAGTACCTAATACAGCTTCTACCGAAATTGACCATCTCCCCACCGACATGAACTCTCCCACCGATATGCATTCTCCCACCGACATGCACCCTACCACCGAAATACAGCCTTCCACCGATCCTGTTCCTACCATCGACATTTCTGCTTTTCACCGAACCTCTGATCCCATTCCACAAAATATTCCACCACCTTTACCTCCTGCCACAAAATGGACCAAATATCATCACATAGATCAAATCATTGGTGATCAACAAGCTGGTGTCCAAACTCGTAGAGGAGTTGGAAATACTTGTCTCTATGTGAACTTTCTCTCTCTTATTGAACGCAAGAAGATTGATGAAACTCTAGCAGATCCCTGTTAGATCACTGCCATGCAAGAGGAGCTTTCTCAGTTTGAAAGAAACAAAGTTTGGAGATTGGTTCCAGACCTCCAAAGAAAACAAACATTGGAACCAAATGGATCTTCAGAAACAAAATGGATGAAGAAGGTACAGTTATCAGAAACAAAGCCAGACTGGTAGCTCAAGGATACAGACAGGAAGAGGGCATTGACTATGATGAAACTTTTGCCCCTGTTGCAAGACTTGAAGCTATAAGAATCTTTCTGGCTCATGCTGCCTACCGAAATTTCAGGGTCTTTCAGATGGATGTCAAAAGTGCTTTCCTCAATGGGGAACTTGCAGAGGAAGTCTATGTGAAACAACCACCTGGATTTGAAGACCCAACTCATCCAGACTATGTGTACAGATTAGACAAGGCTCTCTATGGCCTCAAGCAAGCTCTACGTGCTTGGTATGACACCCTTGCTGACTTTCTTCTAAAGAATGGATACTCTAGAGGTAAAATTGACAACACTCTCTTTATCAAGAAGACCTCAGGTAATCTCATTCTTGTCCAAATCTATGTTGATGACATCATTTTTGGTGCCACTGATGAATCACTATGTGATGAGTTTGCTTCTCTCATGATGAGTGAATATGAGATGAGCATGATGGGAGAGCTTACATTCATTTTGGGCCTTCGGGTCAAACAATCTTCAGAAGGGATTTTTATAAATCAAAGTAAATATATTCGTGACCTTCTGAAGAAATTCAACTTTTTAGATAGCTCTCCTATGAAAACTCCCATGGCACCACCTTTGAAACTTCATGCTGATCTGAATGGTGAATCGGTGGATGTTACCAATTATCGAGGGATGATTGGTTCTCTTCTTTATTTAACTGCTAGCAGACCGGATATTATGTTTTCTACTTGTCTGTGTGCCCGTTTTCAAGCCAATCCAAAAGAATCTCATTTGGCTGTTGTTAAACGGATTTTCCGGTACCTAAAAGGTACCTTGCACCTGGGTCTTTGGTATCCCAAAGACTCGGGGTTTGAACTAATTGGGTATTCAGATTCAGACTATGCAGGTTCCAAAATTGACAGGAAAAGTACCACAGGTAGCTGCCAACTTCTTGGTGGAAAATTAGTCAGCTGGTCCAGCAAAAAACAAAACTCAGTTTCAACTTCAACTGCTGAAGCTGAATATGTAGCTGCTGGAAGCTGCTATGCTCAAATACTGTGGATGAAGAATCAACTGCGGGATTATTCTCAAGTCTACTCCAAAGTCCCAATTCTGTGTGATAATTCAAGTGCAATAGCCATTGCAAATAATCCTGTTCTACATTCAAGATCAAAGCACATAGACATCAGATATCATTTCATCAGGGATCACATCTCCAAAGGTGACATTGAGCTGCATTTCATCTCTACTGATCTTCAGCTTGCCGATCTATTCACCAAGCCCTTAGATGAAGCCAGGTTCAATTTTCTAATAAGTGAACTTGGAATGTTTTACTTAGATAATTAAAAAAAATGTTGTATATAGCCTAGCTCACCGATCTCAAATAATATCGGTGACCGATTGCTGTCAAGGTCTGTGATCAAACCTTCCACCGACATCATTTCAATACCCTTCTTTTCACCGACATCTCTCTCAAATAACGTCGGTATGATCCTACCACCAATATCCTAGTTTCCTCTCTCGAGAATCCACACCGAAATCAAATCCCTCCATCGATGGCTTTGCTCCACACCGAAATCGAATACGGTAATCTCCACCGAAGTCACCCTTACACCGACGATCGATTCGTCTACACCGACCTTTACATCGGTGTTTTCCATCTTCAACAACCATCGATATCCCAATCGGTATACCATATCTCGTCCATCACCGATGTCTCTACCATTGAAGATTCTCAACTTTCGTATCCTCCACCAATACACTTGCTCGTGTTCCTTCCACCGACCTCTCTTGGTTCACTCTCATCGGTGAGTTCTGTCAACCGACATCCACACCGATTCTTTGAAGCTTATCTCGTACACTTCCCTATGCACCCATGAGCCTAACAACCCTAGGTGTCAGTGTGATGGATGACCCTTCTCATTCCAAGCCATTCTTAGCCACATTTTTCAAATACCCTCATCATTACTTCTTGTAAATAGTATTTAATTATTTTAAAACCTAAACCTTTCGATAACCGTTCCCTCCCTTTTTCAAAACTACGGCCCATCTCCCTCATTTTCTCTTTCTTATAAATACCCTACTTCTTCTTCTTCATTTCTTTTCGCAAACCGCAACCATTCACCTTCTCTCTCGTTTTCTCTCAAGCCTTCACAACCTGCAACAATGGCACCCACGAAAATCGTCAAAGACATCCCCACTTGTTTTGAAGACCTGAAGTTCAATCCTTGCAATCACGTTGCAAGGTTTGAATCCGATCTCGCACATCCCGAGTTCAACACTATAATAAAGTTCTTGACCCGCTCTTCTCTTCTCCATGCTTTCTCCTGCAACCCCAAGATGAGCAAAATGCTCATTGGGAAGTTCTGGCTCACCTGTGTGTATGATCCTTCTAACGAGGCTATTCATGCATCTATCCTTACTGATGAGGAAGGTGATCACGACCTCACTTTCGGCGTTGATGATGTTCACACTGCTCTCTGGATCGATGCTTTTCCTACATATGTTGACATGCATGTCGACAACCTCCTTGAGCAAGTTATTAATACCCTTGGCTATATCCACCAATCTGAAGACAAAGCCTCCAAATCCCTAAAGGCCCAGGTACTCTCACTCGCAACAAAATGGGTGGTGTGTGGAACTTCTTTTTCGCACACGTGATACACCGTCTTTCTCGAAAGTCAAGTGGTCAGGATCAATCCCCCTCGTATATTACAAAGTTGGCCCATGCACTTATTTTTCAAAGAAAGTGCGATTTTGCTCAGTACTTCTTTACTGAGCTATCTGAAGTGGTCAAGCACCCGAAACGCTGTCATGTGGCCTACCCTCGCTTCATCTCTATGATCATACAACACAAACTCGGTTCGGCGTTGGATGCGGATCGCAAGTCTCAATCCCCACGATTCATTTACGATTGGTCATCTCCCATTGTTGGCCAAAAGACACTTGTTGTTGGTCGCCTCGCTACTGATCGTCCTCTACGCCAAGGTATGATTTCTTTTGCTCACACTCCCAATCTTCACTGGGGCGATGCGGAAGCTCCCGGGTTTCAACACCCGGAAGTTCCCGAGGAACTCCAAGTTGTAGTAGCCCCTTCTCCCCGTCCCCGAGCAAAGTCGGGTGGTGCTAAAAAGAAACAAACAAAGGCCCCCGACACCTCCGCACCCGCTTCTAGAACTACGCCACCGAGAGATCCCTCGGAGGCTTCCCCGGTTCAAAACCCGTCTCAAAAGCGGTGGCGCTCAAAATCCCCTTCGAGATCTCCTTTAAAGAGGTCTCGGAAACCTTCGGCCACGCCATCTAAGCCAACTGATGATTCTCAAAAATCGACAGTTGTTGAAATTCTCCCATCTGGGCCATGGGAATCAGATGTAACCCCTACCGACTCCTCCGTTGCCTCTCCACAGGCCTCGGTTGTACATTCGGAGAACCCACAACTTACCTCCTCACCTACTTCTTTGGGTGATGGAGATGACTTCGAGGTCTCTCCCCTCGAAGGTACCGAGTTCGCACTGCACAACCTAACACCCGATTTTACGATCGATGATGCACAACAAACCGAGGATTCTCCCAATGCCTTGAAACCTGTCGATTTCTTGGCTTTTTTATTAGAGGACACCGGATTTCCTAGAAATATTTCAAATGAATCCATTGTCGCAATGATAACCGATAAACCACCATCTCCACCGAAAACAACCTCCCCCCCCCCCCCCCCCCGAAAATACCGACCCCGATCACCTCTCCTCACCGATCTCCAACCCCTCACCGATCCCCCACCCCCCACCGATCTGATCAATCTGAGGGTAGTTCGTCTTCTTCTCAATCACTTCCCCGACGACCTCCTTTACCCCCACCGAGGCCACATTCTCCCCGACGAAGAATCCTTTACCCCGATCCTTCATGCAATCATCCATCCTCTTCCATATTTGTTGAGGAAAGAATACTACCTCATACCCCGTTATCACCGACACATCCCTGACTCCATCTGTCCGAGGTTTGTGTTCCTCCTTTTGCAGGTATTCGGCTTCCTAGTGACTTGATAACAGAGGTCCAAGAGAGTGCCCGTCAATGTAGGATGGTGGGTACTCATTTTGAGTCGTTCAAGCGCTCCACTATTTCTATGATTGCTCAGGCAAATGAGCGTATTTCGGCCTTGGAATCACAGCAGCTTCAGTTCTTGGCCTCAACTCTACAGGATCTTCTTCGGCCTCTTTCTGATAATATGGCCAACTTCTCTACCAAGGTGGATAATTTGACCAACTCTCACTCCGACCTGGCCATGTCTTTGGCCTCCATCAAAGCTTCTATCGACATCAAAGATCTCGAGCTCTTTCGCCTTATTGATCGGGAAACTCGTCATCACGCTCTTCGGACTTCTTTATCTCAATCACTTGAACGTCTTCATCAAAAGGTTGATCTACTTGAAAAGAGCCTAGATTGGGATTTGGATTTGGGTGACTTTACATTGACCATCATTGATCCTGCCAGTATCAACCTTCTTCACTCCAAACTTGATCATGTATTCACTTTGTTGGGTTTGACAACGAACAACCAGCAATCAGCCTTCACAATCCACCGAGCAACCACACATCTGCATCTCCAAGAAAACCACCGATCTTCCAGGTACACCATCGGTGGAAAACTCCCCACCGAAACCTTTTGGTACTGCTTCCTCTCCTCAACCATCGGTGGTAAAATCACCACCGAAGTCTTCACCACCACCGAAGTCTATACCTCCACCGATCCACTTGTCATCGGTGGATAAAACCCCTGCAAAGTCTGAGGGGGAGCAAGTTAGCAAGGCTCCCAAAGACAAAGGCAAGAAAATCCTATCTACCGAAGAAGAGGCAAAAGAAGAAAAGAAAAAGAAGGAATTGGCTAAGTATGGGGCCCAACCCGAGGGTGCCCAAACTTTAAAACTCAAGCCTCCATCCCAAGTAACTACCACCGATCTCGGTCTATCTCCTCAAGAAATTGAGGAGGCTAGACTTGCTCAGAAAGCCATTAATGACTCAAAAGCTCTTTCTCTAAAACTTGCCAAGGAGGAAGCCGCAAAAGCCAAATCCACCGACCCCATCAAGACCCAAGAATCTGTCTTGGGTGCCATAACAGAAGAAAAGAATGAGGAAATTTCTTGGTACAAAAAGGCAATGCATTACCGAACCAGCAGGTCTCCAATCACAAGTATCAAAATTGCCACCTCTAAAGCCAATCCTGCCGACATAAGGTTGATCATTGAAAGAGAAGACGACATGTCTAGAAGTATTAGAGATTTTCACCTAAAACAATTCGGCCTCTCCGAATGGTTTGAAATCTCTAAACTTCTAGTGAAGAGCGTAAATCCAAAGAAAGACGTATTCATCAAGTGCATTGATGGCTTGATGGATAAAATGAAAGAGGTAAAAAGGAAACATAACATCGTCCTCTCCTCCGATGAAAGAGCCAAACTTCAATCCCTCAAGGAAGACATCCGCCTACCGAAGACCAAGAATCAAAAGGTCACCGACAACATCTTCAAAGAGTTGGCTGCAAAAGGAAGGATTCCCTATGTGGACAATCTCAATATGTCTCTCCCCACATCAAGCATTTATCCCTCAACCACTCTAAGCCTCTCACCGATTCCTGGACTATACTTCAATGACGGATTCGGCCACCGACGTTTCTTCAGGTTCTCTCAAATCCCATTGGACGACATCATCTTTCTTGAAGGCATATCTCATCGGATGCCATACATCCCCGAAGCTCAACCATTTTATCAGAATATCATTGCCGAAATCTAGCGCCGTCAGAAAATGAGAAAATAATCTAAGTGTTTTCTTTTGTCTCAGTTTAAGTACTTGTAAATTTTCTTCATTTTCGAATGTACGGAGATTTAGATTAAATGCAAGTACTTCTCTTCTATTTGAATTTTCTTGTTGCACATAGTTATACTTTATTACTTGTAAATACTGTCTATAGTATACATACTCATACAAAAGAAAAATAGATCAAAAATAACAAAAAGAATGGTCTATGTGAAAAGAACCCAAAAAGAGTAAAAAGGGTCAAAATGCATTTTACTTTCTATTACTCTTAAATATTCTAAGGATAGAGCTCAAATTCAAATAGGGGGAGATTGTTGGGTCACCAAGATTTGAAATTGACTCACCGATGTTTTCCCCTATATCTTACTTAGAATATTTTAGCATGGTTCTTTATAAATGACTTGTACAAAATAGCAAATGTTCGGTGAAGTCGAAGATCAACCGAAACCAAGCTTGAAGACGTTCTCATTGTGGAAGTAAGAATTGTCTTCTCAACAATCAAACAAGTCATGGTCCACCGATGGTGTTCCCACACATCGGTGGACACTCTCCTCACCGACTCTCCTTTCGTCGGCCAGAAGCATCCCACCGATGAGGATGCTCAAATCGGTGGGATCTTTGTTTGAATGGTTTTCTTTGAAGATTGTTTCAAGATTCAAATCAAGTATATCGGTGGAACATCATCGGTGTAATTGTCTTGGAAGACACATCAAAAAGATCATTTAATATGGGACAATATCCTTTGCCAGGTAAAAGTGACTATTTGTCCTTTTATCCATTTTCAGCTAAAGTCCCTTTCAGCATGGGTATTCTTCCTAGTACCATTGAAACGGTGACAAAGACATATCAACTTTTCAGAAGTCAAAAGCTACAAGAAAATCTCCTGATGACATGTGTCCCAAGCATTTAATGATCATCCCACTATAAAAGGAAGAAGGTGCTCCCATGCAAACTACGCTTTCTGGAAATCTCTCTCAGTGCAAGAATTCTCCATTTTGCTTAAGAACTTTATAGCTTTGTTCTAAGTGTATTAAGTTGTTTTGTTTAGTATACTTTGTGAAAGATTGTTAGAATAGTTTATCTGTTCTTTTCCGCAACAGTCTTTAGTTTCTATGTGTAATTCTTGTTGAAAGTTTTTCAATAATAGAATTAAAATTGTGAAAATTTTGAGTATTGTATTCAACCCCCCCCCCCCCCCTTCTACAATACTTGTTAAGCCATCTGGGACTAACACTGAGTATAGTCTGAATAGTAACAGGTTTGACCACGGGGATGAAAGTTTCCTCACAGTCTATCCCTACCTGTTGTCCCCGACCATTGACCACTAAACGAGCTTTATGGCGTTGCAAAGAACCACTCGAATTGAACTTGTGTTTAAATAACCACATGCAACGTATGACATTAGAGTCAAACGGGCGATCAACCAACTCCCATGTTCCGTTTTTAATTAAAGCATCACACTCATCATGCATTGATGCCTTCCAGTTAGGGTCCCGCATAGCACTAATATGGGACCGAGGTAAGGGAGAAGTGGCAGTGGTTTGTGTCTTTAAATTCAGTGGTTGTTTGGGTTTGTGGATTCCAACTTTAGCACAGGTAGTCATAGGGTGGTGTGGTGGTGGGGGAGCAGGTGGGGTGTGTGGTGTAATGCGGGGTCGGCGAGTATAAACTTGGGTGATTGGAGGATTTGGTGGAGCGTCAGGGGAGGGAGAAAGGGAAGGGGCAGCAGGGATAGGGAACAAGGTAAACGTGCATGGGTCAGTTGTGGCATGGGGTGGGTGTGGTTGAGGCAAGGGAGATGAAGTGTTATGCTGTTGGCGAGCCTCGGGGTTGCGGACAATATTCATGTAATGCTCCAGCATCAAGGGTGACATGGAAGAGGAAGTTAGAAACTCATATGAGGCATTAGAGTATGAACCAAGATCGGAGAAGGGAAAGATAGTCTCATCGAATGTAACATGACGAGAAATGATAATTTACTTGTAGGAGATATCTAAGCACGCATAACCGCGATGATTAGGTGGAAAACCAAGGAAGACACAAGGCGTAGAACGGGGGAGAGCTTATGTGTGGCGGTGACAGACAAGTTTGGAAAACATAGACAACCAAACACCTTGATATGTGTGTAAGTGGGAGGGCGAAGAAATAAGGCATGTGTAGGAGTACGAAAATGAAGTGTCTTGGTGGGAAGAATATTGTGGAGATAGTTTGCCATTAAAATAGCATCAACCCAATATGTAGAAGGCATGAAGGCCTGAGTAAGAAGGGAACGGGTAATGTCATTAAGTGTCCTTATCATACGTTCGGCCTTGACATTTTAAGAGGAAGTATGTGGGCAAGAGAACCGAAACTCCATGCCATTATTAGTGCAAAAACCATGAAATTGAGTGTTATCAAATTCACGACCCATATCGCATTGAAATGACTTGATTGCTTTTTGAAATTGGGTTTTGACATAAGTGTGAAATTGAGTAAACTTTTGATAGACATCAGATTTGTGTTTAAGAGGATAAACCCAAACAAAATGCGTAAAGTCATCAAGCAATACAAGATAATAACGATAGCCTTGGCGACTTAAAACAAGAGAAGTCCATAGATCACTATGAATAATGTCAAAAGGAGCACAAGTGACAAAATTAGATAAAGTAAATGGCAACTGTTTGTGTTTAGCTATCTCACAAGTAGAGCAAAGATGGGAGCTAGTCTCCTTATTATAAATAATAGATTTATTAGTCCGAAGAAAGCTAAGAACATGATCGCCAGGATGTCCAAGTCGATTCGATGATGCCAAAGCTGAGGTGAGATAACTGTAAAAGAAGACACCAGAGAAGCTGACATTGAGGACGAAAGAGAAGTGACTGGATAGAGTTCCCCTGAGCTGTTACATCTCATGATTGTGCCCCTTGTCCGAAGATCCTTCACAGAAAAGCCAAAGGGGTTAAATTCAACAGAAACTTGGTTATCAGTGGTGAATCTTCTAACAAATACAAAGTTTTTAATGATGTTATATGTATCTACTATCAATATATATATATAGGGGTGGTATCGGGTACAATATATATATATATATATATATATATATATATATATTCATGAAGCCAAATTTACAAAATCATGAAGCTAGGTATGGTTTGTACGGGTTTGTACAAACTAACTGGTTTGTATTTGATACCCAGCATATATATATATATATATATATATATATATATATATATATATGTGTGTGTGTGTGTGTGTGTGTGTGTGATTTGATTTCAGTAAGAAGAAAGGTAAGAAAGGATTTTCACTTTTGGATGCACATTAGGATGAGATACACGATCAATTCCCATATCAAGCACGACTCATGGGGTGAGTTTGAGATAAAAAGTGATCAAAAATCAAGACTCTAGATCCCTTCTTATCTTCTCACCTTTACTATTATTCTCAGATTCAGGGGAAAATGTTAAATAAATGAAAGGCTGGAAAACATGAAAAAACGGATGAATAACGGGTGGGGGATTTTTTAATGTAAAAATAAAGTTGTAACCGTCACTTTAATCACATCCATTGAATCAATTAATCTAATGGTTAAGGGTGTTTTTTTGGTTTTCATTTATTTGGCGTTTTCCCTTTTAACTTCATCTCTATAGAGGTAAGTTCAAACGAGAACGCTAACTATTTAAGAAAACAAGAAAACAGTCACTATGTACAAAATCATATATGATTCACGTACAAAATCATATATGATTACGCGACTTTTCCCGCCACTTTAAGTCGCGGCCAAAGTCGCGCGTGTCCAGTTTTTCCACTTAATGTAAAATCACATGTGATTTTGCACATGATTTGTTGTTTTCTTGTATTCTTAAATGGTTAGGTTCACGTGAAACCAACATGTTTTCGTGAGTCCGTGAGACCAAAAAATAACATTGAAACTTCACAGTGATTCATTGTGAAGGTACGGAAAACAGCTAACCTTCACAGCAAAACACTGTGAAGGTTTACCTTCATAATACCTTCACAATCTTTTGCTGTGAAGGTTTAGTATTATTTTTGTGGTCTCACGGGTCTCACGGAAATAGTCTGGTCTCACGTGATCTCAAGTATATATATATATATATATATATATAGAGAGAGAGAGAGAGAGAGAGAGAGAGAGACCCACTATTTTGTAAAAAAAATTCATGTAAATTGGATTTCATAGGTTTTCTTGATGAAATTGTTTCATGAAATTGTTTATTTTGATGAAATTGTTTCATATCATTTATTTCTTGATGAAATTGTTTCATATATTTGTGTTTTTATGTAGTTTCATATATATTTTTTTTCATTCCTATGAAACTGTTTCATATATTTTCTTAGTTTGATAAAACTTTGTCGTTTTTACATAAAAACACAAATCTATGAAACAATTTCATCATGAAACGAATGATATTAAACACTTTCATCCAAATAAACAATTTCATGAAACAATTTCATCAAGAAAACCTATGAAATCCAAAGTTTACACACATTTAGAGGTTTACAATTTATTATCCCTCCATATATATATATATATATATATATATAAGGTCAGCCGGTCAGGTTCAAGGAAAAAATCTCAAAAAAACGGAAAGCTGAGAAATACTCTGGTAACCCTTCATATGAACGGTATGCACTTATGCATACAAGTACTTTGTAACATACACACATGCATAAAAACTATAAAAATCAACTTAATTACTTGTATGCACATGAGAAATGTTTTATAAACTCATCTTTTTACATGACCCATGTGTTTATAGGATATTTCTACAAATAATGTCCTATAAAATAGCAAATATAAGACTTTATTTTAATAAGATCTCAAAAAAATTATTACGACGCCCATAAGCGTCTTATAAAGTTATTGTAACTTTTTCAAATTTGACGATTTATTTTTTGGTACTATAAAGTAAGTCCCATAAAGTACTATATTATGGCACTTAAACAATTTAGGTTTTCTATAAACTCAATTTTGTTATAGGAACAATTTGAATTTCGATTCCGATGAGGCAATACGAAAACTAAAATTAGTGTAAATGATACATACCAATTAATTGTGTCGTTCTGGTTGTTTGTAATTTTATTAAAGTTGATGACATGAACATCTTGTCCACATAGGAATTCATTTTCATTTGATTCGACACTTAGACTTAACAATACTATCGTTTTATGTATACAAATAGTTGAGTAAGAAAAAGATGATTAAAACTTTCTACTTATGAAACTTACGTGTCGTGTATGATATGTTGATACGTGATCGACTTGATTAAAAGTCAAACTTTGTCGTTTTTAAGTATAAATCTTATTCATTTTCCACTGCGTTGTATATGACAGAGACCAAAATTCAACCCCTTTGATCTTTGAAATGTAGGGTGGGTTGAAAGTGTCATTCTTACCTAGTTTTTATAGGTCGTTTTACATCTTGTCGTTTTTCATGTTTAGATTAAAAACTATAGCTTGAAGTAGTTGCAAGATTTTACATTTGGATATTGAGATATCATATTAGGTACCAGGTTTATCGAAACACATAATTAGGTTTTCAAAAACAACCTTTCTATGAGGTAATATATATAGAGAGAGAGAGAGAGAGGCCCCGTAAAATGCAAACCGTGCATATGTTGCACCCCTTACAAACCAATCTCATTCATAGATTTTGTAAATCAAGGGTGTAGATTTAAAAGGGTGTAAAGTGTAAAGTTTTGAAATTAATATACCCAATCTGAAACAATTAGGGTGAACATAAGGGCAAAATAGGTATACTGCACATCATTTCAAAATCCGGCCATATCTCAAAATGGATTCTCCCCTGATTCTTCTCCGGTTTTATTGCTTCCATTCCAAGTTTCCGACGACGTGTGTGAAGTTCAGAAATCACGGGATTTCAAAGAAATCGCTTGCCCTAGTAGATGAAATCGTTCAATGATATTGAAAAAACACATTGAATCGTCAGAAGAATTTATCCAGTCTAGGGCTGAAAAAGGGATTTATTGATTTTTGCATATATGTTAATTATAATCAGGTTTGCATATATGTTCATCATAATCAGGTTCTGGATATTAGGCATAAGTGCAAATATGCACCATTTTGATTTTTGCATATATGTTAATTTTGGACCTGATTCGAATTAATAAACGTACGCCTATATTGCATATGTGAAACTGTGATTTTGAATATTAGGCATAAGTGCAAATGTGCACCATTTATGGTTGGGAACTGATGATTGGCTTTGTCTACAAGCGCTGACAGGCGAATTTGAAAATGTGTTTCCGGGCTCACGTATCTAAATTTTAGCGTTTGATTTTTGCATATATGTTCATCGTCATCATATTTGGATTTACGCATAAGTGCAAATGGGTCATTTTAAATTTTGCATATATGCAACTTCATATACACTTGTGCATTTGCATATATGAAACTTCATATACACCTCTGCATTTTGTTATGGCATAGGTAGATGGGATAGCAGATTTGTATGTCTGCATATGTGGGATGCGATTTTCATATTGCATATGTGCATATACGAAACTTCATACATTTTCACGTATGCACATAATATCTTCACATATGCAAGTATAGATTCGGTTTTTATGCTGTAATTGCATATATGAAATAGAATGGCTAAACCTAAACAACAATATAACATCAACAGACAACTCCGACGATGAATAGTGAAAGAAAACTGTGATGATGAACGGCAATAGAAAACTTGGCCGACAAATAGCAACTCCAAAACATCATCATGCTTCACTTCAAAATCGTCCAAACAGACGTCTTGCTGCACATCTGCTTCTAGATCGTCTTGTGTTTCATTTGTGTTGCTCATCTCGCCACCAAACATGTAGTCGAATTCAACAATGATAATTAATCAAAAAGCCAATCGGGAATGAACTGATAATAGAATAAAGGAAGAAGGATGCGCACGAAATTGATGAAGAAGAAGATATACACGATAAGAATAAAATAATGGATATTATGCAACAATTTAGGAGCTGATTTGATTAGTCAATATTATCTATAATTAACCACAAAATCTGAATTTATCAATTTACTAAATTATCCCTTTAATAAAATAATTAATTTTAATCAATAGATAATGACATGGATAAATGAGTGGTTGAGATAGGTTTGTATACGGGTGCAACATCTACTTGGTGTGCATTTGATCCCCCCTCTCTCTCTCTCTCTCTCTATATATATATATATATATATAGAGAGAGAGAGGGAGGTTCAGGGAAAACCTCAAAAAAATGAAAAACTGAAGAACACCCTTATAGCCCTTCATCTACAAGGTATGCATTTGTGCATACAGGTAAGTTAAGTTGTTTTTTTTGGTTTTATGCACAAGTGCATCATGCATTTGTGCATATATGCACGTGTGCATGTTACAAATTACCTGTATGCACTTGTGCATACGGTCTAGATGGAGGGCTACCAAAGTGTTCCTTAGTTTTCCGTTTTTTTGAGGTTTTCCCCTGAACCTGACCCTATATATATATAGAGGGGAGGTTCAAGGTAAAACCTTAAAAAACGGAAAACTGAAGAACACCCTAGGGGCCCTACATCTGGACGGTATGCATTTGTGCATACGAACAAATAAAGTTGAATTTTTTGGTTTTTATGCACAAGTGCATTATGCATTTGTGCATATGCATGTGTGCATGTTACAAATTACCTGTATGCACAAGTGCATACCTTACAGATGAAGGGCCCCTAGGGTGTTATTCGGTTTTCCGTTTTTTTTAGGTTTCCCTTGAACCTGGCCCTATATATATAGGGATAATAAATTGTAAACCGCTAAATGTGTGTAAACTTGTAAACTTTTGGATTTCATAGGTTTTCTTGATGAAATTATTTTATGAAATTGTTTATTTTGATAAAAATGTTTCATATCATTTATTTTTTAATGAAATTGTTTCATATATTTGTGTTTTTTATGTAAAACGAAAAACTTTCATCAAGTTTCATAGGAATGAAAAAATATATATGAAACTACATAAAAAACACAAATATATGAAACAATTTCATCAAGAAATGAATGATATGAAACAATTTTATCAAAATAAACAATTTCATTAAAAAACCTATGAAATCCAAAGTTTACACGAAAAAAAGTTTACAAAATAGTGAGCCTCTCTCTCTCTCTATATATATATATATATAGGGTCAGGTTCAAGGGAAAACCCTAAATAACTGGAAAACCGGAAAACCACGAAAATACGGAGGAAAAAGTATATCAATATGGATGTCAAATTAACGAGAAAAATATGATCGTTTATTTGGTGTAATTTATTTCATTCGGATTTTGTTTATTTTTCGTCTTTTTTCGAATAAAAAAATTATATATAGGCTCCGTAAAATGCAAACTTTGCATTTGTTACACCCCTTTACAAACTCATCTCAACCATTGATATGTCCATGCCATTTAGTATTTTATTAAAATAAAAAATATTGTTTAGGGTTAATATAGGAAATCGACAAATACAGATATTTTGGTTATTTTTGGATAATATTGTAACTGATAGAACTAATCAAATCATTTCCTAAATTTTTGCCTAACATCTAATTTATCTAATATTTTGTCATTATCTTTATAATCCTCTCTAGCATGATCATCTTCTCCAGCGTATTATCCAGCATATTTATATTCTCCAGATATGCAATCCAACCTGTATCATATATGCAATAATTAATATATAACCATAAATTTCACCAACAGGTTCATATGTGCCTTTTAATGTGCATCATTAATACCATTTGCATATATGCAACAATCAAAACGGTAGAACATTGCATATATGCAACCATGTGCGTATATGCAACCATCAAAACGGTAGAACATTTGCATATATGCAACCATCAAAACGGTAGAACATTTGCATATATGCAACCATCAAAACGGTAGAACAATTGCATATACGAAAAAACTACGTATGCTTACCTTCCAAAACCTCCTTCTTTGTATCGGGTCTTCTCCTTGAACCCTTTTTCACAGCAAAACAACTTCCCAGAAGAGATCGTGTAATATTTCTTTGCTTAATCCAATGCCATTCTTCAAAAGATTAAGAATTTCTTTCGTTTATAAAGAAGAGCATGCATAATGAAGCTTCTTGTTCTTCAATGGCTTCTTGGACCTGCTAGTAAGAAGATATCGCTTTTCTTTGCCGATTGCTACGTCTTCTACTAAAAGATCGATTCCCACTGTATCCTTTAGCGTGAGTACGTAATTTTCAAATGAGGAGGAGGCGGAGAGACAGTGGTGCTGTAACGAAAAGTAGGAGGAGGAGGAGGCGGTGGCTATCATCCGAGATATCCAGGCTGTCATCCGAGATATTAGGGATTGTATCCGATGGTCAATTTGAAATTCCAATTTTTGTCCAATTTTGCCCTTCCTGTGTCTTTTACTTTTTCAGTTTTGGTGACCACAAATCAGATATTTACCAATTCATATCCTCATTTAATCTAGACTATTAGATAAAAAATGAAAGGTTAGGATTGGTTTGTAAGGGATGCAACAAATGCAAGGTTTGCATTTGAATTGCCCTATATATATATATATAGAGAGAGAGAGAGAGAGCATCTTTCGTAAACCAGTTTTATTCTGTGAACTATGTAAACCAATCTAGGTCATTCATTATCTTGATCGACGGTTGAGAAAATTTTCGGATTTAAATTTACTAAAAAAATAGGGAAATGGTAGTTTGGGAATAGGTTTTAAATATTTTAAATTTTAAATTTATTTTAATTTGTATTTATCTGATTATGGTTACAATCTATCCTTATTATCTCCATATCTCCCTCATTCTCTCTCTCTCTCTCTCTCTCTCACTCTCACACACACACACACACACAATTCCGGCGACCACCATCACTACGCCGACGATCGAGAACCACCGACGTTTTCCACTACTCCATTCGATGACCACCGTGCGCCACCGCCAACTGCCATTATCGTGACCCCTACCTTTTTCTTCTCCCTCTTTCAGTTTTCGACGCCCCCTCCTATTCATCACAAGCTTCGACGACATAAACTCCGACAAAAATTCTATCTCGTCGTCATGCCTTTCATTGGTTGCCAGATTCAGAACCTTTGATCGAACATACTCTGGTAGAGGATATGGGTTGTATCCTTGTTGGTGTTCATGTGCATCTTCTCGTGACCCTGTTGGTCCCGAAGGCCTATACAAGTTTGTAGAAGGGGGGGGGGGGGTGAATACAAACACATAGATTTTACTTTTCTAAATTGTTTATTGATAAATCATTAACAATTTACAGCCTGTTGCGGAAACAAGATTAAGGATAAACCTAAATCTAAACAAGTTGGAACACTAAGGTTTCTTGCACTAAGAAAGATAAGGAAATTACTAATAATAACCTATCTTGAGATAAGAGATTGAACTTGTCCAGAGTTAGCAAGTTACTTCAAATGAAGTGGGTTCATCTCTTTATATACTGCATGCATTTAATGCAAGTCAGTATACACTTTACACGTGTCATTAGCTGGTTGGTTGCATGTCATTGACCTTGGTTGACAACCTTAGTAGCCGCATGGATGAACAGTGTAGTATCAGAGTGGTTGTACGATTTCAGACAGTCAGAGGTTCTTTTCTGACATTTCGTACGGAGTCGTGCAAGGGAGGTTAAGACAAAAGTACTTTGTACGGAGGACTTCATGATCAGCTTTCGTTGATTCAGCGATCTATCATTTCATATCAGCGAATGATAGAGTTCAGCGATAGCTGAAGTCTTGTACTTGATACTTCACGTTGAGTGGACAAATCTGAGTCTTCGCTGATCCGCATCAGTTCATTAGGAGACTTGTCGCTGGTTCTTGAGCTTGATCTTCGACTTCAGCGTAGAACCATTGTTGACGTGAAACTTGTCTTCAGGGATCATAAGTGAACAACTAACTTATCAGCGATCATCATAATGACTGAACAGACTCAGAGCATTTATGATGAACAGTGTTCGCTGAATGTTTGATTTAAAAGAGCGAGGGTTCCTATCAGCGGTACTGGAAGATCTTAGTACTTATCAGCGATAGTGAAACTCTGATACATATTGTTTACTTACAATTTTCACTAAGTATATAAGAGAGTGTCATTATCAAATCACTGAGGGTTTGGATCAACAATCTCCCCCTATTTGATTATGACATAGCAACAAAGAAAATTGCTATTTAATGAAAACATAAGGATAAAAAGAACTCATAAAATATTTGTCCCTTTTACTGTTTTCTGGGATCTTTTCAGTACTGATAGAGTAAAGTACATTCGCTGAAATCTTTCTTTAAAACTTTGAATCAGGATACAAAGAGAAATGAAAAGATTACAAGTACGAGCGAAATAAATTACAAGTACAGAAGAATAACTGATACAATAGAGAAAAGGCGATCATATCAGCTTATAAAGGTTCTTCCTTAATGAGAAGTTCATCAAGGGTCTTTGATGTGGGGATCATCCAGTCAGGGACATCTTCTCCTTGATTCTTTTTCTTCAGAGCTGCTTCAAAAATCAAGGGCTTCAGGTGTCTAGCTTTGATGTTGCGTCTGACTTCACACCAGTATACGAGATCTCAGAGTTGTTCGATGGGAGCGATGTCTAGCTCAGATATACGTTGAAAGTGATGATTTCCATAGTAGTCTAAAAAGAATATACCATAGGGATCACTTACAACTGTGCCAGGAATGAATGTTTCTCCAGGAGGTAGAGAGGTGTCAAGCATTGAGAGATCGGCATCAGGGCCAACAATTTCAGCACGAGAGAAACCAATGCCCGTTTCATTCCGAATATGAGGACCTGAATCAGAGGCTTTTTTTTTCTTATCAGGGACTTTTCTTGGTTGAGGAAGAGTAGGAGGAATATCCACAGCAGATGAAAGCAGGTCGATCTGATTGTTTAAGATCTTCTCGACATGGCTTTTGAACTTTGAGCGCGATCCCTGAATGGCTAATTTTGTTTCTAACCATTCAGAGAGACCAAACTTTTCTAAGGTAGTAGCATAGAAAGTTTGCTTGGTTTCGTCATCTCTGTAGACGTCCACTTCAACAACAGGAACTTCAGCGTACAGTCTTCCTCTGATGTTTGCCTTGACGATTTTGGATGGTCTAGATCGATAGGTCAGCATTTGTTTAGCCCATTTCAAAGTCGTATCAGAGACCTTAGTCTTTTCTCTAACGATCTCTTGAGCATCATCCCATAGCTGACGTTGAACATCAATGGGAACTCTTTTCAGCTTGGGGTCTTTTATTGATCATTGAGTAAGTTTGATGGCGTATTCTCTGTCTTTTTCTTCAGCTTCCTTTCTTTCAGCGAGTAGGCGTTCAGCTCTGAGGTGTTCCTGGTATTCAGCTTTAGAAATTCTGAACTTTGGAGGAACTGAAGGAAGTTGATCACGCCTTAGAATGATTCGCTGATCCTCGAATCGCTTTATTATTTCCTCTCTTCTTTTCTGATCTTCTTCACTTAGCTTTTGAGGAGCTAAGGAAGGTCTGCCTCTGTGCGAGAGTAGTTGTTCTTCTGGTTCATCAGTATCAGAGATTAAATCTAAGGCTGGGATTATTTCTTCAGCAGCAGCTGGTATTATTGAAGTCGCAGTTGTGGAGCCTTCAGCGATATCCTCAAACAGGGGAGAGGACTAGCTGAAACACAGCGATCTTACGAGTAAGAACTTGGGTAGAATCAGATAGAGAGAATTGGTTCAAGTGTATAGGCTTGGGTAAAGGAACTGATAGTGTATGATAAAGGAGGGATGGAGTGAGAGATGATTAGTGTACCTGACAAACCGACTTTTCAAGCAAGATCATCAGATTGTCATCTTCAGCGACGCTTTTGCCTTTGCCTTTCTCAGCTCCAGAGGCTGAGGGCTTTGTCTTTGTCCGCTCCCCTGAAGGTTCATTTATCGAGAATCCCTTAAGAGCTTTGATCTTTTGAGCAGGTTTGACGATAAAGAAGTCATCGTCATCTTCGTCATCTTCGTCATCATCATCATCATTCTTTGGAGAAGAAGATGGTTCATCATCAGGGATGTCGACGGCTTCATCATCTTCTGCTTCAGATTCAGTTTTCTCAGCTTCTTCTTCGAGTTGCTCCCCCTCAGATACAGAGGCGAGCTTCTCGGTTTCCTTAGGGTTTTCATCTCCCTGAGGTCAAGCGGTGGTTTCTTCAGCATCCGTTTTCTCTCCCCTGATAGATTCATCATGGGAAAGGTCAGCGCTCTTGGTGAGATCTTCAGCGCTCTTCTCCCCCTCTTTTTCATGATGACTGGGGGAGGAATGGCTTGATTCAGCCGCGTTGGTAGGTTCTCTGTCTTCTTGGCCAGAGAGACCTACACAAACTTCAATCTTTGCTAATCTGTCTTCAAGGCCAGAAATAGCAGGATTGATCTTCTCGAGCTCAATGCGATCTGCCGCTGTAAAATGTTCAGATTCAGGGACAGGAGCAGGAGCATTTGCCTTGTGCAGCAGCTGTTCGATCATAGACTTCATCGAACCAACGTCAGTCTTTACAGAGCTTAAGTCAGTCGTCAGAGTGTTGACATTTGTCTTCACAGCAGACATATCTCCCTCTAGTGTTCCAACCGATGTCTTCAGCGTTGTTACCTCGCTGGACATGGATGAAACTGAATTTTTAAGAGAGGTGTAGTCTGTGTAGATATCAGCGAGCACCTTGGCGAAGTCGCTGAGAGTCTTATCAAGTTGCTTCATGTCATCTGTGGAAGCCTTCTTCTCCACCACCGTTGTCAGTTTGTTCAGATTCTCTCCAGCGTTTGTTACAGCTGTAGAGTTATTGGAGAGAGTAGTGGTGAGACCTGTCAGCTTTGTCTCCACGGACTTCAGAGAGGCGTTGATATCTCCCAAATTAGGACCTGTAACATATAAAAACTTGTGAATAGAGGAAAGCTCAGAAGTTTGGGGTTTAGTCACAGTGTTTATGGGTTGTTGTTTACCTGCAGGAGGATTGGTGAATTCATCGAAATCACGGGTTCCTGAGTAAAGTTCCATGTCATCTTCAAAAGTGCCCATGGATTTTTCTGCAGGTCCTGTCTTCATCATCTCTGGATTATCAGCTTTAGCTTCCGTAGAAATGATGGCATCTCCAGCGATAACTGGAGAAGAGACCAAACGAGTAGAGGGAGAAGCGAAGGATGAGATTGGAGGTTGGGTTCTGAGTTCAGCGTTGGAATCGCTGAGAATCACTTCATCAGTCTTTTGAGAGACTGAGGGAGGTTGGGAAGTTTCCAAGTCTGTAATCTCAACGTTTGGAGACACTGAGATTTGGATAAAAGGGATGGCTTGTTCAGGTGTGGCAGAGCGTACCACTGAACGTTCCTTCAGCTCTGCAGAAAGAGCTGAGGAGTCTTCATCATGAGATTGCTGGGGTTGCTCCTTTGTTTTCTTGATCCTTTTAGAATCAAGTGGGGTAGATGAATGTTTCCTTTTCTTAGAAGGGGATTTTGTGGCCAGGGTATCAGCGATGGGTATTGTCGCTGAAGGAGCCACAGAAGTAGAAGAAGAAGGGTTGAGAAGAGTTAAGAGGGTAGAAAGACGTACCTCATTTTCAACAGGTTTGAAGTCGAGTACCTTAGGGCCAATCTGAGAGAGTTTTAGATCGCCCTCTTGCGGGTAGCTGTCCTTCAGGCCATATTGAAAGATAGCGCTGATGAATCGGGGGTAGGGAACCCAAGCAGGCCTGTCAGCGGCAGAGTCTACTCTTTGCAGCAAGTCATCATAGATGAGAGATGCCCAGTCAATGTGTAGACCTTTCAGCAGAGCGTATCCCAAAGCTTGCTGAGGTTGAGAGGCTTGATCAGAAGAGCCGGTCTTGGCAGTCATGCAGCTGATAAGGTGAGCGAAGATGAAGTTCATCTCGCTGGGCATTTTCGATTTCTTCAGCAGTGTTAGCTTCTTCTCAGGCTTCTTGTCTCTGCCCATTTCCCATACATAGCCCATTGCATCAAAAAATGCAATAAGAGCTTCTTTGTCAGTGATCTTCTTATGGTCAGGGAAAGGAACAAAAGGTTTTTCCTTTGTAGCGATGGGAAAGTTCAGAGCTTTGCGAATGATGGCAGGTGTGATCTTTATCGTGCCATATTCAGTATCGCAGAGGATACAATCAACTGTTTTGGAGGGATCTTTGGCGGATGGTAGCTGAGAGTGTCTGGCAGAGTACCAGAACTGGGATAGTAGCAGCTGACTTGCAGGGGGTGAAATTGTCAGGGCTGTTGAAATGCAGCAATTCTTCAGGAAATTCACAGCATCAGCCAGATGTGTGACTTGCTTTCGAGGAGGAAACTCGAGAAGCGCAGAAAGGTTGTTTATCTTAGTCCAGTCTAGTTGATCAAGTTTGAACTTGACTTGTGGTGCCTTGAGGATTTCCACTTCCTCAGAGTCAGCGGAGATGTTCTCAGCGGTAGCAGGAATGTCAGACGAGGCCATTTCTCTGTATTAACAGTTCAACCAAAGATGTTAACAAATAAGAATAATCTTAACGTGGAAAGAATTTCCAATAAGATGTTTCGAATTTTATCCATTTCATTCAGACACAAATGTCTTAATGAAGATTAGGGTTTTTCTTGATTTTGAAACGAAATGTAAAACCCATTTTCTAGTTTTCCAGTTTTCTATGAAGAAATAGATTCTGGAAACGAATGAAGAACAAGTTTAAGATTTTGCATTTAAACTTGAAGAACAACCATGAAATGGTTGTGTTCATAAAACCACGAAAGAAAATGATTTCATTTTACGAAGTTCTTTTGTTTGATCTTGTTAAAACAATGAGAAGATCGGAAACAAGTTATACGCATTCGGTAATAAATAAGAACATATTAACCTTGATGTTTGATGAAGAAGATGATGAACAGTTCTTGAAGTTTTTGAAATCACAAATGCAACAGTGAATTCTTTCTTGCGGAGGAAGATTGATCGCGTAAAAGAAAAATATAAACAAATAATTTGTTTATATAGAGATTTTAGAAAGAGAAAATCTTGAGCGGGAAAAGATTTTCATCATGACACGGACACGTGTTTGCATTTGATTGGAAGTATGAACGAGACGTGCAAACGTGTGTCAGGAAGAGAAAACGTGTCGGGGTTTATCCGTTGCAATGACGTCACAACTGTCCTTTCATATTCTTGGTTGTCTCTGAGGTTTTGAAAAACTCAGAGATACTTTTGAAAACATGAAGTACTGAATGAAAATATTCAGTGAAGGTTTTAAGAAATTTCAAAAATATCGCTGTTAAGGAAGAGATATTCAGCGATGCATTTTGTTTTGAAATCTTGCATTTTCATGCGATTGTCAGAGAGAGAACATACCTTGATATCAGTGAATCAAGTTTATTCAGAGAGAAGATGATAGAATGGGTTATACAAGTTGATTTTATCCTTTCGCTGATTAATGTGAACCGCTGAAGATTTTATCCTTCAAAGTTCAGCATTCCAAGCTCGCTGATGAGAAAGTTGAATCTTGTCTCATCAAGATTTTTGGTAAATAAGTCAGATAACTGATAATCAGTTGGGATAAAATGAAGTTTTATATCACCATTCATCACATGACCTCTGATAAAATGATATCTGATTTCTATATGTTTGGTCTTTGAATGTAGTACTGGATTGTTTGCTATAGCGATGGCACTTGTGCTGTCGCAATAGATTGGAATTTTGGAGAGCTGAAGATCATAGTCTAGTAGCTGATTTCTCATCCACAAGACTTGAGAACAACAGCTTCCAGCAGCTACATATTCAGCTTCAGCTGTGGAAGTGGACACTGAATTTTGCTTTTTACTTGTCCAACTTACCAGCTTTCCACCCAGGAGCTGACATCCTCCTGTGGTGCTTTTCCTATCCATTTTACAACCTGCAAAATCACTATCTAAATAGGCGGTTAGATCAAATCCTGAATCTTTGGGATACCAAAGACCTAGATTCGCTGTACCCTTAAGATATCGAAAGATTCGCTTTACAACTTTCATATGAGATATCTTAGGTTCAGCTTGATATCGTGCACACAAGCATGTTGCAAACATAATATCGGGTCGGCTTAAGATACAATAGTGAGCCGATCATCCCACGGTACAGCGTGACGTTGACAGGAACACCCTTAGTGTCCTTATCAAGTGTCAGCGGTGGTGCCATAGGGGTTTTCATAGCTGAACTTTCAGTTAAGTCGAATTTCTTCAGCATATCTTTAACATATTTTCCCTGATTAATGAAAGTTCCTTTCTCAGTTTGCTTAATCTGAAGACCAAGGAAATATGTTAATTCACCCATCATGCTCATTTTATACTCATCTTTCATTCTATCAGCGAAACGAGTACAAAGCTCAGGGTTAGTAGAACCGAATATAATGTCATCAACATATATTTGAACTAGAATGATATGACCTTTCACTTTTCTAAAAAATAGAGTTTTGTCAATCTTACCTCGCTCAAATTTTTCAATATGGAGATAAGTGGAAAGAGTGTCATACCATGCACGTGGAGCTTGCTTCAAGCCATAAAGTGCCTTATCCAGTTTATAAACATAACCTGGACGCTTAGAATCTGAGAATCCTGGAGGTTGTTCCACATACACTTCTTCATTCAGCTTTCCATTCAGAAACGCTGACTTAACATCCATCTGATGTACTTTGAAGTTTTTGTGTACAACATATGCTAAGAATAGACGAATAGATTCAAGTCTTGCTACAGGAGCAAATGTTTCGTCATAATCTATACCTTCCTCTTGTCTGTATCCCTGAGCAACAAGTCGAGCTTTGTTGCGGGTTACAGTACCATGTTCGTCCAACTTATTTCGATAGACCCATTTAGTGCCTATTACTGTTTTATCAGTTGGTCTCCGAACAAGTTTCCAAACTTTGTTTCTTTCGAATTCAGTCAGCTCTTCTTGCATGGCGCTGACCCAGTTTGGATCTTTGAGGGCATCATCTACTTTCTTTGGTTCAGTTAGTGAAATAAAATTTACAAATAAACAAATATTACCTGCACTTCGTCGAGTCTGAATCCCAGCGTTTGGATCACCAAGAATTTGATCAATTGGATGATTTATAGTCCATCGCTGAGCCGGAGCGTGAGACGCTGACTCAACTTGAACTTGAGGAGCTGAAGATAAAGCTTCAGCGACGTCGGGAGTGTCAGCCAAGAGAGGAATGGATGCAGTTGTCATTATATTCACTGATTGCTGAGAAGTAGATGGAATGTCTGAGACATTTGGTTCAGCGTTAGGTATAGTGTTTATAGGAACAGCTGAGACCCAAGAAGTTTCAGCTTCACTGTTCTGCATATTTGGAATGATAGGACTATCATCTTCTACTGGATGAGCATGAGTAGTGGGAATAACTTCTGAATCACCAAGATGAGAAAACATCCATTGATTCAGTTCTTCAGTATCAGCGGACGGTTTAGAGTTCGCTGAACGGGATTCGTCAAACGTGACGTGAATAGTTTCTTCTACAGTTTTTCTTCTACGATTGAAGACTCTGAAGGCTTTGGAAACTGAGGAGTATCTAAGAAAGATTCCATCATCAGCCTTAGGATCAAACTTTCCAAGAGCATCTTTGTTGTTCAGTATAAAACACTGACATCCAAAGATGTGAAGAAAGCTGATTGAAGGCTTTCTCCCATGAAAGAGTCCATAGGCTGTCTTTTTGAATCTTTTAACTATCAGCGACCTGTTTTGCGTAAAACAAGCAGTGTTGACAGCTTCTGCCCAAAACTGAGTAGGCAGGTGAGAATCGCTGAGCATTGAACGTGCAGCTTCAATAATTGTTCTATTTCTTCTTTCAGCGACTCCATTTTGTTGCGGTGTTCTCACTGAAGAAAAGTTGTGAGAAATACCCTTACTCTCAAGGAAGGAATCAAGAGAACTGTTTTTGAATTCAGTCCCATGATCACTTCTTATTGAGCGAACGGTCAGATTGTTCAGGGTTTCCATCTTCCGAAAAAAATTGATGAGTTCTTCAGGGGTGTCACTCTTAGAACTGAGAAACATTACCCAAGTGAAGCGAGAGAATTCATCAACTATGACCAGCGTATATTTCTTTCCAGCGATGGATTGTTTGTTAACAGGGCCAAACAAATCCATATGGAGTAGTTGTAGAGGAGATGACACTAAAGAAACTTGCTTTGATTTAAAGCTTGCTTTGGTCTGCTTCCCTTTTTCACACGCTGAACATAACGACTCTTTGGCGTATGAATGCTGAGGTAGACCAGTGACTAACTCTTTTGAAGAAAGAGTGTTCAGTGTCTTGAAATTTAGATGAGATAGCCTCTTATGCCATAGCCAGTTGACATCAGATGAGGCCTTTGAGAAGAAACAGGAGTTCTCAGTGGTTGTTGAGTCCATGTTTATTACATAAACATTTTCCAAACGATAACCGCTGAGAGCTATCTTCTCCTTTTTGTCAGAGACAAAGCAGGATTCCTTAGTAAAGATTACTTTGTTATCCATGTCGCAAAGCTGACTGATGCTTAGAAGATTATGCTTCAGCCCTTCAACATATGCGACTCTTCTGAAGGAGGTTGTACCATTTGAAAGTACACCATACCCTCGGGTATGTCCTTTTCCATTTCCACCGAAAGTCACAGAGGGACCCTTCTCTTCTTTGTATTCAGCGAGCAGGCTTTTCTTTCCAGTCATGTGTCTAGAGCATCCGCTATCAAGATACCAGATACCCTTCTTATCCTGCAATACAAAGGAAGATTAGTTTTTCTTGGGTACCCACTTAACCATGTATACACGTTTGTCAGTGGAAGTAGTTGGAATGGAAGGTTCAGCAGTCTTCGCAGCATTTGAAGATTCAGCTTTGTCTTTCTTCACTTTGGTTAATTTCTTAACCTCAGTGGTAGAATTCACCTTGACCTGATTTGCACCAGGGTTGGTCTTCTTTGCCTTGGGGGCAATCTTCACCTTAGCTATCTTTTCAGCTTTGGTGGCTGTGGGGCACTTACTAGCAATATGATTGGTAAGTCCACAGTGATAACATTTCCTATAACTAAAAGTAGTTCTAGGACCATTTAAATGCTGAGCTTTTAATTTCAAATTAGAAGTGCCAGCACCAAGTAAACTATTGGCTTTAGAAATTGGACGAACATTCAATTCTTCAGATTTCTTACCAAGGACATCCAATCTGAGTCTAGGAGTAGATCGCTGAATAAATCCATATATCTGCTTCCTTGATCCAGAGGGATGAGCCACTGAAGCTTTAGAAGCATTCAGTTTTGGTACTAAGGTACCCTTCTGAGGATTCTGGTAAATAACAATTCCTTTACCTTTGTCTTTAAAGACAGAGGTAGGTTTTGAATAAACCATTTTCTCCTTGCCTTTTGAGTAGGTAGGAGTTTCCTCAGGGATTGGTGTAACGGACGAGGAGCACTGAGAAGATGAAGTATCAGCGACTGAGGATACGAACGTTCCAAATTTAAGCATTGAACGCTCAGTGGTTGTTTTTGGAGTTTCATCTTTGTAACCTGTTAGACAACCTAAGGGGGGGGTAAGGTTGTATTTTAAATCTTTTACTTTCAAAAAATTCTTTTTACAAATAAATACAGAATAAATAAAGCAGAGTATAAATAAATAAGTATACAACAATTATATAAACAGATATAATTTAAATGCACAGCGGAAATGTAAATAGATAAGGGAAAGAGAATACTTGACAACGATATTTTTAAAGTGGTTCACCAAACACAAAGTTGGCTAGTCCACCTCGAGAAAATAACACTTCTCGGAGATCCAATACGAAACGTGTTCTTTACGGTAGAAACACAAACCTTAATACAACAAACGCGAAACACTCTACTTTGAGAGATTAATGTGGATCACTCACTCTTATTCAAACACTTACAAGAGGGTATAAATTTTAATATGAAAAATCACTCTTGAATAAGGTTTATCACTTGGATATTTTTAGAGAGTTTTGATCACTTGAGTTGTGTTGCTGATTCAACTAATCGAGAGATTTTAATCTGCTATCAACTCAAGATTTCTTACTCAAAAAATTAATTTTATCAGTTTAAGTGATTTAGTGTGAGTAAGAAGGCAGCAGAATAATAATCAAATGCTGAGGGAGAATTTATTGCTGGAGTTGGTGTAGACTTGAATGCTGGAGGATGCATGTATTTATACTGGATGATCACCAGGGCAGAAGTTTTCGCGGTATACCGGCAGCCCATCGCGGTATACCTGCGTCAGAAAAAGTACACTGCAAGGAGAAGGTCAACCCTGCAAAAAAACAACGGCTACAAGTACCCGCGGTATACCGCGTTGCACATGGCGGTATACCGCCTGAAAAAAAGTTCTGACAAGGGAAGCTTCATATGCAGAAGATGTGATAGGAGAATAGTGACGCGGTATACCGCGAAGACCTTGGCGGTATACCGCCTGAAATTCTGTCCAATGAGAGCATGGCAACGCAGGGTTACAAACGGCTGATCACACTCTTCATTAAATGATGAACAGTAAAAGAGATTTTAAAAGAAATAACATATGTATATATATCAGCGATTTATATATATATTTAATAAAGACATATATATATTATATATATATTTGATTCAAATATATTTATATAGATACGAAATATCCAAGTGATAAAATATTTTAGGGTGTTTATCATTTTAAAATAAAATGACGAAACTCTTCAGACTTGGATTTTTCAGATAAAATTTATCGAGATCATTTAAATATCTGCACACTCAGATAAAATGTTAGATAACAAATAATGCGGTGTGTTTTGTAATCATCAAAATAAATATGGAGATGTGATTTTATGTGTACCAAAAATATATCACAATATTTAAAGCTGGGTACACTTGCACCAACAATCTCCCCCTTTTTGATGATGACAAACACAACGCTAAACACGAGAGCATACTCGGTTTCTCTCCCCCTTTTGTCGAAGCAAAAAGGGTTTAAGAAAGTCACTTATGCTCCCCCTCGAAAGATGCTCCCCCTCAAAATATGAAATATTTGAGAGTTAGTATTTATCAAGGGTTATACTCAAGCATGCCTAAACCAAGTCTTAATTTAAAGAACGCCTTCTTGTTTAGAGCTTTAGTGAAAATATCGGCCAAATTATCTTCCGAATCAACCTTTTCAAGCACGATTGTGCCTTTTTGAACATTATCTCGTAAAAAATGATGTCTCAATTCAATATGTTTGGTACGAGAATGCAAAACGGGATTTTTACTTAAGTTTATGGCACTTGAGTTATCACACATAATTGGAATTTTGGTTAGATGTACCTCAAAATCGGTAAGTGTGTGTTTCATCCAAAGGACTTGAGCACATGCTCTTGCGGCGGCTACATATTCCGCTTCGGTGGTAGACAAAGCTACGGATTGTTGTTTCTTAGAGAACCAAGACACAAGTGAGAGACCTATAAAGGCACATACCCCACTAGTACTTTTTCGGTCAACAATAGATCCACCAAGATCGGAATCGGCGAAACACGTTACTTCTAACTCGGGTTTCTTTGCGTACCATAAGCCAAGATTAGTAGTACCTCGTAAATATCGAAAAATACGCTTGACAGCTTCATAGTGAGTTTGTTTAGGTGAAGATTGAAAACGAGCACATAAACATACACTAAACATAATATCAGGTCTACTAGCAGTTAAATATAACAAGCTACCAATCATACCACGATAAATCTTTTCATTAAAATCGTTTCCCTCCTCGTCACGAGATAATTGCAAATTTGTGGTCATTGGAGTTTCAACGGGTTTGACATTTTCAAAGTTAAACTTTTTCAACATATCTTTACAATATTTAGATTGACTAATAAAAATACCAGTTTCACATTGTTTTATTTGCAATCCTAAGAAGAATTTTAATTCTCCCATCATGCTCATTTCAAATTCGCTTGTCATTTTCGCAGAAAATTCATTACACAGTTTTTCATTAGTGGAACCAAAAATAATATCATCAACATATACTTGCACAACCACAATATCATTTTGAACATATTTCACAAATAAAGTATTATCAATTTTACCCATAATATAACCACTAGAAATTAAAAAGGTTTTTAATCTATCATACCAAGCACGCGGAGCCTGCTTTAAACCATAAAGCGCCTTTTTTAATTTATAAACATGTGTCGGGTTTTCAAAACTTTCAAAACCGGGAGGTTGAGAAACGTATACCTCCTCATTTATAATACCATTTAAGAAAGCACTTTTAACATCCATTTGAAATAACTTAAAATCTTTAGCATTTGCAAAAGCGAGAAGCATTCGAATAGACTCCAACCTTGCAACCGGTGCAAAGGTTTCGTCATAATCTATACCTTCTTGTTGACTGTACCCCTTGGCAACTAAACGTGCCTTGTTTCGTGTGACTCCACCGTTCTCGTCTACCTTATTTCGGAAGACCCATCTTGTGCCAATAATGGTTTGACTACTAGGGCTAGGCACTAAGTCCCACACATCATTCCTAGAAAATTGGTTTAACTCTTCTTGCATGGCCATAATCCAATCCTCATCACCTAAAGCTTCATCTATGGTTTTAGGTTCTATGGTTGAGATAAAGGCATGGAAAGCACAATGGGTATGGATTTGTGATCTAGTTGTCCTTTGGTTTAGGTCACCTATAATTTGATCTACGGGATGGCCTCGAGCGGTTCTAAGGTTAGGATCATCTATACCTTGTGGAATAAAACACGGAGGGGCATCACTAGATTCAATATTATTTGTGGAAGGTTGGGTACTTAAATCCAAGTTGCTAAGTTGTTGTGCTAAGACGTCTCCTTCACGGATATTGTCATTTGCTAAGGGTGCACTAGGTTTGGGAGGACTCTCGTCAAAGCTAACATTTAAGGATTCTTCTACTACCATGGTCTCCTTATTTAGGATTCTATAGGCTTTGCTATTCCAAGAGTAACCTAGGAACACTCCTTCATAGGCTTTAGGGTCAAATTTGGTTAAGTAGGATTTGGTGTTTAAAATGAAACATTTACAACCAAAAACTTTCAGGTGAGCTAGGGAAGGTTTTCTACCTCGGTAAAGTTCATAGGGTGTCTTATTTAGGATACCTCTAATTAGGACACGGTTAAGCACATAGGTCGCGGTAGCAACGGCATCACACCAAAACTTTTGGGGAACTTGATGTTCGTTTAGCATAGTTCTACTCATTTCTTGCAACGTTCGATTTTTCCTTTCAACAACCCCGTTTGACTGAGGAGTTCGAGGAGCCGAAAAGTTATGAGTTATACCATGTTTATCACAAAAGGCACCAAATTGTACATCATTATCGAATTCTCGTCCATGGTCCGTACGTATGGAAACAATCGTACAACCTTGTTGGTTTTGAATTCGTTTTCCCAAAATTTTAAACTTTTCAAAAGCCTCATTTTTATGTCTCAAAAATAAAGTCCAAGTATAACGGGAATAATCATCCACAATAACCAAAGTATAAAAATTTCCTCCAAAACTTTGAATAGCCATCGGGCCAAAAAGATCCATATGTAAAAGTTCTAAAACTCTTTGAGTAGAAATAACATTTTTTGATTTATGAGAAACGTGATGTTGTTTGCCGACACGACAAGCATCACAAAAATGATTATCAAACTTTAATTTTGGCAGGTCACTCACAAGCTCCTTATTTTTTAAGTTTTGCATTAATCTTAGATTAGCGTGACCTAAACGCCTATGCCATAAAGTAGAAACATCATTAATAGAAGATAAGCATACATTTTCAGATACAACAGTTTTACAAATATATAAATTTCCTTTTACAAAACCATTTAAAAGAACTTTGCCATTTTTTATGATTTTACAAGAATCTTCTTCGAAGACAACAGTTGTATTATTTTTACACAATTGGCGAACACTTAACAAATTAAAATGTAAATTATCAACATGATTAACATTAAGAAATTGAACATTATTGCAAGAGACTGTACCTCTACCAATTATATTTCCTTTGGAGTTTCCTCCAAAAATTATCTGTCCACCATCACATGACTTATATGATGAAAAGAGATTATTGTTTCCGGTCATGTGACGCGTGCACCCACTATCGAGTATCCAGTCCATATCGAGGTCAATCTACAATAATGAAGTTGTAACTTTTATGGTCCCCATTTCTCGTGGGTCCTTGACAATTAGTTTCAAAGTCAACCAACATGCATATATATAAAGTCAAACAGAATATATATATATATAATATATTACACAATATTAATATATATATATATATATAATACATATCAAGTAAGACAGAATATATATAATATATTAAACAACTACCATAAATATATATATATGTAATACGTATATATATATATCAACAAACAGTACATAGTAATATATATATCTTATATATATAATATATACAACAAATTATATTTAAACTATATATATATATATAACATATATACATAACACATTTAAAACCATAAACGCATACCACCGGGATTATCATTACTAAACATTCCTTTTGGAATCCATTTATTTACCATTTTAATTTTGCGATTATATTTATCATACACATAAAAACAAGCATTTACATTCGCATTATTATTAGGTTTAGAATATTTATCATGGTACATGCGAGCATACGGTTTTCTCGTATTATAATTTACATTATTTATTTTACGCACATACGGAGGTTTTTGCACATATTGATTTCTTGTATTTACTTTAGGTGATTCATAAAATCTTTTGATGGGTATACATGAACATTTATCAACACAAGTATTGGAACCAATGCCTTTTCTACAATTTATACGGTTAGGCATATTTAGCATGTTAAAGACTTTCTTATTACTACTTTCAAAGGCTTTAGCTAGCATGTTATCTTTTTCATATGAAGCACATTTAGCCTTTAAACAAGTAATCTCATTATCAAGAATATCACATTTTGTACAAATAATATTTTCATGTGATTTTTTATTTAAGCATGCAATTTCTTTATTTAAAACATCACAAGATTTACAAAAATCTTTTTCTCCTAATTTAGTTTCTAATTTAGCAATTATATCCATATCATTTTCAGATTTTTGTTTAACATTTTTTATTTCCTTTTTACATGCATTTACAGTTTCTTTTAACATAGCATTCTCATCTTGGTAACGATTTGCAAGAGCGGCCATTTTATGAAAAGATTCATATAATTCTTCAAGATTATTTTCATTATCACTTTCACAATCACTATCGTAATCCGAGTAAGAAGATTTTACCTCGTCGTCGCTTTCGGCCATAAGACAAATGGCTTGATAGTCATCTTCTTCTTCACTCTCGCTCCACGCGCCTCCAATGAAGGCTTTCTCCTTCTTCTTTTGGAACTTGTTCTTTTTCGGACATTCATTGGCGTAGTGGTCTTTGTCACCACATGAGTAGCAAAAGCCTTTCTTTGGCTTAGCTTTATCGTCTTCACTCGAGTCGCCATTTTTCTTAACTTTTTCGTCTCGTTTATGGAACTTACGACTTCGATTTTCACCACCACGACGGTAGTTACCGTTTCTTTGAAATCTGCCATTGTTAGAAAATTTATTATTATTATTAAGAAATTTGGAAAAGTTTCTTACCAACATGGCGACTTCATCGAGAGTTTCGGATGGATCTTTCGAGGAGCTAGCTTTCTCCTTTTTCTTCTCATCTTTTGGTGTTGAGACATTGAGAGCGATTGATTTCTTTTTAACTTGCTCCCGATCTTTGTTTCTTTTAAGTGCAATTTCATGCACTTTAAGATTACCGATTAAGTCATCTATCTTCATTATGGAAAGGTCACGGGAGTCTTCTAAAGATGTTATCTTTTGCATCCACTCCGAAGGAAGAGCTCGTAGGATTTTCCTTATATAGTCCTCGTTAGGATAAGTGCGATCCAAACCTTTCAAAGTAGTCACAATAAGGTTAAATCTTTTAAACATTGAGTCAATTGACTCATCTTGTTTCATTTCGAATAGTTCATAATCGTGAACTAAAATATTTACTTTACTAGATTTAACCTCCGTGTTTCCACGATGAGTATTATTTAAACTTTCCCATATTTGATTTGCAGTTTTATATGTATATACTCTTTCAATTTCGTCAGTTGTTAAAGCAGCATATAATATATTCTTAGCTTCAAAGTTTAAACAAAAATGAGCTTCATCAGAAGTAGTCCAGTCATCTATAGGTTTATCAATATAAACATCATCTTTCACAATGGTGGGTTTAAAATTCCCTTTTTCTATAATATTCCAAATCTTTTGATTTTTGCCACGCACGTGACATTCAAACAGCTCAGCCCAAATGCCAAACTTTTCAGTATCTATCAAAGGAGGTTTTGAAAACACGATATTAGTTTGTTGAGCCATTTAGAAGAATAAGAGAAAATTATGCAGAATATTTTTGAAAGACCTGCTCTGATACCAAATGTTAGACAACCTAAGGGGGGGGTAAGGTTGTATTTTAAATCTTTTACTTTCAAAAAATTCTTTTTACAAATAAATACAGAATAAATAAAGCAGAGTATAAATAAATAAGTATACAACAATTATATAAACAGATATAATTTAAATGCACAGCGGAAATGTAAATAGATAAGGGAAAGAGAATACTTGACAACGATATTTTTAAAGTGGTTCACCAAACACAAAGTTGGCTAGTCCACCTCGAGAAAATAACACTTCTCGGAGATCCAATACGAAACGTGTTCTTTACGGTAGAAACACAAACCTTAATACAACAAACGCGAAACACTCTACTTTGAGAGATTAATGTGGATCACTCACTCTTATTCAAACACTTACAAGAGGGTATAAATTTTAATATGAATAATCACTCTTGAATAAGGTTTATCACTTGGATATTTTTAGAGAGTTTTGATCACTTGAGTTGTGTTGCTGATTCAACTAATCGAGAGATTTTAATCTGCTATCAACTCAAGATTTCTTACTCAAAAAATTAATTTTATCAGTTTAAGTGATTTAGTGTGAGTAAGAAGGCAGCAGAATAATAATCAAATGCTGAGGGAGAATTTATTGCTGAAGTTGGTGTAGACTTGAATGCTGGAGGATGCATGTATTTATACTGGATGATCACCAGGGCAGAAGTTTTCGCGGTATACCGGCAGCCCATCGCGGTATACCTGCGTCAGAAAAAGTACACTGCAAGGAGAAGGTCAACCCTGCAAAAAAACAACGGCTACAAGTACCCGCGGTATACCGCGTTGCACATGGCGGTATACCGCCTGAAAAAAAGTTCTGACAAGGGAAGCTTCATATGCAGAAGATGTGATAGGAGAATAGTGACGCGGTATACCGCGAAGACCTTGGCGGTATACCGCCTGAAATTCTGTCCAATGAGAGCATGGCAACGCAGGGTTACAAACGGCTGATCACACTCTTCATTAAATGATGAACAGTAAAAGAGATTTTAAAAGAAATAACATATGTATATATATCAGCGATTTATATATATATTTAATAAAGACATATATATATTATATATATATTTGATTCAAATATATTTATATAGATACGAAATATCCAAGTGATAAAATATTTTAGGGTGTTTATCATTTTAAAATAAAATGACGAAACTCTTCAGACTTGGATTTTTCAGATAAAATTTATCGAGATCATTTAAATATCTGCACACTCAGATAAAATGTTAGATAACAAATAATGCGGTGTGTTTTGTAATCATCAAAATAAATATGGAGATGTGATTTTATGTGTACCAAAAATATATCACAATATTTAAAGCTGGGTACACTTGCACCAACATAACCCAAACCACGTTTATCACTCAGGGGAATCTGAGACTTTATTATCTCAGTGATCTTTGTTGAAGAATTACACCATCCTTCAACAGTAGCTTTTTCAGCCTTTAATGCAGCGATAGCTTCTGCTCGTTCGATTTTGACTAGCTGATTTAAATATACTTGATCTTTAAAATCTTCTTCAATTTTAGAAAGCTTTTCTATTTGAAGGTGGCAGTTTTTAAGCTTTTCAGCGAGATCAAGATTTTGGTTTTCAACCACAGTTTTGCCGTTCATGGCTTCGTATAAACTTCTAGTCAAGAGATCGATCTTACGGAGACTATCAGCTTCATCAATATTTGCAATATTGGTAAAGAAAGAAGGTGATACATGAATAGCAGATGTTGAAGTGGAGGGAATGTCTGAACTTTCTTCCTCTTCTTCAATCTTGGCCATAAGACATAGATTTGCTTCATCATCTTCAGAGTCAGATGATGATGCTTCTTCATCAGAAGCAGCCCAATCATAGTCGGCCATCAGGCCTTTATTCTTCTTAAAGCTTTTCAGCTTTGCATATTTTTCTTTCAGCTTTGAATATTTGTCATCTTTATTCCTTGGAACAAAGGATTTCTTTGTAAAAGCTGAGGGTCTAGAAACTTTCTTAGACCTGCACTCGTTAGCGAAATGTCTTGTCTTTTCGCAGTTAAAACAAGTAGCAGTAGCCTTATCAACAAAAGCTGATGATCTAGGCTTGTCAGTTATGGAAAGAGGTTTGTTCTTTCTAAACATTTTCTTTTTGGCAAATCTCCTGAACTTCTTAGTTAGGAGAGCCAAAGATTCATCATTATCTGAATAATCAGAATCTGATGACCTTTCAGAGTTACTCTCTAACTCAGTAATAGTGACCGAGGGTCGCTGAGTAGAGATTTCTTCTGAGATTAAAGCAACAGGGGTGCTTTTGGAATCTTTTACAAGATTCTTCTTAAGATGGCTTGATTGCTCATGATTCAGCAACGTGCCATATAAGGTAGCAAGGGTCATTGATTTTAGATCCTTTGACAGCTTGAGACACATAGAATAATTGTCCCAGCTTTCAGGTAAACATTCTAGAAACTTTGTCAGCACTTCAAAGTTAGAATATTCCTTACCAACAGTTTTCAGATCTATAATTAAACAATTAAAACGTTGGTGAACTTCAGAGAGAGTTTCATTCTTACCAGAAATGAAGTTTTCGTATTGTCTTACCAGGTTGATCTTTCTTGAGTCCTGGACTTCAGACGTTCCTTCATACTGAACACATATTGTGTCCCACATGGCTTTTGATGTTTTCAGATTCATGACGGAATGGTAGACTTCGTCAGGAAGAGCCATGGATAGTATGGATCTGGCTTTTGTATATATAGCCACTTTCTTCTTATCTTCGTCAGTCCATTGAAGGATTTCCTTAGGTACCAGCCTTTCTGGAATAGCAGGTCTATTCTCAGCGCCTGGAACTGCAGCATCAATTCTTACAGGGATGAATGGACCATTTTCGAGATAGTAAGGCATAGTAGGGTCTACACCTTCTAAGAAGAGTATCATCCTATTTTTCCATAAGTTGAAATTATCTTTGGAAAATCTGGGAGGTTTAGCAAGAGAACCATTGTCTATATAATTTGTGTTTGTGTTGGTGGCCATTTTCAGATAATAGCAAGGAAGAGAAATATCTTAGATTAGATCTTGTTTATGAGATTAAACAAATCCGCTCTGATACCACTTGTTGGTCCCGAAGGCCTATACAAGTTTGTAGAAGGGGGGGTTGAATACAAACACACAGATTTTACTTTTCTAAATTGTTTATTGATAAATCATTAACAATTTACAGCTTGTTGCGGAAACAAGATTAAGGATAAACCTAAATCTAAACAAGTTGGAGCACTAAGGTTTCTTGCACTAAGAAAGATAAGGAAATTACTAATAATAACCTATCTTGAGATAAGAGATTGAACTTGTCCAGAGTTAGCAAGTTACTTCAAATGAAGTGGGTTCATCTCTTTATATACTGCATGCATTTAATGCAAGTCAGTATACACTTTACACGTGTCATCAGCTGGTTGGTTGCATGTCATTGACCTTGGTTGACAACCTTAGTAGCCGCATGGATGAACAGTGTAGTATCAGAGTGGTTGTACGATTTCAGACAGTCGGAGGTTCTTTTCTGACATTTCGTACGGAGTCGTGCAAGGGAGGTTAAGACAAAAGTACTTTATACGGAGGACTTCATGATCAGCTTTCGTTGATTCAGCGATCTATCATTTCATATCAGCGAATGATAGAGTTCAGCGATAGCTAAAGTCTTGTACTTGATACTTCACGTTGAGTGGACAAATCTGAGTCTTCGTTGATCCGCATCAGTTCATTAGGAGACTTGTCGCTGGTTCTTGAGCTTGATCTTCGACTTCAGCGTAGAACCTTTGTTGACGTGAAACTTGTCTTCAGGGATCATAAGTGAACAACTAACTTATCAGCGATCATCATAATGACTGAACAGACTCAGAGCATTTATGATGAACAGTATTCGTTGAATGTTTAATTTAAAAGAGCGAGAGTTCCTATCAGCGGTACTGGAAGATCTTAGTACTTATCAGCGATAGTGAAACTCTGATACATATTGTTTACTTACAATTTTCACTAAGTATATAAGAGAGGGTCATTATCAAATCACTGAGGGTTTGGATCAACAGACCCCTACCCTTTTTTTTCTCCAAGTCGTCACCACAGTTACTAGGTCACATGAGGCAAATTGTCACCACCGTAACCCTTCTCTTTTGGATTTTTCATAAAGGGTTTCATAATATGTTTTGTTGGATTTTTTTCATGCATCTTCTCCCATATGAAATAATCATATATTTTCGAAGGTTCGTATATTTTTCTCTCATATGAATGATCAGATTTTTAAGTTTCATAGATTTTCTCCCATATGAATAATCAGATTTTTTCCACATAATCATATAGTTTCAAAGTTTCATAGTTTCTTTCTCTGATATGAATAATCAAAATTTTAAGTTTCATATATTTTCCCTATGTTTTATGGAAAAACTGTTTATGAACTGGAACGGTTTATGAAACTCGGCGGAGCGTAGGTCACCAGAGAGAGAGAGATGAAGATAATTGATAAATTAAGGAAGTTTGTTGTTGCTAAAACAATGCATTATTCCTAAAATTACGAATTTGGGGAAAAATATCAAATACCCTTGGTTTACAAGTTTACCATTATTTCGGTTTACAAAATAAGGGGTCTCTCTCTCTATATATATATATATATATCTTATTGTGATACCCACTGTGATACTTATTGTGATACCCAAAATATCATGATTGTGATATCCAAAACAAAATGTGTTACACTGTGATACTCATTGTGATACCCACTGTGCTATTCGTGATACTTTCATGATACCCATATAACCACTCTGATACCCATTGTGATATCTGTGATACATCCAAACCCTAAAATTTGGGAATTAGGTTTATAGTAGAAAGAGAAAGTTAGAGGATATGTATGAGGGAAAAATGAGAGATTAGATATAAAATATCCTTTTCTATTTATTTAAAAAATGCATTAAGTATTCTAAATGTGTGGCTCATATTAGATCTCACAGTTATCACAAACTATGTACTCTCATTTGATTAGAATCGTATATATATGTTACTTTATCCAGACGTACGTCTGTATGAAATTAATATCCCGGTCTCATTTAAACTTTATAGAAAAACGTAATTAGTTTACAACAAGTTATTTTACATGATTTTATTAAAACTTATACCGAAATCATCGTTGATATGGGAGGGTTGCACTTTAGAGCTACGAGTATACGTAAGGACGTGGTAATCAAATGAAGGTTGTCCAAAATTATAAGGTTCGTCAAGATTCTTATCATTAACAAAACTATGAGGTTCTTCGAATTAGTTTAACGAGATACTATTATATTGACATCCTCGAACCTCCATATCATTAAAAACATCCATTACAAGAACCTCGTTGGAAGAATGCTAACATCCACGTTACAACTAAAATCCTTGTAGAATGAAAAAACAATAAGTTATCTTATTTCATTACAATACTAAAAGTTATTCCGTCTTCAAGAATTCACAAGGATGAAAATATGATAAATCATCATTGAAACTATTGATAAGGCCCTGGGGATGTGGTGGAATATCCCATCTGCCAAGAGTTCGAATACAGACATACACAACAACTGTGACCACTGAGGTTTAATCAGGACTGATGTCTTATAGTCATAATTTGTCAAATGATTAGTCTAGGCATAGTCTATGACACCGTTCCCAAAAAAAAGAACTATTGATAAAAACACTTACTATTATCAAAATAGAATATATCTTAGTAATTTGAATCAATATAAAAAGACAATCCTACCATTCTAATTATTTAATTCACATCTCAATAAATAAATGTAATTAGTTTATACAATTTAAGTGGTTTACAAAGAGAGAAGAAGAATTGAACCAATTAATATATAAAGCACGTGAAATCTTGTATTCAATAATTGAGAATGATATATCCAGTCAAGTAACTCGATGGTTGGCTACTTGACTAACTATGGTTGGCTCCTTTTCACCCAACATGTAGTATGAAAAACTGTCGTGAATTACAATTGAAATACGTTTAAAAACAAAATATTGTGAATTTGTTGCGCGACAAACGATATAATTAACAAAATATAAACACAAAATAAATCTAAAAGTTAATTATATAATTCAATAAAAACAACTATGCATGCTTGCGGTTATATCTAGAAGTTAAATTTTTATAATGAAAACTTCGCACCTTCATTATGTTTGATGAAGTTGTAACATATAGTCGATAAAAGTTCACAAGGTACGGTTGACACTTGATTTCTCGAAGAAACTTAATTTGTTGCGTCGGCGAAACTTTATCAGCGTTGGTAGGTTAGTAGTGGGTTTTTTAGGGGGTGTTTGGGATTGCTTATTTAAAGTGCTTATTAATTTATTTCGGTGTGATGCCGGTAATAAGAAGTTTTTAGTGTTTGGATGGAAAAAGTAGAAACATGCTTATACCGGTTTGGCACCGGTAATAAAGTGTTTTTGATAAGTGTTTCTATTTCAAGTTATTAACTTATTTGAAACAACTTATCAGTTTTTTCGTCATTTTGGCATTGTCATAAGCTAATCCAAAAACTTTTTTTTATAAAACTCCGTTTTGACACTATATAAGTTGATAAGCATTTTTACAATATAACATAAGTTCTTTAAAATAAGCAATCCCAAACACCCCCTTAATTTAGGTACGAAGATGAACATGGGTAGGTGGCGACGGGAATAGGATGAATTTCTAGTTTTGGTTTATTTATTTTTTTCTAATTTTAAAACACTTATAATTATGCTTTAAGTACTTGGGCCTACAAATAGTTTTAAACAAGAGGCCTAAAATGACATATTTGCCTCTCACTTGAGGGGCAATATTAGTAGGAGGGACACGTTTAGCCTCCAAAACACGATTTCTAAACCAAAAATATACTTTATGTTTTAAATCAAAGAGGTTGATATTCACGAGGGACCAAAAATGTAATTCACTCTATCATCTAATTGATATGGATTCTATAAAGTAAATTAAATTTTTGGTCCCTGTGGTTGCCACTTAGTATCAAGTTTGGTCCATCTTTTAAATTAATTACAGTTTTGGTCACTGTGGTTGCCAATCTATTTCACTTTTGGTCCCTTTGACTAACTCTGTTAAAAAAAGTATGTTAACCTTAAGGGCATTATGGTCTTTCTATAACTTCCTAACTTTTTTTATAAAAATAAATAAATAAATATATGTTATAACTCAGCAACCCTAGAACTAAGGCATCGATTCCTCAAGAAGCAACCCTCATCGTCGTTCCCGACCTCCAACCACGTTTCTCCGACAATCTCCTTCATTGCCAGCCACCAATCAATCTCTCTCTCCCCCTGTCTCTCTTATCTTCTCTCTTCTATTTCTCTACTGTCTGGCCTTCCCGCCCGTCTCCCAGATATCGCAGCAGAAACTCGTAGGATTGTCGTGGATGAAAAAAATGGATGTTCTCTCTCTCTCGATCTCTGCTCTTGCAATCGTACAATTTTTTTTTTCAATTTTTTGCAAGAAGGTACTACTTTCTTGTTTTTTCAACCTTTTGCAAGTGTTTAACTACACAAATTTCTTTCCAAAAGTATTTATTTCGCATGGGGTCTTCTGGGCTTTGCACAATTTTTCTGTCACACCTGCTGTTTTTAGAGCAAAAACATTTTCCTTCTCATTTGAAGTTATTAATTTAACGCTTTAATTTTTAGGATTCGAAGTTATTGAGATGTATATTATGGTTATTTGCTGGAGATGTTCACGATGGTTATTCACTGGAGATGGTCTACGGACTCCTTAAACATATACAACTTAAAATGTATTTTTCTAAAGAAAAAATATAAAATTTGATTAACAAAAAGATAAAGAATATAAAATAGTAAAAAGACCAAAATGCCCTAAAGTTAACTAAGGTTTTTAACAGAGTTAATTAGAAGGACCAAATCTGAAATGAAATGAGAATTATAGTGACCAAAAGTGAAACAAAATAGCAACCACAATGATCAAAGTTGTAATTAGTTTAAAATATGGACTAGACTTGATAGTGAGTGACAACCACAGGGACCAAAAATGTATATTACTCGAATCTATAATAATACTTTTAAGAGTAAATTACATGATTGGTCCATGTGGTTTGGTCCAAATCTAGATTGGGCCCCTTAAACAAAATAAGCGCATCAGACGTCCCTGTGGTTGTCATTTTGTTTCACGTCGGATCACTAACACCGTCTATTTCCTCTCCGTTAGCACCATCACGTGCCAGACACGTGAGGGGTAAAAACGTCACTTTATTTTTTATTCTAATTTACCATTTTTTTCAAACCATAATGACCAAATATGTAATTGACTCAAAATTTAGATTTGGTCTTTATCATAACTCAATCATTGAAACCAAAAACAAGAATCGGTCCCTTTGAAACCCAGATCGCCGGCTCCACCTTGAAACCCTTTCTCCGTCGATCTCACTTCTTTCTCCGTTGATCTCCGTCGACCTCACTCCATCTCCGACGCCAGGCCGCAACCCAGATCTGAGAAGCAAATCTGGAAGCAGAATCGACCCTGTCGATCTCACTCCATCTCCGTCGATCTCAATCCATCTACGATGCCAGGCCTTCGTCCTTGTGGTTCACGATCTAGAAGAAGAATCGACCCTGTCGATCTGACTCCATCTCCGTCGATCTCACTCCATCTCCGACGCCAGGCCTTCGTCCCTGTCGTTCACGATTTGTTACAGATCTGGAAGAAGAATCGAAGCCTTCGTCCCTGTGGTTTGACACAGTTTGTTACAGATCTGGAAGAACTCTCAACTCTCTCGACCCAACTCTCTCTCTAAGCATATTTGTAACTCTCGACCTACCTCTCTCTCTCTAAGCAGATTATAATTCGAAGCAGATCTGTAAAATGGCGATGAAATCGATTGAAACAAACCTGTAACTCAAAGTAGATATGTAAACATGAGTTGATTGTACAAGAATTTTGTGTTTGAAACATGAGTCGATTCATTTAGGTGTTTGATTGTACAAGGGTCGGGGGTTTTGAAGCAGATTTAAGTTAGGGTTTTCAGATCAACAAATTTAATCTCAGATTTCAGTGTTTGAGTTAGGGTTTTTTGTTGTTCATTTGATTTAAAAACATGAGTTGTAAGCGATGAGATTGATGATAATGAATTTTTGTTCTTTAATTTGTTGTATAATGTTTATGGAGGATAAAAATTGAAAAGAATTTAAGAGTTAATTCATTATTGAAGAAAAAATGATAAATTAGAATAAAAAGATAAAATGACGTTTTTACCCCTCACGTGCCTGGCATGTGATGGTGCTAACGGAGAGGAAATAGACGGTGTTAGCGTAAGGGACCCGGCGTGAAACAAAATGACAACCACAAGGACGTCTGGTGCACTTATTTTGTTTAAGGGACCCAATCCAGATTTGGACCAACCCACATGGACCAATCATGTAATTTACTCTACTTTTAATGAAGTTAGAATATAAATATGGATCACAAAGTAGTTTGGGGGATATGTGAACCTACGTGAATTTTACAAGAGCAAACGAGAAACGGAGAAAGAGAAAGAAAAAAAAAATGGCCCATGCAGGTCTCGAACCTGCGACCTTCGCGTTATTAGCACGACGCTCTAACCAACTGAGCTAATAGGCCTTTTGAGTTATATTCTTCTATCTATAATAGTTATGATCAAAAGCTTGTTTACTAAACACTTACCCTTACAGCCTTACCCAGATACTGAGGTAGAATACTCTTATGCAGTAAACATTTACCGGGTAAAAGACATTTACCAACAATCAATTATGATAGCAAAAAATGTTACACTCTTATGCAGTAAACATTTACCGGGTAAAAGACATTTACCAACAATCAATTATGATAGCAAAAAATGTTGCACGATTTGACTATTGCCAGTAATGCTTACCGGGTAAGCATTTGATAAACAACCCTGAATTTATATTCATTATGGGTTTTTGATTTTCACATGAAACTCAAGATGCAACCATGGATTCCTTCAAGTAAGAAACAGAACAACTCATCCGCTAGTGGTTCTATGGCCAATAAACTAAGATTAGTTTTGTTCTCACAAAACATCATTGGAACAACTGCAATGCTCCATGGAAAACGAAGAGCAAACTCACCCAACAAACCCTTATTTCCATTTCTCCACATTCGAAGCAAAACCACTCCTTCAAATCCTCAGTAGAAGCTCTCTCGGTGTATCGAAAAAAATTGATTTTTTCTAATGGTGTTCTTTCAGACATAACTACAAACACTTGGCGGACACTTACTCTCAAATGTTTTCTTGATTCCATGAATCTAGAGGACGTAATTCTCGATTAGGAACTACAAAAGGTGGGTATGCAGATGTTAGAACCAGCGAATAGAAATTTACTTTGATGGCCTACATTACAAAGGTCGAACATGTCTACCAAAAATCATTACATGAGCATCGACCTTCCCTGAAATGATGAAACCGTGTACGATCTCTTATAATCACCTCTCTATTATAAACCCCCGAAAGCATCTTTGCAAAATTATGGCAATCGCTACATATTCGCAGGTCCTTTGCCACTCTTAATTTCGTCCCTGGTGGAGTTGCCAATACCCCAAAAGCCAAGGCCAGTTTCTCACTGTGGTAAGAATGCGATAAACAGTTGGCTTCCTTTTCTTTGGTTATTCCGGCAACATAACCACCAATCTTTAATTGCTTCTCAATCTCATCCATCATCTCATAAACTTCATAAATTCGCGAATGCAAAGTATCATCAACTCTAAACTCATGTAATTCCCCTTTCACTTCAATGGTACTAGCACTTGGAGTTGTTTGAATCCCTTTCTCTTTCATCAATTTCCTCATTTCTATTACTTTCTCTGAGTCGCCAGCGGACGAGTAAATATTCAAAAGTAGGATGTAATCGCCTGCTTCTTGAGCCTTGAGTTCAATCAAATGCTCAATCACTCGTTCTCCAAGTTCAACATGACCATGTACTTTGCAAGCTCCGAGCAAAGTTCTCCATATTGTCGCATCTGGTTTACATCTCATGGAAATAATAAGCTCATAGGCATCTTCAACCAAGCCAACTCGACCCATGAGATCAACCACACACCCATAGTGATGGATATTAGGAACTACATTAAACTCTCTCTGCATACGATTGAAAATAAACTTTCCTTCATCAAGCAGCCCAGAGTGACTGCAACCACAAAGCAACGCTGTGAATGTTTGCTCATCCGGTGGGATACCCATTCTCTCCATCTCCTCAAAAACGTTGATTGCTTCTCTTCCATGTCCATTACTTGCAAAACCAGAAATCATTGCAGTCCAAGAAACAACATCCTTGTTAGGGATTTCTTGGAATACTTCATAGGCTTTGTCCAATTGTCCACACTTGGAATACATTGCTACAAGAGAATTGCAAAGATTGAGAGCATGATGGTAACCATGATCATTAATGTATTCATGAATACGCTCACCGAATCCAAGTGCACATAAGTTAGAGCAAGCTTGAAGTAGTAGCAAACAGGTAACATCATCTGGATCACACCCGTGTTTCCCGCTCTGCATTGAATCAAACACGGCCAATGCATCACGGGTCCTGTTGTTACGGGTATAGCATGAAACCAAAACATTCCAAGCAACGGTATCTCGTTGAGGCATTTCGTCGAACACCTTGCATGCGTTGTCACACTTGCCACTGCAGGAATAGAAGTCCATCAAGGTAGTGAGCAAAAGGGTATCAGAATGATGCCCATCTCTCAAAATCCTACCGTGAATCTGTAACCCTCCAAATAAGGAAGAACCCCTTATACAAGATTTGGTAACAAAAGAAGAAGATTGAGGATTGGGACGTATACCTTGGCGCATCATATCACGGTACACATAAAACCCTCTCTCCGGATTAATACTCATTGCATAAGCTCTGATCATAGTGTTGTAGTGCGTAACATTGGGTCTTAAAATTTGAGAGAATATTTGGAGGGAATAGTTCAAAATTTGAAAGGGGGGCAGGGATATACGTTGTAGAAAAGGGGCAGAGAAGGTGGATTCTTGAAGTAGGGATGTACGAAGGAGGTATGCATGGATTTGAAGCAATTGGGGTGTTTGGGTGGTGGATTTGATGACTGAAATCAATGAGTTGAGGTGGGTTTGGTTTGATGGTGAAGCCAAACTGAAAGGAGAAGGAGGCTTTTGCATCATATTTTGAGCAAGTGGAAAGATTCAGAGAGTTCTTGCATATGCAGGAAGCAAACCTCCGGCAAGCATTTCACCATCGAAATTAAACATATCGACAAGTGAAAATTGGAACGATTAAATGAACAATCAATCACTGTAAAATTGCCTAAAGGAAGTACAAGCTCAATTGATGAATAAATCAATCAAAGTAAACAAGCAGATAATTAATAGATTTCTAAAATTCCATTAGGCAGAGGCAGAGGCAGACCAGATAAATGACAAGCAGCAATGAACATGAATTCAACGCAACAGCTAAAACTTGCTGAGGGACTCGAAATACCGATTAGGGCTTCTAACCATTTCGAAATTCGAAACTTGTAAATTGGGGCCTTCAATCTCAAGGCCCATTAAGGCAAATAATAACATGTAAATTTTTTAATATATTTAATATTTAATATTTTATATGAATAATAATATTAATATTAATATATTGCTTAAAATAGGAATAACTATAATATAAGTTGTTACCATAGAATGTTTATTAAAAGCATCTCTAAAAAATAATAAGTTGTTACCATATAATGTTTACTAGTTTTGGCTTGGAATTTGCAATTCCATGACTTCCTTCTATCTCTTCTTCCCTCTCTTCTTCGAGCAACTCCAAAAAGAGTTACAAAAATCGATGCACCTCAAAAATAAACAGCGGCAGTGGAATTATTGTCCAGGTTTGATATTTATAGGTAAAAGATTTACTCAAAAGGGGATAGTGGGAGACTCAGAACGTGGGAGGAGGTTGAAGAAGAGATTGCAAAATTAAGGGGGAGAGAAACCTGCAACATGGGAGAGTTCGTGTGAGTGAGAGAAATCAGGGCTAAAGAGTGGGCTGAGCTGGGTAGTTATAATACTCAATAGGGGATGGTGGGAGACTCAAAACGTGGGAGGAGGTTGAAGAAGAGGGTGCGAAAATAGAGGGGTGGGCTTTGGATCGTGGATGCGTATAAGAAGGGGAACGGAAAAAGAAGAAGACGGGTTGCATACAATAGGGAAGAGTGGGATTGAGTGGGCTGGTGGGAGTTAATAACCGTAGACAAAATGAATTTAAACGGCTAAGATCACGTATTAATTTAAATGGCCCAGATCGAATCAAAAAACGGTTGACTCGTCTGGGTCAATACAATATATAATATATAGACCAATTTTGAATATGCTCATCAAATTTTGAGAAGCGGGAAACGTTTTCACGACCGGGAATGGCAAATTTAAGCTGTATATCGAGTGTTTCTTGGAAAGGAAGGACACAATTTTGCAGGTTGGTTCTGAGACGCGAAGAGAGCGTATTAGGTAAAGGTGTGGACATGAACCGTGAAAGTTTGGGATGTAGTGTGGGTATTGGGTATGGGTATGGGTATGGGTTTAGGTAAGTATGGGTTTGGTTTGAAAATTCTTGCTTTAACAACTTGTAAGTTATGTATATGGAGTTGTCTTTAAGAGTTTTTTGAATTATATGCATAAATTGGTAATATTTTAAGCTTTATGATTTGTATTTTAAGACTTTTGTCTAAATACATATATAAATAGTATAGAACTCTTTATTAACTTTGCCTCTTTCTCTTTTACTGTCTTCTTCTTTCTATCCTATATTTTTTCTTTCACACAATTAAACCAATAGAGGGTCTTAAATCGTTTTAATATCTTAGATCATGCTTTCAAGTAGATATTGTAGCTTCGTTTGTTTTGGTTTCATTAAATTCTGGAAAAGGAAATGCTTTATTGTGTTCTCTAAATTTTTTTTGCAAGCTTTAATTTAATTATCTAATTGTTTTCAATATTAGGAGTAACAAATGAAGAGACTAAGATTGGTAAGAAAATATTTGAATTGTACTAAAATGCAAACAAAGATTCCAAATAGACTAAAACTACTTTTAACATTTGTGATAATACATATGAAAAGATATGGTATTGTGTAGATGACTTGTCTTGTGACCAAGGTTGTGTCTCTCGTTTACTATCACATGTGTATCATAAGTTTTATGAGATGAATTATAGTATCATATCGAGAACACTCTTATCGTATGTAATAATACACGTGAGGGGGGGCCTAATAATGTGTGGGCAACTTGGCTTGCAACCTTACCTAGGTCATGTTAAAGGTCGTTTGTGTCTCTAATTTAGCATCACATGTAAATCATATATGATGGATTATAGTCTCACATGTGATTGACTATATTAAAAAGGTGTTCTCGCGTTTTCGTAAAATGAAGGTATTCTCGTTTGATAACTTCCAAAAATAGAGAAAAAATGATGTAAAAGATAATGAATGATTGTAAATATCACATGTGATATTTGATGAAAATTGGGAATTTTCCTATCAAAAGTGTATCCAGAAAAAAAATTAACAGAACTTAATAAAAAGATTATGAATCAATTAAATTAAAAATAAATAAATTTTAAAAATATAATTAGATTTTAAAGATTTATCAATGGTAATTTCCTGATTTCTAAAATTATTTTTCATTTTTTTTTACAATATTTTTAATTAATGGATTATGTGACCCATTTTTCTTCTCCCAAATTAGTTTGTTTCTAACATGATTCTCTCTCTCTCTCTCTCTCTCTCTCTATATATATATATATATATATATATATATATATATATATTAGAGGGAGAATTATGTGAGAAGTGAACTAATTTGCCAGAAGCCATATAAGAATATGAGCCGCGTAATTTATTAGTTAAAAAAGTACAATAAATAAAAAACAGAAAATAATTTTAGAAATTAAGATGATTACTATTTTAAATTGGATAAGTCCTTAAAATTTTCATTATATCTTTTAGATTTATTTAATTTTTAATTTCAACTAATACCTTATTTTTTTATTAACTTTTATATTAAAAAATTAGATACATTTTTAATTAAAAAAATCATAATTTTGATCAAATATCAGATCTAATATCCATAATCAATTCATTATTTTTTTTTCATAATTTTTCTCTATTTTTAGATCCATGTTTTGAATTACATGTGATTAATTCCGTTTAACATATAATCTATTTATTACATATCTCATATGATCTACTATGTGATTTTTTGTACATATCACATATCATATTGTCACATGTGTTAAGTGTAGATATTTTAGTTAATCATGTGTGATTATGTATATTTATAGATCTTTTTGTAATATAAATATTATCACGTATGATTATGCGCCACTAATATTGAGACGTATATTATCATATGTGATATGTACAAAAATTCACATAGTAGATCATATGTGATATATCATAAATTATATGTTAAACGAAGTTAACCATTTGTATAATATTTTAATAATATAGTTAAGGGCAAAATGCATGTAATAACAATGTACTTCCATTTTTTTTTATTATAGTAGTGTACATTTTTTCTTCACACTTCTCCTTTTTGAACAACCACACCATGGGAAATTTTTCCATATCTCAAGAGAATTCATCCACTTTGAATTAAAACCTTCAATATCATACATATCATCACCGATCCACTAAGGCTTACTTTGAAACCCAATATCCCTATCCTTATTACTCCAACTAGACATGGCCAAATGGGCCCGGCCCGGCCCTAGCCCGATGGGGGCCCGAAGCCCAGCCTGACGAAAGCCCGGTCTCTGCCCGACCCGTTCCAAGCCCCGTCCCAACCCGACAGGCCTTATCGGGCCTTGTTTTCAGTGTTTTTCTCGTCCCGGCCCGGCCCAAAGCCCGGTTTAGGCCCGACCCGGCCCGTTCCAAGCCCGGTCCTAGCCCGACAGGCCTTACTGGGCCCTGTTTTCAGTGTTTTTCTCGGCCCGGCCCGGTCCAAAGCCTGGTTTAGGCCCGGCCCGCCCAATTCAAAAATATAGCCGTTAATATGACCTTTTTTCTATTTCTAGCCGTTTTTTTTGGTTTTTTTTGCCTCCTAAACACTATAAATAGGTAGTGGGTGTATGAGGTTTGATACCAAGTTACAAAAACAAAAAAAAACGCAATTCTCGCTTACAATTCTCGATTTCTCGCTTTCTTATGTTCATTTCTCGCAACTTCTCGTTCTTTCAATTTTTCCATCCTTCAATCAAAAATTCAAAATGGCCGGCGGTAGTGCATCAAACGATCAAATTAGAGAAGTTATTGTCGAACACGGACGAAATTCTAATAAATGTAGTTATTTAAATGTATTTTTCTTTATAATTCAATAAATGTAGTTCTTTATAATTCAATCGAAATTCTAATAAAACGTATTTTTAATGTTTGAGTGACCCAATTAAGTATTTTATAGAGGATACGAATAATATTTATTAAAAATTATATATATATATATATATATTTTTTAAAAACCCGGTTTAGGCCCGGTTTTGGACCCGGTCCCGGCCCTGTCCCTAAAGCCCGGTCTTTGAAAAGCCTAAACGGGCCGGACCTTCAACCCCCAAGCCCGGGCCCGACCAAAGCCCGGTCTTTTGAATAGTGTTTAGGCCCGGTCCCAAAAAAAGCTTGGTCCAGACAAGCCCGCCCCGCCCATATGGCCATCTCTAACTCCAACAACCAGCCTCCATTATTAATTGAATGATGAACTAAACCGATCATCCATACATCGATTACAAACCCAAAAAAAAAACTATTATCCTCGACATCCAAATAATAAACAAATAACCTCCTTTTATACCAAATAAAACCCCATCTAGCACCACTTATTAAACTCCTTTCAAAATTATATAACCTGCTCCACCTTATACCTCCAAAATAAAGGATATACAGCTGCTGTTGAGACAAAATATGTTCTCTAATCACAACCCAAAAACAAACCCAGCCATAAACAAAAAAATAAGCTTCCATCCAAAAAATTGTGATAAAATAGTAACCACCAGGCTTGAGCAGATCGGCCAAAAAGAATATCCAAATAACCGGCCTCCATAATGGGACTGAGGCCAAACTACATAACACTCAAATCCAGAACATGGGGAGATGATCAAAAACCTACAATTCAGACCAAAGATAGGAAAAGAATCAACATGTTGGGACAACAAAAGAGGTCCCAATAGATAGGAACAAATTTAGAGACAAATTGAGGCAAAGGTAGAAAACAATAAGAGGATAAGAAAGCAAAAAATGGATGTCAAGAAGATAATCCATCAGAAGGAAAGGGAAGATCTAGCATTTGCATAGGTATCATCCTTATCACTCCAGACAAAAAAAATCAACAAGAAGACAAACATCATCTTACTGTTTGTTTGGTGGTAGTTGTTTTGTTGCATTTGTTATCTTGAGAAACATGTAGGTTTTTGCATTTGTGTGCTTATTTCACCATTCTCTAAATGACTAAACTTTGTTTTTTTTTTTAAATAAATGCATATAATAGTGGAGTTAACAGGAAGTATTTGGTCCTCCATTAGTCATCAAGAAAATTATATTCCAATGCAAACATTTGTAGTTTTCTTGAGTTGTTTTCTTTAGTTATTGTTTAATAACTCTATGTTTTCTTTAATTATTGTTTAATAAGTTGTCAAAGTTCAAATGTGTTTTTTGTTCAATATAGGGGTAAAATGTGTTTGCTAAGAATGACATTGATGGGGTACCTATTAGCTAGACCGACGAATATATATATTGTAATCTTTTGTGATGTGTGTATCAATTTCATCACCAAGAATGGACGTGGTCAAACATTTAGATGGCGTGATATACAAGATCAGTTTACGGAAAGAATTGGTAAAAAAAAGGGAAATTAATTAATATACCCAAAGTTGGTAAATAGGTTTGCATAAATACCCAAAATCTCGTTGGTTTTGCAAAAATACCCATTTTTTCCACGGGAAAACCCACGATCGCGGAGGCCCCCCAACTATGCCCGTGGTACAGTTTTGGCCCCTGTCCCACGGAAGTAGCCCGCGATCGCGGGACTGCCGCACCAGGTGTCGGCTTAGGGTTGAAACCCTAATTTCATTTATGAAAATTCCAACCCCCACCCTCCTAATCGCGGCTATAAGAGGAGAGGGTGGGGGACCCCAAGCCGGCCACCACTTCTCACTCTCTAAAAATCTCCCAAACTCTCTCAATTTGTCGTGTGGAATACGCGCTCGGTTTGAAGATGACACGTGTTACAAGTTTGGTAAGTTTTTCTTAACTTTGTTGTTGTTTTCTTTTATGTTGTTATTTTAAATTTTAAAATATATGATATGTATGTTGTTATGTGTTTGATGTTAGAGTTTTTTTAACTTTGTTGTATGTTTGAATGTGTTATTTGTATGTTATAATGTTGTGTTTATTATAGATGTTAGAGTTTTTTTTAAAGATGTTAGAGTGATTTTTTATAAAAAGGCGAGTGTTTTTTTATAAAAATATATGTTAGTGTTTTTTTTTTTAAAAAGGTGAGTGTTTTTTATAAAAATAAATATTAGAGTGTTTTTTATAAAAAATATGTTAGTGTTTTTTTTATAAAAAGGTGAGTGTTTTTTATAAAAATAAATGTTAGTGTTTTTTATAAAAAATATGTACGTGTTTTTTTTTTATAAAAAGGTGAGTGTTTTTTATAAAAAATAAATGAGTGTTTTTTATAAAAAATATGTAAGTGTTTTTTTTATAAAAAGGTGAGCGTTTTTTTATAAAAAGATGAGTGTTGTTTATAAAAATATATGTTAGTGTTTTTTTATAAAATGATGAGTGTTGTTTATAAAAATATATGTTAGTGTTTTTTTTATAAAAGGATGAGTGTTTTTTATAAAAATAAATGTTAGAGTGTTTTTTATAAAAAAAAAATAAGTTAGTGTTTTTTTTATAAAAAGGTGAGTGTTTTTTATAAAAATAAATGTTAGTGTTTTTTATAAAAATAAATGCTAGAGTGTTTTTTATAAAAAAAAAACATGTTAGTGTTTTTTTTATAAAAAGGTGAGCGTTTTTTTATAAAAATAAATGTTTGATTATAGGTCCCTAAACTTTGGTGAATGACAACCTAGGTCCCTAAACTCTGTTGAATGACAACCTAGGTCCCTAAACTTTGGTGAATGACAACTTAGGTCCCTAAACTTTGCTAAATTACATCTTAGGTCCCTAAACTTTAGTGAATGACAACTTAGGTCCCTAAACTTTGGTGAATGACAACTTAGGTCCCCTACTCATAAATAAATTTTGGAAGTCACACTTCTGAAGCCCTTATATGTATATGTAACATTTTACCGAACCGTAAATGGTATGAATATATAAAAACATTTAAATTGGCTTCACATGCCAAACTCAAATTCATTTTGGCCTCTTGCCAAAAGCATCTATAATTAACAATGTTATATTGAAATAAAATAAACCGCAACATATCTATTTGGATTTTGTCAAACGGGTGTAAATAGCCCTAAGGTATGTGGGGACTTAAGCAATCCTTGTGATTCCCCTGCTACCTGGAAGTCCACTAGATTGAGTGGTTTCTTTTCTAAAACTAAAATAGACTAATAATTATCAACACAATAAACCAAACAAGCAAAAGCATCTATAATTAACAATAACTATAACATCTGTGAATTTCTATGTAGGGCGATTTTTTTTACATCGACTTGACGTTAAAATGCCACGTTGGCTACGTGGTAGAGCTGAGAGACCGCTTCGCGGAATTAGGTGATCGGGCAGATAGCGTTGAGGAGATCTTTAGAGGGACACCTTTAGGTCCATGGCTGGATCTTTCCATGAGCGGTGGCGACCCCACGCTAGTCCACATGTTTCTACAGCTGGAGGTCGATGTCTCCAATCCTGAGCCGGAGGAGATGTATTTTGATGTCTTCGGGCATCACATGTGGTTTGGGCGTCATGAGTTCTGTATAATTACAAGACTACTTTTTGGACCAGAACCCCTTCTTCCTCCCTTAGCAGAAATTTCCTTCGTTCGTAGGGTTTGGCCTGGCGTGTCACCATCTCGTTTGAGGCTGAGGACAGTCGTGGACACGATGAAACAGGGCCTTGGTGCCCTAAGCGACCAGGATGTTGTCCGTGTATGCTTGGTGGTGATGGTGGATATGGGCTTCATGGGCCGTGAGTGGAGCCAGACTGCTTCCGAGACGGTCCTTAGGGCCGTCGAGGACTTGGATTTGTTTAACAGGTACCTGTGGGGTAGCCACATCTGGACACATACATACACAAAGATGCACCGAGCCATCGCCAGACGCGCCGACATGAATGCCAAGATGAATCTTTGTGGGTTTACATACGCCTTCAAGGTTAGATAAGTAGTATAACATAAATAATAATACATACAAACTGTTTGGCTTTCCTTTTTACGTACTTGCTCTTCTTGTGTAATTCCATATATGGATCTTGGAGATGTTTCCCATCTCCAGTCAAAATTTCACCATGCGCACCGACAGGTTAATTAGGGGAACCCGTTGGGACCGGGGTCTTTCCCTAAATAGGCAGACTTGCCTTTCGTTCTTCAGCCATTCTAGAAATGTAAGTTCTTTTACTATGTTTACAATGTTGCCTACGTTAGTCCCGCTTATTAAATTTTTTGTGTTTTACCATATATTTAGCCGCCGCTTGCGCCTCTCGCAAACCTTCTGCCTACGGATGCCGAGAGGGACACGCCTTGGTACAGAAACAGTGTGGCCTTTATTGACAGAGAGGCGGCAAGGCAACGATCGAAGAGGGTCCGATGTTCCTCTCCTTCCCCATCTGGGTCCAGTTCCTCATCTGACGAAGATGACGCGAGGCCTGACCATTCTTCCAAGCCTCATGATCGATATGAGGCCCCCTTTCCTCCTCCCATCAAGATCTGCCGCACCCCGACCCAAATAATAATAGGTTAGACTAACTGTGGGACTACGTACACGGGAGAGTAGACACGCGTCTTGATGCTCTGGAGAACTTGTACAGACAGTTTCGCTCTGTTCAGGTTAGTGTTTAACTTAATTTGTCGGTCACGATCTTTTAGTTTGTATATTAATATTACGTTTTAAATTTGTTTTAGCTGTCGAGTACGACGCCGATGGGGGCACCGACGGCGTTTGCCACCACATCCTATCCGTCATTCCCAGAGACTGTAAGTCGCATTGAGTAACCATTATAGTTATATGTTAGTTCATAAGTTTGTAACTCTTATAATGATTAATGTCACGCAGGTCGGGATGTCGGAGGCAGGGGGTTACACATCCCAAATGCCGACTTTTGGCACCACATCCTATCCGTCATTCCCGGAGACTGTAAGTCACACTGAATAACCAATATAGTTAAATTTCCGTTCCTAACTTTGTAACTCTTATAATGAAAAATGTTATGCAGATTGGGATGATGGAGCCAGGGGGTTATACACCCCCAATTTCGACGTTCGGCACCACATCATTCCCGCGCAGTGTAAGTCACATAGATCGACCCTCGTTATAGTTATATTTTCGTTCTTAACTTTGAAAATCTTATGATGACCAATGTCATGCAGCTTGGGATATCCGAGGGGGTTTGCTCCGCTACATCCACACCATCATTCACGGAGCTCCTTGGGATATCGGACGCAGACTATTACATGCCGGAAATGCGGGGGTCGTCGTACGTTACACCGCCACCCTACATGCCGCAGACTATAAGTTATTTTGGTAGTTTTGGTTTAATTGTGAACATGATGAAATTGTACTTAAAACATCTAATAACTTAATTTTTCAGTCGATGGGGTCGGGAGAGTACTTCCATCAACCGGAAGTTTTCGATGACCACTTCTTGGACCCGGACGTTGACCTGATGGATGTGGTAGATCCACAGGTGGAGGTGGCAGAACCGTCTAGGCCGATTCGGGAGACTAGACCTTTATCATGGTGGGGTTCCCCTTGGACACGGCAAAAATCTACCACACCGCCACCTGCGGAGAAAGTCGTGCCAAAGGTGAAGGCAGCGGGAAAAGGAAAGGGAAAGAGACAGGGAAAGGGAAAGAAAGCGGGAAAGGGAAAGGTGAGTTCACCAGGGCGCCTTCCGGCGTCGGAGATATTGGACATGTGCCAGACTGGTGGCCTCCCTCGCATGATATACACCCTTTACACCAACCTGGACATTTCCCCCCGGTTTTTCAAAATATTGCTGGCATGTGACCCTTTGGAGTCTGAACTTGAGGATTTGGTTAGTATTGAAGTTTAACTATAGTCATATAATCAAATATATTTTATATTAGATGTCTAACAATCTATTTTTTGTGTATAGCATATCGACTGTTGGGTCGGCATGCTCTTGACGTTGCGTCTTCCATCCGCGAGGTGGACGATCATGATAAGTAATTTCTTTGACTTGATGGTCCGGGAGAATCAAGGTGCCGACTCCGTGTATCACCTCTGCAATAGTGTGGAAGGGGTTAGTTGGGCGGACGTCGATACGGTATGAAAATCAATTCACTTCTATTTTATTTAAGTTGTTTGTTGCTAACTATTTGTCTAATATTGTAATATTTCAGGTTTACATCCCTATCTGCATTGATCCCCTACATTGGGTGCTCGGGGTGTTTGAGGTTGATCGTATGTTGATGACTATATATGACAGCGCCCGTAGCGGTGTCGTAGACATGGCTTTGAAGCAGCATCTTATCAGATTTAAGGTTCAGCTGTCGAAGTTATTTAGACTGAGCGAAGGCCATAGTCGTCACGAGATGGCAGAGCACTTCCGTCATAGGATCGCCAAGAATGCACCGCAACAGCAGGGGATGAATGCGGATTGCGGTGTCTGGGTATGTCGTAACGCCAGCATTTTGATTGACGACGATGTGCCAGATTTAGCAGAAAGCCAAACCGAACGAGAGGCCATGAACTATCGGATACATATGGCGGAGACCATTTATTCGCATTGTACTTTCGGTTAGATTAGTAGGTTGTTTATGTAACATTAAATGATTGTTATTTTTAGTTTTAAATTTGTTAATTATTTTGTTAAAGTATTTAACTTGAAGTTATAATTTTGTTTATTATTATTTAAATTATTGCACATATGAATACTTGAAGCAAAACAAAAGCATTATAGGACAAGACAACTCACTTTCCACGTTTTCATACTTTACACGTTTTTCATACTTTTCAGCGCAAACCGGCATCCACATTTGCCTATAAATACCCCGCGCTAGATTAGTCGTAAAACACATACACGGGAACATATTATTCGTTAACGTATTCTTACATGGCATCCCCAAATCTTCATGTTTGGTGCTTTAGGCGTTTATCTGAATCGCTTTCAGACACTGGCAAAGAATTATATGGTTAGTGTGTATGTTTCTTTGGGTTTTGCTTGTTAGTACCGTTGTTCTACAACCTAACTATATTAATGTTCATCAACAGATGCATATCCACAGTTGTTCACCATGAAAGTCCACCATGGTGGGTACTTCACGGAACCACCCAGAAGACATTATTTCTGTGGTCTAGAAATTTATGTTGACATGTTAGATGTGGAGGATCTTTCTATGCAACTGTTTGAACAGATCATGAAAGAGCTGGAATATGAAGAACCAAAATATAATAGGTTATATTTTAAGAGGCTGAATGTAGACTTCTTGACTGGACTGGTAGAATTGAGTACCGACGAAGATATAGCCAACATACGTCAGTATGTTGACGGACATACTGTGATTGAAGTGTACATCGAGAAAGTGGAGCTTAACACTTTGAGACTCGTCTTGCCAGATCATGTAAGAAGTCGACCCGGATTGTCAAAAACCAAACCATCGTCTAGCCGTAGCCTCAAATTTGGATAATTTTGTACTGTACTGACTAGTATGTGTTTGTTCTGAAATAATCTTGTATAACATCTTGGAGTTGTATTTTTAATATGAACCACTTTTCAGACTACTTAAAGACTACTTTTCAGCCTAATGAAAGACCTTTATTCATGAGCAAACTTCAACATGAAACATCAACAAAAAAAACTCCAGGAACGAAACAACAACATAGAAACAGGAAAGGAACGAAACAACAATGTCGAACTGGAAAAGTATAAAACAACAACACATAAACAACAAAGTACTAAAGCAACACCCGTACCACCACCTACTGAAAATTGCCTTAGTTTGATCAATCCAAATTTGCTTGTCGGTTACCTTCGCTTGAAGAATTGCGAAGTCTTGCATAATGTGGTGAATGTCTTCTTTTTCTCGACGAATACGAGCCTCCCGATCTTTTATATCCCCTTTCATCATTTTGATCTCCTTTTCTTCCACTTCGATCCTTTTCAAGTGGGCTTCCTTCCTGGCCATCATTTGTTTCCACTCTTGTGTCAGTTGGTCTATCTCCTTTTTCCTTTCTGCTATCGCGATCTGGAGTTTTACGGGCATTTTTTCAGGTGTAGACGTTGGGTTAGAAGACGATGCCATTTGTTTGGTGATAGACGATACTATTATGATATGAAAATGTTGTATGTATGTTGTGACCTTTACAATTGGAACTAACACGGGTATTTATAGCCACAATGACCAAATGGCTCAACAGAATCCTTCTACTTTTAAGGCGAATCTTGCATCAACTTTTCAGACGAATCTTGCAGACTGCCTTTTCAGGCGAATCTTGCATCAACTTTTCAGACGAATCTTGCCGTCTCTTTTCAGACGAATCTTGCAGTGAACTATTCAGACGAATCATGCAGGCAACTTTTCAGACAAAATCTTTGACCATATCCACATCCTTGATGAAGAACATATATTCTATAAGTAAATGGCATGCTGAAGTAGTAATTCACAACTTGCTATCTATCTTTTATACCCTCTACATCGTTTACAAACATTCTCTCGCTTTGAATAACACTATGGCTGGAGGTTCAAGATCATGGGGGAACAGGTCGGCGAATGGGGCTGGAACTTCACGTTCGACAGCCTACCAACCACTGAAAGATGGAGCTTTCCGGAGTACCTGGAAGGTACCGAAAACAGACGAGGAGTGGAGAAACCATGGGCGCACTGCGGCCGATCATCCATTCACGGCTGAGGAGGCAGAAGACTGGGAGATGGCATGGGAGAATTACCACCTCGATAATGACAAGAAAAGCCCACCAATGTATCATTGTACCCGGCCGACGGGTCTTCCACAAAGTCAACGAATTACTCCCTTAGTGCAAAGTCCATTGATGAGGCGAACGCCAATATCGAAAAGGTAAAAGTTATGTGGAACCATAACAGAGGGATTCAGCAGGGGAAAATGGAGTATCTAGCGGAGAAGAAACGAGAACTGGCCATGACTAGGGCTCACGTTCGAGAGGTGCAACGACAGATTAAGGAATTAGAAGAGGAACTAAAAGAAATCGAAGAGGACTACACGGGAATGGAGGACGTGATCAATGAAAATGTTAACTTCATCAATGGAATCCAGGACGCCTTCCAGTAATAGATTTCTTTGTTTACCTGCATTGTATCCGTTTCGGTTGGGAAGATGATTTGCAATAATTGATCTTTTAATTAATTTCCCTATTAAATAACTTAAAATGGGGAAAACATTTTCTTTAATTAATTTCTATATTAAATACATTAAAATGGAAAGGAACAATACATTAAAAACCTCAACTACATAAAATGATAACCTAAAAACTAGAGGGACCAAAAATGTAATTTTTTTGCCCCAAACTGGAGGGGCCAAAATTGTAAATTTCGGTCAACCGCGGGACCATTGCAGGCTACTTCCGCGGGACAGGGGCCAAAACTGTACCGCGGGCATAGTTGGGGGGCCTCCGCGGGTACCGCGGCCATACTTGAGGGGCCTCCGATGACATATTGGCCAAACATGGGGGACACGTGGGCACTGACCCGTGATCGCAGGTTCTACCGCGGAAAAAATGGGTATTTTTGCAAAACCAACGAGATTTTGGGTATTTATGCAAACCTATTTACCAACTTTGGGTATTTTAATTAATTTCCCTAAAAAAAGGTCACCTTAAAAGCTTAAAAAATAAATACGATGCAATGAAAAAAAATTGGCGTCTTTGGAAATATTTAAAAAAAGGAGAAATCGGTTTAGGTTGGAATTCCACAACCGGGAAGCTTGATTATTCGGAACAATGGTGGGAAAAAAAAGGTAAAGGTATGAATTATAGTATCTTATTAATTTATTATTTAGGAGAAACCTGAAGCCAAAAAGTTTCGATTTAAGGGACTTTCTCCATTAGTTGAAGAAAGTTGGGATCATTTGTTTGAGTATGTCGTGGCACGGGGGAGAGTTATGTAGCACCCTCATTAACTCCAGAGTTTGTAGATCAATCAGTCAGTCAAGTGGAGGAGATTCAAGAGAAAGAAGGCGGGATTCAAGATAAAGAAGAAACGAATGATGCTTATAATGATTGTACTCAATATTCTAATAGATTGGAAAGTCTAGATGATCAAGAAGCTGGATTTTGGCAAGGTTTTATAGAAGATGTTAGAGGTACCATTGCACCAAAGAGTGACCCCCCAAATACTATTGCACCAAATAGTAACCTCCCAAATACATGTGGTCAAAATCCCACTAAAGGAGTGAAGCGCAAATGGAGGGAGTCCGGGGGTCGACTCTTTTAAGGAAACATCTAAAAAAAGTTGACGAAAGACATTTTGAAATTATGGGTTTAATCAAGGGATCAACATTAAAAGGAATGAGGTAATTATTGATCAAATTATGGACATTATGAATCGAATAACGGTAAATAGTCATTTTAAGATTGGTAGAGATACTTCGTGTCATGCAATGCTCATGTTTCGGGATCATACTAGTAGGGAAATCTTCTTTAAGATGTCGAATGATGATGCTAGGTTGTCTTGGTTGGAGTTTGCTCAAACACGAAACACGATTTCAATATTTTAGGTTGACATATTTTGTACTACGATGGTATCTTTTGAACTTTATGTGATGGTAATGTGTTGTACTTGATTGTATCTTTTGAACTTTATACGATGGTAATATTTTGTACTTAAACGGTAACTTTATGTGATGGTAATATTTTGTACTTGAATGCTATCGGTTAGTTTTATGTGATGACAATATTTTTGTATTTGAATGATATTGTGTTTGATTAAATTTTTTAATATGGATGCAACTTAAAATGGATAACAGTCAAAAAACTAACTTCTTTTACTTTAGGACTTGGCTAATTTAGAAGAAAATGTAGTACTAGTTACTTATTACTACATTCATATTCACAAGGAGCCATGCAAGACATCGAAACAAACGAGACATGCATGGATGAAGAAAAATTTGAGTGATCATCCAATTCGATGTGTTAATGCCTTTCAAATGAGTACAAATATGTTTCTGCAACTTTGTGAAGAGTTACAACAAAAGTATATGGGTTAAAGTCAAGTCCTAAAATCCCAGTGTAAGAAACAATTCTTGTACGCACTTGCTTTAAGTCTTTCGAACATAGATGTTAGTAAAAGGTTCCAACGCTCTGGAGAAACAATTAGTCGAGCTTTTCAGGATGTGTTGCAATCCATTTTTGGACAGAGCGAGGAATTCATGGGTCTTGCACGTGACTACATTAGACCGAAAGATTCAACATTTCAATACATAGCGCCACATATTGAAAATGACAGTATATACATGCCTTACTTCAAGGTAAATGCTTGTTTATATTTTAACTATAATTACCTCAAGTTTATGGATAGTAATTCAATCAATTTTTTAGAGGACTGCATCGGATGCATTGACAATACTCATATAGATGTATGGGTAGAAAAGGAGTTCCTACCTTCAATGTAATGATCGTATGTGACTTTGAAATGTGTTTTACGTTCGTATCCAATGGTTAGGATCAGCACATGATACCCGAGTCTTCATTCATGCAATTGAGACACCATCTATGAATTTTCCTAAGCCACCAAGAGGTACAAGTAATTTGACATTTTTTCATACTTTATGTGTTAATATCCTCATGAAATTTGTTCTCTTTCTCATAGGAAATATTACATAGTAGACAAAGAATATCCTGACCAAAAAATATATCCTGACCGAAAATGATAGATATCACCAATCACAATTTGAACATGTGCTTTCAACTAATGTTGAAAAGGCTTTCAACCGTGTACATTCTGTTGGAGGAATTCGAAAATTGGGGGAGAAAGAGATGTAGAATAACTTGGATAAACGCAGAGATCGCGTGAGAGCTCGCTTTCCGTAAGAGATATTTCAACCCTATATGCCTGGGTATCACGAAATTCTCTAGGGGATAATCTCTTTGTTTTCGGTGTCTCGATTAAGGCACTAATCGATTCATACTTATACACCTTTAGAGAATCGTAACCTACATTGTATTGAACCAGGAAATAATCTCTCATTTAATGAGATTTGATTGTGGACTTAATGACGTCGGTTACAAAAAACGGGAGTTACAAAGTGAGAAAACATCCCTGACGCCGGCGCTACTTCCCGTGCTAGATAAGTAGCCCCAAAAGGAGCGCGGGCAACATTCCAGAGCCCGACGCTACTTCCCGCGCTAGATAAGTAGCCCCAAAAGGAGCGCGGGAAACATTCCAGAGCTTGGGGCTACTTCCCGCGCTAGATAAGTAGCGCCACAAGTAGCCCCGACGCCCAGCTCAAGAAACCACTTTGTAACTTGTCGATTTTAACCGTCCAACAATCCCGGGTTCTAGTTAGCTTACACGAGTGTGCACTCCACACCTCCTAACTCATGTTATAGCTTAGCTATCAACCCTATTATTACCTTTGTGAATCCAACTACACAAAATGGACCGATGATTTCACTAAAATCACCAACATTCCTCCCCCATTTTAGTGCAATCCTTGATTCACAAAATAAAATTACAATACAGGTAAACAAACTCATGCATAAATGAAAATATCTAAAAGATTGAATTTCCATCTTAGTACATTACACATTTCAAATACTCGAGAATCCGGGTGTCCTATGGATTGAACTCGTCAACCCATTTGAGTACCAGAAGATAACATACACATGAATTTAAAAGACTCTCTAAAGTATAAACTTGACACTATACAGGCCATGTGTCCTTATCCATTCGTGAGTGTATCAAAGCCAAGTCCAAGCTTTTTGAAGCGGCCACACTTCACACTCATATAGGTAGTTCTTTTCCTCATGCACCTGCACATGCATTTTTACAAAAGAACAATTACCTCCTTCACTTGCAGTACCGAGCACACACCTTGGGATGACCGTCTTGTGCTCCAATCTCTTAGGGTGAGCTTTCTCATTGAATTCAGCTTCTAACGTTGTATTAGAAGGGAATTGGGTATCTCACCGTTAAAGATTTAGATGGACTTTAATCCCATCCCTATTACCGATTTGTGAACCAAGTCCCTAGCTAACCCCTTCGTCAAGTGGTCCGCTAGATTTTGTTGCGACCGAACAAACTCAACCGAAATCACCCCATTCGTGATTACCTCACGAATCATGCTATGTCTAACACCTAAGTGTCTAGACTTGCCATTATACATTTGGCTATAAGCTTTAGCCAAAGTAGCCTCACTATCACGACGGATAGAAATTGGTGATATTGGTTTCGGCCATAATGGAATTTCATGGACCAAAATTTCTTAGCCATTCCGCCTCTTTACCGGCAGCGGCTAACGCCACAAATTCCGACTCCATAGTCGAACTCGTGATGCAAGTTTGCTTCTTGGAAGCCCATGAGATGGCACCTCCCCTAAGCAAGTACACCCAACCACTCGTAGAAGAGTGGTCTTCCAAATTGGTAATCCAACTTGCATCCGAATATCCCTCCAAAATTGAAGGAAACCCGACATATGGCATTCCAAGTTTCACATGCCTTATGCTCCATCCCGGGCATAACAAAACCTTCCGGTTGTTTCATGTATACTTCCTCCTCCAAATCACCATTCAAGAATGTCGTTTTGACATCCATTTGGTGAATCACTAAATTGTGAATAGCACCTAAAGCTATCAACAATTTAATCATGGAGATTCTTGCAACCGGGGCATAAGTAACAAAATAATCTATGCCTTCCCGTTGCCTAAAGCCTTGGATCACTAATCGAGCCTTGAACTTGTCGATTGACCCATCCGCTTTCATCTTCCTTTTGAAGATCCACTTGCAACCCAAAGGTTTGCAACCCGGTGGCAAGTCCGATAATACCCAAGTATTATTCCCCATGATGGAGTCCATCTCATCATGTATTGCTTCTTTCCAGAAAGCAACATCTTGAGACTTAATAGCCTCATCAAATGATTTTGGATCCTCCTCAACACTATAACAGTAAGGAATTGGGATCCAATCTCATCTCTTGATCCCTCTACCAAATACACTTAGAAATCGGGACCAAAGGATTTGTCAATCCTTCCTCTTTTGCTCATTCGAAGCATCGGAGATTCGGTTGGAACAATTGCTTGTTCATCAACCTCACTAGTTTCACTAGTATTTGGAACTATGTCCTTAGGCCTCGGCATTGAAGAGAATCTAGTCTCATCAAATATCGCATCTCTCGATTCTATAACGGTGTGAGTCGCTATAGAATCATTAGGTTCAATAACATAGAACCTATATGCTTTGGAATGCTCGGCATATCCAACAAAGATGCATCACCCAAAGTCTTCCTTATGGGTTCGGGTGATCGAACAACCGCTCGTCACTCCCAAACTTGAATAAAACTCAAGTTAGGCCTTTGAACCAAAGTTCATACGGGGTAATCTTGTTCCTTTTATTGGGAACTCGATTCAACAAGAAACAAGCCGTTAACATGGCTTCACCCCAAAATCCATCAAGCAATTCATAAAGTAGCATAAACAGAATTTTAAAACAAAATTCACATGCAACATGAACAGAATTGTAAACAAAAATTCACATGATATGCAACATAAACAGAATATTAAACAAGATTCATTTGCAACATTAGCAGAATTTTAAACAAAATTCATTTGCAATATAAACAGAATTTTAAACAAAAATTCATATGCAACATAAACAGAATTTTAAACCAAAAATTCATATGCAACATAAACCGAATTTTAAACAAAAAATTCATAAGTAACATAAACAGAATTTAGACAAAATTCAATTGCAACATAACCAGAATTTTAAACACAAAATTCATTTGTATCATAAAGCAATTTATAAAGCAACATAAGGCAATTCAATTGTATCATACACAAAATTTGAAACAACATTCTTTCATTCAAATTTAATTCAAGCATGTTATTCAACATAAAATCAAATCCTATACAAGAGCCATCCTTTGACAATATAAACTTGTCCGACTCACAAACTTGCCTATATCCTAACTTATTCAAGATGTTACCGGAAACCAAATTCTTTCGAATTCGTGGTACATACAAAACATTAAAAATTCAACTATTTTGCTAGAACTAGATTCTAGCCTAACTAAGCCTCTTCCAAGAATGGTAGAACTCGACTCGTTCCCCATGTGTATCATTAATCCGTCTTCAACCGGTTCCATATAGGCGAACCAACGGCGATCTTTGAACACACGACTTGTTACACCCGAGTCGATTCACCAAGCAACATCATCATCCTGCACATAAACAGATTAGGATATTAGTGGTACATAATTCAAATTTGAATTACAAACCAAAGTCAAGAAACTGACCTTGCCGTGGGTTTTGATCCTTGGATCCTTGCCCAACACCACTTGTGCTTGCTCCACCTTTATTCTTGACAACCCGACAATCCCGCTTGAGATGGCCGGTCATCCCACATGTCCAACAGGTTAATTTAACTTTCTTGTTGGGCCATTTCTTAGCTTCGTTGAACTTTTGTTTTCCCTTGAAATTGTTAGCCTTTCCCTCTTCAACCATGTTCACCGAAGGTGCAAAAACCTCGTTTATCTTAGGTTTCTCAGCCTCTTGCGCCCGAAGAGATTCCTCTATGTGCAAGTGACTACCGAGTTGTACAAGAGACAACTCTTCCTTCTTATGTTTTAACATATGTTTGAAGTCCTTCCAAGAGGGGGGCAGTTTATCAATAATGCTCGATACGGAGATGGATTCGTCCATCTTCATATCATGTTGAGCATATTGGCCTAGAATGCGAAGGAGCTCGTTGTATTGCTCCATCACCGGCCTTGAGTCCACCATTTTGTAATTGTTAAAATTACTAACGAGGAACTTCTTACTGGAAGCATCCTCGGCCATGTATTTGGACTCGAGAGAGTCCCATAGCTCTTTGGCGGATTCAACATTTTGATAGATATCAAAGAGGGAGTCACACATACCGTTTAAAATGTGGCCATGACAAATGTAGTCGTCGTTCTTCCATTTGCCGCAACGCCGGGTCACCTCCAATGTCTCGTTCTCCATCACCTCCGGCATTGGGTGCTCAGCACGTACACCACCTTCAACGTTGTCAATAAGAAGTGCATCTTCTTCTGCCATCTACGGAAATCCACGCCTTCAAACTTCTCAAGTTTTGAGAACTTGGACGTCATGTCTCTCACCGATTGATCATTCGTCATCTTTCTCGCTATAAGCAAATATCTCTTACGATTGTTGGAGGAATTCGAAAATTGGGGGAGAAAGAGAAGTAGAATAACTTGGATAAACGCAGAGATCGCGTGAGAGCTCGCTTTCTGTAAGAGATATTTCGACCCTATATGCCTGGGTATCACGAAATTCTCTAGGGGATAATCTCTTTGTTTTCGGTGTCTCGATTAAGGCACTAATCGATTCATACTTATACACCTTTAGAGAATCGTAACCTACATTGTATTGAACCAGGAAATAATCTCTCATTTAATGAGATTTGATTGTGGACTTAATGACGTCGGTTACAAAAAACGGGAGTTACAAAGTGAGAAAACATCCCTGACGCCGGCGCTACTTCCCGTGCTAGATAAGTAGCCCCAAAAGGAGCGCGGGCAACATTCCAGAGCCCGGCGCTACTTCCCGCGCTAGATAAGTAGCCCCAAAAGGAGCGCGGGAAACATTCCAGAGCTTGGGGCTACTTCCCGCGCTAGATAAGTAGCGCCACAAGTGGCCCCGACGCCCAGCTCAAGAAACCACTTTGTAACTTGTCGATTTTAACCGTCCAACAATCCCGGGTTCTAGTTAGCTTACACGAGTGTGCACTCCACACCTCCTAACTCATGTTATAGCTTAGCTACCAACCCCATTATTACCTTTGTGAATCCAACTACACAAAATGGACCGATGATTTCACTAAAATCACCAACACATTCATCTCTTAGAAGTTCTATTAAACAATCTTTTGGGTCTTGAAGAAGAGAGAGAAATATTGAATAGAATGTCAAAATTTAGCAAAACAACACAAATAGATGTTATAATTGTGACATTTTCTCTACCTAATTTTGGTAGAAGACGGAATGACACATAAGATATTGTTTGCACCATTGTTCAACAACATCGTGATTACATACCTATGGAAGAGTTAGATGGCGAAACAAATTTTAATCAAGATAACATGCAAAGTCAAGTAATATAACAACATGACATGAAATGCAAATAATGTTTATTAAACCCAAGTAACTTAAATGTGTTAAGTTGTTATTGTTCTTATTGCTAATTATTTAAGTATGATGGTAAAAAAACCTTATCATTTTGTTGCTACGTATTTTAATAGGGTTATTCTATCCTCACCCCCTGCAAGTTTTCACACCCCTTCACACCCTTAATTTTTTAATTTTTAGTTTTTAAAGTTACATTTCACACCCTTGAACTTATTTAGTTAATTTACTTTATACCTTTTAGTTTTCTATTTTTCATTATACACTTTTATTATATTAACACATATAATCGTATATTAACTAAAATATGTTAAAAAATACTTTTAAATTTTAACAAGTTACGCCATTATAATCGTCTCGTCGATACCTTCGAAATGAGCTCAATATTGAATATTTTTTGATATTCAACCGATTAAGTTTATGTGATCAAACTTAATATCTATATCTATATTATAAATTATTTACAAAAACTCTTAAAATAACTTATTAATACATATTTCTTAAATTTGTTACATGTTACCTACCACATCTTCAAATCTAAATAATCATAAATTTAATTAAAAATTTAATTAAATAAATTATACCAAAAAACAAGCAATTTTTCTTTTAAATTTGAGATATATATTTTTATAATTTTTAATTGGGTTTTCAGATTTTTTATTACGTGTATATTTACATGAGTATGTTAATGCCAAACATCTGTTATATTGTAAATTATTGACAAGTTTTCTTAAAAATATACTAAAACTCAAACTTCCAACCTATTACCATAATGATAATTTTTTATAGTTCTATATTTAAACTTTGTACACATATACATACCACTCATATTATGTCCTCACAGCATCTACAACAGTTTTGTTATAATTTTTCTAAAATATATTATTAAAAGTTAAATTTTAACGGTTACTCTATTTTAACAGTTGTATCGTTAACTATTATTTTTAGTAAAATATTATGTTTTTCTTCTAAATATTTTTTTTAGTATAACTTATTGGTGGAAAAAAATTAAAATACTATTTCTTTTTGGTAAACTAATTAAAATGTCACAAGTTCATTTTTCACTTACACAAATACCTCATCCCTCTCCTGATTTGCAAAAATACCCCAAGATCCTGCGATCTAACCCGTGATCGCGGAGCCGTGCATTTGGTCCTCGATATAATTTTTTTGGTGTCCTCAATCGAGGAATGCATTAATTGGTCCTTGATTTTTTTGGATTTAACTTAAAGGAAACTCAAGTGTGTCCTTGAGGACATCCCTTTCTTTTTTGTATATAAAGTCTGTAGAGACGTCTCTAATTTTGAAGACTTCCAAAATTTTCTTTCTTTCTATTTCTTTTTTCCTCTTCTACCATACGATACAACAAAGTTATTGTAACACATAACTCTCACACAACCACTAAGGGGTCATTTGGTTCATAGAATTAGAATAACAAATTATTTTGAGCAATCGATATTGAGGATGAATTCAAATAAACGAGAGATTGATGAAACCGAAAATAACCATTCATCAAAACCTTTAAAATGAGCACAAATGTTATGGGTTTGAATACCCCACTATCGAAGGAATATTTTTCAATTTTTTGACCAATTAACCATATTGACCTTTAATTTTATACATCTGATATGCGATTTAAAAGCGAATAAATATGAAATTAAACAAAATTATTTTTTCGAATTCTCGGTTTTAGATTCGAGATACTTCGTGCCGCATCCCGCACGGGTACGTATCTAATTCTAGTTAATATATGATTATTATGTTAATATGATAAGAGTGCAAAACGAAAATTAAAAAAGTAAAAGATGTATCATAAATTAAATAATTAACTATAAGGGTATGAATTGTAAATATAAAAAATATTTAAGTAGTATATATATGATATATAATAAAATAATTAAATCAAAAAATATTCAATATTGGGCTCATTTCGAACGTATCGAAGAGACGATTATAATGGTGTAATTTGTTAAAATTAAAACGTATATTTTTAACGTATTTTAGCTAATATACGATTATCTATGTTAATATGATGAATGCGTAAAATAAAAAATTAGAAAAATAAAAGGTATAAAGTAAACTAATTAAATAAGTATAAGTGTGTAAAATGTAACTTTCAAATAAAAAAATAAAAAAATAATTAGTGTGTGAGTATGAGTAGGTTGTAGTAGGAGGTGGGAGGGGGTATACAAATTTGCAGGGGGGGTAGGGATAGTAACCCTCGTTTTCTATTCTGTTTGTCTATAGTCTATACCCTACTTGTTACATACTCACCCCATCATCATCAAATCACTGTCATCTCAAATCACAATCACTCGATTTTTTAGAATGGTATACGGAGCAGGAGAAACCAGTAGAAGCCGCTCACCACCACCACCATCGGAGCAGGGTTCCGGTGTAAGGTCGGCAATCCTGGAATTGGAGATGATGATGGAAGAGCTGAAACGGATCCACCAAGCCTTGGTGCATGAACTCAACTGTGAGGAAAAGCATATGCAAAGAGACGAGGACTTCATTAGTCAAATCAGCAGGGTGAACTTGGCGTTGACAGAGGCCCTGGGTGATACAATGGCCATTATAAACCCTCACAGAGGTATGTTTCTCTTTTAGTGTAATTTTTCTGTATTTGATTTGTTTGTTTTTTTGTTAACTTTCTACAATAATGATGTTGAAGGCATAGAATTACCCGTCAGAAGACCTCCGTCACCGGCACCAACCCCGACACCAACTGATCCCCAGGAGCCAGCCTCTCCAACATTACCTGCTCCACCCCCACCTTCCCCTATTTGACTAGGGGAAGTTTCCAACTTCAGTCAGTCAATAAATTCTCTGGGGAGTTTGGCCGGAAGACTCTTGGATCTTCAGGTTTCAACTGGGGGGAATACACTGTGGAGGAGAGGCGGGCCGAAGAAATTCTGGATTGGCTGACATTGGAGAAGAAGAAGCAAACGCCCTTGATTGTAGAACTAAGCAAGATAAACAGTAAGATTGAAGAGCGTGGAGGGAACGTACGGCCGTAGCTGCTTCGTTTTAGAAGGTATCATTGATTTCACCTATTTTCCATATTCAAAAGTTTGTGTTTCGATTTTTCGGTGACTCGTTTTTATGTTGGACTCGTTTTTGATTCGTTTTTTGACATTTACTTTTTACAAGTAAACTTTTGATCCTGTTAGGTTAGTTGTGGCAGCTTTTCAATGGAGATTTCCATCAGTTCAGAATTTTTTTATCAATTTTTCTGTGTTTTTGAGACTTGTTTAAGCGGGAGACTCTTTCTTTTACAAGTAAACTGTTGATCTTGTTAGGTTAGTTATGCATTTGTTTATCAATAGAAAATGACGCTTCATTTTCTAAATTTTATCCATTCATTCTTATAATTTTTATTGGCTTATTCTAAATATACCCCCCCTGCAACTTTGTACACCCCCTTCCCCTCACATACTTTGATTTTTAAATTTTTTATTTTAAAGTTACATTTCATACACCTATACTTATTTAATTAATTTACTTTATACATTTTAGTTTTCCGAACCCGAATTCCAACCAGAAATAATGTGTTTGTGCAAAACCCGAATATCCTGAAATTCGAAAATCGAAACGCGATTTTTTGTGCGATGCTTAGGTTCGGGTTGGGTTTGATCTTTGATTACCCGACCCGTCCGAAAACCCGAAATAATATAAATATATTTTTTAAATATTATATAAACATAATTATTTATGTAATTATCTTTTGAAAATCATAAATTATAGTCCATCAAAATGTTTTCTAATTTCTAAATTACTATAGATTTCATCAATCTTTCAGTTGATTGAATTCGTCCTCAAAATTGATTGAGTTTATATATACTTTTTGCATTATCATAATATCCAAACCCAACAGAAACTAACCTAAAATCCGACTAATCTAAACCGAAACAATTCGAAAACCTAAACTTAAAATTCGAGTCAATAACATTACTTTATTTCAAATCAATAACTTTACTTTATTTTAAATCAAATTATTAAACGAATGACGTTCAATATATATATATATATATATATATATATATCGAATTTCTTAACGTATTTTAACGTAATTATGTATGTTAATGTAATATGTTAAAACGTATTTTTTTAATATATTTTAGTTAATATATGATTATTATGTTAATGTGATAAGAGTGAAATGAAAATTGAAAAAACTAAGAGATGAACTATAATATAAATAATTAAGTATAATTGTATGAATTGTAAATATAAAAAATATTTTTATATAGTATATATATGATATATAATAAAATAATTAAATCAAAAAATATTCAATATTGAACTCATTTCGAACGTATCAAAGAGACGATTATAATGGTGTAACTTGTTAAAATTAAAACGTATTTTTAACGTATTTTAGCTAATATACGATTATATGTGTTAATATGGTGAATGTGTAAAATGAAAATTAAAAAAGTAAAAGATATAAAGTAAACTAATTATATAAGTACTAGTTGGGTACCCGCGCAATGCGGCGGGATGCAATATTTATATAATTGTAAACAACAATGTAAAGTATAAACATGTTTTTATAAAATAAAACACACAGTGAGTTCCATTTCATGTACAAATTAAAAACAAGTAAAAAGCAGTACAAAATTGTTTTACATATGAAACATAAAATCACTATATATCTCGACCATATGCAAATTTAGTTGCATTTTGGTTTCATAAGCCTGGAACAAAAAAAATAGTTTTAAATATGTAAAGATGAACTTTAATTTCTTTCAAATCTTAAACATAATACATTGAAACAAAAACAATTACGAAGAAAGAAATTAAGAGCTTCTTGACTTCACATATAAGCATTTACAATGCAATTCAAGTCTAATGAGATAAAGGCGTTTGCAATGCAAATCAACGTTAATGAGATAAAGGCATCTGCAATGCAAATCAACGTTGATGAGATAAAAGCTTTTTTTCAACTTAAAATGTTTACAATCATAAAAGCATTGAATTATACTAATTTCAAATCAAGTCATACATTCACAAATGACATAATTGAGTAATAATCCATTGTACAAGGAGGCTTCTTATTTGTAGCTTATTTGAGCACTTGAGTTGAAAAAAAAGTTGTTCTAGTAGTTTTAAATCGATGAAATTTCTTGTACATGGCTTCATAACTCACTCCTCAGCCCACATATTTGCAACTTAGTTGTGATGACAATGCAAAGGATCCACCGACACTATCACCAGCAGATCATTGATGTGTAGATAATAAAAAAATATATCATTGCAATAGGTACGGTACTACTAATTGTGTGGGATAAATGAATAAAAAAATACGAAAAGAAATATGCTAGAGGTTAATTTCCCTTTCTAAGAAAAACAATACCACCTCTTCTATGCATTAACTGTTCTAAAAAACATTAAGCTATAACGCATAGGTCCTCGACCAATAAAACATCTTGCGATACCCTTTGATTTTTTAAGTACTTCAATGTAATTTTACAATAATATCTCTATTTTAACAAACAAGATATAGCAATGCTGTTGGAAAAGATTAGTGAACAAAAACCCAATTTTTTTCTATTTTAACATTGGTGTTGGAGATGCTCATAGTAGATTAAAATATATAATAGTCTTGCAAGCCATCCTCCTAAAAGAAAGAAATAATCCACAAGTAATTGAAACCCCTATTATGTATGTTTCACACACTAACACAAATAAAAAAAAGGTATTTAAAAAGAACAATAATAATGGCAACAGCAGCAGAAGATAAACAAACATTGAAATCACACTAATTATTTTTTTTTCTTTTAAGAGCCACAACAAGCTGATTTCTGTGCACCTTGACCATGCGCACCTGCTCCATCTGCTTCATTCATCTTAATTGTCATTGGCTGCAACCAACCAATCATAAACACTTATTTCCTTCTATTATATTTAATGAACTAATTGAAGCACAAAATAAACCTCATTTTAAGTTAGCAAATTCAGCTCCACAATACCCAATGTTCGACTCAACTCAATTAAATTTTTTCGAGCCAAACATGTCCATATGTTCAGAAATCATGCAATTGAGTTCAAGCCCAAAAACAAGGTTATAAATAAGGCTTGAACTTTAGGTATGATGTATAACTCAAATTTGTAAAACGAGCATTGAGCTGGAGCACTATGAAAAAGTGATACAAGCTCGAGCCTGATAAAATGTTCTCAAGCCAAACTCAAATATCCTGCTACTCGACTTGGCTCGGCTCGTTAACACCCCTAATTATGTGCTCAATTCTTGGAAAACCAATCAAAAGTATGTATCCATTTAAAAAAAACAGGTAGATTGATGGATTCAACTTGTATTGAAAATCATTCAAACAAGTTGTAGAGTACATTACCTCAGCAGCCTTGGAGTCGGTATCTGAAAGCCGTTGCTTGATATCCTTTGCGATGGAAAAGAAAACTTGCTCCACATTTAGAATTGTTTTTGCACTCTGCACAAAGCATAAAATATTAATTAGCTTCACTTCCTTCATCTTGATGATGAATAAAGCAGCATTTGTTTGTTTGTTTACTTACAGTTTCAAAGAATTTAATCCTCGTACTCATCGGCAAGTGCTTGGCCCTTTGCGGTAGGCACAACCTATCAACAAAAGATTGTCATTTGTTAAAATTTCCAATTTCAAACCGAAAGCAGAAAATATATTCAAAAACTAAAGAATACCCTTTTGCTTTCATCCATATCGGCTTTGTTTCTAACCAGGATCTAGAAACCAAACAGTTTCATCATCATCATATCATCTGTCCAGGAGACATGGTACAGTGGGATGCTATAGAGCTTGAAAGTCATCTTCAAATCAAGTACTAAGGAGCCTAATTGAGTGGACTAAATCTATCAACAATAAAAACCATCAAATCATTAGAGTGCATTTGATTAGAAAGTGATCAACGGTTCAAATATATTCTCACTTTCACCTGCACTTCTCACATGATTCTTCGCCTCTGAACCAAATTCGATCATGTAGTGGCATGAGAGAGGCAATTCTCCCTCAAGATACCACCCGTGTCTTTTTCCGAAGCCTCTTCCAATTTATGACAGGAGATGTGTAAACAGGGAAAACAAAGACGATAAATCCGCCATGGCTGCAAACTTATTGCCCTGCCAAGATGCGAATCATCTCAACTTTGATCCAATCCCACTCACATGCATTTATTCATCATCATTGCCTCTAAGAACCTTACTATTGGGGATGCTTATTGGTTTTATAAATGGACAAAAACCAAAAAAAAATCCACCCAAAGGGACAAAATTTGTGACATTTTTAACAGAGTTAGGAGCCGTTTAGCAGTTGTTGTATGGTTGGGTATTAAGTGCTCAGAATGATTAAGGGAGACAAAAGATACTAAATCATTCAGAGGGTTTTAGAATCGTTAAGAAAAGACGTTTTTTTGCCAAACAAGATTCACCTCTTAGCAATTCAGAGGTTGCCTCTTAATGAAACTATTAAGAGGTAACCAAACAACCCCTTAGTGTCAAGGATCAGGTTTAGAGCACAATGCAAAACACGATGATGATTTGTAGACTAATCAAATGTTAGGTCCCAATTTCAAAGATTTCACCAAACCTCAAGAACCAAAATTGAAGTTTATTCAGATAAGAATAAAAGGAGGTTATTTCGCTAAACATCCCAAATAATATGCGAAAAAATGAGATTGTATTTGCAGTCGCATTCATTTTTAAAGTGATGCAGCTAAATAAGCCTCTAAAATGAAGAGGTGTTGATTTCTAGAGAAAATCATCGGCAACAAAGAAGTATATTTGACCAAATAATGTCAAAATCAGAGTTTACAATACAAACTCAAATATTTTCGTATGGGATTGCTTATTTCGATTGATTTCTAGAGAAAATCATCGGCAACAGAGGAGGGCAACCACCCTTATTTGAATTGCCATCCTCTGAATTTGCTTCATGTTCTTTGAGTGAAAATGTTCACAATACAAAGTCGAATGTTTTCGTATAGGATTGCTTATTTCGATAAGAGACTCATATCTAGAATCAGACAAAGGGGAGCAGACACCGCCAAGATACGGACTGAGTTTCCCCAGTGACCGAAACCCTAGCTCGGAAATGTTGAATGCATAACATATCATCACAACCTCGATATTCTTTCGTAACCGAGGTGACGACAACCTCCGATGTATATCCAGATCGGAAAATAAAAACAAACAGATCAATCGAAAGCCGTACAAAACGCATCATAATGAATCCATAATTTCATGTAATGAAAATCAAATTCAAACTGAAAATCTAGATTCAAACAAAACCAAAAAACCTTACCTGAGTGTATTCAACTGAGATAAAAATGGAGATAGAAGAGAAAATTTGAGGGTGAAGAGAAACCGAGAGGTAGGTGGGATTAGGAGTTGGAGCGATGACCAAGCATTTAAAAGAGTCAGAGAAGATCGAGAGGTTGGGTTGAAATCACTCCAGGAGCTCCTCTATATAAGAATCTGGTCTTGGTTTACTACAATCATATTCCCACTTCTTCGTAACAAACATGAATGATTAGATTTGGGAGAAGAAGCAAAAACACAATACAAAAGTAACAGTTACCATATTTGGGAAGGAGAAGAAAACCATCGGCGGAGGGAGAAGAGGGAGAGGTTGGAGAGAGCATCCAAGTAAAAGTAGCGACTTGAGCGTTAATCGCTTGGGAGAGAGCTAGACGTCCGACGTTTAGGGTTTCCATTTTGAAATTTGAGTTCAAATTAAATAATCTGAAAACTGTGTAAAGGAAGAGGCGGGCTTGGGAAGAGGAAGAGACGGGATAGATTCTTACGTATTAATTACTTGTACAATATGTTTTAGAAAGTTGTTTTTAAGACTTTAAGACTTTATGCATAAAAAGGTTGTACTTTGGGTTTAAAAGGTTGGTTTTAAAACTTTAAGACTTTTAGGTTAAATGCTTTATAAGATAGTATAGATAAGGATGTAAAATGTAACTTTCAAATAAAAAAATAAAAAATTAATTAGTTTGTGAACGTGAGTAGGTTATAATAGGGGATAGGAGGGGTATATAAATTTGCAGGGGTAGGGATAGCAACGCTCTTTTAATATAGTGAAACATATGGTAGTTTGTTTTGGTTAGAGCATCTCCAACAGCTTCCCCATTTTAGCAAAAATGGGGAATATGGGGATTTTAACTCTAAAACAAGCTCCAACAGCTTTCCCATCTCAATCCCCAAAATGGGGATTTTATTAGATTCCCTAAAATTTTCTCTATATTTGGAGAATACCCCAAAATCCCCATTTTACTGTAGTTGTGAGAAAGACCCAATATTTTATTAATTTTCTTTTAAAAATTTATTGGAGGTAATAATGTTTTGAATATTTTAATAATATATTTAATGTTGAATTCTCTAAAATGGGGAATCTGTTGGAGATAGATGTAATTTTTTTTAGGGATATTGACATTTGTTTTCCCATTTTGGAAATTTTTTGGGAAAGCTGTTGGAGATGCTCTTATATTGTTCTTCAATAGCTCCCCTCCAAAAGAACTCTAAAATGAAAAACCAAAAGTTAAAGTCTACAAAATAAATTACATTCATTTCCATCAGATTGCCCATTTTAGAGAAACATTAATTATAATATTAAAATATTCAATTCATTAAAATATTATTTTTCTCTTCAAATATATATTTTCAAAGATTACTAATGATGCTCTCTATCTAGTTACATTTTTAGGTTATCTGCATATTTGAAAAAAAACCTTCTCTCTTCTACTTCCTCCATTTTGGAGATGGTTTTAGAGAGGCTGTTAGAGTAAAATTATAGCTCAAAATTCTCATATTTTCCATTTTCTCCAAAATAGGAAACTGTTGGGACATACTCTTAGGAGGCGTTTGGTTGGCAGAATGTTTTTAGATGAAATGAAATCTGTCAAAAAAATTTGACTTTGAAGATAGTGGAATGGAATGTTGTCAGGTGGCCATGACCACTTATTTGGTTAGCAGACATTGAAATGGAATCTGTTAAAAAATTTCAATAGATCTGTTTGGTTTACAGAATATAGCTTTAAAATTGGAATAAAGTATTGATAAATGACAAAACAGCCCTTTTTAAATATTTTAATTTTTATAAAACTAAAAATACTTTGAAATATTAAATAATAAATAAAATAATTAAAATAAATAAAATGAATAAACAAAATCAAATAAAGATAAAAAAAATAAAACTATATAATAAATAAAATGTTAAATATTTTAAAAAATAAAAATTATAAATAAAGTATAAAATCAAAAAAATTAAATAAAAGATTAAATTGAATTAAATAAAAAATTAAATTAAATAGTAAATAAAAGAATTAAATTAAATTAATTAAATTATATTTGGGGTTAAAGGATATATTTGGAATTATGAAAATACAAGATTTCATTCCATCAAAAAGATTCAACCAAAATGGAATCTGGTCAATGGAATTCAATATTCCAATTCCATCAGATTCCATCAACCAAATGTCACCTTAGTTATCTGATGTAATTATCATAATGATAACATAATATGTTATTTTAATTACCAGGCGACGGCTAGCGTAGACTGGCCGACCTGCCCATTGGTCGGCTAGCCGACCTGACCTCGGCTAGCCTAGCCGAGCCGACCCGACCAGTAGTCTCCTAGACTAGCCTATCAACTAGTTTGCCAAACATAGGCTAAATAACAGGGAAATTGACGAAAATAGCCATTCCAACACACCCCTTTGAGAAAATAGCCAAAATCTCTCCCGTATTACGAAAATGGCCATGGGTCCGCACTCGATTCCAGTGCGGACCGCACTCGTACCCAAAACGACGCCGTTTCCAGCTCCGGATGAATTTTTTATTAAATCCGGTCCGGCACCACAAGTGCGGACCCGTAAGAAACCCTAATGCGGATGAATTTTTTAATAAAATCGGTCTGGCACCGCAAGTGCAGACCCGGTCCGGCACCGCAAGTGCGGAGCCAAAAGAAACCCTAATGCGGCTCTCTTCTTTAAAAACAAGAACAACCCCACCTGCGATTTTTTAAAAAAAAATGGTCCCCTCCTCTCTGTTATTTTTTTAAAAATTTGGTCTCTTCCTAGTTATTTTTTTAAAAATTTGGTCCCCCTTGGCACGTGAAGTCGAGCACGAGAGTGGAATACACACATTTTTTACACACAATGTCGAACAAGGTAAGTTTTGTTAACACAATGTTCTCATCTTTTGTTGTTTTAATCTAAGTTTGTATCAAGCTTTGTGTAATTTTTTTAATGTTTGTATTGTATGAAAAATGTAATGTTTGCTAAATTTTACATAATGTTTTTGTTCACATTTGTTGTATTTTGGAGTATGTAATGTTTTTTTAACACAATGTTCTCATCTTTTATTTTTTTAATATAAGTTTGTATTAAACTGTGTGTACGTTTATTAACGTATGTATGGAACAACCCATGTAATGTGTAAGTTTATTAATGTTATATTTGAAGAATGTAATGTTGTTTAAGTTGGGAAAATTCTGTTTTCTGGATTTTTACAGATTTGGCCCCTATAGTTTGAAAAATGATGGTTTAGGCTCCTAAACTTTGAAAATTGGCACTTTAGGCCCCTAAACTTGGATTTTCATCAAACTTTGTAGACAAGTAGTCCCATGCATTTCCAAAATTTCTGTTTTCTGGAAATTTACAGATTTGGCCCCTATAGTTTGAAAAATGACGGTTTAGGCCCCTAAACTTTGAAAATTGGCACTTTAGGCCCCTAAACTTGGATTTTCACCAAACTTTGTAGACAAGTAGTCCCATGCATTTCCAAAATTTCTGTTTTCTAGAAATTTACAGATTTGGCCCCTAAAGTTTGAAAAATGACGGTTTAGACCCCTAAACTTTGAAAATTGGCACTTTAGGCCCCTAAACTTGGATTTTCACCAAACTTTGTAGACAAGTAGTCCCATGCATTTGGAAAATTCTGTTTTCTGGAAATTTACAGATTTGGTCCTTATAGTTTGAAAAATGACGGTTTAGGCCCCTAAACTTTGAAAATTGGCACTTTAGGCCCCTAAACTTGGATTTTCACCAAACTTTGTAGACAAGTAGTCTCATGCATTTGGAAAATTCTGTTTTCTGGAAATTTACAGATTTGGCCCTTATAGTTTGAAAAATGACGGTTTAGGCCCCTAAACTTTGAAAATTAGCACTTTAGGCCCCGAAACTTGGATTTTCACCAAACTTTGTAAACAAGTAGTCCCATGCATTTGGACTGGTCCGCACTTGCGGTGCCGGACCGGATTTAATAAAAAATTCATCCGGAGCTGGAAACGGCGTCGATTTGGGTACGAGTGCGGTCCGCACTGGAATCGAGTGCGGACCCATGGCCATTTTCGTAATACGGGAGAGATTTTGGCTATTTTCTCAAATGGGTGTGTTGGAATGGCTATTTTCGTCAATTTCCCTAAATAACATCTATGGATGGTGACATTTTAATGCTTTTTTTAATTACTGAATGATACAAATAAGGATAATAGACCCTATTGATTAATGAATGAATATAATAAATAAACCTATAGAGAATTCAAATGTTGAAGAAAAAATTTGAACTCCATAAAGTTTATGAAACTACAACACAAAAAACAAATATTGCAACACAATAACTTTCTAGCATTAACACCATAGAATGTTCAACACATACGCAGTACCAAATTTTGTAAAACTCTGCATATTGAAGTGAATAAAACTAGTTAAAAGTACATAAATTAGATTTGGCCTCAGCTGCGATGATTCATTTATCTTCAGATATAATCATCTTGAAGGTTCATATAAAGTGTTATGCATCACAGGCCATCAATTCAAATATCAAAACACCAAAGCAGTAAAACCATTTTGCACATCAAAAACAACACCACATTGATGATAAAAATGCATTAATGTTTATTAATGCATTTTGAATGGCGATAAATCTAGCATCGGAGAGATTCCCACAGACAAATCATCATACTCCAATGGAATGCAGATGTCCCTGTCTGATTCATCATCATTTGCAGCAAACTATTTACATAAACACCAGTATCAAATTCACCCAATTCATAATATAATCAAAAACAAAAAAACGGAAATAAGTTGTAAATAACACGATCAAGGTAAAAGAAGCGGATAAACAAAACGACTGTATGAGACGTTAAATCGAACAAAACACAAAAAAAAAAAAAATATAGATTCATGAAACCAGTGGAACAAATGAAAATTGTGCTTGAGATCAGTTTTCTAAGGGTGATTTCAAACAAATGACAAGCAATGAAGACGAAATCAACGCAAGAGCTAAAGATGTGAGAAACCTCTAAACCTTCAAAATATAAAAAACTAACTCCAACAAGTAGTGTTGCGGGAGAAAAGGAAAACTTGCAGACGAATCAGAAGAGAGAGACTCATTATACGAATTAGGGTTTCTATAAGCACATGCCATTACACAATTGATACGAATTAGGGTTTCTATAGACTCCAGTAGCTTCGAATCAGGCTTTGCTAAAGCCCAAGTCTCGTACTGGACCATTTTGAAGCCATGCTGTCTTATCAATATTTAAAAGCCCAATGTAAAATCATGGCAGCCCATTTATACGATGCTGCAATTAATAACGTGTGTTAAGGTAAATTTCGAAAGACGAATAATTTTTTAATTTTATTAATAATAATATTTTAGTTGTGTATTCGTACAATGCGAAGGGACCTAAGGGGTGTTTGGGATTGCTTATTTAAAACAACTTATGTTTATTTTTTTAAAAAAAATCATCAGAAACAAGCACGTGAAATAATAAAATACCTTCCAATAAAATCATATACCTCTAACAGTTGAGGCAATTTAGTTTTCTGCTCTTTCTTATAACTTGTGTCATTAATCAATATAGTCAGATTTCAACTCCAATTTATATTAATGTTCTCCTTCTAATCAATCCATACTCATAAGCAAAAAGATATAATATTTCCATTGACTTCAAATTCCTCCCCAAAATAAAAACTTATAGTTTTTCACACAACAAATTGTTGATAAAACTTCAAAATAGCATTTTCTTTTTACCCGATTTTTTTTATCATCCAAAAAAGACAAAAATAGTTCAGAACCTCTAAGGGGTCCAAATGGGTTGGACTTGAGTCGGCCGAAAAAAGACATACAACCTTGACAAGAATGTTCAACTCACTTCGACCATATCTTCTATTATGCTTCCTTAACAAATTCATAAATGGAACTATAATTGTTAGAGTTATATTTGTATATATGCATAGTACAAGGGCTAGTCTGTAATTATTGTAACTTAGGCTGTATAAATAGATCTCTTTCTTTCATAATTAGGTTAATCAATCTCTTGTAATTCTCTCTTTAATATATGAAAAGCCGCTGACCTTCGGCACCATCTCTTTGTTCTCGATTCATCGATTGATTCCTACACCTATTCTAAAAATAATAATTATAAAATCTCTCTATCTCTTCAAGTAACCAAATACTAAGTTCACAAAAATAATTTTTTCACACCTCCTCTCTCACCGCTACTCTTTGATCATCAATCTTGTTCACCTCAAAATCAACGTAGTTGTAATCAATGCTATTTCTATGACTAGTATATCACAAAATCCACATTTGGATACAAAATGAGATCTTGTGTATCGGGCGTGACTCGCTATGAGAATGTCTCATCGGATGTCAAATGAGTGTCATAAACGTTTCTCATGTAGTCATTGTACGATTAGTCATTTGACTTGAGATCGTTGATTTCGCTTTATGTGAGTGGTGTACTTTAATAACTAATTCTAATTCGTCTGTAACTGGGTGACAGGACGGTTGTTGGGTATATCACATATCACTTAGTAGTACTAGCATGGATCAATATAGAATTTGTTTCTCTTGGATGTCGATAGTGATATCCCTGGGCAACTCAATTGAATAGTACTGAAAAGTGCATGCATGCTCAGATAACAAGTGTAATAACCGTGTCTTTTTGGGATAAATGAAAGTTGGTATGTAAAGTGTGAAAAATAAATAAGTTGGGTGTTCTTGGGTAAAGGTATAAAAGGGTTTAAAAACCCTAGGGATTCACAAAATTACCTAGAACACTGTGTGCGGCCGATGTGTGAAATAGGGTGCAAAGCAAGGCAATCAGTTCAATCCAGAATCCTTCAATCGAGAGTGTGTGGAAACATTGTGCAAGGTAATTACTATCTCTGATTTAATATTATCTTGTTGAAATCAAAGTTAGAATGTGGAGTTTGGTCATCTCCTGATAAGAATGAAGAAAAATGAGTCTGGATGATATTTCTAATCGATAAAAGTTAAGAACCATTGATTAGCTAAAATTAATTGGTTGGTAAAGTGTTATTCCTTAATTTGGATAATTTATCATTTAATCAGAACTGTGTGGAAACCGATTTAGACACTGGAGTAATCGCATAGCCGATAAAGAAACCCAGTAGTTTCGGTATTGGGTTAAAGTTCGATCCGGAACCCACAGTTCCGGAGTGAGCTATCTGATTTATTAGATCCGGAGTATTATTTTGTTGCAGTTCCGGAGTTGGGTTTAAAAAGATAGATCCGGAATATTAGAGGATTCGGAGTTTGGAATGTCCCGGAATTAAAACATGTTACAGAATTAAATTATGATCCGGAATAGTGTCAATTTTGAGTTCCAGACGTTTTATCTCGGTTGGACTGAATTGCAAGTGGAACCGGAGGTAGGATATGATCCGGTATTTGTATAAGGAATGGATCCGGAACCAATATTAAATGGGGATCCGGAATGGCCTATAACTTGTGGTCCGGAATGAAATAATTAATTTGTTGGATCCGGAGTCAAGTAGGGACCCGGAACTTCTTTTAATGTTGGGCCGAAAACCCATAAATCAATTAAGGAAAACTGAAATTCTAGTTTGGGCCGGATATCTCTCCACGTGGACTCAATTTCCTTATGAATTGGGATGTTGGATATAATGGTGGGCCGAATTCCAAGGAAAGCCGGAATGGGCCGTTGCTGGTGGATCCGGAATTTCTGCAAGGAAATCTGGAGTGGGTTTTGATTTTAAAAGAACATCCAGAATTTCATTTTTATATGTGGGCCTGATCCAAATTTCAAATGGACCCCAAGTGGACCGAGAATCTTAAATATAATAGAAATGGAATTAACTAAATATAGTGGATGTGGTTTGGATTTAATTAAATATGGTGGATCCAGGATTAAATTATTTTGGGACCGAGACTTAGGATCCAGTATTTATCCGGCTGAGACTTTTCAAGTATTAGAAATTCGAGTGTGTCGGAATCTTACCGGGTAGTGTGTGTTGGGTCCAAATGTAGGTGCGAGTAAAGGCAACTGGTAGCAAGTGAGGGATTCGTAGCAAGGACTCCAGGTGAGTTTTTCTAAACTAAAGTTTGATGGTACTTGTTTATTTACTCGTACGTGTATGCTTATTTATGGTGTGATTGCATATAATCATTTATGCATGGTGTGATGTATATGGGGGGTGTGTCCCATATGGATTGTCTGAACGGACTAGGTCTGTTCTTAAGGGAGGGTGTGTGCCCTAGATCAGGTCACGGGTGTGTGTGACCGGACAGAAATTTCAGTTATATGCGTGTGGATGCTAATTTGCCAAAACTGATTATTATTTAATGTTTTCGCAAATTCTTTTAAATGTTATTTGTGGTGTGGAAGTAACTGAGGGATCTCACTAGACCTTGTGGTCTAACCCTCGCTTTTTCAAAACTGAAACCCTTTTCAGGTAAGTAGGTTAGAGGCAGTTCCACTAGTGGGAAAGAGAAGGCGTGAGCACGGGCATGTTTCATGGCATTAGTGGACCTTCCTCTTGCAATTAATTATTTAGATATTCTCAGTTGTAATTAGGGTTTATTCCGCGAACCCAAACTTTGAATTTTGACTGTGTGAACTATGGGCCATGTTTGGCAGTTTATTTTAATTAACGTCTTATTTTGGCATATTTTGGAGTGGGTTGTTACAACAAGTATATGATAGTAATATATGTCTTATCAGTATATGATACTGATATATGTCTTATCAGTATATTCCATAATCGAGAAAATGAGGATCAAACATATCGAGGATAATACATTCATGCCTCGTATACGATACGGATATCTGACCAAAAGAGCATAAATGTGTATACTGATAATAATCACATAGTTTGTTGATTAGCTGAATCATCAACCTTTATCATTTGGGTAACGATGATGTATTGCTGTATGTCGCTCTTCGTTTGTAATTATAAATATGATTTAGAACTATTGCCAACGTGATCAAGTCTCAATGGGTCGTACGCATTAAATGTATATCCGAATAAGAACAATAAATAATTAAAGATGTTAGCCCCAAGTATCTCTTATGTAAAAGTATTGAAAATAGTACAAGTCAGAAGACCACCAGAGATCCAGCAAAAGACTTAGAAGAAGTTCAACCAGAAGACCAACAGAGCTCGACAGAGCTCTGGCAGAAGACTTCTTCTATTCAACAGAAGAACCGTTTACACAAGAAGACCAACAGAGCTCTGGCGTAAGAGCTCTGGTGACTGAAGACCTCTGTGAAACATAAGTCTCGTAGAAATCTCTAAGTGTTAGACATGTGTCCGTACTTTCCACGTAAGCCCTAAACAGACGAAGACACACTTTCCACGTGTCATTCCAGGGTTAGATAGTACACTGTCTAATGCTTTATCAGGCTATAAATAGAGAGTTAGTGGAACAACAATTGTAAGCTTTTGGAAGAATAGTTTTCCACAATTGTTAGAGCACATACTGCTACATTCCATAGCACTACCTCTGTACGATCTTGTTCCCTGTGAGATTTCTGAATACACACACTTGAACGTGTTCTTGGTGTTATTTATATTATCAATATACGAGCAGCTTATTATCTTTGATCTTGTTATCATTTTACTGTTCTACATTTGATACTCATTGCTACATTATCGTATTACACAATCACTCACATTTTAATGGCTTTATATAATGCTTTCGTTGTCAATTTCTTACCATTTATGTGATACAACGTGAATCTGGGAACCTATATTTGGTATTAGAGCGGATTGATTTGCTCAAATCAATCGATCCAATCTATCCAGGTTGATTCATAGTTGTTGATTGTGTCTGTGTGTCTTAAAGCTTCATAGAATACTTTGTTTTTACTGTTCAAGTTTAAAACAAGTTTTCAGAGTTCATTTAACTTTGTTTAAAACTTTCTCGCTAGTTTAAAGATCTTCTCTACTCAAGTTACTGTTCCATTGGTTACTGTTCACTCACCTTCAGTTTAAACTCTTTTGAAAACATATTACTCTGTTTTTCTTCAAAATGGCTAATAACAACATAAATGCCATCTATACTGATGGTTCTCTGACTAAACCTCCTACTCTTCTGAGAGATGAATATCCTCAGTGGAAGATTAGGATGGTTAACTTCCTTGATGGAATGGACATAGATTTAATGCGATCTGTCAATGATGGACCATTCCAACCCATGGTTTATGTTCCTCTTGTACCCGCAACACAGACAACTGCTGAGATTCCTGCTCACTTCGAAGTTAAAACCACCGGGTTTACTGATGAAGAAAAGCTAAAAATGGAAAATGACCTTAAGGCAGTTAGACTTCTGATTATGGCCATCCCAACGATATATTTCAAGAACTAGATTCATGTGTTACTGCTAAAGAAATATGGGATCAACTTCTTAATCAACTTGAGGGTGGTATCAAAACCCAAAAGAACAGAAGGACCCAATGTATTAACGAATACAATGATTTAAAGGCACCTCCTGAGGAAACCCTACAACAAACCTACAACAGATTTAATGTTTTGATAAACAAAAGCAAAAAGTGTGGGGTTGTTAGGTCGAAGGAAGATAACAATGTTCTGTTCCTAAAAAGTTTAAACGATGAATGGCTAAATCTATCCATGTCTTTACAAGCTAACCAAGATTTGGATGCATGGTCTCTTACTGATGTGTATGGCACTCTTGCTGCACAAGAGAAGGATGTTGTCAAACAAAAAGGAAAATCCACCATTGCAGGTCCAATCGCTTTGGTTTCTGATTCAAAGAATCCCACAGAAGGAAAGTCCAACAAAGAAAGTTATAGCAGAGAGAAAAAGAAAGATAAGTTTGTGAAGAAAAAGGGTAAGAAGAGTCTGGTAGCTGAAAGTGATGCTGAGGAAAGCTCATCAGGGGATGATGATATCAATGCCTTTGCTCAATCTCTTGCGTTAATAACTCAAAAATTTAACAAGAGATTCGGCAACAAGGTATTTGATAGAAGAGGAAGGTACGAGAGAGAAGAAAAAGATGAGAAAAGAGGTTACGCTGCAACTACCCACCAGAACAGAGCTCCACAAGAGCAAAAACCACAACCACAACCACAACAGAAGTATAATACTCCAACACCTCAGAAAGCTGATGCTGCCCAACCCATCAACCAGAACGATGGACATTGTTTTAGATGTGGCAAACCCGGCCATTTCTATGAAAATTGTAGCGGTAAACTGGTAAAAGACCAGGATTACTACAAGAACAAATACAAGTACAATTACAGAGAAAGAAGCTATGTTGCTGAGATGGAGAATTGGATCTCTGATTCGTCCTCTGATGACGAACCAGAGCAGGCCAATTTCTGCGGAGTTGCTGTGGATGATGAAAGTCTAGAGGTAGCAGATTGGATGACTGGAGAGATGCCAGAGAAAACAACAGAGGAAGATCTGTCTCAGAATGCATACACTCTTGCTGTAACAGAGCCAAATGAAAGAGCGCTGGAGACCACCAGACCCAGTGCCAAGGTATGTACTTCTGAATCAAAATCTGACTCTGAGTTAGAAATGCACGTTTCTTTGTTAACAGAAGAATTTCAACTTTTAAAACAAAAACTTTTAGAGGAAAAGGAATTGAGAAAGCTAGCTCAAAAGGATCTGTCCTTTTACAAGAGAGAGAAAACTCTCTTGGAACAAGAAAAGGAAGAAATCTTTAAAGAAAAGTCTGAGTTAGAGATTTTGCAGAAACAAAAGGAAAACACCTTTTCTGAAAAAGTTAAAGAGTTTGAGGAAGTTTTGAAACAAAAGACTGAAGAGGTTAAGAAGTCAGAAACCGAAAGACTTAACTATGTTGCTTTAAAAGATTATTTTCAAAGAGAAAGGGAGGTTTTGCATCAATCCCTGCGAAGGAAAGAGATTCAAATCAAAAAGTATCAGGATGCACAAGATGTGCACATCAAGATAAACTCTCAAAAGGATACACAAGGTCTTGGTTTCAGTGACCTTGCTCCCTACAATGGAAGAAAGAAGACATCTCTGTGTTGGGAAGATCCAGGAAGATGTGATCTCTGGTACTGTAGCTTTCAAAAGAATCAAAACCTCAGATGTATTTTCAAGGACCAGAAGGCTTAATTTCAGGAATGTCAGCTATGACTCCTTGGATCGAGAAAAGGTTACAAAACCATCTTCAAAGTTTACTCTTGATCAAGGAAGAGCTAGAATCATACTTCCTAATTCTGGTAAAAGTCTGGATCCTAAAGAGATTTTCAACTTTAACTCTTTTAAGGGACAGAAGTCTGTTACTTCTGTGGATGAACCCTTTGACGTTAAACCACAGAGCGAGCTCAACCCTGAAGCCCCAGTCTTCTCTCCTACTTCTGAAACAATTAGAACATCTTTTGAGGAGGATTTGAAAAGAGTTCTGAAGGAAAATGTTGTTTCTGATGCATTAAAACCCAAGTTGAGAAAGTTTAAGTCTGCTAAAGCTGATATCTCTGTGATACCCTCAGAGTCTACCACCAGAGCCACCAGAGACTTTCTAGCCTCTGACAGTGATTCTGATTCTGATGTGGATGAGCAGATTTTCTGTGCTCATGAGACTGTTTTACACAAACCCAAGCGAGCTTCTGTTGAATCTGAAACTTTGAAAAATGTATCATTCTTTAAGAAACAAGCCAGATTCATACCAGTTCCTGCTTTTCAAAATGAGGGTGTCAAAACGAAGACAAGAGAAGAGAGAAAGCTAAAAGTGTTTCTGTGAATAACACTTCAGTTCCCTTTGTCTACAAACCAATCAAATTTACACCAGAGCAGAAAGGCAAGTGGATAGTCAATGACAGACCTATTCAAAACTCTGCTGTAAATCAAAGAAGAAACTCTTTTTGGTCAAAAGAAACTGTTCCAAGAAACAACAACTTCAGAAAACCAAACCAGGACATAATGTATGGTCCTAAAGTTTTTTAGAATCAAGCACCATTCAAACAACAGATTTTGAATAAAAACAACAATTTGCATCAATCATCATGTTCCATTAATTGCAATTGTATTCAACTTCTGCTTAAATTGCAAAATCACCTGAATGGTCCCCACTGTGTTCTGAATCAGTCAGCTCAAAGAAAAAAATCCCAAGACTGTTCAGAATACACAGAAAAAGACCTCTGACACACCATGACACACCATCAAAGAATGGAAAGCCAGCAGGTAGGCCCATTAACAACCCTAAGCCTAACACGAAAGGACCCATTATGCAATGGGTACCTAAAAGAAACTAATCTGTCTTGCAGAAGCCTCATGTGCAGACCTGGTACCTAGATTCAGGATGTTCCAGGCACATGACAGGCAATAAGGAGTTGCTGACTTCATTCAAAAACAAAATGGGAAGTGCAGTAACCTTTGGAGGAGATAATGGTGGACAGATTAGAGGCTATGGTACTTTAATTAATGGTGGTGTTTCAGTTTCTGAAGTTACTTATGTTGAAGGATTAAATCATAATCTGCTCAGTATAAGTCAACTTTGTGATCATGGGTTCGATGTCAATTTTAGGAAGAAGTATTGCTCTCTGTTGCTTTCCGAGTCTGGTCAAGAACTTTTAAGAGCCGACATAAAAGGAAATCTGTACAAAATGAATTTTAATCCAAACCAAAACTCTACAACAGAAAAACTCTGTTTAGTGTCTTTGAAAAAGGAAGATGCCTGGCTCTGGCATAAAAGATTTGCCCATTTGAATTTCCAAAATCTTGACAAACTCGTGAAGTTGAACTTAGTGAAAGGTCTGCCTTCGCTTAAATTTGACAAACACCATCTCTGTTCTGCCTGTGAGTTGGGTAAGATGAAAAGATCTTCACATAGAACAAAGAGTGATCACAGTTGTCCCAGACCTTTGCATATGCTTCATGTGGATCTTTGTGGTCCAATCTCTGTGCAAAGTCTGTCGGGTAAAAAGTATATTCTTGTGTTAATAGATAAATTTTCTAGATATACTTGGATTGAGTTCATTAGAGTAAAATCTGATGTCCCAGAAATTTTGATAAGTTTGTTAAAAAGGATACATGTTCTGTTAGGTCTCAAAATCCAAAAGTTGAGAAGTGATAATGGGACAGAATTTAAGAACTCCAGAATAGATGCCTACCTATCAGAGGAAGGTATTCCCCATAACTTCTCAGCTGCAAGAACTCCACAACAGAATGGGGTAGTGGAAAGAAAGAACAGAACTCTGGTAGAAGCCGCCAGAACCATGTTGGCAGAGGCAGTCTCAACAGCCTGTTTTACCCAAAACAGAGCTGTAATAGTGAAAAGATTCAATAAGACTCCCTATGAACTCATCAACAATCGAAGGCCAAATGTGAAATATTTTCATGTTTTCGGCTGCAAGTGTTATATCTTGAATGACAGAGAACAACTGGGCAAGTTCGACAAAAAGGCTGACGAAGGAATCTTTATTGGTTATTCCTTAACCTCTAAAGCCTACAGAGTCTACAATACCAGAACCAGAGTCATTCAAGAGAGCATCAACGTGTCTTTTGTTGAAAATACATCAAGTTCCTCTGATCGCAAAACACTAGAGGGGACACAGACAAAACAAAAACCAAGTTCTTCAAAGTCAAGGGAAGAAGATATCAACTTAGTCTTCAACGAATTCTTCGATGATGATGATTCCTCTGTCAACATCACCAGAGGCAATCAGGCTCAGAACTCAACAGAACAGAATCTGACATGTACAACTCTTACAGGTCCCTCCAATTCTTCACATCTACTTCTCTGTCTACAGGTGTTATTCAGAGAAATGAGGAACCATAACCAGATGTAAGAGAACCTGAATAAGAGCCATCATCACCCCTATTGACTCATATTGGGAGAGATTCCCTATTTGAAAGCTCACCTTCGCAGAGCCCTGTTGGGACATCACAGAGCAATGAGGCCACTCTCCAGAGTTGTGTGCCACAGAGCCCTGGTCCCAATCCACATAACTCTGATGCAGAAATTCGTCTTTTCCCATCAGAAGCACAGACTCCACCTGTTGTCCATGATCCCATGACAAGATGGACAAAGGATCACCCTCATCATCTAATTATTGGTGCTGCTGAAGATGGTGTGAAGACAAGATCGGCCACAATCAATGAAGCTTTCTTTGTCAATTTTCTAAGCATGATTGAGCCAAAGAAGATCTCTGAAGCCCTGGAAGACCCAAACTGGATAGAAGCCATGCAAGAGGAGCTTCTGGAGTTTGAAAGGAATAAAGTTTGGTCCTTGGTTCCACTTCCTAAAGATAAAGCTGCCATTGGAACCAAGTGGGTGTTCAGAATTAAAAAGGATGAAGATGGGATTATCATCAGAAACAAAGCTCGGCTAGTTGCAAAGGGATATTGCCAAGAAGAAGGTATCGATTATGACGAAACCTTTGCACCTGTGGCTAGGCTAGAAGCCATAAGAATCTTCTTAGCTTATGCTGCTCATAAAGGTTTCAAGGTCTACCAAATGGATGTGAAATTGGCTTTTCTGAATGGCAAACTCCAAGAAGAAGTTTATGTCCAGCAACCACCAGGTTTTGAAAGCCCAGAGTTTCCAGATCACGTTTACAAGTTAGACAAAGCTCTGTACGACCTTAAGCAAGCTCCCAGAGCCTGGTATGAAACTCTGTCAAATTTTCTGTTGACTAATCACTTCGAGAAAGGTACTGTTGATACAACTCTATTCTTTAGAAGGTATAAGAATGATATTCTTCTGGTACAGATATATGTTGATGACATTATCTTTGGGTCTACAAGGCAGGAGTGCTGTGATAGGTTTGAGGATTTGATGAAAAGTGAATTCAAAATGAGCATGATGGGAGAACTTTCTTTCTTCCTTGGTTTACAAGTAAAACAATCCATCAGAGGGACTTTTATAAGTCAGTCTAAATACATCTCTGACATTTTGAAAAAATACAAGCTCAATAATTCAAATCCAATGAAAACTCTTATTGCCACTGGAGTTAAACTTGACCCTGACCTTAATGGTGAACCTGTGGATGTCAAGAACTACAGAGGCATGATAGGATCACTTCTGTACTTAACTGCTAGCAGACCTGATATAATGTTTGCAACCTGTCTTTGTGCTAGATTTCAAGCAAATCCTAAAGAATCCCATCTGTCTGCTGTCAAACGCATATTTAATGATCTAAAAGGGACTCAATTTTTGGGTCTCTGGTATCCTCTTAATTCTGGTTTCGAGCTTATCGCATATACAGATTCAGATTATGGAGGATGCAGGAATGACAGAAAGAGTACTTCTGGTAGCTGCCAATTGCTTGGAGATAAATTGGTGAGTTGGACATCCAAGAAACAGAACTGCGTATCAACTTCTACAGCAGAAGCGGAATATGTGGCTGCTGCTAGTTGTTGCTCTCAAGTGATCTGGATGAAAACTCAAATCAAAGATTATGGCATGGAGTACAACAAGATCCCAATTCTGTGTGACTCCAAGAGTACAATAGCAATTACAGCTAACCCAGTTCAGCACTCCAAGACTAAGCACGTCGACATAAGGTACCATTTTATAAAGGATCATGTTGAAAAAGGGAAAATTGAAATGTATTTTGTTTCAACTGACTTCCAACTTGCTGATCTGTTTACAAAAGCCCTTGATGAAAGGAGATTTAACTTCTTAATCAGCAAGATGGGTATGCTGAACATGTCCTCCTAACTCTGTTTAAAAATCAATAGAGCCTCTGATGTTCCTACCAGAGCTCTGTCAAATAGTTGGGTAGGATAGTTCACCAGAGCTCTGCCATCATACTTTTTCAATGTTTTCCTCTTGTAAATTTCTTGTTTGTATATAATTTTTTTTTGTACATAAAGTTTTTTTTAATCTTTCAAGACTGAAAAGAAAAATCTGTCTACTAAGCTCACCATTCAAGGGGGAGCTTAAGAGATGCATGGTTTTAGAGGGAGCAAGTCAACTCAGTTTCAAATCTAAATGACTTTGCTTTTTGAACATTAAAGATAAATCTTTTTGAGGGAGGGAAAACCTGGTCTGTTGAAAACCTTTTGATAATGTCAAGAACTTACCAGAACTCTGACATTTCACCAGAGCCTCTATTGTTTCTCACCAGAACTCTGTAAAATTTCTGAGTCGGTTCTGTTCTCGTTCTTTGACCACTTTCACAACAGATACATGATTTTTAAATGATTTTGGGTAAAGGTGAAACATATTGGGTTACTTGGAAAGTATGAGAAGGTCACTCAACAGAGGCAAAACTGTACTAAGCTCCACCAGAGCTCTGTCAGCTTTCTGCCACATCATCAGAAGTGTTGTCACTAGAGGTGCGGGTTATTTCTAAACGTCAACGACATGTCACCCACCCATCTCTAACCGTGACGGTTTACTTGCCCAAAAGATGTCAGAACCAAATCCACATGGCAATCTCTGATTGAGAAACCAACCGTTAGATGTTCCCACGTTACACTGTTGAGGCCACTCCACTATCTGACACTCGAGTGCCTACAGTACCTACGACGTTCGTCCAGCCACATGATTCGAGTATAAATATCCATACCCACGACCCATTTCATTTCTTACGTTTTCTGATCATTCAAAACCCTTAACCTTTCCCTCCTTTGTTCAAAACCCTTGAGTTCTTCAAGAAACCCTAACCTGCAACAATGGCGGAACAACAAAATTCTGCTGAATCAAGCCGTATAGAGCCTGTAGATGAAATTGTGATCCAACCATACGAGTTCGCAGACAACAACTACCGCTTCGATGCAAACCCAGGCCTATATTTACCCACTTACCACATTTTTATAGAGTTTTTTAGAAACTCTGAAATTTTTAGAGCCCTAACTGAGTTTGACGACAACCTTCCTGAGCTCTACGTCTAACAATGCTGGACTACGTGCCATACATTCCAGAGCAAGAGGGGATCGTTGGAAATGTTAATTCTGGTAGAGATGGAGGCGCAGGTTCAGTGCGCATTAGTGCCAAAACTTTCAGAGGAATTTTCAGAATGAGGACAAGAAGACAGCTTGGAATTGAAGCTTACGAGAAAACCCCCAAAGTAGTTGTTCTTGATTTTATGAAGTTCTTAGGCTACAACAAAGATCTGGACAAAATAGGCGAGTTCAGAAGAGGAAACCTACCCACAGTGTGGAACTTTATGTTCTCCACATTGAATAGAACCCTTACCTGCAAATCTGGTGGTCAAGATCAAACCAACACCGAAATCCTACAAATCATGTATGGATTATTCTTCAACAGAAACTTCGACTACGCCAACATTCTGTACAAAGATCTCCTTGCCGCTGTTAACACCAAGACTTCAACCATAGCAAGAGGAGGAGTTGTTGGAACCCACAAATTTCTGAAGACCATCAAATATCCTCGTTTCATCAGTCTGGTACTCAGAAGAGCCTTCCAACGCTTGGAATTAACTCAACAGGGGAATCCCACACCTGTTTGGGTTATGTCCAGGTTCCTTCCTACAACATCAGGTGAATACCCTTTTATTAGAAGAGTTCCAAGAACAATGCTTGCTCTAATTGACCCTCAACATATTTCTATCCAAAACTATGAGAGTGCTGCTCAACCTCAAGAACCTGAGGTGAGAACCCCAACATACTTAGGATCTGAGCCATCTTTGGAGAGTTTGTATGAGGAAATAGAAGATGTGAACAGACCAGAGGTAAGAGCACCCGAAGTGGGGTCTTCCTCTGCACAAGTGATGGAGGAGGAAGTACAGAACAGAGCATCCCCTATGGAGACTGTTCATGAGGGAGTAAGGGAAACTACAGAGGTGGAATTAATTTTGTCCTCCTCTAGTAGTGGTGAGAAAGAACAGAGAAGAGAGAGTGAATCTGAGAGTTCTATACCCATAAGAACCGAGGGAAATGCGAGCTTAGAACAAGATGTTCAAGAGAACACACATGTGAGATTCCGCACCCCAACTCCCAGTGCAACCACACAACCTATTCCTGGTGATCAAGACCAGAGGAATATTGAAACAGAGGTGCACACCTCGAACCCTAACCAGCAAGAACCACCAGAGGCAACTCTTCACGCCTCTGGTATGCACGCAACCGGGGAATCCAGTTTTGGTAATGATGTTCCTTTGCCCCAGAACATCAATAGGTCACCTCCACACGATGATGCCTTTGTGGCTCATATAGACTTGACACAAAATAGACCCGAGATCTTTCGTATCTCACGTAGTCTCTGTCCGACTCAGGGACAATGGAATGACCTAGTTTCACAAGGGAAGACTTTGCTTGATCCAAGCTCTTCTCAACACATCAGATTTCCTTCTCCAGAACCTGAGCTGGAAGAGGAAACTCTGGTCAGAACACCTGTAGATGTTTCCTCTAAAAAGGAGCATCAAGGATCGGGTGGAAGTCCTACAAGAGCCAACCTTAAAACAACTCTTGATGTAGGCGCCTCTGAACTCGAGGTTGAATTGGATCCATCTGTTGGAGCCAAGGTTACCTCCGTTGACACTGTCACAAGAGCAGAGTTCACAAGCTTATGTGATAGTATCAACAACTCCTTGAATGAGTATAAACTTATCAATGAATGAAAGGAGGAGCTGATCCGCAAGGAGAATGCTTCTCTCAGAGAAGAACTGCAACAGATCTCATCTAAATATGTAGAGATAAATCAAAGATTTGCAGATGTTGAAAGAGTCAGAGCAGAGGAGACAATAAAGATATCAACAGAGCTGACTGAACTGAAAAGACTTATGGCAGAGAACCACACGACTGCAATGAACAGAACGTTGCCTATACCTTCACTTCTCCTATCAGACTCAAACATCAGAACCTTGACAGAGTTAATCGACAACTATGTTAAGAATGCAATCAAAGAAGCCACGACAACTTCTGCTACCCCAGTCAACAATTCTGGTCCAAGCCCCAATGATTTACCTATGACAGTTGGCCAGATGGGAGATTTCAGTAAAAACGTTCTCAGCAGGATGATGACCATCTCATCAAAGTTTGTCATGAAGGCACAAGCGACAAAGCGTCATGTGCAGACATCTCTTGACTCTCACAAAGTTAACTTTGAGAGTCAAGTAGATGAAATCAGAACTGCTGTAACAGAGGTCGAAGATGCACTGAAGAAGGCAGTCTCAACCTTCACAGATACCATCGAAAAGACTGCTACACTAAAACGACCTGCAGAAGGACCCCCAGAAGCAGAGCCTTCAAGCAAAAGAAGTAAGACTGCTTCAAAGTTTGTTGGTCAGGCCTCACCAGATGAAGGCATAGCACTTTCTGATGATGATGATGATGATGACTTTGAAGATGCTCCAGAGGGTCATTCAGATAGTCAGATAGGTGAGTCCTCAGATCAACAAAAGGGGGAGAAGGAGAAAGAGAAAGAGAAAGAGAAAGAGGTCGAGAAGGAGAAAGAGACAGGAACGGATAAGAGGAAAGAGAAAGTAAAAGAGGCAGAGGCAGAGATGGAAGAAAATACACAAGGAGATAAGGGGATGACAGAAGAAGAAACACCAGAGATGACTATGGTAGTGTTTGACTACATGTTCAAAGACAGAGTCATCAGAACACCAGAAGAGTCAACTCAACAACCACCAGAGATCATCATACTTGACACCCCTCCTTTATCTCCAAGGACTGAACCAGAGAGATCAATCCCAATCTTTGCTGATGAACAAATAAGCCAAGTTCAACCCCAAGTCCAAACCCAAGTTCTACAAGAGCCCGGACGCCATGTTGACATTCTTATGGCTGAAACCCATGAAGATCAGAACCCAATTCAGCCAGAACAGAACCCAGAACCGTCAACCCAACACACCGAGAAACCATCCTTAGAAGAACTATTTGCCTATCTCTATGCTGACAGAGATATTATCCCTGTCAATGCCGTACCCATTAACCCTTACCTAAACCCAAGCAGAATAAACACAATCTCTGATGCTAGGCTAAAGTTCATACAAACGAAGTCAAACCTGAACAAAGCCATAAACTCAAACTTTGGAATCCGCATAATCATGAACATCAAGCACATGAAATTCCAATATGACAGAGTTGTGTATCATGAGTACGCTGTTGAATCAACAGAAGGCAAGATCGAACACTTCAACGACAACGATCTTGTGCTTCTGAACCCATATGATCTGGTAACACTTCACGCCTATTGCTTAAACTTCAACGACAGATACAAAGAAGCAAGAACGGCTTTCCCGGAGGTAAGATTCGCTATGCAAGAGCACGTCAATCTCAGAACACAGATCGACTTTCAGCTAGGCATAGAGTTCGAAGTTGAGAAACTAGCGATTGCACCTCCAAATGAAAACCTTCAGGGTTATGGCCATTACAGAACTGGAACCATAGTTGGAGATCCTCCAGTATTCATCTGCCGACAGAAGAAGATCAAGAAGGCTATCAGAGCTTCTGAAACCCACAAGTACTCAAGTGAATCGCTGCAGTATCTCAAGAACATAATCCAAAATCTCCCAAGAGAAAAATGTCCAGAAGAGCAACTGAGGCTCTACATCAACCAGATTGATCTTATGCTGGATTTCCGTGAGCTGATCAGAAGATTCGACAGAATGCTAAGGGGAGATTACTATGGTTAAGTGTACTTATTCTTTTGCATCGTATTGTAATATCTTAAAAGAATAGTGCAAAGTTTCACAGAGGTAAAAGTTCTCTGTCTTTTGTTTATATCTCTGCAAAATTCCATTTTTTATTTTCAATACTTAGGGGGAGATTGTTAGCCCCAAGTATCTCTTATGTAAAAGTATTGAAAATAGTACAAGTCAGAAGACCACCAGAGATCCAGCAGAAGACTTAGAAGAAGTTCAACCAGAAGACCAACAGAGCTCTGGCGGAACCAACAGAGCTCGACAGAGCTCTGGCAGAAGACTTCTTCTATTCAACAGAAGAACCGTTTACACAAGAAGACCAACAGAGCTCTGGCGTAAGAGCTCTGGTGACTGAAGACCTCTGTGAAGCATAAGTCTCGTAGAAATCTCTAAGTGTTAGACATGTGTCCGTACTTTCCACGTAAGCCCTAAAAGGACGAAGACACACTTTCCACGTGTCATTCCAGGGTTAGATAGTACACTGTCTAATGCTTTATCAGGCTATAAATAGAGAGGTAGTGGAACAACAATTGTAAACTTTTGGAAGAATAGTTTTCCACAATTGTTAGAGCACACACTGCTACATTCCATAGCACTACCTCCGTACGATCTTGTTCCCTGTGAGATTTCCGAATACACACACTTGAACGTGTTCTTGGTGTCATTCATATTATCAATATACGAGCAGTTTATTATATTTGATCTTGTTATCATTTTACTGTTCTATATTTGATACTCACTGCTACATTATCGTATTACACAATCACTCATATTTTAATGGCTTTATATAATGCTTCTGTTGTCAATTTTATGTACAACTTGTCAATAGCTTTAAAATCAGAAAAATACTTTATCCTCTATAAACATTAGATGTTAGTGTTCATCAAAATAATAATCGTTTTGTTTGCTACTCGCTTTCGAGCTAGAAAGATTATCGAGTTTCGACATAGTTGACGTATTTTTGGTATAAATAGTTGATGTATTTTTGGTAAGCTTTAATATTTTCTTTAGACGTCACTACAAATGTTGTAAATAAAATAAAGTTATTTTCGGAAATAATGTTTAAGGTTACGTATTGCTTTCTTTACCCTAAAAAAATTCCACAATATAAAGAAAAAAGGTGCCTTTTCTTAAAGATTGATCTTGGATAAATGGTAAGACGATCGATAGGCTTTTCATCAAGATCAATGTCTTTTTTTTTTTAATATTCTTTCCAATTCAAGCACCATGCTATTTATAAAGGTGCCTAACCCTTTCCTCTCACTCACTTAATAAAATATTTACATAAAAAGCTATAAACTCTTAAAATGCGTTTGATATGCATATAAGATAGAACAAAATAGAAGGAGATAAGATAAAATAGAACAACCGTTTAATGTTTGATAAGACAAAACTAGATATGACAGAACATATGACATAATCAATTTACCTCTAATAAGTTGTTTATATATTTTGATTAATTATGTAATTTATTAAATTGTAATGAAATAAATATTTTTTATAACAAAACATATTATTTAAAAAAAATTAAAAAATTAATTTCCAAATTTTATTTTTATTTTTTATTTTTTTTAAGGCAAAGGGGGGACCACTACCGGGTCTCGGCATTGCCATCACCCGGTCAGGTCTCATTCATATCATTAACGACAAAAATATTACAATCGTTGTTAATATACGATAAGAGAAACGGGGGCATGCTATCAAAATAAACGTTACAATTAAGAGTGCATGCATGCCTAGCCAATAAGTGGGTCGAGCCGTTAGCATCGCGACTAGACATGGCCAAATGGGCCCGGTCCCAAAAAAGTCCGGTAGGGGCTGAAGCACAGCCCGTCACAAGCCCGGTCCTGGCCCGGCCCGGTATAGGCCCGGTCCCAGCCCGTCAGGCCCTACCAGGCTCAGATTTCAGCTATTTTCACGGCCCGGTCCCGGCCCGGCCCGCCTAAATTCAAAAAAGAGTCGTTTTTTGACCGTTAGGTGACCGTTAGGGGCATTTTTGACCCTTTTTGGTGTTTTTTGGCTCCTAAACACTATAAATAGGATAGTGGGTGTATGAGGTTAGATACCAAGTTACAAAAACGCAAAAAACGCAATTCTCGCTCAAAATTCTCGATTTCTCGCTTTCTTGTGTTCATTTTTCGCAACTTCTCATTCTCTCAATCCTTCCATCCTTCAATCAAAACGGCTCTTACTAGAATTCAAACGACCGGAACTCTTGCATATTATCCACCATACGAGGATTAAGAGTATTTTTCTTTATAATTCAATAAATGTAGTTATTTAAGTGTATTGTTCAATCAAAATTATAATAAAACGTATTTTTAAGTATGTTTGAGTGACCCAATTAAGTATTTTATAGTGTATTCGAATAATATTTATTAAAAAATGTATGTATATATATATTTTTTTTAAAAAGCCCGGTTTAGGCCCGGTTTTGGGGTCCCGGCCCGGTTCCAAAAGACCAGTATTTTAAAATCCTAAGTAGGTCGGACCTTCAACCAACAAGCCCGGCCCGACCCGGTCCGAAAAAAAGCCCGGGCTTTTGAATAGTGTTTCGGCCCGGTCCCAAAGAAAGCCCGGGCCGGCCATATGGCCATGTCTAATCGCGGCTAATCCAATGGATGGGTATGGATAGGGGTGAGCATAACCCGAATAACCCGACGGGGCCGAAACCCGATAAACCCGATGTAATGCCACCCGAATCCCCGAAACCCGAATTGGCCGAACCCGTTATTAGACATCGGATACCTCGGTTCGGTTTGGATTGGGTTTTCCCATACCCGAACCCGTCCGAAACCCGAAGATTTTAAAAAATATATATTTTTAATATAATAAGAATAAATCATAAATATAATTTATAAATTTATTATTTCTATTTTCTAATTTAGAATCAGATTAGATATTCAGATTCATATTTCTTCCACGGTTCCACCTAGAGGTGGCCAAAAGTCGGGTTCGGGCCGGGCCGGGTCGGGTCGGGGGACAACCCGGTTCTGCACAGTAACCGTGCGAACCGGGTCAGGTGAGAACCGGGTCGGGTCGGGCCGGGTTTAAACCGAAATCCCCTGACCCGTTTACTTGTATGTAGAACCGGTTTCGGGAAAACCGGGCCGGGCCGGGCCAAGAACCGGGTCGGAGTAGGGTCGGGGATTTTTTTGTTTTTTAACTGCTTTCTTTGTATAATAATTAATTACTAAACTTTAACAAAGAAAAATTGGATTGGAATCATTGGATAAGTAATGAGAAATGAGAATTGTATGCGTTTTTTGCGAGAAACGAATATAACGAGAGCCGAGAAATGAGAATTGTAAGCGTTTTTTGCATTTTGTAAGCAATGTAAGGTGGTGATGACCTCCATAACACCCCTAGTATTTATATGGGTGTTTTTTGAGGCAAAAAACGGTCACAAGGGGTTCCAAACGGCTATATAACGACTCTATTTTTTTGAAAAAAATCGGGTCGGGCCACGAACCGGGTCACGAACCGGTCCCGGGTCGGGCCGAGGAAATTCCTATATACGCGAACCGGTCCCGGCTCTCGGGCTTGAAACCGGTTCTTGACCGGGTCGGGCCAGAACCGGTTCTTGGCCGGTTTCGGTTCGGGTCAGCCCGTCGGGTCGGGTCAGTTTGGCCACCTCTAGTTCCACCCACTTCGACAATTCGACACTTCGACTTCGACTAAACCCTAAATCGGAAATCGGACTCCCATCCCACCATCCGACATTCTGACCATCGTGTTCGTGTCCATCGAAGGCAAGCTTCCTAAATCTTGATTTCTTTCATCTCCACTCACCACAGGTTACTCTAATTCGTGATTTCTTTCATCTCCACTCACCATAGGTTACTCTAATTCGTGATTTCTTTCATCTCCACTCACCACAGGTCGATTTGGACGAAGATTAAGGTCGAAGGTCGATCTCCATTCCACAGAAGAAGAAGGGGATTTCACCATCGAAGGTCGATCTCCAACTAGTAAGTTTCTTTGTTTATGATTTGTTAAGATTTTAGATTTGTGTTTGAACTTTGAAATCAGAAACTTAGTTTCTGATTTGTTTCCTGTTAAGTGTTAACTGTTAAGAACTGATTTGAACTCCATTAAGTGTTAAGTGTTAAGTGTTAAGAACTCATAAGTCATAAATATAGATTTGTGTTTGAACTTTGAACTGATTTGAACTCCATTTAGTGTTTAGTTTATAATTATATTGTTTCCTGTTAAAGTGTTAATTACTACTTTTGTGTTTCCTGTTAATTACTACTTTTGTGTTGATACTTAATAGTTGATAATGGTAATTTTGTTTAGTTTTGAATCATACTTTGTAAATTGTTATTGGTAATTTTTGAATCATACTATTTAGTTTTGAATCATACTTTGTTAAATTGTTATTGGTAATTTTTGAATCATATTTTGTTTAGTTTATAATTTCTCCATTTGTGTTTACTCATAAATGTTTAGTAATTACTATGAACATACTTTGTTAGTTTGTTTACTTTTTTGACTTTTGATGGGTAAAATGGCAATTTTGTATGACTTTAAATCTTGAAACCTTGATTTTTTGATACATATAATTGATAACATATTAAGTTAATTATATTTTTAGACTTTGAGACTTTAAATTTAAATCTTGAATTCTGCGTTTACAACTTTACATCATTAGATTGGCATGTCTATGGTGGATAGTAGTGCACCACCATCGCCTGAAACAAAGAAGAGAAAAGATATCGAAAAACGGTCGGGTGTATGGGATCACTTTGATAGAATTATAGATGAAGGGGGTAATTTGGTGCAAGCAAAGTGTAAATACTGTGATAAGATGTAACGCCCTTAAATTTTAATATTAAATATAGGTAAAAATTCCAAAAAATGGGTAAACTTAAACTTCAAAATGTGAGCCAACTAAAACCCTTAAGAGTAATGGGGTAGTTTGGACAATGTACAAAAAATGGAGTATTGAGACATAGCATACACCAACCTATTAATCTAGACTATAATTAGCTAGATTAATCCGGGTGTCACTATATCTCCAAAAGTGTCTCTCATCTCGACTCCCAAAAAGCCCGACCTTCCCAAGCTCTTAAGCATGGTCGGCAACACGACGAACTAGACGCCGCTAGGTGGAACCTGTAATCCACAACATACACTCAAGTGTTAGGCCAAGAGTCTAATAAGATTTAAATTAACGAAGCAATATAAAATAATTATGACAATGCCGAAAGTAAAGATACCGACTCCATTTAATATCCCACATTACCAATTTTCCACAATTTATAGTGATCCACACCTGTCATAAAATGAAAAAGACAATTCTCTAAAACGGGGGAGACCCGTTACCATCTAGGTGACGAGAACACGTGAGTGGGGTCACCTAGATGTTGATGGATTACAACTCAAGTCCCGATCTTAGTTCCCATGCCATATAGACATCACAACCTCAAACCATAAATAAATTGCCTTCATTGCCTACTCCGTCGAGTTACACCTCAAGGACTTACGGGGACCATATTGCCTATCCATCCTAGACGAGTTACACCTCAAGGACGAGTGTCCCTTATTGCCTACTTGCTAGTAGCCACCAATGGCTTAACCAATCATAGACATAAATTCCATACGGGTCTAAATCCTCGTGCACAAGGAAATAGACGACAATAAACTCCACAATTATAATTACACATTACATGAAAATTCATCATCTCAAATCGTAGCACGACGCTTATTTATTTGTACGACATGCAAAATAATCCATATTCCCCGTAAGGCACTTAAGTCATCTTAATCCTTCCTTTAGTTCGAGTTACCAAGTTATGTCATACGTACATATATATACACACATATATATATATATATATACACATATACATTTACTTGTACGTATAAATATATATACACATGGTTAAGGGTCCTTTTTCATAAATCCAAACAAGTATGAGTAAGGATAACTTTATTCTTCACCTAGGTACACATATATATGTATATACACACTTGTACCCCTTTCAAATACAAGATTTAGAGAAAACCCTAAATTTATACCGAGTTCCACATGTAAAGAGATCTTCCATTTATCAACATTAATAGGTTACATAATCATGTTTAAGTAAAGATTTTACTTACCAAGTAGGGTTTGTAGAGAGAAAACCCTAATTAATTGAGGGAACCCTATATTAGCAAAATGAGCAAATTAGACTCCATAGATTATGTAAACCAACACAAGTAAATATCTTAGAGGTTGGATCAACTTACTTAAGAGCTTATAGAAAACCCTAGAATTTAGAAACCCTAGTTTTTTTCTTGTTGAAGACTTAAAGCTTTATCTAGTCAAACCTTGAAGACCCACTTGCAAACATAGAGATTTAAATTCTAGAACCCTAGAGAACCCCCATTAATTACATTTAGGGTTTGAGATGAGAAATAAATGAGGATGGTGATGATTTGAGGGAGTCGCCAAAAGAGAGAAAAAGAAGGGAGAGAAAGTCGTGAGATGGAGAAGAAAAAGAATGAGAGAAGTAATTGTGATTGATCCATTTAATTCCCACCTGCTGACCCCGCTTCATATTTAGACCAACCACCTACCGGCGATAGTGCCTCAGCGGTTGTGACCCGGCAAGGTCGCCGGTCACTTCTGCTTCCAATGTACCGCGAGCCCCAACGAACAGCAGCAAGAAATCCAGCGATTGTGCCCTCCGCCGAGAGTGACCCTGGCACTATCGCTGGGGCACTCTCGCCCTCACTGTACCGCCGACGATTAAAAAAAGAAGAAGCTGGCGTTGCTCTCTCGTGGTGGTCTGCACCCCACGGTCCCACATGCTAACTAGGAAGCATTAATTCAGGCCACACCCAAAATAGAATTCATGAGGAACTGATTTTGACACCCTATGGTTACGTGGCAATTCCTACTCCATGCATGCATTCCTATACACATGCACACATACTCACACGAGGTCCTCAATAATGAGAGAAAAAATGGATTTGGGAAGGAGGTGCCATATTCAATTTTAAAACCATTAGATTAACGGAGAAATTTTTTACCCGAAAATTTGGAGTGTTATAATCCTCCCCTCCTCGGAATTGGTTTCGTCCTCGAAACCAAGCCCTTACGCAAAAAGGTGAGGATAACGTCTCTTCATGTCCTCCTCAGACTCCCATGTCACGTTAGCACCTCTATGGTGCTTCCATTGCACTTTTACCCTTGCTACCTCTTTGTGACGAAGTTTCCTCGTTTCTCTTTCCAAAATAAATTCTGGCTCTTCTATACACCGGTTATTGACCACACAGATTTTTGATAAAGGAATAACGTCTTTTTCTTCCGCTAAACACTTCCATAAATAGCAAACATGGAATGTAGGGTGAATCCCACTCATCTCAGGCGGTAGCTCTCTTGTAGGCTTGGAGTCCCACTCGCTCAACAACCGAAAAAGGTCCAAGGAAACGGGGACTAAGCTTCCCAAGCTTTCCAAACCTAATGATTCCTTTCCATGGATAGACCTTAAAAAATACACGATCTCCCACTTGGAACTCCATCGGTCGCCTCTTCTTATCGGTGTAACTCTTTTGACGGTCTTGAGCGGCTTTCAACCGCTCGCGTATGCTTTTTACCTTGTTGGCCGTTTCTTGAACACGTTCTGGTCCGGCAAACTATTTTTCGCCCGCCTCTAGCCAACAAACGGGTGTCCTGCACTTTCGTCCGTACAAGACCTCGAATGGTGCCACACCTAGACTCGAGTGGTAACTGTTGTTGTAAGCAAATTCTACCAATGGGAGATGAGAGTCCCAATTTCCCCTAAAGTCGATAACACACGACCTCAACATATCTTCTAAAGTTTGGATTGTCCGCTCGCTTTGTCCGTCAGTTTGAGGGTGATATGTCGTGCTCAACTTCACCTTTGTTCCCAACTCTCTTTGGAAGGCATTCCAAAAGTGGGAAGTAAAACGGCTATCCCAGTCGGATACAATAGACAATGGTACCCCGTGCCTTGAGACCACTTCGTTGATATACAATCTTGCCAATTTGTCTAATGGTAGCGTTTCCCGCATAGCCAAGAAGTGAGCGCTCTTGGTCATTCGATCCACAATTACCCAAATGGTGGCGTGACCCTTCAAAGTTTTTGGTAGCTTCATCACAAAGTCCATTGTAATGTGATCCCACTTCCATTCTGGTATCTCAAGCGATTGCAAACTACCATAAGGTCGTTGATGCTTGGCTTTCACTAGTGAACACGTGGCGCACTTCTCCACAACACCGGCCACATCAAGCTTCGGCCACCAATAATTCAATTTTAAATCTCTATACATCTTGGTGCTTCCGGGATGTATAGAGTACTTTGACTTGTGAGCTTCTTCCATAAGTAACTCCCGGTACCCTCCAATTTTAGGCACCCAAATCCGTCCTTGGAAAAGTTTCAATCCTCTACCATCTTCCGTCAATAGAGGTGGTCTTTTACCATCGACTCATCCTTGAGGTTCGCCTCAAGTAGTGCTTCGGATTGAGCGATCTTGATCATGTCCATTAAACTCGAGATGAATTCAATTATTGCCAACAAAGTTTGCACTTTCCCGCTATACTCCTTCCGACTCAAAGCGTCCGCTACCACATCCGCCTTGCCCGGGTGGTAGAGTAGTTCACAGTCATAATCCTTAAGCAACTTTAGCCATCTTCGTTGTCGCATATTCAACTCCTTTTGGTCAAATACATATTTTAGACTTTTGTGATCGGTGTAAAGCGTCAATTTTGTACCATACAAGTAGTGTCGCCATAACTTTAATGCAAATACGACCGCAGCCAACTCAAGATCATGAGTTGGGTAATTCTTTTTGTGCTCTTTCAACTGCCTCGATGCGTACGCTATCACCTTCCCTCTTTGCATCAAGACACAACCTAAACCCATCTTGGATGCATCACTATACACGACGAAGTCTTCCGTTCCTTCGGGTAAGGACAAAATTGGAGCCTCACACAGTTTCCGTTTCAAGGTCCGAAATGCTTCCTCTTGCACGCTAGTCCACACGAATTTCACGTTCTTTCGAGTCAATGCCGTTAGCGATGAAGCAATCTTGGAGAAGTCCTTGATGAATCTCCGGTAGTGTAACACCCCAAAATTCTGGGCTAATTTGAACCTCAAATTTCCACAATCTATGATAATATAAACTTCAAACTTACATAAATAGCAAGTGAATTAATCATCAAGAGTACATTTACAGATACATGATCCTACAAATAACTTATTAATCTAATTATGTCACTATAATCAGATTAACTAAGTTATCTAAGCAATCCCTCAAAATCTCCTTCTGTTAATTGACTTCCTTGATATTCCAAAACGCTCGTCCCACAACCCTTATTTTCCCGAGCCGGTACCTGGTAAGAAAACATCATTTGAAACGATTAGGCCAACGCCTAGTGAGAACATTCGTTTCCATAATAATATTTGCAAAATCAAAGTAAACAAGTTATAACAAACCTGATTACCCTTTTTCTTACCATACATATAACTCTATTCCGTTAACACGATTTTCATCCAATCCCATGAATATGACTGACACACATTCCATCATCATATCATGTCTCAGAGCTACACTACGAATCTGCACTGATTCTAGAGTAATGTTTCTATTCCGAAAATCGCAATATACACATGCCCAGTTCCGTACACATCAATTCCAGAAACCGCAATATACACATGCCCATTTCTGTACACATCCTATTCCGGAGCCACACTACGAATCTTTCTCAGATTCTAGATTAATGCTCCCACCTAAGAAATCGCAATATACACATGCCCATTTCTTAGAAAAGGAAGTAGAGATTACAATTACATATGTCAATCCCTCTTCTTCCTTAGAAACCGGGAATTACGTTTATTCCAGGGTTTCTCACACACATCAGAATAATGACTAACTTCATCTATTCCACGTGCACATAACCATTAGTACTACACACATCAGAATAATGACTAACTTCATCTATTCCACGTGTACATAACCATTAGTACTACACACATCAGAATAATGACTAACTTCATCTATTCCACGTGCACATAACCATTAGTACTACACACATCACTGGAATAACGATTATTACCACACGCCTATTCCATGTGATTACCAAACACTAGTGCCTATGGATCCATTACACTTACTATACCCCTGCCTAGTATTAAACCAGCACAGTCTATAGGCCTAACATACTACCATTCAATTGTACGTATGTTCAAGCTACACATTTTATGTTTCAATTCCTAAATCATACCTTTCCATGATTATCAGAACCTGCAATTCTCTAATTTCTCAAAAGTTTCCGGACAACAGAGGTTATCGGATACCCCTAAACTGTCCGGACAACACAAGCTTTCCGGATACCCAAGACTTACCGGATACACCAACTTTCCGGATACCCTCATCTTTCCGGATACATCAACTTTCTGGGTATTTCACTAATCCGGATGACACCCGGAAACCAAGGTAATCCGGATACCATCCGGTAACTATATCCATCCGAAAACTTACGAGAAAACAATACTTACCGGATACTTTGCTGCGTCCGGGGACATTCATCACCACGGTTTCCGGATACATGGTTTTATCCGGAAACCTTCGACCTGCAGCTTAAAATTCGATCTAGATACATATCTGTTCGATTCAGCTCATTCCAGACCATTCCATACAGTTCATAACCAATTTATACAACTATTTCAAGGTTTAATTTAACATATAAACACTGATTTGCACAAACCACAAATGAACTCACCTTTTTGAAGAAAACCAACTTTAATCACAATTTGCTGCTTCAATCTGTTGTAAACGATTTTGAGAACCTATTCAAAACATAGATTCGTTTACCACTATGCATCTACAACAAATTTATCAGGAAACATGATCAATTTCCTTACCAATTTAAGCCAAAACCTTGCTTTCTTCCTTTTTCTCTCTACTCCTCTCTCTAACTTCTAAACCGACCCAGATCAAAGAAATAACATAAATATCTGATTTCTGCTATTTCATCCATACATACTTTCCAAAATGACCAATTACACCTCCAAGTTTCATTATTTCCAAAATAGCACCAAACTCTAATCACTTGCATTTTAACCCCATTTGAATTATATAAAAAAATACAACATAATTCAAGGTTAAAACTAAAATACAAATATATCCCAATTCTCATTAAAATAATATTTCTGAAAATTCAGGATGTTACAATACTCCCCAACTTGAAAATGATTTCGTCCTCGAAATCAAGATCAGGTAAACGGATGGGGATACCTATCCTTCATATTCTCTTCCGACTCTAAAGTCACATTAGCACCTCGATGGTGTTTCCATTGTACTTTCAACATAGCTACTTGATTGCCATTACGTAGCTTTCTAACCGATCTTTCCAAAATTTCCTCTGGTTCTTCCACACAACAATTCTTCTCATCCACTCTTACTTTAGTAAAAGAAACCACATCATACCAACAAGAAATATTTTGTACATCTCTTCCCTTTAAGTCTTACATACTTAACCACAATTAAAAGTCCAGAAAGAACAAGAATTTATCCTTTCATACTTTCTGAACCTTAACTCTTTCATTAGCGTCCGCTCCCCAACTTGGATTTGCAAACCTCCTTAGAGTCATTGTTCATCATCAAATCTTTACCCGACTATTCCTTGGTCTACCATACTGACATTAACCGTAACTCGATCTCCGGGTCTCAAAATAACATTACCATCTACTGCTTGAAAATCTACACTCACCTTAAATTGAGCATGCTCACCACTATTGAATACTTCAATAAATACGACAACCCTTTGTTACATCCATGACTCACACGTTTCTTTAGTACAAAGTGCTACCATTTCCTCACACCACTATCGCATTATGCGACCATACTGCAACCAAATACTAAAGTGTTGTATAACAAGGGTGATAATTCCATTGAACCTGTAGTATAACTACATTCTTAGGTCCGATCTTTTTAGCATTTCTTCCCACGTTAGCATGGAGTACTACCCTCCAAACATTACTTGTCTCTTTCTCCCAACTTTTTCACATACTGATAACATTTTCTCATTACTATACATAACCAAACAGTTGTACCAAAATTCAACCTTAAGGCAATCAACTAAGTTATCTTGAAACGACATACCGTCCCAAGTTACTACACATTCTTTAATCTGCGACTAATACTTCCTCGGACAATTCTTTCACACATAAGAAGCAACTCATCTTCCTTAAGGATTTTGCACCTTTTACATCACATTTTGACTAACATATCCATCATCTTCGTTAACTTCCAATGATTCAAGAACATAAACTTACCTAGCGACTCGCACAACCAACATCGCTTTGGATAAACACCCACTACTTTTCCGCCATTCTATTCCGATATTAGCCATATCACTACACCATCTTACAAAACACATACTCCAACAATTTTATTGACAAAATCGTACTCTTTATCTGAAATCCCCGAAAAGACTTCCATCGGATGCTTCCTCTTTCTAACTTCACATTACATACTAGTTGACACACTTAACTTGGCACTTGATGCCACTACTCGTTCGTACATTCTCCACCCATAACATCTCACAGCAGACCAGGTCTCTCATGATCATTCATACATAATTCAACTTACCTTCATGTTCTTCCGCATATTTAACTGAGTCTATTTCGCTACTTTATCCCTTCCCAACTTAAGTTGGACCACAACTCACGAGTTTCTAATTAACTCATACCTACTCGTTACTTGCTAATTCTTTGTGATTCCAAACCTTTACATAAACCGGACATACTCCTTCACAGATCAACACAATCTATGTACTCCTTTCGTTCGTGTCAATTACTTCAGTCCTTACTAACCACCCACTTCGTAAATAAAGCACTTATTTAAAACCACAGTATTTCAATATTCTAACACCTTTACAAAGTGGTCCTTTAACTTTTAATCTTCTGATTCCAGGCTTAATATTCATACATAACCTCAGAAATAATCAATGTATTCATATCATGTAAACTTCAATTATAATACAATTCATATAATTCCAACCCCAAGCCTACGTCGAGCTTATTTAAACCAGGCGAATGCTCCCAATACTCAACCGAGTCCAAAACCGAGCCATCCGCTCAAAGGATCCAATGATTATTTATCAACATCTACTCATGCAATTAAATACATCTAACTCACATCATGCAACACACGCTCCGAGGCGTGATAATCTCACAACCCCTTCATTGCTACCTTCCCAATGAAGTCAAATCATATATGTATCTATATGTACACGTATATGCAACTCTTTTATACTCAACAATGTATATCACTCACCAAGGTTCCTTAGTCCCAAAGGTACTAAGAATACAAGATCATCAAACGGTCCTCACACATGAGACCAATACTTAAAACGACACTCACTTAAATAAAACGCAATTAAGCACATAACACATCATAATTATTGTACAACCATAATAACTCTAAAAGCGTATTTTGACCACATAGCTTTCTCTTATGCAATAAATGTATCAAAATTTCTTTCATTCACGATTTATTCGCCAATCACTCAAATTCCCACAAAAATGGGTGTTTCACAAAATATAAACCATTCTGTAACATCCCCAGTCCACCGTACACGATATTGTCCGCTTTGCGCATACCCTCTGCATAATAGCATGCCGGTACCGCTCACGGTTTTGTTCTTGCAAGCACAGGCATACGCGGGACGCGCCCAGACCGCACCCTGTGACAGGCAAAAGGCCTCTGTTAGGACAACCTTAGGGGGGGTAAAGGTTGTATTTAAAAATATTTCACAAATAAAAATTCTCTTATCAAAATCAACAACAAATATTGCATGCACAACAAATATATAAATAAAATTAAGTGCACAACGGGAATATAAAGAGATAAGGGTAGAGAATATTGATACCGACACCGAGATTTAAAGTGGTTCACCACCAACTGGCTGGCTAGTCCACTTGCCGAGACACTTCTCGACACACTGATTCACTATAAGTGTTCTTTATGGTAGAACACAAACCTTGATACAATGATAATAAAATCTCTTGCTTTTGCTCGAGAACGTGAATCACTCACACTATTCAAATACTTACAAGAGAATATATCTCACAATATTAATCACTCTTGTATAAGTATAACACTTGGATTTTTGAGGGTTTGATCACTCAAAAAATATATTGAATAAGTGATGTAGCTGAGAGTTTCTCCAAAAAAATAGGTATTCCAATTCTTATTTTTGAGTTGAGAATGCTGCATGATATTTATACTTGGAAGCAACAACGGTCGAATGGGTACCGCGGTATACCGCCTATATGGGCGCGGTATACCTCCCAGAAAAAGTAGCTGACAGCAGGAAGGTCAACCTGCAAGAACCTGCAACACGTGTAGCAGAGCCGCGGTATACCGCCATACACCACGCGGTATACCGCCTGAAAAAGGCATCTCAGCGTCAGAAAATTCAGCTCCTTTGATTGAACGACCATAGCTTAAAAAGGGACCTGATTTCTTTTTCCCTATTCCAAAAAGAGTCAACAGCAACATTTTTGGCTAAGATTTGAATAATTCAATTTTAAATTCAAAACATTTCTAAATTAATTTAAATCAAAGATTTAGTTTAATTTAAAAATAGTGTTGGGTTAGGTTTTTGAAATATCCAAGTGGTATATTATTTTAGGGTGTTTATTATTATGAGATATATGATGACGTAAACACCAGTCTTGGACTCTTCAGATAAAATCTTCATGTTGTCCAATTAACTGCACACTTGGATAAAATTGTTAGAAAAACAATAATACGGTGTGTTTGTAATCATCAAAATAAATATATAAAATATATAGAGATGTGGTACACTTGCACCAACAATCTCCCCCTTTTTGATGATGACAAACACAATCGCTAAACACGAGAGCATACTCGGTTTCTCTCCCCCTTTTGTCGAAGCAAAAAGGGTTAAGAAAGACGCTATGCTCCCCCTCGAGAGATGCTCCCCCTCAAAATATGCATATAATTGAGAGTAGCATTATCTCATGGGTTATACTCAAGCATGCCTAAACCAAGTCTTAATTAAAAGAACGATTTTTTGTTTAGGGCTTTAGTAAAAATATCGGCCAAATTGTCTTCGGAATCAACTTTTTCAAGCACAATGTGGCCTTTTTGAACATTATCTCGTAGAAAATGATGTCGCAACTCAATATGTTTGGTACGAGAATGCAAAACGGGATTTTTACTTAGGTTTATGGCACTTGAGTTATCACACATAATTGGAATTTTGGATTGACGTACCTCAAAGTCGGTAAGTGTGTGCTTCATCCATAGAACTTGAGCACACGCTCTCGCGGCGGCTACATATTCCGCTTCGGTAGTGGATAAGGCTACGGAATGTTGTTTCTTGGAAAACCAAGACACAAGCGAGAGACCTATAAAGGCACATACTCCACTAGTGCTTTTTCGATCAACCATCGAGCCACCAAGATCGGAATCGGTGAAGCATGTTACTTCTAGCTCGGGTTGTTTTGGATACCATAGTCCAAGATTCGTAGTCCCTCTAAGATATCTAAAGATACGCTTGACGGCTTCATAGTGAGATTGTTTAGGCGAAGATTGAAAGCGAGCACATAAACACACACTATACATGATATCAGGTCTACTAGCAGTTAAATACAATAAGCTACCAATCATGCCACGATAAATCTTTTCATTAAAATCGGTTCCCTCTTCGTCACTAGATAATTTTAGATTGGTGGTCATCGGAGTTTCAACAGGTTTGACATTTTCAAAATTAAACTTTTTCAACATGTCTTTACAGTATTTTGATTGACTTATAAAGGTACCATTTTCACTTTGTTTTATTTGCAATCCTAAGAAGAATTTTAATTCTCCCATCATGCTCATTTCAAATTCATTAGTCATTTTTGTAGCAAATTCATTACAAAGTTTTTCATTTGTAGAACCAAAGATAATATCATCAACATACACTTGCACAACCACAATATCATTTTGAGCATATTTGACAAACAAAGTATTATCTATTTTACCCATAATATAACCACTTGTAATTAAAAAGGATTTTAATCTATCATACCAGGCACGCGGAGCTTGCTTTAAACCATAAAGCGCCTTTTTTAATTTATAAACATGCGTCGGATTTTCAAAATTTTCAAAGCCGGGAGGTTGGGAAACATATACCTCCTCATTTATAAAACCATTTAGGAAAGCACTTTTGACATCCATTTGATATAATTTAAAATTTTTAGCATTTGCAAAAGCGAGAAGCATTCGAATAGACTCTAACCTTGCAACTGGTGCAAAGGTTTCATCATAATCGATACCTTCTTGTTGATTGTACCCCTTGGCAACTAAACGTGCCTTGTTTCGGGTGACTTCACCGTTTTCATCTACCTTGTTACGAAAGACCCATCGTGTGCCAATAATGGTTTGACCGCTAGGGCAAGGAACTAAGTCCCACACATCATTCCTAGTAAACTGGTTTAACTCTTCTTGCATGGCCATTATCCAATCCTCATCACCTAAAGCTTCTTCTATGTTTTTAGGTTCTATGGCTGAGATAAAGGCGTGAAAGGCACAAAGGGTATGGATTTGTGATCTAGTCGTTCTTTGGTTTAGGTCACCTATGATTTGATCTACGGGATGGCCTCTAGATGTTCTAAGGTTAGGATCATCTACTCCTTGTGGAACATAACATGGAGGGGCATCACTAGATTCTACATTGTTTGTAAGAGATTGGGTACCTAAGTCCAAGGTTCTAAGATGTTGGGCTAGTGCATCTCCTTCACAACCATCATCATTTACTAAGGGTGCACTAGGTTTAGGAGGACTTTCATCAAAGCTTACATTTAGGGATTCTTCAACAACCATGGTCTCTTTATTAAGGACTCTATAGGCTTTGCTATTCCAAGAATAACCAAGGAATACTCCCTCATAGGCTTTTGGGTCAAATTTGGTCAAATAAGATTTGGTATCTAAAATAAAACATTTACAACCAAATACCTTAAGATGGGCTAAGGAAGGCTTTCTACCACGTAGGATCTCATAAGGGGTCTTATTTAGGATACTCCTAATTAGCACACGATTGAGGACATAGGTCGCGGTAGCTACGGCATCACACCAAAACTTTTGGGGAACTTGATGTTCATTGAGCATTGTCCTACTCATTTCTTGTAGGGTTCTATTTTTCCTCTCCACAACCCTATTAGATTGAGGAGTGCGAGGAGCAGAAAAATTGTGCGTTATACCATATTTGTCGCAAAACGCACCAAATTGAGTTTCATTATCGAATTCGCGTCCATGGTCCGTACGAATCGAAACAATCGTGCAACCTTGTTGGTTTTGAATTCGTTTTCCCAAAATCTTAAATTTTTCAAAAGCTTCATTTTTATGTTTTAAAAACAAAGTCCACGTATATCGGGAAAAATCATCTACAATTACTAGAGTGTAATAATTTCCTCCAAAACTTTGAATGGCCATAGGGCCAAAAAGATCCATGTGTAAAAGTTCTAAAACTCTTTTAGTTGAAATCACATTTTTTGATTTATGAGAAACATGAGTTTGTTTGCCGACACGACATGCATCACAAAAATGATTATCAAATTTTAATTTTGGAAGGTCACTCACAAGCTCCTTATTTTTCAAATTTTGAATTAATCTAAGGTTAGCGTGACCTAAACGTCTATGCCACAAAGTCGAATTATCATATACGGAAGATAAACAAACATTTTTATTTACATCAGTTTTACAAACATAAAGATTTCCTTTTATAACCCCATTCAAAAGAACTTTACCATTTTTCAGAATTTTGCAAGAGTCTTCTTCAAAAACAACAATTATACCATTTTTGCACAGTTGACGAACACTTAGCAAGTTAAATTTCAAATTATCAACATGCGTAACATCTAAAAATGTAACATTGTTGCAAGAAATTGTACCTTTCCCAATTACCTTTCCTTTGGAGTTTCCTCCAAAAATTACTAGTCCACCATCACATGACTCATATGATGAAAAAAGATTATGGTTTCCGGTCATGTGACGTGTGCATCCACTATCAAGAATCCAATCCATATCAAGATTTATCTACAACATTTAAAGTACAACTTTTATGGTCCCCACATCTTATGGGTCCTTTGAAAGTTAGTCTAGAAAGCATAGAAAACCACATATAATAATAAATATATTTTCACAAAAAATATACAGACAAGAAAATTATTTACTCAACCCTTTTCGGTAGCTCTACTTGGAAGCGACCAGGAAAGACGGTGAGGGTGGTGAGCGCGAAGGCACTTTAAAAACCGACCTCATTAGAATTCGAAGAATTCGCCTTTATCTTTCCTAGACATCGTATCCAAATAGGTGAGCCTATTCGGAGTTGATTCATAATTTTCAAACACAGAATATATATATATATATATATATGTATATAATATATATATGCAAAAAAAATTTAAAACCATAAACGCATGCCACCGGGATTATCAACACTAAAAGAGCCTTTAGGAATCCACTTTGGTACCATTTTAATTTTACGATCATATTTATCAAAGACGTAAAAAGGAGCATGCATATTCACACTATTTTTTGGTCTAGAAAATTTACTATTATACATGCATGCATAAGATTTCCTAGACTTATAATTTACATTATTTATGTTGGACATATATGAGGATTTTTGCACATACGGTTTTCTCATTTCAACATTCTTAGGTGGTTCAAAATATCTTTTGATAGGCATACATAAGCACTTATCTTTACACGTATCGGAACCAACGCCTTTTCTACAATTAGTGCTATTTGACATATTTAACATTTTAAGCACTTTCTCATTGCTACTTTGAAAGGCATGTGCTAACAAATTATCTTTTTCATGTTTATCACATTTTTCTTTTAAACATGCATTTTCCTTTTTAAGCACATCACAATTAGCACATAAATCATTTTCAACTATTCTTTTCTCAAGGCATGCAATTTTTTGTTTGCTATCATGAATTTCTTTTTTACTTAATAATAATTCTTCCTTTAATTTTGCGTTCTCATCTTTATAATTATTTGTAAGCATAACCATTTTTTGAAAGGCATCATTTAACATATCAAGATCATCATCATCATTACATTCATCATCGCTAGAGTAATTTGAGTAACACGAGTTTACCTCATCGTCGCTTTCCGCCATGAGACAAATGGCTTCATACTCATTTTCATCTTCACTTGCGCTCCACGCGCCTCCAACGAAGGCTTTCTCCTTCTTGATTTTAGGTTTATTTCTTTTTGGACACTCGTTGGCATAGTGATCCTTGTCTCCACATGAGTAGCAAAAACCCTTCTTTTTCTTGGCTTCTTCATCATCACTTGATTCGCCATTTTTATTTATTTTGTCGTTCCGTTTATGGAACTTTCGGCTTCGGTTTTCTCCACCACGGCGATAATCTCCTTTTCTTTGAAACCTATCATTTCTTGAAAACTTTTTGTTAGCTAAAAGTTTAGAAAAATTTCTTACCAACATGGCTACATCGTCAAGATGTTCGGGTTGATCCTTTGAGGAGCTAGCTTTCTCCTTCTTTTTCTTCTTCTCCTTCTCGTCACTTGAAGTTGAAGCTTTAAGCGCCAAAGATTTCTTTTTATCATGCTCCCGATCTTTGTTCCTTTTTAGTGCAATTTCATGCACTTTGAGATTTCCAATGAGATCATCTAATTTCATCATTGAGAGGTCACGGGAGTCTTCCAAGGATGTGATTTTCGGCATCCACTCCGGAGGAAGCGCTCGAAGAATTTTTCGCACGTAATCTTCGTTAGGATATGTTCTACCAAGACCTTTCAAGCTCACCATGATAAGGTTAAAACGTTTAAACATTGAGTCGATTGACTCATCTTTTAACATCTCAAACATTTCATAATCATGTACAAGAATATTTATTTTTGAGCTTTTGACTTGAGAATTTCCTCTATGAGTATTATTTAGATTTTCCCAAATATCGTGAGCAGTTTCACAAGAATAAACACGTTCAATCTCATCTTTAGTAAGTGCCGAAAAAAGAATATTTTTAGCTTCAAAATTTAAGCAAACCCAAGCATCCTCAGCGGCGGACCATTCCGCTACTGGTTTTTCACTAATTACTCCATCTTTGGTTTTGGTGGGTTTATAATCTCCATTTTTAATAATGTCCCAAATTTTTCGACTTTTGCCACGAACGTAGCATTCAAAAAGATTTGCCCAAAGACCAAAATTTTCGGTGTCAATTTGCGGAATCTTTGTAGAAATAATTCCCTCAGAGGTTGCCATTTAAAATATAAGAACAAGTTTTTAAAAAGCACAAATATTTTTAAAGAAACTTGCAACCCGCTCTGATACCAATTGTTAGGACAACCTTAGGGGGGGTAAAGGTTGTATTTAAAAATATTTCACAAATAAAAATTCTCTTATCAAAATCAACAACAAATATTGCATGCACAACAAATATATAAATAAAATTAAGTGCACAACGGGAATATAAAGAGATAAGGGTAGAGAATATTGATACCGACACCGAGATTTAAAGTGGTTCACCACCAACTGGCTGGCTAGTCCACTTGCCGAGACACTTCTCGACACACTGATTCACTATAAGTGTTCTTTATGGTAGAACACAAACCTTGATACAATGATAATAAAATCTCTTGCTTTTGCTCGAGAACGTGAATCACTCACACTATTCAAATACTTACAAGAGAATATATCTCACAATATTAATCACTCTTGTATAAGTATAACACTTGGATTTTTGAGGGTTTGATCACTCAAAAAATATATTGAATAAGTGATGTAGCTGAGAGTTTCTCCAAAAAAATAGGTATTCCAATTCTTATTTTTGAGTTGAGAATGCTGCATGATATTTATACTTGGAAGCAGCAACGGTCGAATGGGTACCGCGGTATACCGCCTATATGGGCGCGGTATACCTCCCAGAAAAAGTAGCTGACAGCAGGAAGGTCAACCTGCAAGAACCTGCAACACGTGTAGCAGAGCCGCGGTATACCGCCATACACCACGCGGTATACCGCCTGAAAAAGGCATCTCAGCGTCAGAAAATTCAGCTCCTTTGATTGAACGACCATAGCTTAAAAAGGGACCTGATTTCTTTTTCCCTATTCCAAAAAGAGTCAACAGCAACATTTTTGGCTAAGATTTGAATAATTCAATTTTAAATTCAAAACATTTCTAAATTAATTTAAATCAAAGATTTAGTTTAATTTAAAAATAGTGTTGGGTTAGGTTTTTGAAATATCCAAGTGGTATATTATTTTAGGGTGTTTATTATTATGAGATATATGATGACGTAAACACCAGTCTTGGACTCTTCAGATAAAATCTTCATGTTGTCCAATTAACTGCACACTTGGATAAAATTGTTAGAAAAACAATAATACGGTGTGTTTGTAATCATCAAAATAAATATATAAAATATATAGAGATGTGGTACACTTGCACCAACAGCCTCATACGCCTTACACAACTGCCGACTTCAAAGTCAATAATCGACCTGTCGATACTTCTTTAACCTATTCTTTAACAAGGGTTCTTAACTGAACCTAATCCTTCCAATATATCTTAATCTAATTCACATCCCATCGTTTTCATCTCCAATTTATTCGTGCAACGTTAATATCACAAGATCACCATAAATTCTTATTTGACATCAAGGATGTTTCGTTTCTGTCTCACCACACTATTCCATCACCTTGACGACTTCTAGTCCTTCCTCCGGACACAATCGTTCCTTGGTAGCTGTTTTTCTAGTCATCGAACAATGGGTACATACCCTCATACATCCGACACTAAAGTCCACTTTCGACTCTCCCACTGATCACCTCTCATCTTGAACCCAAATTCCAAAACTACGAACATTCTCCCATGATTTATCCAACACCTCTTCACTCTCGGAGTTCTTTCTTAGCTTAAAGTGTAATACTCTATGACCTAGTGAGTTCATAGTCTTCACGCATGACAACTTGATAATTGAATCATTTCGCACAATTTCTCATTTTAAAGAACAACACAAGGAACAACTTGGGTACCAATGACCCCAACATTCTCATAACTCCATGTACTGCACAACGATCTCGAAAATCGTTTGCATACAACTTTCCGTAACACTTAATCTTTCTCAACTAAACGATATTGTTACGACAGTAATAAAATGAAAATCTTTTCATGCGACAAAAGTTTAAAAGAAAGTTACCGACGCGAAGTAAGCTAGTCGGTTCTCACATTCGTTTATATAATATCATCAAGTTAATGCTCGTTTTGGTTATAAAAACTTTTGCTGGCCAACGCTTTCTTGACCTTTTTGCTACCATTCAACTTTTCAGGTAAAATACGAAGTATTTTGCAATTTGCTAAACTCAAAATTTCATTGTTCGCCGTAAATGGAATTACCTTTTTCCTTAAATACACACTTGCACATGCTGACTCATCCTCGACTAAAATTGTTGTCTATGCATTTGTTTTGAAATCATATAAACTCATGTAACACACACTAAAACACCATACATAAAACTCTATTCGCAAATGAAGGCTACTCATTCAAACAAGGTCAATCGTTTTACTCACGCGACTTATCATTGACACTCTACTTCCGACCCGTGGTCGCCCTCTCGACTTTTTAACACTTACTATTCATGCATTCCATGGCCCACTTACTCAACCATTTCATACTATTAAAGTCTGCCTCGGCGGACTTTCATGAGTCCCGCCAGTTATAGGTTGTCTTTCCAACCCCAATCATTTACTGATCTAATCTCCAAAGAATTGAAGGACCTTGGTGGCGTATCCACCATCGTTCTACTATAACACAAAGAGATAACCATAAGAAATGGTTATACGAGTATAGACATGCAAAACGTACTTTACCGATCATTAGTCACTGTAACAATTTAGAAACAAGCATGCTTATGTAACAATATATTCATAAATAACAGTAGCTAATTGAAATTGTGAATATATCATACAGGAGAGTCCTCGTTACCATCGTTACAGTACTAATTTCATGTATTTCCGTACATACATATAACTCTATTCCGTTAACACGATTTTCATCCAATCCCATGAATATGACTGACACACATTCCATCATCATATCATGTCTTAGAGCTACACTACGAATCTGCACTGATTCTAGAGTAATGTTTCTATTCCGGAAATCGCAATATACACATGCCCAGTTCCGTACACATCAATTCCAGAAAACGCAATATACAAATGCCCATTTCTGTACACATCCTATTCCAGAGCCACACTATGAATCTTTCTCAGATTCTAGATTAATGCTCCCACCTAAGAAATCGCAATATACACATGCCCATTTCTTAGAAAAGGAAGTAGAGATTACAATTACATATGTCAATCCCTCTTCTTCCTTAGAAACCAGGAATTACGTTTATTCCAGGGTTTCTCACACACATCAGAATAATGACTAACTTCATCTATTCCACATGCACATAACCATTAGTACTACACACATCAGAATAATGACTAACTTCATCTATTCCACGTGCACATAACCATTAGTACTAGACACATCAGAATAATGACTAACTTCATCTATTCCACGTGCACATAACCATTAGTACTACACACATCACTGGAATAACGATTATTACCACACGCCTATTCCATGTGATTACCAAACACTAGTGCCTATGGATCCATTACACTTACTATACCCCTGCCTAGTATTAAACCAGCACAGTCTATAGGCCTAACATACTACCATTCAATTGTACGTATGTTCAAGCTACACATTTTATGTTTCAATTCCTAAATCATACCTTTCCATGATTATCAGAACCTGCAATTCTCTAATTTCTCAAAAGTGTCCGGACAACAGAGGTTACCGGATACCCCTAAACTGTCCGGACAACACAAGCTTTCCGGATACCCAAGACTTACCGGATACACCAACTTTCCGGATACCCTCATCTTTCCGGATACATCAACTTTCCGGGTATTTCACTAATCCGGATGACACCCGGAAACCAAGGTAATCCGGATACCATCCGGTAACTATATCCATCCGGAAACTTACGAGAAAACAATACTTACCGGATACTTTGCTGCGTTCGGGGACATTCATCACCATGGTTTCCGGATACATGGTTGTTAGTCCCAGATGGCTAACCAAGTATTGTAGAAGGGGGGGGGGGGGTTGAATCCAATACTCAAAATTTTCACAATTTTAATTCTTTATATTGAAAATCTTTCAACAAGAATTACACATAGAAAACTTAAGACTGTTGCGGAAAAGAACAGATAAACTATTCTAACAATCTTACACAAAGTATACTAACAAAATAACTAAGAACACTTAGAACAAAGCTATAAAGTTTTTCAAGCAAACTGGAAATTCTTGCACTTAGAGAAATCTTCCAGTTTGCGTAGAATATCAAGAGCACACAGTAATCTTCAAAGTCTCTCCAGATGTTGATTGTTTCTGCATGGAGAGGTCCTTCCTTTTATAGAGACAAGGAGTGTGCAAGCATTGAATGCTTGGGACATTTGTCATCTTCATACTTGTTGAGGATGTTGACTTCTGATAAGTTGAGATGTCTTTGTCACCTTTTACTAGGTACTGGAAATAGGACCCATGCATGAGAAAATAACTTTATATGGTAATGGATAATAAGACAAAATGTCACTTTATCCATGTAGAAAATATCTTCTCAATTTGTCTTCTAAAGATTGCACCACCGAAGGAAGCTTGGGATATGTGACACATCTTTGGAGAAAGCATCTTTGAAACTTCTTTGAGATCCCACCGATGATAGCCTTGTAATATGTGACACATCTTTGAGATATGTGACATCATCTTTAGGATATGTGACATCATCTTTGGAGGAAAAACATCTTTGAGACTTCTTTGAGATCCCACCGAAATTGGACTTCCATCGGTGGGATTCTTTGGCCGAAACAGAGAGAAATTTCGGTGGAGATGTGTCCACCGATGTGTGTGAACACCATCGATGGACAATGACTTGTATGTGATGAGAAAAGATCTTTCACTTCCACAATGAGAGAATCTTCAACCTTGACTTTTGGTTGATCTTTGACTTCACCAAACAATTGCTATCTTGTACAAGCCATTACAAAGAACCATGCATCCAAAATTTCTCTAAGTCTAAAATGTTTTTCAAAGTATAAAAGGAGATCATGAGGTCATCTTCAAATCTTGATGACCCAACAATGGTTTTATCCGGAAACCTTCGACCTGCAGCTTAAAACTCGATCTAGATACATATCTGATTGATTCAGCTCATTCCAGACCATTCCATACAGTTCATAACCAATTTATACAACTATTTCAAGGTTTAATTTAACATATAAACACTGATTTGCACAAACCACAAATGAACTCACCTTTTTGAAGAAAACCCACTTTAATCACAATTTGTTGCTCCAATCTGTTGTAAACGATTTTGAGAACCTATTCAAAACACAGATTCGTTTACCACTATGCATCTACAACAAATTTATCAGGAAACATGATCAATTTCCTTACCAATTTAAGCCAAAACCTTGCTTTCTTCCTTTTTTCTCTCTACTACTCTCTCTGCCTTCTAAACCGACCCAGATCAAAGAAATAACATAAATATCTGATTTCTGCTATTTCATCCATACATACTTTCCAAAATGACCAATTACACCACCAAGTTTCATTATTTCCAAAATAGCACCAAACTCTAATCACTTGCATTTTAACCCCATTTGAATTATATATAAAAAATACAACATAATTCAAGGTTAATACTAAAATACAAATATATCCAAATTCTCATTAAAATACTATTTCTGAAAATTCAGGATGTTACAGGTAGTAACCGGCTAGCCCCAAAAAGCTTCTAATTTCCGTGGGACTCTTCGGAGGCTCCCAATTCATCTTGACAAACAACACCGGAGCTCCCCAATGCGATGAGCTCGGCCTTACGAAACCCTTCTCTAGAAGTTCTTGCAGTTGTGTCATCATTTCTTGCATTTCTATCGGAGCGAGACGGTAAGGTGCGCGTGCTATCGGTGCCGCTCCCGGAACCAAGTCGATCTTGAACTCCACTTGTCGGTCGGGTGGCAAACCCGACAATTCGTCGAGGAAAACGTCTGGATACTAATTGACAACTCTTACATCTTCCACCTTATTTTTCTCTAGCTTGGTGTCCACCACATAGGCCAAAAATGTTGGGTGCTTCTTCATTAGGCACTTCCTTGCTTTGATGGAAGAGATAATGACCACTTCACCCTTATGCTTTTCTCCGTACACAAGGACAAAGTCTCCCCTTATGAGAGGTATCCTTATGAGCTTCTTTGAGCACAAGATCTCCGCTCTATGCTTAGCCAACCAATCCATCCCAATTACCACGTCAAAACTCCCAATAGACATAGGGAGTAGGTCCACTACAAATATCTCACTACTAATCTCTAGACGACACTTTTCCAAAATCTCCCGCAAGACTACCTTCTCTCCATTTGCTACCTCAATGACTAAAGCATCACGTAGAGTACTAATTGGCACATTCAAAGACTTGCAAAACACGTCCGAAACAAAAAAACAATTTACACCTGAATCAAACAATACTCTAACGGGTAAAGAGTTGAGTAAGAACGTACCCGACACCACGTCGGTGGTCTCCTTTGCTTTTTCCTTCGTCATTTGGAAAGCCCTCCCTTGCGGTTTGGGAATGGCTTCCCGCCTTGGTTGACTCCCCGAACCGGTCCCTCTAGAGTCTCCTTTCAACTTGGGACAATCCCGCTTCACGTGCCCGATCTCCTTGCATTCAAAACAAACCATCCTCTTAATGTGGCACTTCAGACTAGTGTGCCCCGCCTTCCCGTACTTGTAACAAGTAACTTGCCCCAGATTACAAGACCCGAAGTGCTTGCTCTTGCATTTAGGACACCACCTTGCTTCACGGCGGTTGTCCCCTCCTCTACCACTTGGTTGGAACCTCGACCTCTTGAACAAATTTTATGGGCTCTCCCACTTCCTCTTCTCTCTCACCTTTGCTTTCTCCTCTTTGTCTCTCGCGTAGACTCTTTCCATAACCTTGGCCTCTTCGATCGTCTCTCGAAGATTCGTAGCTTTGGAGTTCCGAACCATTGCCATCATATCAGCAGGCAATCCTTTCAAACATGCTTTCATCTTTTCCTTCTCAGTCGTGGCCACGTGCCCCACAAGATTCAGCTTCTCCATGAAAAGTTGGGTATACTCTTTAACCGACAAATTTCCCTTCTTGATTGACCGGAACTCTTCCTCGATCAAATCTGTGAGTTCCAGATTAGTTCCTACACAATAGAATAGAATCAATCAGAATGATTTCAACTTGCCATCCATATAACTTTGATTAACCTTCAGAGAGATTACAATAATAATGATATGAATGATTAACTCGATTAACCTATTTTCTAAGGTTAACAATACTATTTATATCAAGGCCTAAACTGTTCTGGACCATGGCCAAGCATAAATTAAACATTTACAATAAATACCCTGAACTTCTATTCAACAAGATTTAGTCCTAACAATCTCCCCCTTTGAATTGAAGTTCAAGCTCTTGCCAGTTTGAAACATATATCATTCGAAGTGCGAAGTGAATCTCAAAGCTTCGAATGGTTTTGCGGTAGTCAATGCGGTCTTAAACTATTTCCAAGGCTTCTCGGGCGCTTGATTCGTTTGGGCTGGCCGTAAACGCTTTCCGAAGATCTTTTTCCTTGGTGATGATATCTCTGAGTGCATCTCTGACTTTTAGCAACGTACCATCGCAAAATTTGTCGACTTGGCTGAAGCGAAGAAACTTCATTTCTTTTTGCTCGTTGAGATACACAATTCCAAATTCTGGTTCAAGGAGTAGTGAGTGTTCGGGGTACATCTTCAATTCGGGTGCATTCTGATTTGGTTTCAACATGTTTATCTTCTTTGTACGGTGCTCGACTCCCATCTGAAAATCTGTAACGTAAGATATCAGTACCTTGTAGTGCAGGAATCGTCTGACAGCCTCGAGCGCTTTGGTGACATGAATCGGTCGGATAATTCGGGTTCGAAGGTCTTTCAGAAGAGCGTGGAAGTCATTCAGTCTGAGGTTCTTAAAGTCTGCTTCGGAGAATCTCCATTCATTTCCATCTTCACGTCTGACGGTGAATACTGGAAACAAAACTCTAAGAATTCGGCCGGTTTGGATGTTAAGCACTTCAGTCATTTTGTGCTTTGTTCTGACTTGGGTGACTGGTAGGCACCTCTTCATTACCTTTATATATTGGCTCTGGTAATCTTTGTCGAACTTTGATATCCCAAGGCAGAAAGTTGGCTCGATCGGGCGTAACCTGTGAACGAATAACCTCTTCAGGGAGTCTTTAAGGTAAGGAATGAGGACGATAATCTTCTCCCATCTGATAGGTTGCTGTGGAGGAGGTTGATCAGAAGCAGTCTGTTGTTGAGGAGATGTCGGATGTAGCGGTGTAGAAGTCTCGGGAATCTTAGAAGTGTAGACTGATGTATTGTAAAGGTTTTGCAGTAGGAACTGGTCGAAGTCTATTTCATCGTCGGCATCGGTGGGAAATATCAGGTTTACCTCGAAGTTTATCGCACTGGAGGCTTTTTGATACCATGCGTCTTCGGTCTCCGGGTCGATCTTTGTATCGGGATCTATCAGGTCAAATGCATCCCTTTCCGGTGTAGTATGTACGATCAGTGCCTGTGAATCTCCCTCGGGCTTTTCAACCGTTGGGTCTTCATCATCTGAGATTTCCATGTCAATTACCATCTCAGCTAAGCTCAGCTGGGCTTCAGGTTGGTCTTCGGTTTGTGCCACAACTGATGGTTCTGGTTGAACCATTGTTGTTGTTCCGATTATGATTGGGTCGGACTCAGTCAGTCTTTGTCTCTTGTTTTCCCCCTCACGGTGATCAGGATCATCCTGGTCATCGTGGCGTCTCTTGAGTCCACTAGCCTGACTCTTGCAGGTGTCTTCGATAGAGGCGACTCTTTCGGATAAGGTAGTAATTGCTTTATGAACGTCCTTAAGAGTCGTGTCAAGCTGATCCAATCGGCTGGTTATGGATGACGATGGAGCAGATGTTTGCGATCGTAGAACTGTGATGAGGTCTGCTTCCGTCGAGGAGTCTGTGTTGTCGTGTTGGAGTAGTTGGGCAAGGAGCATGGTCTTCAGATCGTCCACCGAGTAATTAGGCTGAGCAGGTGTCGGTGGATATGTTGGTGCGGTTTCAGTTTCGACCACTTTTTCCTTCCCTTTGATGAGGCTCTTCACTTTGTCGAGCTCTGTGGTGAACTGCTTTTCAAGTGACTCGCGGACAGTCTTTAGGGCACTGTCCAGATACTCCCTTGACAAGATGTCGGGTACGTCACCACCGGGATCACTTAAATTGCCCGTTATGGTCACGACTGTTGATTCAACAGAGGTTCCACCTACGTTCATAGCTGGCGTAATGTTGGCTATGGTAGGATTTCCTTCAGATCCTCGTATTTCACTCAATGGCAGACATACTACGGAAGTTCCGATCGGGTCACTAAGAGCACCGATGGTAGTAGTCTCGTCCCTTGTCCTAGCCAAAGAAGTTATAATCTCAAGGGGCTCTAGACTCGAATGTGCACTGAAAGAAGTCGAGAATGGGGGATGCTGTTCTCTTGTTTCAATACTGATACTCTCCGAGTGAGAGATCGGTAGACTTTGTGCTATGTCCCCGTGTGAAAATGAAGCAACCAACTGTTGAGAGCTGGTTGAGTGGCTAGGGGGACTGTGCAATTGTGTCGCTAGGTCCACGACGGCTTCTTCAATACCTCGTCCCAATGGATGAGATGAGATTGCAGATATGGCTACCTGGGCGACACAGGCTCGGAGTCGCTCATTTTCCTCTCTATTTTGTACGCTCGGTCGCTCATTATTCTTTTTCGATCTCAATTCTCTCCGCCTCACTTGTTCTAGATTTTCAACTAATTCTCCCTCCTCTCTCCTTATGTCTCCCGAAATAGGCTGGAATGTAGGGATGTTGGAGGGTGTGGGTGAGTCGGATGGAGATCCTTCGGTCATTGGCGATCGACGTCCGATACGGGGTGGTATCAGCGATAGGTGGTAAGCGCGTTCCATATCGGAGTCGGTACTGTCTGAGTCGACAACATCGGTTTGGGTGAGCGGTGAGATCGGCTCATTTGTATCCGTTCCAGGGTCGCGATCAAGCATTGGTCTTTGTGGGGCAGTAACGACTGGGACCTCGTGTAGGGATGTCGACGGTCCGGCTTCAGTCGTGGTTCGGGTGGTGCGTGAAGGGGTGGATGTTCGGGGTTGGCTAGGTTAGCTTGTACCGACACGCGTATCCAATGCACCGCCCGCGTCTGTTCCCCTCCCTTGATGTACTCTCAACACACCCCGTCCGGGAGCCCCAGCTACCCGGACTCTACCTTCACGAGTCCTTGGACCCTCACGTCTCTCAGTGCTAGCTCCCTGGGGAGGTCCCTCCAGTTCTGGCTGGACCACAGGAGCACCTATGCCTAACGCTCATCTATAATCTATCACACTCGATGCATTGGGGTCCATGTGTGCCAGTAGGGCTTCGGGTAAAGGCATGGCTTGGGCGTTGGACGGGTTACGAGTCACTAAGTAATGCAAGCTAAAAGGAGGACATACCGGGTGGTTTATGCGCTGCGGTATGCTCGGATTCGCGTCCATATGCTGACGGACGGCCAACGAAAGGAATCTGGGGTATGGAAGGAACTTCTTCTCCTTCGATCCGCCGATCGCCAGGATGGCCTGAACTAGCTCGCGCCAGATGATCAGCGCGTAGTCGATGTGGCGGTTGTAGCATGCGGCATGAAAGAGTCGTAGGAAGTCGCCTGTACACTAGTCGATGAGTCAATCCCCTTCCATCTGGAGGATAGACACCTGTTCAGAATCGTGAACAAGGTGTACCAGATGGGCACCAGATACTTCCGATTGGAGGCGGATGGACGGTTGAGTGCGTGATTGTAGCCGAGAGCGCGGATGTCGGCGCAGAGAGTGTCGTCGGTGACCGCGGGGTCGTAGGTGGCATGGTCACCGACAGTGGCTTCAGACAATGATAGGAGACGTCTGAAAGAATCCGGTGTCAGCGCAAATGGATGTTGATCAATCATCGTCGTGATCGTCTGAGAATTGAGCGTCGTGACAACTTGAGCAGTACACTAGACTTGATAAACGTACAGGACATGAACGTCGGTGGTAGCAGTGAGTGCCTCTCGAAGAGGGTGTCGTAGAAGAATGTCCACGGCCACACGATGTTGTGGTCGGAACTCGGCAGCATCTAGATGGTGATTATTGGCCTCGAGTTCAATGTCATGATCTGCTGGAACCAGGGCATTGTCAGCCTCTTCGTCTATGAAATCCTCTTGAGGAGGATTGTTTTGTGGTTGTTCTTGATCCGCCATTCGAATGCCTGAAAGACACAGTGTTAGATTACAGGTGGATGAACAAATATTGGCGCGTACCTCGGCAAAAAATTGGGTCAATCGGGAGTAGATTGAGGACGGGCAGTGAGGAACAGGGTACTGGACTGTTGGCAGTGTGTCCGGATAATAATTATCCAGGAAACACAAAGTTACCGGACAAATTGAAGTATCCGTACAAAAGGATGTAACCGAATGCATACACCTACCCCTATGGGGTATTTTCGGTGTTTTAAACCACATGGCAATCTATGATTTTGATTTTTGATGAGCTTTGCTCTTGCCAATTTCTTTTGCCATTTTTAGGCACCCCCACCCCAAACTAAAGAATTTGCAATGTCCTCATTGTAAGGGAAAAAGAAGTGTATAGCAAAAGAACAAGGTGGCTAAAAATATGAACAAGGAATAAAAGCATAAATCCTTTTTGTGACTTGTGATCAATGTGGACCAAATTGTGTCCCAAGCAAGTGTGATTCTAGTTCTAGCATCAATCACCCCTAGAAATGAAACTTGGACTTTTCAGAATTATTCGGGTTATGCGAACAATTATCCACGTACCAATCATGTATTTAGCGCATGCAAAATAAACCTAAAAAGTGTAAAAACATATCCCAGACTCAATTAACTAAAACTTAACAGAAAATGGAGCGTAAGGGTGTGATTTAACCTGCCCTACTCAGACATGAGTAGGCTGTCCAATCCCAAAAGCAGTGGTTTTGTGGGGTCCTTCTCCCCTGGATGCTGCAGCACCTATCTGGGCAGCAGCTTCTGCTCTCAACCTCGCATTTGCCTCAACTAGCTCGGCTTTTTCCTCTTTCAGTTTGGTTATTTTGGCTTTCTTGTCTTCCAACCTATGTTGCAAACGCATCACCTCTTTCTCCACAGCATACCCCTCCTCAGCTTTCTTCTTCTTTGCTTCCACAGCCGCTACCAATTCTTTCCTCAAATCTTCGTACTTTGTCATGAACTCTTCTTTCTGTTTGTTCATAGCTTCCATCACAACCCCATTTTGATTTAGCAGATCCTGGATCACACTCATCATGTCAGCCGACTCCATCCCTTTTTCTTTCCTGTTTGTCAAGCGAACCACCGTCCTCATATCGATTACCCATTTTTCCCGCTGCTCTTTGACGATCAAGTCGTCCGTATATTGCGGCACACCATCCTCTATCAACATTTGCGTGAGCATACCAGGGAAATAAAATTTTCCCCGCACCCTGGTTGCGCACTCCCGCATACTCCCCAGAATGATTCGTCCCAGATTTATCGTCTTTCCTGTCAATAAACAATACAACAACAGCATCCTTTCTACCGAAATGGAGCTGTCGTGAGTAGTAGGAAAGATAGCATGTCGTACCAGATTAATCCAAACATTTGAATTAGCAGTCAAGTTTCTGGCTTGAAAGGTTCTTAGCATCAAACTGGCATGTGACTCCCAATCAGATCTTGGCTTTCCTAAGACAGCCACAACTTCAGCCAAATCATCATGAGTAGCATTTTGCAACAACCTGGAATATTCAGTCTTCTTTGGAGGTGACAGGTTTAGGTATCGGTTGATTCGTTTGGATGTCATGTTGATTGGGACACCCCTAACATGGAGTTTTGGAGATGAGTTCGCATAGAGTTCACAGTAAAACTCCCGAATAAGGCTGAGGTTGTAATGGGTGTAGACTTGGCAAAGTTTCTCAAGTCCTTGGGAATCTATGATTTGGCTAATAAACTGATATTCTCGAAGGCTTTGTTCATCAAAACCCTTATCGGGTAAGCCTACTTTGGTTTGGAACTTAGACCATACCCTAAATGCGGCTTTGGAACTGAAACCGTGGTGTGGTTTCTGTGGTCTTGGTATAAATCCATCTCTCTCATCTGCCTTCCCTTTACCCTTCTTACCCTTCTTCTTAACAGACTGCTCATGCTGCATAGATGCTGCAGCATGGCAGTTGGTTTCCCCTGCTTTCGTTCTAGATGACTCACCTTCTTCCATGTTTCTCCTAGTCTTCTTTCTAGGCTGTGATGTGGTCTTGGTGGCATGGGTTTTTCCTAAAGCCTTTCTCTTCTTAGGTCTAAGGGTTGCAATCAACAATTCATCATCTGAATAGAACAAGCTCTCATTTAGGTCGGGCAACCTTTCTCCCCTACGTTCTTTATTTTCAACCACCCCAGCCCCTGTTTCTGTCATTTCCACCCCTGCATCTATGGTCACAGTTTCCACATTGTTTATTTTCTCCCTATTGGCCTCACTCTTATTTAGCCCTTCCCCTGTTTTTTCTGTTTGAGCCACCCCCTCTGTAACAACCCACAATCCAAATATACATATAACATATATATTTCATAACACAATATCAACAAAATACATCGTATGTCATAATAGGTCCCATAGTCTTACCAAAAACATAATAAGTAAATTTGTACAAACTTTTTCATTTTCAAGTTACATGCTAACTAATCACAAAGTCTTAAGATCAAAATACATCCATAACTTCATAACTGATATTTCCATAAAAGCTATTCATCAAAAGTTCTATTTACTGCTCTTTTCCGATCCATCACCTGGAATACAAAATTTTTAAAATAGAAAATGAGGGTTAGACCTAATGGTCTAGTGAGGAAATCCCTGTCAGTTTAATAAACCTTGATTTCAAAACCATTTATATAAAGCTTTTCATATACATCCATATAATACACGTATATCAATACCATACAAAACTCGTGCATCTCATTCCACCTTATTCCTCCACATCTGGCCGTATTAATTGGTAGCAAGCCAACTAATAAATAAACAATACCGGTCCGCACACCGGAACCCGGCTACTCATCGGTCCGCACACCGGAACCCGACTACCCATCGGTCCGCACACCGGAACCCAATTAATGTGCACTTGTGTAAAATATCACACAAATAATATCTCACTATATTATTAACACAAAATATTCACATCTTGATCACATATCCATTCCACACACATATATGTATTCCAGTAAAATAATTTTAAGTAAAACTCACCTGTTTTGCTTTTCACCAAAAGTCTTTCCAAGTTAATTATCACGTACGTCAATCCTTCACAGAATCTGAAATCATGCAAAATACCAAATATCTCTTTTTAAAACTAAACTTATAAAATCCTCGACTTAAGTCGCAACCTACTAAAAATAAATTAGAATCGCAATGCATAGTGCTAAGTCGCAATCAACTACTGCGACTTCACCCCAAATCGCAACCCACTATTGCGATTCCAACCCCAAGTCGCAATCAACTACTGCGATTCCAAACCCAAATCGCAACCGACCATTGCGACTTCAAAGCCAAATCGCAATCAACTACTGCGATTCCAAACCAAGTCGCAACCGACCATTGCGACTTCAAAGCCAAATCGCAATCAACCATTGCGACTTGGTTGAATGTCTCAGTTCACTGTTCATCCTAAAAACCCAGAAATCGTACTTTTAAGCTATGCATGATGCTGTAAAGGTGCAGATATGTTTAAGACTATGAACATAACCTAACCTTAAGCTCAGATTTCCCAAAACATTCATTTTTAACAAAACCCACCTATAAACCTAACTAGCAAACTCAAGAACACTTTAAGAAATTAATACACATAAAAGAGATGGATTTGTTACCTTGATTGCTTCAGCTGATGTAACAAAACCCAACAGAGATAATTTGCAACCTTCTTCCTCTAAATCTTGCCTTTCTAAATTCTCTATATTCTCTCTCTCTCTCTGCCGTGCACAATAAACACACACACACACACTTAGGACTTGCTAAAAGTGTTTACAATGAGACACCTCATTGTCTAAAGGAAAAGAGACGGTTTGGGGTGAAAATATCTTCACCCTTACCCAACAAACCTCAAACTTATCTTGGTTGACAAAACATACCCTTATACTACTATGTAAAAATTAAAACTTACCCCTTAACTTCTAACTCCACAAAAACTAACTCAACATAAAGACTTATTTTATTTCCCAAATTTATTTAACTTACAATTATACTAGTAAAGTAAATAGATAAAATACCTGGTCATTACACCCTCCACTGTGGTCGTTTTTTCTGTCTCAACAATGGTCTCAGTGGTGGTGGTATTTTCAGGGTTTGCATCAAAAAAAGAGTCCATTGGTCCATTTTTTGAAAAGAGTTTGGTGTTTACCATGGTGGACACAATGGGCCTGTCAGAATCACTATCTGAACAAGAAGTGATTTGACACTCTTCCCTTGTATTGTTAGAGTTGGTTTCAGGTTTAGGAGTTTTAGAATGTACCTCTTTAGAGTGAAGCACCAAAGCCATGGTGCTTGAAGGTTGTTTTGTGGTTGTCGTTACGACTCCAGGAGGCTCGGCGGTGGTGGTGTTTTCGATTTCACCAGGTTTCTCAACGAGGGTTTTGGTTCCAGCAAGTTCCTCCGTCGGCTTTTTGGCTTCAGAACGTTCAGCGACGTCGGTCGCTATTCCGGCAGGTTCATCGGTGTTGGTTGCGGCTTTAGAGGCTCCTCTCACGAGTGCATGCTTTTTCTTTCTCAACATCTCGGTTAGTTTCATCGGAGTGGTGGATTGATCCTCGAGCATCACAGTTACAGGTGGTCGAGTGGTGGTGGCCGGTGGCCGAACCACGGCCTTATTGCGTCCGCTCCTCCAAACCAGTTGATTTTCGTCCACATTAGGGTTTCTCGGTGCAGCCCTTTTGACTCGAGCCATTGAAATCGATCGAGAAGAAGAGTTTTCAGGTTGGTTTTTGGTGTTCTTGATGATGGTTTTTGATAGCAGAAGCAGAGAGAAGAGAGTGAGAGTAAGATACGGTTTAGAGAGAGAGAGGGGGTAATGATGGAAGTTGAAAGGATGGTAAGAGAGAGAGTTGTACTTATCAGCCATTAGGAGAGTGTTTCAAGGTGTTTTACAGCTGTAATTTAGGGAAAATGCTCTTTACACAATGGGTAAAGGTTAAGGTTGTACAAGATGGAGACATCAGTATGTACGATGAGCTCAAGCTATAAAAATAGCTTATGATGCCTTCTCTTTTTTTTTAAAAATTTGAACCGAAGTTCCCATTATACCCTTGGTAATTCTCGTATGACAATTGCTATTCCAGACTCTTCCAAAAATTACTTTTGATCTTTTTTTTTCCTTTTTTTCTTGATGGCCCTCTTTCTTTCACTTTATCTGCACACTAACGAACACATCAAATGCAAGTAATATAGAATCTTATCCTAAGACATTAAAATAATATGTACAAAGGTTCTAGAACTTTGAGATAGTTCCCATCTTTTGTCCGAAGCTTTTTAGCACAAGGAGATCACCTCCACAGGATAATTCTATGGAGATGCTGCAGCATCATGGTATAGCTTTACTCTCTGACCATTTACTTTGAACACAGTGTTGTCTTCCGGGTTAACTAGGTCTACGGCCTCATATGGATAAACTTTATGGATTACAAATGGGCCTGACCATCTAGACTTTAGTTTACCAGGAAACAATTTCAGCCTGGAATTGAACAAAAGACATTTCTGACCAGCTTTCAACTCTCGGTGTTTAATTCTATTATCATGCCATTTTTTGGTTTTCTCTTTATAGAGCTTGGCATTCTCATAGGACATGTTCCTATGTTCCTCTAGTTCACAGAGTTGTAGCTTTCTTTTGTTACCAGCCTCATCTAAGTTCATGTTCAATTCTTTTATAGCCCAGTATGCTTTGTGTTCTAACTCTAAAGGGAGGTGACAAACTTTTCCAAAGACTAACTTGTATGGGGACATACCTAAAGGTGTTTTGAAAGCAGTCCTGTATGCCCATAAAGCATCATCTAACTTGAAAGCCCAGTCTTTTCTATTTGGCTTGACAACCTTTTCAAGAATCCCTTTAATTTCCCTGTTTGAGAGTTCAGCTAAACCATTTGTTTGTGGATGATAAGCAGTGGCAACTCTGTGTTTCACATTGTATTTTTCAAGAACTTTACTCAACAAATTGTTTATAAAATGGGTACCCTCATCACTAATTAGTGCACGGGGGGTACCAAACCTTGTAAAAATTTGTTTTTGTAAGAACTTAACAACAGTTTTTGCATCACTTGAAACACATGCCATTGCCTCAACCCATTTTGATACATAATCAACAGCAACAAGAATGTATTGGCAATTGTTTGATGGTGGGAATGGACCCATAAAATCAATTCCCCATACATCAAACAATTCAACTTCCAAGATCCCATTTAAAGGCATTTCATTTCTTTGAGAAATGGAACCACTTCTTTGGCATTCATTACACCTTTGTGCAAAGTTATGGGCATCTTTGAAGAGAGTTGGCCAATAAAAACCTGATTGAAGAACTTTAGATGTTGTTCTTTGGCCTCCAAAATGTCCTCCATAAGCTGATTGGTGGCAATGCTGCAAAATTGCTACCACTTCTGCTTCAGGGATGCACCTTCTCAGTATTTGATCTGCACCAAGTTTAAACAAAAAAGGATCATCCTATATATAGAATTTACAATCATGGATAAATTTCTTCAGCATATGGTGAGCATAATCAGAGGGTTTGATGCCACAAGCCAAATAATTAGCTATGTCAGCAAACCATGGCAGTTGAGTTTGCACCATAAGAATCTTTTCATCAGGGAAGGTTTCTATGATGTCTCCTCCTTTCCTGCTTTCAACTAACTTTTCTAACCTAGATAGGTGATCAGCCACTTGGTTCTCCACTCCTTTTCTATCAACAATTTCCAGGTCAAACTCTTGCAATAACAAAACCCATCTTATTAGCCTTGGTTTTGCATCTTTCTTTGAAATAAGATATTTAATGGCAGCATGGTCAGTGTGAACAATGACCTTAGCTCCCATTAAATATGATCTAAAATTTTCAAATGCAAAAACCACTGCTAACAATTCTTTCTCCGTTGTTGTGTAATTAATTTGAGCTTCATTAAGGGTTTTGCTAGCATAATAGATGGAATGAAAAATCTTTTCTTTTCTTTGACCCAAAACTGCACCAACAGCCCAATCACTTGCATCACGCATGATTTCAAAAGGTTTATCCCATTCAGGAGCAACAACCACTGGAGCAGTTACCAAAGCTTTCTTTAAAGTAAGGAATGCATTTCTGCAATCCTCATTAAAATCAAATTTTTGGTCTTGCTGTAATAATAGACATAAAGGTTTTGAAATCTTTGAAAAATCTTTTATGAAACGTCTATAAAAACCAGCATGACCAAGAAAGCTTCTGATTCCTTTAACAGTGGTTGGTTCAGGTAGTTTTTCAATAACTTCAAGTTTAGCTTTGTCTACCTCAACTCCTCTTTTTGAAATTAAATGACCAAGGACAATCCCTTCTGTAACCATGAAATGACATTTTTCCCAGTTGAGAACCAAGTCAGTTTCCTCACACCTTTTAAGACTTTGTTTTAGATTTTCCAAACAATGATCAAATGATGAACCATAAACTAAGAAATCATCCATAAATATTTCAATGGACTTTTCAAGCATGTCAGAAAATATAGACATCATGCATCTTTGGAAAGTAGCAGGAGCATTGCAAAGTCCAAAAGGCATTCTCCTAAAGGCAAAAGTGCCAAAAGGACAAGTGAAGGTAGTCTTCTCTTGGTCTTCCGGTGCTATGGCTATCTGGTTGTAACCTGAGTATCCATCCAAGAAGCAGTAAAACTCTTTTCCAGCCAACCTGTCCAACATTTGATCAACAAAAGGTAAAGGAAAATGATCTTTTTGAGTAGCATTGTTTAGTCTACGGTAGTCCATGCAAATTCTCCATCCGGAGACTATTCTAGTTGGGATGAGTTCATTCTTGTCATTGGAAATGACAGTGATCCCTCCCTTCTTAGGCACACATTGGACTGGACTAACCCAAGAACTACTGGCTATTGGGAAAATAATTCCTGCATCTAACCATTTTAAAATCTCCTTTTTTACTGCCTCTTTCATGACAGGGTTCAGCCTTCTTTAAGGTTCTATGGACTTGAAGTTCTTTTCTTCTAAGATGATCTTATGTTGACAAATGGAAGGGCTAATCCCCCTAAGGTCAGCAATGGTCCATCCTATGGCTTTGGTGTGCAACTTCAACATATCCACTAACTTCTTTTCCTGATGCAATTCTAGGGTAGCTGATATAATAACAGGTAATTTGTCTTCTTTTCCTAGAAAGGCATATTTCAGGTGAGATGGGAGTTTCTTCAACTCCAGGTCAGGTGGTGAGACTATGGAAGGTACGACTGATGTTTGCTCACTATTTTCCAACAGCTCAAATGCTGCAGCAACCAAAGGGACAGTCTCCTTCTCTATTGGACTTTCATCATCATCATCATCATCATATTCCTCAATTTCTTCCCCATCCTCCTCTTCTATCCTATAGGTCTGGTTGACTTCTTCCTCATGACACAATGACTCAATGGTACTTAGGCTTGAACAGTCTTCCATATCATCAGGGTATTTTAAAGAATTGAAAACATTAAATGTGACTTTTTGGTCTTGAAGCCTCATGGTCAACTATCCTTTCTGGACATCTATCAAAGTTCTACCCGTGGCTAAGAAAGGTCTTCCCAAAAGAATGGGAATATCTTTGTCAGCCTCAAAGTCTAAAATGATAAAATCAACCGGAAAAATGAATTTGTCGACTTGGACTAGCACATCTTCAATCTAACCCTTTGGATAGGCAATGGTCTTATCTGCTAAAATGAGTGTGACTGTGGTAGGTCTAGCTTCTCCTATGCCTAAACTTTTGAAAATTGACAAAGGCATGAGATTGACACTGGCACCTAAATCACACAAAGCCTGTCCAACTTCTTTCCCACCTATTGAACAAGGAATGGTGAAACTCCCTGGGTCTTTTTGCTTAGGGGGTATTTTGTTGGAAAACAGAGCACTGCAACCTTCAGTGAGGGCAACAGTCTCATACTCAGTTAACTTCTTTTTCTTACTCAAAATGTCCTTAAGGAACTTAGCATAATTGGGCATCTGCTCGATTGCTTCAACAAGAGGTATGTTGATGTGCAATTGTTTGAAAACATCCAAAAACTTTTTAAATTGCAGTTCCTCTTTCCCATTCCTCATCCTTTGGGGATAAGGGATGTAAGGGGGAACTGGTTTGACAACAGCTTGGTTTGATGGTTTTGAGCAAGATGGGTCCAATATGCTTTTGGTGTTGGTCATGTTGGATGGACTTGAACTAGTGATCTTAGGGTCTTGGTCTTCTTTTTGATTTGGAACAACCTGAATCTCTGGAGTAGGATTGGTTTTGGATAATTTATCAAAATCTGTTTTGGTCAAAGGGCCAAATTCCTTCTCCACAGTTTCAGGTAATTCTTTTCCACTCCTAAGAGTCACAACCTTCACATGTTCCTTTCCTGGGGCCTTTGGGATTTCAGTATTACTAGGCAAAGTTCCTGAGGCCCTAGTACTTTGATTTAAAGCAAGTTGACTGACTTGAGTTTCAAGATTTCTGATTGAAGCTTGAGTTTGGGTCATAAACCCTTTCATGATTGCTTCCAAAGAAAGATTTGAATCATCATGTGGAGGTGCATGATTTTGGTTTTGAAAAGGTGGTTGATTGTTTTGAAAACCTTGGTTACGGTTATTCTGATGATGATTGCCTTGAAAATTTCCTTTGTAATGGTTTTGAGAACTGCTTGCTTGATTTTGAAAATTAGAGTTCCCTTGTGGCTTTTGTGCAGGTGGATTTAAACATGGACTGTTCCAAGAGAAGTTTGGGTGCTGCTTCCAACTGGCATTGTATGTGTTGGAGTGAGGACTAGGTCGGTTTTGAACATAATTTACAGATTCAGAATTATGAGGACAATGTTCATAAGAGTGTTCCTCACCACAACATACACATTGCACAGAAAGGACAGGTGCATGATTTTTAGTGACAGTCGGCTGTGCTCCTTGACCTGAAGTGATGTTTTTAAGCATATTAGTCATGGAAGCAAGCTGAGCTGTCAATGCAGTGTATGCATCAATTTCATGCAACCCAACAGTCTTCTTTTGAGTTGAAGTTTGAGCTCTTGGATCAGCCCATTGTCCATTGTTTGCTGAAATCTTTTCAAGAATTTCATACCAGGTATTATAGGTGTTAAAGGTAAAGGCCCCTCCTGAAGTCGCATCGAGCATTTGTTTTTCATTGGAATCAAGTCCATTGTAAAATGTCTCAAGTTGAATACAGTAGGGAATGCCATGGTGAGGGCATTTCCTTAATAATTCTTTAAACCTTTCCCAAGCATCGGGAATTGCTTCATCGTCCATTTGTTTAAACATGCAAATTTCATTTCTGGACTTAGCATTACGGGTAGGTGGAAAATACTTTCGCAAAAACTTTTCAGCCATATCACCCCAAGATGGTACTGAACCCGGTGTTAATGAATTGAACCATACTCTTGCCTTATCCCTTAAAGAAAATGGGAACAACGTAAGCCTTAAGGCTTCCGGTGAAACTCCCGGGATTAGAAAAACATCGGTGATCTCCATAAAAGATTTTAAATGGGAATGGGGATCCTCCGATGGTAATCCGACAAATTGACCATTGGCTTGCAACATATGAAACATGATGGGTTTTGGTTCAAAATATAAAGTATCTAATTGTGGCCTAACAATCCCAGAATTTAATTGCTCAAAATTTGGGATTGCGTAGTCCATAATTCTTCCATCTTTCGAGTTTGCAAGATCAATGATATTAAGTGGTTCAACATTACCAATAGATCCATTATCATCTCCTTCCTCATTGTTATGAATGTGATGTGGTGGATTTTGTTGAAATGGGTGAAGCGGTGGATTACCAAAAAGTGGTGGATTACCGAAAAGTGGTGGATTTTGATGATTATTTACAAAGATTGGCGGAGGCCGAACTGGATTTTCTAAAGGTGGTCTCAAGGGATTTTCCAAAGGCGGCCGAATGGGATTTTCTAAAGGTGGTGGATTTGGTGGTCTATTTTCAAAACCAGGTGGGGGTCCGTCCATATTGAGAGAGTTTGATGTTCTTTGAATTCTTCTTCTTTGATGAAAAGTTCTCTCAATATCCGGATCTAACTCGAAAAGTTCCCCACGTGATATTCTTGGCATACACCACTTTCAGAAAATCTTTAAAATACCCAACAGTGCTTAGAAAAATCAAATCTTTTAAAATACTTTTATAGACTTTTAGCTTACCAATCCCCGGCAGCGGCGCCAAAAACTTGGTGAGTGAATTCTTTGAATACACTTACAGACGTGTGCTAATAGAACCAACAAGCAAGTATACTTATACGGAACTATGTCGTCTCTCAAGTAATAAAGTGGTAAAATACCGAATATCGTCCCACAGAGATTGGAGTTAAAATTGCCATTAAAGTATGATGAAAGAAATGATTTCAGATGACGATTTGGAAGAAAATATCTTTGGTTGGTTGGTTGATGATTATCACAGATTCTAATTAACAATAATGAAAGAGAAGCAAGGGTGTAAGACTTGTGATGATATGTTAAACCAAATTCCAGTAGACTAATGCTGCAGTGATGCTGCAGCATAACAGTGACAAAAACTAGTTTTATTATCTACTTTGAGACACGTTCCTCTCGGACTCTCACCATCCCATGATTCCAGTAGCAGTCAGCAATCTCATCTCTGAGCAGAACCAAAGGTAAAGGAATGATGGAATGGAGTTCTCAAAATATACGGCGAAACAAATTCTCTTTGTTTAAAGTTACTCTCTCGATATAACCCCCGTACCTCCCAAGTTTATGTATTCCTAAGTAGCTTATCTCTAAGTCTACTCCATTTTAACCCTTTGAGAAAAAAGATAACTTATCAAGAATGAATCATTTTAGAAAACAAAAGTAACAACTCTCGTTGCAAGTAACTCTCTCGATATTACCCCTTATGTCATCCAAATTGACGTGCTATTCAATGGCCTATCTCTAGGTCCATGACACTTTAACACTATCAAAGTGATCAATTTGTCAAGGGATTGTATTATCTTGATAGAACTTGGGTTGGAATAATAAAACATCATTTTTGCCACAAAAACGCCTACTTTCCTTTGGTTAACATATCACCCTTTTGCCTCACACCCAAGCTTTTATGCTTAGCTACTCATGACAATAAATATAAGAAAGCAAATGTAAAAGACTTGGAATGTAAACATGATGCTAGAATGTAAATAACTTGGAAATGTAAATGGCTATAACTAATGTGACAAGAAAATAACTTACAAGTAAAATGACAAGAATGTAAAGCGGAAAATAAATGCAATAATGTAGAGTACTGAAATGAAGTGCAGAAAATTAAAGGCGTAAAGTAATTAACAATATTAGAGACGAACAATGGAATTAAAGAAAGCAAATCAAAACAGTCAGCTTGGTGCTACGGAGGTTGCTGCAAGCATTCATCTGGGTAGAAGGAGATCTTAAGAAGAACAGTAAGAACACTAAGAACAAGAAGAATGTTTCTGAAGATGATTGGAATTAAAGAGAGAAATGGCACTGTTTTAAGATCAGTCCAAGTGGTGTCATATTAAATGACCCCAAGCCCCCTATTTATAGTACCAATAGAGGGGCCAAAAGTGTAACAATTAACTAATCTCATTAGGTTACATTAACTAAGTTATGCAAAAAGGTAACTAGAAAGTACATAAACTACTTGAGTTACAACTAGAGTGTTTAGCCAACTGCTGATAATGTAAGGACCATTAGAACAAAAGAAAATCCATTGGACAAAAGATTAGCTGCTTCCACTCCATTTTAGCCATCCGCCCATTCTTCTTCTTCAAAAGCGTCAGATTCATGCTCCAGCCGTGCTGCAGCACTTGCCTGTGATAAACAAGGATTTGCGATTTGTACCAAACATTAGCCATTCACCCTAAATAGTACAAGTAAACCACAAACCTTAGCTCCAATCTATTAAAAGAGAAAAGAAGTAAAAAGATGACTCAAGTTGGGATTTTAAAGCGCAAAAATCTACAAAAAGACTAAAAAGGACGTGCGTAAATACTCAAAATTGAGCACTTATCAAGGAGGATTGTTTTGTGGTTGTTCTTGATCCGCCATTTGAATGCCTGAAAGACACAGTGTTAGATTACAGGTGGATGGACAAATATTGGCGCGTACCTCGGCAAAAAATTGGGTCAATCGGGAGTAGATTGAGGACGGGCACTGAGGAACAGGGTACTGGACTGTTGGCAGTGTGTCCGGATAATAATTATCCAGGAAACACAAAGTTACCGGACAAATTGAAGTATCCGGACAAAAGGATGTAACCGGACAAAATGAGACTTACCGGATACCGGGTAGGTATCCGGACAACACGGGTTACCGGGTGAGTTGAGTAACCGGATGATAATGGTTACCGAATGAGGAATTGACCGGACACATTGAAAATCCGGATAGTTGAACTTACCGGAAACCTAAGAGGTTTCCGGACAACCTGGGTTACCGGGTGACATAGCTGTCCGGATAAAATATCTAACCTGATGTATAGTTTCCGGGTAACCTTGAATGTGTCCGGATAGTTTAAAACTATCCGGACGACATCCGGTCACATCGAAATTGTCCAAAAACAAATCAAAGCCCAGATCTAATTATCCTATAGGCGTCTAATCGATAAGATAAGTAAGATGATACCAACAATTTGGGCCAATACATTGAGAAATGACCGAATGTGAGACGACACACAGTCGGGGTTTCGGAAACCCCATTTTTGAGTGAAGTCGATCGATTGGTGATTGCTGGGTGCGATTGAGAGCATTTAGCCGTATGAATGATTAAAACAAGTAACATACCTTTGATTGACGTTCGTAATGGCCGAAACGACTGAGAACTGAGGGTATCCGAGTGAGGGTTTTAGCGAGAGAGTTTAGGGTTTGGAATCCGGAAAAAATGAAGTAGGGGACATCCAGGTATTTTATAGTGGCAAGGTATCCGGGTGGGTCATCCGAGTACCCATCCGGTCCGGATACCTATCCGGATAGGATAGTTACCGGATACTTGTCCGGATACTTTGTCCGGATACCATGTATTTTTCTAAAATGGTCCTGTGCTATTTCCAAATTTGACATTTCTGTTTCAAATCATCCAAGAGGTTTTGGAAAAGCACGCTCCCCCTCAAACTTAGCATAGGGACATCTTTGGTCCCCCTCGGATGATGCCTTGTGAAACAATGCATTTAATAAAAAATTCATACACACAGAAAAAAAACTTGCACGTTTAAGAAAAAGTTGTGTGTGACGCTCCCCCTCAACTGATGAACCGATAGAAAAATTGCACCCCTCGGATCGTGCAAGTGGTGCTATTTAGGGAAACTATGGAATGTCGACACAAAAAAAATCTTTCTAGTGTAAGGAAAAAACAGTGTGACACTTCCCCTCAAAAATAGAACAAACTTACCTGATACGCTTATGTGCTCCCCCTGAACACATGAACAATTTGTGAAAGCACAAATATAGCGACGAAAGTAGACGACGGTAACTGAACATAAAAGGAAACACACGCTAAAGAAAGCAAACAACTGAAATCTACCTATTTAATACAGAGATTTAACCGAAACGTGTATACAATACAAGTAGAATACATATGCGAGGAAGTGTGTACTCGATCATCTGGAGTTTAGACAACATGTGATGAATAGTCAGTTCCTCATAGGTGTATGGAGCTTGTATCGGGCGCACGAGTTGATCAAATCTTCAGGTTTAGCATACCAAGCCTGGACACAAGATAGTTAAAATGTTTTTCGTCCAGGGGTTTTGTAAAAAGGTCTGCTAACTGATGTTCTGTATTAACAAAATAGAGTTCGATTGTACCTCGTTCGACGTGATCCTTGATAAAGTGGTACCGAACGTCTATGTGCTTCGTCTTCGTGTGCTGGACCAAATCGCTTGATATGGCAATGACGCTCTTCGAGTCGCAGTAGATGGGCACTTTGGAGTATGTGAAGCCGTAGTCTTTGAGTTGAGTGTGCATCCAGATGACTTGCGAACAGCAGCTCGCAGCGGCGACGTATTCCGCCTTAGCAGTCGATGTAGAGACGCACTGCTGTTTCTTGGAAGCCCAACTCACCAAACTGTCGCCCAGGAACTGCACATGTCCCGATGTGCTCTTCCGATCCAACATGCTTCTCGCGTGATCGGCGTCTGAGTACGATGAGAGTTCAAAACCTGTTTCTTTCGGGTACCACAAGCCAAGATCAGCAGTACCTCTTAAGTAACGAAAGATTCGTTTAACCGCAATTAAATGAGACTCTTTGGTTTTGACTGAAAACGGGCGCAAAGAAAGGTCGAAAACATAATGTCCGGTCTACTTTCCGTTAAGTACATTAAAGAACCAATCATCCCCCGATACGTTTTGGTGTCCACATCCTTTTCGTTAGGATCGGCGTGTAACTTTGTACCGGGTGCCATGGGAGTTTTCATTAGTGAGGACTGTTCCATCTGGTACTTTCGAAGAATGTCCCAGATGTACTTAGCCTGATTTATGAATATCCCGGTCGACAGTTGTTTAACTTGAAGACCGAAGAAAAAATTCATCTCACACAACATACTCATTTGAAAATATTGTCCCATTAATTTGGCAAAGTTCTTACAATACTATGGGTTAGTGGAACCGAAAATGATGTCATCAACATACACTTGAACTAAAATTATATGACCTTCTTCATTTTTAATAAACAGGGTTGTATCGATTTTACCTTTTGAAAATTCTGATTTTATTAAAAATTTGGACAGAGCGTCATACCAGAGGTGTGGAGCTTGCTTCAAACCGTATAAGGACTTGTCTAAAATGTAGACATGATTAGTCTTTTTGTCGTCCACGAACCCGTCCGGTTGCGATACGTACACCTCTTCCTTGATTTCGCCGTCGAGAAAAGCGGTCTTGACATCCATCTGGAAGACCGTGAAGTTCTTGTGCGCGACGTATGCAAGGAACATACGAATCGCCTCGATTCTGGCAACCGGAGCGTATGTCTCGTCGTAGTCAATACCCTCTTGCTGGATGTATCCTTTGGCCACGAGGCGCGCCTTGTTCCGAACGACGATGCCATCTTTGTCTTTCTTGTTCTTGAAGATCCACTTCGTGCCGATGACTGTCTTGTGAGATGGACGTGTGACGAGTTGCCATACCTTAAGGGCCTCAAATTGATTGAGTTCCTCTTGCATGGCCATGACCCAGTTCGGATCTTCGAGTGCTTCAAAGACGATTGTTGGCTCGATCTTGCTAAGAAATCCGGAGAATAAGCAGAAGTTGGCCGAGGCGCCTCGCGTTCGAACCGGAGTAGAAGGATCGTCGATTATATGGTGTAGAGGATGAGCCTTGGTCCATTTGGTGGTGTGTGGAAGCGGCTGTTGAGTCGCATGAGAGGTGTCCACATCCACATACCCACCAGGAAGGTCTTAAACAACTTCAAGTAATGATGGTCGGTTTTTCGAAGGAGACGTAACAGGATTCGTCGAAGGTTAAGCAACTTCTGGTTCTGGGGAATTCAGAGGTTGGTCATTGAGTGTTGTCGAGAACGAATCTTCAGGAGTGATCTCCGGGTTTTGTACAGGTTCCTCCATGGGATTAGCCGTTTCTTTCGTAGTGTCTGTTGAGTTCTGGGGGGATTCCAGTGTAATCGCTGAAGTGCTCGTCGAGGGCGGCGGACCGGAAAGATTCGTCGAGTTCTCGATTTTAGCAGCTTCAATTATGGGTTGTACAAACACACGAGGGTTAGGTATGTTAAAGAACTCATCATAAAAATGTTGAAACAGTAAATCTAAATCAAAAAGATGTGAGTTTGACGTAGATGCATGATTTGGATTTGCTGGAGTTTGTGTAGATCCCGAACGTGAAAGTTCGGAAGCTAACACACCAGTTAAACCGGGTTCTGAACTGAGTTGTTCAGAAGCCAAATCTGCGGCTTCGTCAAAGTTCACGTTTACGCTTTCGACAACGGATTTGGTCCGTTCGTTGTAAACGCGATAAGCCTTAGCCTGCATTGAGTATCCGATGAATACTCATTCGCCTGCCTTCGGACTAAACTTCCCGAGGTCATCTTTGTCGTTCAAGACGTAGCATGTGCATCCGAATTCGTGGAAGTACTTGATGTTCGGGATGCGGTTGTTGATGATCTTGTACGACGTCTTGTTGAACCGCTTGTTGATGATGGAGCGGTTTGCGTATAGCAGGCGGTTGCAACCGCTTCTGCCCAGAGAAATAATGGCAGCTTTGATTGTGACAACATGGTGCGAGCGGCTTCGACAAGGGTACAATTTCGTCTTTCTACCACTCTGTTTTGCTGAGGAGTTTGCGCTGCAGAAAAGTTCTGCGAAATACCGACGGATGTCAGGTATTCGTTCACCGTTTGGTTCTTGAACTCCGTCCCGTTGTCCATCCTGATAGTCTGAACTTGCTGTCGGAGGTTCAGTTGAATGGTCTTCAGGTGGTTGATGATGAGCAGGGTCGTGCTTTAGGGTGTTCTATAGGTGTCGTTGCACAGGGCCTCCGATCGTCGGGGGCCTCCGATTTTTTATTATTTTTATATGTATAAATTACGGAATATAAAAAAGATAATCGCCAAAAGACACAAGTTGTTATCTCGCTGAATTGGATAGCGCTTATACTTCTGTAGCGGCTAACCTAGTTCGAATCTTGTGGTGCACAATTAGAACTTAATTTTTTATGGAATTGTCCTATAGTCTTTTTTTCTAATAATTTTTATTTTCTAACTGCATTGGAGTTAATATGGAATCTCTAAATTTTAAAGTAACTTAACTGTAAATCATAAAAAAAGGATACTTTAATTATATAACAATTTCTTATTTCTATATAATTATATGAATTTTTTATGATTACTTAATATTTAATTGTTTATTTATGGATTTAAAGTAAAATATCAACTTTGGATCATTTTATTTGCATTTTGTTTGTATAGACTTCTTAAACCATGTCTTCTTTATTTCTTTTTTTATATTCATTTGTTTTTGTATATAATGTTTATTATTTGTTTTCTTTATTATTGATAAAAACATTCTTATTAAAACCTTATAATTCCATTAAAACCTCCTATCCACATTTCAAAGTATGAATTTCAGTCGATGAGTAAATCTTATTATTGATTATTTTTATATTTTCAATGATTTCTTCTCCTAACTTCCTTTGATTATTTAATGAACTTTAAAAGTTTTTTTTATCATTATTGATTATTTTTATATTTTTTTTAAAATCTTCACAACTTTTGAAATTTTATTAGCAATCGACTATGCCTCAAGAGAGATTAAATGTTTTGCTTTTGATATCAATCGAAAATTAGTTTCTAGCAAATCTTGATTATGAAAGTATTATTAAATGATTTGTGTTATATTATATATTGTATATTATACGTATTATGCGATTGATCCTAGTTTTCTTATCTTAGAGCATCTCCAATGGTATTTGAAGAATACTTGATGAGGACTTGAAGAAGACTTGAACATGACTTGACCATTGAAGAGGAAGACTTGAAAATGACTTTACTCATCAAAGGCTTGATGTTCCTCAAGGCTTTGAAAAAATTAATGTGAGAGGCAAAAGAGAGAGAAAGTATATATTGGTGAGACCAACATATTTTTTATATTTTTTTATTTTTTTATTTTTTTCATGTCTTTGATAAAGTTTTACCATTGTGGATGCCATTATTAATTTTTTATTGTTACCACGAACTTAATCAGATAAGACTTGTGATATTAATTTAATGATATGTAGATCAGTTTGATTTTTATTTGAATCTTATTTATGATTATTTGTATTTTCACACATATTTTATAAAAGAATTTATTTTTGAATTTAATACATAATATAATAAAAAAATATAGGTTCACATTAGGTTTTTGCACAGGGCTTCCAAAATGTCAGGAACGGCCCTGATGATGAGTTCCGGGGTTTCGTCCTTTGAGCGCAGGAACTTCACCCAAGTGTAGCGTGAGAAGTCATCAACTATCACCATGACATACTTCTTCTTGTTGATACTCTGAATACGCATCGGTCCGCATAAATCCATGTGGATGAGTTCGAGGGACCGGGACGTGCTCGGAGCGGCCTTCGGCTTGTGAGTCGTCCGCTTCATTTTACCCATCTCGCATGCCCCCCAGAGTTTGTCCTTCTCGAACTTGAGCTCGGCCAAGCCTTCCACGTGTCCGCCTAGCACCAGCTTGTTGATGTTCTTGAAGTTGAGGTGCGAGAGACGTCGATGCCAAATCCACGCTTTTTGTGAGTTGGCCTTTGACATCAGGCAGACAGAATCATCGGTCTTCAGGGCAACGAGGTCTATGGTGTAGAGGTTGGTATTTCGAGTTCCAACAAGCAGCTCCGTTCCGTCTTCAGTGCGGACGCTACACTGTTTAGCTTTGAATCTGACCTCTAGATCTTTATCGCAGAATTGGCCGATGCTGAACAGATTGTGTCCCAATCTTGCGACGTATGATACCTTCTTGATTGTGATCTTGTCTTGGACAATGTCTCCGTAGCCCATAATTGGAACCTTGTCATCATTCCCAAATCTCACATCTCCGCAGTATTTCTCTGTGTAGTTCGTGAGAAGCTCCCTCCTTCCGGTCATGTGCTTGGAGCATCCTAAGTCTAAGTACCACACATGACCGTCCTGCAAAAACAAGGTTAACGGATTTTAGGTACCCATTTGAAAATGGGTCCTGGAGGGTTAGGTTTAACACCTGGCTGAGGAACCCGTTTTTGAACTGGGTTTCCTCTTGGGTGTAGGTTTAACCTCTGATTGGGGAACCCGTTTTGAAATGGGTTTCCTTTTGGTTTTATGGAATATGCGTTTAGCCTTTGAATTATAAACATGGTAAGAACCAAACCAATCAGATGCATAATTATTATAATCAAAGTCATTCAAACCACAATTAGAACAACACAAACAATCATGGGATAACTGAATCAAATGCTGAATTGAATAAAGTTTAATCGGAAAATTAACACTTTGTTCAACGGAATTATTCGAATGATTCAAACCACAATCATTAATGTTATTCCTAGAATAAAAAATAGTATTAAATGACTACGATTCTGACTCGTTCACGACAGATCCTTTGGCTACCCACTTTTGTTTTCCTTGTTTTGCCCGACCATTTTTATCTGAAACATCATTAACGGCATGGTCAGCAGAGTTTGAGTAGACATGATGTTTATCAGTTGATCGACCGGTCTTTTGTCGCGACTGTGAATGATTTTGTGAACGAGAATCAGTTTTAGAAACTTTGTTCACAGCCGGGGTCTTGGGTTTTGAAGAACATTCGCCTTTAAGAAAATTGACCGGCCGATTTACCGCTTTAGAAAGAAAGTCGGTGTGACTCGGAAGAGGTTTGTCAAACGGAAAAGATTCAAACTCTTCATCTGAACTACCATCGGAATTCATGAATTTAGAAAAATCAACATCAGGAATCGATGGACTAGGATTGGTCGAGGGAGGTGAGGAACACTTTGTGTCTGTGTTATTAGAAGAATCTAGTGCGGAAGCTAGGAAAAAGTCAGAGTTTAGATTCTTTATAACACACTTATCTGGAGACTCTTTACCGTTTCCTGAAGAAGTTTTTCCAATAAATGCTTTACACGAAGATGTATCAGACGAGTCCGAGGAAAGTTCGGGTGAAATCATATTTTCCTTTTGAAGTTGAGCAAGTTTCTCTTTAAGTTGACCCTTGCTCATTTGCTCTTGCATCACTTCTGTTGCCAAAGCAACCAGTTTTGATGTGAGCCGATTGATTTCATTCCGATGTGTTGCCTGTCCCTCATCCGACACAGATTCAGTTTTTACGGATTTGAGTTTCTCAAGTTCTGTTATAAGCGTTTGCTTTTCCTTTTGAAAACTGGTTCTTTCCGTCTCGAGTGTCTCCTCTAATTCGACTATTTTTTATTCCAAAACGAGAGGAGGAACATAGAGTTTAAACTCGTCCGTCTCAGTTTTGGGTTCAGGTGCTTGGGCCTCATCCTTTTTAGAGGAATCCTTGGGCTTCGCAACCTTATAGCCGTCAAAGTAGTAATTCGAGAGGTATTTCTTTGGGTTTTTCTTATATGAGTAGTTCATACGCTCATACGCAAAAGGTAGTTTCATTTTAGAGGTGTGTGCGCGTTTGTATTCCTCAGTTTCCTCTTCCTTTTCTTTTTCAAGAGGACCAGTCCAATCGATTTTATACTCGGGATACTTTTTGTCCAGACCAAGAAAACCAAAGTGATAAAGAGTAGGTCTCTTGGACAAAACCTTTTTCAATTACTGTGGGTTATCGTATCCGATTCCCCATTCCTTGTTAAAGTATGTGAATTCCTTGGGTTTGTTCATGTGAATGGTCTGATCAGTTTGACCTCTTTTGTGGAGTTTGGTTTCAAGATCAGTTATTTTAGAAACCAACTCTTTGTGCTAGATTTGAAGAGAGGAGCATTGATAGACAATCTCTGCTTTCTCATTCTCACACTGATCAAGTTTTAGATTCAATTCAGATATCTTGGCCCTTAAGTCCTTAGGTGCTATTGAAAGATTTGTACATTTTTCTTTTAGATTAGCATTTTCAGACTTATATTTTTCAGTTATGCGCTTTTGAACATCTGACTTTTCTTTTAACGAGTTAATTTCAAGCAGTTGTTCATTAGTGGTGGCCTTATAAGAATCTATTCGTTCAACAAGTGGTTGCATCTGTTCGATTAAGCTTTGATGAATAGGTTCACATACCTGACACAGATTTTCCTTTTCTGATGGAGGAGAATGGTAGCCCATGAAAGCATCAGCATCTTCAGAATCGCTTTCACTATCGAAATGAGCCAGCCAGTGGTCATCTTCAACAAATAGAGCTTCTCCTGCCGCTTTCTGTTCTGCTAGCAGAAGTTTGGCTTTGTAGTAGTTCACGTTTTTCACGACGGGCTTTCTACAATCCTTGGCAAAATGACCCAATTTCCCGCAGTTGTAGCAAGTGACGGGTATGTCCTTCTTCTTAGATTCAGACTTGCTATCATTCTTCTTGTTCTTCTCCTTGTGGTCAGGTTGTTTGTGCTCATCTGCCTTTTTCTTTCCTTCATATTTGTCCTTATATTCATGGCGCTTGTTGGAGGAGGTGGAGTAGCGTTGATTATTGGACAAAGGTTTCTTGAAGAACTTCTTTTGCTGGAAAGATCTGGAGAGTAAGGCCATCGCTTTCTTTACTGCAGTCAGTTCAGGATCAAAATCACTTTCTTCCTCTTCTTCAGATTCTGGTTCAGATTCACTCGGCTCTTGGGTTCGTTTGGAGTGACGACTTGAAGATTTTCCTTGTTTTGAAGAAACAAGAGCGAGTGGATCAGCATGTGGCTTGGAAGCGGACTTCTGGTTGCTCAGTATCTCCATGACTTCATCCTCGTCCTGTAGAAGTATCTCGTAGAGCTCATGGATTGGGACGTTCTCCATCAGGTGGTTGTGTTTGATGTGAGAAGCGAACACTTTCCATTCTGGTAGGAGGTTGTTCAGAAACTTGAGTGCATTCTCTGTGTTTGATCGATTGATCTTGTTCTTGTGGAGCTCGTTCAGTAGGAGACAAAAGCGTTCATAGACCTATGAGAGTGATTCGTCGGTGCGCTGCTTAAAGCCATCAAACTTGGTTATGCAGCTGTTGATCTTCAGTTGGTTTCCGACTTTGCTCCCACTCATCATCTTTTCTACCTGATCCCACATGCCCTTCGAGGTGTGCTTGTAGTTGTCTATGGTTGTGTAGATCTGATTTGGTAGAGCTTGAACCAAATATCTCTTGGCATGCTTTTCGCCATCAAACATGCCCTTTTCCTCTTCGCTCATATCCATGTATTTCTTGGGCTCAGTTCGAGCTGGAGCACCTCCTTCTTGTGCTGGAATGATATTCATGGGTTGAGCTTGTGGGCCATCAGATAGAGCACGCCAGATGTACTCGTAGTAGTCCTTAGATTCGATGAATATGAGGAATCTGTCCCGTCATTAGCTATATTCGCCCTGATAGAGGGTCGGTGGCTTGGCATCGGTGCCGATTGCAAAAGCATCGCGAGACATCTTTGGTATTTGCACTAATGTGATCGTCAGACGTTGGTTCGATTCAAAGTGGAATCCTAACGCAAGGCACTATGAGTGGAAGTCCTAACGTAGGTTCTAAGAGTGATGTAGAGTAAAACTGGTAAGAAAATTGCTAAGCAAAACTTACCGGATAGGAATCCGGATAAAAAGTGTCTGATCAGGAAGTGTCCGGATCAGATGTGTGTGATTTGTTCAGATAGCAGAAGTATCCGGATAAACTAAGTTACCGGATAACACTGGGTTACCGGATAAAATAAGCTTACCGGATAGAGAGTAGTTACCGGATGAGGCTACTTACCGGAAAGTAAAGTTACCAAAAGAAAAATACTTACCGGAAGACAATGTACTTACCGGAAACGGATGAATCTGGATAGAGTATCCGGGTAGTGGGCACTTACCGGATAGTGTCGTCCGGATAGAGACTTAACCGGGAACTTTGAGTTACCCGGGTACTTGGAGTTTCCGGGAACTTTTGGTTACCAGTAGTTTTGTCCGGTAAGTGAAGAAAAATAAAGAACTTACCTGGGAAGGTTTGCGAAGTTCCGGAAAGTGCGGCTAATGTATCCGGTAACTGCGACTGTGAAGAGAAAAATCGATAGAGATGCGACTAGGATTGCTAAGATCGTTCCTAAAAGATTAGAAACCTAACAAAACACAAAACTAACAATACCCTAATCGATTTTGAAGCAAACTAACAAGATTTTGATAGAAAAATTGGATTTTTAGAATGAGTAGAGACCAAAAACTTGTAGACTTAATTTTGCTTAAAACTATTCAAACGATCGAATTGGACTGTAAAAATTTGCAGAATCGCTAACGATAACAGTACTAATCGAATGGAATACACAGAATCAAACAATTTATGAGAAATCAAAATATGATATTATGAATCCTCAAGAACACAGTCGACTAAAATTCAAGAAACCTTACCAGAAACCTTTTGAATGCTTTGAATCGAATCGTCCGCTTGCTCTGATACCATTTGTTAGTTCCAGATTAGTGCATACACAATAGAAATCAATAGAATAGAATCATTCAGAATGATTTCAACTTGTCATCCATATAACTTTGATTAACCTTCAGAGAGATTACAATAATAACGATATGAATGATTAACTCGATTAACCAATTTTCTAAGGTTAACAATACTATTTATATCAAGGCCTAAACTATTTTGGCCCATGGCCCATTACATGATTAAGCCCAAATTAAACATTTACGATAAATACCCTGAACTTCTATTCAACAATATTTAGTCCTAACAAAATCCATCTCTTGTTCGTTGCAATACTCTTCTAAGATCTTTTTCTTAAAAGTAGCCCAAGACATCTTGGTCAAAAAAGAAGTTTCTATGGTGGATGTGTAGACATTCCACCAAGTCAACGCCGAACTCCGAAGCATTTGAGAACCAAACTTCACTTTCTGGTTCTCTTCACAGTCACAAGCCCAGAAGGCCTGTTCAATCTCCCGAATCCAGTTCATGCAGGCAACTGGATTATCAGAACCGGCAAACTCCGACGATTTACAACATAAGAAGGTTTTATAGGAGCATACCCAAGGTTTTATAGGAGCAAACTCCAAAGTAATCAATCCATTAGTCCGGTTTTCATCACTGGTTCCCCCGGATCCCACACCCACATTTTCTTCAACCGTTTCGTGGCGGCGCGGTTGAGCATCCATATCCTCCAAGCGTTTCATGAACAACTCTTGCTGCTTAACCATAGTATCATTCATGACCCGCATCATGTCCATCATTTGATTTTGAGGGGTCACTTCAGTTATGACCGGATTAGTAGAGGAAATAGTTCTCCTTGGGATCTGCTCCACTCTCCCGCCCAACAGAGACGGGAGTGGAGGAGGCAAAGCTGATGCATCAATGTTCGGTTGTTCGGCTGTGGATTCAGTCACGGTATTATCTTCCTGAGTTCTGCCCTGAGTATTTACCATTTTTGTCTGTCTGTCACAACCGAGAATAAAGATAAGAACATAGACTACGAGATAACACAAGGAAACGTACTAGAACAATCATTGATCTTCATAATTATAGCAATCAAGCATGCACACGTAACAATATATTCATAATAGTAGTAGCTAATTGAAATTATGAACATACTACACATAAGGATTCTCATTGCCACCTTTATAATTCACAATAATGTAATTTCCGTTGACTCCGAAACGTCCCATCTTAGTGTTTCTACCCAATTTCCTCACATTCCATCACCTAATGGTCTCAGCTTAAGTCTAGGCATCACACTAGTACACCTAGTTCACTTAAACTATAGCTCTGATACCAACTTGTAACACCCTTAAATTTTAATATTAAATATAGGGAAAAATTCCGGAAAATGGGTAAACTTAAACTTCAAAATGTGAGCCAACTAAAACCCTTAAGAGTAATGGGGTAGTTTGGACTATGTACAAAAAATGGAGTATTGAGACATAACATACAACAACCTATTAATCTAGACTATAATTAACTAGATTAATCCGGGTGTCACTATATCTCCAAAAGTGTCTCTCATCTCGACTCCCAAAAAGCCCGACCTTCCCAAGCTCCTAAGCATGGTCGGCAACACGACGAACTAGACGCCGCTACGTGGAGCCTGTAATCCACAACATACACTCAAGTGTTAGGCCAAGAGTCTAATAAGATTTAAAAAAAAAAGCAAAATCAAAATAATTATGACAATGTCGAAAGTAAAGATACCGGCTCCATTTAATTTCCCACATTACCAATTTTCCACAAGTTATAGTGATCCACACCTGTCATAAAAATGAAAGAGACAATTCTCTAAAACGGGGGAGACCCGTTACCATCTACGTGACGAGAACACGTGAGTGGGGTCACCTTGATATTGATGGATTACAACTCAAGTCCCGGTCTTAGTTCCCAAGCCATATAGACATCACAACCTCAAACCATAAATAAATTGCCTTTATTGCCTACTCCGTCGAGTTACACCTCAAGGACTTACGGGGACCATATTGCCTATCCATCCTAGATGAGTTACACCTCAAGGACGAGTGTCCCTTATTGCCTACTCGCTAGTAGCCACCAATGGCTTAACCAATCATAGACATAAATTCCATACGGGTCTAAATCCTCGTGTACAAGAAAATAGACGACAATGAACTCAACAATTATAATTACACGTTACATGAAAATTCATCATCTCAAATCGTAGCATGACGCTTATTTATTTGTATGACATGCAAAATAATCCATATTCCCCGTAAGGCACTTAAGTCATCTTAATCCTTCCTTTAGTTTGAGTTACCAAGTTATGTCATACGTACATATATATATATATATATATATATATATATATATATATATACGCATATACATTTACTTGAACGTATAAATATATATATATTTACACATGGTTAAGGGTCCTTTTTCATAAATCCAAACAAGTATGAGTAAGGATAACTTTATTCTTCACCTAGGTACACACATATATATATATACGTATATACACACTTGTACCCTTTTCAAATACAAGATTTAGATAAACCCTAAATTTATACCGAGTTCCACATGTAAAGAGATCTTCCATTTATCAACATAATAGGTTACATAATCATGTTTAAGTAAAGATTTTACTTACCAAGTAGGGTTTGTGGAGAGAAAACCCTAATAAATGGAGGGAACCCCATATTAGCAAAATGAGCAAATTAGACTCCATAGATTATGTAAACCAACACAAGTAAATATCTTAGAGGTTGGATCAACTTACTTAAGAGCTTATAGAAAACCTTAGTTTTTTTTCTTGTTGAAGACTTGAAGCTTTAGCTAGTCAAACCTTGAAGACCCACTTGCAAACATAGAGATTTAAATTCTAGAACCCTAGAGAACCCTGTAAAGCCCGTGTCCCGGTATGTTTATTTTTTTTTTTTATTAATGGCTTTAATATCGTTCCTTTTTAGTGAATCTTTCCTAACGGGATTAGCAAGTTGTCAAATGCGTATTAATTTTTAAAAAAAAACCGTCTTTTTGCGCCAAGTGTTTAGTTTTGAGGGACTAATTGTGAGTTTGGCCAAATCTTGTGGGCATGGCTCGGCCCATGCAAGAGAAAGGGCCGATTTCTTTCCCCTTGCCATCTCGTTGCTATAATTCTCCTTGTAAGTCAAGTAAAGCAAAAGGAACCCACAACCCTAAGGACCCTCCTCCTCTTCCCTGTTGATGCAGCCGCGATAGAGAACCGAGAGAGAGAGAGTTAGAAGAGAGCCGAGAGAGGTTAGAGAGAGAGAAGGAATCGGCGGCGAGAAGAGGGAGGTCGGGAGAGAGATCGCCGGAGGTGAGGGACGCCGGAGAAGAGGTGCAGCCGCTGCAGTCGCCGGAAAGCCGCTGCCACCACCGTCTTTCGCCGAGAGGTAAGCCTTCGATCTCGTTCCTTTTCTGTTTAAGTCGCCGGCGAAGTAGCCGCCGCCGCTGCTGCCGCGCACGGCCTTGGCCGCTGCAGGCGGTAGCCGCCATGGACCGCCTTGTGGGGTGGTGGCGTAGGGTGGTCGAGGTGTGTGTAGTTGCGTGTTTGGTGATCGAGTGAGAGGAGGAACGTTGGTGCGAAAGGGTGGTGTGGGCGGTGTGTGTGTGCAATCGTCGCCGGAGAGCCGCCGCCGGTCGCCACCGGCGACCGCCACTGCCGGAGATGGCAGTGGGTGGCGCGTGGCGTGACCTGACCTCTGTCCCTATCGAACCCTTAACCCGTGACTTAATCGTTAAGCCGTATAAATTAAACCGTTGTCTCTAAAATCTTTCTTTTTACGCGAAAAAAATGGTCCAGCCCCTGTTTTGTGACGGCAATAGCTTCTCCGTCGTAACTCCGATTGAGCCGAAACTGGCGCCCACGCTTCGAGATCGGGACCGAGTACGTTTTCTGTGTTTTGGCGGAGAACTGATTCGGCCTCGAGTTGGGAGGAAAAGTGGTCGCAAGTTCTGCGGTTCGTCATTTTATGTGAATTTCCTGGAATCTGCCACTGTTTTGCGTGGACCGTAACTTTTTACTCGTAACTCGTTTTGAGGTGATTTTGGTGGCCATAGTTCCCTATTCGAGTCGGGAAGGTTTTTCGTGTTTTGCCGAAAGTCTGATTTAAACCGTAGCTAGGCTGTTTTGGACCGTTTTTGCAGCTGGACCGAAACTGGCAGTTTCGGGTAACCGTTCGTATTTAATTCATAGTAAATTATAGAAAAATCGTTAGGAGGCGTATAATATGTCCTTGGAACCCTAACTCAGAGGACTTTCTGGTCATGAAATATTATTGGGATTTTTCTGGATTTAAGAGGGTCGAAATGGGTCCCGAACAGACCTGTTTTGGGGTAATCGGAAATTAGTTTAGTGACGTTTTAAGCGTGTGTCGTGTCCTAGGGTCCGGGTCTCGTGTTGACACGTTTTGACATGCGTTTAGGTGCTGGAAGGTGACCGTGATTGTGAAGCTTGATTCGTGTTGATTAAGCTAGGCGCGCATTTGAGGTGAGTTCTCTCACTGTGTAGTTAGGGGTTGTATGCATGTCATAATAGTTGCTTGTATTTCTGTCTTTGTGGTGTGAACTACTTGTTGTGGTGCATATTATTTGATTGATTTGGATGTTTGGTATACTTGCGTTACCTTACGATTCGGTGGAACCGAGACCTCGATGGTACTGAGGTGTTGATTACGTGACCGAGGCCTCGATGGTACTGAGGTGTTGGTTACGTTATAATTCGGCGGGACCGAGGCCTCGATGGTACTGAGGTGTTGGTTATCTTGCAATTCGGTGGGACCGAGGCCTCGATGGTACTGAGGTGGTGGGATACATAATTTCCTGTGGATGTTTACTCATTTTATGTATCTGTGATATTGCTGCTTATGTGCGGGTAGGGGTGATGTGTATATAATTCCTACCTGCGCATGTGTTTGAATTCACTAAGCTTCGTGCTTACCCTTTCCCAATAATCTGTGGTTTCAGGTACGAGTGGCTCTAAGGCGTGACGGGTACACACTGGCGCGCGGGATGGGCTGACTGTTATTTATTTTAATTATTAAACTTCGTGTCCGCTGGTTTCTGATTTCTTGAACAATATTTATGTCCTTGCAATTAATATGTTGGAATTATTTATTGAGTTTTTATATAAAGCGTTTAATTAAAAATTTTAAATTTTCTTGAAATTTTGGGGCGTTACAGCTTGGTATCAGAGCACAGCTTGAGTGAATCAAACGCACCTCGGTGTGTTTGGTCTCAAGTTGCGGCTGAGAAATTTTCAAACTCTTTATTAAATCTTTTTGGAAATAAAAAGAAAAAGTAAAAACCCGTTCGAAGAACGGTGATCGAGGGCGCAGTGTGTACAGTCAGCCGGAGCCGAAGGGAAAGGTACAATGCTTAGAGTTTTATTGCTTTCTAGATCATAGAGTATGCATGCTAGATTGCCTGTTGTGGACACTATGCGGTATGTGAACTGCTTGCTATTAGGAATTTATGCTAATTATGATAGGTTACTAAGTGAATGCCCTCTAGGTTGTATGCAGTAAGAGACTTATAGCCTTAGAATATTCGATTTAGTTCTATTGCGCAGCTCTTGTTTGAGTCCAACCGTTCTAGGATAGAATCTTGTATTCGATTGTCTATTTGTTTTGCACTGCATGTAATCGGGTATTCGCGAGGCCATTTTTTTTTATGATTAGTGAGGATTCATTAGTAGCAAGGGTAGTGATTGGGATGGAAATTCCTAGGGAGCTAGGAAGAGTAGGTATATATGCCGGTGCGGGCATATATGTGTAGTTGCGGCGAGAAGCTACTTGAACCCCTCGGGATGGGACTCGGAACAAGCGATGATAGGTGTGGAAGGTAGTAGTAGAGCTCCTACTACCGGAAGCACAGGATCAGTGCTCGAGTCGGGAAAGTCGCGAGGATTCCAAGGAGCTGAGCGTGAGTGTTGTTGATGTGAGTTATTAGGTGCTAATAACTCGTTGTATGTTTCTTCTTTATAGAATGGCCATCACTAGGAGGAGCAACGCGACTGAGCCGCGAGCTGAGGCGGGGATCACGGAGGAGCAGGTCCGAGAGATGATTGCAGCAGAGGTAGCGCATGCGGTCGGGGAGGCAATCCCCGAGATTATCACCGCCATACAAGATCAGGTGACGGTTCTGCTAGAGGAGCGCATTGCAGCGATTCCGCCGCCTGCTGGGGGACAGCCCCGTAATCGAGAGTTCCAGTACCGGGATCTCTCTGCCTGTTCTCCCCCGGAGTTCAAGGGAGACTCGAACCCAATAGTTAGCATGCGTTGGGTTTCTGATATGGAGTGTGCCTTCTTGACCTGCGGCTGCCCGGATAATCTGAAGGTCCGCTTTGCCGTGAATTTGCTTCGCGATGGGGCGAAGGATTGGTGCGCCTCAGCGCTGACTCTTACTGAGCGTACTACCCTTACGTGGGAGGAGTTCGTTACTCGTTTCCGTGCTGAATACGTGCCTCCGGTGGAGATGGAGAGGATAGCGAAGGAGTTCTTGGAGCTAACCCAGACCACGGAGACTATTAAAGAGATGAACAAGAAATTCACTGAGATGGCGCTGTTTTGTCCTCAATATGCCGCTTCGGAGGAAATGAAGATGGCTCGGTATAAAGATATGTTACGTACCGAGATCAGGGAGTTCGTGAGCACGGTACCGTACGCTTCTCTGTCAGCAATGATGGATGCAGCCCGGAGAAGGGAGCTGGATCTAGAGACCCAAGCCAAAAAGAGGAAGGCAGCACAGGCTGTGACGCCAATCTCTGCGGTGCAGAAGAAGTCAAAGTTTTCTGATTCGCGCGGAAGTTCGAAGAGTGGTGGGTTTAATCACGGGGTTTCTAGTGGGAAGAAAACTGGCGGGTGTTTCAAATGTGGGCAGTCCGGTCATCACAGCCGGGATTGCAAGTCGCCATTGATGATCTGCTTTAGCTGCAAGCAGACGGGCCACGTGAGGGCCAATTGTCCGAATGCTAGGGCATCTGATGGGGGTGGTGCACAGAGGGCTCCTGCAAATGCCCCACTGCGCATCACTGACGGTCGTACGGGTCAGCCGGGGACAGAGGCAGCCCGAGGTAGAGTCCACCAGCTGAAGGTGGAAGAGGCGCAGGCGACGCCTAAGGTGGTGACAGGTATGTTTTATCACCCTCTTTCTTTTCGTCCTCCCTTTTCATGCCTTGTTTTCTTTGTTGTTGTTTATATATGTTGTTATCTGTATGTTAGGTACGTTTCTAGTTAACTCGGTGCCTGCGGTTGTAATGTTTGATAGCGGGGCTACTCATTCATTTGTGTCTCGCACTTTTAGCGAGAGTTTGGGCCGAGTGGTGGGACGGTTAGGATGTCCTTTGGTAGTCGAGGTTGCCGATGATCGAACCTTGACGGTTACGGATGTGTATCGGGGATGCACGTTGGAAATCTCGGGTGTGAGGTTTCCCATAGATTTGATTCCGATAGCTATGCGAGAGCTTTGTGTGATTGTGGGCATGGATTGGATGGACGCATTTGATGCGGAAATTGTTTGTCGCCACAAACAAGTGCGGGTTCGAACCCCAAGCGGGGGAGAGCTGTTGATTCAGGGAGACTCGCCCAGACGGTCTACGGCAATATGTTCAGCGGCGAGGGCTCGGAGACACCTTCAGCATAGTGGTCAGGGGTATTTGGCGTATGTGATAGATACGCGCTTTGATGAGACGAAGAAGACTGCCGTAGATGTGTCAGTCGTGAGGGAGTTTGCCGATGTATTTCCCGACGAGTTACCGGGGATACCTCCCGAACGACAGGTGGAATTTCGAATCGATCTGATTCCGGGTGCTGCTCCGGTGGCCAAGGCACCCTATCGCCTGGCTCCACCGGAAATGAAGGAACTGTATGATCAGTTGCAGGAACTTCTCGAGAAAGAGTTCATTAAGCCGAGTTGTTCACCGTGGGGAGCTCCGATCTTGTTCGTGAAAAAGAAGGATGGATCTCAACGAATGTGCATTGATTACCGGGAGCTGAATAAGCTTACGGTAAAGAATCGTTATCCTCTGCCAAGGATTGACGACTTGTTCGATCAGTTGCAGGGAGCCTCGTGGTTCTCTAAGATTGACCTGAGATCCGGGTATCATCAGATGCGGGTACGAAGTGAGGATACGGAGAAAACGGCCTTCCGGACGCGGTATGGCCATTACGAGTTCGTGGTGATGCCTTTCGGACTCACCAACGCACCAGCAGCGTTCATGGACCTCATGAACAGGGTATGCAGCCCGATGCTGGATCGCTCGGTGATCGTATTCATCGACGATATTCTCGTATACTCGAAGACGAAAGAAGAGCACGAGGTGCATTTGCGGGAAGTTTTGGATGTTTTGAGACGGGAGAAGCTTTATGCTAAGTTCTCCAAGTGTGAATTCTGGTTACGAGAGGTCCAATTCTTAGGACATGTCGTGAATCAGAACGGTATCATGGTCGATCCGGCCAAGATCTCAGCGGTAATGCGGTGGGAGGTGCCGAAAACTCCTACCGAGGTGCGGAGTTTTCTCGGGTTAGCAGGGTACTATCGGAGATTTATCCAAGATTTCTCCAAGATTGCCTTGCCTATGACTCGACTGACGAAGAAAACTGCAGCTTTCAGTTGGGGTGAAGAGCAACAGAAGGCGTTCGAGGAGCTACGCAGGCGTTTATGTGAGGCTCTTGTGTTAACTTTGCCCGAGGGTATGGAGGATTTGGTGGTTTATTGTGATGCTTCATATCAGGGGTTGGGTGCCGTGCTGATGCAACGCGGCAAGGTCATAGCTTACGCTTCGAGGCAGCTGAAGCCTCACGAAGCGAACTACCCGACTCATGACTTGGAGTTGGGAGCAGTGGTGTTTGCTCTGAAGATTTGGAGACACTATCTTTATGGTGTCAAGTGTACTATCTACACTGATCATAAGAGCCTTAAATACCTGATGGATCAGCAAAACCTTAATATGCGGCAGCGAAGATGGCTTGATGTGGTCAAGGATTACGACTGCGAGATACTTTACCACCCGGGTAAAGCGAACGTAGTCGCGGACGCGCTTAGCCGACATCCGGTCGGGGGACCGCTGAAGGGTCTGTGTCAGCGTTTGACAGTAGTTGCACCTCTTCTGGAGGCGATAGGTGTCGCTCAGGAGGTGGCCGTATTGGCGGAAAATGCAAAACGTGAGAGGGTTTCGGGAGAGATTCCGAAATTAATACGGGATAGTCGAGGATTATTGACCCGTTATGGTAGAGTTTGGGTCCCATTCACCGGGGGAAACCGACAGATACTGTTGGACGAGGCGCATAAATCCAAGTTTTCGATTCATCCGGGAGCGACCAAAATGTACAGAGACTTACGGGAAGGCTATTGGTGGCCCGGCATGAAGCGGGATGTAGCCAAGTGTGTGGAGGTATGTTTGACCTGTCGAAAGGTCAAGGCGGAGCACCAGCGACCGCACGGGAAATTGCAGCCTTTGGAGATTCCGGTGTGGAAGTGGGAACAGATTACGATGGATTTCATCACGAAGCTTCCCAAAACTCAACGAGGGAATGATACCATCTGGGTAATTGTGGATCGTCTGACTAAGAGCGCTCACTTCTTGGCGATTAAAGAGAGCTTTTCAGCGGATAAGCTCGCGGAGGTCTTCATCCGAGAGATTGTAACTAGGCACGGGGTGCCAGTCTCGATTGTCTCAGATCGGGATACTCGTTTCACCTCCCGGTTTTGGGAGAAGTTTCAGAATGAGATGGGTACGCGGTTGCATTTCAGTACAGCATTTCATCCTCAGACCGACGGGCAGAGTGAGCGTACTATTCAGACACTGGAGGACATGCTGCGAGCATGTGTGATTGACTTTGGTGGTAGTTGGGATCAGAATCTTCCACTAGCTGAGTTCTCCTACAATAACAGCTATCACGCTAGCATCGGTAGAGCGCCGTACGAAGTGTTGTATGGAAGGAAGTGTCGGACGCCCATATGCTGGGGCGAGGTTGGTCACAGAGTGCTGGGGAGCACCGATGTGGTGCTAAAGACGACGGAAATGATTCAGATGGTGCGGGATCGGTTAGTCACTGCTCAGAGTCGCCAAAAGAGTTACGCCGATAAGAGACGATCGGACTTGGAGTTCCAAGTCGGGGATTACGTTCTTTTGAAAGTGTCACCCTGGAAGGGGGTAATCCGTTTTCGCAAGCGGGGAAAGTTGGGTCCCCGATATATCGGACCATACAAGGTCATCGCGCGTGTGGGGAAAGTAGCTTACCGATTGGAGCTACCGGAGGAGCTGAGCCTGATCCACAACACTTTTCATGTCTCTCAGTTGCGGAAGTGTGTGATGGATGAGTCTGCGGTAATTCCCCTTGAAGACATTCAGATCGACGAGCGACTCAACTATGTGGAGAAGCCAATAGCCATCGTCGAGAGGAAGACGAAGACTCTGCGGAACAAAGTCATTGAATTGGTGAAGGTCCAGTGGCAGCACCGAAAAGGTTCAGAATGGACGTGGGAACCAGAAGCCGAGATGCGGGAGAACTACCCGGAGCTGTTTGCGGGCGTGGACTTCGGGGACGAAGTCTAACCCAAGCGGGGGAGAGTTGTAAAGCCCGTGTCCCGGTATGTTTATTTTTTTTTTATTAATGGCTTTAATATCGTTCCTTTTTAGTGAATCTTTCCTAACGGGATTAGCAAGTTGTCAAATGCGTATTAATTTTTAAAAAAAAACCGTCTTTTTGCGCCAAGTGTTTAGTTTTGAGGGACTAATTGTGAGTTTGGCCAAATCTTGTGGGCATGGCTCGGCCCATGCAAGAGAAAGGGCCGATTTCTTTCCCCTTGCCATCTCGTTGCTATAATTCTCCTTGTAAGTCAAGTAAAGCAAAAGGAACCCACAACCCTAAGGACCCTCCTCCTCTTCCCTGTTGATGCAGCCGCGATAGAGAACCGAGAGAGAGAGAGTTAGAAGAGAGCCGAGAGAGGTTAGAGAGAGAGAAGGAATCGGCGGCGAGAAGAGGGAGGTCGGGAGAGAGATCGCCGGAGGTGAGGGACGCCGGAGAAGAGGTGCAGCCGCTGCAGTCGCCGGAAAGCCGCTGCCACCACCGTCTTTCGCCGAGAGGTAAGCCTTCGATCTCGTTCCTTTTCTGTTTAAGTCGCCGGCGAAGTAGCCGCCGCCGCTGCTGCCGCGCACGGCCTTGGCCGCTGCAGGCGGTAGCCGCCATGGACCGCCTTGTGGGGTGGTGGCGTAGGGTGGTCGAGGTGTGTGTAGTTGCGTGTTTGGTGATCGAGTGAGAGGAGGAACGTTGGTGCGAAAGGGTGGTGTGGGCGGTGTGTGTGTGCAATCGTCGCCGGAGAGCCGCCGCCGGTCGCCACCGGCGACCGCCACTGCCGGAGATGGCAGTGGGTGGCGCGTGGCGTGACCTGACCTCTGTCCCTATCGAACCCTTAACCCGTGACTTAATCGTTAAGCCGTATAAATTAAACCGTTGTCTCTAAAATCTTTCTTTTTACGCGAAAAAAATGGTCCAGCCCCTGTTTTGTGACGGCAATAGCTTCTCCGTCGTAACTCCGATTGAGCCGAAACTGGCGCCCACGCTTCGAGATCGGGACCGAGTACGTTTTCTGTGTTTTGGCGGAGAACTGATTCGGCCTCGAGTTGGGAGGAAAAGTGGTCGCAAGTTCTGCGGTTCGTCATTTTATGTGAATTTCCTGGAATCTGCCACTGTTTTGCGTGGACCGTAACTTTTTACTCGTAACTCGTTTTGAGGTGATTTTGGTGGCCATAGTTCCCTATTCGAGTCGGGAAGGTTTTTCGTGTTTTGCCGAAAGTCTGATTTAAACCGTAGCTAGGCTGTTTTGGACCGTTTTTGCAGCTGGACCGAAACTGGCAGTTTCGGGTAACCGTTCGTATTTAATTCATAGTAAATTATAGAAAAATCGTTAGGAGGCGTATAATATGTCCTTGGAACCCTAACTCAGAGGACTTTCTGGTCATGAAATATTATTGGGATTTTTCTGGATTTAAGAGGGTCGAAATGGGTCCCGAACAGACCTGTTTTGGGGTAATCGGAAATTAGTTTAGTGACGTTTTAAGCGTGTGTCGTGTCCTAGGGTCCGGGTCTCGTGTTGACACGTTTTGACATGCGTTTAGGTGCTGGAAGGTGACCGTGATTGTGAAGCTTGATTCGTGTTGATTAAGCTAGGCGCGCATTTGAGGTGAGTTCTCTCACTGTGTAGTTAGGGGTTGTATGCATGTCATAATAGTTGCTTGTATTTCTGTCTTTGTGGTGTGAACTACTTGTTGTGGTGCATATTATTTGATTGATTTGGATGTTTGGTATACTTGCGTTACCTTACGATTCGGTGGAACCGAGACCTCGATGGTACTGAGGTGTTGATTACGTGACCGAGGCCTCGATGGTACTGAGGTGTTGGTTACGTTATAATTCGGCGGGACCGAGGCCTCGATGGTACTGAGGTGTTGGTTATCTTGCAATTCGGTGGGACCGAGGCCTCGATGGTACTGAGGTGGTGGGATACATAATTTCCTGTGGATGTTTACTCATTTTATGTATCTGTGATATTGCTGCTTATGTGCGGGTAGGGGTGATGTGTATATAATTCCTACATGCGCATGTGTTTGAATTCACTAAGCTTCGTGCTTACCCTTTCCCAATAATCTGTGGTTTCAGGTACGAGTGGCTCTAAGGCGTGACGGGTACACACTGGCGCGCGGGATGGGCTGACTGTTATTTATTTTAATTATTAAACTTCGTTTCCGCTGGTTTCTGATTTCTTGAACAATATTTATGTCCTTGCAATTAATATGTTGGAATTATTTATTGAGTTTTTATATAAAGCGTTTAATTAAAAAATTTAAATTTTCTTGAAATTTTGGGGCGTTACAAACCCCCATTAATTACATTTAGGGTTTGAGATGAGAAATAAATGAGGATGGTGATGATTGGAGGGAGTCGCCAAAAGAGAGAAAAAGAAGGGAGAGAAAGTCGTGAGATGGAGAAGAAAAGGAATGAGAGAAGTAATAGTGATTGATCCCTTTAATTCCCACATGCTGACCCCGCTTCATATTTAGACCAATCCACCTACCGGCGATAGTGCCTCAGCGGTTGTGACCCGGAAAGGTCGCCGGTCACTTCCGTTGCCAATGTACCGCGAGCCCCAACGAACAGCAACAAGAAATCCAGCGATTGTGCCCTCCGGCGAGAGTGACCCTGGCACCATCGTCGGGGCACTCTCGCCCTCATTGTACCGTCGGCGATTAAAAAAAGCTGGCATTGCTCTCTCGTGGTGGTCTGCACCCCAAGGTCCCACATGCTAACTAGGAAGCATTAATTCAGGCCACACCCAAAATAGAATTCATGAGGAACTGATTTTGACACCCTATGGTTACGTGGCAATTCCTACTCCATGCATGCATTCATATACACATGCACACATACTCACACGAGGTCCTCAATAATGAGAGAGAAAAATGGATTTGGGAAGGAGATGCCAAATTCAATTTAAAACCATTAGATTAACGGAGAAATTTTTTACCCGGAAATTTGGAGTGTTACATAAGACATATGCGGCCGACCCCAAAAAACAAGCAAAGTGTAAATACTGTGATAAGACATATCGAAAAACGGTCGGCTGTATGGGATCGCTTGGGATCATGCCCAACCCGCTAAACTCGACCGATCCATCCGAAACCCGAACAGACCCGCCACCCGAAACCCGAACAACACTTTGGACGGGTTCGGGGCCTGTACCGTCCACCCAAAACCCGATCGGGTTGGGGTTTTTTGGGCCCGACCCGACCCGACCGATGCACATGCCTAGATATGGACTCTTTCGAGTTAAGGATGCGTTTAATATCTTTTATTATATCTCCAAGACTCTAAACTCCGAGTTGTCGGCGTAACCTTTTCTATATTTGTTTACTATTAATATTTAATAACCACAAAAACAAAATATTTGCACACTATGTTTTATTTGTTCTGCCATTGTGTCCAAGAGGCTTTCTACGTGCCAATCAAATTTCATTCTTATGACTTGTCAAGTATTTAATCCTAGTGACTCATGAAGCATGACTTAGGAAATCTAATAGAAAATCTCATACATCCTAAGTTTAAATTAGACATTGTCAAAATTCTTATAGTCATGGAGGTTCATCTAAGATGATTCATACCATTTATGGTTGACCGGAAAATTAGTATGTACCACGTAAACCGACCCGAAAATCCATGACTAACAAAAAAAGTATATCATCACACTCCAACCATCATGACTTCAACACACATACATATACGTCCTAGTTTTGTATATGTATTGCATAATCATCACATAAAAAAGAATTTCCATCAAACTATTATAGCATCTTTAAAAACTATGTTAAAGTATAACTTTTGGTGCTTTTAGAGATTTGGTTGCTCAACAATTATGCTATATTGTATGATAGATAGAGAAAACAAGAGATGAAAGATAAAAATCACCAAATTTGGAATAATATCTAAGACTCACTATTTAAGAAAGAGAAATAGTATTTTAATATTTCCACCAATAAGAGGCATTGAACAAATATCCATTTCTCAAGATCGATGATATGTTCGATCAACTTCAAGGTTGCAGGTTGTTACTCGAAAATCGATCTTCGTTCAGTATATCGCCAGGTGCGGGTGAAAAGCGACGACGTCCCAAAACCAACATTTACGACTCGTTACAGTCACTATGAGTTCTTAGTTATGTCATTTGGTTTGACAAACGCGTCGACAATGTTTATGGGCCTTGTGAATTGAGCGTGTCAACCATTCATCGATAAGTTTTTGATATTGTTCATTGATGACATCCTTGTCTATTCGAAAGATAAGGTCAAATATGAGTAGCACCTCCAAGAGGTTCTAGAAATGTTGAGAATGGATGAAGTTGTATGCAAAGTTCTCCAAATGTGATTTTGGTTGAAGGAAGTCCAATTCTTTGGTCACGTGGTCACCCGAGATGGGGTGAAAGTGGATTCATCCAAAATTGAAACAATGATGAATTGGGAATCTTCCAAGAACCCGTCGAAAATTCGAAGCTTCTTGGGCTTAGCTGGTTACTACCGGATATTCATCCAATATTTCTCCAAAATCACTTCTACCTTGACAACCCTGACGAGGAAAAATGTAAAGTTTGTGTGCACCAAGACGCAAGAGAAATCGTTCCGTACTTTACAAAAGAAGCTTTGTGAAACACCAATTTTGTCCTTGCCCGAGGGATCCAAGATTTTGAGGTCTATAGTGACACCTCAAAAATGGGTTTGGGTTGTGTTTTAAAGCAAAGAGGCAAGGTGATCGCCTATGCATTGAGATGACTAAAGGAGCACCAATGAAACTACCCTACTCATGACTTGGAGATGGCAGCAATAGTGTTCACCTTGAAATTATGACGACATTATATCTACGAGACTAAGTATACTATCTACACTGATCACACGAGTTTGAAGTACGTCTTGAGACCTTAAAGACAGCTAGAGACACTATGACTATGAATTGTTTTACCACATTGGTAAGGCACATGTGGTAGTTGATGCTTTGAGCTAGAATGATTATAGCGGGAGCATCCAGACACCCTTTCAAAAATCGAGCTAGCGTTGAGCCTAATTTAAAAGATCAAAGTGTTAAAAGTAGATGCATTGTTGGAAGAGAACCTCACTCTTGAGGTTTATGAGTAATTGGTTTATGTTGGAAGAGAACCTCAAATTCAATAATTAATTTTGTTTAACCACGCCTCATAATTTACATACGCCACATCAACTTTTATGAGGTTTATGAGTAATTGAATCTTTTTTTTTTCAAAGTTTGATAATACACCCTTAAATAAGCTATTTAAAAGTATATTCACCAAAACAAGAATTGAAACAAAGTAGTTCTCTTTTAATGCAGTTTGCACTAAATAATTAAACAAAACATAATTAATGTTCCATTATTTTCACACATCCATCAACATTAATATAAAATCTTTAACTGGTAGGGGTGTGCAAAAAGTCATTCAATTCAATTTAAACCGACCGACTATAATCGGATATCCAAGTACAATTAGAAAGGATCGGATCCAAAATTTCAACAACCAATTTGGATTGATCGATTCTTGGATGAAAACCAAATCGATCCAATCATCATCCAACTATCATTCATTTAATAACCACGTATAATTATTAACATCTTATGATATTGTTTTTTAGTTAATATTTATATGTAGGTTCTTTAATAAATGAAGAAAATATATGAATAATGGGTTGAAATGGTAGAATAACTGGTTGAGAATTAAATCAAAATATTAGATGAAACCAATCTAGTTCAATTATAACCAATAATAATATCCGATAGGCCATAGATGTAATCAATCAAATCCAATACAAAATCCAACATTTAATAAATGATCGGATCGAATCGATCCACCTAAATTTATAGGAGTTCAATCGAACTAATACCTCTAGCTAAAGGTTTTATTATAAAATGATTATGGTTATAACTTTCTTTCACTCATATAACGTTCAAGATATGGTATCAAATATATAAAATAGAGTAAATTACGGATTTGGTCCCTGTGGTTTTCTGAAATTTTGGATTGGGTCCCTCTAAGGAGTTAATTACAGATTAGATCACCGTGGTTTCAATTTTGTTTCGGATCAGGTCCTTTCATCTAACTATGTTTAACTGAAGTCCGTTAAACCCCTCACATGTTCCTCACGTGAGGGGTATTTATGTCATTTAAAAAAACTTTTTTAATTCATTTTTCTTTTTTATCAGTTATGCTATTGGTTACGTTGAACCCTGCATCTTGCTGTACGCTCCAATAATGGCCGTTTGACATTCGAAATCAGTGAGATCTCCTTGGCCAAAAGATACTCTTGTGCATATGAAGATACACTCTTTTCTACCAGTAGCACAGTCGGACGACGGGCCTCTATTCTTGAAACAATCATCTTCAGATGATCAATTCTTGTTGTAGTAAGGTTTCAATGGAAGCAAGCTGATTATGAGACATCTGATACTCCAGTGCTCCTCCTAAAATAAGCAATCGTGGGTTTTTGTTGCATAAGATATGGTTGACTACTCTCATACAAATAAGCAGGTTATAATTGATTTCTATTTCAATATCTATTTTAATTTCGATTTCATTCTCGTTTGTTGATTGTTCGTTGTATATATTAGAAATCGATAAACCCTAACCCTTAAATCCCCAAATCTTGTGCGATACATAATTCTTAAAATTATATATATTTGGATGAAACAATGTCATTGAATTGAAACTTCTGTCAATATATATATATATATATATATGACAGAGACATGATCTATATAAGCAATTAGCCATTGTAAGTTTATCATAATTTCCACAAGACAGCTACAAGGAGAAACCAGTCCATGTAAACTTATTTTGGTTGGTGTGAGTAGTTATCGAAGAAACATGCATCTATGTCCATCAAAATCACAAAATCTTACTGGCACATCCATTCTCTTATATCTCATTAGCTTTCTACCAAACGGTAGTTGTCATGCTATTGCATCAGCTATTATATATTGTGGCTTCTACAATTGCATTTATTTCTTTATGTTGTTAAGTTGCTACATATTTGCTTTGTTAAACTTCATCCATTCAATTAATTGGTATCATGATTTCGGTTACTTGGTTAACTTTTATTTCTGCCAATGTTATATATATATATATATATATGTTTCAAACTTGTACAAGCTAATGTAGAAGCAGATACATTTTTATTGCTTCGTTGAGTTATTAAGTGGGTTTCAAGATGGATCACACTCTTATTGTCCATATTTGGTGTTTGGGTTGATGAGGGGGAAATCAAGGTTGTGTTTTCAACTATTAATTTATGCTTGATCAAGGATGCAAGAATTGAGTAGCGAGAATGCCATTGACATTTTATTTTCTTATATACATTCCAAGAATTGCTCTTTTGCTATCTAAACTAGAAATTGAACTAATTTTTTCTTTCCTCAGAATTTTGGTGAACAGTATTACTCGTTGGATATCACTTTACTGGATCTTCTTTGGAACAAGTCGCCTCTGGATCGTTACTTGTTGGATCTTCTTTGGAACAAGTATTAGGTCAAAAAATGAACTTGAAACATCAAAGGCAGAACTTGAAGCATCAATCAAAGGAAGAAGTTGAAGCATCAATCAAAGCAATGAAGAAACAAGTTCATACATGGAAGATTATTACGTGTTTCAGTTGGATTTTTTTGTTCAACCATTGTTTACTAGTCGACCTAAAATGGTTTAATAGGTTATTTTGAGTTTAAGGTTTACGTTAGTTTATCTTGAATGACTATATTGGGAATTATGTAACGTTGCTATTTCTTTTATGAAAATTCTAGTTTATAAATACTTTGTTCATTGGTTTTACGCTTGTTTTGGGAATTATGGTTATACACATTCTGTTCACAACTCTGTTTCTACATCGTTTGTACAATGTGTCGCCCCAACAGATGTGTTTTTGCAAAATCCGTTTTTGCATATTCGTCCAAAACCAACAGATGTGCAGCCCCAAAGTGCAGCAAATGCACCACAACACAAACGTAAAGGAAATTACAACAATTCCCATCTTTGGATATGATTGCAACCTTTTCTTGACCAACTTTTCAAAAGCTAAATTACTTATTTTCTCATTTTCCATCAATAAGAATTATGGATGCTATTGTTTTTGTTCAAATAATTCTTCATTAGTGGTTTACATCATGCCATGTTGTAACAACCCATCTCAAAGATAACGCTTAAATAACAAGAATTAAACAACTCGCCGAAAAGGCTCCGGATTACAATCATAACATACATGTACATAACAAGGTTTGCGGAAACAATCCAATACACAGCTGAGATTTCTATAACACTAAGCCTGGCATACTATGCTACGTTGACTTCCTTCTAGTCCCAAGCTTCACGCTCACGCCTTCTCCTTGCCCTTACCAGTATCTCCAACTAAGCGCTTTCCTGAAAATGGTTTAGTTTTTGAAAAGCGAGGGTTAGACCATGAGGTCTAGTGAGTTCCCTCTAGTGGCAACACTTTCATCAACAAGTATAAAACATTCACAACCATCATAAACAATAACTTTAAACAATAAGCTTTCACATAAACTGCACATGTAAGTGGCACACTGAAGTCCCGCAATGGCGACAATGTGTCAGTCTCACACTGCCTTACTGGGTCACTCCTCCCATGGCATAAACGGGACACCCCCCACCCCCGTATGAGCACTGGCGGGCCACACCCCCCGACTTAGCCATTACACATCTATCAACAACGTATGCATACACTTAAAGTTAACTTTCCAAACATACACTTTTTCATGCAAAATAATCATTTCTTACTTTTGAAACCACGTTAAAACACGTACTTAGTTAGAAAAACTCACCTGGTGCTCTTATCAACCTTTCTTCCTTTATCTCTGGCCTCCAATTTGGGATACCTGGAAGAACTTGATGCATAAACTATCTCCAATCCAACCCTCCTTGATTCCTTCTAACTGCACTCCCAATCGATTTACCAAAAATCCCTTTGTTCTCTCTCAAGCCTCCACTTACACGAACAATAAATAATAGGGTTTTAGGGTTTTTATTACTTTCCTTTATTGTACAAAGGCCCTTTTCTTTTATTTGCACTTAGGCCCCTGGACTTATATTACCACCAAGAATCTCCTTAACAATTAAATCCTGCACAAGCAAGTCATGGTTATTACACATGTGATATTCCCTTTAGTTTATCCCAAAAGATTCTGTAAATTCACATTGAACTACCCGTGTGTGTGTAAACCATAATTCCAATGGATTCCATAACTTCATATATATTGAACAAACATATGTATTTCTAGGAAATAACAACATTGAAAATGAGAATTTCATTAATGAAATAGAAGATTACATAATTCCCAAAGATTTTCATTAAACAAAAACTAACTTAAACCGTAAACCCAATATAACCTAGTAAACCATTTTAGGTCAACTAAGAAACACTAAAATGATAAAGAACATCCAGCTGAAACACATAATACTCTTCCATGTATGATTTTTTTCATGGCTTTGATTGACGCTTCAAGTTCTTGCCTGGATGTTTCAAGTTCTTGCCACACTGTTCAGAAATTAGATGCAGCCTGATTAGGTCAAAAAAACTTTCATTTTCCAAACTCTAATTAGAACCTTACAGGGAGAAAATGATGAATCAAAATGAAAGGAGTTGTCGTCGATGAGAAATTCCTTGAGGAGAGGGAAGAAGAAGGAGATGATTGAAATCAAAGGAACGACTTTTGACTATTGGTCTCTGTTCTTCCATATCAAATAAGAGTGGATGACATCAACACATTAAAAATTATTAAAAAATATGGGTTTTTGAAATGACATAAATGCCCCTCACGTGGGGGGGCATGTGAGGGAGGGTTAACGACAATTAATTAAATGGAGTTAATGAGGGACCTAATTCGCAACAAAACTTAAACCACAATGACCATGACTGTAATTAATTCGTTAGAGGGACCCAATCCCAAATTTTAAAGAACCACAGGGACCAAATCTGTACTTTACTCTATAAAATAATTTGATTATGGTTTTCAGGTTCGTTTTTTCCGGTTATTCTTCCACGTCATAAGGAATAATGGTTTCGAAACTTGAAATTAAGTCTAAGTGAGTGATGTGGTGAAATTCGATTTCATGTTAGATCTCGCGTTCGTGAGGAATAGTAATTAAAAAATTTACAATTAGTAACGTAGATTTTAACAAAAGTTATAAAAAATGCCCCAAAGAATGAAAGGTAATAATTTCCAAGGCAAACATGTCTTGTACAATTACTTTTAAAAATGGGTTTTCTTTCCCAATGAAGTAGTTATGTATGGCTTATTTTATGTAAATTTATTTTTTTCAAACTAACAAGCTATCTTATTTTTAAATAATCAAACTAACAGGCCTGGTATTTGGAGGTTTCGCTGGCCCGGACCCAAGCCCGGTCCGGCCCGGTCCGTTTCGAATTTGAAAATTTGACCGTTATATAACGACTATATGACCGTTTTACATTATTTGTGATCCTTTTTTTGGTTTTTAATGGTTCCTCAACACTATAAATAGGAAAGTTGGTGTGTGGGGTTACATACCAAATTACAAAACGCAAAAAACACAATTTTCGCTACCTCGTGTTCGTTTTTTGCAACTTCTCAATCTCTCAATTCTTCCATCTTTTGCTCAAAATGGCCGACAGTGATGAATCAAACGAACAAATTATAATAAAACGTATTTTTAAGTATATTTGAGCGACCCAATTACGCATTTTTAAGTGTATTAGATAATTAGAACATCATTTATAAATTTTTTTAAAAATATTTTTTATGTGAAGGCCCGGTTTAGGGCCCGGGCTTTCGATAAAAAGCCTAAGCGGGCCCGAATATTTATGCTCAAGCTCGGCCCGAGCCCGGCCAAAGCCCGGGCCTTGGAATAGTGTTTCGGCCCGGTCTTTCCCGAGGCCCGGCCTGGCCCGATTTTTTGGCCACCTCTAGTACGTCCTGATGAAGAGCTACCAGAGTGTTCCTCGGTTTTCCATTTTTTTAGGTTCTCCCCTTAACGAAAACACTAACTATTTAACAGAACACGAGAACGACCGTTAAATGTTAATATTTTTGTTTGAACCTTTCTCTCTCTCTCTCTCTATATATATATATATATATATATATAATATTGACATTTGACCACATATATACATATATAGTAAAAGGGAAGTACAAATCAAAGTGAATAACTAGGAAATTGGTTATAAATAATAGTAGAATTGATGGGAAAAAACGACACGGTTACGTGGATAAGGGTGATAGTTGTAGAAGTTAGACCCATGTGAATTTGAAAATTGAAATTGCGGTAACTTTCAAAGTCAAATACTGTATGTATTGTATATAGTTGTTGGTTTTCTTTTCCCTAGGAAGGAATGCTTAGGCATTGTTTGGAAAAAAAAAATTGGAGTCGTTTACCTAATCACTTATCCGGGTAAGTGTTTACTGGTAAAATTCAATACTATCACCTACTTCTCGTGTAAGATTTTAGTCCACCAAAATGGCATCGTATGCTACAATTTAGTCGGTAAGCGCTAACCGTGGTAAGAGTCGTCGCACTCACTTACCGGGTAAGACTCTCGGTCCTTGCTTTCGACTCTCCGTCCTTGCTTCCGCTCTTACCGGGTAAGATTCTTGGTTATTGTCATATTTATCCGGTAAGCTAATATGACTTGGTAAGCACTTACCCGGGTAAGCGTTTTGTAAACGGCCCCTTAGTTATAAGCTAGCTTATTTTAAGGTACATGTTTGGATGACCATAAACTAGCTTTTTGAAACGCTACTTGGAGTAGTGTTTCAGTAGCTTTTTATGAAAATATTCCAATATGCCCCTTATTATTATTTACTAACTATTATTATTAATAAATATTAATTTTTTAAATTTAATTATAATTAATTAATTAATATTAACTGAAAATTATTAAACTAAATTTTAATTATACATTGATATTAAATTTTAGAGTAAACTACACTTTTGGTCCCTGTGGTTTAGTGATTATAACACATTTGGTCTCTACAGTTTAAAAATTACACTTTAGCCACTACAGTTTGCATTTTGGTCCGGATTTGGTCCCTCGTCGTTAAGTCCGTTAAAAAATCTCGTTAGATGAGGGGTATTTTCGTCTTTTTCACTTTCACTTTATTTTTTCTTTAATAAATAAATTGTAGGGACTAAATGTGTTATACCATAATTCTTTATTTTACCATTTTTTTAATTAACTATAATTCTTTTTCTTGAATATTCATCTTCAACAATAATAGCATGATGAATACCAAGAACATGAAAACCAAGAATAATAACCCAGATTTAAAAACTTAAATCATATCTATATTTAAAAACCAAAACCATATCTAATAACCAAAATCAAACCCACTTAAAAAAACTAAATCAAATAAAGATTTGAAAGAAGAGATCTGAGATATATATATATATATAGAGAGAGAGAGAGTGAGACAAAAAATTTCCTTAGAAAATTTTATTCACTTATGGGTTTGCTTTTATTCACTTAGAAATTTTATGATTATGAGATTAGGTTGAAAATCCGAATCTGATGGTAACCACTTCTCAAATCAAGCTTTGAAAATCTCCTGGTAACCACTTCTCAAATCAAGCTTTGAAAATCTCCTTCTACCATGTAATCCATCAAGCCCCTTGATATCCATGTTTAGATTCCATCCCTCACTTTATGAATATTCTTTCCGTTTGAAAACGAATGGGAATGGAAAGTGCGTTTAAGTCCACAAAATCATCATCAAACATATCGGAAATCGTCAATAAATTCGCGAAGGTTTGTAAATTTAGGTCGATTGGGTTTTCTCCTCTGAAAACCCGAGTCATTTTCATCAGCAAGAATTCTCTAATGATCTGAAAGATGGCGTTAACGGAATCGAAAAGGTCGATTCCGATGGTGCAAAAGTGTTTCCAGATCTCGCTGAGGTTTGTAGTAAAACCAGTTGGTGTGGCCATGATGATGTCTTGAAGCTGTTTGATGTTTTGTCTGAACTAAAATTAGCTTATGTTCAGCTCCAAGAAGCTCTTCATCCTGAAGATTCAGACAAGATTAAAGCTGCTGATGAACTTGTTATCTCTAATCTTGATGGATTATGTAAGATTAGGCGAACGATTAAAGAGAAACAGTTTCAGAAAACGAGCTCTCTTTCCGCTTGTTTAACTGTTCTACGAGCTGGAACTAAGGTTCAAGAGCGTTCATTGGAACGATTAAAAGCTCAAAGCAAGAAGAAGGACGTTGAGATAAGTTATCTAAAGGGAGAAATTTGTGATTTAGATGGTAAAAACAGGACGATAATGGAAGATAAATCAAACCCACGGATTTTCAACATCTATGTTTAATTTCAGTTTATTTGGATCTAAGTTTGATTCAGGAAATGAATCTGGTTTAATTTTAGGTTTTTTGGATCCTGATTGAGGAGATAAGTCTGGGTTTTGGTGTTCATCATGGCGTTCTTTGATGAGTTCATTGGGGAAGATGAATATTCAAGAAAAAATATATAATTATGGTATAACACATTTAGTCCCTACAGTTTATTTATTAAAAAAAATAAAGTAAAAGTGAAAAGGACGAAAATACCCCTCATCTAACGAGATTTTTTAACGGACTTAACGACGAGGGACCAAATCCGGACCAAAATGCAAACTGTAGTGGCTAAAGTGTAATTTTTAAACTGTAGGGACCAAATATGTTATAATCACTAAACCACAGGGACCAAAAGTGTAGTTTACTCTAAATTTTAGTTATTTAAAATTATTGTTAATCATATAAGTTATATTTATTTATTTTTTAATATTAATGAATATATTTTAGTTATCAATTAATATTATTTTTTAATTATTATTTGATTATTTTTTATATTGTATGTGACGGTTATTTAAAATCATAAGTTAATATATATATTTTTTCTAAACTTGTTTTAACAAATTCAAAATTTATAGTATATATGTAATAATAATTTTTAAATTTCTATTAATTAACATATTATATTATTTAATTTTTCTTTATTACATTGATTGTATTAATTAACATATTATATTGTTATAAATTTGTTTTAATTACATAATTAAATTTGTAATAGATAATTATTTGAAGATGTCATTTTTGGTCATTTTACATGCTTATAAGCTAGTTTTGCCAAACGTCACTTTTTCATCAGCTAGTTTATTAGCTACCAGCTAGCTTATCAGCTAGTTTGCCAAACATAACCTTAACCTTAACCTTACCCAATCCTTTTACTTTTACTTTTTATATTTTTCTAATCAATTTCCTAACATATAATTCTAAAACCATTTTATATTATCTCTAAAACTAAACATAATTAGTTTATCACTTCAAACTAGTTTATTAATTAATTTGTTAAATATATACTTTGCCTTAGATCCAAATATATTATTATTATACTGGTCTTCTATTAAACTAGCCATTTATGGTAAGAAAATTAAGAAATAACCATTTGAAGAGTTGTAATAAAATAACTAGGAAATATGCCTAGTTAATTTGCCAATTGGCGGAATCCACCTTTGGTTAGCCGATGGCTAAATCAATAGAAAGTCAAATATTTCAGGTATCTTGAAAACTCAAAATTCTCCATCTTTTCCCTTTCCATCTTTCCATCAATCAGGTGAATGATTATTACAAGATAGAGAAGATAATATGAATTAAATTAAGTTACATTAAATAGAATAATGATTTGACTACAATAAATGAGTAATTCGATGGAAACCCCTTGATATATTCTTGGTAATTATTGTATAATAATACATGAATACTATAACATGAAAAAATAAAAAAACTCTATTTTGTCTAAGTAATCCCAATCATAAAAATGGTTGACAACAATGGCAATACACCAGAGAGTTGAGACCTAAAAAACACCACTCGAAACAACAGAACATTTATTTATTAGTATTAAAATGAGTAAAAGATATGATATAATAATATAATATAATATAAACAAGTCCAACAAAAGAAACCGTGAATCGACACTTATGTATACAAGTGTGAAAGAGTTGAGAGTATTATAGTCGGTAGAGATATCTCATTGAATGATCATTTGTCTCAAACTCTAGGTACAATGTAGTTAATGCACATGAGGAGTCAAAAATCACCCTTCATCTCACATTCAAAGTTGATGCAAATGTGATTTCAGACCACACAAACATAGAATCAATCAAAATTTAGTGAGAATGCAGTGAATGTTGATGAGTAGTCAAAAATCTTCCATTCAAGATTGATGCAAAATGTGATTTTTGTGCCATATGCACCACACAAACATAGAAATTGTAGTCTCAAAATGGTGCACATCCTCTAAATTTTACTAACCAAAATAAAGATTTTATGTGTTACCACTTACCATTAGTAATATAAACTAAAACAACTCAATATAACAATTGAATCAGGTAAAATTATGAGCATCAAATCAAAAAGCACATAGGTTTTAGGCCAAACATGGTAAAACCTTTTATAAAACATATCAAATCCAAGAGAGTAATATTACGTCTCATTTGTTTGTTTTGCAGGATTGGATTACAATTGGTTGGTATTTCACATAATTTAAAATATGTTAAAAACATATATTTTGTATTAGTCAATTAATTAAAAGGCAATTTGATTATTTTTATAAACTAATTATAAAAAATGGAATTCAATTTTGTCCTAAATCCTACAAACCAAACAAACACCATTAGAGTATTTCGTAGGCTAAAATAGGGGTGTAAATGATGCGAGTCGAGCTTGAGTATTGGTATACTCGACTCGAAAACTCGTGAGTAGTTGAAATCCAAACACGACTCGAGCTCGATAGCATTTTTGTAAACTCAAACTCAAATCGAGCTCAAATCAATTCGAACTTGAGCTCGAATCAAGCTTGAAACAAGCTTACCCATATTTCATCGTATAAAATTTGAGGGCCTGCTATTAGAAATTATAAAACTTAAAATGATGTACTCTTGAATTATAAAACTCAAGGGGAGTCCCTCGAATTTCATCGTAGACAAAGTTATCAACTTTAATCACCTCACTCGTTTTATAACACCTCTCCACCTTTTCTTTACTATATCTCCTTCCAATGTGGGATAACTTTACCAACATTCTTATATATATATATATATATATATATATATATATATATATATATATATATATATTTTACTTTTTTCTTTTAACTATGATATTAATAATAATAATAAATTGTTTTGGTTAAAAAAATTACATATTTGTTCAAATATCTAAAAATATACAACATTTTTTATTGTCAAGTCTATTACTAATTTTTTTACATTACATTTTACAAATTACAGTATAAAACTAGTTATATGTAAAAAGTTGAGTATCTCACGAGCTTTTCGAGTCAGTATCGTGTAGCTCGACTCGACTTGTTAGTGTGCCGAATCAAGCTCGAGTTCGAGTTAGGTGTAACGACTAGGACCAAAACGGATTAAATTTAATGTGTTGTGGATAGGTGTAATAAAAGTGGAAGTTGAGGGACTAGTTGGTAAATATGAGATGAAGTATATAAGGGCACAAAACCCTAGACAACATTCCATTTTCCTGAATTGTGAATGTGTTTGTCGGCTGAGAATTTGTGATAAAGAGAAAGAGAAAGTTTCCTTTAGAATTCTAGAGCAAGAGAAGAAGAAGATTTCCAAGTAGCAACTAGAAGAAGAGGGTGTGTTGGGGATTCAATTTCTGCAAGGAACTACCAGGTAATTTCGAATCCACAACCCTGATTAAGTTGTTTTGTTGATTGTTGAATCATTGGAAGGTTTATATTGCTAAAGTTAATGTTTAGGCTCTTCAAGAAGATTTATACTCCTTTAATCGCGTTTAAGTAGTAAAGTTTGTGGAGAATTGATTAAAGAACGTTAGGGTAACTACTTATTGCTTTATCTTGCTGTTTTTAGAGAGTTTAGCAAGATTTCAACCCTTAATAATCGTCCAGCGTTCGTCCGGAAACCTTCAGTTTAGGAAGGTGTCCGGGTGATCGTCCGGAAAGCTTCTTGCGACGTGGGTGTCCGGAAGTTGTCCGGATTGTTCCTGATGGTGTAGGTTACCGGGAAAGGTATCCGGTAAGCTTAAGTACCCGGAAAATAGGGTATCCGGATTGTTTCGTCGTCCGGATAGTAGTGTTGTCCGGAAAAGTTGTGTTGTCCGGAATGTGTATTGTCCGGAAAGTAAGGAGTGTCCGGTAAGTAAGAATTTCCTGGAAAGCCTTGGTATCCGGTAAGCCTTTGTGTCCGGAAAGTCTGTGTCCGGTATGATAGTATCCGGAAGGTGTGTAGAATCTGAGCAGTGTGTATCTTATCCATTTCCCAGGTAGATCGACAGTAAGCCAGAAGTAAAGTGAGAAAAGACTGTATAAGCATCAGGTGAGTTTTCTAACTAAAATACGTGCCCTTTTAACGTGTTTTTCTAAAGTAGATACATGATGATAAATGCCATGTTTTGTTCTTATGCTTTTATTTGCATGAAAGTTGTTTAAAGTTTTATGTGAGATGTATGCATACATTGTGTAGACGTAAATTGGCTAAGTCGGGGGGAGGTTCCGCCAGTACTCACGCCGGGGGGAGGTTTCGTTTATGCCATGGGAAGTGAGACCCAGTAAGGCAGCGTGATACTGACTCGTTGTCACTTTCGGGTGACTTCAGGGTGCCATTTACGGTAGCGGATTTATCCGTGGAAGTTTGTAATGTTCAGCTATGTGAAAGTTTATTATTGAAAGTTTTATATATGAAAGTTATGCAAAGTTTTAAAATGATTTTGAGAACTGTCAGGAGGGACTCACTAGACCTCATGGTCTAACCCTCGCATTTTTCCAAACTAAACCTTTTCAGGTAAGCACATAGTAGGAGGCTCAGGTAGGTGAGCAAGAGCATGATAGAGGACAGATGCAGATAGAGACAGTGCCACTTATACTTGTAGTAGTTAGTTCATTCTCAGTTGTGTATAAGTGGTTTCCGCCAACCTAATTTTGAGACTTATGTAAGAAATTTTGGGACCCATTTTTGGGATGTTCTAATTTATATGATTTTCATGCTTATTTTAGACTGGGTTGTTACAATTGGTATCAGAGCCATAGTTTAAGGGATTTAGGTGACCGGACGGGCCTAAACTTAAACTTTGGAGTAGAGATCACAACTGAGAAACAGGAAATGCGTTAGGAAGGCACTATTATTGATATAAGAAATGCGTTAGGAGGACACTACAGTGGAAATAGGACTAATAGGGTACCGAGGACGGTCATGTAAGGTAAGTTTGGGATTACACCTGGCCAGTGTAATTGTGAATTTACCGGTACATGTATGTGCTTGATCTGCCTTATTATTCCGAAGTTGTAGTCTGAAGCTAGTCATGTGTCGTTTTTCAGTACTCTAGAGTGTCAGCAAGATCCCTGAGGGGTAGATTGAGACCCATTGTTGGGAAAGTATCATGAGAGAGCGTTCATGATGTGATGTATGTATACATCGTAGAGAAGAAATGTTGGTTAGAATGTTATGAGTCGTCTAGAGGTAGATCTTCGTGGTTTCGAAGAGGTTGAACGATTGATTGCGAGTAAGACTCCTGTTTCTGGAGAGTCCCAGTTTTAGAAATCGTGGGATAGATCAGTTCGGATAGTAAGGAAGGACAGTGTCGAGATCTTGAAAGTGACAATCCAAGAGCAAGCAGGGGATTAGAGCCCTGACTCTTTAGTTGAGTTGTTCAGTGGCAAGATCATTGACGAGAGATTTCGGTAGAATACTGAAAGCGGGTAGAAGTATAATATGAGATAAATTGGTCTAGACGAAAGTAATATGAAATGGTTGAGTAAGTGGATCGTTGAATGTATGTATAGCAAATTGTTGCAAGACCGAGGGGGCGACCGCTGGTCGAAAGTAGAGTGTCAATGATAAGTTGCGTGAGTAAAGCGATTGACCTTGTTTGAGTGAGTAGCCTTCAATTACAATTAGAGTTTCATGCATTGAGATCGTATATGTGCATATGAAATTTTTCATAAGTAAAGTAAATGTGTAAATATCAAATTTGATCGGATATGAGTCGGCGTGTGCAAGCGTATGTTTAAAGAAAAATGCAAATCCATTTACATCGCACAATGAAGTCTTGAGGATTACGATTTACAAAATATTCCACTCTTTTCATTATAAGTTAAATTGTTGCAAAAGTCAAGAAGACGTTTGAATGCAAAAATTTTATGACCAAGATAAGTATTGACATGTTGAAGTTATATAAATGAATGTGAGAACCGACTGGTTTACTTCGCTTCGGTAAGTCCTTTCAAAATTCTGTCGTATGAAAAGATTTTCATCCAATATTTATTTCTGTCGTAACAACATATTTTGGTTGAGTAAGATTAAGTTTTACGGAAAGTTGCATGCAAACGATTCTCGAGATCGTTGTGCAGGGCATTGAAGGGGTCGTGTGTACCCAAGTTGTTTCCAAGTGTTGTTTCTTTAAAATGATCAAAGTGTGATGATTTATTTATCGCGTTGTCATGCATGAAGGCTATAAACTCACTAGGTCGTAGAGTACTACATTTTAAGCTAAGGAAGAACTCCTAGAGTGGAGAGGTGTTGGATAGATCAGGGGAGAATGTTTGTAGTTTTGGTACTTGTGTTCAAGAGGAGAGATGAGCAGTGGAAGAGTCAGAAGTGGACTTTAGTGTCGATTGTATGAGGGTTTGTACCCTCGTGCGGTGACTGGAAATACAATTGCCGAGGGACGGTTGTGTTCAGGGGAAGGACTAGAAGTCAGCAAGGTATTGGTATTAGCAACTCGTTATGAGTAGTGTGGTGAAGTAGGAATGAAATATCCTCGAAGTCGAATAAGAGTTTTAAAGTAATCTTGTAATGTTGACGTTACATAAGTAAGTTTTGAAATGAGGGCGTCGGAAAAATGAAGTTGATTATGGTATGATGAAGGATTAGGTTCAGTAAGGAACCCAGGTTAGAAAAAAATAGGTTAAGAAAGTATCAACAGGTTAACTAATGATGTTGAAGTCGGCAGCTGTGTGAGGTGGCTGAGGCCAGGACTTGAACCAGAAGGTTGAAAGTTGAGGGAGCACCTTGTAGGGGTGTTAAGATGGTGAAAGACTACTGTTTTAGATAAGCGTTTTACTTTTGAGGTTTGGATGGTTCGTAAAGGATGAAGTATTTAGCACGAACGAAAGGAGTGTATAGATTATGTCGATCTGTGAGGGATTGTGCCCTGTCTATGTAATGGTTTGGAATCGCAAAGAGCTAGTAAGAAACGAGTATGTTAGAGTTATTCAGAAACTCGTGAGTTGTGGTTCCACTAGAGTTGGGGAGAGACAAGTAGCGAGATAGACTCGGTTTTTATGCGGGAGAACATGAAGGTAAGTTTGAGTTGTGTATGAATGACCATGAGAGACCTGGTCTGCAGTAAGATGTTATGAGTGGAGAATGTACGGATGAGTAGTGGCGTCAATTGCCAAGATAAATGTGCTAGCCAGTGTGTGACGTGATGTTAGGAAGATGAAGCATCGGATATAAGTCTTTTCGGGGTTTCGGATGAGGTGTGCGTTTTGTTAATTAGGTTGTTGGAGCACGTGGTTCGTAAGTTGGTATTGTGCTATAGCTATTATCGGATTAGAATGTCAGAGCGGTAGTGGGTGGTTACCCAAAGGAGAAACCAAGTGTTTTTGGTTGCATGAGTCGCTAAGTAAGTATATTTGTAGGATCTGGAAAAGGTTAAAGAAGATGTTGGATGAGTGGGTCTAAGAGGTGGTGTAGTAAATGCTAAATCTTTGAGGAATGTGAATTGTTTCCTTTTGTGTGAAAGGATTAGTCCGATAAAGTAACAGGTTAGAAATCAAGAAGTGTGTGGTGGCTTCGAGCATCGGTGTCCTTTGGGATGACTTGGTTGAATGCCTAAGTTAGAATCTTGGTGCAACTGTTTGGTTATGTTTGGTAAGGAGAAAGTGTTATCAGCATGTGGAAAGGTCGGAAGGGAGAGGCAAGTAACGTTTGGTGAGCAGTGCTCCACGTTAACGTGGGGAGGGGAAGATGGTATGTCGGGACTAGTGAGTAGAATGGAAGTAGTAAGCTTGGCAGTAACACCGAAAAGGTGGAGTAGTGTGTGTAGATTGTCATCAGTAAGGGTGCGAACCCCTGGAAAGAGTATAGAGGAAGAGGATTTTTGCATGTCCTTGTGCGAGAAAGAAGTGGATAAGGGCAGTTGAATGAGTTGAGTCAGTGATACTGTGAGAAATGTTCAATCGAGCTGATCGTTCAGTGTAAGCTCTTGAAAGCAGTAGGGTGTGGTCATGGTTACTTCTCCTAGTTGAGTGGGGGAAACCGAAGTTATGTTATATGACTGGACATTTGTGGCTAGCAGTGAGAAATCGATGAGCCTTCAGGATAAGTCAATTCGGATAGGTGAGCATTCAATGAGGAATCATGGAAGTTTCTGCTTCTGGTCACGTTAAGTGTGAAATGATGAAGTGGTGAGAACGTACGTATTAGTGTCGAGCTGTAACCGATGTGATTCGGGAAGAGAATATGATCTGCATAGTCGTACGTCGGTTGGAAGAAGTGATCTAGAATTACATGTAACCCGAGGAGGGAACTCTTAAGTGTGAGTTCGTCGAGATGTGTAAGGGTGGCCTTGTGCCAAGTGGGCAAGTGAGTGGTTATTCCTGGTTTTAGATTCTCGTTGTAGTGGCGGGAATTTCCACCAAGTTCCTTCTTTTAAGGAAGTAAAGAGATTCGAGAGACCGTAAGTAGACGTGTTGTAAAACCGTGAGCCCCGATGTGGGGACGGAAGCGAGCAAATGGGGGCGCGGTTGGCCTTGGAGTTACTAGTGGTTTTTAAGCGAGTATAGTATTCGGAGAGGTTGCAAATAAATAATACAAGATGGCACGTCATGGCAAGGTGGTGAATCGTCGAGGGCAGTTCCAATGTATGGTGTACGGTTATGTTTTCCCATCAGAACGGTTTGGGGTGACCGAGTAGAACTAAGTTTGTTGGATTGAAAAACATAAGACTTTTGGACCCCGAAGTTTGAGAGAGAGGTAAGGTGGACTAAGTCTGTGGATCCGACGAAGTTATGAAAGTTGGATAGATAGTGCGCGATCTTGAGGTACTCGATGAAATTTTTGGAGGAATTCGTAGTGTGATGCACGTCTCTTTTATGAAGGGCCGATGTGGGAAGTGAAATGATGGCGACCTTACAAGAAATACAGACGTTAAGAAGTTGACTTTGTCGTTAGTGAGCGAGTTAGATCAGCGGCATACAAGTTAGACCTGTCGGAGGAATTAAAGAGTGTTCTTCAGACATTTTATGTCTCGGACACAAAGAAATGTTTGTCAGAAGTCGAGGTGGTTGTTCCTTGGGGGACGTCGGTATAGATGAGAGGTTGACTTATGTAGAAGAACCGTTAGATATCGTAGGCAGTAAGGTACGAAAATCGAGTAACAAGGAAGTCCGTTTGGTGAAGGTTCAGTGGAAGTATCACAAGGGACGAGAAGCCACGTGGAAAGTAGAATCTGATATGAAGTCCAGGTACCCTCACCTCTTTGAAAATGGAATTCCAGGGACGGAATTCTTTTGAGGGGGGGGGGTGTTGTAACGACCAGGACCAAAACGGATTAAATTTAATGTGTTGTGGATAGGTGTAATAAAAGTGGAAGTTGAGGGACTAGTTGGTAAATATGAGATGAAGTATATAAGGGCACAAAACCCTAGACAACATTCCATTTTCCTGAATTGTGAATGTGTTTGTCGGCTGAGAATTTGTGATTGAGAGAAAGAAAAAGTTTCCTTTAGAATTCTAGAACAAGAAAAGAAGAAGATTTCCAAGTAGCAACTAGAAGAAGAGGGTGTGTTGGGGATTCAATTTCTGCAAGGAACTACCAGGTAATTTCGAATCCACAACCCTGATTAAGTTGTTTTGTTGATTGTTGAATCATTGGAAGGTTTATATTGCTAAAGTTAATGTTTAGGCTCTTCAAGAAGATTTATACTCCTTTAATCGCGTTCAAGTAGTAAAGTTTGTGGAGAATTGATTAAAGAACTTTAGGGTAACTACTTATTGCTTTATCTTGCTGTTTTTAGAGAGTTTAGCAAGATTTCAACCCTTAATAATCGTCCAGCGTTCGTCCGGAAACCTTCAGTTTAGGAAGGTGTCCGGGTGATCGTCCGGAAAGCTTCTTGCGACGCGGGTGTCCGGAAGTTGTCCGGATTGTTCCTGATGGTGTAGGTTACCGGGAAAGGTATCCGGTAAGCTTAAGTACCCGGAAAATAGGGTATCCGGATTGTTTCGTCGTCCGGATAGTAGTGTTGTCCGGAAAAGTTGTGTTGTCCGGAATGTGTATTGTCCGGAAAGTAAGGAGTGTCCGGTAAGTAAGAATTTCCCGGAAAGCCTTGGTATCCGGTAAGCCTTTGTGTCCGGAAAGTCTGTGTCCGGTATGATAGTATCCGGAAGGTGTGTAGAATCTGAGCAGTGTGTATCTTATCCATTTCCCAGGTAGATCGACAGTAAGCCAGAAGTAAAGTGAGAAAAGACTGTATAAGCATCAGGTGAGTTTTCTAACTAAAATACGTGCCCTTTTAACGTGTTTTTCTAAAGTAGATACATGATGAGAAATGCCATGTTTTGTTCTTATGCTTTTATTTGCATGAAAGTTGTTTAAAGTTTTATGTGAGATGTATGCATACATTGTGTAGACGTAAATTGGCTAAGTCGGGGGGAAGTTCCGCCAGTACTCACGCCGGGGGGAGGTTCCGTTTATGCCATGGGAAGTGAGACCCAGTAAGGCAGCGTGATACTGACTCGTTGTCACTTTCGGGTGACTTCAGGGTGCCATTTACGGTAGCAGATTTATCCGTGGAAGTTTGTAATGTTCAGCTATGTGGAAGTTTGTAATGTTCAGCTATGTGAAAGTTTATTATTGAAAGTTTTATATATGAAAGTTATGCAGAGTTTTAAAATGATTTTGAGAACTGTCAGGAGGGACTCACTAGACCTCATGGTCTAACCCTCGCATTTTTTCCAAAATAAACCTTTTCAGGTAAGCACATAGTAGGAGGCTCAGGTAGGTGAGCAAGAGCATGATAGAGGACAGATGCAGATAGAGACAGTGCCATTTATACTTGAAGTAGTTAGTTCATTCTCAGTTGTGTATAGGTGGTTTCCGCCAACCTAACTTTGAGACTTATGTAAGAAATTTTGGGACCCATTTTTGGGATGTTCTAATTTATATGATTTTCATGCTTATTTTAGACTGGGTTGTTACATTAAGCCTACTCGAATCAAGCTCGAGTTCGAGTTAAGCCTACTCGAATCAAGTGTCAACTGAAATTTAACCGAGTCGATCTCACTAATTCACGAATTATCAATCTTACCCCAAGCTGAAATGGACCATTTTATATTATAGATGTTAAGGCCTTCCTTGTGTATTTAATGAAAAGTATCATAAGTTTCAATATAATTTTACAAGAAATACCAATTTAACTTGTATTTTCAGGTGATAAAAGTGGTGCATAACCTTGTCTTGAGGCAAAATTGCTTCTTTCACATAAGAGTAGAGACCCCAGTTGCACCTGGCGATTTCAAGTTGCTACACCTGGCCATAGGAAAGTGTCATTTCTCAAAACGTGTTTAGCCTTGCAAAAATAAAAACAAAAGAAATAGAAAAAGAAAAAACACCTGTAACATGCTTTTACTAAACTACCCCTGTCAACCATCTATTTATTCCCACTTCCATCCTCACATTTCATCACCATCACCCTCCTCTTACTTCCCTTGCACTTCCTCTTGCATGCATTTCTCAAAAGGTCCAACCTTTATTCATCATTTCTTTTCAAGATTCTCACAAATCTTAGAAATTTAAAAGATTTAAAGTTTCACAATCTTTATCTATCTTTGCAGGCAAAATGGCTCCAATTGGGGTTTTAGTGGTGGGTATTCTGTCAATGGTCTCAATGGTTCAAGGCTACAATGGAGGTTGGGTGGATGCTCACGCTACCTTCTATGGAGGTGGTGATGCTTCTGGCACTATGGGTAAAAGCCAAAACCTATAAATATATAATTTTCTAAGAAGGATTATTTGTAAAGTATATAACAAGATTGAAACTTTATTGTGCAGGTGGGGCTTGTGGATATGGGAACCTATACAGTCAAGGGTATGGTACAAACACAGCAGCACTGAGTACAACACTATTCAACAATGGGAGAAGCTGTGGAGCTTGCTTTGAAATAAAGTGTGCAGGAGAGCCAAAATGGTGCCATCCTGGTTCTATAGTGGTCACTGCTACTAATTTCTGCCCTCCAAACAATGCCTTACCAAATAATGCAGGTGGATGGTGTAACCCACCCCAACAACACTTTGATCTCTCTCAGCCTGTTTTTCAGCAAATTGCTCAATACAGAGCTGGAATTGTTCCAGTTCATTATAGGAGGTAATAATTAATACCAACTAAATAGATCATTTCATCACAATTACATGCAAGAATCATGTAATTCAAGTGAAAAAAGGTTGAAGCTTTTTCAACAATGTTGTCCAATTTTCCTTCTTTGAATTCACAAATACTGAAATTTTCTATAATAAGATGAATTTCTTTTAAAGAAACCATGTGAGTGCTTATATACAAAAAGGTAACCATTCTTGACATTTCAGTATAGTGGTAAAAAAAGGTCTTTTAAAGCCATCTTTTGGATACTTTTACATGGTATTACCGTATTACACAAAAAGGCACAAGCTTCGTAAGCCATGTTCTCAAATTCCTTTTGATTATGTTCAGAAATAAAGAAAGTTATATCAGAAAAAGAACAATTCTCTAATGGGTAACAAAAAATCCTGAAAGTTGATAAAATCTTTAAAGCAAACTTGTGGGTGTTGTTAACAGGGTACCTTGTAAGAAGAAGGGAGGGATCAGATTCACAGTGAATGGACACTCATACTTCAACTTGGTGCTCATAACAAACGTAGGAGGAGCAGGGGATGTAACCGCCGTTGCAATCAAGGGTTCAAAGACTGGATGGGTACCCATGTCGAGGAATTGGGGGCAGAACTGGCAGAGCAACTCAAACCTTGATGGGCAAGCTTTGTCTTTCAAGGTGACCACCAGTGATGGCCGCACAGTGGTCTGCAACAACGCTGTCCCTGCCGGTTGGTCCTTCGGGCAGACATTTACCGGTGCACAGTTCACTTAGGCATTTCATCGAACAGTTGGCACCCACAAAAAAGGGCTCGTATTAGAGAGGCTCTTTTATCAATTTAGGTGCTTTTATCATCGTTTTCGTAGTTGTGTGTGGTTTAGAATAGGGTTGTGGGAAGTGTTGTTGCGGCCTTTCTCTTCTGTTTTTTGGGTGGAGGAGAGAGGTGGAATACGGTGGTGGTTAAATAAACCACCACCGTCCAAAGCGCTTGATGGTGCATTGGAGTTAATTTCACATCGTCTTTTGTATAAAAAAACAGCTTTTTAGCAGCTGGTGAGTGTCAGTGTGGTTAAGACACACCGCTTGTTGGTGTTGTTCCAAAATCAATGATGTTACAGTTGCGATCCATCTGGGTCTGTTTTGATGGTGAAATCTGTGTTTGGCCACGTATCTATCCTGCCTTATTGTCTACTTATGCTTAGACCATGAGTAACACTACCCAATGAATCCACTTGTCACTTCAGCGCCACATAAGTTTTTCTCTTTCCTATCATCCTTACCTAAAAGTGGAGTACCGCTAACCCACTGAACCCAATTGTCATCTCATCTTTTTTAATTCTTTTATTTATACATTTAATTATTTAACAAAATAAAAATATTTATATATTTTTAATAAATAAAAATAAGATAAATAATAAAAATAAAAATTCATATCATTCATTAAAAAATTAAAAATTACAAAATACAAAACACTAAAAAAATAAAAATTACAAAATACAAAACACTAAAAATTATGATATTTTCTAATTTTCTCTTTTCTCGCTAAAGTAGCCCTCAAAGCATCTCCCGAAAGGTGATCATGCGGGGCTATGAAAAACTCGAAGTCTTGTTCATATCGTTTTTCTCGTTCGAGTTCCAACTTTTGTTGTTCGAGTTCAAGTTTTTTCATTTTATACTCCATTGTACCCTCAATCTGCTCATTGAACGAGCTTATGGTCGTCAACAACTGAGTAACACTTTCGTCCGGATTCGACCCGGTCGTATTACTCGTTGATGTTTTTTTTGCCTTGTTTCTCCCGATGGGTCGTTGAAGTTGCTCGACCTCGTCGACCCGAACATCTTCATCGTCATCATCGGAAGGTTTGGTACGTTTTGAACCTCGGGATGAATTTGTCGACATCGTTGGAACCGGTGACCATTTTGGACATTTTTTAGGACATCCCAAGCTTGTTCATGGGTGAAAGCAACCCCAATATCCCCTTGGTACCGGTGGTGTGCCATTCGTAAAATATCGGCTTCACTCATTCCGTTTGATCTATTATTGACCAAGTTGTTGTAGATGCCGGCAAAACACGTAATTTTCTTGCTGAGGTCTTTGAACTTGGTGTTCAGTTGATGAAATGTTCTATAATATTGGCGACCCATAGAATTATAGTACACCTTCGAGATTCGGTTCCAAAAACTGTCTACATTTATATAAATTCAAGTATAAGAATAATAACAAGAATATTAATAATAATAATAATAATAACAATAATAATAATAAAAATATTACCACCGGTTTGTGCGTTACCGACAACGGGGTCCTCCGAAACGTCAACCCACGCCGACACTAACGCGACTTCCTCCTCTTTAGTCCACATCTGTCGGGTGGCTCTATTTTCATTTTTTTTTCCTTTTTGCGTTGGTGTCAGGGGCGGAACACAGACGTTAAAACCGCACGAGCCGGACCTTGTAAAACTATTTTGTCATTCAAACGCACCTTGTAATTTAGAACTATTTTGCCTACCTAATTTAGAAGTACTAATATTTTTTTTTAAATCACCCAGGCCATGGCCTGGAGTAGCCAACACTGTGTTCCGCCCCTGGTTGGTGTCGGGTTTGATGATTCCGGGATTGATTGTTGTGTGGAGATCGATTGTGGTGTGTGCGGTTGTTGGGTTTCAGGAACAAAGTCGTCGAAGATCGATTGCGGGTTGAGGAAGTTGGTAATTGGCTGGAGTAAAACCTTGTTGAATCAAACCAGGATATGTAAATTGATGAGGAATATACGGGTGTTGCGGAAATTGTTGGAAACCAACGTTCGGGGCCGGTTGCGGAATATAACCTTGTTGAGAAAACGTTTGGAAGCCAAGCTCCGGGTCTTGTTGCGGTGTATCCGATCGGTTACGACGGGATGTAGGTGTGGTGTTTGGATTCATGATGAAATTTAAGAGAAATGGAAGAAGGTATTGAATTTGAGAGAAATGGAAGAAAGTATGTTTTGGTGTGAAAAAATAAGATGGTATAAGTTAATATATATAGTGTGTATAATTTGAAAAAAAAATTAAAAACAATATTGTAAAATAGCCGTTGGTAAACGGTATTGTTTAAAAAAATTAAAAAATAAATAAATAAAAATTAAATATGAACGGGTATAATCGGGTTGGTGAACCCGCTCCCTACCCGATCCCCCCCCCCCCCCCCCCCCCGGTACCGCTACCCGATGTCCCCTTCCCGAACCCGCTTGCCACCTCGGCCTTACCCGATCCCGTACCCGAGGGCGGTACGGGTGGCCTTATAGCCAAATACTTTTTACATTTGAAAATATGATCTTAAAATGGGTTTGAGAAACAGAACTAAAAAATGAATATAACAGTATTTTATTTGACCATTTTAGTACTTTTTCTGGACCATTCTATATAAAGGTATGTTTGGCAGTTGTTGAAGGGTTGATGCTAAATGATTAAGTGGGTTGTTTGGCGGTTGGTGAATGGGTTGGTGTTAAATGATCAACTAGTCAGGGGTTGTTTGGCGGGTGCTGAATGGTTTTGCACTGAATGATTTAGTGGTCAGAATGATTTGGTTTGGTGTTGAATGATTAACTGGTCAGGGGTTGTTTGACAGTTGCTGAATGGTTTGGCGCAGAATGATTTACTGGTCAGAATGTGTAAGAGATTCTTATGATATTGTGTAAACTGAAATATGTTTGTTTGGTAATTGTTCAGAATGAAATCAAGGCGTAGTTAAGGGAGACTCAAGATGCAAGATCATTAAGAGGATTTTAGAACTATTAAGAGACAGACCTTTTATTTGCCAAACAAGATTCACTTCTTAACGATTCAGATATTGTCTCTTAAAGAAACTATTAAGAGGTAAGCCTAATACTGCTATGATTTGATTAGAATTTCGATTGCATTTGATACTCAAATTTGGGGTGTTTTCTTTTAGGGTAAAACTGCACAACATATGCTCTAAATTGCAAAAAAACCGCATTTCATTGTGGTACGGTGTGGTATGGTTTGTACGAAAAACACTTCAATCTAATAATTTAAAATCACAACTTCAAAATTAATTCGGTATGGTATGGTTTGTATGAAAAACACTTCAATTTAATAATTTAAAATCACAACTTCAAAATTAATTCGGTGTGGTACGGTTTGTACGAAAAACACTTCAATCTAATAATTTAAAATCACAACTTCAAAATTAATTCGACTATGACGTTTCGATATTCCATAAACGTTTCAATACGTACGAAAGGTGTGATTAAAAATATGGTAATGCAAACCAAAGCGTTCGATAATTTGGCTAAATATATTTGAAAAGTTAACTTGAAAATAAGTTCGACCATGACATTTGAGAAAATACAAAAGAAAATAACTCAAATAAGAACGTAAAACTTAAAAATTAACAAATAATGAATAATGTATTAACTTTTCTCGATGAATGATTATGTATCAACAATATATATATATATATATATATATATATGTATATATATATATATAGGGGTGAGTTTAAATGAAAACTCCAATTGTGAACATGAGAACAAGTCACAACTATTGATCAAGATTTGAAAAACTAATCAATGGTTAAAACTTAATGAAACCAATTGAGAAGTAATTAGGGACAAATATGGAAATTTGAATCAGCGTCTACCATCCTTGACTTTTTATTTTCTTTTTTAATTAAAAAACTTTTACCCCCTTAAAGTTTAAAATAAATTATCTTAAAAATTACTAATATTTTAATCAAACAAATTACATCAAAAAAATGAGAATTTCGTGTTCTTCGATATGACATCCATCTCGATTTAGTTTTTTCTTCATTTTAACCGTTTTTACGTGAAATGTTATGTATGTGTTATATTCAGTATGAATAACAAATGGAAACGTTCATTCACTATTCATGACGAATAACACAGTATTCAAAATAAATAATATAAATTTCAGGATGAATAATACACGAATTCTTGATTCATGTATTATTAAACATGAATCATGTATTATTCACCTTGAATGTTGTATTATTCACCCTGAATGATACATTATTCATGATGAATAATATATGAATGATCTGTGAAGGTGTGAACACATGACGCACTCTTTTTTGTTTTCCGATTCACAACCACGACTTGGTTTATTCTTTATGAATATGTATGCACATCTCCAGGTGTCCACATTCAGTATGAATAACAAAGGTGAACATGCATTCACTATTCATGATGAATAATACAATATTCAGGATGAATAATACAGTATTCAATATGAATAATACATCATTCAGGGTGAATAATACACGATTCATTAATCGTGTATTATTCACCCTGAATGATGTATTAATCGTGTATTATTCACCCTGAATGATGTATTATTCATACTGAATACTGTATTATTTATAAAAATCGTTATCTTAGTGAGCCAAAAACAAGGTCTAATTAGATATGTTAGAGCATCTCCAACAGCATTGCTAAAATAGAAAAAAATGGGTTTTTGTTTATTATTCTTCTCCAACAGCATTGCTATCTTATTTGCTAAAATAGAGATTATTGGAGAAATCTCTAAATATAGAGAATTTTCTATAATTCTCTAAATATGAGAGATAAATAATTATTTTATTCAATCCACCAATAACATAATTTTTTTATCATTTTATATTAAGTTTTTCTTTTAAAGTGTATTGGAAATATAAATTAGAGAATATTATATTATATTAATTAGTGTTAAAATCTCTAAAATAGCAAAGTTGTTGGAGATGAATGTAACTCTTTTTAGACATTTTAACTTTTGATTCTCTATTTTGGAAAAATTATAGCAAACCTGTTGGAGATGCTCTCATCTCCAACATGCAACAACTTCTCTAAAATAGAGAAATAGAGGTTTTGTTCTCTATTTGTCTCCAACAGCTTCTCTATCTTGTTCTCTATAATAGAGAAAACAAGAAAAACTTCAAGTTTAGAGAATTCTCTAAAACTTGATGGGAGGTGAGAGAAATTATTATTTTATTGATTTCCACCAATAACATTAAACTATGATCATTTTACATAAATTTAAAAAAATCATTGGGATAATAAAGTTTATAATATTTTAATACCATAATTAATGTTGAAATCTCTAAAATAAAGAATCTGTTGGAGTGAAATATAATTTGATTTAGAGAATTTGACTTTTGCTTCTCTATTTTAGAGAAATTATATAGAATCTGAAGATGCTCTTAGTGACTAAAATGGTCCTTCTTCTCCATAGCAAAGCACTACCATAATTGAGCCTAGTTATAGCTTGGTTAGGCACGGGATTAGTTAAGGATTCGATTATGTATGATCTAATGCTATGTTAAACTCCATGTTTGTAATACCTTTTCCTTTCTTTTATTAGTTAAATTATATTTTTCATGGAATGCATAACTTTAAATCGTATTTATTTGAGATAATTTTATTAGTTTGTAAATCCTTACGTGTGTGTATATATTGTTAGGATTCAAGTAGGAATCAATCTATGAGCAATCGAGAGAGAGAGATGGCTGAACTGTGCAGCAGCTTTTCATATATTGAGAGTGATTACAAAAGACTGATTAACCTGATTATGAAAGTTATGAGATCTATTTATACAGCCTAAGTTACAGTAATTACAGACTAGCCCTTGTACTATTCATATATACAAATACAACTCTAACACCCCCCCCCCCCCCTCAAACTCAAGTGGGGGAAGAATGAGCCAAGTTGAGTTTGGAAACAAGAGCCCGAAAACGCCCCGGAAGATGAGCTTTGGTGAAGATATCTGCTGTCTGGTCAATGGTTGAAATTGGAAGAAGTTGAACGGTCTTGCGAAGAACATGTTGACGGGTAAAATGACAGTCAATCTCGATGTGCTTTGTACGTTCATGGAAGACATCATTGTGAGCAATCTGAATAGCACTATTTTTATCACACCACAAAGGTGTTGGAGAGATCTGATAAGCACCCATATCAGATAGTAACCAGCGTAGCCATACAAGTTCTTGCGTAGTGTCAGCTAAAGCTCGATACTCAGCTTCAGTACTAGATCGAGCTGTCAGGGATTGTTTCTTGCTGCGCCAGGAAATAAGAGAGTCTCCAAGAAAGAAACAATATCCGGTGGTAGAGCACCGGTCAGTTATGTCTCCATCCCAGTCAGCATCGGAGAATGCACGAAGAGTTAAGGACGATGTAGATGAGAAATGAAGTCCATGAAACATTGTCCCTTTAAGGTACCGAAGTATACGAAGAACCGCGACATATTGATCTGAGCATGGAGCAGCCATGAACTGGCTGACTATATGAACTGCATAGGCAAGATCTGGTCGAGTAACAGTCAGGTAGACCATAGAACCAACTAGTTGACGGTATCGTGTAGTGTCCCGCAACGGGGTTCCGGCATTTGGAGCAAGGTGCAGATTTTGCTCAATGGGTGTAGATGCAACTTTGTTGTCCGTGATCCCAGCTTTGGACAACAGATCTGAAATGTACTTGGCTTGACAAAGATAGATGCCAGAAGAGTCTGACAGAACTTCAAGGCCAAGGAAGTAGTGTAGCTTACCAAGATCTTTCATCTCAAAGCATGAGCTGAGAGACGGTTTGAGATGGATGATACCTGTACAGACACTGTCGGTAATGATCATATCATCAACATACAATAAGAGTAAGATAGTACCTGCAGCAGTGGTCCGAGTAAACAAGCCAGAATCATAATTACTCAGGGAAAACCCCAAGGAGATGACAGTATTGCTAAATTTTTCAAGCCAAGCACGAGGAGCTTGTTTGAGGCCATAGAGGGCTTTTCGAAGACGACATACATGACCCTGACGAGAGGTCACACCTGGAGGGAGTCTCATGTAGACTTCCTCTTCGAGATCGCCATTGAGAAAAGCATTCTTGACATCCATATGATAGAGTGGCCATCTCTTGGTGGCAGCTATGGCTAGAAGACTACGAACCGAGGTGACCCGAGCCACAGGAGCAAACGTTTCCTCAGTCATAGCTTGCTGCCAAACAGGGTTAGAAGTGGCTTCCTTGTAGGAAGTGGGTTCATGGTTGGACAGCAAAGTGGCATAACAATGATAATCACGAAGGTGAGAAGGAACTTGTCTTACCCGATCGGAGCGTCGTACTTCATCTTGTGGTTGAGAGGAGCTAGGATCCATAGACTCAGCAGATGGCTCAAAAGTAGTCCTTGGAGGTGGTGCGGATGATTGATCATGATCAGATGGCACAGATGGGACAGGTGAAGGCTCAGGTTGAGAAGAGACGGAAGGAGGTGGAACAGATGGTGGAGTGAGTCCAAAGAGATAGACATGTCTGTGAAGAAAGAAGTAGAAGAAGTGGGTGTGTCCTGAAATTTAGACACCGTAGAGAAAGGAAGATGTTCCCAGAATGTGACATGACGGGATATACGAAGTCTCTTAGAGACTGGATCCCAACAACGATAACCTTTATGTTCAATTCCATAGCCAAGGAAGCAGCATAATCGAGAACGAGGTTCGAGTTTGATGTGTTCATGAGATTGCAGCTGAACAAAGCAAGCACAACCCCACACTTTGAGGAGTGCATATGCAGGGGAGACTCCATAGAGTACTTCATACGGAGACTTTTGATTGAGAATGGGAGTCGGGTGTCGGTTGATGGTGTAGACAGCTGTGAAGGCTGCTTCACCCCAAAAGCGTTCTGGACACTTGGCTGAGATTAACAGAGTACGGACAGTGTCAAGGATGTGACGGTGTTTACGTTCTGCACGACCATTTTGTGGAGAGGTACCGGGACAGGAGTACTGAGAAAGAGTACCCTGAGATTGAAGGAAAGAGAGGAGAGGCGATTCTTTGTATTCCATAGCATTATCTGCTCGAAGAACCTTTATAGGCTTGGAAAACTGGGTTAGAATCATACGGGCGAAGGTAATATAAATTTTAGGTAGCTCTGAGCGGTTTTTCATGAGATAAATCCATGTAAAACGTGTGTGATCATCAATAAAAATGACAAAATATCGAGCACCTTCCATAGATGGGTGTGGTGCTGGTCCCCATACATCAGAATGAATAAGATCAAATGGAGAAGCAGATTTAAATTCATTAATTTGGAAAGGTAAAGCATGATGTTTGCCAAGTTGATAAGATAAATAAGAAACATTTTCAGAGGAAGTGTTTCCTAACAATCCTGAACTAGCTAACACTTTTATTCTAGCTAATGATAAATGGCCTAAGCACGCATGCCATAGTTCAAATGAAGGAGTACTGGAAACTGAAGCAGCAAAATTTGATGAAGGTAAGGGAAGACGGAGGTAGACCACTTCAATCATCCGACCAACTTTACGGCCTACTCCAAGGATCTGCTTGGTCTTTGGATCCTGCACAACACAACCAGAAGGGTGAAATAAAACGATTAGACCGCCTTCCATAAGCTGAGTGATTGAAATCAGGCTCAGGGATAAGTTAGGTATATGCAACACATCAGGTAATTGAATGTTGGGGGTAGAAACAGTCCCACTGAAGGATACAGGTAAACGAGTATCATCAGCAGTACGGACTGATGAAAACATGTTGGAAGTTTGTTTAGAGACAAACCCGTCAGCCTTAGGTGTCATGTGGTTACAACATCCAGAGTCAAATAGCCAAGGATTACCTGTTGCAGAGGTATTGCATTGAGAATTCATACCCATAGAACCTGTCATGAGTTGCTCCATGAGCTCTTGATTTCGGCGCATGAGTTCCATAAGGTCAGACGTTGAGTTGTTGCTATGCTGTGTCGGAGCTGCTGGCGATGGGGAATCTTGAGTGATTGAGCCAACAACTGATTGAGTTCGGGACTGATGCCTTTGGTTACCCGAGTTCCTTGGATGTTTTGGGCAATCAGACCCATAGTGACGTGGCTGTGTGATCCCACACCAGCGACATTTTTGAACTGGGCAGTTGAGAAGAAGATGAGAAGTAGAATGACAGAATGTGCATTCACTGCTGTTCCCCTTGCCCGCAGATTTAGACTGGTCATTGGTACCCCATTTTCCTTTTGCCTTTCCTGAGCTGGAAGTATAGAGCACAGTATCTGATGGTAGTGGAAAACGCTGTTGAAGACGAGTTTCTTCACTCAGCAGTTCAGTGATAGCTTCTTCAAGAGTAGGTAATGGATGCCTATGTAAAAGCGAGGCTCGAACGTTCTCAAAGCGATCAGTGAGGCCCATTAGAATAGTAACCAAATGCAATTGGCTAAAGTAAGCAGTAAACTTCCGAGCTGTTTCATCAAAGATTTGAGGTGCACCCAAGTTCAGATGATCTCTAAGAACTTGCATCTCAGAGATGTAGGAGTTGATAGACTGATCTGGGAGCTGTCTTTTGTTCTGAAAGGTCGTCCACAACTGATATTGATGTGATAAGCATGTAGAAGTGTACCTGTTTGCAAGAAAATCCCACAGTCCTTTGGTTGTTGTATAGCCGAGGAATTGCTGATTGATCTCAGTAGTTGTAGAAGCATTTATGAATCCGAGGATGCGAGCATTCGCGATATCCCAATCATTCATACGTTTTGCAAAGTCGACTGCGCTCTCATTTTTCTCTTGAACAGGAATTGTGGACGTACCAGTGACATAGGTATAAAGGCCATGAGACTTGAGAAGAATGGACATGTGATGATTCCACAGAACGTAGTTGTTCCCATTGAGAACAACGGAGATGGGATTGGAGTGACCGGAATTGAGAGCCATGTGAACAGATTCAGGGATGTAGATAAAACAGGTTCTGGTATTGAGGAGTAAAAACTAAAACAATACCGGAAGTTCAAGGCAAGACAGACAGTTCTGGACTTTTGATGTTCCGGAATTTTAAATTGTAAGCAGGGGAGTTCCGGAAGTAACACAATTCAGTTCAGGAAATGGTACAGTTCCGGGAATGTTACAGTTTCGGAAGAAAGCAGTCGCAGTTCCGGAGTAAGGCAGTTCCGAAAGCAGATTTGAGCAGTACCGGAAGTAGAGGATAAGCAGTTTCAGAAGTTTTATAGTTCCGGAAGTTTAAGGGTTCCGGAATTCTGAACAGTTGCAGTTTCGGAGTGAGAGAAGGCAAGTCCGGAAGAAGCAGTTCTGAAAGATAAGCAATACCGGAAGACAAGCAGTACCGGAAGAGGCTGTTCCGGAAGTAGGCGAGTTCCGGAGTGTGGCGAGTTCCGGAATGTGGCGAGTTCCGGAATGTAGCGATTAGGGTTCCGGAGTGTGGCGATTCAACAAAAAATACGAACGAGATAACATGCTGAAATCGAAAACAATAAGGTTGAAAACAAGACAAGTAATCAGCAGGATTAGTGAGGCATACCTAATGCTCTGATACCATGTTAGGATTCAAGTAGGAATCAATCTATGAGCAATCGAGAGAGAGAGAGAGAGAGAGAGAGAGATGGCTAAACTGTGCAGCAGCTTTTCATATATTGAGAGTGATTACAAAAGACTGATTAACCTAATTATGAAAGATAAGAGATCTATTTATACATTCTAAGTTACAGTAATTACAGACTAGCCCTTGTACTATTCATATATACAAATATAACTCTAACATATATATATATATATATATTTTTTTTTGAACGGCAAAGGAAACTTTATTAACCATTACCTAGGAAATAAAGTACAACAAAGTTTACGACCACATACCGAATCTAGATAACAAGTGCAGCCATAAGACTGCAATACATGAATTAAGCCAAAAAGTCCCGAGCACTGCAGCAGCTCAGGTTCTGTTTGTGAGATACAAACTATCCAGGAGCCCCGCATTCAACGACCCACTTCATTGTGCCTTCAAAACGCTTCCTTACGTATATGGTCTCTCTGGTTTGTATTTTATTATAGATTTGGTTAATTAGTTAACAACTCTCATTAACTTAAGGAAATATTGGTTATTTATTTATTCTTTAATTTTTTACTGAAAAATCAAAAAGAAAATATTCTCTCCTTTTTGTTCACCAATCTACAAGTAGATTCAACGAAGTTTTAAACTTCAATTTCTTTTCTACCTCTTGTGATTGTTTAACTGAATTTAAAAGTCCATAGCAAAACCAAAATCAACTCAAGCTCCAATGCATATGTCAAAACCAAAATTGAAACAATATTAAACTCTACCATCATCAACTCATAGCCAAATTAAACCATAATATCTAATCAAGTCAAACATAAACACCAATGACAACCTCTTTTCTTTTTTTCAACCACCTTCATCTTATTTGAAATCCCCCAATTACAATTTACATATGGGTATTTCGGTTTCTCCTAAATGTGAAGTCGTACGTAAGTGTGAAGAAGTAGCTGAAGGGGAGAGTGGGAGGGGGTGGTATCGTGTAGACGAACATATATAACCTTTAAATATACAACTCAAGCTCCAACAATTGACGAAACTAAACATTCACTTCACCAACTCTTTAGAGGAACCCATTTAATCATAAGGAAACCCATTCACTTCACCAACTTATTTGCATAGAAAAATCATGAAGAACTCATTCTAAATTGAAAGAGCATAAACAACACATCACAAATAGGTTTGTGTATGCAATGTATATGTGGGGGGAGAGAGGTGATGGTGGAGGTCATATTGATGGTGATGGTGTTGTCTTCGAAGATTGGGGGTGTGTATATAATTTTGTATATTTAGGTTAAATTATATTATTTTTTAGAGTGAAATTGTGGATTTGGTCCATGTGGTTTTGTGTTTTCTTTGACTATAGTTCTCATTCTATGTTTATTATGGATATGGTCCCTGTGGTATACAATATATTGTGTCTAGGGTCCCTCAACACTAACACCATTAGGTTTGAAAGGTTAAAGACATCATGTGTCTTGCACATGATGAGTATAATCGTCAATTTATTTTTCTCTTTCAATTAACCAGTATATTTTTAAAACAAGTAATGTTGAAATTGTGGATTTGGTCCATATTCATCATTCATCATCTTTAAAACCCATATATCAATTCTCTTAATTTTTCCAACAAAATTTTCCATAACTTTAATATAAAATAATAATACATTAATTACATTAAAATCTTATATAAAATAATAATACATTCAATTCCATTATTATTTTAATATAAAATAATAATACATTTAATTTTGTTAGAAGAACTTCTATTTCTTCGATATTTTAATAGTAAATGAGTCGTTACTATTACAAGTGGAAGCTCAATCCCATGGCATTAGCAAAGGATTAATCACCTACAGTATGATTAGCTAAATATGATAATGATAAATTTTAGATATTTAAAAATATTTTTTTTTGAAAGGCAAAGACGCTTTTATTACCAACCACAAACGTCAATACAACGGAAACTGTTAGAAGTGTGGAAAACCCCTTAATCAGGGTAGCGTGTATTGACAATAATATATATGCAAGAGAGTTACAAAGGGGTCCCTAAACTATACATATTTAACACACCCCCGTAGTTTGATCGGGAGGTAAACGAATGTTCAAACTATTTCTAAAATCAAGAAACAAGCTAGTAGGTAATCCCTTTGTAAAAATATCTGCATACTGATAAGCGGATGGAACATGCAAGACACGCACATGACCAATCGCAACACGCTCCCTAACAAAATGTAAGTCTATTTCCACATGCTTGGTTCTCTGGTGCTGAACAGGGTTAGATGCTAGATACATGGCACTGACATTGTCACAGAAAACAACAGTGGCACGAGAGAGAGGACAAGACAACTCGAGCAGGAGATTTCGCAACCAAGCAGTTTCAGCAACTACATTGGCTATCCCCCGGTACTCGGCCTCGGCACTAGAACGTGAAACAACATGTTGTCGTTTGGAGGACCAAGAAACGAGATTGTCACCCAGATAGACACAAAACCCTGAGGTGGACCGACGTGTATTAGGACACCCGGCCCAGTCGGCATCCGAATAGGCAACCAAGCGATCAACGACTGACGTTTTAATATGAAGACCATGAGACAAAGTGCCCTTTAAATACCGTAAGATGCGTTTAAGCGCATTAAAATGCGGAAGACGCGGGTCATGCATAAAGAGACAGACCTGTTGGACGGCATAGGCAATATCAGGACGAGTAAAAGTCAAGTACTGCAGGGCACCATCTAGGCTTCGATATAAGGTAGGATCAGGAACAGGCTCACCATCAGCAGCAAGCTTGGTTTTGGTGTCAGCCGGAGTGCTGCAGGGATTACACGAGACCATATCGGCTCGTGCAAGAATCTCCTGAGCAAAAGCAGATTGAGAGAGAAAGAGTCCGGATTTGCTGCGAGACGCAGCGACGCCTAAGAAGAAGGATAACGGACCCAAATCGGACATGGGAAACTCAGAAGATAATTGAGAGATAACCATGGAAATGAGAGTGCAAGAAGAGGCAGTAAGTATGATGTCATCTACATAAAGCAGAAGGTAGATAGTGTCAGATCCGCGATGATATGTGAAAAGGGAGGTGTCAGTCTTACTGCTAAGAAAGCCTAAAGAAGAGAGGTAGACAGCAAATCGCTGATACCACGCACGGGGAGCCTGCTTAAGACCGTAGAGAGCCTTACGCAGGCGACAAACATGATCAGGAAAATTACTGTCAATATAGCCTGGAGGCTGACGCATGTAGACAGTCTCAGTAAGATCACCATGAAGAAAAGCATTTTTAACATCAAGCTGATGAATGGGCCAATTGCGAGAAATGGAGATGCTAAGAACAGTGCGAATAGTGGCAGGTTTGACAACTGGACTGAAAGTGTCATCAAAATCCAGGCCAGGTTGCTGAGAGAAACCCTGGGCAACAAGTCGTCCCTTGTAACGCTCAAGATGTCCGTTGCTGTCAAACTTATGGCGAAACAGCCATCGACTGCCAACTATGTTAGCATTAGATGGCTTAGGAACAAGGTCCCATGTGTGATTAGAGAGAAGAGCTGCCATTTCAGCATCCATGGCAGCCCTCCAATGAGGGTCACACATAGCCTGAGCAGTAGATCGAGGAATGGGAGAGATGTCACTAGTGACCGAAAGATTGAGTATCTGTTTAGGCTTGAGAGAGCCTGTGCGAGAGCGAGTAGTCATCGGATGACCGGAAGTAGTAGCCGGGGCAGAGGTAGCAGCCGAAGCAGAGGTAGCAGCCGGAGCAGAGGGAGTAGGTGAGGTGCCAGAAGGCTCAGCAGGTGGAGGCTGAGCAGAGGCAGAAGGTTCAGCATCCGGCGGAGGGGAGGAAGTGTCAATTATAGGAGAGAGGGAAGGGAGGGAGTCGTCCATATCAAATACGTCGTAGTCCTCTGAGGAGGGACGAGGCTGGAAAGCAGGAAACGGAAAATGGGTTTCATCAAAGATGACATGACGAGAGATGATGACCTTTTGTGTTATGAGGTCCAAACAGCGATACCCACGATGGTCCGTGCTGGGACCGAGGTAGACACAGGCAGAGGATCGAGGAGCAAGCTTGTGAGGACTAGTGGGTGAAGTGTTAGGATAGCACAAACACCCAAAGACACGTAGATGGGAGTAGGTAGGGAAGAAACCAAACAGTACCTCAAAGGGAGTCTTGTACTGAATGGTGGTGGACGGGAGTAGGTTGAAGGTGTGAACAGAGGATAGAAGAGCCTCAACCCAGAACGTGGGTGGGAGGGAGGCTTGGATTAGGGACATGCGAAGGATGTTAGTAAGGGTACGGATCGTGCGCTCAGCTTTCCCATTTTGTGGGGAAGTATAGGGACAGGAAAAACGGATTTTGATGCCATGAGTGTTAAAAAAATCCAAAAAGGGTTGATTGTTAAATTCACGGCCGTTATCACATTGAAAAAGCTGGATGTCCGTTTTAAATTGATTCAGTACATAAGCACGAAATGTTTTAAAAACCGAAAACACCTCAGATTTAGCACGTAAAGGAAACACCCATAAAAAATGAGAGAAATCATCCAAAAAAAGAACATAATATTTAAAGCCACTTAGACTAGTAATAGGAGAAGTCCATAAATCTGAATGAATAAGTTCAAACACACGAGAAGTTTTTGTAGAAGATAAAGAGAAAGGTAACCGACAATGTTTTCCTAACTGACAAGCATGACATAAAGCAGAAGTCTGACTGGAACAAGAAATAAATTTGCGAGATAAAAGAAACTGAAAGACAGCAGCACCCGGATGACCAAGCCGCCGATGCCAGACATCAAAGGAGACAGCAACATTGGCCGAAGCCAGTGCAGACTGAGGAGAAGAAGGAAGAACAGGATAAAGATCGTGGTGATCACTGTCGCAGCGCTGAATAAAAGAACCTGTTTTAAGATCCTTCACAGTGAAACCAAACGGATCAAACTCAACAGATACAGAATTATCAATAGTAAAGCGACGAACAGAGATAAGATTCTTGATGATTTTATCAGACACTAAGACATTTTTAAGCATAAGAGACCAAGGAGAAAAGGGTAAGTTACATTGGCCAATATATCTAGCAGGAACCACAGCACCATTACCAACCTGAATGAAATTAGAATTACATGGAGTTAGAGAGTGCATTGTACCTTGATTGAAAGTCATATGCCGGGTTGCACCAGAATCCATGTAGAAATTGTTGTCCTGAGGTGCCTGAACAGACATCGCCTGAAACACAGAAGCAAGGTCAGTGTACTGCGGCTGAGTGAGCTGAGAAGCATGACCACCGAAAGATGGCTGAGGGAGCGGTGGCACTGATGTAGACTGCTGCATGGGCTGACCGTACTGAGAAGGAACCGGCACTGGGTGTGGGGACTGAGGTTGCCCGTAGAAGTATGGATGAGACGGCGCCGGTGGCGGGTGGAAGGTGTGGGGTGAAGGCTGCTGAGGAGTACTGAACATCGTAGGGGACGGCTGAGGAGTCCCTGTCCCGAAGGATTGCACAGGAGGTGCACCAAGTAGGCCTGACTGAGCTGGTGGGACATGACCAGAGGCGGGTAAGTGTCCGAAGTAAGCCTGAGAGTGTCCCTGATTACCTGCAAAAGAGTGGGAGCTTGCAGAAACATTAGTATTACCCCCGCCTTTGGAAGCAAAACGCCCATTATTTCTCCCTCTATTAGTTTTATTTTTTGGTTTTCCATTGTGAGCAGAGGAATACAGGGCAGCGGAAGAGGTAAGAGGAGAATCTGTATGGGGTTCAAGAGACTCTTCACGAGACTCGTGAAGAAGAAGCATGTTTTTCGCTTCAAGAAAGGATGGAAAAGGCTTGGTGTTGGTGATGACATCTACAATGCTATGATAAGAGGGAGGTAACTGACGAAGGATTTGCATGACAAGTTCAACTTCATCAATTTTGGAATCACAATCAGCAAGTGCATCAGCCAGATTTTTTAAATTGTGACAAAAATCAGTGATGGACAAGGCACCCTTTTTAGTGTTACGGAATTGCTCTTGTAGCTGAAGCATGCGAGACATTTTATTATTTAGAAAGAACTCGTCAAGTTTATCCCAAAGGTCTTTGGCAGTACAGTTATCACTCGAGATGATTTGCAGGAGATTTGCATCACAAGTAGAGTAAAACCAGGATTTGATGCGGGAGTCTATTGCCGCCCAGTCGTCATCATCATCACTAGCAGGTTTTGACTTGCCAGTGATGTGACCATGGACTTTGGCACCTTTACACATATCAAGAAAAATGCGACGCCAAAGTTTATATTTGGAACCGTCGGTGGAAAGTTTAAAGCTAAACTGAGAGTAGACATTGGTGAGTGCAAAGACAAGTTGACTCGCGGTAGGGCTGGTGAGGGTACTGGACTGTGAGGAAGTAGACATTGCAACACACGGAAAAACAAAAAAAAGAATACTAATAAAGTGCAAGAAAGTAATCGTGCGAGAAGCTTAACCGTGGGTGGAGGGAATAGAATGTACCAACAAGCACCACGATAGAAGGGCGGCCAACAGCGGGTGGCGGCGGAACGTAGTTGCTGAAGAGGCTCGTGGCACGACTGTCTTCTTCTCGACGCGAGGATGCAGACGGCGGCTGGTGTTGCAGAGAATGTTCACGGCGGCGGTTAGCAACCGACTAACGACGATCGCCGCTAGGGTTACAGACGAGAGCAGCAGCGATTAGCAACCGACGCGAGGGTGCCGGCGACGGTGTCGATGAACACGGCTGAGAAATACGGCGGCTGCTAGACGGTGTGATGGTAGGTGACCAGGAAGCGGGGAGAAGAGGCGGTCCGGGGCGGCAGCTGCCGGAAGTACGCCGGCGGCGGCAGCGGCTTGGGAAAAAAAAATTAGGGTTTTCTTATTGGCTTGATACCATGTTAGAAGTGTGGAAAACCCCTTAATCAGGGTAGCGTGTATTGACAATAATATATATGCAAGAGAGTTACAAAGGGGTCCCTAAACTATACATATTTAACAGAAACAAAACGACCAAACAAGCGGCCCAAAAATTTAAAATTAATTTTTGGTATCACTAAAAGAATTATGTCTAGAATAAATGTTTACATGACATTTTTAATTTAGATTTTGTTTAATGTTTATCTTCCTTTAGAGCATTTTATAAAAAATTAAGGATTTTGAAGGTTTTAGTATATTCTTTACATAAACAAGGTTAAAGTAGAGAAGAAGGGATGGGAATCTATAAATTGAACTACCCATTTATGATTAAAATATCGAACAAATAGAAATTCTTCTAACAAAATTAAATGTATTACTTTATATTAAAACAATAACGAAATTGAATGTATTATCATTTTATATTAAAGTTATGTAAAATTTTGTTAGGATAATTAAGAGAGATGATAGATAGATTTTAAAGATAATGAGTGATGCATAGACACCAAATCCACAATTTCAACATTCTTTGTTTTAAAAATATATAGGTTAATTGAAAGATAAAAGTTAATTGACAATTATACCCATCATGTAAAAGACACGTGATGCCTTTAACCTTTCAAACTTAATGGTGTTAGTGTTGAGGGACCATAGCCATAATATATTGCATATCACAGGGACTATATCTATAATAAACATAGAATGAGAGCCATAGTCAAAGAAAACACAAAACCACAGGGACCAAATCCATAATTCACTCTATTTTTTTAATTTTTAAAGAATATAAGGAAAAACCAAAAAAAAAGACTAAGGCTATGTTTGTCAAACTAGTTGATAAGCTAGCTGTTGACTCATAAGCTAGCTGGTAGCTGATAAAGAAGTCACGTTTGGCAAAAACTAGCTTATAACATGCAAAATGACCAAAAACATCTTCAAAAAATTATCATTTACGGTATTTAATTATATAATTAAAACAAATATATAGTAATATAATCTGTTAATTAATACAACCAATGTAGTAAAAAAAAATAATATAACATGTTAAAGAATTTAAAATTTATTATAACATATATACTATAAATTTTAAATTTAAACAAGCTTTTGAAAAAATATATATTAACTTATGATTTTAAATAAACGTTACATAAGATATGAAAAATAATCAAACAATAATTAAAACGATAAAAGTAATTGATAATTAAAATATAGGGAAATTAATTAAAATACCCTAAGTCAAACCAAGTGTTACCAAAATACCACAAATCTCTCCCACTTTGTAAAAATACCCCCTTTTTTCGCGATTGGAGCCCGCGATCGCGGGCCAGGGACCATTTCTGACACTTTTTTAAACTTGCAGGGACCATTTTTGAAAAATGGAATCCCGCGATCGCGGGCTCATCTCGCGATGGGATACTTTTTGTGACTTTTCAATTTCAAGGGACCATTTTTAAAAAATTCCAAGGACCATTTTTGAAAATATGACCCGCGTAGACACTGTAGCACCCGGCGTAGTCCACTGTAGCACCCGCGTTCGTCCAATTTGATGAATTTGATTTGGAATGTTATACTTTCAACCCCTATACTTATTTACTAAATTTACTTTATACCTTTTACTTTCATTATTTTAATTTTACATTTAACACATATAATCGTTTATTAACTAAAATACGTTAAAAAAATACGTTTTAATTTTAACAAATTACACCATTATAATCGTCTCTTCGATACGTTCGAAATGAGCCCAATCTTGAATTTTTTTGGATTTATATATTTTAATATATATCATATACAGTTATACACTACATAAAAAAATATTTTTTATATTTAAAATTCATACCCTTATAGTTAATTATTTAATTTATGGTATATCTCTTTTTTTTCAATTTTTTTTACACTCCTATCGCATTAACATAATAATCATATATTAACTAATTCATTAAATCGTTTTAAGTTATTATTATTTGAATGTGTTTATAGATATCGTGAATGGCAATAGGAGAAGGTTTCACGAGAAAAATATGAAATGGGGTTTTGACAAGTTGGTATCACTGGACTCATTTAAGAATTGTGAAAATGGGTATTTGACGAATGATGATTATATGTGTTAAATGTAAAATTAAATTATGAAAGTAAAAGGTATAAAGTAAATTTAGTAAATAAGTATAGGGGTTGAAAGTGTAAATTTCAATTCGAAATTGTGATTTTGATTTGGAATGTTACACTTTCAACCCCTATACTTATTTACTAAATTTACTTTATACCTTTTACTTTCATTATTTTAATTTTACATTTAACACATATAATCGTTTATTAACTAAAATACGTTAAAAAATACGTTTTAATTTAACAAATTACACCATTATAATCGTCTCTTCGATACGTTCGAAATGAGTCCAATCTTGAATTTTTTTGATTTATATATTTTAATATATATCATATACACTACATAAAAAATATTTTATATTTAAAATTCATACCCTTATAGTTAATTATTTAATTTATGGTACTCTTAGGTAGCGTTTGGTACGCATACTAGATGGGACGGGACGGAACTGGACGAGACTGAATTGGATGGGACGGGACGGGACTAAACTGAAGGAGATAATTTTAATCTAAGTTACGTTGGAAATACATCGATTCTTTTGTGCATACTCTGTAACTGCAAATACTTCAGCTCCAAACACACATGAATCATCATTCGTCAAATACCCATTTTTACAATTCTTAAATGAGTCCAGTGATACCAACTTGTCAAAACCTCATTTCATATTCTTCTCGTGAAACCTTATCCTATTGCCATTCACGATATCTATAAACACATTCAAATAATAATAATTTAAAACGATTTAATGAATTAGTTAATATATGATTATTATGTTAATGCGATAGGAGTGTAAAACAAAATTGAAAAAAAATAAGAGATGTACCATAAATTAAATAATTAACTATAAGGGTATGAATTTTAAATATAAAAAATATTTTTTTTATGTAGTGTATAACTGTATATGATATATATTAAAATATATAAATCCAAAAAAATTCAAGATTGGGCTCATTTCGAACGTATCGAAGAGACGATTATAATGGTGTAATTTGTTAAAATTAAAACGTATTTTTTAACGTATTTTAGTTAATAAACGATTATATGTGTTAAATGTAAAATTAAAATAATGAAAGTAAAAGGTATAAAGTAAATTTAGTAAATAAGTATAGGGGTTGAAAGTGTAACATTCCAAATCAAATTCATCAAATTGGAACGCGGGTGCTACAGTGGACTACGCGGGGTGCTACAGTGTCTACGCGGGTCATATTTTCAAAAATGGTTCCTGGAATTTTTCAAAAATGGTCCCTTGAAATTGAAAAGTCACAAAAAGTATCCCATCGCGGGATGAGCCCGCGATCGCGGGATTCCATTTTTCAAAAATGGTCCCTGCAAGTTTAAAAAAGTGTCAGAAATGGTCCCTGGCCCGCGATCGCGGGCTCCTATCGCGGAAAAAGGGGTATTTTTGCAAAGTGGGAGAGATTTGTGGTATTTTGGTAACACTTGGTCAAACTTGGGGTATTTTAATTAATTTCCCTAAAATATATTGATTAATATTAAAAAAAATATAAAAATAAATTATATGATTAATAATAACTCTAAATAATTAAAAATAAATATCAATGTATAATTAAAATTTAATTTAATAATTTTCAGTTAATATTAATTAATATTAATTAATTAATAATAATTAAATTTAAAAAATTAATATTTATTTATAATAATAGTTAATAAATAATAATTGATATTAATGAGAGCAATATTGGAATATTCACAAAGAGCTACTGAAAAGCTACTCCAAGTAGCGTTTCAAAAAGCTAGCTTAGAGCATCTCCAACAGCTTCCTCATAATTTCTCCAAAATGGAGAACCAAAAGCCAAGATCCCTAAAAAAATACATTCATCTCCAACAGTTTCCCCATTTTGCAGAAACCAACATCAATTAAAATATTTTATTCATCTATTAAAATATTATTTCTCTCTATACATATTTATTTTCAAAGTTTCTTATTGGTCCTCTCACTTGGTAATCATTTTTTGAGTGATCTCCATATTTGGAGAAAAAAAACCTTCTCTCTCCAACTTTCTCCATTTTGGGGATAGTTTTGGGAAGCTGTTGGAGCAAAATATTAGCCCAAAATCCTTATTTTCTCCATTTTTCCCATTTTGGAGAAGCTGTTGGAGATGCTCTTATAAGCTAGCTTATGGTCATTCAAACATGTACCAAGTAAAAAAGATAGCTTATAAACTAGTTTCTTTTTTGCCAAACGATGCCTAAGATACCATTCATTTAACGACATTATTAATGGAGTAAAGATCATTGACTAAATCTGTATGTATTTGCAAACCATTGGGATGGCCAATGTAGTAAAAAGACGATAAGGATGATATCCATAAATTATAGCAAACCACAAGGACAAAAAATGTAGTTTATTGAAACAAAAAGAAAAAGTAAAAGGTTATGGAATGATTATTGGGCCGGATTCAACTCCATATTCGGATGGTCAGAGCCTGGGCCTTGCATAAGAAGTCAATTTGGATACTTTTATTTGAATATTTATACTGTTTTATTGATAAATACTCTATGATATTATACCATGATCAACCCATCCATGATAAAATCAATCCAAATAAGTGAATTATAATTATGATCCATCCACAAATATCTATTTTCTAATTCCATCTCTTCTCCTAGCCCCCAATTTTATATTAGTTTTTGGTATAAAGAATCTAATAATAATTAAAACTAAAAGACTAAAGAACAGTTCTTTAGGGCCGTTTACCTAATCACTTACCCAGGTAAATGCTTAATGGTAAAATTCAACACTATCACTTATTTCCCGGGTAAGATTTTAGTCCATCAAAACGGCATCGTATGCAACAATTTAACCGGTAAGCGCTAACCGTGGTAAGAGTCGTCGCACTCACTTACCGGGTAAGACTCTCGGTCCTTGCTTTCGCTCTTACCGGGTAAGATTCTTGGTCCTTGCCATATTCATCCGATAAGCTAATGTGACTTGGTAATCACTTATCCAGATAAGCGTTTTGTAACCGGCCCTTTAAATAAAATTATCTAGGAATTAGATACAAGTTACCTATTGGCTATTTAGTTTCGTGAATTTTCTCTTACCTAATAAAAATATTCCAATTTTATTAAATTAAGTCAACTATTTTATATAAAGAATAAATAAATTGCATTTCCATGATTTTGAAACTACTTCTTTTTGAAGTATCATGAAACAACTTTATATTTAGGTAATGTCTGGCAACTTTATCGGTTTTGGTTTATTTTAAAAGCCTGTTTGAATAGTGAAAAAATAACTTATAAGCTAATTTATTAAAATCCTACATGAAGTAGTGTTTTAGGAGTTTGTTACACCTTTTTTTAAGTATAACTCTAATTAATAAATAGAGTAAATTACATTTTTGGTCTTTGTGGTTGACACTCGTTATCAAGTTTGGTCCCTCTTACAAACTAATTACAATTTTGGTCATTGTGGTTGCCATTGTATTTCACTTTTGGTTCCCTCTGACCTAGGGATGGCAACGGGGCGGGTATGGGGCGGGGATCTCCATCTCCGGCCCCGGCCTCGGTTTGTAATACACTCCCCCGGCCCCGGCCCCGACCCCGGTTTGTGAACCCTCCCCCGGCCCCGGTCAACCCCCCGGTCAAGACCTTAAACCCTTAATTTAGTTAAATTAAGGGTGTTTTGGTCCATTCACCATTTCTTGTCTTTTTCATTTTTTTGTTTTATTAGATTATAGAGTAAACTGCAATTTTGGTCCCTGTGGTATGTTGTTTGTCTCACCTTTGGTCCCCAAAAATTTTTTATTGCAGGAAAAACCCTGTGGTATGCAAAAGTGCTCGATTTTGGTCCCTCGGGACTAACACCGTTAGGTTGCCTCTGTTAAAGCCCCTCATGTGCAAGTCACATGAGGGCATTTTAGTCTTTTCACTTTATTTCTTTATTTCTTAACACTCTGACTTAATCGACCTTCATCTTCACGAACCACAGCAGCGCCACCCACAGCCGCCACCATCGTTGATTTCTGCCATCCACAACCGCTGGCGCCCATCGACGATCGCCACTCACATCCTCTCCCACTCTCGTATCTCCCTCTCTCGCTATCTCTCGACCTACACAACCTCACACACACTCACGTTTTTTTCTCTTTACCCTTTGTTGTATCGTCATGGGTAAACGGGAGGGTGAGAATCGGTTCGGATCCTGCCGGGATCCATCTTTTGAGAACAGGAGGACGAGAGATGGGAGATATGTTTCCAATTTGGGTTTTTGATCGGAAAATTTCGGATCCTGCCGTCGATGAGTTCCGTCAACAGAGATGGGAGATATGTTTCCAATTTGGTGTTTCTGTGTGTGTATATTATATATATATATACAGTGGTATGGTGGTGCTGCAGCGATCGAGAGGAAGGCGGAGAGAACGCCGACGTCTGTTGAGGTCGTTGGCGGCAACAGTAGTGCTCGACAGGGAGGAGCAGCGGCTGGGTATGGTGGCAAGACGAACGCCGACGGGAGAGGACGGTGGGTGGTTACGGTGGTGGCAGCAGATGGCGGTGGTGGGTGGTTACGGTGGTGGCGCTGCAGGTGATGTGTGCGATGGGAAGAAGAGTATTAGTTTCTTTTCAAAACTGATATACATATATAATTAATTAATATATTATAATATTAAATATAATATAGTATTAGTTGCAATTTGGTCCCTGTGGTTTTTGTTTTTAGTGAAAAACAGAAAAATAAAGTAAAATGACCAAATTGCCCTCATGTGCAAGTCACATGGGGGGGTTTTAACAGAGTCAATCTAACGGTGTTACACCCCAGGGACCAAAATCGAGCACTTTTGCATACCACAGGTTTTTCCTGCAATAAAAATTTTATGAGAACCAAATGTGAGACAAACAACATACCACAGGGACCAAAATTGCAGTTTACTCTAGATTATATAGTAAATTACACTTATAGCCCCTATGGTTTGTCATTCTTTTCTTTTCTTTTCTTTTCTTTCCTACTTTTTTTTCATTTTCAGTTTATACTCTTATTACATTAATTAATTAATGAAAACTTTAACTAACAATACATTAAAAATACGTATTCCATTTTATAAAATGGCAATTACTGTGATCAAAAGTCGAAATTTATCTATGTCTATTAATAAAAAAGTATATCGTTTTAAGATAGTTCATTTAATTACATGTTTTTAAGTGTGTATCAATAACTTTTTTATTATATACTTATTAATAAAATTCAAAATATACAATTAAACTTATTGTAATGAAAATATATCAAAATATAAACTTAAGTTTATACAGAGAATCATATTTAGTTCTATTCCATACCATGCACCAAATACCCCGAAAATTAAAACATTTTCAATTTAAATCCTTACATAAAATACAAATCTCTCAAAAATATTATGTCAAACCAAATAGCCCTTATTGCTTTGTTTAATCTGAAATGCATGCTTAAGAACCATACTTCACCTTGTTAATTATTCTTCTCATCTACTAATGCCTAAAAATAAATAAAGTAAAGAAATGTGTAGGTTTTGGTTGGTTATTTATTTTTCTTTAGAATAATCTTAAGTTTATAATTTGAAAAAAGTAATAACTATATTATAGAGTTATTTTTATTTCATCCACACTTAATTAAACAGGATATCTCAAAACGATACATTTTTTAATAAATAGACAGATAAATTTCGATTTTTTCTTACATAAATAACAGAAAACGATAATTTTTTTTAAATACAACTTAAAATAGAAAAGAATTTTTTTGGGATTACTGTAGATGGATTTGCAGATATATATCAAATAAATTGCATAAAAATATAAAAAAAATATTCAATACATAACTTATTTTAAAAGTATCGACATGAGTTTTCTAATGGTGTATTTTACAAATGAAATACATATTTTTAATGTATTGTTAGTTACAATTATCATTAATTAATATAATAAGAGTACAAAGTGAAAAATGAGAAAAAGTTAGGAATGAAAAAAAAGACAAACCATAGGGACTATAAGTGTAATTTACTATATGATCTAATAAAAAAAAGACAATGAAAAGGTGAATGGACCAAAACACCCTTAGTTTAACTAAGTTTTTTAATTAAAATTGGTCAGAGGAACCAAAAATGAAATAAAATGGCAACCACAATGACTAAAATTGTAATTAGTTTGTAAGAGGGACCAAACTTGATAACGGATGTCAACCACAAATACCAAAAATGTAAATTACTCTAATAAATATTATAGTAAATTGCAATTTTGGTCCTTGTGGTTTGTTGTTTTTCTCACTTTTGGTCCCTACAAAATTTTTATTGCAAGAAAACCATGTGGTATGCAAAAGTGCTCGGATTTGGTCCCTGATGTAACACCTCAAAATTTCCATTATATTATATTTAATATTTGGGTCGAAATGTAATTTAGTCTAAGATTTGGACTATTTGTAAATGTAAAACTCAAGGGTTGAAATTGTATTTGACTCAAAGTTTAAGTTATTGTAGAACTTGAAACTTTGAGGGTGGATTTTGTTATTTGGTTTTGGATCAAATTGATTAGTGGTAAAATCTGATATATATATATATATATATATATATATATATATATATATATATATATATATATATATATATATCAAGGATAAGTCGACTGATTGAAAAAAAATATCTTCATTTTGGGGTTTCTGAGGTCGGTTCTAAAGAGAAAGAAGGGAGAGTGTCCAGATCCTGGAATTGCTACGGTAAGAATTGAATGATGGTTTCAATTCAATCTCTTAGAAATCAATACGTAGATTAAACTGATTTAGATTTGGTATTGGATAGTTGGTGTGAAGGATTGAAAGAGAATCAATTGGGATTTGCAATCTGTATAGAGTTCTTAAACCCAGGTGAGTTCATCCTTTAAATATTGTCTTAATAAGATCGATAAGTTGGAATTGATTTGGTTTTTTGAAAGTATTGATATCTGTATGAATAAATACAAAGTTAATTTTTAGCGTACTGAATGAAAATAGAGGAACTGAGTAAAATGGGCGAAGTCAGGAAGATGAGTTCCGAATTTGGTATCGGATTCTGGAAAGTACCAGATTGGGTACCGGAATCGGAGTGAGTTCCGGATTGATACCGGATCCGGAGTGAGTTCCGGATTGATACCGGATTCGGGTAAGTTCCGGAAGGTACCGGATTGAGTATCGGATTCTGGATGGTGTCCGGAAAGAATACCGGATCCGGAATGTACCGGATTCCAGATGATTTTCCGGATTTGGGCTTTTCCGGATAGGTTTTCCGGATTGGGTTCCGGATAAGGGACTTTCCGGATATGGTTTTCGGATTGATTTTCGGAAGTGTTATCTGGTTAAGTTTTTCTAAAAAAAATCTCGGGGCGTGATAACGCCACTTTTTGGCGTTATTTTCAGTCCTCAAACCAATGAGATTGGCTTGTATTCAAGTAAAAAGGCGGGTATTTTACGGTTTATCGAGTGATTTACACAGGTTATCTAAAAGGCGGCAATCATCGAGAAAAGAAGCTAAAAAGAGCCCAAAACGAGTCCAAATGAAGCCTAACGGAAGCCCAAGACCCACGACCGAACCAGGACCCGATCCGCGAACCAGACGACGACCCACGCTGCAAAAAGGACACGCGCGACTTACCACGCGACTTGCAAGTCGCGTGGCAAGTGGCGTAACCCACTGTTTCGCGATTTTCAGTATTTTAATTCGGGTTTTAGGTCATTATTCGGAACGGAACTTTCACACGACGGCCACGGGCGATTTTGGGGCGATTCGAGGCGATTTTTCGGAGTCCTCGAAGCCACGGTAGAGAGCCGATCAAGGAGACATTCATCACGGAACGTAGAGACGAACACGAGAGGAGGGGGTTATCATCACTTTTATTACGATTTCATCTTTCACGATTAATCATGTTTACATACACTTTTGCATCTTTTTCTCTTGTGTTTGACTCCACCACCGACATGAACTAACCGGTTCGTGTTGGGGGTTGGAATGAATTCGGTTTGTAAGCATGTGACGAATTGAATTGAACTTTTATCAGTTTTCCCTAATTAATGGAGTATGTGATTTTGTTCTTAATGCTTTTGTGAATTTGGCCAATTTACAATTGATTTGTTGTTAGTAACTGAGTTCGGGAGAATTAATTGCTATTTATAATTAGGAATTGCATACCTAAAGTCCGAAAGGTGATAGAGATATACCGAGTAAGTTTAGTCCCAATTAAACCGTTAGGTTGATGTCGAGAGATAAAATCTAGCCAATTTAAATTTAAATTGTGTACTTAATGTGTTTTGGAATCCATAGGTGAGATCGAGAGATTGAACTTATCCTTTTCAAAATAAAACCCGTTGTTGTTCGAAAGAGAACGACGGTGATCTTAAAAGATTTGGGAATCATTAAGGGGATTAATTGGTAACTGTTTTGAGTCAATTGTTTGCATGTGTAGAACCTGAGGATTTCCAACCCTCAACTTTTCTCTCTATCAAAGTTTCCAAAGTTGTTTCTGTTTTGTCTTGTGTTTGATTTGTTTACTTATTGCAATTAAGTAGTTTAAAACCAATCTTCCAAATTCGATAGTTCAGTTAATAGCAATTATAGTAATTGTGATATTTAGTTCCTAGTTCCCCGTGATTCGATACTCGTACTTCTCTAAGTACTATTACTTGACTTTGACCCGTACACTTGCGGTAAGATTCTCGGGGTGTGAAAACCTCGTATCAAGTTTTTGGCGCTGTTGCCGGGGAACTAGTTGTAACTAATAGCACTACCAGCTATACACGCTATTAGATTGAGCATTTTTATTTTTGTTATTTTACCTTATCACTTTCAGTTTTTGGATTACTGACTTTGCTTTCTTTCGTTTCAGGTACCACTTGGTTTATGCCGAGGACGACCCGAGGGAAAGAGATTGAAGAATTCGATCCGGAGATTGAAAGAACCGCTCGTCGCCTACGTCAAGAGACCAAAGTTAAGCGACAATTACAAATGGGTGACGAGAGACCTGTCAACGAGAGACCACCGCGCAACGATCCTCCACCTCCACGCAATAACAATCCACCACCACCTCCGGAAAGGGTACCTATGCGGTCGTTTGCCGATCCGAATGTGGCGGCGGCACACATAGGCATTCAAGCGCCCACGACTGGAGCAAATTACTTCAAGCTGAATCCGAGCACCATCGTGATGGTGCAACATAACCAATATGGAGGAACGCCGGCAGAAGATCCTCATGCACATCTTCGTGCATTCGAGAGGATTTGCGATACATTCAAGATCAATGGGATGAGCGAGGATGCCATCAAGCTGAGACTTTTCAGTTTCTCTCTTAAAGGTCGAGCCGAGACATGGACCGAAAACATCCAACCGGATTCGATCACCACATGGGCACAACTGAAGGCTGCATTCCTTCATAAATTCTTTCCTCCGAGTCGGACCGCGCAACTTATGGCAGAAATCACCCACTTTGCGCAATGGGATCAGGAGACCTTGTATGAAGCTTGGGAATGCTACAAAGATATGATCAAGAAGTGCCCACATCATGGGTTGCAAGAATGGGTAATTATCCAGACCTTCTATAGTGGACTCCACCCGCACTTCAAAAACGATATTACTGCCGCATTGGGTGGAGCACTGATGGACAAGTCTTATGAAGAAGCATGCGAGCTGATCGAGAACCTGGCCGAGCACAGTTTTTCTACTCCAAGATCAGCCGTAAGAAGAGTCGCGAGTGTGCAAGAGACGGATGAGTTGAAAGAGATGAAGGCTCAACTCGCCTTTATCACGAATCATCTGAAGGGAAGTAATCCACAAGAACCCGATCAAGTCCAGTTTGTGCAAAACCGGAGCCAGCCGAGAAATGATCCCTTCTCCAATACATACAATGAGGGGTGGAAAAAGCACCCTAATCTTTCATGGGCTCAACCTCAACAACAACCAGGTAATTTGTCTAACTCTTTTAATTCTTCTCATACTAACAATGTGTACCGTCCTCCAGGGTTTCACCAAAGGAATGAAGGACCATCGATGGAGAAGAAACCGGGGCTGGAAGATATGCTCATGAAGTTCATGACGAAAATGGACAGCACGGTCGAGGGATTAGCAAGCACGATCAACATCGTCAAGGCGGCTACCGAGCAAAACACCGCCTCCATTAAGATCCTCGAAAGGCAAGTGGGGCAGATTTCCGAGGCTCTACAAAACCGACCTCCCGGTACTTTCCCAAGTCAAACCGAAAGGACTAACCGGGAAACATGTAATGCCATTTATCTGAGAAATGGCAAGGAGCTGAATGGAGAGCCAGTACGAGAGTCGTCATCAAGGGAGACCGGTCCGAAAGAGAAAGAGATCGAGAGCATTAAAGTGACTGAACTAGAAGCTGATAAAGAGTGTGCAATCAAAGAGAACTCGGAGGGTGAAGAGAACAAGATAAAGCAACCACCGGTCAAGCCGGAAATACCGAGAGTACCTTACCCGAGCAGGCTGAAAGCAAATAAGGATGGGGTCAACTTTTGAAAATTTATTGAAGTATTTAAAAAGCTAACGATCAATATTCCTTTTGCAGATGCTCTCGCCCAAATGCCCTCTTACATGAAATTCATGAAAGAGATCCTTTCCAAAAAGAGGGCAATTGATCACCAATCCACCGTTGCACTCACTGAAGAGTGTAGCGCAATCTTTCAGAATAAGCTTCCCTAGAAGCTCAATGATCCAGGGAGTTTTTCTATCCCTATCCAAATCGGGAAGTTTTCTTTCAATAAAGTTTTGTGTGATTTAGGGGCTAGTATTAATTTGATGCCCCTTTCTATTTTCAGGAAACTTGGATTGGGCGAGCTGAGTCCAACGTTCATGACGCTCAAGCTTGCTGATCGATCAATAAGATACCCGTACGACGTGATTGAGGACGTACTCATCAAGGTCGGTAAGTTCTATTTCCCCGTCGACTTCGTGGTCATTGACATAGACGAAGATGAAATCCCGTTGATATTGGGACGATCCTTCCTGGCTACGAGTAGAGCACTGATAGACATGGAGGAAGGAGAGATTACCTTCAGAGTTGGTGGCGAGAAGGTCATCTTCAAAATGTTCGAGAAGGAGCGAGGTCAAGTAGAGAGTGAAAGGTGTAGATCTGGAGATGGTAAAGGCAAGTCAAATGAAGAAGAATCCGCGAAGAATCGCAAGTGTGGGCGATCCAATTCTGCGGATACTGAGCCAAGCTGAAAGCCACACAGTCGTGCCACGACTTTAAATAAGGCGCTGGGTGGAAGGCAACCCACCAAAGTTTGTTTCCTTTAATTATTTTTAGTTTGAGTGTGTTTTTATTTCCGAAAAAAACCCCATAAAAATCGAAAAATTGAAAAATCAAAAATAGCTGGAACAGGGACATACGCGACCTGTCACGCGGTTTGCATACCGCGTAGCAAACCGCGGGACCCTCTGTTTGTTTTCTGAAATAGTAGGTTACGCGGTTTGCCACGCGACTTGCAAGTCGCGGGCTAAACCGCGGGAGTCCCTTGTGCCCTGTTCGTTTTTCGTGCAGTTTTTATTCCTTTCTTGCTTTGTGTGTTTCATTTTCATGTTTTTCTTCGTCATGTGTTTTGTGCTTTGATTCCGTTGTTTTGCATGTTCTCCCTATCTCCTCCGATTGATGCTCAACCTTTCAAGAATCCTCCTTCATCCGGGCAAACAGGTATGTTCTAACTCTTTCTGCTAAACGAGTGGTGTATGGTGTTTTAGTCTATTTTAGTCTCACGAGAGGCAACAAACCTAAGTTTCACTTAGGTTTGGGGTGCCTCATCTGTTAAACATCTACACACTTACTTTTTTCACCCTGTGCAAACCTCGGTTTTACCGAGGTTTGGGGTTGGCTTCTATTGGCAAACCTAGGCCACGGCCTAGGTTTGGGGTGCCCATTTTAGAAACTTTAGGTTTTCTTTTGCTTGCTATGTAATGCCTTGCCCGTCCTTTTGATAACTGTAATAACTGCACAATGATTCGAGTCGCATCACCTACGACTTTACTTGCACATTGGGGACAATGTGTGGGTAAGGTTTGGGGTTGCCCAATCGGGCCCACGTTATGCACGTAGATTTCCTGCACCTCTGAGTATCTAAATCAAAGTAGCTAAAAATTTTGTTTTGAATGATTGAGACCGACCATTGTGGGAAGAATCTTGTGATAGTGACGTGACCGTTAGGGAAAGACCGGGAAAGGACATGACTAAGGACATTAGTGGAGACCACCCGATAGTGAGTTGAGCCTAAAAGAAGTTTTCACCTCGAGGGATTTAAACACTTAATTCTTATACATTTTTTGAATTCCTTGTCGTGAATGTAGAATGATCTCGCTACATTATTGCATTGAGTAGCAAAGACAACCATCGGGATATTAGGTAAGGGTATAGTAGACCATATCGTGTGGACCTTAAGATATGATTCCAGGCATTGTGTGTTTTGTTTTAACCCTGTTTTTAGCTATCGATCCCTTTTACCTTTATGTGTGTACCCATAACCCCCTTTGCAGCCAAACACTCACCTTATTTCTTTCTAAACCCACCATTAAACCTTTAGCCATAAGCCTTAGCCAACCCGTATCCGAAAGTGTGTTAATTCGAGGCGGTAATGAACAGTGAAAGATAGAGCAGAAAAGAAAGAATACATGCCAGTCATGAGAATAAAATTGGGTCAATGTAACCCAAGAAATAGAAAAGAGGGCCAATGCTGCCCCAATCAATAAAGAGGACGAATGAAGTCCTAACTTGAAAAAAAATAAAAAAAATAAATAAATAAATACAGTTAGTTAGATAGTACATAGAGTTGTATAATAAGTAAGTCAAAATGGCTCCGAGAGTGACAAATAGGGCCAAATGATAGAAAGTGAAGTAAAAAGTTCAGAATTGCTAATGATCGACACGCCAAGGATTTTTGATCCTTTTTACCCTTCGTTTCTTAGCCTTAACCTTAGCCCCGTTACAACCCGTGTAAAGACCTGGATGATCTTCTGGGAAATGTGATTACGGTTTACGACTACCTTTACTGATATTCCCTGTCTTGCTACTTGATTCCTTCTGAGATCAACTGCTTGGACATTTGTGCGTCTTTCTTTAAAGTTGTCATGTAATAATTTGAGTATTCTTGTACATAACCTCCTTACACATGACAACACGAGCGATAACCTAGGTTCGAGTGCAAAGAGAGTATCCTGTGAGGTAGGGTCGAGGCGAAATGTTTTCCCTAGTATGTTTGGACCTAGTCTAACCCGAACGTAATCGGAACTGTCACGAGTTCAACTCCCAATGGAAGGTCATAGATCAAACGAAATAAGAATGAGGCAAGACTGAGATAGATATTCACGGGTATGGGAAATCACCGATGCATCACTTGGTACCGATTGGGAATTGTGCAGTCATTATTATTTCATTGTGTGCTTTTATTATATTTTTATCGCTAATTTGCTTGGGTACAAGCAACGCTCGGTTTGGGGTTGTTGATAACGCCACTTTTTGGCGTTATTTTCAGTCCTCAAACCAATGAGATTGACTTGTATTCAAGTAAAAAGGCGGGTATTTTACGGTTTATCGAGTGATTTACACAGGTTATCTAAAAGGCGGCAACCATCGAGAAAAGAAGCTAAAAAGAGCCCAAAACGAGTCCAAACGAAGCCTAACGGAAGCCCAAGACCCACGACCGAACCAGGACCCGATCCGCGAACCAGATGACGACCCACGCTGCAAAAAGGACACGCGTGACTTACCACGCGACTTGCAAGTCGCGTGGCAAGTGGCGTAACCCACTGTTTCGCGATTTTCAGTATTTTAATTCGGGTTTTAGGTCATTATTCGGAACAGAACTTTCACACGACGGTCAGGGGCGATTTTGGGGCGATTCTGGGCGATTTTTCGGAGTCCTCGAAGCCACGGTAGAGAGCCGATCAAGGAGACATTCATCACGGAACATAGAGACGAACACGAGAGGAGGGAGTTATCATCACTTTTATTACGATTTCATCTTTCACGATTAATCATGTTTACATACACTTTTGCATCTTTTTCTCTTGTGTTTGACTCCACCACCGACATGAACTAACCGGTTCGTGTTGGGGGTTGGAATGAATTCGGTTTGTAAGCATGTGACGAATTGAATTGAACTTTTATCAGTTTTCCCTAATTAATGGAGTATGTGATTTTGTTCTTAATGCTTTTGTGAATTTGGCCAATTTACAATTGATTTGTTGTTAGTAACTGAGTTCGGGAGAATTAATTGCTATTTAGAATTAGGAATTGCATACCTAAAGTCCGAAAGGTGATAGAGATATACCGAGTAAGTTTAGTCCCAATTAAACCGTTAGGTTGATGTCGAGAGATAAAATCTAGCCAATTTAAATTTAAATTGTGTACTTAATGTGTTTTGGAATCCATAGGTGAGATCGAGAGATTGAACTTATCCTTTTCAAAATAAAACCCGTTGTTGTTCGAAAGAGAACGACGGTGATCTTAAAAGATTTGGGAATCATTAAGGGGATTAATTGGTAACTGTTTTGAGTCAATTGTTTGCATGTGTAGAACCTGAGGATTTCCAACCCTCAACTTTTCTCTCTATCAAAGTTTCCAAAGTTGTTTCTGTTTTGTCTTGTGTTTGATTTGTTTACTTATTGCAATTAAGTAGTTTAAAACCAATCTTCCAAATTCGATAGTTCAGTTAATAGAAATTATAGTAATTGTGATATTTAGTTCCTAGTTCCCCGTGATTCGATACTCGTACTTCTCTAAGTACTATTACTTGACTTCGACCCGTACACTTGCGGTAAGATTCTCGGGGTGTGAAAACCTCGTATCAGGGCGCTGCCCCCAGACCCTGCAAGGGCGTTGCCCCTTGTAACAACCCTAAAAAAATCCACAGGACAAACTTAACATTAACTCATAAATATTTTAAATCTGGGTCCCAAAAATTTTCGTTACATCATACATAAACTAAGGTTGGAGGAAACAACCTATACACAACTGAGAAAAACTACTACTACAAGTGGCACCGGCATTGTCTCTAACTGCATCAATACTCTATCCTGCGCTTGTCCACTTACCTGAGCCTCCTACTAAAAGCTTACCTGAAAAGGTTTTAGTTTTGAAAAGCGAGGGTTAGACCATGAGGTCTAGTGAGTTCCCTCCATAAACAGTGTACGCCAACATTATAAATCATTTTTATAAAACAGTTCACATTCTTCACATAAGCGTCAAACATGGTACTGCACTGTGTTAAGGATCACATCGTTAACCGCGATCGGGGCCCCAGCAGACTCCCCTTTCGCCTCTTCTGGAGCCTACGCAGACTCCCCTTCCCGGAGCCTACGCAGACTCCCCTCTACACGAAATAGGAGGAAACGAATTCCAACCTACCAGTCCGTCATACATATCCAAGGGGTCATTAGAACCCGATGATCTATCTCTGATCCCACAGTGCATACCGACTCCATATAGCTTACACATAGTTCATCGTAAACATAAAACATGAACTCCGTATAACGTTTTACAATCCATATCATATTACTGGACAATCTTTTCAGTAGAACATTCTTTTCATGGGAAAACATTCGCAACAACTTGTAAATAAATCATGCTCATAAACATACTCTGATCAGTAAAATATTAACTTTCGTTTACGTAAAAGTCAGGTAAAATAACAGCGCATATTCATAAAAATCACTTTCCTGGGAAAACACGTAAGAGCACGTATTTTAGTTATAAAAACTCACCTGGTTTGCTCGCTCCAAAGCTCCCCTCTTAAACTTCTGATCTCTAGGTGGAACACCTATTATATTAATAAGCGTTCGTCATTATTCGTTCATTTATTACTCGAGTTAAATCCCGAACTCAACCCAAACTTACCTAAGTTGGTAGGTTACACTTGTAGTCCAAAATCATAATTAATGGTCTTTGCTTACTCGTCCAAGTGAAATACTATACTGGATCCATTAATTTTCCCAACTCTAGATTCTCAACACAATAGTAATAACACTGGGTCCTAAATATCAATACTGGATCATGCTACTAATAATATGGCCCAGGTTAAATAAACTGCCAATTACGAATTGGGCCCTTATTATATAATTGGAGACTTTAATAATAACTAAGCCCAAAAAGGAAAATAAATCTTCCGGTCCAACACCTTAATTGATTGAGGAGCCCATTAACAACATTAGACTTTTCTCGGCCCATGAACCAATTCGGTCCATACTCACATAACTTGCGGAACTCTCAACTTCCGCAATCAACACTTACGGAACTCAACTTCCGAAATCAATGCGTTGCGGAACTTGGCGATTACGAACTAAAACCCACATTGCCATTATTTTAACTCTACACGACTTTTATGACAACTCTTCTTTTTAAAAAAGATACAAACTGTTTCCCCAATCAAGAACCCTTATAAACATTTAATTTAACTTCGACAGTAAGAATTTGAATCAAAACCCTATTAATATCCTTATTGGATTTCTCACTTACATAACCAAGAACAACTAGAAACCTACAAATCTAGCATTACTTGCAAAAGAGAAACGCAAGGGGATGGTTTCTTACCAGAATAAAACCTCACGAAACGGAAAGCTCCTGCCAAACCTCGCCACCACCGGCGACCACCACCGATAGCCAACCTCCGGCGACCACCACCGGCAGCCAACCGCCGGCGACCACCATCTCCTTCTCCCCGTTGCCTCTCCCTCTCGCTGTCCCTTCTCTCTCGTCGTCTATCTCTCTCCCGCAGCCCTTATCTCTCTCAGCTTCTCCCTCGTCGCCTCTATCTCTCTCAGCTTCTCCCTCGTCGCCTTTCTCTCTCTCGCTCTCTCAGTCTCTCTCTCTCTCTCTCCCGCAGCCTCTTTCTCTCGATGAGAAGCACACACACACAAGATCATTTCTTCTTTCTCTTCTCTTCTCTCTCTCGATGTGGAGCAGGCTACACCCACACACACCAAAACCCTAAAACAACTAGTTGCTTTCTACCTTCCAGCAAAAATCGGCGCTCACAAGAAGAAAAGGGAATTGTTTTCCCAAATTTTCATATTTTATTCTTATACTTATTCAAAATAAACCATTACCACCCCTAACTTCCATTTAAATCATGTTACATTATTTTGGGTTATTACAATCTCCCCTCCTTAATGGAATTCCGTCCCGAAATTCACTCTAATACTAACCGGTGCAATTGATTATCAAAACTTGAATCTCAATTCTCGGAATAAATCTTTCTATCAACAAACAATAACAACGTACTTTCACGCTTTCGCTACGCAACTCTGATTAAACCCGCCATCTCTGTTCATAATCGTATCATACAATCATCTTAATTTTTCATCTTCCAAACGGATCTATTAATTCAGGAACACCACGAAACTCGGGTTCTATTAATTATCATGTAGTAACCTAGCATCAACATCTCGCTATGCTGGTATTCACAAAATTCCTCAGTCGAAACTGATTCCTTAATCAACAACTTCCACCGAGTAATCCATCAATCCACAGTTTCCCAAAATAAACTTGAAAATTACTTATTCTTTCATACTACTATCAACTTCTCACTTTAGTATATCGATTCTCCCTTATCAATTCTTAGTAAGAATCTCGGTAGGATTTGCAACACATCCTGTAACAACAAATAAATGTCATTACTTAACAAATCCATAAAATTTTAATCAACCAATCAAAGGCTTACACATCAATCATGACGTTTCAAATCAACTAATGATTATACTACACTCCGACCCATAATCATCATCATCATTCTTTAAACAAGACCAAATTTCCAACTGTTTCCTTCTAGGATCATTCCTTCACACACAAGAACAATTCACGCTCTTTAGAGATTTAGCATTTGCTATAACACATGTTGGCCAACTCATCACTCATCTACCTTTAAACTTCCAATGATCCCAACATATACCTACTTAGCGACTCTTACACCCAAAACACTTGGTTTCACTTTTGGGTAATCTCCCACCACTACTCCGTCCTTCTATCCCATACATAACCACACCATGAAGTCAACTTACACCCTATGTGCTCCATCAAACTGGTTACTAGATCGTACATCTCATCCGTAAACCCCAAAAGCTTCTATCTGATGCTTTCTACCTCTCTAACATCACCTCACTACGATACTAGCTGATACATTTAACTTGGCAATTAATGCCATTACAAAACTGTACATTCCTCACTCATCACATCACACTGCAGGCCAAAACTCTCATGGTCATCCGTACACAATTCGCACTTTCTTGTGTATTCTCTCGTATACTATAATCGAGTCTATCTCACTACGAAGTCCTTTCCCAACCTGTAGAACTATAACCCACGGGTTCTCAATTAACTCAAACACAAACATTCTAGCTAGCTCTTTACAATTCGAGCCCTTACATAAGCTGGGCACAGTCCCTCGCTGGACGATAAAATCTATACCCTCGTTTCCTTCGTGTCACACATCTCATCATTCTACGAATCCTCCATACTTCATAAACAGAACGCTTAATCAAACAATAACTTCTCATCCTCTTATCTGATGTAGTTTCTTTAACCACACAACCGGATCAAACACAAAACCCGAAACGAATACTAGAATCGTTTATTATACTTTAATAATAAAAAAAATTGTCTAACAAAGGATCCCTAATCCTCTATTTATAATCTAAAGCCCTAGAAAGATAAATACTAACTTAATAAATGGATAATCACTAAAGCCTAATCCTATTAGAACTATACTTAAATAAGGAAACTCATTAAAGGGAAATAGGGAATTTAGATAAAATCGGGAACTGAATTGTGGGGGTCACGTGAACAAGGAAAACTGTTAGTCCCAGATGGCTATAACAAGTATTGTAGAGGGGGGGGGGGGGGTTGAATACAATACTCAAAATTTTCACAATTTTAATTCTTTTTATTGAAAATCTTTCAACAAGAATTACACATAGAAAACTTAAGACTGTTGCGGAAAAGAACAGATAAACTATTCTAACAATCTTACACAAAGTATACAACAAAATAACTAAGAACACTTAGAACAAAGCTATAAAGTTTTTCAAGCAAACTGGAAATTCTTGCACTTAGAGAATTCTTCCAGTTTGCGTAGAATATCAAGAGCTCACGGTAATCTTCAAAGTCTCTCAAGATATGTGTATTTCAGTATGGAGAGCTCTTCCTTTTATAGTGACAAGGAGTGTGCAAGCATTGAATGCTTGAGACACTTGTCATCTTCACACTTGCTGAGGATGTTGACTTCTGGAAAGTTGTGAAGTCCTTGTCACCTTTTACTAGGTGCAGACAGAGTAGCTTGAGCAGATAACAGGGACCTTAGCTGAAAATGGATAATAAGACAGAAGGTCACTTTATCCATGTAGAAAATATCTTCTCAATTTGTCTTCTTATGTCTCTCAGTTTTGTCTTCTTTTGCTTCTCAAAATCTCTTTCAACAAATGCACCACCGAAGAAAGGTTGTAAGATTTCTTCCAAGACAAAATGAATTTGCTTCTCATTTTGTCTTATTATGTCTCTCACTTTTGTCTCCTTTTGCTTCTCAGATTTTCTTTCAAGAAAAGCACCACCGATGGAAACTTGAGATATGTGACACATCTTTGGAGAAAACATCTTTGAAGCTTCTTTGAGGTCCCACCGAAATGTCATTTGGGATATGTGACACATCTTTGAGATATGTGACATCATCTTTGAGATATATGACATCATCTTTGGGAAAAGCTTCTTTGAGACTAGGCCGAAATAGAGAGAAGTTTCGGTGGAGATACCACCGAAATTGTGAGAACAATTTCGGTGAACAATGACTTGTATGTTTGAGAAAAGATCTTTCACTTCCACAATGAGAGAATCTTTAATCTTGACTTTGGTTGATCTTTGACTTCACCAAACATTTGATATCTTGTACAAGCCATTACAAAGAACCATGCATCCAAAATTTCTCTAAGTATAAAATGTTTTTCAAAGTATAAAAGGAGATCATGAGGTCATCTTCAAATCTTGATGACCCAACAATCTCCCCCTATTTGATGATGACATCCATACTTAGAAAAACATGAGTAAGACAGTGAATAATGCAGGTTGACCCTTCTTTACTCTTTTGGGTTCTTTTTCACACAGTCCTTTTTTTTTTTTTTTTTTGTGTGTGTATGTATATATGATATTTACATATAAGAAAAAAATTAAAAAGGTATAGCTGTACAAATAATCGAAAGGAAAAGGAAAGAAGTATAAACAGTATAAACAGAATGAATATTACTTGCATCTTTGGAGGGGCGAGTTGAAACTTGTGTCTGGCTTGAGGATTCTTCATTTTGATCAGCAGCCTTAGGATACTTCTGCCCAACTGTTGCATCTTGGCATCTTTTCATGTTTAGCATCAGCATCCTTTGTCTTTGTTTTGCTCCCCCTCAGTTAGATCAGACGGTCTTTGTGTTTCTCCCCCTCAGTTAGATCCGCCCGGACTGAAGTGCTCCCCCTTGACCGGTCCGTCGATTTCCTCATTTTTTCAAGTTGGTCGCTGTATATGAGTACTGAGGGTTTATGTTGCTCCCCCTCAGATGAATTCTCCCCCTCAGCGGCCGACGTAGGAAAAACACCAAGAGAAAATGAAAAGATCGGCCAGAACCAAGACCAGTTTTTTTTTTTTTTTTTTTTTTTTTTGTACTACCTTTCCACCGAAAATTGAGGAGAATCCACCGAAAATAGGCTATTTTCGGTGGAAAATCGGTAGGTTTTTTTTTTTTTTTTTTTTACTACCTTTCCACCGAAAATTGAGGAGAATCCACCGAAAATAGGCTATTTTCGGTGGGATTTTCGGTGGAAAATCGGTAGGTTTTTTTTTTTTTTTTTTTTTTTTTTACTACCTTTCCACCGAAAATTGAGGAGAATCCACCGAGTGGGATTTTCGGTGGAAAATCGGTAGGTTTTTTTTTTTTTTTTTTTTTACTACCTTTCCACCGAAAATTGAGGAGAATCCACCGAAAATAGGCTATTTTCGGTGGGATTTTCGGTGGAAAATCGGTAGGTTTTTTTTTTTTTTTATTTTTTTTTTACCTTTCCACCGAAAATTGAGCAAAATCCACCGAAAATTGGCTATTTTCGGTAGGATTTTCGGTGGAAAATCGGTAGGATATTTTTTTTTTTTTTTTTTTTTTTTTTTTTTTGCTTTTCCACCGAAAATGAAGGAGAGTCCACCGAAAATTGGCTATTTTCGGTAGGATTTTCGGTGGAAAATCAGTAGTAAAACTTCTAAGACATTATGGAGAAAATCTTCAAAGTGAAGAAAAGATTGGAATTTCATCTTCCAATTTGATGACCCAAAAAGATTGAGTTTGAGGATTTGGGGTGACATCTGTAGAAGAGTTTGTAGTGGGTGGATTGGTGGAGGGATTTGAGGTGGTGGATCGGTGGAGGGATTTGAGGTGGTGGATCGGTGGAGATTCGGTGTGGAATCGGTGTGGATCGGTGTAGACTCGGTGGTGGATCGGTGTGAGGATTCCACCGAGGAGTTTGAAGGATTGTACCGAATTTAGAAGGGTTTCACCACCGAATTTGAAGGGTTCCACCGAATTTGAGGGGTACCACCGATCGAGGAGGCAAAACATATGATGGGAAGTAAAGTATGGTGGGATATGGTTTTGGTTTGGTGGTTAAGGAAAATTTCGGTGGTGAGGTTTAGAAAAGAAATGGGTTTAAAAAATAGAAGAGGAGGGTGAATAAATAAAGGTGGCCACAAAAAGAAAGAAAAGTTTATGGATGTGAGAAGGGTTTAAATGAGATTTTTGGTGGAAAGAAAATCGGTGTGGGCTGGTTGGGTTTCTTCTCAGCAGAAAATAAGGGTAGAAGGGTGGAAAAGAAATTTGGTGAACAAGATTCGGTGAAAGAGAAAAATGAATTCGGTGAAGAATGGGGAAATGGTTTAAAAAAAAATTGTGGATGAAATTTGAATTTCGGTGGATGAAATTCAATTTTGGTGGTTTTAAGAAAAGGTGATACCAGATTTTGTACTTTTCGGTGGTCGTGAGATTGCATGGTAAGAAAGTATTTTGGTGGAAGAAATTAGTAATTAGTTTTATTAAATTATTATTATTATTATTTATTATTATTTTAATATATATATATATATATATACACATCGGTGAAACCGAAAGTATGTATATATATACATATTTATAATAATATTAATAATAATAATAATAATATAATAATCATAATAATAATTTCAATACCCTAAACCAATGCATCCTAAACAACGCCTATTCTTTAGTGGGTAGAGCAGTAAGATGAGAACTGGGAGGCTTTTCAAAAACAAGGAGATCTTGAAGGTTTTGTCAACTTTCTCACATAGAACCATCTGTCCAGCTTAAAATCTGCAATCACAAAGAATTTATTTCCTAGGTACCCATTTGGAGGTGGGTCCTTTTGGGTTAGAAAAAGAATGAAAAGAATTTATATCACTCAGAATAATTCTTTATTTCACAGTCTTAGACAAAATGAGAAATGTCACCACAGATATAGCATTTTCTATAAAGAGAGTTCCTTTTAGAAACTTGACATTTTTCCTAACGTTTGCTCAAAGATTTTGAAGAGATAACAAAGAATGGGGGTGCATCACATAGAGTTCTTATTTCAAAAAATGGGAGTACATAAATCCTTTCTTTTGAATTGGACATTTTGAAACTCACAGATTTAAGAAGAAAATCTGTATGAGAAGTCATAAAGTTATTTTTGGAAAAATTTTGGAGGATTTCCTTTTAAGACAGAAACAACACCCAGAGACTAGCCAAATAAAATTTCCAAAATTTATGTTTTCAGATGTGATGGCAGAAATTATGGACACATAGCAAAAGAGTTTGAAATAAGAGAATTCATAAAAGATAGATAAAACACATAGTATGTACCTGTGAAGAGTAGAAGAAGCACTTAGCTGATACAAGAGCAGTTGAGGAGTCATTCGCTTTCAGATGTGGGTTCATCTGCCAAATCATAAGATTTAGCAGGCAGACCCTTTCCTCTTCTGATAAGTCTTTCATTTCTTTCCTTTTCTCTCTTGTATTTTTCCTTGTATCTTTCAGCCCGGTCATAATTTGCAGAAGAGAGGTGTTGGCTGAACTTTTGGGAATCATATTTGGATCTTTCCGATTTTGAGGAAAATCGGCCTGAGGAAGCAGTTCTGGGTCTTTCAAACTGTTTACTCTTACACTCAGAAGCAAAATGACCCTTTTTACCACAGTTAAAACATTCCTCATTAGATTTATCCAAAGGAGAGTGTTTGGAGAGAGAAGAGGATGAATTTCTATCAAACTTAGATTTTCCAGAGGAGAGATGAGATTTGGATTTAGAGTGCCCATCCAACATGGCCATTTCATCAGATAATTTATCAGCTGAAGTTTCCTCACATTCATCCTTAGCATCACTAAGATATGCTTCTGAATGATCATTGGGATCTTCTTGACTATTATGGTCAGAGTCAGATGGGTAGGTGATTTTTGGAAAACACTTAGTCTTTTTGGAAGAGTCACTCAGGAGAGCTAGAGAAGAGTTCTTTATAAACTTTTGCAGTTTCGTCTGCTCATAGTTGAAAAGAGTACCATAAAGAACAGTAAGAGGCATATGATCAAGATCCTTGGTTGTCTTTATACAAGTACAGATATTTTCCCAAAAATCGGGAAGACAGTCCATAAATTTGCACAGGACTTCCTCATTGTCATACACTCTACCTAACAGCTTTAAGTCATTAAGAAGACTGTTAAAGCGATTATAGTAGTTGGAGAGAGATTCTCCTTTCTCATAAGAAAAGAGTTCATATTTTCTAACAAAACCAATTTTTCTGCTCTTTTTAACTTCATTTGTACCTTCGTACAAAACACACAGAGTGGACCACATCTCTTTGGCAGTAGAGAGATTTACCAGAGAGTGGTACACTTCATCAGGAAGAGAGAGAGCAATGATAGTTCTAACTTTAGAATCAAGAGACACAAGTCGTTTTTCCTCATCAGTATATTTCTTAGGATTTTTAAGAATGTAACGACCAGTAGCAGCAGATTTTTCTTCATCAGACGAATCATTAGAATCATCTTTTTCCATGGTTTCTTTACCCGGCCTCTGCGTTTCATAGCGAGCCCAAACTCTGGGGATAAAGGGTCCCTCTTGGAGAATGGTTGGATATCTAGTATCCACTCCTTCCATGAACAGCATCATGCGGCTTTTCCACAAAGAGAAGTTGTTAGCATTGAACTTAGGAGGTTTTGAAATGGAGCCATTTTCAGAAAAGTTATTTTGAAAAGAGTTTTCAATAGTTGAAGAAGAGGAGGCAGCCATCGCAGATCAAGTTTATGGGATTAAACTTTCTGCTCTGATACCACTTGTTAGTCCCAGATGGCTATAACAAGTATTGTAGAGGGGGGGGGGGGGGGGGTTGAATACAATACTCAAAATTTTCACAATTTTAATTCTTTTTATTGAAAATCTTTCAACAAGAATTACACATAGAAAACTTAAGACTGTTGCGGAAAAGAACAGATAAACTATTCTAACAATCTTACACAAAGTATACAACAAAATAACTAAGAACACTTAGAACAAAGCTATAAAGTTTTTCAAGCAAACTGGAAATTCTTGCACTTAGAGAATTCTTCCAGTTTGCGTAGAATATCAAGAGCTCACGGTAATCTTCAAAGTCTCTCAAGATATGTGTATTTCAGTATGGAGAGCTCTTCCTTTTATAGTGACAAGGAGTGTGCAAGCATTGAATGCTTGAGACACTTGTCATCTTCACACTTGCTGAGATGTTGACTTCTGGAAAGTTGTGAAGTCCTTGTCACCTTTTACTAGGTGCAGACAGAGTAGCTTGAGCAGATAACAGGGACCTTAGCTGAAAATGGATAATAAGACAGAAGGTCACTTTATCCATGTAGAAAATATCTTCTCAATTTGTCTTCTTATGTCTCTCAGTTTTGTCTTCTTTTGCTTCTCAAAATCTCTTTCAACAAATGCACCACCGAAGAAAGGTTGTAAGATTTCTTCCAAGACAAAATGAATTTGCTTCTCATTTTGTCTTATTATGTCTCTCACTTTTGTCTCCTTTTGCTTCTCAGATTTTCTTTCAAGAAAAGCACCACCGATGGAAACTTGAGATATGTGACACATCTTTGGAGAAAACATCTTTGAAGCTTCTTTGAGGTCCCACCGAAATGTCATTTGGGATATGTGACACATCTTTGAGATATGTGACATCATCTTTGAGATATATGACATCATCTTTGGGAAAAGCTTCTTTGAGACTAGGCCGAAATAGAGAGAAGTTTCGGTGGAGATACCACCGAAATTGTGAGAACAATTTCGGTGAACAATGACTTGTATGTTTGAGAAAAGATCTTTCACTTCCACAATGAGAGAATCTTTAATCTTGACTTTGGTTGATCTTTGACTTCACCAAACATTTGATATCTTGTACAAGCCATTACAAAGAACCATGCATCCAAAATTTCTCTAAGTATAAAATGTTTTTCAAAGTATAAAAGGAGATCATGAGGTCATCTTCAAATCTTGATGACCCAACAAAAACAAAAGGCCCCTGGCGCGGCTCTTGGCGCGGCTCAACCCGCGCTGTCATGCGCGCCGGTTTGGCAAACAGTGCTGGGCGCGCCTTGTGGCGCGGCTTCATGCGCGCCGGCATGCGCGTCGGCTTCTGGACCTGGGTCATTTGGGCCGATTGCATCATTCTCCCCCTCTTCGAAAGGACTCATCCTCGAGTCAAACGGATCATCAAGCTCGGGAACAAACGGTGAAAGATCAGCGACGTTGAAGGTGGCCGAGACATTATAATGCCCAGGCAAATCTATCTTATAGGCGTTGTCATTGATGCGCTTCAGGACTTTGAACGGCCCATCTGCCCGAGGTTGTAACTTACTCGAACGACCACCCGGGAAACGTTCTTTGCTTAGGTGAACCCAGACGAGATCACCCTATTGGAAAATGACTTTCTTTCGTTTCATGTTAGCCCGTCATTGATACACGACATTGTTGTTGATGATTTGGTCACGAACTTGTTGATGGATGAGCTTGATTTGTGCTGCCCGGTCCTCTCCTTCGGCGCTAAAATGCTCGGTTGCCGGTAAGGGCGCAAGATCTAAGGGTGTAAACGGATTTCGCCCATAAACAATGAGGAAGGGACTCATCCCGGTGGAGCGGTGAGTGGACCTATTATACGCAAATTCGGCCTGAGGAAGAACTAAGTCCCATTGCCTTGGGTTGGACCCGACGAGGTTGCGTAACAAATTGCCCAAGCTCCGATTTGTCACCTCAGTTTGACCATCACTTTGCGGGTGGTGTGCGCTACTAAAATTGAGACGAGACCCCAACCGTTTCCATAATGTGCGCCAAAAATGCCCCACAAACTTAACATCCCGGTCCGAGGTGAAGGTTTTTGGTACCCCATGTAATCGCACGATCTCGGCAAAGTATAACTGAGCGATCTGGCTTGCGTCATACGTCTTCGCACACGGAACAAAATGGGCCATCTTAGAAAAACGGTCCACAACCACCATGACCGAATCTTTTTGCCTTTGCGTCCGAGGGAGACCTACCACAAAATCGAGACTAACATACTCCCATGGTCCGGCAGACACGGGTAATAGTGTATATAGGCCGGCGTTGGAGCGATGCGTTTTTGCAATGTGGCATGTGCGACAACGTGCCACGATTCTTGTCACATCCATGCTCATCTTGGGCCAAAAAAACGTTCCTTCACGAGTTTTAGCGTCTTGTCTCTACCAAAATGACCTGCGAGGGCTCCTTGATGTCCCTCTAGAATAATGGCCTCACGTAATGAACACTTGGGAACACACAACCGAAGACCCTTGAATAAAAACCCATCTTGTAGTGAGTACCCATGGGCGGGCGCCTCTCGACACGCGGTCCATAAGGTCGAGAATTCCGGATCATCAGGGTAGAGTGCACGAAACGACTCGAACGCGTCTACCCGAACCTGTAAGGACGTTAGTAGGGCTCGTCGCCTGCTGAGAGCGTCGGCAATCGTGTTAGTGGCACCGGATTTGTGTCGGATGACAAACGAAAAGTCTTGTAAAAACTCGACCCATTTAGCATGACGTGGGTTGAGTTTGTGTTGCCCTTGAATAAAACGTAGCGCTTGGTGATCGGAAAATAGAATGAACTCTGTGTGTAGAAGATAATGCCGCCAAAATTCCAAGCTCCGGATGATGGCATAAAATTCTTTATCGTATGTGCTGAATTTTAGTTTGGCCTCGCTAAGTTTCTCGCTGAAAAAAGCTATCGGGCGTCCCTCTTGGCTAAGGACGCCTCCAATCCCGAGCCCGAATGCGGCATATTCAACCTGGAAGGTGACCTGAAAATTGGGTAAGGCGAGGACGGGTGCCCGTGTAATGCAACGTTTCAATTCCTCAAAAGCTACGGTGGCGGCGGGTGTCCAACAAAAACTCTTGCCCTTTAAGCAATTAGTAATGGGTGCTACGACGGTACTGAAATTACGAATAAATCGGCGGTAAAAGGATGCTAGCCCATGAAAACTGCGAACTTAATGGATTGTATTTGGTGTGGGCCACGTAGTGATTGCTTCAATCTTGGACTCGTCCATGCGAATACCTTTTCCCGAAATTAGGTATCCCAAGAATAAAACTTCCGATGACAAAAAACAGCACTTGTCGCGATTGGCATATAGTTTTTGATCCCTCAAAATAGCGAATACATGTTGAAGATGGTGGAGGTGTTGTTGGAGGTCACGGCTAAAGACGAGAATGTCGTCGAAATAAACGACAACACATTGACCAATTAGGGGTTTAAAAATATGATTCATTAACCGAATGAAGGTACTTGGTGCATTTGAGAGTCCGAAGGGCATGACCATCCATTCATACAACCCGTCTCTTGTTTTGAAGGCCGTTTTCCACTCATCACCGGGGCGCATTCGAATTTGATGATACCCACTTCGTAAGTCAATTTTAGAGAAAAACGCTGCTCCGTGTAGTTGATCTAGGAGGTCATCGAACCGGGGAATGGGAAACCTATACTTGATCGTGATCTTGTTAACGGCCCGGCTGTCGATACACATCCGATAGGTTCCATTAGCTTTAGGGACCAATAGTGCCGGAACCGCGCACGGGCTCATACTTTCTCGGATAAGGCCCTTGTCGAGGAGTTCGGTGACCTGTCGGTGTAGTTCTTCAAATTCTTTCGGGTTCATGCGGTAAGCTGGTTTATTTGGGATGGTTGCTCCTGGCATGAAGTCGATACAATGCTGAATTTCTCTTTCGAGTGGTAGTTCGGCGGGTATCTCGGTGGGGAAAACATCCTGAAAATCTACTAGAAGCGGTTGCACTTCGGGTGGAGGGGCGTCAGTGTTTGGATTGACTTCGGTGATGATCATGGCAAAGACGATTGGTGGTTTTGAGGACTTAGTAAAATCCAAGAACGCTGATTTGTTAAGCACAAGTGCCTCGGTTCCTGTCTCACGTGCGTCGAGGGGAACCAACTGAACGTTAACTCCCTCTTTCTTGAAAGTATAAGTGTTGAGGAACCCGTCGTGTCTCGTACGCCTATCATATTGCCATGGTCGCCCCAACAAAATATGGCATGCATCCATAGGAATAACTTCACACCAAACCTCATCCGAGTAACGAGTACCTATGTTGAACTGAACAAGGCATCTTTGAGTAACTTTCACTACATTGCCCTTTTTTAGCCAAGTTAACTGATAGGGTTCGGGGTGGGGTTCAGCTTTTAACCCTAATTTTTCCACCATAACTGAGGCCACCATATTCTCACAACTGCCCCCATCAATAATAATAGTACACACTTTCCCTTTTACCGTACAACGCGTTCGAAAGATGTTATTGCGAAGCCAAAGATTATCGTCGGTTGGACGAGTTGGATTGGTGCTTAGGACTCGCTGAGCGATCAAGGATTCACCCTTATCCGGGAAAACGATTTCGGTTTCAATTATTTCGGGTGGGTCACCCTTCGTATCGTAAACTGGTGGTGTATCTTCCGTGAGAGTAACGAGCTGAGTATTCGGACATTCCCATGCGTAGTGTCCCAATCCGCCACACTTGAAACAACGGGGGGGTGTACGAGAGGGAACATCGGGTGTGTTGGGCGATGTCGATCCTTCTGTTTTACTTGCACTGGATCGGTTCCCCGTAGGTACTCCCGAGGTTCCCCTAGAGCTCTCGATTTTGGCCGGGTTAGGTATGGGTATCGTGGCCCTTCCTTTAGCTTTGAGTTGTTTTCCACCTTTAACGCTAACTGACATACGTCGTTAAACGTCCAATATGGTTGTAACTGGACGATGTCGGCAATCTCGGGTCGTAGAGCCCCGAAAAAACGAGCAATAATTTGCTCTTCTTCCTCCTCCGTGCCGCACCTCATTCGTAACCTGTCAAATTCACAAATTAAGTCCTCAACGGTGGTCGACCGTTGGGAGAGGTTATGATATTCCAAGAATGCTTCTTGGCGAAAGTTGGGAGGGAGAAACTTCTCACGAAGGAGTTTTTTCATCTTGTCCCATGTTCTAACCTTCGATCTTCCCTCTTGAGCCCTCTTTTTTTCGCGTGCTCCCACCATAAAGATGCGTATTTACGGAGTTTAATGGCCACGAGTTTTACTATATACTTATTCGGAATCTCACGTAGATCAAAGACGCGTTCGACTGTTTGAAGCCAGTCGATAAACACATCAGGTTCAGCTCTCCCATCAAACTCTGGGACATCAATCTTGACTCCCAGGTCTCGTAGTGGATCGGTCCGTGGTTCCCTTCGCGCAAAAGGGTTCCACCGGTCCTCTTGGTTAATCGGATCATAATGGCCGGCCCCTTCATCCCAGATGATGGAGTCGGTCTCGGTGTCTTCATCGGCGTAGACTTCTCGCTACAGTTCAAGGTCCCGGACCCTTTGTTGCAGGCGTGTGATCTCCTCAATGTCACGTGGATCCCGCCGATAATCCGCGTTGCCTCGGTCGGCATTTCTACGGGGATGTCTATTCATGCGTGCTCCACGGTCACCCATAACGGATCTTGCTGAGCGCTCTGATACCACCTGATGTAGTTTCTTTAACCACACAACCGGATCAAACACAAAACCCGAAACGAATACTAGAATCGTTTATTATACTTTAATAATAATAAAAATTGTCTAACAAAGGATCCCTAATCCTCTATTTATAACCTAAAGCCCTAGAAAGATAAATACTAACTTAATAAATGGATAATCACTAAAGCCTAATCCTATTAGAACTATACTTAAATAAGGAAACTCATTAAAGGGAAATAGGGAATTTAGATAAAATCGGAAACTGAATTGTGGGGGTCACGTGAACAAGGAAAACAAAACAGCCCCTGGCGCGGCTCTTGGCGCGGCTCAACCCGCGCTGTCATGGGCGCCGGTTTGGCAAACAGTGTTGGGCGCGCCTTGTGGCGCGGCTTCATGCGCGCCGGCTGGACCTGGGTCATTTGGGCCGATTGCATCATTATCACTCCTATAAGGTGTTCTATCAATATTCAACCTTCTGATTCAAGTCTTCGGCCTCGACCATCTTACACGACTGACGACTTCTACATCAATTGACAACCTGTAACTACTTTCTTAACTTAATCTTTAACAAAGGTTCCTTACAGAATCTAATCCTTCCAACATATCATAATCAACTTCGTGATCTGTCTCCCTCTTTTCGAAACCTACTCATGTAACATCAACATTACAAGCTCACTTCGAACTCATATTCCCACGCCATAGACATTTCATTCTTCCTCACCACACTACTCATAATGAGTTGCAAAACCAATACCTTGAAGGCTTCAAGTCCTCCCTCTGGACACAACCGTCCCTTAACAACCGTACTTCTAGTTACCGAACCAGGGTGCAAACCCTCATACCACCGCTACTATAATCCACTACTGACTCTGCCACTGTTCTCCTTTCCTCTTGGACACAAATACTAAAGCTACAACATTCTTTCCTGATTTGCTCGACACTTTTCCACTCTTGAAGTTCTGCCCTAGCTTAACATGTAATATTCTATGACCTAGTGAGTTCATAGCCTTCATGCATGACGACGCGGTAAATAAGTCATTTCGTACAATTATCCCTTTTAAAATAAACAACAGTTGAAAACAATTCGGGTACACATGACCCCATTACTATTACAACTTCACTGCCCCACACAACGATTTGAGAATCGCTTGCATGCATTTCTCCGTGAACCTCCCTCTTGCTCAAACCGAACAATTTTATTACGACAGTAATATATTTAATGAAAATTTTCTCGTATGACACAATTATGAAAGAATTACCGACATAAAATAAACCAGTTGGTTCTCACACTCATTTGTATAGTATCAATAGGTCAATAAACATTTTGGTTATAAATAATTTGCAGGTAAGCATTTTCTTGACCTTTTGCAATAAATTCGACTTATCGTGAAAAATAGGATATTTTGCAAATCGTTAAGCCCAAAATTTCAATGTACAATGTGGATGAAATCTTCCTTTTCTTTAAACATGCGCGTGCACATTTGGCTCATTTTCGATCAAAATTTACATTTACACATTTAGTTTAAATCGTAAAAAAATGTCATGCTACATATAAGAGCGTCATGCATGAGCCTCTACTTGCAAATGAAGGCTACTCACCCCAACAAGGTCAACCGCTTACCTCACATAGCTTACCCTTACCACTTTTCCTACGACCAATAGTCGTCCTCTCGGTCCTGCAACAACTTGTAGTACATACGTTCTACATCTCACTTACTCAACCATTTCCTACTATTTTCGTTTCGATCAACTATCTCACTTTCTACTTCTACATGCTTTCAATTCACTATAGGTATCTTATTTCATTAACCCTGCCATTGAAAAGCTCGATTAATAAATTAGAGCTCCATTGACACTTTCAAGGTTTCGACACCGTCCTTTCTTACCATCCGACTGACCTATCTCATGATTTCTAGAACTGGAACTCTCCCGAAACAGGAGTCTTACTTAAACTCGAACATTCATCCTCTCCGAATTCACGAAGAACTACCTCTAGACAACTCATAACACTCTATACAACATTTCTTTTCTATGGTGTATACATACATCACATCATAAGTGACTTCTCAGGAAGCTCCCCCAACAAGGGGTCTCAGTCTATCCCTCGGGGCTCTTGCTGACATTCCAAAGGATTGGAACATGACATAAATACTAGGTTCTGACCACCACTTCGGAATAATAAGGTAGGTTAAACACATACATGTACCTGTAAGTTCGCAATTTCACTGGCCAGGTGAAATCTCAAACTTACCTTACATGACAGTCCTCAATACCCTATTATTCCTATCTCGACAACAGTGTCCTCCTAACGCATTTCATGTATCTACATTAGTGCCTTCTTAACGCATTTTCTAATTCTCAGTTGTGATTTCTACTCCAAAGTTTAAGTTTAGGCCCGTCCGATCACCTAAATCCCTTAAACTATGGCTCTGATACCATTTGTAACAACCCTAAAAAAATCCACAGGACAAACATAGCATTAACTCATAAATATTTCAAATCTGGGTCCCAAAAAATTTCGTTACATCATACATAAACTAAGGTTGGCGGAAACAACCTATACACAACTGAGAAAAACTACTACTACAAGTGGCACCGGCATTGTCTCTAACTGCATCAATACTCTATCCTGCGCTTGTCCACTTACCTGAGCCTCCTACTAAAAGCTTACCTGAAAAGGTTTTAGTTTTGAAAAGCGAGGGTTAGACCATGAGGTCTAGTGAGTTCCCTCCATAAACAGTGTACGTCAACATTATAAATCATTTTTATAAAACTGTAAAGCCCGTGTTCCGGTGTGTCCTATTTTTATAAAAATTAATTTGTGTTTCCGCTTAACGTTGTTGGTTAACGGGATTAACGAGAAAGATCAAACCTGTCATCGGTGGGGAAAACCGTAATCAAAGTGCAAGGGTCGAAAAGGGCAGGGACCAAATGTGTCTTTTAGGGGATTTTGGTAGCATGGGGGTCGGCACATGCAAATGCTAAACCGAGACCCACATTTGTTTTGGTTTTGAGTTTCGTGGTGTGCAAGCGAAAGGAAGTAAAGGACAACCCTAGAGTCTCATTCTCGTTTTCTCCGTGCAGCGCCGTGAAGCCCCAACGAAGTTGAACCTTCTCCCTTCTCTACCTGCTGCTGCCGCTGCGTTTCCACCGGAACCACCACCAGCACCGCCGCTGGTTCTTGCCGGCGACGAGGGTGCTGCGAGAGAGAGAGAGAGAGCAGCGGCGAGGGAAAGAGAGAGAAGCGAGAGAGACGACCGAGAGAGAGAAAGAGGAAGCCGGAGTGTGTTTACCGCTGGATTGTCGTCGCAAGGTAAGTCCTTCTCCCTTTCGTTTTGTTTCGTCGTCGTCGGACCGCCGGGAACCCACCGCCGCCGCAGCTATGGCTGCCGGCGGTGTGCGCCGCCGCTGTGCGCCACCGGTTCAGTGGCTGTGGAGGGCGGGGTTGTTCGGGTTGAGCGTGTGCGTGTGTGTGGCAAGGTTAGATGGTCGGGTTTTTCGTTTGGTCTCGCCGGAATGCCGTAAACCACCATCGCCACCGCCGCCGGCCGGAGATGGCAGTGGGTGGTGCGCGTTTGAGTCCAGCCCTTGTAACCTAACACCCTGATCGGGTGAACCCTAGTTGCAAACTCGAATCGTTTAAACCGTTTTATAAAATCGTCATTTTATGTGGAGGCATGAATCTGTCACTGTTTTGCGACGGCCATAACGTTTCCGTCGTAGCTCGGATTGAGGCGAATCCGGTGCCCACGGTTCACATTCTGTGCCGGGCACACTTTTCGTGTTTTAGAGGAAGTCTGGTTCGGCCTCTAACTAGGCGTAAACTGGCTGTTTACATAGCAGGTCTGCACACGACAGCTTCGTGTCCTGTTTTTAGAAAATTCATAGTAAATTGTAGGAAAATCGTTAGAGCGCGTGCGATATGTCCCTGGAACCCTAAGACGTGGGATTTGTGTTTATGGAAAAATATTTCTGGTTTAATCAGTTTATAAGGGGTTAAACAGGTCCCGAACAGACCTGCGTGTTGAGAGTAAAAAACTGGAAAGATGTGTTTTAAAGTTAGTAGTCGTGGTTTTGGTTTGGGGCGTCACTTTGACAATTGTTAACGCTTATTTAGGTGGAACAAGGTGAACTGGTGTTGGCCGGTTCGTGTTGCGGTTGAGGTCATAAGCTGTGCGTTTGAGGTGAGTTCTCTCACTGTGTAGTTAGGGGTTGTATGCATGTCATAGTAGTTTGTATGTACTACTGTCTTTGTGGTGTGAATTAGTTGTTTGTGGTGTGTAATATTTGATTGGTTTAAATGCTTAGTATAAATGTGTTACATTACAACTCGGTGGGACCGAGGGCTCGGTGGGACCGAGGAAGTGGAAAGAAACGTTGTGGGAACTCGGTGTGACGAGTGTGTTACATTACAACTCGGTGGGACCGAGGAAGTGGAAAGAAACGTTGTGGGAACTCGGTGTGACGAGTGTGTTACATTACAACTCGGTGGGACCGAGGGCTCGATGGGACCGAGGTGTTGGATACATAATTACTTGTAGATGTTTACTCGTTTTATGTAACTGTGGTGTTGTTGCTTATGTGCGGATAAGGGTGATGTGTATATAATTCCTATCTGCGCATGTGATGGAATTCACTAAGCTTCGTGCTTACCCCTTCCCAATATCTTATGATTTCAGGTGCGAGTAGCAGTCGGGCATGACGGTACACACGGGCGCAAGACGAAGGCTGCTTAAGTTTAGCTTTTTAAATGGGGATTTAATTATATAACTTTTCCGCTATTTAAATTTCATTTGACGGTTTTAATTAACGACGTTTATTTTTATTGTAATGGGATTTGTTGACTTATGGTTTGATTGTAACGAAATGCATTATTTTTAAAATTTTAAATTCCTTGTAATTTTTGGGACGTTACAACTTGGTATCAGAGCACAGTTTGAGTGAATCGAACACATCTCGGTGTGTTTGGTCTCAAGTTGCGGCTATGAAATTTCAAATTCTTTTACTAAAATCTTTTAGAGTAAAGGAAAAAGGAAAACCCGTTTGGAAAACGGTGATCGAGGGCGCAGTGTGTACAGTTAGCCGACGCTAAGTGGGAAGGTACAATACTTAGTGTATTTATTGCTTTCTAGATCATAGGGTATGCATGCTAGACTGCTTATGTGGTTTACACTGTACTGTATGATGTTGCTTTCTAGTAGGAATCGATGCTAGTTACAGTAGGTTGTTAAGTGAAGGCCCTATAGGTTGTATGCAGTAGGAATCATATAGCCTTAGAATATTTGATTTAGTTCTATTGCGCAGCTCTTGTTTGAGTCCAACCGTTCTAGGATAGAATCTTGTATTCGAATGTCTATTTGATTCACGCTGCATGCGACTGGGTATTCGCGAGGCAACTCATTATGGCTAATAGGGATTCCGTTGTAGCAAGGGTAGTGGGATGAGATGAAATTCTTAGTGAGCTGGGAAGAGTGTTTACATATGAGTATGTATGCTAGCTTGCTTTCTAGAACGTAGGAGTATGTATGCTAGATTGCTTGGTGCTTATTACACTGTACTGCATGTTTGTTGCTTGCTAATAGGAGTTTATGCCAACCTTGATAGGGTGTTAAGTGAATGCACTATAGGTTGTATGCGGTAGGAACCGAATAGCCTTAGAATGTCGGATTTAGTTCTATTGCGCAGCTCTTGTTTGAGTCCAACCGTTGTAGGATAGAATCTTATATTCGAATGTCTATCTGGTTTCCACTGTATACGACTGTGCGTTTACGAGGCGACTCGTCAGGGTTAGTGGGGGTTCCGCCCTAGCAAGGGTAGTGGAGTATTATGATTATTCCTAGGGAGCTAGGAAGAGTGTGTACATGCGTCAGTATAGGCACACGTGTATGGTTTTTGTTTGGGAGAGCAACTACTTGGGTACTCGGGATGGGACTCGGAACGGACAGTTATAGGTGTAGATGATAGTAGTAGAGCTCCTACTACCGGAAGCACAGGATCAATGTTCGAGTCGGGGAAAGTCGCGAGGAATCCAAGGAGTCGAGCGTGAGCGTGGTAGGGTGAGTTATTATGTGCTAATAGCTCGTTGTATTAATTACCTAGGATGACCATCGCAAGGAGGAACAACGATGTTGAACCGAATGCTAGTATTGAACTCACTAGTGAACAGATACGTGAGTTGATCGCGGCTGAAGTAAAGCATGCTATTAGGGAGGCAATCCCCGGGATTATTACCGCCGTTCGTGATGAGGTAGTAATGATGCTGGAGGCTGCTCGGGGGACAGGGACTCGAGTTAGAAGAACAGACCAAGAAGAGGAAAACGGCGCAGGCCGTTGCATCAGAATCCACAGTCCCAAAGAAAACGAGGTTTTCGGACTCACTTTTGAATCGAAGGAGTGGTGGGTTTAAAACCAAGGATAGTAGCGGAAGGAGAAACGACAAATGTTTCAAGTGTGGCCAGGTAGTACACTACGTTCGGGATTGCAGGGCACCACTGGTGGTCTGTTTTAACTGCAAACAGACGGGCCACGTGAAGATCAACTGCCAGAATCCGAGGATTTCTGTTGGGAGTGGGGCACAAGAAGCCCCTGTGGTTGCTCCCTTGCGTATTACTGATGGTCGTGTGGGTCAGGCTGGACCCGAGGCGGCCGAGGTGGAGTTCATCAACTGAGGGTGGAGGAGGCACATGCTACGCCTAAAGTGGTGACAAGTATGTTTCATCACTTGTTTTCTTTTATTGGATATGGTATGTAGTTGCTTTTTGCTTAAGTTGTATGATTAAGTACGTTCTTTGTTAACTCGGTGCCTGCTGTAGTGATGTTTGATAGCGGGGCTACCCATTATTTCGTGCCTCACACTTGTAGTGAGCGTTTGGGCCGTAGTATAGGACGACTAGGCTGTCCACTTGTGGTTGAGGTTGCTGACGTGATATCTGTTTTAAGTAGACCATTTTGGATCAAGTTTGATGATTGAGCTAGAATTATAGGCTTTTGAGCCGACTTTGTTTTGAGGAAAAGCCGTAAGATGATTTGACGTGAATTCCAACTTGCCCTAAGAGGTTTAAATGTCCGGATGACGATAGTGGACCGGAGGGATTTGGAGTAGTACGAGTCGAGACATAGAATGCCGTCTAAGTCATGCACAAAGTTTGATTTTGAAAATAAAATTGCATTATCTAATTCTTGTGTTTCCAATCCTTATATGGATTGTGTTTTAAAATTTTGGGAAATGTTTAGCACACCGTTTGAATTGAGCAGTTACCTTGCATGCATGTCATGAGTCAACCCATACCAGAACCGTGGTGGTTCGTTTTTAAAAGAAATTATTCATTACGCTTTGTGTTTTGTAAGTAAACTGAACGGCAATGGAATGATTTCCAACATGATTTTACTATGTGAGACGAGCGTGTCCATCTTTTTGCGTAACTACCGACCTGGTAATAGTAGTTTTATTGCATACGGTCTTTTTGAAGTGAAAAATCTTGACGTTGAAAATATTTTGTAAATGATTTTGTAAACCATTTGGGAAAGGCGCTTTTAAGTGTTATGTGTCATTTTGAGTATTTACATGTTTGGGTGAGTGAGTCATTCCGGTATAGGCATGTGGTTGGTAGACTGTTCGCATTGGATCCTTGGTCATGTTAGTCAGTCGTTGGTAACGGTCGGTTGGGTATCTCGGGGTGGGACCCCGGTATTCATGTGTTATGACCTTGACTTTCCAGTAGGCACTAAGAGGATATAGTCTTGGGCACTTACCTGATAGGTAGTTCCGATGTGCCGGGCCTTGAGACGTACCTGGGAGGTAGGCGTTAAGGTGTATCTTGATACGGTGTAATTAGGTTTCCTAGAGCGAGCGTGGAGGTTAAGTAGACGGGGGAAGATTAGGTATTCCACACGTGTTGTTAGTGTAGACGTATAGTGTCGGTTAAGGGATGATGCCCTTTGTAATTAAGAGAATAAATGCGCAGTAACCTTTTTGAGGTAAATAGTATATTTAGGTGTCGACTTTTGGGCTTGAGGCCAAACACCTTTAATGTAATCGGAGATTTGTAGCCGATTTTAAAATAATTATGGTGATGGTAGTAGTAACCCTGAGATGCTTAATTGTGATGAATGGTTATGGTGGAATGACCTTCGTGAGTGATTATAAGTTTACTGGTTTGATGATCCGTGTGAAATAAATTTTGGGAGTCTAGTAGAACTCGTGGAAGATAATCGACAGTTAATGATAGGAACGATCGGATTCGAGTATCCTGTAGGGTATATTGGTGAGCAACTTTATAATGGTTAGAGCTTGAAATTTGAATCGGGAGGTATGGAATATCTAAGGTTGGGAGAACAACCGAAGATGTTTGACTAGGAATGAATCCAGTCGTTGGAGTGTTCTCCCGATCATAATTCCGGTGTTATTGAAAGAGTTTTATTGGTAAGAATAGTTTTCGAGCAATTTTAGGCGGTGTGAGAAATTTAGATTCCAGTTAGTGAGGGTCCAGTAGAAGCACCGAAAGGGTTCCGAGCGGACTTGGGAACCTAAGGTTGAGATGTGGGAGAACCATCTAGAGCTATTCACGGGCATAGACTTCGAGGACGAAGTCTAATTCAAGTGGGGGAGAGTTGTAAAGCCCGTGTTCCGGTGTGTCCTATTTCTATAAAAATTAGTTTGTGTTTCCGCTTAACGTTGTTGGTTAACGGGATTAACGAGAAAGATCAAACCTGTCATCGGTGGGGAAAACCGTAATCAAAGTGCAAGGGTCGAAAAGGGCAGGGACCAAATGTGTCTTTTAGGGGATTTTGGTAGCATGGGGGTCGGCACATGCAAATGCTAAACTGAGACCCACATTTGTTTTGGTTTTGAGTTTCGTGGTGTGCAAGCGAAAGGAAGGAAAGGACAACCCTAGAGTCTCATTCTCGTTTTCTCCGTGCAGCGCCGTGAAGCCCCAACGAAGTTGAACCTTCTCCCTTCTCTACCTGCTGCTGCCGCTGCGTTTCCACCGGAACCACCACCAGCACCGCCGCTGGTTCTTGCCGGCGACGAGGGTGCTGCGAGAGAGAGAGAGAGAGAGAGAGCAGCGGCGAGGGAAAGAGAGAGAAGCGAGAGAGACGACCGGGAGAGAGAGAGAGAGGAAGCCGGAGTGTGTTTACCGCTGGATTGTCGTCGCAAGGTAAGTCCTTATCCCTTTCGTTTTGTTTCGTCGTCGTCGGACCGCCGGGAACCCACCGCCACCGCAGCTATGGCTGCCGGCGGTGTGCGCCGCCTCCGTGCGCCACCGGTTCAGTGGCTGTGGAGGGCGGGGTTGTTCGGGTTGAGCGTGTGCGTGTGTGTGGCAAGGTTAGATGGTCGGGTTTTTCGTTTGGTCTCGCCGGAATGCCGTAAACCACCATCGCCACCGCCGCCGGCCGCTGCCGGCGACCACCACTGCCGGAGATGGCAGTGGGTGGTGCGCGTTTGAGTCCAGCCCTTGTAACCTAACACCCTGATCGGGTGAACCCTAGTTGCAAACTCGAATCGTTTAAACCGTTTTATAAAATCGTCATTTTATGTGGAGGCATGAATCTGTCACTGTTTTGCGACGGCCATAACGTTTCCGTCGTAGCTCGGATTGAGGCGAATCCAGTGCCCACGGTTCACATTCTGTGCCGGGCACACTTTTCGTGTTTTAGCGGAAGTCTGGTTCGGCCTCTAACTAGGCGTAAATTGGCTGTTTACACAGCAGGTCTGCACACGACAGCTTCGTGTCCTGTTTTTAGAAAATTCATAGTAAATTGTAGGAAAATCGTTAGAGTGCGTGCGATATGTCCCTAGAACCCTAAGACGTGGGACTTTGTGTTTATGGAAAAATATTTCTGGTTTAATCAGTTTATAAGGGGTTAAACAGGTCCCGAACAGACCTGCGTGTTGAGAGTAAAAAACTGGAAAGATGTGTTTTAGAGTTAGTAGTCGTGGTTTTGGTTTGGGGCGTCACTTTGACAATTGTTAACGCTTATTTAGGTGGAACAAGGTGAACTGGTGTTGGCCGGTTCGTGTTGCGGTTGAGGTCATAAGCTGTGCGTTTGAGGTGAGTTCTCTCACTGTGTAGTTAGGGGTTGTATGCATGTCATAGTAGTTTGTATGTACTACTGTCTTTGTGGTGTGAACTAGTTGTTTGTGGTGTGTAATATTTGATTGGTTTAAATGCTTAGTATAAATGTGTTACATTACAACTCGGTGGGACCGAGGGCTCGGTGGGACCGAGGAAGTGGAAAGAAACGTTGTGGGAACTCGGTGTGACGAGTGTGTTACATTACAACTCGGTGGGACCGAGGGCTCGGTGGGACCGAGGAAGTGGAAAGAAACGTTGTGGGAACTCGGTGTGATGAGTGTGTTACATTACATCTCGGTGGGACCGAGGGCTCGGTGGGATCGAGGGCTCGGTGGAACCGAGGTGTTGGATACATAATTACTTGTAGATGTTTACTCGTTTTATGTAACTGTGGTGTTGTTGCTTATGTGCGGATAAGGGTGATGTGTATATAATTTCTATCTGCGCATGTGATGGAATTCACTAAGCTTCGTGCTTACCCCTTCCCAATATCTTATGATTTCAGGTGCGAGTAGCAGTCGGGCATGACGGTACACACGGGCGCAAGACGAAGGCTGCTTAAATTTAGCTTTTTAAATGGGGATTTAATTATATAACTTTTCCGCTGTTTAAATTTCATTTGACGGTTTTAATTAACGACGTTTATTTTTATTGTAATGGGATTTGTTGACTTATGGTTTGATTGTAACGAAATGCATTATTTTTAAAATTTTAAATTCCTTGTAATTTTTGGGACGTTACAAAAACAGTTCACATTCTTCACATAAGCGTCAAACATGGTACTGCACTGTGTTAAGGATCACATCGTTAACCGCGATCGGGGCCCCAGCAGACTCCCCTTTCGCCTCTTCTGGAGCCTACGCAGTCTCCCCTTCCCGGAGCCTACGCAGACTCCCCTCTACTCGAAATAGGAGGAAACGAATTCCAACCTACCAGTCTATCATACATATCCAAGGGGTCATTAGAACCCGAGGATCTATCTCTGATCCCACAGTGCATACCGACTCCACATAGCATACACATAGTTCATCGTAAACATAAAACATGAACTCCGTATAACGTTTTACAATGCATATCATATTACTGGACAATCTTTTCAGTAGAACATTCTTTTCATGGGAAAACATTCGTAACAGCTTGTAAATAAATCATGCTCATAAGCATACTTTGATCAGTAAAATATTAACTTTCGTTTACGTAAAAGTCAGGTAAAATAACAGCGCATATTCATAAAAATCACTTTCCTGGGAAAACACGTAAGAGCACGTATTTTAGTTAGAAAAACTCACCTTGTTTGCTCGCTCCAAAGCTCCCCTCTTAAACTTCTGATCTATAGGTGGAACACATATTATATTAATAAGCGTTCGTCATAATTCGTTCATTTATTACTCGAGTTAAATCCCGAACTCAACCCAAACTTACCTAAGTTGGTAGGTTACACTTGTAGTCCAAAATCATAATTAATGGTCTTTGCTTACTCGTCCAAGTGAAATACTATACTGGATCCATTAATTTTCCCAACTCTAGATTCTCAACACAATAGTAATAACACTGGGTCCTAAATATCAATATTGGATCATGCTACTAATAATATGGCCTAGGTTAAATAAACTGCCAATTACGAATTGGGCCCTTATTATATAATTGGAGACTTTAATAATAACTAAGCCCAAAAAGGAAAATAAATCTTCCGGCCCAACACCTTAATTGATTGAGGAGCCCATTAACAACATTAGACTTTTCTCGGCCCATGAACCAATTCGGTCCATACTCACATAACTTACGGAACTCTCAACTTCCGCAATCAACACTTACGGAACTCAACTTCCGAAATCAATGCGTTGCGGAACTTGGCGATTACGAACTAAAACCCACATTGCCATTATTTTAACTCTACACGATTTTTATGACAACTCTTCTTTTTAAAAAAGATACAAACTGTTTCCCCAATCAAGAGCCCTTATAAACATTTAATTTAACTTCGACAGTAAGAATTTGAATCAAAACCCTATTAATATCCCTATTGGATTTCTCACTTACATAACCAAGAACAACTAGAAACCTACAAATCTAGCATTACTTGCAAAAGAGAAACGCAAGGGGATGGTTTCTTACCAGAATAAAACCTCACGAAACGGAAAGCTGCTGCCAAACCTCGCCACCGCCGGCGACCACCACCGACAGCCAACCTCCGGCGACCACCACCTGCAGCCAACCGCCGGCGACCACCATCTCCTTCTCCCCGTCGCCTCTCCCTCTCGTTGTCCCTTCTCTCTCGTCGTCTATCTCTCTCCCGCAGCCTCTATCTCTCTCAGCTTCTCCCTCGTCGCCTCTATCTCTCTCAGTTTCTCCCTTGTCGCCTCTCTCTCTCGCTCTCTCAGTCTCTCTCTCTCCCGCAGCCTCTTTCTCTCGATGAGAAGCACACACACACAAGATCATTTCTTCTTTCTCTTCTCTTCTCTCTCTCGATGTGGAGCAGTCTACACCCACACACACCAAAACCCTAAAACAACTAGTTGCTTTCTACCTTCCAGCAAAAATCGGCGCTCACAAGAAGAAAAGGGAATTGTTTTCCCAAATTTTCATATTTTACCCTTATACTTATTCAAAATAAACCATTACCACCCCTAACTTCCATTTAAATCATGTTACATTATTTTGGGTTATTACACCCCTTGACCCCATCCGCTAATCGGGTAGCGGAACCCCCGTGCTAAGTCGCCGAAGAGGGACCAATGAGAATAAGAATATGATATGAAATGTTTTGTGCGTTCGAGTAAAAATGCACGTATGCTAAGAAGTGTAAAGGATCTATAAACACTAGTATTATTTGATAATTAGAATAGGCAAGATATAATTGCTATTCTCGTTTGCATTTAAGAATGAGGAATAGACAAGGTGTAATTGTTATTCCCTTTATCATGATATTGAAATGATCAAATAGGCTAAGTAGAATTGCTATTTATGTTGAAATGATCGAATATGCAAAGTAGAATTGATATTCATGTCGAAATGATTGAATAGGCAAGGTAGAATTGCTATTCATATTGAAATGATTGAATAGGCAAAGTAGAATTGCTATTCATGTTGAAATAATGGAATAGGCAAAGTATAATTGTTATTCTTATTGAGAAGTGGAATACGCAAAGTATAATTTCTATTCGTAATTGAGTCGTGGAAACGTGAAATAGACAAAGTATAATTGGTGTTTCCGTTTTCTTTCGGTGGATTATAAATAGGCAATATATAATTGCTATTTCTGTTTCCATCCCAAGAAAAAGGCATGGCGATTAATTGTAAGTTCTCGAATATGATACTATGACATTTTAGTGATTGTCATACTCATGGAATCAGGTATGATTCCCGTTATTGAAAAATGTTATGGGTTCGGTAATAAAGTTGAGATCTGGTTACTTTATACGTTTTGTTTACAGTTTGGGTTTTTGAAGTTTATAAAGATATTGATTTGAAAATTGGATGTTCTCACTAGGCGCAAGCCTAATCATTTCAAATTAAAATTTCTTACCAGGTGCTAGTGCGGGAAGGGATTCAAAGGGATGATGGTCGAGGAGTGCCAGAGTTGTGCTGTTGGATTTGTGTTTTGATCAGGAATTTAGGCTAGCTGATGAATATGATAAACTTGTATAGGTTTGAAACTCGTCGTGAATTCTTCGATGTAAACGAAAGTTTGATTTATAGTGTTGAACTCTGATAAATTTAAGGTTTAAAATTTTTGTGAATTTTTGGGATGTTACACGTGAGGACTAACACTGTTAGGTTGCCTCCGTTAGAGCCCCTCATGTGATTTGCACATGAGGGCATTTTAGTCCTTTTACAAACATCATACCACAGGGACCAAAATTGCAATTTACTTTTTTATTCTTATACATTTATTTAAAATTTTAATTAAGTAATAATTTGTTTACATTTTGTCAACCAAAACTAATAAATTTGTTACTCATAAATAATTAATTAATAAATTGCTTACTCTAAATAACCAAATTGCATAGTTATATGAATAATCAAATTTGTGTAACAAAGACGAAACTGAGTTTCAATTATTTATATAAATATGAAAATTTGATTATTTTTATAAAATATAACATATATAATATATAGAATAAAAAATCTAGCGCATATAAAACGATTTATGAAATTACATTTAAAAAGAGTAATTATAATTAAATTTACATCTTATTGAACTCGAGTTTCTTTTATATTTTTTAAATAAATTAAGGTATGTGAATTTTGTTAAGGGTGTTTTAGAAAGAAAGAGCGATCAACCCATTCTTGTGTTTTTATTGTTGATCATCTTTCTCAAATATTTATAACAAAATTCTTATAAAAAACTTCATGTTTTTATAATATTTCTATTATTACTTAATAAAATTTTGCCATTTTACTAAATATGTTATTTTTAAATCATGTGATATTTATTTATTAATTATATAATATAATTACTATATTTTAAATAAATGGTATAAGAATAAAAAAATAAATTACAATTTTGGTCCCTATGATCTGATGTTTGTAAAAGGACTAAAATGCCCTCACGTGCAAGTCACATGAGGGGCTCTAACGGAGGCAACCTAACGGTGTTAGTCTTCAGGGATCAAAACCGAGCATTTTTGCATACCACTAGGTTTTTCTTGCAATAAAAATTTTATAGGAACAAAAAGTGAGAAAAACAACAAACCACAGGGACCAAAATTGCAGTTTACTCTAAATATTAAGAGGGTGTTTGGGATTGCTTATTTAAAAGAATTTATGTTTTTTTTAATGCTTATCAAGTAATATGATTTAAGTTCAAATTTTTAAAGAAAATGTTTGAATTAGTTTATAACCATACTAAATTGATAAGTTACTTTTTATTGTTAGACAAATAAACAAATAAATAACCAAAGAGTTGTGGCTTACTTGTTAAGAATTTAGGGGATGCGGTGGAATATCCTATCAATTGAGAGTTTTAATCCAGACATACACAATAATTGTAGCCACTAAGGTTTAATCAGCACTGATGTCTTATGATCATAATTTACCAAGGAATTAATCTGATGAATAGCCTTGAAACTAATCAATGGTATTTAAAGAGAATTAGCGAATAAGGCAAGGGCCTTGCAAGACAGTTGTGCCCAACGGGAAGACTGCAATAGATATGAAGATATGCCACCAAAGATAAGGATAAGCCCCATCGCTTTTCATTGGTCAATCTGCAATCGAACCCCAAATCACAGCCGTCCGATCCCAAAAATATACCAACACCAAACTCTATTTAACCACAGCCACAACAATACCATTGAAATCACTCCTACAAAAGGATACTTTAACATCACATATCTTCATCCCAACTACAAACCCACTTTCTTTTCACCCCGCCGGAAAATATGGCCACCGTCACCCAAGCTTCGGTTGCAGTTTTCCGGCCCTCCACCTTCCTTTCCGGCTCACCGGGAAAATTAAACCGAGCATTCGCCGTCAAACCCGCCACCTCTTCATCTGTCTCATTCAAGATTGAAGCAAAGAAAGGCGAATGGCTACCTGGGTTACCCTCACCTGTTTACCTCAATGGAAGGTAAAAACATTACAAAAAAGAAACATGATTCATTTCCCAAAATTATAGAATTGCATTTTTTTTAAGGGTGTCTTAGGCTAATAACTTTTGGCAATTATGACCGTAAGACATCAGTCCTGATTAAACCTAAATGCCACAATTGTTGTGAGACATCAGCCCTGATTAAAGCCCTATTAAACCTCAATGCCATAATTTTTGTGTATCCCTGTTATATAATTGCATTTTTTTTGGAAGGGTTTTCATAGACTATGTCTAGACTAATCCCCTGACAAATTATTACTACGCTTGGATTCACACCCTGGTCCCCTGGCAAATTATGACTATACATTGGCCCTGAGTGGCCACAATTGTTGTCTACGCTTGGATTCACACCCCGGTCTCAGATGAGATATTCCAACATATCCCCCGGGCCTTAACCACTACGCCAGAACCCTTGTGGTTTATATAATCGCATATTTGCAGTAGACAAAACGGAAAACAAACCAATTTTTGGAAAATTCAGTCTTGCAGGTGATAATGGATTTGATCCACTAGCGCTGGCGGAGGATCCCGAGAGCTTAAAGTGGTTTGTACAAGCGGAGCTCGTAAACGGACGGTGGGCCATGTTGGGTGTCGCCGGAATGCTATTGCCGGAGGTATTCACAAGCCTAGGGTTTATCAATGTTCCTAAGTGGTACGACGCCGGAAAGGGGGAATACTTTGCATCGTCGTCCACTTTGCTTGTTATCGAGTTCATCTTGTTCCATTATGTAGAGATCCGAAGGTGGCAAGATATCAAGAATCCAGGAAGTGTTAATCAAGATCCCATCTTTAAAAGCTACAGTCTGCCTCCTAATGAAGTTGGGTACCCAGGTGGCATCTTTAATCCCCTAAATTTCGCACCCACGTCTGAGGCTAAGGAGAAAGAGATTGCCAATGGTATATATACACCCTAGATAGTTTTAATCGAAAACTGCAAAAAAAAAATGAAAAACTGAGGAATATGCATGTGTGCATACAAGTATTTGTCTGGTATGCATATGTGCATAAAAACAAAAACAAGAAACAACTTCAAATACTTGTATGCACATGTGCATATCCAGGTATTCCTCAAAATTTTCAATTTTTTCCAGTTTTGAACCTCTGTATATATATATATATATAATTTCCCACTTTAAACTAATTATTGATAATTGTATTGTATAGTAACACTATTATATATGTGATACTAATAATTGCAGGGAGATTGGCAATGTTGGCATTCTTGGGGTTCATCGTTCAGCACAATGTGACCGGAAAAGGGCCGTTCGATAACCTGGTGCAGCACTTGTCGGACCCATGGCACAACACCATCGTTCAAACGCTTTCTGGGAATTAGTTAAAGATGTTAATGCCAAAGAAGATGAATCTTGTTTTGTTTGTAAACCATATGGAATTGTGACCTTTAGATCTCAGCTTCCGTCTGTAAACGAAGAAGAAGCTTTTGAATGTACAGGGAAAAATTCATTTCAAATGATTGTTGCCTTTTTGTCGATATCAAGTCGATTTTCTAAACGGGTTCAAGAACAGAATACGACATTGTATAATTTAATTAATATGTTTTATAGTATCTATTAAATATTTATATATGTATCATGAGGGATGTTGAAACCTTGATGGTGCACCATGGCAAAGTCGACGTTGAGTTAACAAGGCTAGTTCAACTCTTGGGAACCATTGAAGGCTGCAAGCAGGGCCACACATTGACACAAAAACCCGATAGCCCGAAGCCATATATGATATATCCGATTTTTAATCAAGTTGTAAAATATTCAAATCATTTGTACTGGCAAGGGAGGGCCCATGGACGGGGCTAAAAATTTAGACAAGGGGTAACACCATATAAAATAGAATACAAGTTAATAATTATGAAAAAGGCAAAACACTGGAAAACAAATTACTTTTATCCACAAAAACCATCCAAATAATTTTTTGTTGGTGATTGCCAACGAATCGCCCACAAAATACCAATGGTTCAAGTGAAACCCAATATTTTTCAAGAAAACAAATAAATTAAGGAACTGATTTAAGTTTCCCACCAATAATCTACTCACCAACTTTTGTGCAAGTGTTGTAACCTTTAGCAACGAATTTCCTACGAAAAATTCCGTAGGTAAAAGTCTTCTATTTAGTCAAGAAAATACCGATATCGTATTATTTATATTGATGATATTCGATCTTTACAGATTTAACAGGGAGATAGAAAAGTCTTTGTTTTCTTTATGTGAAAGCGTGATCGATTTTACAACCAATTTTCTAATTTGTCATTTTTATTAGCAGGGCCATGGGCCTAAATGATTGGAGGAGGAGCCTAACGGCCCAAACCCATTAAAAATTAAAATGTTAAATATTCGGGTTTACTATCTGGATGGCTCCACCTCTGAGTATTATTGGGTCAGACTTATTTGAACCTATACTGGTTGTTTTTTAACGAGTTGAGATTTTTCAAACATCACTAGTTGGCTTGGATTATTAAATAGTGTCTAATTAACCAGGAGCTTTGGATAAACTCTTGTGTAATAAAACTTCCAAGCTAAGTGTCTTTCTTAGTAGCAAAAAAAGATATAAATTAAACACACACATATATATATATATATATATATATATACATAAACGCTACGACACAATATTTATTCCAACAAGCGGTGCAAATTTGACAAAGAAATACAGGATTTCAAGATTCGCAAAAGCCATCTTCCATGACCTTGAAAAATTCTCGGAAACTAATCTTACCATCTTTGTCAACATCATACCCAACGATCATTCTTCCACAATCGCTTTCTGATACTCGTAAAAACCCCATATCATAAAGCACATTTTGCAACTCTTTTGCATCTATATACCCATCATTGTTTTTATCAAACACACAAAACGCTTCTTTCACTTCCTCTAAACTTGGCTCATCCTCAACGAACAAATCCACCATTTCCTCCAACTCAATACTCTCCCTTTGATCATCGGGATCCCAAAACGTTCCTAATCTTTCCATCACAATCCTCGGATTCACTCCCAATGCCGCCTTCTTACCTGGACCATTCTCAACACAACAAGGCTCCGTAGCATGGGTACGTTCGCATGGTTGAGCCGCTACACAAGCCGTGGCTGGTGTGACAAATATGAATGAGAAAAGAGGGCGAATAAAAAGCGAATACAAGTCATGTAACGAGATTAACCATTCTATAAACATTAAAGATAAGAAGAAATAGGTAAAAACCATGGTGGGTTCTTGTGTTAGTACTGTAACCAGCTTGTCCCTCATTACCTGAAATTGAAGAGAGTTTATTCAAGATAATTTGTTAGTATGGGTTGGGTTGAAAATAAACTCGAGGATCGTTTGGTTTTTGTAGAAGGGTTTAATTGGAAATTGTGTGGAAAATGCTTTAGTTTAATTTCCTTGAAGGTTGAAAGAAAGTGACCCTTTTCTTGGACCCTATTACATGGTGAGCTTCCTGGTAATATCGTCACCATTAATTTATGAATAAATGGTCCATAAAAAACAATCAAATACACATAGGTGGAGCTTCCACGTGTATCATATATGATGGATTATAGTATCATATATATCAAGAACATCTTTATCAAATGCGATAATATACGTGAGAGGGTTTAGTGGTGTACAGGCGACTTGGCCTACAATCTTGGTTGCGCCAAATAATAAGTGTGTCTTTGATTTAGTATCACATATATATCAAATGTGATAAATACAGTATATGTAATTCTAATTTCTAAAGTCACCAATTGACAATTTGTTGTGTTAGAAAGTCTATGAAATTTATAAATTAAAGACAACGATTGTAGTTTTAGACTTTCTTAGCATCGTCATTTGTCGGTAATAATTATATGCAGATATTTAAATATAATAAATGAATTGAAATAACAAAGTGTATTGTAGATATGAAAATGGAATTTGAATATGAAATTATGAATAAACAAACTAAAGAGAACTATCAAACCACTCTAAATAGATTAAATAAAAAATATATAATTAAATTTTAAACAGAGCTGATACAAAAAACGACAAAATTTACGTATTATGACACATCAAAACAACAAATGTTAGGCCATCAGTACCCTAGGAAGGCATCTTTCAAAGATTCCATGTCCACGTCAGCGCCACATCAGCTTTTCTCCCATCCCTCATTCGATCCCTAACGATCCCTAAACACTCGTACCCTATTCCCTCAAACCCTTTTGCCACCTCATTTATTTTAATTCTTTTATTTATACATTTAATTATTTAACAAAATAAAAATATTTATATATTTTTTAATAAATAAAAATAAGATAAATAATAAAAATTAAAATTCATATCATTCATTAAAAATAAAAATTACAAAATACAAAATTAAAAAATTAAACAACTCGTCGGTGTCTACGGATGATGATGATGCGGTTGGTGAACCGGGTTGTGGCGAATCCATATTGTTTAATATATAGAGGTTGAGAGAATTTGAGAGAGTTTGAGAGGTGTGAGAAATAAGAGGTTGAAAGAATAAGAGGTTGAGAGGTGTGAGAAATAAGAGGTTGAGAGGTGTGAGAAATAAGAGGTTGAGGGTTAAATATATAGTGGGATTAAATTGAGAAAAATAATTTATTTTTTTAGTAATATAGCCGTTCAACGGCATGAATTTTAAAAAATTTAATTAATTTTTTTTTTTTTAAAAACCTTCGGGATGGATCGGGATCCCATCCCCGAATTCCATCCCTTCCCGCATCCCTTCCCCGAGCCGTAGCCCATCCCCGCTGACCCCGAGCCCCATCCCGAGCCCATCCCGCCTCCGCTACGGAAGGCCTTAGATACTATAGCAAGGGGAAAAGATAAAGAGATAACCCTGAAAATTAAAAAAAAAACTGAAGAACAAAAAAAAAACGGATGATTTTTTTTATCAAAATGGATGTCAAATCAAAGATAATAATAACGTGGTCATTTATTTGGTGTAATTTGTTTCACTCCATTTTTTGTTGTTTTCGTCTATTTTCGATTTTAAAAGGTTAGGAGAAAATGTTTTTATGTTGAACAAAAGTGGTTATAAGTTATAACCATCATTTTAATCTCATCCGTTGGATCATCCCGATCTAACGGTTTAGATGAGTTCTTCGGTTTTTTTTATTTTTTAGGGTTCTCTCTCGATCTCATTACATACGATCGCATATGCTTACATATACTTAAAAAAAGAATGTTTCATATTTAAAAGATGAAAGTTAACACCCGTTAGAAGAAAAAAAAAACAATTTTAAGCAAAATGACAAGAAACGAAGGCAAATTTGGAATAGCGAATTATAACAACAAACGGCACAACCAAAACTTTAACGCTGTGTTCTCGAAACTCCTTTTAGGAGAGAAAGGAAAGGAAAGGGAGGGAAATGGGTAGAAAGTAAAAAAAACTCGTGTTCTCGAAACTTTTTTAGGAGAGAAAGAAAAGAAACGGAAGGAAAATAATGATAAGTTTCCTTCCAAAACTTTCCTCCCAAATGTGGGAGGAAAGGGAAAAAAACGGAAAGGAAAGAAATTAAAAGAATTTAAAAAAATTACTGAAATTATTAAAATTACAAAACTATCCGATATTTTCTTATAAAAGATATATTTTAAGGGTATATTAGTAAAAATGATAGTTTTCCTTTCCTTTCTCTCCTGTTCAAGAACACGAACAAATATTTCATTTCCTTTCTTTTCATTCCTTTTCCTTCCCTTTCGAGAACACAAATGAAAAAATGATTTTTCTTTCCTTTTTTTTCTCTCCCTTTCTTTTCTATCCATTTCCTTTATTTTCTTTTCTCTCCGGATCAGAGAACACAGCGTAAAATACCCTTAAAATAGAAACATTCGATAAATGCTAAAACTATTTTTATTAAATTAGATGTTAAAAATGAAAAATATTGTATGTTGAAAAGTTATTTATTTTGAATAGTAGGAAATACATTTTTCTTGGTAGGTATGTTAGGAAATTATTACCAAGTAAAAAAGACATAAAATTATGGGTGATATGGTATTAGGGATTGTTTGATTATGATTTATTAAGCTTAGGGGCCGTTTACAAAATGCTTACCCGGGTAAGCACTTACCAAGTCACATTAGCTTACCGGATGAATATGACAAGGACCAAGAATCTTACCCGGTAAGAGCAGAAGCAAGGACCGAGAGTCGAAAGCAAGGACCGAGAGTCTTACTCGGTAAGTGAGTGCGACGACTCTTACCACGGTTAGCGCTTACCGTCTAAATTGTTGCATACGATGCCATTTTGGTGGAATAAAATCTTACCCGGGAAGTAAGTGATAATGTTGAATTTTCCGGTAAGCACTTACCCGGGTAAGTGATTAGGTAAACGACCCCTTAATGGGCGTATTCATACAGACATTTTAGGTTGTTTACTTGAACTTAATGAAAAAAATGCCAACTTATTCGTAAAACCCATAATGCTCACTTGCCTAGGTTTAGGCAACAAAATTATATCTCCTACCCTTATTAAAAACGTGCAACCTAGCTCTCTTCTCGCCTCATACCTTAGCCTCTCTAGTACACGGCGACCTCTCTATTATCGACACCTCAATCAGTACCCGACGACCTCTCTTCACGACACTTGACCGTTCTTCTGGGCGACCATCGCTTCACAACGACCTCTCCTCTCGACCACCTTCAATCCACGATGACCTCATGTATCGATTTCTATTGATTTCATGACCTATGTTTCTATCAAAATTTATTGTTACTTTTTTTTCTTTTAAATTAGGCCATTAATTTCAATATTGATGAAATCCTCGAGCCACACCAACAAAACCCAAAATTGGCTTCCTTTAACTTGCTTGGTTTCATCGAAACAATTGTTCAGTTAAAGTTGACTGAACTTAGTTGCTTCTTTTAATTTACTTTCTATATCTATCGGACTCTGTTTATAAAGATCAATAGAGGTTGGTTGGTTGGTTTTGTTCATTTCTTACATTCATAGTTTCTCTATTAATTTATGTGAAGTGGGACTAGTTTTAAGCTATCCACTTAACAATTTTGGATAGATTTAAACCTTTTTAATAAAGTTTTTTTTATCAACTATTTACTTTTGATATAGATCATTGATTTCTACATCAATTTATGCTTATATGAGTTTTCTTTCTTATTATATCGAATATGTCCTTGTATGTAGGTATACAACAAATAGGTGAATCACAACAACAAAAACGAATTAAGATTAACTAGTATGAGAACCGTGCGTTGCGCGGTAGACTAAGTTCTTTAGGTAGTAATATATAAATTATAGATATAACTAAAATTTTAATGTTAAATATAATAAATAATAAGTCATATTTAAACGATTGATTTGCAAAAAGTAATAGAACTTAATTAACGAAAAATTGATATATAAAATGACTAACAGTAAAAAATGGTTGAAACAACTACCATACCACAAAAATAACCGAAATAAAGTCATCCTAATACATAAAGAAACAACTAAGATAAATGAAAATAAACTTTGTAGGTCTCTATGCATAAGTTTCAGCTTGGCCAATAATCGGAACCTCTTATTCCGCGTTTAGTCAATCGCCAATCATCCATCTCTATCTTCAATATACTCTGATCCTCAGATGAAGCTTTTGCATGAAGATTTTCTTGTATACGATGGGGAACAAAATTGCATTAAACATTGTAGGTATTAGTGATAATCATAAAAATATGGGAAGAAATAATATAAGTAAGATTTTAGAGTATATATGAATATAAACACTTAGTAAAATATTACCTTGTCTATCCGGTGGATGGATGGATGTTATTGAACACTTCATGGTAGACAATATTTTGTATGAGTGTACAGTCTTCCATTTCTTCATCAGCATTTATTACGGTTAATCCTTCATATATATATTTTTAGGAAATGAGTACATTAAAACAATTGTTCATATTAATCTGTTTTTATTTGTGCCTCAAGTAATTATGACAGAGATGAGAAAAGTGATGATATGGTGTTGTTGAATTTCTCTAATTAATTTCTTTGAAAGGAAATATGAAATGACAAAAAAGCCTAAATTAAAAACCCAGTTGGGATCCAAATCAGAAATAAACCCTGCAAACAGATTTATATATATTGCATTTAGTTTGAAAGATCTGTAGCTTCTAATATTATTAATGGTGGGTACACAATCAATTGAAACAGATGTAGCCTATTCCACACAAAGTTACAAATAAAATAACACTTATACATATATTTACAGCAAATGAGTACATTAAAACAATTGTTCATAGACACGTGCTTTGATCAAGAAAAGGCAAGTACACATACAGAATCTTGATCAAAACCAATGGATTTCAAGAAAATATGAAACAAACCAATGTTGGGTATTCAATTTCAGATAAAATAACGCTCAAATAATCAAAACCCAATTCAGATTCAAACCGAAAATGACAAAAAGAAACCTGAAATTTTCTCAACTCAAAATTATAATGAATGTTTATGGTATCATTTTCTCTATAGCTTCATGTAACTTCCAACTTTTTTCTCCAAATTCAAACAATTTCGGACCAATTATAAGTTTAACACGAAGAGATTTGACTCGTAAAAGTCAAAATTGCAGAAATTAAGTCAAAAAATCATTACCAATTAAAGGTGTGCGTATATCAAGAATGCAGGCCACACGATCCTCTTGGTATTTTCTGTGCCGTTGAAGACTCACAAATTCACAGTTTTTCGTTGATTTTTTAAGTTTATAACTACACTAAATGAATCAATTACCTGAAATTCATAAAACCTAATTCACGATCATTTAACTAAAAACAAATAATCAAATGAATTGAAATTACCTGAAATTCAAGGCTAAAAGGAAGTCGTACCTGAGCCTGAGCAGATAGATAGTTTGAGGCTAAAGAACTTAAATGTAGAAGATGGATGGTGTCGGAACCCCTCGATCAATAGGACAAATACTAAACCTGCTCTTTCTTGTGAATTCGTAAACGATTTTGATTTACATGGCTAAGTAAATCAGATTAAACATAGCAACCAAATATGAAAAATAATGTGATAGCTATTTACAATTGAAATGAATTAAAGTTGAGAAATATACCAAATGGTTATACCTCTGGATATTGTGTCCCTCACTTGAGTTTGGGCATCATCATCAAGCAGCATATCATATCCGCATCATCATTAATTAAGAATAGGTCTTAAAACAAAAACAAAAAACAAATGTAGAGAAATCAAAACGACACCTTGATTGTTATAAAAAGATACCACCAAATCATCCATACACCTTAACCTTAATTCCTTCAAATACTCTCCTATAATCTTGCGTTCGTTTTCGTCTCTAAATAGGAAAGTGTTCTTGAATCTGATCACATATTGAATTTCGTGAAACTCGGGCATAGGGTCGAAATATTAGTTCGGAAAGTAAACTTACACGATTCTCAAGTGATCCGGTTATTTGATAGATATTTATACCCTATTTTCTTAACCCGTTAATCTAACATAATTTTGGCAAACCCTACGAAAAAATAGAATGTTCATATATCCACAACAACTCTTTGTAAGCTTGAAAAGATTTCTGCAATAATAAGAATTTTCTCCATGAAGATAAATACTTGATTTTAGAGAAAAAAAAACTACCAAAAAAGAAAATAAAAAGAAAATACAGACTGTTAAATTAAAAAAGAAAATGAAAAGTTTAAGCATTTAATGTGTTGAAATCAATTAAAAATAAAACAAAATTATAACAAAAAAGATAAAAGGCAATGGAGGCCTTTCCTTAACCCTCTCCATCCAACACAAATCTTAGGGGGCGTTTGGTTCGCAGAATGTTTTTGGATGGAATGGAATTTGTCAAAGTAATTTGACTTTGAAGGAATTAGAATGGAATGTTGTCAGGTTTGACCAGCTGTTTGGTTGACAGAATTGGAATGAAATCTGTTAAAAGAATTGGAATCTTTCTGTTTGGTTCACAGAATGTAGCTTTGGAATTGAAATGAAATTTGGGTAAATGACCAAAATACCCTTTTATAATTTAAAGTGTTGATGAGGACTTCATTATATATTTGATCAATTCCTTTTGTAAACCGAATCATATTCTTTGGTTAACATTTCAAGTCAAGCATTGTCCGTTCTTTTTCCCTCAGAAACCACCGTTTTCTAGAAGGTTCTGCGAGCCCGATGGCGTCTGATCTCGCGACTAAGGCGAAGGAAGCTTTCATCGACGATCACTTTGAACTCGCCGTTGAACTCTATTCTCAGGCCATCGTCATCAACCCTAACAACTCGGAGCTTTTCTCCGACCGTTCTCAGGCTAATATAAAACTCAAAAACTTCACCGATATATCTTCCCTCTTTTTGCAATCATATTACGACGAACACACTGATATGACATGCGATGGATAATCGTAACCTAATCTGATTACTTTTCAGAATTCTGTTATCTATATGGTTTTGATTTGAAAATCAGTGCTCATAATGCCTTTGAATCTCGTTCTTACTTGGAATTAGGGCAAGGGGTATTTTTGGAATAAAAATAATAACACATTCCATTCCTTTAAAATCCCTACATAATGTGATGAAATGTCAAATACATAAAATAAGGAATTCAATGGAAAGTTTTAAGATTCCATGCTACAAAAGATTGAACCAAACATTGGAATGGAATCTGGTCAATGGAATGTCACATTCCAATTCCACCAGATTTCATCACTTTCCAGTGAACCAAACACCACCTTAAGGTCGGGGTACCTGTAAAAAAGAGTGTTCAAAAGCAGTTGCATTTCTTTAAAAAAGGGTACACTATAGTAACTTGAGATGCTTGCAAGAATGTAAATTGTAAGCAACTTATGAGGGATCAAGATTAAGTGTCAAGCTAACATGCCCATGTTAAACTCCAGGAGAAAGGCTAGAGAAATATCAAGAACCCAATAATAAAATGTCAAATACATGCATTTTTCAAACCTTAAGCAAAAGCTTTCCAGTTCCAAGCACAAAACCAGCATCCGTGTTACCAATTCTAGAAGCAAATTGACCAAATGCTCCAGTAGTACAGGTGTGGGAATCTGTACCAAGCAAGACCTGAATGCAAAATCATGTGCAAAAAAACATAGTGTAACATTTCTATATATGGTAACTTAATGTAAAATCTTTATATATATAAAAGGAGAATCCATGGTTGATGAGATGGCATCATGAGAATCAAGTATTCATCAAATGGTGAATTGTGGTTGATTCTTCATTGTCCCACATTGGTGTCAAAAGTGAAAAGTTGGAAGTGTGAGTGGCTATATAAAGGATAAGATATGACTTGAAGGTTGATAAAAAATTTGATCAATTTTTGGTTAAATAGTCATTTTTTATTTACATGACAAAACTATTCATGTAATAGTTAAACATTTCATATCTTCTTTATATATATACAAGGAAAACCCAAGAGTAATGAGGTGGCATCATGAAAATCAAGTATTCATCAAATGGTGAATTGTGGTTGATTATTCATTGTCCCACATTGGTGACAAAAGTGAAAAGTTGGAAGTGTGAGTGGCTATATAAAAGATAAGATATGGCTTGATGGTTCATACAAAATTTGATCCATTTTTGGGTTAAATAGTTATATTTACATGACAAAACATTTCATGTAGTAGTTAAACATTTCATATATTTAAATAAATAAAAGGAAAACCCAAAAATTACGAGTTAACACCATGAGAGTTGAGTATCAAATAGTGGATTGTGGTTTAGTTGTAGCTATCCCACATTGGTAAAAAGTTGAAACATTGGAATAAAGATGTGTGTATAAGAAAGATGGATGTGATGACATTGTGTCAATTTGTATAGAGTTGTCTTACTTTGGAACAACCAAGGGTATTTGAGGTGACATTTTGAGAATGAAGTATTCCTAATTGGTGGATTATGGTTGAGATTAGGTTGTCCCATATTGATGAATAATTGAAAGATTGGAATATTTAAGGTTGTATAAGGAAGGACGACGAGATATCTTTGTGTCAACTCAAACTCATAAGGTAAGGTTGTTTTATTTTGAGTAACCCTCATTTTGGAAAGAAAAAAAATCGTATACAAATTACTTGGGAAAATTGACCATAAAAACAATCTATATATTCTCAAATATTGAATTGTGGTTGAGTTTTGGTTATCCTACGTTGGTGATAAACGTCATATATTAGAAGATGAAAATATATAAAATTAGAAGGTGTCATGCAAAATTAAAAAGAGGTTGATGATTGTTGGAATAAAGTTTGATTATACAAACATCAATAAATATATTTATATAAAACAAAGATATAACATGCCATGACATGTAGGCCTATGCATCGGTCGGGTCGGGCCCAAAAATCCCCAACCCGATCGGGTTTCGGGTGGACGAAATAGGCCCCGAAACCCGTCCTAAGTATTGTTCGGGGTTCGGGTCTATTCGGGTTCGGGTTCAGCGGTCGGGTTCAACGGGGTGGTTTGTACAAACAGGAAAGAAACTTAAGAAACTCTCAAAGTTTGTAAACACTAATCAGTAAACAGTAAGTTTGTAAAATGTAAACACTCAAACTCTCAAAGTTTGTAAACACTCTCAATATTCAAATTAAAAACACTAAACAGTAAGTTTGTAAACACTCAAACTCTCAAATTAAACACAAATCAGAGAAGAACTGAAGAACTTAAGAAGAGAAGAAGAGAAGAACTTACAAATCACTCACCCTCTCACAAAGTCACAGACTCGTTAAATCGTCAGTCGTCTCCTTCGACTCTTCGAGGCTTCGACCTTCGTGGATTGACTGGATTCGTGCCTTCGTCCTGGTCAATCGACAATCGTCCGCTTCGAAGTTTGAAGTTCCACCTGGTAAATCGTCCCCTTCGGCCCTTAATTCGCCCCTTCGTGGCTTCGTACGGTGAGGAGTGAGGTCTGAGTGAAATTAGGGCAGAATGAGAAATTGAGAATGGAATTAACTCATTAAGTCTGAAATGAGATTAGAAAAAAAAATTAATTAGTTCGGGTTTCGGACGGGTTCGGGAAAACCCAACCCAACCCGATCCGTTTTATCCGAGAAAATATATCGGGTTCTGACCACTTCGGGTTTTGGGCTAACGGGTGGGTGAAATTCGGGTTCTTCGGGTTCGGTCGGGTTCTTCGGGTTGGACGGGTTTTGCTCACCCCTAATGACATGGCATGAAGCCATAAGATTTTAGTATCTTCAAATAGTGAATTGTGATATATTAGAAAATGAGAGTGTATATAATAGGAGAAGGTGTCATTGAAAATTAAAAAGAGATTAATGATTGTTAAAACGTAGTTTGTTTACAAACATAATTAAACAATCAATAAGGTACGACCCAAAAGCCATAAGATTTTAGAATTTTCAAATATTGAATAAAACAATCTATCTATATATATAAGAAATAACCAAAATAATTCAAGGTACCATTGTAAAACGTCTTTTGACTAATACCTCAATAGATATTTTACAAAAGATAACATAAATATTTATATAACATATATATATATATATAGACTTAAGATCATGTGAGACCAAGCTATTTTCGTGAGACCCGTGAGACCACAAAAATAACACTAAACATTCACAGCAAAAGACTGTGAAGGTATTGTGAAGGTAAACCTTCACAGTGTTTTTGTTGTGAAGGTTCGTTGTTTTTCATACCTTCACAATGAATTGTTGTGAAGGTTTAGTGTTATTTTGTAGTCTCACGGTCTCACGAAAACATGTTGGTCTCACGTGAACCCAACCCTATATATATATATAAATAGAAAAATATTTACATTTTCTATCTTTATTTATTTATATGTATAAAAGAAATAACCAAGGGTATTTGAAGTGACATTGTAAGATTTTTTATTCTTAAATCTTGCATTGTGGTATTGTTTTAGTCATTCCACATTGATGAAGGAATGCTAGATTGGAAAATGAAATGGACTACAAGAAATGATGAAGGAAAGTTGTATATAATTTGAAATGAGTTTGGTAATCTCACACTGATAAGAAGATTAACATTTTTATGAAACATGTTAACATATATTGACAACAAGAGAGGGATACATGTTTAATTTGTGGAAATTCATGGAGTTCACTAAGTTTAGTCAAACCCTTTTTGGGAGAAAAAAAATTCTTCAAACCATTCGTAACAACAATGTGTTTGGTGTGTCGTTTGAGTTATATACAATATAACAACAAAATTATTACCAATAAATCTCAATTTATTCGTAACAACAAATGGTAATCAGTAGATGAAAATGAACGACTTATAGAATTGCATTTTTCGTTTTAAATCGTATCTCATTAGTATTAACCGATGAATTACATTTTATCTTAATATGATCAAGTAATTTTTTAAGATATTACTCGCTACCGCGCAACGCGCGGGACGCACACTAGTTAGATTAAATGGTTTTTGGGGTACCTCTCCAGGTCTGCAATGACCTTCTTGTGCAAGAGCAACATGGCATAAACCTTTGTAATCAGGATTAACCTGAAAAGATAAATCAATCTCATTTTAACATCCATTGAAGATGAGATGATAAAATATAAGATAATAACTTTTTGAAAAATATAACAGCTAGCAGTCAAGATTTCAAAAAGGCGAGGGCATGGTACCTTGAAGTCGCTACAGTCTTTGATGTCATAAAAATATTTGATCCCTTGCTCAATGGAGAAATCCCTTATGATATCGACATTTCTGTTTGCTCTTTCATCACTTGTGAATATATAATGGTCACGTATGAAACCAATACAGCTGATTGAAAAAGAATGAACCATCTAGAGCAGCACCATATACATAATAAGCCTTAAAAGAAAGGATAGTAGGAACTGATATAAAAGTAGACCTAAACCCACAAATTAGATTAGATGATACTAATTTCTACAAATCTAAATGTTGCATCCATCTCAAAAGCAAAATTCATCAAAAAACAATAAGTTGAACATTGGGAGAAACACATTATCACCAAAAAGATACATTTTTCTCTTTTCATTCCTCTCTGACTCGCTAAGGCTTCTTATTGCTCTATAATCAAGTGTCATGCTTCAGCAAGTCAGTATTTTAAAGACATGCCTCCTAAACAAAATATTCCATTCTGGAAAAATTAGATGCTACATTTCGTTGTTAAAACATCCACTTATCTTGACACTCATGTCATAAAAATAATCATTAGATTTGATTTAGAACCCAAGGGCTAAGGTTCTAAATTCACATATTTTCTTATCTTTCATATCATTGATGCATCTGGTTTTTAAACCAAGGATCAGAACCACAACATAAAGTCATCAATGTTACTATGTTTTTTTATCACAAATTCTATAACATATTTTAATGCCATCATTATTTGCAGTTTGCTTGATAAAACAGTCTCAAATTCCCCAATTTAAGTCTGATAAATTTCAACATTTTCAACATACACCAATCTAAATACACGAAAATTTATGGTTTTGAAAACCAACTTTATGTTCAAATCAATCGGTCAAGCCAAAGAGAAGAGATACGATGTTAAAATTTCGTGAGCATACCTCAAATGGAAATCAAAACCAGTCTGAAACCAATGGAGAAATAGTTTAAGAAATCAAAATGTGGATGTTTGTGATGAATCCACTGAGAACCACACTGTCAAAAAATATTCTTGAATACCTATTTGAAAACAAATCAAAAAATTAGGGTTGGTGAGTACCTATTTGAAAACCCACTGAGAACCAACCATACCTTTTTTCAGGGAGAGATGGAGAAACACATTAGAAACAATTTGGGAGAGACATCTTGAATACCTATTTGAAAACAAATCAAAAAATTAGGGTTCTTGAGTACATATCTGAAAACCCACTAAGAACCATGAGTACCTATTTGAAAACCCACTGAGAACCACACTCCGTCAACCGGAGAACAGCCGGAGCGCTGCCGTCGTTGTAAGCAACCATACTTTTTTTTCAGGGAGAGATGGAGAAAGACATTAGAAACGATTTGGGAGAGACGGAGAAAGAGAGGAAGCGAACTCCAATCGTCTTCTATGCGGGATTTGGGCGAGAGGAATACGTAAAGGCAACCCTAGTCGGGTTGAAGAGGAGAAACGAATCAGTAAAACCAAGACGAAGGAGAGATCAGAAAGGGGGAGTTCTGGCTTGAGAGGGTGCCACGTCAGGACCCTTGGTTTTTGTTTTTATATATACTAGTATGAGAACCGCGTGTTGCGCGGTAGTGTAAGTACGTTGGATATTAATGTGTAAATTGTCCACGTATATAAATTTAAATGTTAAATGTTAGATAATGAATAAATCATATTCAAATGATTGATTTGTAAAAAGTAGGACTTGATTAGCGGAAAATGAGTATATAAAATGAGCAACATTAACAATGAAGCCATAAATAATTTATACATTATTTGTACAATTGATGACCTTGAATGTACTTTTTATTTTGGTAAAGAGGAGGGTGACTCTGCTTATTTTATTAAGAAATAAACGCATGTACACCTAAATGAGACGGTTGCCAGAATGCATGTCCATTCTCCAAATGAGACATGCCCCAGATGTTAACATGAAGCGCAATAATCCAAACTCGTAAATAAAAGTGGTTGAAACAAACTTCTTACCACAAAACGTCTCCAAAATAAAGTCATTATAATACATAATGAAACAACTAAGATAAACCGAAACAACATACGTATGTTCCTATGCATAAGGTTCATCTTAGTTCATTCGAAATATAAGAAAATTAAAGAAAAGAGGCAGCCCAACATCTTGAATTTAACCTCTTTTGTGAAATGAATGACGTTATGCGCATGATATGAACAGCAACATCAAAATACATACGATTGACTCTGCAGGTATCCTTCTCGATTTTGCTACTGCTTCTACATCGATGGGTCTGTTTTTGCTACTTTTGCCTATCGATTTTGCTACTTTTATCCATCGATTTTGCTACTATTACTTCATCGATGAGTCTGATTTTGCCATAGTAAGATATAACTATAAAACGCTTAATGAAGTTTTAGATCCATGGGCTTCCAACCTTCTAATTAATCTTGAAAGGGGGTGGAGGGGCCAAAACCTAAAGTAACAAAAATCACACAATTCAGGTTCTGATCCATGTATGTATATATAGTCAATTAATCATCCAAATATTTGATGATTACACGTTTTTCATTAAGCAAGAAAACTAATAGTTTCTTCTTAGTGGATCTTTGACATTAATTCTTTAGCCAAAGTTGATCTCTTAATTAATCAGTGTTCATGAGTTTGAGACTCCTATTAGATGAAAATTGTATATATTTTGACTGTTTAAAAAAATGATGGAACTCTTCTGTTCCAGAAAGAAATGATGTATTTGGAAGGATGTTAGAGAAGGAGTATGGAGGTAGGCATGGAAATTAAACTTCGTAGGCATCCACCAGGCCACTAACATCATATAAAGTCTTTTAACCTCCATTGTATTTTGTAAGGATCTTGTGAGAAGACAAAAGCACCCATGTCCTTACATAAGCAAAAATTAAGCCATAATCAATGTTGGACAATTCAAACGAAAGACACCAGTCACCAACACAATCATAATACTAAAAGAGTTTTTATATCATTACCATGGTTCCGTTGGATGTAAGTCCTCGGGATTTAACTCTTTCCAATCTTTCAGCAAGCTTCCTCTGTCACACACACATACACAAAAAGGACTCATCAGTATCAAACAAATGTCTTGAAACATATATAAACACAAATCAAATAGCTAATATTACCTTGATATCGAGCCTGAGAGGCTGTCCAAAGTGAAAAACAAACAGCAAAAAATTGACACTTCATAGTAGACAAATGAATCACGTTTAGCCATACAACATGCACAAGAAAGAGCAAACAAATGAATCACATTCATAGTAGACACTAAGGGGCCGATTACCAAACGCTTACCCGGGTAAGCGCTTACCAAGTCACATTACCTACCAGATTAATATGGCAAGGACCAAAAATCTTACCCGGTAAGAGCGAATGCAAGGACCGAGAGTCTTACCCGGTAAGTGAGGATGACGACTCTTACCACGGTTAGCGCTTACCGGGTGAATTGTTGCATGCGAAACCGATTTAGTGGACTAAAATCTTACCCGGTAAGTGAGTGATAGTGTTAAATTTACCGGTAAAATACTCAGTCACACCCCGATGACTGCAAGTGATGTTCCTCATAAAGAAAGAATTTCCCATGGAAGCGTTGCTACCGTTTGGATCCTCTTCGCCTCCATCTTTCTTGAACTAATTAACCAAAAAGCATAAAGACGTTAGTTTTAACATTTAGTTGTTAGTATGTAACAAAATAGGTGAAGATGGTCACAGTTTGATGAGGGCGACTGGTTCAGAGTTTGGTACCTCAGATTACTGCTCACACCCATATAAGTTGCCCAAGTGATAGCAATCAAACTCAATTTAGGATCCATCGTCTTCCTGTTATTGATCAGCCCATTAGATAGAGCAACTCCCACTAATCCGACCTCTAAACCAACGACTTTATGTGTTGTAATCTATTATTGCAAAAAATATGAGCTAATTGATAGAAATGATATGTAAGTACAACTAAACTAAATAAAAAAACTATACCAAGTTGGTGCTGAATGCCTTCCATTTTCAAATTCCTGAATTCTTGCTTTTTGGATGATCCAGTGTTCTTATAGTAGGATGAGTCTTTCTACACCCTGAAATAGAAATAGTAAAAAGATAAGGCTACTTAATTCACATTGATTTAACACAAACACCAAATATACATGTCTCGATCACTATCTTTTCGATTTAATGACCCTTCAACTTCTATTTCAAATATTGTGGGGCCACCAATGCACATAAGAGGGGATTGAGCTTTTGCACCATTTCTAGCAGCTCATTTTCGGATTAACGTATATATCAAGTCCTTGATGAATGCAATCGGAAGATAAATTACCATTAATGAAGCTCCAAACGACTCAAAAACATATATATCACTAATCGCTGTCAATAATCTGGTCTTCAAAGTCTTTAATATGCAAAATTTTAGTTGTTAATTCTAACAAACAAACAAAATCATGTCAATATTGAATGGAATTTTTGCAGATAATGAAGCACTTACATAAACGTATATGTTGGTCAAATATTACAACTTCCATGACACAAAGAGATTCAACATAATAAGAAAAAGGTATATGAATAACTTGCTAACCATTTTCTTTGTAGTTGTAGGTCAGTAGGTGGTACATTGAGTTGACCTGTATTTGGAATGGACAAAGCAAAATACTTGCAGGTTAGCATAACAAACATTACCTTTTGTTCAACTTGTATAGCATACATCCAAAGTAACAAAAGCTTACTGAAAATAAACATTTCTCAACAAATAATTCTAAAATTCAACCATCAGCACCTGCTAATTTCGGTTTTCTTATTCATGTACAAATCAAAACAAACGATAAGGAATTGAAACCTGCAAATTGACAGAACCATTGACGGTTAATTGAATTCCACGGTGAGAAATCGAAGCAGGCAATTTGGTGATGATATTTCCCTGAATCGGCTCCTGCAATCAATTAATACACAAAATTAACTTCTTTCACAGTATGCAAATGCAAATTGATATACTTGTAATTAGTGGTTAGCATCTTAGACCGGGGCGATAGGTTCATTGGATCGGGAGAGTTTGATCTCAACAGACATGGCAACGCCGGTAAGGAACCGAATCCAATTGGAAATACTTCTGCTACTGCTTGCAGATCAGATGATCGTTGGAATCATCTTCTCTAGGTTTTAATGAAATTTACACTGAGAGATGAAGAAAGGGGGAAAACGAACCTGGTGGAGATGAAGGTGAGTAGAACTCGAAAAACCCTAAGCCAATGACACGCATATCGTCTTCTCTGCAGGTTTTGGGCGAGACCACACCTGCTTCCCTGAAGTGTTAACAAAGTTTTACTCGATATATTATCTGATTATCCACCTTAAAAACAGAGATTAAAAGCAAACTTCAACCATTGAGTCGTTGGATTTAACTAAATATTTACAGAAATTTGGTTTTATCTGTCTGATCAGCCTCCATTTTTCCCGTTACACTGAGAGATGGAGAAAGGGGGAAAACGAACCTGGTGGAGATGAAGGTGAGTAGAACTCGAAAAACCCTAAGCCAATGACACTCATATCGTCTTCTCTGCAGGTTTTGGGCGAGACCACACCTGCTTCCCTGAAGTGTTAACAGAGTTTTACTCGATATATTATCTGATTATCCACCTTAAAACAGAGATTAAAAGAAAACTTCAACCATTGAGCCGTTGGATTTAACTAAATCTTTACAGAAATTTGGTTTTATCTGTCTGATCAGCCTCCATTTTTCCCGTTAACCAAAAGAAATGCAAGAACTATTGGGAGTTTGATAGATGTGGAAAATGAAAAGTCAACCCTAGCCGGTATTTGGAAGATGAGAAGACGAACGGGAGTTGGTTCAGGGCTTAATGCGAGAATCAAAAATCCATAGCAAGTTAGAGCATCTCCAACCTTGATACAAAAAAAAACACCAAAAACACCAATTATGGTGGACCCAACACCAAAAAAAACCTTCAACTCCAACCATACTAAAAACCCACCAAATTTGTAGACCCCACATTAAAATAACATATTTTATTTACTATTAACTATTTTTATATATATATTAATTATATAATACTAACAAGTTAAAATAAATATTATAGAAAAGTGAATAGTGGTGGGCCCAAAGCTTTTGCAGTGTGAAAACCATACGCCATATTTGCAGTACCAATTTCTTGAACGGCAATTTGACGTTTGGCGTATGATTGAAAAGGAAAAAACAGCATAAAGGAAGAATTGGACTATGGTTGGAGATGCTCTTAGAGAGGCTGGGCAAAGGAGGAAACAGAAAAATGGTGTTTGATATAGATTGTTATGAAAACTTTTCTAGAAAACTTTATCATTAGAATAGTAAAATCGTTGTTTTTGATTATTCAGACTATTAATTAATTCAAGAAAATGAAAAATTGAACACCAGACAAATTTGATAAACAGCAGTCCAACAGAAAACAGAACAAGTCAAACCACCGCCACAGCAAGGACTAGGGCACGAAACTGCAAGGCAAAGAAGATGAATCCAAGAGGCAAGGGTAAACGGAGAAGCAATTCATCGTCTCCGACCAGAAACCTTCGGACCACCACCTCATCCGGACCTGCACCAACAAAGCCCTCCGCTACTCTCCTCGACACACAATTCGTCACTGAAGACGACGACCTTGCTTACTTCCGTGACCTAACTATCTCTCCACCTGACAAATTCTCAAACCCTAGGAGTTTCCCGTACAGTGTGAAGCAGCAATGCTGGGAGAAAGCAGAGAAAATCAAAGGACGGGATCCAGATCGATGGCGTCGAGACCCGCTCGGCAATACCATCTTTCGTAAGCTCGTTGGTTGTCCTGGTTGTCTCTGCCATGACTACGATCACATTGTTCCATACTCTAAGGTAAATTAGTGCTACAAAATAGATTCAATTGATAACTTGAAAACGTCCAAGATTATTGTGTGAATTTATCAAGTAAATTGCATTACCTCTAATGGATAATAATTTCCTTTTTTCACATTCTTAGGATTATAATATCATTTCTCTGAATTTGGAAGTAGAAATATTTTTTTAAGCTGTTAAACGAATAAAGTCGGCTGTTTTTTTTGCATTTCTTTTCCGACCGAATAAAACTTGTTTGACTATACTAATCTATTACGAAGAATCACAAATTGTAGCTGAAAAATGAGTTAACAACTAACTACTTACCAACATTACTGTCTATTAGTTAAATACATGTGATGACCAAAATACCCTTCTTATACTCTAAAAGTCACCCTCAAGTTGAGCATGGAGAATATAGGTCCTTCGGGGTCGTGTTGGGCATAAGTGGTAAAAGCATAGAAGATGACAAAGGCTTAGTAAACATGTCAGCATGGAACCTAGATCGAATGGGCATTAGCTTGATCGACTTGTCAGCACTATTGCTTGAATGAATTGTCTATCAGTCTTGATGTGCTTTTTTTCGTTCGTGGAACGTTGAGTTTGATGCGGATGACCTATTATCACAAACATTAGACCCCACGCGGTTTGATGAATGCCAAAGTCTATCAATAGTTGTTGCTACCAAGAGTCTTGCATCTTCAAGAAGTTGGAGATTATAATGACGTTGGGGAATAAAAACTTCAGCCTTGGACCTCGCAATTTCTAATCCCAAAAATATCGTACTGATCCCAAATATTTCATCTTGAACTGGTTAAGGGAGGGGGTTGCTGTAGAAGATGAGTCTGTGATGATAACATCATCAACGTATACCAAGAGAGCAACATAATCTCACAGTATATGATAGAACAGAACAGGATCACGGTTCTACGTTTGGCAGGACTTTTATGTGGAACAGAGTGGAACAGAGTGGAACAAGCCTGTTCCACCTCCACCCCGTGGAACAAACTTATGTTTTACCAATATAATCTTAAAATAAAATCCAATTCTCTTCTAAAACATCAAATACGCCTTCTATTTTATATTTTCTTCATTCTTTAAATTTTATTTATTGTATTTTATGCTCTTTAAACTTTCACCTTACTTTCCTCAAAATATTATTTTATATGGTTTGTATGTTTTGATTAATTTATGTAAATTATTAAATACTAATAGTAAAAAAATATAAAACATGTTAGAAAATAAATATTGGAAACTACATAATTTTTTTATTTTGGTCACTTTAATCGTCTTGAAGAAAACTTTCTAATAATTTATTTTGTTATAAAAAATGTTTATTTCATTATAATTTAATAAATATAATTACATAATTAATCAAAATATATAAACAACTTATTAGGGGTAAATTGGTCAAGTTATCTGTTCTGTCCAGTTCTGTCTTACCAAACGTAATCGTTCTGTTTTGTCATGTCCCGTCCAGTCATGTTCTATCATACCAAATGCACCCTTATAGAATAAGGAGTAATCCCCGCAACAATCATGAATGAAGAAAATACATCATACCAGTGTCTTGAAGCTTGTGACAATCCGTATATGGACTTGTAAAATTTGCAAACCAGCTTGGATTGATTTGAGATTGAACCCCCACCCAAGTTGAAATCCAAGAGTAATGTCTATATAGACCTACTCTTGAAGATCACCATTTAGAAAACCATTATTTACATCTAATTGTATTAAGTTCCATGAATTGGTAGCAGCTATAGCAAGAAACACATTTTGACAGGGACTAGCTAACCTACTCGTGAGTATGTATCCAAAAAATCAACCCCTTCATGCTATTTAAACAAAACATCTTAATTTTTCTATCAAATGGAGTGTGCACCATATTGTAGAACCTGCTAACTACACTTCCAAATCTGATTCGTTATTTATCAAATACAGCCAAGTAAACACGCTGTGATCTTCTACGATGGTCACAGAATGTTCATATCATTGATGAGTGGATGCATGATACGACCCCCTAATATTATATTGAATTAAAAAAATAGTTCATTGTACATATTATTCATAGAAGCAATCACTTATTCACAAGGGGCTTACCAACTTACTAACTGATTAACCAACTAATTGTCTATTAGTTAAATACATGTTATGACCACATTTCCTTCTTATACTCTAAAAGAATCTATATAATAAATCTGAACAGAAGTGTGGTCATCTTTTTCTTTTGACGCCTTGGTGTTTATTTATGGACATGTCAACATAAATGAATTGGTTGCTGACTTGCTGCAATATTTATTAGGTTAACAAAGAGTTATACGATTTACTTACTTTTTTTTACGGTTTTGGGTAATCGCGTGCAATTATTTGTTTGCTTGAGGAGGTGTTGCTCTTATGAACTTTGAGCTAATGGTGTCTTTCGGCCTTGCGCTCATGCAAACCAAGAATACAAAATCATTCAAGCGTAATTAGACTCCAATATTCATGTGGAATTTAGAAATCACCTAAAATAAGAGCAATAATAAATAAATGGTGGAGTATTACCTTTGTTTTCCTCTTGTGGTATGGGGTTTGCACGTTAAATATCGGTTTACGTTCTCGGGTCTCACTGTCTCATGTGCCTCATCTTGTTAATGTTGCAGGGGGGCAAAAGCACTTTGGAAAATTGTCAGGTTTTACAGGTAACATGACATTTTAATCAACTATAGTTGTTACTAAAATTGTCAGGTCTTATGGGCCTTGGTGTGTTTCATTGTAGGCAACAGTTAATCGATCCAAGGGAAACCGTACCGAGATGTCTAGAGCTGATCTTATTCAGAAAAGTTCTTATTGTCGGGTTTCAGGTACATTATTAGAGCAAAACATTCTTGTGATCTGATGAGATTGAATTTACCACCAATGGGAAATGTAAGAAAATTGACATTCGTTATGATAAAACTGCAGGGCGTGACATGGATCTTCTTGAATTGTCAGCCTATGGCAACGTACGCAGAGGACAAGATTCTGGAGGATGTAGCATGCAATGATTAGGTATCAACATATGTTCCAATTATGTTTGCAAAATTATTGTATACAATAGTGAAAGTGTATTTGTCATTTTTCCATTTTTGCCCATCAAGCTACAACTTGAGTTCTATAAACTTTGGTGGGAATACCTAACAGAAGCACTAAGCATTAGAAATTAATCACAAGTGGGAGTTTGACTTTTGTAGTTCTAGTGGTCGATCATCTGACTATACTGCAACCCGAGTAATGCCATTGACCATTGACCTTATTGTGGTTATATGATACAACTTTCAGTATACACACGTATCATTCCATGAACCTGTGCTGTACAACTTTTGAATACACATTTAGATCCGGCGCTTTTCTTATCTTTAATGTTGTAGGCAATGTAAAGCATCAAATATACGGTATAAATGGATATAGGATTATAGAATTCCCAAGTTTCCAATAATGTAAAGCTTTTAAGAGATGCTTTCTTTAAAGATGGCATTCTTTTCTCATTACTACTACTTGATATGGACTCCGAGAAGAAGCCATGAACTTGCTTTTCCAATTGACTTGCATATCCACATGATAATAAATATAGTCGGATATGTTGCGAGATAATTTCACTAATGAGTGGCCTGGATAGATTGGTCTAATGCTCAAGTTGAGGAAAGCTCCAAAGTGAAGCAAACTTTACTTTCTTGTAATTCGACAAGAACGGATCTGAGATTTTTGTGCTATTGATTCGGTTTTTTATAGACCATCAAAAACTGTCATATTATAAATATTATCCATATAAACAAATCTGGGCCACTGTAGTTCCACCACTGCTTTACAGAAAGAAAGCAAAAGGCAGCAAATACCCATTACAAAAGATGTAGATATATGGCATTTTGGGTCCACAATACAACTCATGTTACTCGCATATTGTGGCTCCAATTTGATGAGGACCTGAAAATATCTCTGATCTTTTACTTGGCTAGTTCTCTTGGTACACATCTTTTTGTTCTGATTTTGATGTGCCCACCCAGAGTAATCAAGGTTTACACTTCTGAGTAGATATAAAGATATAGTGAGAGGCACCCAAAAGTAATGGCTGTGTGCACTAGCGGGTTGTACCGTACTCCATAGTGATTCTTTTTCTTTTTTTGGTTAATGATACCATAGTTGCCCAAATTCAAGTCTTCTGTAGTAAGGTTGAGTTTAAGAATCTCTCAAGAGTATGCACCCTGTCTTTACAAATTGTACATTAGAACTTGTAGATCAGTATATCAGATGCATACTGAAAGAGAAGAACTTGTTGCCTGACACATTCAGACATCTGTCAAGTATTCAAACTGTAATTGTAATTGGATTTGCTTACTGAAAGAGAAGAACCAAGTTCATTACTGTTATTCTTTTCACCTTAAAAAGTTGGATTATCAACCATTTTTTAGGAAAACTTTGCAAATAGTTTACAAAAATCTGAACATCTAAAACTATACAAAATAAACCCTATCCTTCCTATTTGTTGGTATTTCTTACATAGTATTCACACCAAATCTTCCATCTAATCTTTCAGGCCTTTAGGCCCTTTCTTGAAAGCAAAGTGACCTAGAGAAGGCGGCAGGATTCGCCTGTAATACCGAAGAAGGTTCCGTGGCTGGGTGCTTCTTCTTTTCATCTCCTTTTTCTTGGAAGGCCTTAAAGAGATTCCCTTTACTGCTGTTTTCTTTCTTGATTCCAAGTGTTTCCCATATAGAACTCTTTGCAGCTTCATCTGGATCATCTATTCTAAGGGTCTTGGGAATCAGAACTGAATTCTTCTGTCTCTTTGGCTCCTCATTTGTTTTGGTCTCTTCCCTATCTGTTGAATGTTTTCCTAAGGTAGCTGGATGTAACCAAGAGACAGAATTCCAGTAAGGTGAAGGGTAGATCGGCATTGGAGGGTAGATCGGCATTGGAATTGCTGTGTTCCATGGATTATAAGACCATGAACCCCCTGGAATCCAATGAACTTGAGAATGGAATCCATTGTTCTCCTGATTTTTCTCAACTATGGAATTGGAAGTTATTACAGTGGACCCACTGGAGCAATCGTCTCCAATTGGACTAAAGGAAAGGACTTTAGGCGGATGAACGCTGTTGTGAACAACCTCTGAATCGGCAACAAATTCAATCCGAGGCGCTGATGGTGATCCGAAAGCTTCTTGAGAGATAATGAAACGACAATGCGACGGTGGGTTCTTTTTTTTCCGGCGACCTGCTCCGACCGGCATGTTCCTCATGGTGCCGCCGGCAGTCCAATACCTCTGGCAACTCTTGCAAAAATGGCGAGGCTGGTTGATGTTGGAATTGTTGTAGTAACAAAACTTGGTGTTCATGCTGTCACAACGAGGGCAAGGGAGAAGCTTATCCGGTTTTTTAAGAGTTTTAGGTTGCGAATTTGCTGAATCGGTTTCCGGTGCGGTGGTGTGTGGTTTTTCCGGCATGCCCTCTTCATTGACTGAAGGAGTCTTGGGATTGTCTTCTAAACCGTCATGACCACCGTCGGAAGGTGGAAGATTAGTAGTAATCTTGGTGGTTTCCGGCAAGCCAATCTTCTTTCCGAACAAGATGATACCTGGATCATTCATGGCGGCGGCGGTGGTGAAGAAAAGTATTTTGTGGGCGTAAAAATCTAAGTTAGAAGTGTAATAATAATAAGTTTGAAAAATATAAGGGGGTGTGGGGGAAAGGTGGATGCCACATAAGCTGTGGAGAAACATTGTGAGCCACAAGTTTGTTGTGGCCTTGATACGTTGTCAGGGTGGATTCGGTTTGGTTGCATATAAAAAGTTGGTGCACCCGAAGACTAGGATGGCTGAAAAAGGTCTGGCACAAAAGTCGTTGGCTCTTCCAAGGATAATATCCTACTTTTCGGTTGCATCATATCACTTTTTCTTTTAAATCCTAATATCTCATCATTATTTTATTCTTGCTTGCTTAATATAAATCTATACGTATAATAAATGAGTAACTAGCATGCCATGTGTCGTCTTTTGGTGAGCCGACTTCAGTATTTTCCCGCCTAAACGTGTATCTGGACGCAGTTTACATTATAAGTTCAATTAGCACACACACATTCAATCCTCCTTAAATCTCTCCTTAATTCATTTTTTTTAATTTATACGTTACATTTACTACCCTTATAATTAGGTATGTAGTTTACTTTTAATCCTTTACTTTTTTATTTTTCATTTTAGACACTTATCATATAAACATAAATAATGTATATGAACTAAAATGCATTAAAAACATTTCTATTTTTTACAAATTATCAATACCTTCGAAACGAGTCCAATATTGAATATTTTTGGATTTAATTATATTATTAAATATTATAAATATATACGAATTAATGTGTCGTGATTAGTATGAAATTTATTGAAATTAGTATGGGATTTGATACAAATAATCACTAAATTGTCGTGATTTTCTTTTTGCAATTTCATATCAATTTTTACTTCAAACTCGAATTTTCTTCGACGAATTACAATTCTATCAAATTTCATTCTGTCAAAGAAATATTTAATTGCTTGGAAAAAAAGATATCATTTATCAACTGACTTTTGGATTATGAGTTCGAACCTTTTTCAAAAATATAAATATGCAATTATTGTGTATTCGTTTGATAAATTCATTTAGTAACGACATTTATAATAGGTATCAAACTTAATAGACATATTTTTATCTTCAAGATAATATTCCATATTTGTGGAATTTTTGTTTTCTTTTTATCAATTATTTTATATGTCACAAAATTATTCAACAACTATTAAACATCAAATAATTATATTAAAACACAAATTTAATCGTCGCGCAACGGGCGAGTCAAAGACTAGTATATATATAGATATTGATACATGACAATGGATCATGTGAGAATTACCATTTTTTATGAAAAATGTAACAAGTACTTTTAAACCGTTGATCACTTTAATCAAATACTCTTCCATGAATTACGGCTTAAAAAGGAATTGATTCGGTGCACCTCATCCTAATGTTTGTCTATTTCTCATCCAATGGTTGATAACCACTTTTCATCAAATTTGGCACTTGTCATCGAAACCCAACCTATAGATATAGATCGTTTTTTTGTAATAGTAGGGAGGAATCTCTATCGTTGGATTAATTCTATTTAATGATCAATTGAACATATTAATGGATGGGTTATTTTTGGACTTAATCTAAAGTATAATAATATTTGGAAGTAATCAAACGAGAACAATAATTATTTAAAAGAACATGAGAACAAACAAAATCATTAATGATTTTACATTAACGCGCAAAAAAGCCACGCGGACCTGAAGCCGCGACTAAAGTGTTTTTTTCGTGCGTTAATGTAAAATCACTAATGATTTTGTTCGTTCTCATGTTATTTTAAATAAGTACTGTTCTCGTTTGAACCCAAATTTATATAGATTTATATCTCAATCATAATTAATGAATCATGATAATTATTCATAAATATCTCAATTATTTTCTTAATAAAAGGTTTGTATTATTTGTAACATTTACATTATTTGTATTTAAAGCTTGATAGGAGAACCTCAAATAAAAAAAAGAACGAAAAAACAGATGAAAAAATATGTGAAAATAGATGCGAAATTAAAGATTTAATGGAGTAATTGTTTTCTTGGTGTAATTTGTTTCTTTTCAGTTTTTGCTATATTTTGCTGATTTTTGAATTAAAACTACGGGAAAATATTTTTAATAAAAAAGTGGTTATAACCATTTTTTAATCATTATCTTAATTAAATACTTAATTATTTTATTTATGGAGACATGTGTATCCGAAATATTTAGAAAAATAACAATTTAACATATTTAGTCATTTATGTTCAAATATAAATTTCAACTTTAATAAGAATTACGTTAAATTTTCATTCTGAATTTACCATAGAATTTATTCTACTTAATTCAACGGGTATAGAAATAATGTGTATGTTTACGTATATAAATTCCTGTTCTCTAGACATATATTAGAATCTATGGAGGAGTAAAGGTGATAACAATCAAGATAAGATATAGGATTGTTATTTATACTTACTCCTTACTTAGAGCATCTCCAACAGCTTCTCCAAAATTTCTCTAAAATGGAGGCCCGTCCCTCAGCAAGTTAAATGTGGGTTTCAGAACAGGGTCCCCAAATTTTATATCTGTTTGGGACTTTGGGGTACTCATTTGTAGCCGACATTAACCTATAACCCTTCCCTATGATGTTATTATGTAGACCATGCCCTTTTGTTTGGTTATTTTCATTGTAAGACTTTCAATATAATATGAACTTTTCTACTTAATTTCTATTCGTTATTTGTTTTGTCGTCCAATTAACTCGTATTTTTAATACATGTGTAACAGGGCCTCCAAAAAGGTTGAAACAACCCTGCTAAAATGGAAAATTAAAAGCCAAAATCTCCAAAAGAAATTACACTCATCTCCAACAGATTTCCCATTTTGTAGAAAAAAAACATTGATTATGATATTAAAATATTTAATTCATCTATTAAAATATTATTTCTCTCTCTACATATTTATTTTCAAAGTTTCCTATTGATCCTCTCACTTGGTAATTATTTTTGGAGTGATCTTCATATTTGGAGAAAAAAACCTTCTCTCTTCAACTTTCTCCATTTTAGGGATAGTTTTAGGAAAGCTGTTGGAGCAAAATATTAGCTCAAAATCACCATTTTCTTCATTTTGAAGAAGCTGTTGAAGATGCTATTATGTATCATCTCATATCATCTCACTTGTTATCCATTACTCACTCACATACCACTTCAGTTCTTACCATTTGATCGCTCACCATAAACATAGTTTATCTAAGATATTTCAATTATATTGACCAAATAATGTAAAAATATAATATACAACAAGTATAGAAGAAAAGAAATAGTTGTAACGAACACATGTCCCATAAAGAGTTGGTGTACGTGTCATGATAAGACAGATTTTAAGCATCTTTCGGTGGTAACTGAATCTTTTAATTATAATATTTTGAAGGGTAAAGATCAAGAGATAATCTTGGAGAGAAAAAAGAGCCAGAAAACCATAAAAAAACGGATGAAAATATATATTAAAATGGATGTCAAATTAAATAAAATAAAATGATACATTTTTTTGGTGTAATTTGTTTCGCTTCAATTTTTGTTATATTTCACCAATTTTGGATTTCAAAAATAGAGGGTAAATATTTGTTTAATTAAAAAAATTAGTTATAACTATCTTTTAATTCATAACCATTGGATCATCTTCGTTTAACGGCTTTGATAAGTTCTTCAGTTCTTTCTTTTTTCATGGTTCTTTATGATGTCATCTCATATTTTTAATATTGTAAATGTGTTTATGATAGGATTAGTGAATAAACTAATCACCCATCCACCTCCTCCTAATCAATCTTGTGGGTTATTTTAATATTTGGACCCACAAAAAGTCTTGCAATTTGACATCCCATTCCCACTCACCCTTTCAAAAAGTTGCCTTTATCTCTTCTATTCTCTTATCAATTTCATTTTTTTAATGATTATGTTTTTTTTATTTTTTTGTTATCAGTTATTATTGAGGCTCCCTTAAAAAAATCACTGCGGTTAAAACTATACAAAGATGTAAATAAAATTTGAAATATTAATTATTTAGTATGTATATAATCATTAATGTATTTATGTGTTATCTATATACAGGGATGTAATAAATGAACTAACATTAACATATTTTTTTGTTCGTTTAGTTAAATGAATGAACATAAACAATGGTTTTATTCGTTCATTTACGTTCGTTATATAAATAAATATGTTTATGTAGCATGACATTAATATGTAAATTCATTAAGTAAGGGGCCATTTACCTAATCACTTACCCGGGTAAGTGCTTATCGGTAAAATTCAACACTATCACTTACTTCCCGGGTAAGATTTTTAGTCCACCAAAATGGCATCGTATGCAACAATTTAGCCGGTAACCGCTAACCGTGGTAAGAGTCGTCGCACTCACTTACCGGGTAAGACTCTTGGTCCTTGCTTTCGACTCTCGGTCTTTGCTTCCGCTCTTACCGGGTAAGATTCCCAGTCCTTGCCATATTCATCTGGTAAGCTAATGTGACTTGGTAAGCACTTACCCGGGTAAACGTTTTGTAAACGGCCCCTAAATTAATTTTTTAAGAAATCCTTTTTATACCTCCTAAGTTAACCCGGTTTTTATTTTGTCATGATACTTTTTACGAACAAAATGATGAGTAACGGTGGTTACTTTTGTTCATTTGGGTTCGTTCGTTTATGTTTGTTTATATTCATTTAAGTTCGTTCGTTTTCTTTCGTTTATGTTCGTTTAAGTTCGTTCGTTTTACGTTCGCTTAGCTCTTAATGAACGAACACGAAGAAACAAATTTTCTTAACGAACGGACATGAACACAAAAAATTTCGTTCGTTTACCGTTCGTGTTCGTTCGTTTGTTCGGTTAAGTTAACCGAACGAACATGAACAAGCTTCCGTTCGTGTTAGTTCGGTACGTTTACAACCCTATGTATATATACATATGTATGAAGGATTGAGTTCTGGTAAAAAGTTTAAGTTAACGTGAAAAACATGAGAAGTGGTTTCCCCTTTTTGGATGATTTCCTTATATTTAGAATGTTACTTTTGCATTTATTCATGTTTACATTGGCCCCTATTTTTAGGGTGTTACACGCATGTAACGACATTATAGGAGGGATAACGCCCGAGCCTTGAGTCGTAAGACCCATTTTGCATGAAGGTTATGACGTAAAGATGACTCAATGTTGTCACTGTCTGTTGGGACATTCATAGCACGAAATGCCGTGGGTATAAGTATTGAGGGAATAGGCAGTGACTGTGCAGGATAAGAGGTTACACCACTTGAAGGAATAAACACCGAATGACTGCCTGGTGGGGGTGGAGGATAGAACGTAGATATAGGTGGTGGAGGAGGTAAACGAGTGTTGTTCATCACAGGCTGGCTAGGAAGATTTCCCGTATAAGGAGGTTGATTCATGGAATTCACCGGATGGAATTGAGGTCTGGCTAAAGATTCGAGGTTTCCCTGGAACATTCCAGAATTAAGATTTCCCAGGTGAGAGATTTCCTTATTTGTCTTGCGATTTTGCTCACTCAACATGTTGATGTGATGTCGAGCAAGATCCAAATCTACTTACATTTGAGCCATTGAATTGTGGTTAACTCCTTGGCCAACCATTTTCCTATAGAGGACGAAAACTTCATGAAGATCGTTAGCAGGACGTGTGTCTTTCGAAGAACTTCTCTAGTCGGTGAACACTATTCCTCGCCGGGTTCTTGTTCAGAAAGATTTATTTTTTTCAATTGTGCATTCAATGAATTTATAACAAGTCTTGGGGGTCCCACATATTACCCTTCGGGATAATTTAAGGTCGGTGTGAATCTTTAATAACTAAAGACGGTATTCTTCGATTAACACACGACAAAAATAAAAAATAAAATGAACACAAAGATTTGGTGACGCGGAAAACCTCTATCTAGGGTAAAAATCGAGGACGACAGTGAGGGTCATCGGTGCGCTATGGACGTCGAACAAGGACGTTGTCCTTTAGTAACAAGGATCGATTGTACAATTGATTACAATATGATTGTAAATAAAAGAAATCGTGAGTTTGGCGGAACGCGTCGTGAGATTCCTTGAGAGACTTTGATCGTAGTTTGCTAGTGAACTTATGTGTTGGTAATCAACTTTGTCTCCTTCAAGGAAAGATTTGCCTTGTTTATATAGGTTTCTTGGTCATCAAATGATCCTTTTATGATCTTTAATGTCAGCAACGGTCTCTATTTTGAATGTGCTTGATTGCGGTCTTCAGTTATGACCGTTGGTCATAAATGAGAGGTGACTGGCATTAAAAGGACATAAAAATTAGTTTCGTCATGAGTTAGTAACGGTCAACATGTAGCGTGAGATACTGACGATTGTCGTTACTAAGTGACGATCGATGGTACAGGTGTTTTAGGTCATACGTCGGGATGCTTGTGACCGTCGCAGAAAATGACGATCGTTAGTCTTATGGTCCTAGGTTGTCAAGACCTGTCCTTAAGGTATATCTGCTCATATGAATCTTACATCGGTCGCGACTTTGATATTTTTACCAAAACAGTAAATCCTTACTACTTGGAAACTATTTTTTCATTCACTTCCACTTTGATGAAGTAACATAGTCATTCAACTAGGGGTGCTAAAAAAACAGACTAATCCGGCCAACCCTATCCGATATAACCCAAATCCCACTTGAAGCCACTCGATACCTAATCGAGTTGTAAAATCATCAAACCGTAGATATTGAGTTGGAATTGGATTAGGGCCATTTGAATCCAGCCAACCCAGTAAACCCGATGTCTTTTGATACCATGGATTTATTATGATTGCTAAGTCATAACTAATATATTTAATTGTTAGTTGTAATTTGTAACACTCCAAAATTTCCAGTATTATGATTTTTAGGCTTGTGGACGTCCACATAGGTGCTAGGTCGGACGTCCGTGCCTAGGCGGAAGTCCGCGTGTTTGGCGGAAACAACAGAGGATTTGAGGGGTTTGGTCAGGAGAAGTCGAACGTCCGCATGATGCTCTAGCCGGACGTTCGCATGACGTCTGACGGATTTATATCCTTTTCACTTTCTCGATTTTTCCTCCTCAAAAACCCTAGCTCCTCCATTTCTCTCATTCCATCTCCCTCTCCTTCAAGAATGCTAAAATGGGTTTAAGGAATCAAGCTTCTAAGGTTTCAAGGCTTCAAGATCTTCATCTTCTTCACCACTTTTCCACTATTGTTGAGCAAACTTGGTGTTTTCTTCAAATACCCATTTGTAAGTCAGCTTTACTTCCCAACCCGTTATTTTTAGTAAACCTAGAAGTGTTTTGTTGGTGGATCCAAGTTGTGGTTGAGGTAATCTTCTCTTTCCTTCATCTAAGAGTTTAGGGTTTTGGTATTCTTAATGATTTTGATGTTTTATGTTGGGGGAAACGATTCTAAGTATTTGGGGATGAATATTTATGGTTGGAAACTTGTGGATCTAGGTTTTTGGAAGATTTGGCTTGAAGATTCATGTTTCTTCAAAGGAGCTTACGTTTGGGGAAAATCTAGATTTAGCCTAAATCTAGCAAGTTGAGTTCAATTTGATTTGTGAAAACGTTGTACATGCCAAAAATGTCATTTTCCACGTATTTATGTGTTTTACATGAAATTATCAATTGTTGAGTTATTTGGTGGATTTTGATTATTTGAAGTATTTAACTTTATAAACATTGTATCTAGGGTTTTTTCTCTCTCTCTCTCTCGCCTTGAGTGCAGCTAGGGTTTGCAGCCGCTGAAGGCGCCTCCGTCGGCGCCTCTGCCGGCCGCCGGTTCTCCGGTCATCTTCTTCATCACAGACGCCGACTCTCTCTTGAAGACAAAGCTCTCATCTTCTCCATTGGATACTCTCTCTCTCTCTCTTTTCTCTTAACCTAGCCGCCACCACCTCCACCATCTCACCACCTCCATCCCGCCACCGCCAACACCACCAGCACCTACTGGGTGACAGAGAAAGAGAGAGAGAGAGTGCCGCCGCTGCTCCGCCTGCCGCCGCCGCCGCTTCGACAACGTCGTCGCTTTGCCGCCGCTGCTAGGCAGCCGCTGGTGCTTCGATCCCTTAGTGGCTCTTTATCCCTTTGTGGCTCTAATTCCCTGTGTGGTTCTAAACCCTTGTGGTTTTTTGTCTCTGTTTCCAGGCATAAACAGCATATAGGAAAACACAACCAAGTAGAGTGGTTCATACCCACTTTCATCAAGGAGAATAACTTCAAGTGGCACCTTCCCACCTTTTCTCTTACCTTCCGCTGTACTTATGCAAGAAAGTCAAGGAATCAATTTTTTGATTGCCTCCTGTTGGAACTGTTGGGGACTGGTCCTTGCGGTGGAAAGACGAACCTACGAAGCGGCTTCTGAGTCACTTTCGTTTTTTCTTGTCTTTAACTTTATGTTGTATTTCAGTCCTTTCATTTCAGGTGTTTTTCCTTGTTATGTAACGTTTCTTTCTTTAATGATAGGATTGTTCCGTTCGGGTGACGGTTAGGCCGTTACACGTTCGTGATGCAATCATTTCCCTTCAAAAAAAAAAACTTTATAAACATTGTAAAACACCCAAATTTGGGATTTTTGGATATCTTGATAAGTAAATATCATAAATATGTCTCTTTGGTGATTTATTGCACGTATGAAGTCTATTCAACAATTTATGCATTTTTGGTGTATTTGATTTTATAAACCATTTGGAAAAAGCACGTTTTTGTGTTATGATATATTTCGGAAATATAAGGGCATGTGTCCATTTGGAAAATCGTTGTCCCAAACCGTGATAAGTTTTGGGTTAATCATATATTCGAGATATGTGTTTATATAAACGCCGTTTAAATGTGTTTTATTATATGAGAACCGTTAATTGTTGGCCTTGTGAGTTTTGAGCATTTTAGCTTGGTTTTGACTTAAAAGAGTCTTCAGGACATTTGTCCGATTTTAATGGTTCAATGTAGAGCCCCATATATGATTTGCCTTTATTGCATCTTATTGCATGTTATTGATAATTACAGGCTCGAGTGCATTGTCATTCCTGTGTAGCCATGTAATTTTAGACTGTGTTGCATTGGATCCATAGGTACGTAAGTCAGTCTTTATTTGATGAACTGATGGATGTTGCGGGATTTGACCCAGACCCCATGTTTTAAGACCTTTACCTTGCAAGGGTACACTAGGAGGGCTGAGTCCAGTTGTGCTATCATGATTGATGGGCGTTTGGGACCTCAGCCATGTAGGGGCAATGCCTTGGTTGTGACCCCACATGGGTCGGGCCTTTGGTGGTATTCGTGGTAATATTTGCTAAGGTCAGCTGTCTCTCTGGGTGTAACTTGAAAGGAGTCGTAGGGACACTTGGGCTTTCATGTCGTGAAGTGTCATACGATTAACTTTGTATGAGTGGCATACTTTTGTGTTTTACACTCTCAATTGATACGGGTCCCCCCCCCCCCCCCGTTGTCGATCAACACTATTGTGGACATTAATGTCCTTGCTTTATCATCGTTGGTCTTGTGCGTTTGGCTGCAAATGATAACTTAATTTCGGATTTCCCTCCACGTATATTAAGGTTTGAATGAAGCGTGTCATTTCCATGTTTTGGTGTTTGCAAATCTAAAAGTAATTTATTTAGTTCTTTAATATTCATTTATCTCCAACGGCTAGATTTCAACCTTTAAAAAATTGATTTTTACCTCGAGTTTTATCTGCTACCATATAGATCAACTTCGAGATATTTGAGAAATTTTTATAAAGAACTGAAGTGATTTCTATTATTGTTATTGATGATTTTATTATAGGGAAATTAATTAAAATACCCTAAGTTTGACCATTTATTACCAAAATACCACAAATCTCTCCCACTTTGCAAAAATACCCTAAAAATCCGCGATGGTAGCCCGCGATCGCGGGCCAGGGACCATTTCTGACACTTTTTTAAACTTGCAGGGACCATTTTTGAAAAATGGAATCCCGCGAGCGGGCTCATCCCGCGATGGGATTATTTTTGTGACTTTTCAATTGCAAGGGACCATTTTTGAAAAATTCCAGGGACCATTTATGAAAATTTTGGTATTTTTGTTCCATTTTTACGAATTTAAAATGAAATGTTACACTTTCAACCCCTATACTTATTTACTAAATTTACTTTATACCTTTTACTTTCATTATTTTAATTTTACATTTAACACATATAATCGTTTATTAACTAAAATACGTTAAAAAAATACGTTTTAATTTTAACAAATTACACCATTATAATCGTCTTTTCGATACGTTCGAAATGAGCTCAATCTTGAATTTTTTTGGATTTATATATTTTAATATATATCATATACAGTTATACACCACATAAAAAAAATTATATTTAAAATTCATACCCTTATAGTTAATTATTTAATTTGTGGTTTTTAATGTATTGTTTCCTTTCCATTTTAATGTTTTTAATATAGAAATTCACTTAAGTTATTTAACAAGAAAATTAATTAACAACATCAGATAAAAATTATTGCAAATCATCTTCCCAGCCGAAACGGATACAGTGCATGTAAACAAATAAATCTATTACTGGAAGGCGTCCTGGAGTCCTGTGATGAAGTTAACCTTTTCCTTGATCACGTCCTTCATTCCTATGTAGTCCGATTTGAGTTCTTCTAGTTCCTCTTCAGCTTCCTTAATCTCTCGTTGCAGGTGCCGAACGTGAGCCCTAGTCATGGCCAGTTCTCGTTTCTTATCCGCTAGATACTCCATTTTCCCCAGCTGAATCCCCCTGTTATGGTTCCACATACCATTTACCTTTTCGATACCGGCGTTCGCCTCATCAATGGCTTTTTGCACCGCGGGAGTAATTCGTTGACTTTGTCGAAGACCCGCCGGCATAAAATCATACATTGGTGGGGTTCTCATGCCATTATCGAAGTAGTAATTGTCGGATGCCATCTCCCAGTCTGCTTCCTCCTCAGGCGTGAATGGAAAATCCGTTGCAGTTCGCCCACAGTTTGTCCACTCCTCGTCTGTTTTCGGTACCTTCCAGGTACTCCGGCGAGCTCCGTCGTTCAGTGGTTGGTAGGCTCCCGAACGTGAAGTTCCAGCCACATTCGCCGACCTGTTCCCCCTTGATCTTGAACCTCCATCCATTGTGTTAAGAAAAGCGAGAGTGTGTTTGTATAAAAGATAGATAGGAAGTTGTGATTCGTCTGAATAGTTCACTGCAAGATTCGTTTGAAAAGAGCCTGTAAGATTCGACTGAAAAAGTAACTGCAATATTCGTCTGCTCTTGAATAAAGGTCTTTAAGTAGTCAAACATAGCTAATTAATGAGAATTTAGATCAGATTTATATGGTACTGTCAAATGCAAGTTTCTATAATATAGATACTGTTCTACATTACATGATACCAATTTTTGCATCATATGAATCACTTCCAGACAACAAGAACCAATACACCAATAATCAAGAAATAAATGCTTGTTCATCCAATAATCTCTGTATTAGGATTATCGCAAGTTTCATAAACCTACTTACTAGGTGTTGGAAATATGGGTTTTACTAAACTTTGGACGCATTTAAATTTATATATATGTGTTATATATAACTAACTTTTAGTAGGTTTATGTTCTCCTATATGAGAGCTTCGAAATGATATATAATGCGTCCAAAATGGAGTATGTGTGAAAGAAATATCGATACTCGAAGTTGAGTAAATGAATGAAATTAGCAAAAACCAAATGAAGTAAACAGTAAGTCAATCACAATACTTTAACAAAATAAGTTAATACTAAAAATAACAATTATTTAATGTTACATAAACAACCTAACGTGGCCCTATTTGACAATGCTCATAAATAGACTCCGCCATATGTTTGCGAAAATCTTTGGCAACATCCTCGGCCTCGTCAGGGTGTACCCATACTTCATTGTTATTTATCAACATTTGGGTATTACGGCATACCCAGACACCGCAATCCGCATTTATCCCGGCCTGCTGGGGTACATTCTTGGCGAACTTATAGCGAAAGGCACCTGTCATTTCGCGACGTCTATCATCCTTGACCCGACAAAAGAAGTCAAATAGCACAGCTTTAAACTTTGTCATCTGCTCTTCCAATTGCTGTCTGAAGAGATTGGCACTGTCGCTATCATATATGGTCAAGGTCATAGCGTCAAGTTCAAACACTCCAAGCAGCCAATGTTGGGGATTAATGCATATTGGGATGTACACCTGAAATATTACAATATTAGACAACTTAGTTAGCAACAAAACAAGTTAAATAAAATAAGAGTAAAACGATTTACATACCACATCGAGGAGAGCCCAAGAGGTCCCTTCCATGCCATTGCATGAATTAACCACGGAGGCGGGACCTAGATGCTCAATCAACAAGTAATGAAAGAACATACTGAACATCATGGTCCACCTCGTGTCTGTTCCACGATGTCTTTGCAACAGCGAGACCCAACAATCGATGTGCTATACATAAAAAATAGATGGTTAGACATGTAAAATAAATATATTTGATTAAATGACTATAATTAAACTTCATACTAACCACATCCAGTAAGTCAGACTCCAAAGGGTCAACGGCCAGCAATACATTGAAAAACGAGGGGGTGATTTCCAAGTTCAAGTGAGGGATGAAGATCAAGGGGGGGAGGCGACCAGTCCGGCACATCCTCAATATTTCTGATGCCGGTTGAGGCTCCGGTGAAGACACCTTTCCCTTTTTCTTTCCTCCCTTCTTTCCCCCCGCTTTCTTTGCTTATTTTTTAGCTGTCGGTGGTGTCGTAGATCCTTGTTGGCCAAACGGGTGACGAAACCATTGTGAAATTTTATGCGACCGCTTTTGAGGGAGCGGGGTCACCTGTGGTGGTGGATCTACAACATCCATCGAGTCATCGTCAGGCTCCGAGAAGTGCTCCGAGAAGTGATCCTGGATAATAGGAGACCCCGTCTGAAAATTACGTTACTCAATGTTTTAAGTACAATTTAGGAAATGTTCACAATTAAACCAAAACTACCAAAATAACTTAGAATATGCATTTCCGGCCTGTAATAGTCATCGGCCGAACCGCCAAAGATGTTTGTGATTGCTGTGGTGGCGAACGACGGCATGTGCTGTGCCCCCGACATCCCGGCCTGCGTGACATTGATCATTAAAATAGTTACAAAATTAGGATTATCGATATATAACTATAATGGTTACTCAGTGTCACTAACACTCTCCGGGATAGTAGAATATGATGTGGTGGCGAACGGCGGCGGCATCTGCAAGGTGTATGCCCCCGACATCCCGGCCTGCGTGACATTGATCATTAAAATAGTTACAAAATTAGGAACAAACATATAACTATAATGGTTACTCAGTGTCACTTACACTCTCCGGGATAGTAGAATAGGATGTGGTGGCGAACGGCGTTTGGGACATCCCGGCCCCCGACATCCCGGCCTACGTGACATTGATCATTATAAGAGTTACAAACTTAGGAACAAACATATAACTATAATGGTTACTCAATGTCACTTACATTTTCAGGGAATGACGGATGGGATGTGGTGGCAAACGTCGCCTGTGCCCCCTGTCCGAACGGAGCGGGGATCGGTGTCGTACTCGACAGCTAAAACAAATTTAGAACGTAATATTAATATACAAACTAAATAAACGTGGCCAACAAATTAAGTTAAACACTAACATTGACAGCGCTAAACTGTCTGTAGAATCCCTCCAGAAGTTGTACACGTGACTCTAGCGGCCCGTGGACGTAGTCCCACAGGTGCTCATGAGAGCCACGCTGTGGCTCGTAGGAAGGGGCCGCCTCATATGGATTGTAGGAGGAGGAAGGGGGCTGCTGGTAGGAGGAGGAACGGGCCGGCTGGTAGGAGGAGGAAGGGGGCGGCTGGTAGGAGGAGGAACGGGCCGGCTGGTAGGAGGAGGAAGGGGGCGGCTGGTATCCACCGGAAGGGGGCCTGTCGTCGTCTTCCTCATCCGCGTCAGATGTGGATGTAGGGGGACGTCGAGCCCTTTCCGCCTCTGCGTCAATAAAGGCCACACTGTCTCTGTAGCAATCTGTGCCCATCTCGTCGACAGTAGGCACAAGGCGATCGAAAGGCAAGAGTGGCTGCTAAATATATGATAAAACATAAAAGAAATTAATAAGCGGGACTAACGTATGCAAATTGTAAACATAGTAAAAGAACTTACATTTCTAGACGCATTGAAGAACTGAATCCAAAGCGACCTACTTAGGGTAACACGCTTGTCCCAACGGGTTCCCCTAAGTACTCGATCTTCGCGCTTGACGAAATATCGGATTGATGCGGGAAACATCTCCAAGATCCATATCTGGAATTAGACAAGAAGAGCAAGTACGTAAAAAGAAAAGCCAAACAGTTTGTATGTATTATTAACAATTGTTATACTACGTATCTAACCTTGAAGGCGTATGTAAAACCACAAAGGTTCATCTTTGCATGTCGATCGGAGTCGCGTCTGGCTATGGCTCGGTGCAGAATAGAGTAGCAATGTGTCCAGATATGGCTACCCCACGGGTAGCTGTTAAACAGCTCAAGGTCTCGACGGCCCTAAGGACCGTCGATGAAGCATACTGGCTATACTCACGGCCCAGGAAGCCCATATCCACGATCACCACCAAGCATACACGGACATCATCGTCGTCGGTTAGGGCACTAAGGCCCTCTTTCATCTTGTCCCGGGCTGCCTTCAGCTTCAAACGAGATGCTGAAATGCCCCAAACCCTAGGAACGAAGGAGCAGTCTTCTAAGGGAGGAAGGGGGGGAGCCTCTCCAAAACGTAGTCCTGTAATTAGACAGAACTCACGACGCCCAAAATGCAATTGAGAGCCGAAGAAATCAAAATGCATCTCCTCCGGCTCAGCGTTGGCGTCCTCGACCTCCAACTGTAGAAACATGTGTACTAGCGTAGGGTCGCCACCAGAGTAAGACACATCCATCCATGGCCCGAACGGTGTCCCTCTATAGATGGTCTCAAAGGTATCCGCGCGATCACCTAATCCCCTAAAGCGGTTTCTTAAGTCCTCGATGTAGGCAACTTTGCACTTTAGCGTCAAGTCGATGTTAAAGAAATCCCTCTACATAGTTATTCACAGATGTTATAGTTAGTGTTATATATAGATGTTGCGGTTTATTTTATTTCAACGTATAATAGTGTTATAAATAGATAAAGTGCGGTTTATTTTATTTCAACGTATAATAGTGTTATATATAGATGTTGCGGTTTATTGTATTTCAACGTATAATAGTGTTATAAATAGATAAAGTGCGGTTTATTTTATTTCAACGTATAATAGTGTTATATATAGAGGTTGCGGTTTATTTCAACGTATAATAGTGTTATATATACATGTTGCGGTTTATTTTATTTCAACGTATCATATTGTTATATATACATGTTGCGGTTTATTTTATTTCAACGTATCATATTGTTATATATACATGTTGCGGTTTATTTTATTTCAACGTATCATATTGTTATATATACACACTTTTAAGAATTATTTTTATAAAAACACACTCTTAACAAATATTTTTATAAAAAAACACATTCTTAACATTTTTTATAAAAACACTCTTTAGAATTATTTTTATAAAAACAATCTCTTAACAATTTTTTTATAAAAAACATTCTTAACAATGTTTTTTTTATAAAAATACAACGTATCAATTTTTTTATAAAAACACACTTTTAAGAATTATTTTTATAAAAACACACTCTTAACAATTTTTTTATATAGATGTTGCGGTTTATTTTATTTCAACGTATCATATTGTTATATATAGATAAAGTACGGTGGTATTTTATTTCAACGTATAATAGTGTTATATATAGATAAAGTGCGGTGGTATTTTATTTCAACGTATAATAATGTTATATATAGATAGTGCGGTTTATTTTATTTCAACGTATCATATTGTTATATAGAGATAAAGTGCGGTTTATTTTATTTCAACGTATCATATTGTTATATAGAGATAAAGTGCGGTTTATTTTTTGTATAAAAACACACCCTTAACAATTTTTTATAAAAACACACTTTTAAGAATTATTTTTATAAAAACACACTTTTAACATTTTTAATGAAAAAACACATTTTTAACATTTTTTTTATAAAAACACACTCTTAACAATTTTTTATAAAAAAACACATTTTTAACAATTTTTTATAAAAAATACATTCTTAACAATTTTTTTATAAAAACACACTCTTAACAAATTTTTTATAAAAACACACTCTTAACAATTTTTTTATAAAAACACACTTTTAAAAGAATGTGTTTTTATAAAAAAAACACATTTTTAACAATTTTTTTTTTTATAAAAAACACGTTTTTAATTTTTTTTTTATAAAAACACATTGTTAACAATTTTTTTTTATAAAAACACACTCTTAACAATTTTTTTTTATAAAAATACACTTTTAACAATTTTTTATGAAAAAACACACTATAACAACATACACATTATAACATACAAATATCACATTCAAACATAAAACCATAAAACTATAACATTTTTTTATAAAAACACACTCTTAACAATTTTTTATAAAAAAACTGTTTTTATAAAAAATTGTTAAGGGTGTGTTTTTATAAAAAAATTGTTAAGAGTATGTTTTTATAAAAAAAACACATTTTTAACAATTTTTTTATAATAACACACTCTTAACAATTTTTTTTATAAAAAAACACTCTTAACAATTTTTTTATAAAAAAACACACTATAACAACATACACATTATAACATACAAATATCACATTCAAACATAAAACCATACATATCATGTTAAACATAGAACATATTCAAACATAAGTTATAAACACTATAACAACCTACAAATCATATATCTTAACTTAAAATAACATACAAAAAATAACAAAAAACATAAGGAAAACATACCACAGAGGTAATACGAGACATCTTCACAAAACCCGAACGCGTATTCCACACGACAAAATTGAGAGAGTGGGAGAAAATTGAGAGAGTTTGATTAAAAATTGAGAGAGTTATTAAAAAAATGAGAGTGGCCGGTTTTTGGTCCCCCCCCCCCCTTATATAGTGCGGCCGAAGAAAACATTTTTTAGGGTTTGGTTCGTCAAAGGGATTTTAGGGTTAACCCTGTGCCGACACGTGTCACTTTTGCGGGGGGTCAAAGAAAGTCAAACGCGGGCAGGGACCAAAACTGCACACGCGGGCATTCTTGAGGGGGGAAAGCTGGACCGCGGGCATTCTTGAGGGACCAACGCGGGCAAAGTGGGCAAACTTTGGTGACACGTGTAGCCCGCGATCGCGGGGGTCAACGAGAGTCAAACGCGGGCAGGGAGCAAAACTGCACACGCGGGCATTTTTGAGGGGGGAAAGCTGGACCGCGGGCATTCTTGAGGGACCAACGCGGGCAAAGTGGGCAAACTTTGGTGACACGTGGCCTGGGGCCCGCGATCACGGGCTCCATTGCGGATTTTTGGGGTATTTTTGTAACATGGGAGAGATTTGTGGTATTTCAGTAAAACATGGTTTGACTTAGGGTATTTTAATTAATTTCCCTTTATTATATAGGATATTCATTACCATTGATTTTATTTTATCAGGTTTTATTAAATTTATTTGTTTAGTGATATATAATTTTTTTTAATTACTTAAAATAATTTTTTTAATATATACAAATTATAAGGTAAATGAAAAATAGGGATCTATTTCAAAAAGTATAGATTGGTCTATGATTACGGGATAAACTGTTTTATAGATTTACAGGAGAAAAACTTCTGATGTGGGCTTATGTCACGCCATGGCTTAACCTATTTCATATTTATTGTTCAACGGGCTTAATTAACAAACTCAAGCCGTTTCTTTTAAATTTGATAACTTGTTCTTATCAACCCTATAAACGAGTCAGGGGCTTGCTTATGAAATAATATGCCTAAAAATCTTTTACATTTATGAAATCATAAATTATGTAAAATCATTCGGTATACATTTTTTTTTTCAAATTAAAATTTAACGTAAAAACATAATAAGGTAAAAAACTTTAAAAAAGTAGTTTCACAAAATATGAAGTATGGACGATTCCTCTCCAATAATTTATTAACTTTTATAGCCCAAATTCTTCAACAATCAACTATTCACCACCTTATATTTCATGACCGGGATTCAGGACATACCATATATGTCATATCACATATATTAGTGTGTTTCTATATTTCTTTAATAAAAAGGTAATAAAGTATTAATTACATGTAAAACTAAATTATTTATTTATAAAATATATACGGAGCGGATTTAACGAGTCGTATTATCTGTAACCAACTATATAATAGAGGTCCATGATTATAGATACTCTAACGCTTACATTCATGTATATACAATATAAAAATGAAAACATAATGATGTGCAATACAGTGAAGAATGTGTCCAAGTTACCACATTGAAACACAGCGGCGAACCTACAATTTTTGTCCAGCGGAAGGTGCATTTTAAGGTGGATGAATGGATCAAAGACCAAGTTCGTCCACGGATAAAAAAAAAAGAGTGAATTACACTCGTAGTCCTTGTGGTTTGTTCAAAATTTGGATTTGGTCCCTAAACGAACTGTTGATACTAATGGTCTTTTAAATTTATAATTTCATAACACTCATGGTCTCTGAAGTTAACACTATCAGTTAGCAACCGTTATAATTGACAAATCAGTCTTTGAGCAAACTATAGGGATCGTAAGTGTAACTCACATTAAATTTAATTGTGATTTTTTTAAAATTATCTTTATCAAAATTATATTATATACAAATCACAATCAAATTTCTTCAATTAAAATACACATTAAATAAAAATCTTCAAGTTTATTTTAAAAACTATAAAACTGACAAAATGACCTTTTGCATTACAAAATTTCACGTATATTTTAGATTTGGCATTGACATATACAAGCAAAATATTAAAAGTTAGGTACGGTTAATGCGAGATAGTTATATATTAAAATTTATTCGTTACCGAGAAATAATTTTTTTTCTTATGAAAAAGATAATTATGTTTTTAAAGTTAAAATATTGTGAAACATTATTAAATTGAATTATCAAATAATTGTGAATATGCTACAACAATTAAATTTATATAATAACAAAAGATTGTTAAAGACGTTATAACTTGAAAGATTTCATATGGTCCTTGAAAAAAAAAGAGGAAAATGAATGAAAAAGGGAAAAATGAAAAAGTTAATATATCGCAAATTTATGTATTTTTGGACAACAAACGTTTTCTTTATAGTTGCTCATACAATTACCCGTTATTCTTGTAGAATTTACAGATAATTTTTTCTTAATTGTTTGAGTAATTGGTTTTTTGATCTTTATATTAACTTTAAGAATCTTTACTGTTATGAAATTAAAAAAATTTGAACCATCAATATAAATAAGAGTAAATTACACTGCAGGTCCCTGTGGTTAGCTCAGAATCTGGATTTGGTCCCTAAAATAAAATATTTACAGCAAACCTCTATAAATATTTCATTTTTGAGGACCAAATCCGAATTTTGATCAAGCCACATGGACCATTAATATAACTCACTCAAAAAAATATGTACATGTCATAGACTTACCCTTTTAACCTTTTTGACCAAAATATAACCCTTACTAGAGTCATGAATGTGTGTGGGACGGTAGTTCACCTCATTCGTTTCTAAAGACAACATGCATCTCCAACAGCTATTCTAAAAAAAAAAGATTTTAACAATTTTTTGCTCTAATAGCTATGCTATCTTATATGCTAAAATAGAGAAAAGATGAGAGAGAAGATAAAAATCTCCAAATTTGAAGAATTTTTCTTGTATGCTAAAATTAGAGAAAAGAGGAAAGCGAAATATTATTTTATTTTTTCCATCAATGAGAGACATTTGAATTAAAAAGTTAAGGAGAGAGAAATAATATTTTATTAATGTGTTGATTATTTTAATATTTCAATTAATACTGCAATCTCTAAAATAGAATAGTTGTTGGAGTTGTAAGCAAGTTTTTTTAATAACTTTGACTTTTAATACTTTATTTAAAAAAAAATTATAGCATAGATATTGAAGATGCTCTTATCTACAAATATACTATGAACTCGCAAGCACAATATTTATTGGAAGATTCACCAACCAATTTAAATGATAATATTTATGAACAATTTAAATTTTATCTTTTTCTAAAGGGTAAATATTAGTTTTATAGTCTTGAAATTATGTCATTTCTAAATTTTCTAACAAAACTAATCTCTAATATTCATTTATAATTAATTACACTGGTAGTCCATGTGGTATGTTTAAAATTTGGATTTGGTCGCTAAAACAAACTATATATACTGATGGTTTATAATTTTTTAATTTTCGTAATACTTAGTTGGCGTTTAATTCGCATAATGTTTTTAATGTAATAAAATATGTCAAAAAAATTTGACTTGGAAAGAATTTGAATGAAATGTTGTCAGGTTTGACCACATGTTTGGTTGATATAACTGGAATGGAATCTGATAAAGAAAGAATCTGTCTTTCTGGTTCACATAATGTAGATTTGAAACTAGAATGAATTTTGGATAAATGACCAAAATACTCTTTTTAATAATTTTAATTTTTTAAAACAAAAAATGTTTTAATAAAATAGTCATTAAATACTTTATTTTTTAACTAAAAATACTTAAATAAAATAATTATTAAATATTTTAACGTGTAAAAAATAATATATAGACAACCCAAATAAAGGGAGGGATCTTTTTTATAGGGTGTTAAGAGGGGGGTGCAAAAACGTGCAAAAAATTTGCAGGGGGTGTAGAAAGGATTTGCCTTTTTCTTTCCCCACCCCTGCCATTATTTTGCACCCCTGCAACTTGTCAGCCTCACAACTTTTTTTTATTATTTTTAATTTCAAATTTACACTTTATACCCTTAAACTTTTTTATATAATTTACTTTATACCTTTTAATTTCTTATTTTTTTTATTTAATTATATCATTTCGAAATGAGCTCAGTATTAACTAAAATACGTTAAAAAAATATTTTTTATTCCAAGATTAACAAGATTTTGTATACCCCCTCCCTCACACACTTCATTTTTTTTATTTTTTTTATTTAATTATACTATTATACGTCATACGTTTACGTTATTTTTTTATATTGTTATTCGTCGATACCTTCTTATTTTGTACACATATCGATACTATTTTTCACCAACCCGCATATATTGGGTTGATAACGGGTTAACCCCAAGCCAAACCGACCCAACCCGCCAACCCATGATGTCACATTTATAAACAAAAATACTTTTTATTCCAAAAAATTCAATATTAGGCTCATTTCGAACGTATCGAATAGACGATTATTCGTCGAAACCCCATTTCATATTCTTCTCATGAAACATTGTCCTATTGTCATTCACGATATCTATAAACACATACAAATAATAATAATTTAAAACGATTTAATGAATTAGTTAATATATGATTATTATGTTAATGCGATAGGAGTGTAAAACAAAATTGAAAAAAATAAGAGATGTACCATAAATTAAATAAATAACGTTCTTTATAACACATATAATCGTATATTAACTAAAAATAAGCATACATTGTTTTAATAATCATTGGCGTTACAAAAATAAATGAGACAAATATTGAATATTTTTTTAATCGATACTATTTTTCACCAACCCGATGTATAATTGATATTATTTTTCACCAACCCGCATATATTGGGTTGATAACGGGTTAACCCAAGCCAAACCGACCCAACCGGCAACCCGTGATGTCGCATTTATAAACAAAATATTTATAAGAAATCTTTCGATTGGGTTGGCGGGTTGGGTCGGTTTGGCTTCAAATTTCTTAACGTATTTAAACGTAATTATGTATGTTAATGTGATATGTTAAAACGTATTTTTTTAAACATATTTTAGTTAATATATGATTATTATGTTAATGTGATAAAAATGTAAAACGAAAATTAAAAAAGTAAGAGATGTACCATAAATGATATATAATTAAATAATTAAATCAAAAAAATTCAATATTAGGCTAATTTCGAACGTATCGAATAGACGATTATAATGGTGTAACTTGTTAAAATTAAAACATATTTTTTAACGTATTTTAACTAATATACGATTATATGTGTTAATATAATAAACGTGTAAAATGAAAATTAAAAAAGTAAAAGATATAAAGTAAATAAATTATATAAGTTTAGGGGTATAAAATGTAAATGTTAATTTTTTTTGGTTTGTGAGAGAGCCGACAAGTTGCAGGGTGTGAATATTCACACCGGCAAATCCTTTCTACACCTTTTTATAATACAAACCTTGTACACAATTTTTCACCAATCATTGAATTTCTTCCAAATTTTATTTTTCTTAATTTCAGGGGTATATATGTCAATTTGTTTCAAAGCGTTATCTATGTTAGGTAGTTATCCATTTGTTTAAATTTTGGATATTTTCAAAAATTACTCGGTTATTTATGGTAAACGATTTTTTACTTTTTTATTAACTAATAACCACGTTTTTTAAAGGGGAATTAATTAAAATGCCCCAAGTTGACAACCGTTTCATCGAAATGCCATTTCTCTCTCTCAATTTGCAAAAATACCCTGAAAATCCGTGGCCTAACCCGTGGCCCACGGATTTTTTTTCAAAATTTGACTCATCCGTGGCCAAAGCCCGTGGGAGGGGTAAAAATCCGTGGCCAATACTTTTGTCCGTGGCCCACAGATGTTTTTACAAAATTTGATTCAATTTTAAATTGAATGTTACACTTTCAACCCCTATACTTATTTACTTAATTTACTTTATACCTTTTACTTTCATAATTTTAATTTTACATTTAACACATATAATCATTTATTAACTAAAATACGTTAAAAAAATACGTTTTAATTTTAACAAGTTACACCATTATAATCGTCCATTCGATACGTTCGAAATGAGCCCAATATTGAATATTTTTAGATTTATTTATTTTATTATATATCATATATACTACATAAAAATATTTTTAATATTTACAATTTATACTTTTATAGTTAATTATTTCATTTATGGTACATCTCTTATTTTTTTTAATTTTGTTTTACACTCTTATCGCATTAACATAATAATAATATATTAACTAATTCATTAAATCGTTTTAAATTATTATTATTTGTATGTGTTTATAGATATCGTGAATGACAATAGGACAAGGTTTCACGAGAAGAATATGAAATGGGGTTTTGACAAGTTGGTATCACTGGACTTATTTAAGAATTGTGAAAATAGGTATTTGGCGAATAATGATTCATGTGTGTTTGGAGCTGAAGTATTTGCAGTTACATAGTATGCACAAAAGGATCGATGTCTGTCCATCACAAAGCCTCCGTCAATTTTTATTACTTACACTTGGACCATCGATAATAAAATAAATAAAACGTATTTTAACTACAAGAGTACCATAAGTTAAATAATTAACTATAAGAATATGAATTTTAAATATAAAAAAATGTTTTTATGTAGTATATATGTTATATAATAAAATAAATAAATCCAAAAATATTCAATATTGGGCTCATTTCGAACGTATCGAATGGACGATTATAATGGTGTAACTTGTTAAAATTAAAACGTATTTTTTTAACGTATTTTAGTTAATAAATGAATATCTGTGTTAAATGTAAAATTAAAATTATGAAAGTAAAAGGTATAAAGTAAATTAAGTAAATAAGTATAGGGGTTGAAAGTGTAACATTCAATTCAAAATTCAATCATATTTTGTAAAAACATCCGTGGGCCACGGATTTTTACCCCTCCCACGGGCTTTGACCACGGATGAGTCAAATTTTGAAAAAAAATCCGTGGGCCACAGATCAGGCCACGGATTTTCAGGGTATTTTTGCAAATTGAGAGAGAGAAAGGGCATTTCGATGAATCGTCAGTCAACTTGGGGCATTTTAATTAATTACCCTTTTTTAAATCATATTTTCACGAGAGTTTAATTTTGTTTAGTTTTTTTATAATTTTTTTATAATGAAAGTAGTTACTTGGCGATTTGCAGAGATTAATTTGTTTATCGGAAGAATGAATCAATCTTGTTTTGATGGATTTTCGGCTAATGAAAGACATGTTCGAGATGTGTTTACAAATCATGTCTAGCTCAGTTGGTCTACTTAAGGACGGTAACATCCTGGGGGGGGGGGGGGGGGGGGGGGCTGTGGATGGTATCCCAGTCTACCCGAGTTCGATTCTAAGGAGAGGCAATTGAGGGCATGAGGAGTACCCAGTCCTTGGGCCTTAGGTCCAGCGTAAGCTGGGCCGGGACAACGGTTAGTGGACTGCCCTCGGATGTCCGATACCGCCGGGGAGGCGTGCGTGCGTGTGTGCGTTGTGTTCGTGGTAGTTGATCGAAAGGGTCGATGCCACTATGTCTTCCAAAAAAAATGTTCGAGATGTGTTTGATAACGATCAACCGTTTTTATCGTCCTTGTTTAACCTGTTGTTATCATCCCTTCACATAATATTGATAACGACGTTAGTTTCAATGTGGGTTTAGGGGAGATTGATCCGCGTATACTCATTTTTTCTCTTTTTGGGTTTAAAGTTACTTGGTGACATGCCAAAACCAAACATTTATTCCAATGAATCCAGTGAACGAATCCATTGTTTTATTGTTTTTTATTAAATGATTAACGGTTCATCTCCGTTTCATCTTGTTTTCATTGGATTCATCTCCGTTTTCATCGGTTTCATCTCCGTTCATCTTTGGGTCATCTCCGTTTCATCTCCATTTAAATCTTCGTTTCATATCCCTTCATCTCCGCTTCATGTCCTTTCATCTTCGTTTCATCTCCGTTTAGATCTCCGTTTCATGTCCCTTCATCTCCGTTTAATCTATTTATCCATGGAAAATAGATTCACCATATTTCGTGGTTTCAAAAAACACATGTTTCAAAAAAACATATATTTCATGAATGTTCAAACCAGGTTTCGTGGATGTAAAACTCATGTTTCTATCACATGTTGACCATGCAGTGGCTTGTAGTATTCGGTCATGATTGTTGCAGTTTTTGAATTATGCTTGTAGTATTTGATTATATGTATCATCACATGTAAAACCCAGCTTTCATTATAGGTTTCATTACAGATTGCATTAGCAGTGAAAATTTGTGGATGATTTTTGGAATGAAAAGTGGATTGTTATGGGTAAATAGATGAGAAACATGATTGTTGTTACCTAATAGAAAATTAATAATTCCAAAAATAAAACCAATAGATAAATACCTAAAATAAAACATCCTAACCAAAATGACAACTATACCCTTTTGGTTCATTATTTTAATTTTTTTAATAATAAAAAAAACATTGTTAACATAAATAGGATGAATTGATATAAGCCGTAGATTGATTTGATCTAAGGTAGATAGGTGGGTTTCATAGTTTTCAAACTAAGAGTAGATTTCATGAAAACCATCTCACCCAAATAAAATATATTGTCAGATGAACTAAATTATATTTTGAGAAAATAAAATAAAAGGCAAATGTATTAATTTATATAAAATATAGAATAAAATAAAATAAAATAAAAAACTAAAGAATTAATTTAATTAAAATTACATGATTGGTCCCTATGGTTTACATAAAATTGCAATGTTGGTCCCTAATTTGAAATAATTATGGAAAACGTCCCTATGGTTTACATTTTCACACGTGTTTGGTCCCTCCGTCCTAACACCGTTAACATGCATCTGTTAAGTAGATTTACTAAGAGGGTAATTTAGTCATTTCATAATTTTTTTATTTTATATTAAAGAGTAAATTACATATTTGGTCCCTGATGTTTGGTTGCTTTTTGGATTTGGTCCCTATTTCGAAAAAATTACATGGATCGTCCCTGAGGTTTGACAAAGCGTATGGATATGGTCCCTCCCTCTAAACGCCGTCTATATATCACCGTTAATGTCATAAGGGTCAATATTCAGAGGGGTAAAATTGTCTTTTCACATTTTATCAAACATTTAAATGATTTATTAATCAAATCTCTCTATATTAATTCAACACAACGGTCTCATTCACTTCTTCACTCCTCTGTCGCTCGCTCCCACAATGAAGAGATGCAGTTGTGGATTAGATGCAGTTTTGAGAACTTCTTGGACCTCATCAAACCCAGGAAGACGTTTCTATTGTTGCTCAAGAAAGGTATTTCATTTTGTTCAGCTTTGTGAAACATGTATTGGATTTTCCCTGATTTCTCCATCTTCAATTTCCATGGTAAATAGGCAAGAAGCTGTGGTTTCATTGATTGGTATGACCCAGCTTTGTGTGATCGATCAAAGATGATTATTCCAGGGTTGTTAAAGTCGAAGAACAAGGTGGAACAACAAAATCTCAGACTGAAGCAGGTTTTGTGTCTGACATGGTTGGCGATTGGAGTGTTTTTTGTTTTTAGGTTGACCTAAATTGTTGTAATAGGACAAGTATTGGTTACTGTAAGTTTTTGTTGTTGTTTAATGTAATCTCAGATTGGTTATTGTAAGATGAAGTGGTTTAATGGTATATATTTGATTTGTGTACAACCATGTTCAGATTGAGGAATGTATACTAATGCAAATTGCTTAATGTAATAAGTACAACCATGTTCAGATTGAGGAATGTATACTAATGCAACTTGCTTAATGTAATAAGTACAACCATGTTCATAGGCAAACATTTGCATAACTAATGCAAATTGCTTAATGTAATAAGCACAACCATGTTCATAGGCAACAAGTTCCATAAGCAACAATTGGCATAACTAATGCAAATTGCTTAATGTAATAAGTACAACCATGTTCAGATTGAGGAATGTATACTAATGCAACTTGCTTAATGTAATAAGTATAACCATGTTCATAGGCAACAATTGGCATAACCAAGAGGTTGCATAACCAAGTGGATGCATAATCAACAGGTATGATTTTCACAGATTTGCATAACCAACAACTAGCAATTTCCATAACCAACAATTTACAGGTACCATAACTAACCATTTCCATAACCAACAATTTACAGGTACCATAAATTGATCCCATTAGTTGTACATCCAAAAAAACAACCAAAAAACAGGGGATCCCATAAACTATAGTTACTTTGTCTACTATCCAAAAACAACCACCATCATTAAACAACTATTGTTTGCATCACTAATAACCAAAAGCTACTGCTAAGCATTAAATTACATAAGAACCACATCATGGGGCTTGTCCCTTGCAACTCCTAGAGTTATGACCTTGTTGCCTACACTTCATACATCTTATTGTCTTTCCAACCTTCTTCAGCTTCCTTCCTGAATCAATCAGCTCTCCAATAGCCTTCTTCCCCTTCTTCTTTGGCCTACCAATTTGAGTGTGATGGGTGGGTGGAATCAAAGTGGTTGAGCAAGTAGACTTCACCCACAACATCCTTCCATTAATTGGTTCCAACTTAAAACTATACATATGTTTCCATGTATCCAACCAATAACTTTCATGCACCCACTTCTCAAGAACTTCAGCTTGTTCTCCATTGCTCTGCATATTCCATATACATGCAACAATATGTTTGCATGGAATTCCAGTGAGCTCCCATTTCCTGCATGAACACCATTTTTCCCTTACATCTACAATGCATTGGTCCATCCATGGACCACTAACCTGGTATCTGCATTCACAATTCCATATGACTTGGTAATCCACAACATCATTCTTGATCTGATCAAGTACTTTTGTCACATTTGGAGTGAGGGGACCTTGTGCTTTGTCAATTAGGGTCTGCACATTTGCTATTCTCTTCATGATGTATTGCCTTATATACTCCAAGCAGGTGATAATGGGTTTGTCCCTTCCTTCCACTAATTGTTTGTTGAATACCTCACATATGTTGTTCAACAACACATCTGTATGACTTCTTCCTGTTATTAACATGTGTTCACCAATTGTAAGTAACATGTGTTAATTTATAATCTTCATGTATGTAACATGTGTTAAATAAGCCCAAGTACCTGTAAAATGAGACCTGGCCCAATGATGAGGGGGTATCAGCTTCAACCAATTGAATGTTTGTTCATTCACCAACTTCAGATGCTCCATCTGACGATCAAACTCCTGGACAGTGGTTGCTGAGGCACACTTCCACAACAAATCCTTGAACAGTTTACCTTTCCATGTCTTCTTCATATTTTCATGGATGTGCCTTAGGCAAAACCTGTGTTCTGCACAAGGGAATACTTGTGCAATTGCAGGTACTATTCCCTACAAGTCACACAAACATATATATATATATATATATATATATATATTTAACAATAACTAACAATAACTATCATAATAACTAACAGATGTATAGAATAGAAAAGTACCCTTTGTCTGTCAGTAATGAATGTGAAATTGGAATTTGTTGCCAGATCTAGATCATCCCCTAAGCAACTTAAAAACCACCTCCACGAATCTGTGTTTTCTGCCTCAACAATGGCGTATGCAAGGGGGTATGTGCCATTATTGGAATCAATTCCAACAACTGTGAGAATCTGTCCAGGAAAAGGACCTTTCATGAAGGCTCCATCCAACCCTAAAAAATCTCTCATGCCAGCCTTGAAACCCCTTTTCAACGCCCCAAGACATACGTACACCCTCTTGAATCTTCTTGTTTGAATTGATGGGTTAGGGTCCACCTCAACCTCTAACTTCACAGTTGTGTCAGCGTTTGTTCTCTGAACTTCAGCAAGGTAGTCCCTCAAACTCTTGTACTGCTCACCATAGTCTCCACGAAGTTTATCCAAAGCCAGTGCCTTTGCTCTATGTGATTTCATCCTTGAACAGTTTTGCTTAAACTTTCTCTGCATATCCATTTGAACAGCCTTGACAGGGATATCTGGATTGTGAATAAGGGTCTGAACTAGATTTTGGGATATGAAAGAAGCAGTACATGCCTTCACAGATCTTGTTTGGAGACAATTATGGGTCTCCACGTATGTTTTGACCACCCAATTAACATCATTTTTCCCTTTGGAAACATGTAAGACCCAAGGACATGAGGGCCCACTTTTTTTTCCCTAAGCTTGGACCACATTGACTTTCTTTGTTCAAATCTGGTAGGATGCTATTACAAACAGCTCTTATCCTCACTGAATCATTCTTAACTAACTGAATCTGCCTTCTAGTTTGAATTGCATGCATATCAATCATTTTTTTAATGCCATCCTTGCTACCAAATACCTTACCAACATAAAAACCGGGAACCCCTTCTGTTTGTTGACCCACATCCCTTTCCTTCCTAATCTGTTTTAACTTTCTTTTCCTTTCCATCTCCAAATCTGACTCATCTGTGTTGCTTTCAAAATTATCATGATCCAATGCATCAACAACAATGTTGTTTGCATCTCCATCCACTTTTAACTCCCTCCTACCAATCCACTCTGCATCAACATCTGTGTGTATGTGAAAGTCCATGATATCTAAGTCTACTTTGTCAACTTCATCCACAATGTAATCAGTATCATCACTGTCATCACTCTTGCAGTCATCAGTCTGTACATTATTACTATCCTGATCACTTGCATATGCTCTATCAGTTCTATTGGGGTCAAATTGATAATCTCTGAAACCAAAATCTCTTAAATCATTAAATTCCTGTGAAAACAGTCCTTGGCTTTCAAGTTTATCAAACAAATCATTGAAGTGCTCATCTTCCAAAACATCATTAGTAGGACCAATGTGTTGGAAATCCATTACATTGACATTCTCTTGGACTTGATCAACTATATCAGGGGCATTCTCTTAGACTTGATCACCTATATCAGGGGCATTCTCTTGGACTTGATCACCTAAGTTAGTGGCAGTCTCTTGGACTTGATCACCTATCTCATTGGCATTTTGTTGGACTTGATCAATAGTGTCATGCCATTCAATGAAAAGTTTCTTCTTGCAAGAGATAGCAACTCCTTCTTGCACCTTTTTCTGTAGTCTACTAAACTCAGGTTCATTATTTTCTTCAATCTCTTGTATAACAACATTAGTACCACTAGGAATAGCCAAATAAGTACCCACCCTACTTTTCCATTGTTCAGTGTATACTTCAAACACTCTGCATTCAAGAACATATTTCAACATGTTGATCACGTCCTGATCATTTCCCAAGGCTCTTAGACCAAAGTCCAAGTCCCAACCAGGGAGTCTAAAGTGATAATAAGTAGGGATTGGTTGTCTATACCCTATTTCTGTCATCATGGCATCCAACTCATGTACAGAGAACTCATCCATGTTTACTAAATCAACATAACTTAACTTACCTTGAACATAACTCCTATCAGGTTTCTTAGTGAAAAACCCTCCATGATGAATCTTGAACATAACCAACTGAGGGTAGCAATCTGTGAAAAAAACGATTTTTTCATTAACAAATCCAACTAACAACTGCATGACACTAAAATGGAGGGATGATAAACTGTTAACTGCAATACATACCATATACGTCAACGTACTCGTTGGTTGATGGGTTGATTCGAATCTGCCACAAAGGACCATCCATTTTTGCACGAAGACGAACAATCTTGCTTTGATTTTCACATACACTAAGGTTTGATGAAGAAATGGGTTTTACAGAAGCACAGAGAAGATGAAGATGGTGGCTTTGGTAATGATTAACATAAGAAAAGAAGGGTCAGCACCATAATTACATTCGGTAATACGTAAACGAGAGGAGAATAGTGAATTGACGATTTTACCCCTATTAATTTGGACGCGGGAAGACATTAACGGTGATATATAGACGGCGTTTAGAGGGAGGGACCATATCCATACGCTTTGTCAAACCTCAGGGACGATCCATGTAATTTTTTTGAAATAGGGACCAAATCCAAAAAGCAACCAAACATCAGGGACCAAATATGTAATTTAGTCTATATTAAAAATCACGAGGACCAAGAATGTAATTCATTATTAAAAACAAAAGTTTTATATCATATTTATTAGAGTAAACTTCAATTTTGGTCCTTGAGGCATGTTGAATTCTTTGAAACTAGGACCTATGGTTTCATAATTCGACTTTTCGTTCTCTGTAACAATCGGGTTTTCTATGGAAAGTATAAAAGTTTAGTGTCTCTTGTATAATGAATGAAAGTATAATTGGAGGGTCAAAATGGAAATTGGTGAGAAGGTATTTAAAGGCCCAAATCCCTAGGGCACCATTTGTTAGAAATCAGTATTGTTTGGCTCTTGTGGTTTGGCGGCTAGAAGGAAGGGAAGAAACGAAGAAGAAACAAAGAGAAGGAAAATCAAAGAAGGTAATCCTCTTTAATCTTCTTGCTGTTGATTGTTTAATGTTTCCTCTCATTGTGGTATAGTATTTTGGGTGAGAAACCTTTGATTTCTTTGTGTTCTTCACCAAGTGTTCTTAAATGGGTTTTTGGGGTTTTGGTCTTTTAAACCGATTTAGGGGTTTTAAAGGGAGTTTACTCAAGTGTTTATGGTTGGGGAATGAACCCCAACAGTCGTCTAATCAAGGTATTGACTGAAAACCCGTTTCTGGTCACTTTGGTATTTTGGTTTTTCGTCCAGTCGAGGTTTCCGGATATCGCCTCGTCCGGACAGTAGTATCCGGACAGTGGGTGAGGTTTCCGGACGTTTTCTTAGTTTCCAGGTGTTCTCATAGTATCCGGGTGTAAGGGATTTCCGGATAGGTTTCACTGTCCGGGAAGTGTTAGTGTCCGGAAAGTCCTAGCGTCCGGAAAGTCCTAGCGTTCGGAAAGTCCTAGCGTCCGGGAAGTCCTAGTGTCCGGGAAGTGTTAGTGTCCAGAAAGTGTTAACAGGACAGTAGAGTCGGATAGTCTAATATGATACGAATCTAATGCCTTAGGTGTTCGATTTGATTATCTTGGAGATATTTAAGAAATGCGTTCAACGTTAACCTAATGTGAGTTCTCTCAACCCTTTTATGACGTACTATGTTTTACTGATTATGGTTTCTTTTACGAGCATGAACTGTTTTATAAAGGTTATGCATGTTTTCCATGAATTTCATGTTGCTCAGCAAATGAAATGATGCTTAACGTTTTTATAAATGTGATTTTGAAATGTTATGTGTATGCTATGTGGAGTCGGTTTACACAGTGGGGTCAGGGTACCTTGGGATTTGATAATTCCTTGGGCATATGTGTTCAGCTTGTGGGTTGGAATTCGTTTCCTTCCTAATCGGATAAAAAGGGGGGGTCCACTTGGACTCCGGTTCAGCCGAGAGGGTGTCCGTTAGGCCCCGATCATGGTAGCTTATGCGATCCCTGAACCATGTGTTGAACCTTGAATGATGTTTATGTGAAGTGTGTGAACTGTTTTAAATGAAATGATTTTATACTGTGATAAATGTTTTATGGAGGGAATTCACTAGACCTTTTGGTCTAACCCTCGCTTTTCAAAAACTAAACCATTTTCAGGTAAGCGTGTCACGGGTTCTTCTAGTAAGAACTAAGAGATGACAAGAGGATTTGGAGCTTAGAGCGACTCCAAGATTTTGACTATGATGACTTTAGATATAGCTCTCGGCTGTGGATTTAGAGACTTCCTGTTGGTCCCGAAGGCCTATACAAGTTTGTAGAAGGGGGGGGGGGGGGGGGGGAGGGGGGTTGAATACAAACACACAGATTTTACTTTTCTAAATTGTTTATTGATAAATCATTAACAATTTACAGCTTGTTGCGGAAACAAGATTAAGGATAAACCTAAATCTAAACAAGTTGGAACACTAAGGTTTCTTGCACTAAGAGAGATAAGGAAATTACTAATAATAACCTATCTTGAGATAAGAGATTGAACTTGTCCAGAGTTAGCAAGTTACTTCAAATGAAGTGGGTTCATCTCTTTATATACTGCATGCATTTAATGCAAGTCAGTATACACTTTACACGTGTCATCAGCTGGTTGGTTGCATGTCATTGACCTTGGTTGACAACCTTAGTAGCCGCATGGATGAACAGTGTAGTATCAGAATGGTTGTACGATTTCAGACAGTCGGAGGTTCTTTTCTGACATTTCGTACGGAGTCGTGCAAGGGAGGTTAAGACAAAAGTACTTTGTACGGAGGACTTCATGATCAACTTTCGTTGATTCAGCGATTATCATTTACTATTCAGCAAATGATAAAGTTCAGCGATAGCTGAAGTCTTGTACTTGATACTTCACGTTGAGTGGACAAATCTGAGTCTTCGCTGATCCGCATCAGTTCATTAGGAGACTTGTCGCTGGTTCTTGAGCTTGATCTTCGACTTTAGCGTAGAACCTTTGTTGACGTGAAACTTGTCTTCAGGGATCATAAGTAAACAACTAACTTATCAGCGATCATCATAATGACTGAACAGACTCAGTATTAATGGTGAACAGTTTCGCTGAATGTTTAATTTAAAGAGCGAGAGTTCCTATCAGCGGTACTGTAAGATCTTAGTACTTATCAGCGATAGTGAAACTCTGATACATATTGTTTACTTACAATTTTCACTAAGTATACAAGAGAGGGTCATTATCAAATCACTGAGGGTTTGGATCAACAATCTCCCCCTATTTGATTATGACATAGCAACAAAGAAAATTGCTATTTAATGAAAACATAAGGATAAAAAGAACTCATAAAATATTTGTCCCTTTTACTGTTTTCTGGGATCTTTTCAGTACTGACGGAGTAAAGTACATTCGCTGAAATCTTTCTTTAAAACTTTGAATCAGGTTACAAGGAGAAATGGAAAGATTACAAGTACGAGCGAAATAAATTACAAGTACAAAAGGATAACTGATAAAATAGATGAAAGAGGCGATCCTATCAGCTTACAAAGGTTCTTCCTTAATGAGAAGTTCATCAAGGGTCATTGATGTGGTGGGAATCATCCAGTCAGGAACGGTTACACCTTGTTTTCTTTTGATCAGCGCTTCTTCAAAAATCAAGGGTTTCAGATGTCGTGCCTGAGGGTCATTCCTGAAGTCACACCAGTAGATGAGATCTCTGAGTTGTTCGATTGGAGTGATTGGAAGCTCAGCGATCCGTTGAAAACGCTTTCCACCATCGTAGTCATGAAAAAATATCCCGTAGGGTTCGCTTATGACTTTGCCAGGGATGAAAGTCTCACCAGGAGGAAGAGATGTGTCAAGCATGGAAAGATCAGGATCAGGACCAAGGACTTCAGCACGTGAAAAACCAATACCTGTTTCATTTCGAATGACAGGGCCATCAATTGAAGATATAGATTTCTTCTTCTTTGCTGAGGCCTTTCTTTTCTGACTTTCGAGAGGAGGAGGAGGAGGAATATCCACACAGGAGTAGACTAAGTCGATTTGTTTGTTGATCAGCTTTTCAACATGTTCCTTGTATTTCGACTTGGACTTCTGGATGGCTAACCTGATCTCCAACCATTCAGAGAGACCGTACTTCGTTATGGCTTCAACATAGAATTTTTCGTTCTTCTTATCTTCTCTGAATATCTCGATTTCAGCGATTGAAACAAGGGTTGTTCTTCCAGAGATGAATACCTTGTTGATTTTGGCAGGAGAGTCCTGTAGTTGACCTTTTCTTTGCACCAGGCTAAAGTTGACTGAGACACAGTTCTCTTTTCTTCAGTTATCTTCTTGGCGTTTTCCCAGAGCTGACGTTGAACATCAATGGGAACTCTTTTCAGCTTGGGGTCTTTTATTGATCGTTTAGAAAGCTGGATGGCGTATTCTCTGTCTTTTTCTCCAGCTTCTTTTCTTTCAGCGATTAGACGTTCAGCTCTGAGATGTTCCTTGTATTCCTTTTGGAAATTCTGAACTTTGGAGGAACTGAAGGAAGTTGATCACGCCTCAGAATGATTCGCTGATCCTCGAATCGCTTTATTATCTCCTCTCTTATTTTCTGATCCTCTTCACTTAGCTTTTGAGGAGCTAAGGAAGGTCTGCCTCTGTGCGAGAGTAGCTGTTCTTTTGGTTCATCAGTCTCAGAGATTAAATCTAAGACTGGGATTATTTCTTCAGCAGCAGCTGGTATTATTGGTGAAGTCGCAGTTGTGGAGCCTTCAGCGATATCCTCAAACAGGGGAGAGGACTAGCTGAAACACAGCGATCTTACGAGTAAGAACTTGGGTAGAATCAGATAGAGAGAATTGGTTCAAGTGTATAGGCTTGGGTAGTAGACATGATAGTGTATGATAGAGGAGGGATGGAGTGAGAGATGTTTAGCATACCTGACAAACCGGCTTTTCAAGCAAGATCATCAGATTGTCATCTTCAGCGACGCTTTTGCCTTTGCCTTTCTCAGCTCCAGAGGCTGAGGGCTTTGTCTTTGTCCGCTCCCCTGAAGGTTCATTTATCGAGATTCCCTTAAGAGCTTTGATCTTCGGAGCAGGTTTGACGATAAAGAAGTCATCGTCATCTTCGTCATCATCATCATCATCATCATCATTCTTTGGAGAAGAAGATGGTTCATCATCAGGGATGTCGACGGCTTCATCATCTTCTGCTTCGGATTCAGTTTTCTCAGCTTCTTCTTCGAGTTGCTCCCCCTCAGATACAGAGGCGAGCTTCTCGGTTTCCTCAGGGTTTTCATCTCCCTGAGGTCCAGCGGTTGTTTCTTCAGTATTCGTCTTCTCTCCCTGATAGATTCATCATGGGAAAGGTCTTCAGCGCTCTTGGCGAGGTCTTCAGCGCTCTTCTCCCCCTCTTTTTCATGATGACTGGGGGAGGAATGGCTAGATTCAGTAGCGTTGGTAGGTTCTCTGTCTTCTTGGCCAGAAATACCTACACAAACTTCAATCTTTGCTAATCTGTCTTCAAGGCCAGAAATAGCGGGATTGATCTTCCCGAGCTCAATACGATCTGCCGCTGTAAAATGTTCAGAATCAGGGACAGGGGCAGGAGCAGGAGTATTCGCCTTGTGCAGCAGCTGTTCGATCATAGTCTTCATCGAACCAACGTCAGTCTTTACAGAGATTAAGTCAGTCGTCAGAGTGTTGACATTTGTCTTCACAACAGACATATCTCCCTCTAGTGTTCCAACCGATGTCTTCAGCGTTGTTACCTCGCTGGAGATGGATGAAACTGAATTTTTGAGAGAGGTGTAGTCTGTGTAGATATCAGCGAGCACCTTGGCGAAGTCGCTGAGAGTTTTATCAACCTGCTTCATGTCATCTGTGGAAGCCTTCTTCTCCACCACCGTTGTCAGTTTGTTCAGATTTTCTCCAGCGTTTGTTACAGCTGTAGAGTTATTGGAGAGAGTAGTGGTGAGACCTGTCAGCTTTGTCTCCACGGACTTCAGAGAGGCGTTGATATCTCCCAAATTAGGACCTGTAACATATAAAAACTTGTGAACGGAGGAAAGCTCAGAAGTTTGGGGTTTAGTCACAGTGTTTATGGGTTGTTGTTTACCTGCAGGAGGATTGGGGAATTCATCGAAATCACGGGTTCCTGAGTAGAGTTCCATGTCATCTTCAAAAGTGCCCATGGATTTTTCTGCAGGTCCTGTCTTCATCATTCCTGGAGAATCAGCTTTAGGTTCCGAGGAAATGATGGCAGCGCCAGTTAGATCTGGAGTAGAGACCAAATGAGTGGAGGGAGGAGCGAAGGATAAGAGTGGGGGTTGGGTTATGAGTTCAGCGTTGGATTTGCTGACAATCACTTCATCAGTCTTTTGAGAGACTGAAGGAGGTTGGGTAGGTTCCAAGTTTGTAACCTCAGCGTTTAGAGACGCTGAAGTTGGGATAAAAGGGATGGCTTGTTCAGGTGTGGCAGAGCGTACCACTGAACGTTCCTTCAGCTCTGCAGAAAGAGTTGAGGAGTCTTCAGCATGAGATTGCTGGGGTTGCTCCTTTGTATTCTTGATCCTTTTAGAATCAAGTGGGGTAGATGAATGTTTCCTTTTCTTAGGAGAGGATTTTGTGGCCAGGGTATCAGCGATGGGTATTGTCGCTGAAGGAGCCACAGAAGTAGAAGAAGAAGGGTTGAGAAGAGTTAAGAGGGTAGAAAGACGTACCTCATTTTCAACAGGTTTGAAGTCGAGTACCTTAGGGCCAATCTGAGAGAGTTTCAGATCGCCCTCTTGCGGGTAGCTGTCCTTCAGGCCATATTGAAAGATAGCGCTGATGAATCGGGGGTAGGGAACACATGCAGGCCTGTCAGCGGCAGAGTCTACTCTTTGCAGCAAGTCATCATAGATGAGAGATGCCCAGTCAATGTGTAGACCTTTCAGCAGAGCGTATCCCATAGCTTACTGAGGTTGAGCGGCTTGATCAGAAGAGCCGGTCTTGGCAGTCATGCAGCTGATAAGGTGAGCGAAGATGAAGTTCATCTCGCTGGGCATTTTTGATTTCTTCAGCAGTGTTAGCTTCTTCTCAGGCTTCTTGTCTCTGCCCATTTCCCATACATAGCCCATTGCATCAAAAAATGCAATAAGAGCTTCTTTGTCAGCGAACTTCTTATGGTCAGGGAAAGGAACAAAAGGTTTTTCCTTTGTAGCGATGGGAAATTTCAGAGCTTTGCGAATGATGGCAGGTGTGATCTTTATCGTGCCATATCTAGTATCACAGAGAATACAATCAACTGTTTTGGAGGGATCTTTGGCGGATGGTAGGTGAGAGTGTCTGGCAGAGTACCAGAACTGAGATAGTAGCAGCTGACTTGCAGGGGGGTGAAATGGTCAGGGCTGTTGAAATGCAGCAATTCTTCAGGAAATTCACAGCATCTGTCAGATGTGTGACTTGCTTTCGAGGAGGAAACTCGAGAAGCGCAGAAAGGTTGTTTATCTTAGTCCAGTCTAGTTGATCCAGAGTGAACTTAACCTGTGGAGCCTTGAGGATTTCCATTTCCTCAGAGTCAGTAGAGATGTTCTCAGCGGTAGTAGGAATGTTAGACGTTGCCATTTCCTGTATTATCAGTCAACCAAAGATTAACAAATAAGAATAATCTTAATATGGAAATATTTTCCATTAAGATGGTTCGAATTTTGTCCATTTCATTCATACAAAATGTCTTAATGAAGATTAGGGTTTTTCTTGATTTTTGAAACGAAATGTAAGACCCATTTTCTTGTTTTCCAGTTTTCTATGAAGAAATAGATTCTGGAAACGAATGAAGAACAAGTTTAAGATTTTGCTTTTAAACTTGAAGAACAACCATGAAATGGTTGTGTTCATAAAACCACGAAAGAAAATGATTTCATTTTACGAAGTTCTTTTGTTTGATCTTGTTAAAACAATGAGAAGATCGGAAACAAGTTATACGCATTCGGTAATAAATAAGAACATATTAACCTTGATGTTTGATGAAGAAGATGATGAACAGTTCTTGAAGTTTTTGAAATCACAAATGCAACAGTGAATTCTTTCTTGCGGAGGAAGATTGATCGCGTAAAAGAAAAATATAAACAAAGAATTTGTTTATATAGAGATTTTAGAAAGAGAAAATCTTGAGCGGCAAAAGATTTTCATCATGACACGGACACGTGTTTGCATTTGATTGGAAGTTTGAACGAGACGTGCAAACGTGTGTCAGGAAGAGAAAACGTGCCGGGGTTTTATCCGTTGTAATGACGTCACAACTGTCCTTTCATATTCTTGGTTGTCTCTGAGGTTTTGAAAAACTCAGAGATACTTTTGAAAACATGAAGCACTGAATGAAAATATTCAGTGAAGGTTTTAAGAAATTTCAAAAATATCGCTGTTAAGGAAGAGATATTCAGCGATGCATTTTGTTTTGAAATCTTGCATTTTCATGCAATTTTCAGAGAGAGAGAACATACCTTGATATCAGTGAATCAAGTTTATTCAGAGAGAAGATGATAGAATGGGTTATACAAGTTGATTTTATCCTTTCGCTGATCAATGTGAACCGCTTAAGATTTTATCCTTCAAAGTTCAGCATTCCAAGCTCGCTGATGAGAAAGTTGAATCTTGTCTCATCAAGAGGTTTGGTAAATAAGTCAGCTAACTGATAATCAGTTGGGATCAAATGAAGTTCTATATCACCATTTATCACATGATCTCTGATAAAATGATCTCTGATTTCTATATGTTTAGTCTTTGAATGTAGTACTGGATTGTTTGCTATAGCGATGGCACTTGTGCTGTCGCAATAGATTGGAATTTTGGAGAGCTGAAGATCATAGTCTAGTAGCTGATTTCTCATCCACAAGACTTGAGAACAACAGCTTCCAGCAGCTACATATTCATCTTCAGCTGTGGAAGTGGACACTGAATTTTGCTTTTTACTTGTCCAACTTACCAGCTTTCCACCCAGGAGCTGACATCCTCCTGTGGTGCTTTTCCTATCCATTTTGCAACCTGCAAAATCACTATCTGAATAGGCGGTTAGATCGAATCTTGAATCTTTGGGATACCAAAGACCTAGATTCGTTGTACCCTTAAGATATCGAAAGATTCGCTTTACAACTTTCATATGAGATATCTTAGGTTCAGCTTGATATCGTGCACACAAGCATGTTGCAAACATAATATCGGGTCGGCTAGCTGTTAGATACAATAGAGAGCCGATCATCCCACGGTACAGCGTGACATTGACAGGAACACCCTTAGTGTCCTTATCAAGTGTCAGCGGTGGTGCCATAGGGGTTTTCATAGCTGAACTTTCAGTTAAGTCGAATTTCTTCAGCATATCTTTAACATATTTTCCCTGATTAATGAAAGTTCCTTTCTCAGTTTGCTTAATCTGAAGACCAAGGAAATATGTTAGTTCACCCATCATGCTCATTTTATACTCATCTTTCATTCTATCAGCGAAACGAGTACAAAGCTCAGGGTTAGTAGAACCAAATATAATGTCATCAACATATATTTGAACTAGAATGATATGACCTTTCACTTTTCTAAAAAATAGAGTTTTGTCAATCTTACCTCGCTCAAATTTTTCAATATGGAGATAAGTAGAAAGAGTGTCATACCATGCACGAGGAGCTTGCTTCAAGCCATAAAGTGCCTTATCCAGTTTATAAACATAACCTGGACGTTTAGAATCTGAGAATCCTGGAGGTTGTTCCACATACACTTCTTCATTTAGCTTTCCATTTAGAAACGCTGACTTAACATCCATCTGATGTACTTTGAAGTTTTTGTGTACAGCATATGCTAAGAATAGACGAATAGATTCAAGTCTTGCTACTGGAGCAAATGTTTCGTCATAATCTATACCTTCCTCTTGTCTGTATCCCTGAGCAACAAGTCGAGCTTTGTTGCGGGTTACAGTACCATGTTCGTCCAACTTATTTCGATAGACCCATTTAGTGCCTATTACTGTTTTATCAGTTGGTCTCTGAACAAGTTTCCAAACTTTGTTTCTTTCGAATTCAGTCAGCTCTTCTTGCATGGCGCTGACCCAGTTTGGATCTTTGAGGGCATCATCTACTTTCTTTGGTTCAGTTAGTGAAATAAAATTTACAAATAAACAAATATTACCTGTACTTCGTCGAGTCTGAATCCCAGCGTTTGGATCACCAAGAATTTGATCAATTGGATGATTTATAGTCCATCGCTGAGCCGGAGCGTGAGACGCTGACTCAACTTGAACTGGAGGAGCTGAAGATGAAGCTTCAGCGACGTCAGGAGTATCAGCCAAGAGAGGAATGGATGCAGTTGTCATTATATTCACTGATTGCTGAGAAGTAGATGGAATGTCTGAGACATTTGGTTCAGCGTTAGGTATAGTGTTTATAGGAACAGCTGAGACCCAAGAAGTTTCAGCTTCACTGTTCTGCATATTTGAAATGATAGGACTATCATCTTCTACTGGATGAGCATGAGTAGGAATAACTTCTGAATCACCAAGATGAGAAAACATCCATTGATTCAGTTCTTCAGTATCAGCGGACGGTTTAGAGTTCGCTGAACGGGATTCGTCAAACGTGACGTGAATAGTTTCTTCTACAGTTTGTCTTCTACGATTTAAGACTCTGAAGGCTTTGGAAACTGAGGAGTATCCAAGAAAGATTCCATCATCAGCCTTAGGATCAAACTTTCCAAGAGCATCTCTGTTGTTCAGTATAAAACACTGACATCCAAAGATGTGAAGAAAGCTGATTGAAGGCTTTCTCCCATGAAAAAGTTCATAGGCTGTCTTTTTGAATCTTTTTACTATCAGCGACCTGTTTTGCGTAAAACAAGCAGTGTTGACAGCTTCTGCCCAAAACTGAGTAGGCAGGTGAGAATCGCTGAGCATTGAACGTGCAGCTTCAATAATTGTTCTATTTCTTCTTTCAGCGACTCCATTTTGTTGCGGTGTTCTCACTGAAGAAAAGTTGCGAGAAATACCCTTACTCTCAAGGAAGGAATCAAGAGAACTGTTTTTGAATTCAGTCCCATGATCACTCCTTATTGAGCGAACGGTCAGATTGTTCAGGGTTTCCATCTTCCGAACGAAATTGATGAGTTCTTCAGGGGTGTCACTCTTAGAACGGAGAAACATTACCCAAGTGAAGCGAGAGAATTCATCAACTATGACCAGCGTATATTTCTTTCCAGCGATGGATTGTTTGTTAACAGGACCAAACAAATCCATATGGAGTACTTGTAGAGGAGATGACACTGAAGAAACTTGCTTTGACTTAAAGCTTGCTTTGGTCTGCTTCCCTTTTTCACACGCTGAACATAACGACTCTTTGGCGTATGAATGCTGAGGTAGACTAGTGACTAACTCTTTTGAAGAAAGAGTGTTCAGTGTCTTGAAATTTAGATGAGATAGCCTCTTATGCCATAGCCAGTTGACATCAGATGAGGCCTTTGAGAAGAAACAGGAGTTCTCAGTGGTTGTTGAGTCCATGTTTATTACATAAACATTTTCCAAACGATAACCGCTGAGAGCTATCTTCTCCTTTTTGTCAGCGACAAAGAAGGATTCCTTAGTAAAGATTACTTTGTTATGCATGTCACACAGCTGACTGATGCTTAGAAGATTATGCTTCAGCCCTTCAACATATGCGACTCTTCTGAAGGAGGTTGTACCATTTGAATGTACACCATACCCTCGGGTATGTCCTTTTCCATTTCCACCGAAAGTCACAGAGGGACCCTTCTCTTCCTTGTATTCAGAGAGCAGACTTTTCTTTCCAGTCATGTGTCTAGAGCATCCGCTATCGAGATACCAGATACCCTTCTTAACCTGCAATACGAAGGAAGATTAGTTTTTCTTGGGTACCCACTTTACCATGTATACACATTTGTCAGTGGAAGTAGTTGGAATGGAAGATTCAGCAGTCTTCGCAGCATTTGAAGATTCAGCTTTGTCTTTCTTCACTTTGGTTAATTTCTTAACTTCAGTGGTAGGATTCACCTTGACCTGATTTGTACCAGGGTTGGTCTTATTTGCCTTGGGGGCAATCTTCACCTTAGCTATCTTTTCAGCTTTGGTGGCTGTGGGGCACTTACTAGCAATATGATCGGTAAGTCCACAGTCATAACATTTCCTATAACTAAAAGTAGTTCTAGGACCATTTGAATGCTGAGCTTTTAATTTCAAGTTAGAAGTGCCAGCACCAAGTAAACTATTGGCTTTAGAAATGGGACGAACATTCAGTTCTTCAGATTTCTTACCAAGGACATCTACTCTGAGTCTGGGAGTAGATCGCTGAATAAATCCAGATATCTGCTTCCTTGATCCAGAGGGATGAGCCACTGAAGCTTTAGAAGCATTCAGCTTTGGTACTAAGGTACCCTTCTGAGGATTCTGGTAAATAACAATTCCCTTACCTTTGTCTTTAGAGACAGAGGTAGGTTTTGAATAAACCATTTTCTCCTTGCCTTTTGAGGAGGTAGGAGTTTCCTCAGGGATTGGTGTAACGGACGAGGAGCACTGATAAGATGAAGTATCAGCGACTGAGGATACGAACGTTCCAAATTTAAGCATTGAACGCTCAGTGGTTGGTTTTGGAGTTTCATATTTGTAACCCAAACCACGTTTATCACTCAGGGGAATCTGAGACTTTATTATCTTAGTGATCTTTGTTGAAGAATTACACCATCCTTTAACAGTAGCTTTTTCAGCCTTTAATGCAGCGATAGCTTCTGCTCGTTCGATTTTGACTAGCTGATTTAAATATACTTGATCTTTAAAATCTTCTTCAATTTTAGAAAGCTTTTCTATTTGAAGGTGGCAGTTTTTAAGCTTTTCAGCGAGATCAAGATTTTGGTTTTCAACCACAGTTTTGCCGTTCATGGCTTCGTATAAACTTCTAGTCAAGAGATCGATCTTACGGAGACTATCAGCTTCATCAATATTTGCAATATTGGTAAAGAAAGAAGGTGATACCTGAATAGCAGATGTTGAAGTGGAGGGAATGTCTGAACTTTCTTCCTCTTCTTCAATCTTGGCCATAAGACATAGATTTGCTTCCTCATCTTCAGAGTCAGATGATGATGCTTCTTCACCAGAAGCAGCCCAATCATAGTCAGCCATCAGGCCTTTATTCTTCTTCTTAAAGCTTTTCAGCTTTGCATATTTTTCTTTCAGCTTTGAATATTTGTCATCTTTATTTCTTGGAACAAAGGGTTTCTTTGTAAAAGCTGAGGGTCTAGAAACTTTCTTTGACCTGCACTTGTTAGCGAAATGTCCTGTCTTTTCGCAGTTAAAACAAGTAGCAGTAGCCTTATCAACAAAAGCTGATGATCTAGGCTTGTCAGTTATGGAAAGAGGTTTGTTCTTTCTAAACATTTTCTTTTTGGAAAATCTCTTGAACTTCTTAGTTAGGAGAGCCAAAGATTCATCATTATCTGAAAAATCAGAATCTGATGACCTTTCAGAGTTACTTTCTAACTCAGTGATAGTGACCGAGGGTCGCTGAGTAGAAGGTTCCTCTGAGATTAAAGCAACAGGGGTGCTTCTGGAATCTTTTACAAGATTCTTCTTAAGATGGCTCGATTGCTCATGATTCAACAACGTGCCATATAAGGTTGAAAGGGTCATTGATTTTAGATCATTTGATAGCATGAGACACATAGCATAATTGTCCCAGCTTTCAGGTAAACATTCTAGAAACTTTGTCAGTACTTCAAAGTTAGAATATTCCTTACCAACAGTTTTCAGATCTATAATTAAACAATTAAAACGTTGGTGAACTTCAGAGAGAGATTCATTCTTACCAGAAATGAAGCTTTCGTATTGTCTTACCAGGTTGATCTTTCTTGCATCCTGGACTTCAGACGTTCCTTCATACTGAACACATATTGTGTCCCACATGGCCTTTGATGTTTTCAGATTCATGACGGAATGGTAGACTTCGTCAGGAAGAGCCATGGATAGTATGGATCTGGCTTTTGTATCTATAGCCACTTTCTTCTTATCTTCGTCAGTCCATTGAAAGATTTCCTTAGGTACCAGCCTTTCTGGAATAGCAGGTCTATTCTCAGCGGCTGGAACAGCAGCATCAATTCTTACAGGGATGAATGGACCATTTTCTAGATAGTAAGGCATAGTAGGGTCTACACCTTATAAGAAGAGTGTCATCCTATTTTTCCGTAAGTTGAAGTTATCTTTGGAAAATCTAGGGGGTTTAGCAAGAGAACCATTGTCTATATAATTTGTGTTTGTGTTGGTGGCCATTTTCAGATAATAGCAAGGAAGAGAAATATCTTATATTAGATCTTGTTTATGAGGTTAAACAAATCCGCTCTGATACCACTTGTTGGTCCAGAAGGCCTATACAAGTTTGTAGAGGGGGGGGGGGGGGTTGAATACAAACACACAGATTTTACTTTTCTAAATTGTTTATTGATAAATCATTAACAATTTACAGCTTGTTGCGGAAACAAGATTAAGGATAAACCTAAATCTAAACAAGTTGGAACACTAAGGTTTCTTGCACTAAGAGAGATAAGGAAATTACTAATAATAACCTATCTTGAGATAAGAGATTGAACTTGTCCAGAGTTAGCAAGTTACTTCAAATGAAGTGGGTTCATCTCTTTATATACTGCATGCATTTAATGCAAGTCAGTATACACTTTACACGTGTCATCAGCTGGTTGGTTGCATGTCATTGACCTTGGTTGACAACCTTAGTAGCCGCATGGATGAACAGTGTAGTATCAGAATGGTTGTACGATTTCAGATAGTCGGAGGTTCTTTTCTGACATTTCGTACGGAGTCGTGCAAGGGAGGTTAAGACAAAAGTACTTTGTACAGAGGACTTCATGATCAGCTTTCGTTGATTCAGCGATTATCATTTACTATTCAGCAAATGATAAAGTTCAGCGATAGCTGAAGTCTTGTACTTGATACTTCACGTTGAGTGGACAAATCTGAGTCTTCGCTGATCCGCATCAGTTCATTAGGAGACTTGTCGCTGGTTCTTGAGCTTGATCTTCGACTTTAGCGTAGAACCTTTGTTGACGTGAAACTTGTCTTCAGGGATCATAAGTAAACAACTAACTTATCAGCGATCATCATAATGACTGAACAGACTCAGTATTAATGGTGAACAGTTTCGCTGGATGTTTAATTTAAAGAGCGAGAGTTCCTATCAGCGGTACTGTAAGATCTTAGTACTTATCAGCGATAGTGAAACTCTGATACATATTGTTTACTTACAATTTTCACTAAGTATACAAGAGAGGGTCATTATCAAATCACTGAGGGTTTGGATCAACACTTCCGCTGTCAAATTTTGTTTAGTATAGGTTGTTGACGTTTTAAAGACAAGTTTATTTATGTAATTCAAATGCTTATTCTATATTAATACATGTTATGTTTGTGGGACGTTACAAATGGTATCAGAGCCTTAGTTTAAGGGATTTAAGTGACCAGTCGGGCCTAAACTTAAACTGTAAGATGAGGAACACAGCCGAGACATAGGATTGCCTCTAGGAACGATCACTATAAATGCGCTTAGGAATAAGGTGCCAGTGTAATTACGAACTTACAGGTACATGTGCGTGCTTACAATACCTTACTTATAGCAAGTTTGTGGTGTCATGTCTAGCAAGGATTAATTATCGGCTTCTTTCAGTTTAGCGCTATGGCTGGGAGAACCTTGAGGAGCAGGTCAGTGCCTGTTGTTCCAAGAAATCAAGATGAGGAGGTCCTGAATAATGGGCCGGTGGAACCTACGAGGGCGACTGTTACCCGCGGAAGGGGTAGGGGTAGGGGTCGTGGTAGGGGTCGGGGAAGAACGCCCCGCCGGGCCGCCACCCAAATGGCCGGAGATGGGGGAAATCCGATCTGGAGAACGACCCGCGTGACTCGTAGGGCACAGAGTGTGGAAATCCCCGCCCACCAAGAAGACTCTATTCAGGAGAGTTCAACTTCTATAAGAAGGGTGGATCAGACAAGGGGACGTGGTCGAGGCCGTGGATCTGCATTTGTTACCCGAGAGAATCTGGCTGCCGAGCTGGGTAAAATTCAGGAGACTTTGCAAGCTCTCCTCACTAAGCAGAATGAGTCAGCCTCGGGAAGCAAATAGGCGAGTGAGAACAGGGAAAGTGTAGAACTGTCAAGCCCGGTAGAGACTGGTACTGGGAGTCACTCGAAGTCAAACCTTCTGGTGGTGAATGAGTCAGCAGCTAAGGGATGTAGTTACAAGGCCTTTGCCTCATGCAAGCCCTCTACTTTCAAGGGCGAGTGTGACCCTGTCTTGGCAATGAAATGGGTGAAAGAGATGGAATTGGTATTCGATACTTGCAAGTGTGCCGATGGGGATAGGGTGATGTTTGCCCTATCCATGTTGAAATCTGATGCAGTTTACTGGTGGGATGCCGAAACTGGGGGAAAGGGTTCGGAAATGGCTAAAGGGATGATATGGGAAGCGTTTGTGGACAGGTTTAAAGCTCAGTTATGTCCACTCGCGGCAGTGAAAAAGTTGGAAGAAGAGTTTTTGGGTTTGGATCAGGGAGGTATGACGGTATGGGAGTATACTTCCAAGTTTATCGAGAAGTCTCGCTTTGCTGATCTGTATGTACCAACGGAGGAACGACGGGTGGAACGCTTCATCCATGCGCTGAAAAGTAGCATCCGAGAACTGGTTCTGACAAGAAACCCCACTACCTTTCAGGAGGCTATCAATACGGCCGAGCTGATTGAGAAGGAAAAGAATCGCCAGACGTCTGAGAAGGACGGTGAGAAACGCAAGTGGGATGGACCGGGGATTGACTCAAGGGAAGGGAAAGTGTTTCGACCAGAAAATCGTGTTAACAAGGATACCGCGGGGAAATCGTGTACGAGATGGAACAAGGTGCACCAGGGAGAGTGCTTGGCAGGTTCAAACTCATGCTACCAGTGTGGATTGCCCGGTCACTTGTCAAGGAATTGTCCGAGTGGTGCTAAGTCATGTTATCAGTGTGGAGCTACGGGTCACATGCGGAATGACTGTCCGCAGTTGAGAAAGGGTGGATCAGGTCAGTATGGAGAACGTCAAGGAGGGAAAGGAAATGACAAGGGAGCAAAACCGACGCGTCCGAAGGGACGTGCGTTCCGCATGACTGCGGAAGAGGCGGAGGAAGTGCCAGATGTGGTGGCAGGTACGCTTCTAGTGAACTCTCTATGTGCCAAGGTGTTATTTGATTCAGGAGCAAATCGCTCGTTTGTATCGCATGCTTTTATGAAATGTTTGGGGGTGAGGCCTAGACGTTTGGAAAGAGCACTAGAGGTGGAAACTGCCAATGATAGTCAGGTGTATGTTAAGGAGGTGGTAGAAGACTGTGTCATAGATATAGAAGGGAGGTTGGTGTCTATGAAATTATATCCCATGGCAATGGGGGAGTTTGATGTGGTGTTAGGTATGGACTGGCTAGCCGCGAATGATGCGAATATTGTTTGCAACAAAAAGCTGGTCAGGATTCGATTACCTGATGGGGATTCCGTTGTGATTTATGGGAATCGCCGTGATAGAAAGACTAGCCTTATCTCTATGATTAGGGTTACTAAGTGTTTGAGGAAGGGGTGTCAAGGATTCTTGGCGTATGTGTTGGACGCCAAGAAAGAGAAGCGTGGGGTGGGTGATGTGCGAGTAGTAAAAGAGTACCCGAAAGTATTTCCGGATGACTTGACAAGCCTACCTCCGGATCGTCAGATCGAATTCAGAATTGATCTGATGCATGGAGCTGCACCAATTGCCCGTGCGCCCTATAGGTTGGCGCCGTCCGAAATGAAAGAAATGATGACTCAATTGTAGGAGTTGTTGGACAAGGGATTCGTTAGACCGAGTACGTCTCCGTGGGGAGCACCTGTGCTCTTCGTGAAAAAGAAGGACGGTACTATGCGAATGTGCATAGATTACCGAGAACTCAACAAGGTCACGATCAAGAACAAGTATCCTATACCGAGGATTGACGATCTGTTCGATCAATTGCAAGGAGCCAGTTACTTCTCCAAGATAGACTTGGGGTCATGTTATCACCAACTCAAGGTAAGGGAGGAGGATGTGCCGAAGACCGCTTTCAGAACCAGGTATGGACACTACGAATTTTTGGTGATGCCGTTCGGGCTAACCAACGCCCCGACAACATTCATGGACCTTATGAATAGGGTGTGCCAACAGTATTTAGACCAGTTTGTGATAGTGTTCATAGACGACATCCTGATTTTCTCAAGATCGGAAGAGGAGCACGAAAGCCACCTTCGGAAAATTCTCGAGCTACTGAAGCAAGAGAAGCTGTATGCCAAGTTTTCTAAGTGTGAGTTTTGGCTAAGGGAGGTGCAGTTTCTCGGACACGTGGTGTCTAAGGATGGAATCATGGTAGACCCATCTAAGATCGAAGCCATCCAAGATTGGGAGCAGCCTAAGAACCCGTCAGAAGTTCGGACTGGCGGGATACTACCGAAAGTTCATCAAGGACTTTTCGCGTATCGCCACGCCAGTAACTTCTCTAACCAAGAAGAATGTCAAGTTCGCCTGGTTGGAGAAGCATGAGGAAGCCTTTAAAAAGCTGAAGGATATGTTGAGCAACGCCCCGGTGTTGTCGTTACCGGACGGTTCTGATGATTTTATGGTGTTCAGTGACGCATCGAAGCTCGGCTTGGGTTGCGTACTCATGCAACGAGGGAAGGTGATCGCTTATGCCTCCCGATAGTTAAAGGATCACGAGGTTCGTTACCCCACTCATGATTTAGAACTGGCAGCAGTGGTTTTCGCTCTGAAGATTTGGCGACATTACCTTTATGGGACGAAGTGTCAGATCTTCACGGACCACAAGAGCTTGTGTCATCTTTTCGACCAAAAAGAGTTGAATATGCGTCAAAGGAGATGGATTGAATTGTTGACCGACTACGACTGTAAGATTGAATATCATTCGGGTAAGGCGAACATAGTGGCGGATGCTTTGAGCCGTAAGGAAAGAAGTGAGACCCCCCATTATTGTGGCCATGAGGGCCGAGGTGACGTTCAATTTGTTGAATGAGATAAAGAAATGTCAAGATGAGGCGCTCGGAGTGGAAAATCTCAAGAAGGAGAGAATGGTGGGACAAACGTTCTCACTGGTGGAAGATAGTCGAGGGGTGAAGTGTCTTAGTGGGAGGATCTGGGTCCCGAATGTTGTATTATTCATTTTGAATACTGTGTTATTCGTCATGAATAGTGAATAAACGTTCTCTTTGTTATTCATACTGAATATGGACACCAGGAAACGTGCATACATATTCATACTGAATATAACACATACATAGCATTTCACGTAAAAACAGTTAAAATGAAGAAAAAGCTATATCGAGATGGATGTCATATCGAAGAGCACGAAATTCCCGTTTTTTGATGTATTTTGTTTGATTAAAATATTAGTAATTTTTAAGATAATTTATTTTAAACTTTAAAGGGGTAAAAAAATTAATTAAAAAAGAAAATAAAAAGTCAAAGATGGTAGGGGCTAATTTAAATTTCCAGATTTGTCTGTAATCACTTCTCAATTGGTTTCATTAAGTTTTAACCATTGATTAATTTTCCAAATCTTGATTAATGGTTGTGACTTGTCCTCATGTTCACTATTGAAAATGAGTTTTTATTTGAACCCACCCCTATATATATATAAGACCGAAATATTTTAACTTTTCAATGAATAATAATACATAATTTTTTTTAACTTTTATAATACTTATATTTTGTCCATTTTATAAATAATAAGTATATTTATTGAATAAGTGAATTTATTTTGTTTCGATAAAAACATGGTTTGAATAATCATACGATGAACTTTGTAATCAATATATATATATAAAGAAGAATGTAGGGAGAGAGGATTAAGGAAAGGCCTCCATGACACTTTATCTTTTTTGTTAAATTTTTGATTTATTTTTAATTGATTTCAACACATTAAATGCTTAAACTTTTCATTTTCTTTTTTAATTTAAATTAAAAACTATTAACCAATATATATTTATTATTATATAAAATATTATTTATCTTTCATTTTTAATTATACAATGAAGCCAACATTTTTTATTTAAATTTATAAACTTATTATTATTTTTATTTAATCAATAAGGTATATATACTTTTATTAAATGAATTTATTTTTATTTAACTTTTTATATTTCTTTGTAAGCTAACAATACTTATAAATCAAAAAAAATTATTTAAATTTATAAACTTATTATTATTTTTATGTAATCAATAAGGTACATATTTTTATTAAATGAATTTATTTTTATTTAACTTTTTATATTTCTTTGTAAGCTAACAATCATCAATATATATATATATATATATATATATATATATATACATATATATAAAGGAGAATGTAGGGAGAGAGGATTAAAGAGAGGCTTCCATGACCCTTTATCTTTTTTGTTAAATTTTTGATTTATTTTTAATTGATTTCAACACATTAAATGCTTAAACTTTTCATTTTCCTTTTTAATTTAAATTAAAAACTATTAACCAATATATATTTATTATTATATAAAATATTATTTACCTTTCATTTTTAATTATACAATGAAGCCAACATTTTTTATTTAAATTTATAAACTTATTATTATTTTTATTTAATCAATAAGGTATATATACTTTTATTAAATGAATTTATTTTTATTTAACTTTTTATATTTCTTTGTTGGGTCATTTTTTGCCACCCCTAGGTTTGGTTATAAGGTTATCTTATTTGGATGACCCTATTTTTACAAAACAATTCTTATTTTAAATAAAAAAAATTAAAGTTAGTTGTGGTTGAGTTTTAGATATCCCACGTTAGTAAAATCAATCATCAATATCAATATATATATATTAAAAGAAAATGTCGTTTGAAGAGAATGTAAGGGTTTGATGAGAAAAAAACGATATAAAGAGAAGATGAGAACTTGAATATAGATCCAAAATTTGATCCAATTTTAGGTTATATAGTTATTTTTTTAATTTACATGACAAAATACTTCATGTAATAGTTAAAATTTTCATTTTCATTATATATATATATATATGTATGTATATATAAATAAAACTATCGAGGGTATTTGATGTGACATATTGAGAATGGAGTATTTCTCAAATTCTGGTTATGGTTGGGATTAAGTTATCCCACATTGGTGAAGAGTTGAATTATTGAAATATGTAAGGTTGTATAAGAAAGATGGATGAGATGTCTTTATGTCAACTTATACTTATGAAGTTTGTTAAGTAAAATCTTGATCGTCCCACATTAGTGTTGGGCACAATGAGAATGAAGTATTTGTTAAATACTGAATTGTGATGAAATCTTGATTGTCCTACATTGATAAGAAAGTGAAAGGTTTTAAAGAGAAAATGACTATATAAAGAGAAGATGAGAACTCAAATGTAGATCCAAAATTTGATCCAATTTTGGTTTAAATAGTTGTTTTTTTAATTTACATGACAATATATTTCATGTAATAGTTAAAATTTTCATTTTCATTTTCATGATATATATATATATATATATATAGAGAGAGAGAGAGAGAGGTAGATATATATATATATATATATATATATATATATAGGGGAGGTATCCGTTGCAAACCAGTCAGTTTGTGCAAACTATACAAACCACTATATTAGGAAACAATAGATGTATTTATGGATAATCATTATGATTCATTAATTAAGACTGAGATATATATGGAAGATGGTAAGATTCATTCATTATGATCATGACTTTAGATTAGGAAACATAATAAAATCAGATATTTATTAGACTTGATCAACGGCTAAGATTGGTTTGTATAGTTTGCACAAACTGACTGGTTTGCAACGGATACCTCCCCTATATATATATATATATATATATATATATATATAATCAACAACTCTCCCACATCGCCATCGCCATCACCACCTTCCCTAACGTCCCCAAAACACAGTGACCAAATCCTATCACGTTTTCGGTGAAACTCCCCATAAAAACCACTGGTTTTTTTACGAGGAAATGAGCATGATTTAGCCGATGAAAGACTTAGATGAAAGAAAGATTGCCATCGTGACCCACCACCTTCGTCACTGTTTTTTGCGGACGTTGGGGACGATAGTCCCTGTTTTATACATATATACATGTATATATATATACATACCATACATGTATATATATACAGTTCATCGTATGATTATTTAAACCACGTATTTATCGAAGCAAAAAAATTCACTTGCTCAATAAATATATTTATTATTTATAAAATGGACAAAATATAAGTATTATAAAAGTTAAAAAAATATATATGTATTACTAATTTAAATTAATATTTTAATAATTTTATCGTTGAACAGTTAAAATATTTTGGTCTTATATATATATATATATATAATTACAAATTGGTCTCTATAGGTTTATGTTTTTCACAAAATTAAAGAGAACCCCAAAAGAGTACAAAAAGGGGACAAAAGGTGATTGGAAGAATTTGCCCCTAGCATTAACTGCCAATTTTAACGGAGTTTGTGGTCAAATCCCTGTTTCAAAGCAAAATCAAAACCCTGAGGACGAAAAATCGAATTATGAAACCATAGGTCACTGTTTCAAAGAAATCAACATACCTCAAGGACCAAAATTGGAGTTTACTCTATTTATTACTAGATGGTCCCACACCCAATCAATTAACCACCCATCCCCACCCTCTCTTCTCCTTCTCTCTCTTTATCTCTTCTTTGTTCAGGTCACTTCTTTCTCTATAATTTTCTTCTTTTCACACACACACACACACACACACATATATATATATATATATATATATACATAAAATACATATACCTAGGAGCATATATATATATATATATATATATGACGGGGGCCATTCAAAGGAAAACTAGTTAGTTTGTGGTAACCGTAAGATCCAATCTCAACCACAAATCAACCCATAAATTAGAAAATTATTAATTTTGGTATTTTTGACTTTAGATTTTAATTAAGGGGCATTTTAGGTATTGTAAAATATCCTCTCTCCCCTCTCCTCTATCCGGTCTCCGGCCAACTTATTCCGACGAACACCAAGTAAAAATAATATACCAATCGTGATACCAGTGAGATACCGACTATGATACCAGTGTGATACCGATCGTGATACCAATTATGATACATACTTCCACTCATTTCATAATCACGTTCGTTACTATTGCGATACCCAAGAACTTTTGTGATACCAGTGTGATACCCACAAACCATCAATGAATCACATTGTGATACCCCAAAAAATTTAACCGTAAGACACAAACCAACCATGAATCACAGTGTGATACCAGAAGATTTTCTAATTATAAGACAAAAACCAACAATGAATCACATTCAGAAGATTTTCTAACTATAAGGCACAACGCGTACAACAATGAATCACACTGTGATACCAACAGATTTTCTAGCTATAAGACACAAACTAACAATGAATCATACTGTGATACCAAAATAATTTCTAAAAGTAAGACACAAACCAACCATGTGAGACCAAGATTGAGATCCCAAAATCAAAATCAACCCACTATGATACCCTTGTGTTACACCCACACCCTAAAATCAAAATCAAACCATAATCATCAAAACACAAAATCATAGTACAATATCAAAATCAAACCTAGATCTCAAAATCAAACCCATATCTGGAACTCAAAGAAGGTATGGAGGCATATGTTCCAAAAAAATCAAACCCATATATGAAAGTGTGTTGGTGGTGGCAATGGAGATAGCGGCGGCGAGCTCGATATCGCCAAGGTGGTCGGCGACAGCTTGGGTGATGACAAACATGGAGTAGGAGGCGATGCGGCTGAAGATGGCGGGGCCGACGATGTGCCATAGTTTCTTGGACTCGATGAGATAGCGTTTCCGGAAAGAGAGATGGAGGTGTTGGTCTGAGAATTTTGCAGCGAAATTGACGTTTGAAGAGACGGGTGGTGCCGGAGGTGAAGAGAGGGGATGGTTTGACGGAGATTGTAAGCGACCATGGGGGAGGGGTTGTTCCGCTGGATCTTGTTTGACGGAGGTGAAGGGATGTGGGAGGGCTGGTTTGATGGTGGGAGGCGGTGGTATGTCAAAAATATAATTAGGGTATGTTGAAATTAATTTATGATAGGTAACCGTAGGATTTAGGAGTAAAATAACGAATTGGTTAATTATAAAAAATCAAATTGTCAATTTACCGAATTAACCTTTTCCTTTATTTTAAAAACAACATTAATTAAAATAAATGAGTGGCTCACGTTGGATCTCACAGTTACCACAAAGTATTTAGTTCTCATTTGATTAGGCCCCTATATATATGCCTATGTATTACATATACATAGCATTTGTGTTAATGGTAGGTGATGGTGTATATTAGTATATATATACACACTGTATATGTGGGTATGTAAATATATACTCCTATACATATGTGAATGTTGTCTTTATATATATATATATATATATATGTGTGTGTATGTCTAACTATATATATGTTGTGTCTATATATATATATATATATATATATTGTGTGGGTGTATATATGTAATATATATGTGTGTGTGTATATATATATATATATATATATGTATGTATATATAATACAAAAGTGATGAAGATGTGGGTATAATCCATGAGACCTTGGTAAGAAAAGAAAAACACCATTGGTAAGAAAAATCCACCGGTAATGAAAACTCCATGTTTGGTTATGTAAGAAAAACCCACTGGTTACATATATAGAGACTATAAGTGGTAATGAAAACTCCATGTTTGGTTATGTAAGCAAAAACCCAATGGTAAGAAAAACCCACTGGTATATACACACACACGAAGTGACATGGAGAAAGGGTGTTTATGGTGTGGGTTTGGTGGGGAGAAGTAGGAGATGGACTGATGGAGGAAGAAGAGTGGATGAGAGCTTTCATGCCTCTCTCTTTGTTTTGTGTGTATCTATATATGTATAAATGTATATATATATATATATATATATATGTAAATTATATATTTACTTTTTAATAAAAGACAAAAGAAAGGGTAAAATGACTTAAATGACTTGTAAGCTTTGGAGCAAAGTCGATCTTCGAAATATCACCATCTTGGCAAACCGGAGAATTCATAAACTCAGAGAATCGTTGAGCAGAGTCAAGTGGATTTGGACTGTTGATAACTTCGTTATCTGACGGGTTTTTACCCTCCAAATCATACGTTTGCGGCTTGTCTTGAAGTAAGAATTGGCATTTCGGACTAATATTTCGTGCAAGTGTTGTGCAGTCATACATGGTGTCAATTGGAAGGAGAAATGCTTAATATACTCCATTTGGCCACCTCGGGTGAAGGAAACGTCGAACCAAGTGAACGAGCGAAGAAAAACCAAAGTTCAGCAATTGTGCTACTATGACACGCGACTATGACCATGGTCATTGTCGCTGGTCATAGTCGCGCTCAATGTACCGTATGTGGGTAAGAGAGGGCGACAATTCCCCGCGACTATGACATGGTCATTGTCGCTGGTCATAGTCGCGGTCGGGGCCTGAGAGTATAAAAAGCTGCAGATTTCTAAAGTCTAGGGTTATCTCGGGATTGTTGGAGGCTAGGCTTCTAGGGGAGCTGTTGGAGGCGATTTTGAGCTGAAGAGAAGACTTTGCATTGATATTGAAGGTGGAGACTCATTTTGGAGCTACAAATTGGTAGTGTGTATCAATCTTGAGGGAGTATTCATCATTTCCATTGTATTTGTTGAGAAACAATGTTTTTGGGTGTTGTTATCTTCTTCTTTTTATGTTATTTGCTACTAGTAACATGAGCTAAACATTTTGAGGTTGGGGGAAAGATGGATTTTGGATTTTTATCGTTAAATATATGAGTATTGCATTTATTTAGTCATTACACTTGTTGGTTGAAGTTTGTTTTGCTTGTTCTTATTGTTTGTGAGATTGGCCTTCTTACTCATCTTTTGGTTGTATTTCCTTTTGAGAAATTGGTTTTATAACTTGATAAAAGCTAGATAAACCTAGGGTGAGATATTGGATAGCGATATACCAAGTGAACCCTAGTTTTGTGTATGTGATTCTTATGCTTAATGAGTTGATTGTTTATGTTTATTAGTCGAGAGATTTTAATATATATTACATGATGCATTCTTGTTATTACTTGAGAGAGAATGGTAAGTATTTTGGGAATTGCTAAATTCAACCTTGTGTATTGATTTATGAACGTGTTTTATCTATTTGTTGGTGAAATCTAGATGAATCTAACCCCTAGCCTTTTCTCATCATCTTGGTAACTTCGTGTGGTATATGAATCGTTGTTGACTTGCTCTTCTTTGCTTACCGTCATTTCTTGAGATAGTTAGTTAATTAATCAAAACTCAAACCAAATTTTATCAACCATCCATTTAGATGTGTGGCTAGCCTTTGTGATACTTAAACTCATAGTTCCTTGGATCGATACTCGTACTTGGTACGTATTACTTGATTGACATCGTACACTTGCGATAGATTTGGAGGGTTGCATAAACCATCTATCAACAGTCAGAATCGGATGAGGAACAATTAAAGGAATCATCTGCAAAAGGATTGTTGAAATCAGGGAAAAGATTCCTTTGAACTGATTCGGATTGAGCCGCTTTACCTTTATTTGGTGAAAACAAAGGCTTGTCATCTGTGTCAAGGGACACGCCTAGAAAAGCTTTACACGAGGAGTTATCTGAACAAGTAGGTGACGGGTCAACCGAGATGGCGTCCGTAGAGATAAGCTTCATCGGGGTATCCTCAGGACATCCCTTGGCCATCTTTGTTGTTAAAAGTTCTGTCGCCAGGGCAGACAGTTTGGAGTTTAAATTGGCAATCTCGGTCTTATAACTCGTCCTTTCAGATTCGGATAATGACTCAGTTTTATTCTTTTTGAGCTCATGATGGTAGATAAGAGTACAGTTCTTTCGGTTTCAAAAATAACCTTATCTCTCAAAATTGATTCTGCAAGTTTAAAAATTATGTTTTCCAAAATCAGAGGTGGAACGTAACGTTTGAACTCTGAGTTGGCATGAGAATCATCATTTGGTGTTGCTTGAACCGGGACCGGAGTTTCCACAATTTTAGCAAGAGAACAGATGTCGAAGTAATCATTCGAGAGATGAGGTGTTTTGTTTTTCAGATATGAAGCATTAAGAGTTTCATACACGAAAGGAACTTGTACATTAATGTTTTTCTTAGGTGGCTCATCTTCCAAATCAGGGTTGTCATTTGCGGGCTTTCCCCCTACTTTTGGTAGTGGAATACCTGTTTTGCGTTTAACGTCTTCCTCTTCCTCATCTTTCTGAGACAGTTTGGTCGACTCGATCTTATACTCAGGATAATGCTTATCTAGGCCCAAAAAGTTGAATTCATAAAGGGTGGGAACCTTAGATAAGATTTTCTTAAGGTAACACGGATTATCATATCCGAGTCCCCAAAGAGCGTTATAATACTTGAATTCCTTCGGTTTGTTCAAATGAATCGTTTGGTCTGTTTGACCTCGCTTGTAAAGTTTGGATTCAAGATCCTTAAGCTTGTTAGTCAAATTATCATTTTCTTTTTGAACGGTTAAGCGAAGATTGACAATCTTATTATTCTCTTCCTGAGACTTATTGAGCTTTTCGGTGATTTCAGATAATTGGGTTTCTAGGGATTCGGCTCTTTTTGAAATGGTTGAGCATTCAGATTGATAATTTTCTGTCACACATTTATCCCCAGCCTTTTCAATAGCTAGTTTGCCTATGGTATCATATTTTATTTTAGCATCGGCTTCTAGCTTAGAGATTTGCGCTTCTAAATGAGAAACTTTCTCTTTGAGCTCAGAGTAAGTTGGATAAGACATTGTTACTTGAAAGAATATGATCGTGAGACAATTCAAGATACCGATCTAAAAACAAACGATGTATCACAGAATACACAAATGTCCCCCTTCGGAGACTTAACACGGGGGTCCCGCTACCCGGTTAGCGGGTAGGGTCAAGGGGCAACGCCCTTGCGGGGTCTGGGGACAGCGCCCCTAGAAAAAAATTTAAAACTGAAGGGTCAGAATATTCCCGGATTTGTGATCCGGGTGTGGTTTCCTATGCAGAAGCAAAATCCAGAACAGAGATCCGGAGCCGAGGAGATCCGGAACCGGTTAAAATGAGATCCGGAATTGTTGGATCTGGAAAATGAGATCCGGAATGTAAGGATCCAGAATCAGCAAACAAGGATCCGGAATTGGCAATATGGAACCGAAACTAATGATCCAGAATTAACAACTGATGGATCCGGAACTTGTGATCCGGTACGAAGAACCGAAATTGGTGATCCGGTATGTACGAACCAAGGATCCGGAAACAAAAATCTGACCGCAAATAGCCGGATCCGGAATTATGTGTTCCAGAAGCAAATACCGGAATTAAGGAACCGGAATGTAAGTTCCGGAATTTAGAAGAGAACCGGAATCAAATACCAATTTAGGATCCAGAACTAGAAGAATCCGAAAACAAAACCACAAATCCGGTATAAAGACACCGGAACCGGAAGAGATCCGGTATTTTAGTGGATCCGAACTTCAACAGTACCGGAACAATATTCATGCACTGGAACTCGAAAAACTAACCTAGAAATTGATTTCTGCACCACTTTTGACTCAGGAAAAATCTGCAAACACTTTAGTACCAAAACAAGCAACTAGGGAATGCACCAAAGAAGTCGTAGCCCAGTGGCTCGGTAACATCCTGGGGGGGTAAGGTGTGAAAGTCTTACTACCCGGGTTCGAGTCCCGTGGTGATCGCTCTGCGGTATCCAGATCATGGGCCTGCCCAATTGGGTCGGGTCGTGGTCGAGGGGATTAGTCTGGGTGGCGCCTTAAGTGGAAGCTCGGGATACCCCAGAACGTGTGTGTGTGTGTTAAACTTCCGTTAAAAAAAGCAACTAGGGAATGCAAAAACACTTAACCAAATCGATTAATCTAGCACTTTTTGAAGCAAAATTGAGTTTTTTTCTCAAGAACAGAGAGTAAAAACCCAGTAACCAAAAATCTCAAAAATTGATGATTTTTAATCAATCAAAACACTTCAAAACACAATATGATTTTAGAAACACGATAAGGATGATTCTTCAAGCCTCAATTTCAGATTTTACACCAAAATCAAAGCAAAGAAAAATCCTTTTGAATGACACATTCGCACAAAACTTGAATGATCAGAAAAGAGAATTACCTTTGAACGATAGCTTTGTCCCTCTGCTCTGATACCACATGTAGATCCCAGTTTAACAAGTAACAATATAAACACGTAACGATTAAGCTTTGTATTGAATGAATAGAGAGAGTTACAAGATTGGAATTAAGAACACCACTCTCTCTCTCTCTCTCTCACTATTAGCCGTACCCTGATATGATTAATCTCTCTCAAAGTCTAACCTAAAGACCTCTCTAATCACACTTTAAAATACTTGGACCTATTACAACCAAGGCCCAAGCCCATTACCCTGATAAGCCCAATAAGCATAAAAAGGCTTTTACAAACAAATAAAGAAAATAATCTTTTCTTTATATCACTTTCTATTTCAGCCCATGCAACTTTACTCCCGGAAGTTGTTTCAAATGTGGGAAGCTCGACCACACCATTCGAGATTTCTCGATTAAGGGGCCCATGTGTTTCGAGTGTAGGGAACCGGACCACTTCTGTAACATCCCAAAAATCGGGGCAAAATTAAACCTTAACATTTATCAGAGTAAATCATAATTTCATCTAAACTTTTATACATAAGCGGAGAATTAACTATGAGGGTTCATATACATTTTCGAATTATCAAAACAACCTATTAATCTAATCCTGACAACTATGATTACATTAAATTGGTTGTCTAGGTTGTTCATCAAAAGCATCCTCGCATATGCTAACTTCTCCACTCAGTACCAAAAGTTGAATACCAAAAACACTCGTCCCTCTTCCCATTACTTCCCCGTACCTGGTAAGAAAATTTAATTTGAAACGATTAGGCTTACTAGTGAGAACATCCATTTTCAAATTAAAACTTTAACACCTTTGGAAACTCAAGTAAACAAAGCGTATAAACAAACCTGGTTTGCCATCATTCTTACTGTACGTCTACACCTATTACCAAGACGGGAACATACCCGATTCCATGAGTATGACTAACATTCAGAAAGTCATATCATCACATTCGAGAGCCTACTAAGAATCATTACAGATTCTAGATCATCGCTCATGTCCAAGAAATTACAATTTACTTTATGCCTATTTATTGGAGTGGAAGTAGAGATTACAATTTACTTTATGCCTATCTCTTACCTTCCCATAGAAATCAGGAATTACAATTTACTTTATGCCTATTCCCAGATTTCTACTCACAACACGAAATGGGAATTACAATTTACTTTATGCCTATTCCTCATTTCTCATCACCTTACGAAATAGGAATTACAATTTACTTTATGCCTATTCCACATTTTAGGACAACGGGAATTACAAGCTACTTTATGCCTATTCCACGTTACAAATACTGTCAGTGCCTATGGATCCATTACACTTACTAGCGTATATGCATAACAACATATCACCGCCACATCTCGTATCATATTCTCAACTCTAAGAATATACTAGATAACCTATTGTATCCTTATCCTCAAATGTCCCCCTTCGGCGACTTAGCGCTGAATCCGGAACATTCCCGAATTCGGTACAATCCGGAACTACCCGGAATCGGGATCCAAATGAGACCGGATCCCAAATAATACCGGATCCCAAATCAATTCCGGATTCTATCGCATACTGGATCCCTCTTAATTCCGTATCCTATCGCATATGGATCTCACTCAATTCCGGATCCTAATGGGACCGGATCCTACTCAATTCCGGATCTTAATGAAACCGAATCCCACTCTATTCCGGATCCTAATGGAACCGGATCCCAAACCGGGACTTGAAGCCGTGACTTCGATCTGTACACAAATTTTTACTCTAAAAGCTCGTCTACGTTCCATTTCTTAGTCGATTCAATCTCAATACATATTTACCAAGTCATTCAGATAGTTTCCTACCAAATATGTTACTCAATTTCAATTAAAAACATTTAGAAGAAGATGAACTCACCTGAAGAGTTTTAATTCGAGCGCCTGCGTGAAATCAATTCAGATCTTGCCCTCAACTAGTTTCAATAATCAAACCAAGATTGAAATTACTTATAAACTTCCAATCTTAAACAAATCGAATGGGAGAAGAATCAAATTTCTTACCGATTGTTTAGTTTTTCTTTCTGCTTCCAGAACCGACTCCAAACCAATGTTTTTGAGATAAATCCCGAATATGGCCGACGCTTTTCTTTTAAATATCAGATTCCCATATTTCAAATTTAACCCTCAACTATCACAAATTAGAATTTAACTCCAATTATGACTAATTACACATTTGATCCCTTAACTTCAAACTTTAATCTTTCAAAATTAAGATTACAAAGACAATGGAATTTTCGAGGTGTTACAACTTCAGGAATGATTGCTCAAAGCTAAGCCAATGGAAGAAAAAGAACCCTCTAGTCATTGGCGATTTTGACATAGTGATCGGGATGGATTGGTTGGCAGAGAACCAGACCGATATCTTATGTTCCAAGAAGTTGATTCTAATTCCGGGATTGGGTGGTGGTACCGTGTTCATATACTGGGAGAAGAAGAAGGGAGACGCCGCTGTCATTTCAATGGCAAAAGCACATAAGTGCATGATGAAGGATTGTTCTTCCTTTTGGCATATGTGATAGATGTCAAACTAGAGAAAAGGAAGCTTGAGGACATGAGGGTCGTTCACAAAGTTCCTGATGTATTCTCCGATGACTTGCCCAACTTTCCACCCTACCGACAAGTAGAATTTCAAATCGATCTCATTCCTGGGGCAACCCTAATCGCTAGAGCACCTTACCGATTGGTTTCATATGGGATGCAAGAAATGATGGTTCAACTGCAATATCTTCTCGACAAGGGATTTGTGAGACCGAACTCGTCGTCGTAGAGAGTTTCGGCCTTATTTGTGAATAAGAAGGATGGCACAATGAGGATGTGCATCGATTATCGAGAGTTGAACAAATCAACGGTAAAGAACATATATCCACTCCTTAGGACTGATGAATTATTTGATCAACTTCAAGGGGCGGGTTGCTTCTCGGAAATCGAATATCGTTTGCGATATCATGAAGTGAGAGTAAAATACAATGACATTCCAAAGACGACTTTTAGAATACGTTGCGGTCATTAAGAATTCTTAATAATGTCATTTGGCTTGACGAACACACCAACGGTGTTTATGGATTTGATGAACCGAGTGTGCCGACACTTTCTTGACAAGTCAGTAATCGTGTTCATCGATGACATACTTGTTTATGCCAAGAGCGAGTCAGATCACGAGCAACACCTTCGGGAGTCTAAGGAAGGAGAAGTTGTGTGCAAAACTCTCCAAGTGCGATTTTTGTCACACGAGATGACGTGAAAGTTGATCCATCAAAAATCGAGGCGATGATGAATTGGGAACCACCTAAGAGTCCGTCTGAAATCTGAAGCTTCTTGGGTTTGGCGGGTTATTAACAAAGAGTCTTCCAGGATTTTTCTAAGATTGTTTTTTCTTAACAACTTTAACGAGGAAGAATGTGAAATTCATATGGATCGAAATCCAAGAGTAAGCATTTAGGACTCCGTAGAAAAATTTGTGTGAAGCACCAATCTTATCCTTACCCGAAGGATTCGATGACTTCATGGTCTATAGCGATGCCTCCAAAATAGGATTGGGTTGTGTTTTGATACAAAGAGGCAAAGTGATCGCCTATGCGTTAAGAAAACATAAAGATCACGAGAGAAACTACCTTATTAATGATTCAAAGTTGGCAACGATAGTGTTTGCCTTGATGTTATGGCGAAATTATCTCTACGGAACTAAGCGGACCCTCTTTACCGATCACAAAAGTCTGATGTATGTTTCAATGAAAAGGAGTTGAATATAAGGCAACAAATATGGATAGAACTACTCAAGGATTACGATTGCGAGTTGCTTTACCACATGGGAAAGGCAAACGTGGTAGCAGATGCATTGATCCGTAAAGAGTATAACGGTAACATCTGATCCACCCTTTCAAGAATTAAGATAGTTTATATTCTAATCGAAAGGATCAAAGCGTCGCAAGTTGAAATATTGTTGGAAGAGAACTTCAAGAGTGGGGTAATGATGAAACAACATTTATTGTTGATAGAGAATGGTCGGCGTGTGAAACTCTTCCAGAGGTGTATTTGGGTGCCCAAGATTGGGGGCAACCGGGAGCTAATATTGGAAGATGCTTACAAGTCCAAGTACTCTATCCACCCAGGGAGTACAAAAATGTATAGGGACGTGAAGCTAAACTATTGGTGGCTCATTATGAATCTATAATGGATAACTGTATTGAACGATGTGTGATGTGTTTACAAGTGAATACTGAACACCAACGATCGTACGGGAGTCTTTAATCCTTGGAGATTCCGAAACAAAAATGGGAGGACATTACCATGGATTTCGTGACCAAGTTGTCGAAGACTCTAAGGAAGCACGATACGCTATGGGTGGTAGTGGACCGTTTGACAAAAAGTGCCCACTTTTTGGCGATGCAAGAAACCTTGCCGATAGATAGGCTTGCCAAGTTGTACATTGATGAAGTCGCATCAAGACACGGAGTTCCGTTGTCGATTGTTTTTTTGATCGAGACAGTCGCTTCACTTCCAATTTCTGGGATGACTTACAAAAAAAGTTGGATATAAGGGTGAAGTTGAGTACGCTTAGCATCCCCAAATCAATGGTCAAAGTGAGACGACCATTCAAACTCTTGATATATGCTTTGGTCCTACGTGATTGATTTTGACAGGAATTGGGATTCATACCTACCGTTAGTGGAGTTTGTCTACAATAATAGCTATCATTCCATTATTGAAATGGCACCGTTTGATGCCCTTTATGGTAGAAAATGTAGGACTCCCGTTTGCTGGCTTGAGGTTGGTGAGAAACAATTTTCCGAGCCTGAGATTGTGCAAGAAATGGCTGAGAAGGTAAAGTGTATTAGTGATCATTTGAAGGCGGTTCAAGATCGACAAATTAACTACGCCGAGAAAAATAAAAGGCTGATAGAATTCCAATTGGGCGACCGAGTAATGTTAAAGGTGTCCATTGGGAAATGTATCATACTGTTTGGGAAACGCGGGAATATTAGTCCTTGTTTCCATGGGCCATTCACTATTTTAAGTAGAGTGGGACTTCAGGCTTACATATTTGGAGTTGCCACTCGAGATGTCCGGCTTTCATAACACTTTCCATGTGTGTTACCTGTATAAATCTTTAGCGGATGAGGAAAGTGTGATTCCCCTATAGGATATTCGAATGGATGAGAACAACCATTGCATTGAAGATTCGGAAGCGATTCTAGAAAGAAAGTCCAAGATGTTGCTCCATGAAGAGATTGTAATGGCCAAGGTTCAAAGGAAGCATCATCGAGGCTCTAATATGACGTGGGAAGTGGAAAAGGATATGAGGGCACATTACACTCACATTTTTGTCAAGTTCGGGATTTCAAGGACGAAATCAAATTCAAGGGTTGGAGGATTGTAACACCCTCGTGTTTTGAACTTTCATTCCCGGGTAATTTGAACACTTTGTCATGTAAAACGTTATGTTTATGTGTTATAAATGATCTCATGTTTGTATATGAAGTTAAGGCCAAAATTTGGAAATCTCATGTTTGTATTTGAACACTCAACTAGCCACGCGACCTAGGTTGTGGCTAGAGCCGTGTGACTCACTGTGTGTCGGGTTAGATAAGGCGAACGACTAGACACGCGACTTTGGTAGCGGGCTAGGTCGCAGCATAGTCCAGATCAGGTTTAAGGGGGTGCGATTCAAAGGGTTTCTCATTTACTCCTTGCCTTCTTTCTTCTCCTTCGACATTTCTCTCTTTCCCCTCATTTATTTCGAGTTTAGAAGCATTTAAAGAGGTTGTTCATCATCATTTAAGTGTTGATTCAATCATTAAGGCTAAAGATTCAACTTAAGATCCAAACTCCAAAGTTCTCATCTCCATATCTATAGGTAGTAAGTGTACGCCAAAGTGGTTATGCATGCATGTCATAAAAAATGAACTAAATGGGTGGGAATACATGATCTTTCTAATGGCACATTCGAACTAATAGTCAAAACTCTACACCACAATCAATGCATATACCTGGTCTTTCTAATGGCACATTCGAATTCAATTACAATACGGGGAGAGGATAAGGTTGGAAAAGTAAGAATCCAAGAGCATCTCAGAGAATAAGGTTCGAAAAGTAAGAATCCAAGATCTCCAACAACCATGTTAAAGATTTTCTAAAATAGAGTAAAAAAATTCAAAATTTCTAAAACGTTTTGCATCAAACTTTAATAGCTATGCTATTTTAGCAACTCCAGTTTTAATTATATCATTAAAATATTCAATTTATTTAGTTTATATTATTAAAATATTCAATATATGAAAAGTTGGGAGAAAAAAAGTTTGTTTTTTGAGGGTAACAACTAGTTTTGGAGGAAACCATTTATTTAGAGATTTTTACAATCTCTCAACTATTTTCTCTATTTTAGCATAGTGTTGGAGGCTTGAAGCAACAAAAATGTTAAAATCCTTTTTTTTCATTTTAACATAGTTGTTGGAGATGCTTTAAGAGGTAGTTTAATGAGTAACTATCAATCATATATTTTTCCTCCTTATTTTGAATAAAAAATCAACACATTAATTACTAAACCTTTTATTTTCTTGTTTTTATATTCCATTTTTTGGTAAATGAAATTATAATCCACAACTATATAAAACCACATATATTTTTGTTTACGCCAAAAATATATATATATATATATATATATATATATATATGGGGCCATTCAAGGAAGAACTAGTTATTTTGTGGTAACTGTAAGAACCAGTGTGAGCCACATATTAAGCAATAAATTAGGAAATTATTAATTTTGGAAATTTTGTTTGAAATTTAAATAAAAGGGCATTTTAGGTATTTTTAAAATCTCCTCTCTCCTCTCTAATCATGATACTGAAAATACATACAAGAACTTTTGTGATACCCATTGCCATCCAATTCAACATCACATTCATGACTTTGGTAATACTCCAAGAACATCTGTGATACCAATGTGATACCCACTGTAACCATGTGTTACCTTTGAGCATAATACATGAAAAAATCCATAAAACATAGATCTACAAAACAAACAAACCTCATATACTGTGATACCCTTAAGAACATAACGAAACTAAAGAAAAAAACATAATTTGATACACTTAGTAAAACAATACCACATGATATTTTGTGATACACTTCGTAGAAAAAGAAAATACATTGTGATACTCTACTGTTATACCAGATGTGATACCCACTGTACGTTGTTGTGATACCCGTTGTGATACCCAGATCTGTTTCTGGGGTAGAGATAGAGAGGCGGACGAGACGAGGTTGACATACCGTTGATGATGATGGCATCATTTTATGGTCGAGCAGAACCGATTGGGGTTGAGGCGTCTGTTCTGGTAGTCGAACGAGAGAAAAGAGAGAAGGTGCTTTGGTGTAGAGGCGATGGTGGTGGCGTCGTTTGATGGTGCAGACGAGAGAGAGGGAGGCGGAAGGAGAGAGGGAGGCGTAGGGAGGTGCTGACGAGAGAGAGGGAGGCGAAAGGAGGGGGCGGAAGGAGGGAGGTGGACGAGAGAGAGGGAGGTGGATTGGTGACGCCAGCGACCGACGATGGCTGCCGGATGTGGAGGTGGGCGGCTGCCGGCTGGGGGTGGACTTCAAATTTTTTAGGGTTTTATTATTTGGTATATAGAAAAAATGAGGGAGAGGAGAGAGACGTGAATAGTGAATATAGGAGATATTTTAGGATTTAATTATTTAATTAGATTTAGGAAACAAATTTACTAAAACACCCTTTTGTATTTATTTAAAATTTATATTAGTTATTTTAAATGTGTGGCTCACGTTGGTTCTTACAGTTACCACAAACTAAATAGTTCTTATTTGATTAAGCCTCTCTCTCTCTCTCTCTCTATATATATATATATATATATATATATATCGAGAGAGAGAGAGAGAGGAAGGATCATGCGAGAAGTTAAACATTATGCGAGAAGGCAAGAAATGTGATATCATATATGATTGCACGACATGTGGGTCTGTTTAATCATATATGATTAAATGTCTATGTATTGCTAATGTAACATGTGTTTAATCATATATGATTAAGCTCGTGTATCATATCACATTTCTCGTTTTCTCGCATAAGGTTTAGTTTCTCGTTTGAACCGTCCAGATGAAGGGCCACTAGGGTGTTCTTCTGTTTTCTGTTTTTTTTTAGGTTTTCTCCTGAACCTCCCCTCCCCTTCTCTCTCTCTCTCTATATATATATATATGTATATATATATATATATATATATGTATATATATACACACACACACACATTAATAGAACAACACCACTAAACAAATGACCTTTTCCGGCGGAATCAAGACAAGTCAACAAAGACGTTAATCCGTCGGAAATCCGTCACAAATCTGTCACTGAAGTTTTCAAAAAAATATATATATATTCTCGAAAATGTTTGTGACGGATTTGTGACGAAAATTGTATCCGCCACAAATCTCTCACAAATCTTTATATATATATAAAAGGAGAATCCATGGTTGATGAGTTGGCATCATGAGAATCAAGTATTCATCAAATGGTGAATTGTGGTTGATTCTTCATTGTCTCACATTGGTGACAAAAGTGAAATGTTGGAAGTGTGAGTGGCTATATAAAAGATAGGATATGGCTTGAAGGTTCATACAAAATTGATCCATTTTTGGGTTAAATAGTTATTTTTTATTTACATGACAAAACATTTCATGTAATAGTTAAACATTTTATATCCTTAAAGGAAACCCCAAGAGTAATGAGGTGGCATCATGAGAATCAAGTATTCATCAAATGGTGAATTGTGGTTGATTCTTCATTGTCCCACATTGGTGACAAAAGTGAAAAGTTGGAAGTGTGAGTGGCTATATAAAGGATAGGATATGGCTTGAAGGTTCATACAAAATTGATCCATTTTTTGGTTAAATAGTTATTTTTTATTTACATGATAAAACATTTCATGTAATAGTTAAACATTTCATATCTGTGGATCCCAGATTTACAATAATAATCACAATGTAATCAACACAATCAACATATCAAATATAGATTTCACTTGTATAAATGGAACAAAGAGCGTTTGAATGAAAGCGCCGTACAAGTAATATCAGTTCTGATCATTAAACCTAACAATAGGTTTAGCTAACTATTTATACAAACATATAACTATTACAAAGTGTCATAATCAGACCCTATACTTCATATTCCACTAACGTGACCTAACAATCTCCCCCTTGGAATTGAAGCTCGATGTCACGTCAGTTAGGGACATATCGCCTTCGGATGGCGAATAACACTTCGAAACGACGAATGGAGTTTCTGAAATCTAGCCGGTCTTCAATAGCTTTGAGCAGTTTTTTGGCAAGATACTTTCTAACACTGGTGAACGTTCTTTGCGGCGCTTTGATCTCTTCTTCTATGGTCTTCTTCAGCTTTGTCTGTACTTTCATCAGCGTACCCTTACTGAACTTGTGCACCTCACTAATTCTCATAAATCGTTTTTCCCCTTGGCCGTTCAGGTAGACAAAACCTATTTATGGTTTGGATAATATTGCATGTACCTGTACGTCTTTGGGAAGATTCAAATTGGGCTTCAAGATGTTAATCTTTTTCTGGTTGCTTTCGAGACCCAACTGAAAGTCTTCGATGTAAGAGAGAGTTATCGTGCATTTCATGAATCTTTTGATCGTCTCGAGGGCTTTGGTGATAGAGTGCGGTCGGATGGTGCGAGACTTCAAGTCGTTTAGAAGAACCGGGAAGTCGTCAAGGTATAGATGCCTGAAATCAGCTTCCTAGAATACCCATTTATTACCATCTTCTCGCTTAACTATAAAAGTTGGATACCATACGCTGACAATCCTGTCCGACATAATATCCACAACTTTTGTGATCCTGTGACGCGTGAAGACCTGGGAGACCAATCTGCTGCGCTTCATAACCTACAAATACTGATTGCGGACTGAACCTTTTAGAAATGAGACCCTATGGACCTTTACCTGGTCTAGAGGCCTGATCCAGTGGGCAAAAAGTTTCTTCTGAGATTCTTCCAGATAAGGAACCAGTATCCGGATTCGTTCCCAACGAGCTGGAAGAGCAGGTTGAGTCGGAGCCAGTGCTGGAGCTGGAGTTGGAAGTGCTGAAGAACTGGCAGTGTCGTGTGTACCTGGTTGAGAACCCAAAATCTGTTCACTTTGAAGAAGAATCTGATCATAGTCGGCTTCACCCATAACTTCATCTTCACCAGTGAAATCCCACAAAGCTTCTGTTTCAGACTGAATGGCTAGTATAGCTTTGTGTCTCCATTCTGATTCAAGTTTCGGATCGCCGGCGGAGTCCTCATCAATCAATTCTAGAGCAGGTCGTTCTGGAACCGTCAGTACTAAGATATCATCTGATTGATCCTCAGACTTTTAAACCATTGGATCTGCTGACTCTGTCGTTGTTTCCCTGACCAGTGTGGATATCTCCATGTCCTGAACCATTTCGGACTCTGATGGCTGTTGCTGTTGCGGTGGTTCTGTTGGAGTTTCTGTTGTAGCTTCTGCCATTGCTGTTGACAGCTCGGTCAGTCGTATTCTCTTCTCCTCTCATGCTGATCAGGATCATCCTGATCATCATGTCTTCGCTTTGAACCCTGGACCTGGCCCTTACAAGTATTTTCAAGACTAGAAACCCTCTCGGTGTGGTTGTCTAGGGCCCTCTTTATCTCGGATAGTGTAACGGTATCAGTCTGTGCGGTCGTGGGTGCTGGTTGGGATTGTGAGCGAAGAATGCACACTAAGTCAGCTTCGGAAGATGCGTCGATGTTGGATTGGGAAAGCAGTTTATCCAACAAGGCGGCTTTGAGAGCCTCGACGCTCATGTTCTGAAGATTTGGTGTTGGAGTTGGCGGTGGCATTCTGATCTGAGGTTGCACTGGGGGGGACTTCGGTAGCCACGCCTTTACCTGTAACAGCCCTTCTGATAAAGGCCAGATCATCAGACAGCTTCTGCATGATCTCAGTTTGAACAGCCTTTAAGGTGCCGTCCACATATTCCTTGGAGACAAACTCCGAGTGAGTAACACCGACAACACTTAGTCTTTCCGTTGTAGTAGCTGTGGTGGATTGCACCGCCTACATTCACGGTTGGCGTAATAGTAGACGTGGTAGGTCTTCCGCCCTGTCCTTGTGAGCTACCTAATGGTAGGCTCACTCTGGGCGTTCTGGTCGAGGCACCTAGACTCCCGACGTTAGCAGTATCGACACGTGTCCTAGCCAAAAAAATATTTGCATCAAAGGGATCTAGACTCAATAATAGTGCATCCAAAAAAATCGAGACCGGGGGAGGCTGGTCTCTTGTTTCAACACCAGTACTCTCCGAGTGAGAGACCGGTGGAAGTTGTGTTGAGTCCCCGTGAAAAGTTGAAACCGTTTTCTTTTGAGAGGAGACGGAGTGGCTAGGGAGGGTGTGCGATTGCGTCGCTAGGCCCACGACGTCTTCATCTACACCCCTATGCAACGGATGCAAAGGGATAGCAGATGTGGTTACCTGGCTCGGTGTAGGCTGGTTGGGAGCAACCTGTGAAGATTGCCCCATCACTCTCTCTCCCTCTTGTATGTTCTTGCTTCTCCTTTCTCTCACCTGACTAATCATTTCATTTTCAACTATAACTCCCTCAGGGCTCCTTATCTCTCCAGTTGGTGCTTCAGGATTAGGAGAATCATCGTCATCATCGGATTCATCCGACTCTGTAGCCTCAATCCTGGACTCCTCTGACTCTTCTTGGGGACCGGAAGCCGAGCCTGATTGAGACTCAGATTCGGATTCCGATAGGGAGCCAGTGGTGGCACCGGAAGCTTGTCTGGAGGCTGAGTCGGGCTCGGAGCTTGAAGAAGGGGCTGCATCTTCAGCGACTTGTACTTCGGATACCCCTGCCACCTCTACGTCATGCAAATCTGGTTCTTCGACTCTAAGTGGAGTAGGTGTACGTGGTTGGGCTCGGGATGAACTAGCACCGCCTGTGGACGTTCCGGCACTACCTACGCCTGATCCCCTCACTATATTTTCTCTCAGCACGCCCCGTCCGACAGCCCCTACTGGTCGGACCCCTCCTCCTCGCATACGTGGACACTGACGTCTCTCGGGTTGCGCTCCTTGGGCAGGTCTAGCCGGATCTGGCTGGTCCATAGGAGCGACTAGGTTATGCTCTCGCCTATAATCTATAACATCTTGTGTCGTTCGGTCCACGATGGCTAGTAAGGCAATAGGGATTACCATAGGGACAATGCCTTCGATGACTCGTATGTTTTGTATTCTGGTCATGCGAGAGGAAACAATTACCTCGTGATCGGCACGGCGAGGGATAGAGAGATCAATTTCCATGAAGTGTGCAACGATCAGCTGAAGAAACCTTAGATACGGCAGAAAGGTGAGACGTCGACTGCCTCCTTGCTTCTTTTGAACCTGAGCAACAAGCTCCGTCCAAAGTATTGTTGCGTAGTCGACATGACGGCTGTAGATTACTGCATGGAATAAGCCGAGAAGATTGACCGATGTCTGACCGATTCCTCTGTTGTAGGCTGAGAGACACCTGTTTAGGATTGTGAACAGGGTGTACCAGACTGGCTGGAGGCGTGCCCTGTTGAAGCTTGATGGTTGTGTGAGGCGGCCTCAATATCCGAGAGCTTGAATGTCTCGGCAAAGTATGTCGTTGGTTACTTGATCGTCGTAGGCGTCCCGTCCTTGAATTGCATCTGCTCTCGGTAGTTCGAGGATACGTCATAATAGGTGTCGAGTGATGACGATGTCGTACTCGCCTATTCGGCCGCGAAGTATGAAATGTTGGCCGCGTTCTTCATGTTCGAGAGAACGCCATAGTTGATGCACGTAGACGACGGGAACTGGTGTGTGAGCCGCCAGTGCTCGATTAAGCGCGTGGCGTTTCAGGATTTCCACAATCACTGGACATTGGCAAATAAGGGTTGTCGTGTCCAGGTGATAGTTGTTGGGGGTCAAAGGAAGGTTCGGACCTTCGGGAAGTAGCGGAGCATTGCCTTGAGGCGGATTGGGATTCGATTGAGCCATGTGCCTGAAAAATAGTACTAGTTGAGTATGCATGGCTTGTGAAAGATATAAGTGAGTCTCGGGCCCCGTATTCTCGGATTCATGAAACCGAGAGTCGGTGTCGGTTCGAGACAGTTCACTACTCGAATCTTTACAAATCCGAGTTGAGTGTTTGCATGTATGAGCATTTATTAGCAAACATGGCGTATGTGTGTGCAACATGTATGCTTGCGTGTAAACAATTCCTCAAACACAGATTAGGCACATAAAACCACAACATTGAATACATCCAGAATTCACAATAGGTCTAGTTGATTATGTGTGTGTGATTATTCAACATATAGGTAAACGAACGGTGCTTTTGATTGTAAGTGTACATGTATGAGCATTTTGTGTACATAACTCCAAACTGTCACATCTTAACCAATAAAATAGGAAAGTATGCTAACGGAACTTAAGCTCAAAAACACATGAACAATATATGGCAATATCAAAGCATCTGGACACTACGAGTACTTTGCACGAGTGTGCATATGTGTGAACAATAATGTGTGAACAAGTCCTCATGAAGACAAATAGAGCAAAGAAACCGTAACCACATGGATGGCTCAGTCAACTTGGACACATGAATGGTGGTTCCGGAATATAAGGGTATTGGGTTCGGAATGGAGAGAGAACTTCAGGAACTCACATAAATGAATTTCGGAACTTGAATGTTTCGGAACCAATCTCATCATAATGACATACGGAACGTAGGTTTGAGAATACCGGAACAATAAAATTAAGCAATGCTGGAACAAAGGAACATAGTTGATTCTGGAACCCTAAAAACAAATACCGGAAGTCGTCATTCCGAAACCCTAAACCGAATACCGGTAGTAGGAATTCCGGAACCCTAAACCGAATACCGTAATTAGTTTCCGGAACCCTAAAATCAAATACCGGAACTCGATTCCGAAACCCTAAAACCGAATACCGTAACTCGATTCCGGAACCCTAAAATCAAATACCGTAACTCGATTTTCCGTAACTACTCTATTCCAGAACACACCATTTCGGAACTTGTAACTTCCGGAACCAAAAAGCAACTCAGAAACGATCCAAACATCAAAAATTTAAGACATCTAACCAATAAATCGATGTTCAGATATAGTTATTCTACTCGAAGTAACGTGAAAACGATGCAAAAGAAATCGATTGATTGTTAAAAAAAAAGACAAGCCGCAGGGTTGAAGAACCCTAACAGCGGCCGCACCCTTTAATCGATCAAATCGATCGATTTTGTGGGGTTTTTGGTTCGATCTCGAGTCGTGTAATAGATTACGATAAGATGTAGAACACATACCTGAAAAATGGTGAAGATCGGAGTCCGATTTGGTGCAAAATCGTCGGTTTAGAGTGAATGTGAGAAGAAGTTGAGTTGAGAGAGATTTGAGCGCGAGAGATTTTGAAATAATGAAGTCTGAGACAAAAACCCGGTTTTTATACCCTTTTGATACCGAAAGTGAGTTTGTACATAATTTCTTAAATTCTCCCGGTTCAATTTTATCTCAACTTTTGACATTTGACAAAAAATAACCCTAAAGTTTGAATATCTTTCAAAAATTTACCCTAAACTTAGAATTTGCACTTTTAGTCCCTGTGGTTTGATAAAGTTCCAGATTTTACCCTGAACTTAGAATTTGCACTTTTAGTCCCTGTGGTTTGAAAAAGTTCCAGATTTTACCCTAAACTTAGAATTTGCACTTTGAGTCCCTTGGGTTAGGAAACTTTCCAGATGGACATAAAAGTTACACTTTTAGTCCCTGAGGATTGAAAAACATCCATTTAAACTTTTAAAAGTTGCACTTTTTAAAAGTTACACACTTAGACCCTCAGAAATGAAAATTTTCACTTCTTCCCCTCAACATTTGTGAAACGGTACTGCTCCCCCTCAACATTTGAGAAATAGCACTGCTCCCCCTCAACTTTTCAAATAAAAGTCCCGATTTTTACTTAAACACTCCATTTAAGCGAAATGGACACAAATTCTCCTTTCAAGCGACAAAAAATGTTGAAGCTCCCCCTTGACTTGTCAAAAACACCTTACGCATCTATCCATACAGAGTAGAAATACGTACCTTTAGGACTTGGCATTCGAAGACACCGCTTCAGTAGCTAACGGTTAGTAGCACGAAAAAACAAAGACTAGATGAAAGAAAATACAGAAACATGGAAAACTGTAAAACGAAAGAGACACTAAAACGAACATACAGAGAACGTGTCACCGATATGCTTGAAACACCTAAACCACGCTGCAAGACAAGTGTAACTGCTAAAGATACAGTTATCCCGTAGTGTAGAAAAGGTGTGACAAGGACAACTGGGACTCAAACTTTCAGATTAAGCATGCCAAGCTTGGATACGAGTTCATTGAACCGTTTTTCGTCCAACGCCTTGGTAAACAAATCTTCCAGTTGATTTTCTGTACATACGAAGTAGAGCTCTACCGTACCTTTCTCCACATGATCCTTGATGAAGTGGTAGCGCACGTCTATATGCTTCGTCTTTGTATGTTGCACCGGATTGCTCGTGATGGCAATAGCACTCTTTGAGTCGCAGTAGATCAAGATGTTGGAGTAGTTGTACCCATAATCCTTCAGTTGCGTCCGCATCCAGATCACTTGAGAACAACAGCTAGCCGCGGCCACGTACTCTGCTTCTGCTGCGGAGGTGGAGACGCAGGTCTATTTCTTTGAGGCCCAGCTGACTAACTTGTCGCCTAAGAACTGGACGTGACCCGTAGTGCTCTTCCGGTCGAGCATACTTCCCGCATGATCAGCATCGGAATATGCCGTAAGCTCGAAACCTATATCTTTCGGGTACCAAAGGCCAAGATTAGCAGTACCTTTCAAATATCTAAGAATGCGCTTAACTGCTATCATATGGGACTCTTTTGGATTGGACTGAAACCTAGCACACAGAAAGGTTGAGAACATTATATCCGGCCGACTTGCCGTCAAATACATCAGCGAACCAATCATTCCTCGATAGGTAGTATTGTTCACGGCCTTTCCGTCAGGATCAGCGTGTAACTTTGTACCCGGTGACATGGGAGTACGCATGGGTGAACACTGTTCCATCTTGAATTTCCGAAGAATATCCGCGATGTACTTAGATTTATTGATGAATATTCCGGTCGACAGTTGTTGAACTTGAAGACCGAGAAAGAAAGTCATCTGACCCATCATACTCATTTTAAAATATTCTTTCATGAGGAGTGAAAAGTTGCGACAGTATTGAGGATTCGATGAGCCGAAAATAATGTCATCGACATATACTTGAATTAATAAAATATGCTCACCTTCCCTTTTTATGAAAAGGGTTGTGTCGATCGTACCTTTCGAGAACCCGGATTCGATGAGAAATGTAGACAGTTTATCATACCAGGCTCTCGGTAATTGTTTGAGTCCGTATAGCGCTTTGTCGAGTCTATACACATGATTGGGATGATCCAGATCGACGAAGCCTTCGGGCTGGGAGATGTATACTTCCTTTTTGAGATCCCCATTCAGAAATGCCGTCTTCACATCCATTTGATACACGGTGAAGTTTTTGTGTGTGGCGTAGGCGAGGAACATTCGAATAGCTTAGATTCGGGCAACTGGTGCAAACGTCTCTTCGTAGTCGATACCCTCTTATTGTCGATAGCCCTTAGCAACCAAGTGAGCCTTGTTTCGTACCACGACCCCATTCTCGTCCTTCTTGTTCTTGAAAACCCATTTTATGCCGATAATGGTTCGATGCTTCGGACGAGGGACTAGACGCCATACTTTAAGACTATCGAATTCATTCAGTTCTTCTTGCATGGCCATTATCCAGTCTGGGTCATGTAAGGCATCATTCACCGTCGCAGGTTCGACATTGGTCAGGAAAATGGAGTAGAGGCATTCATTTCCGGTTGCCGGCCATTTTTGAGTATTACTCAGCAAGACGGGGACGGCTTCGTCTTCAGCTTCTGTCGTTGCTCTAGTCTGAACAGGAGCTGACGGATCGCCAATGATTTGTTCCGGTGGATGTACTCGAGTCCATTTCCTAGTGTGGGGTAGTGGGTCCGATAGAGGTTCTGAATTATCCTCATCAATATAGGACCCAAGGGGTAGATTCTGAACCGCTTCAAGTGATGGAACTGGATGTAGACGTATGACAGCCGCAGGTTGTGAAACAACGGCGGTTGACATAGATGTGCCAATTGCGTCTGATCCGTTGCTTGTGCCGGAGGTGGATGGAGTCGATTGAACCACTGGTGAGGGAGACTCGGTCGCCGTTTGAGTACTTGAAGATGGTGTCGCCTCAATTACTGGTGAAGTGGTAGAGTCCTCCGAGGATGTAACGGTGGGGGTAGGAGGAGGACCAGATATGTTGGTCGACACCACTATGACTCCACCTGTATTTAAAGAAGCATCAGAAGAAGCTTGGGGAAGATGTAAGTCATTATAAAAAAATTCAAACAATAGATCTAACTCAGAAGGTTGTGACTTCGACGTATTGGACGAAGAAGGATCTACTGTTGTGTGCATGGGTTCCGATCTCGAGAGATCAGAAGCCAGCACTCCAGTGAGCGCGGGTTCTGAACTGTTATGTCTTGAAGCCATATCGACCAATTCGTTGAATGTCACATTAATACTCTCGACCACACTCTTGGTCCTCTTGTTGTAGACTCGGTATGCTTTGGAAGATGTCGAGTAATCGATAAAGATCCCCACATCCGCCTTCGGCTTGAGCTTGCCGAGATCATCTTTATCATTCAGTACAAAGCACTTACACCCGAAAGCATGAAAATAGTTAATATTGGGTGCGCGCTTGTTGATGACCTCGTATGGCGTCTTGTTGAAGCTCTTGTGGATGATAGATTTATTCTGGGTGTAGCACGCTGTCGCTATAGCCTCGGCCCATAGAAACAAAGGACGGCCGTATTGAGTCAGCATAGTGCGCGCCACTTCCACCAAAGTGCGATTGCGACGTTCCACCACGCCGTTTTGTTGTGGAGTTCTGGCTGCCGAGAAGTTGTGCGAAATCCCCACCGATGTGAGAAAATCGTCGATGATGCGATTCTTGAACTCGGTTCCATTATCCGTGTGAATCGAGATTACGGTCAGCTGTAGGTTATTCTGAACTCCCTTCAGATGGTTGACTATTACACCGGGCGTCTCGTCCTTTGAACGAAGGAACTTGACCCAGATGTACCTTGAAAATTCGTCCACCATCACCAATACGTACTTCTTGTGACTTATACTTTGTACGCGCATAGGGCCGCAGAGATCCATATGGATCAGCTCTAATGGTCTTGACGTGCTTGGAACAGGCTTTGGTTTATGGGACACCTTCTTCATCTTTCCCATCTCGTATGCGGAGCAGAGATGTTCTTTTACGAATTTTAGCTCTGGCATACCCTTGACGAGTCCACCCAGCACCAGCCTATTGATGTTCTTGAAGTTTAAGTGTGAAAGACGTCGATGCCATAGCCAGTTCTGTTGAGAAGAGGCTTTGGACATAAGACATACGGCTTTGTCCGTCTTGATGGTTGCGAGGTTGATGGTGTACAAGTTCATACGTCTCGTACCGGCAAGAATCTCCGTTCCATCATCATCTCGAATACTGCATCTCTTTGCTTTGAATCGAACTTAAAGATTCTTGTCATAAAACTGGCCAATGCTGAAGAGGTTGTGTCCGAGACCTTCAACGTAAGACACCCGTTTGATCGTGAGGTTGTCCTGAACTAAATCACCGTAGCCCATGATTGGGGCCACATTATCATTGCCAAATCTTACATCACCACAGTATTTTTCTTTGAAGTTGGTGAGTAGCTCCTGTTTACCAGTCATGTGTTTGGAGCATCCAGAATCGAGAAACCACACATGACCGGGCTGCAAAATAGAGATTAATGAAGTTTAGGTACCCATCTGGAAGTGGGTCCTTGGGTGTTAGGTGCAACACCTTTGTTTGAGACCCGTTTAGAGTTGGGTCTTTTTCCTTTGGATTTAGGAGAAATATTAGAATTAAATACATGATATGTACCAAACCAATCAGATGCATATTTAGAATCAATCAAGTCATTCACACCACAAACAGAACAACAAACATAATTATGCGAAAAATCAATCAATTGATAAACATTGTAAAGTTTAACGGGAAATTGAAAACCATGTTCAACAGAATTATACAATCCAAAACCATGTTTGTTGTAATGATTCCTATTATTCAAAGAAGAATTAGATGACTGGTTCTTCTCAGGGCACGTTTTAGGTTTCTTCTCTACCCACTCTCTCCGAACCGCTTTCTTCTCTACCCACTCTCTCCGAACAGCTCTCCCCCGACCCGTACTATCTGAAATTACATTAGATTTATCGTTGGAGGAGTTTGAGAAAATGGGTTGTTTAGAAGAGCTCTTACTGGTTTTAGCACGTTTCTTAGACCGACGTTTAGATTTGGATTTAGAGGTGGTCTTAGAAACGGTTTGAGAATTTGAACATCCACCCTTTTCAAAATTAATCGATTCGGGCATTTTCTCTAAAAGTTGAGTGTGACTAGTAAGCTTAGGAGTGAAATCAATCTTAGAAAACTCATCTTCATGACAAGGAGTTGAATTCATAAACTCAGAAAATGTTTGTGCAGAATTAGGTGGAGTGTCGCCATCAAAATCAGATGAGGAATTATCCGCAAACAGATTATCAAAATCTGAAAAAGGATTACTTTGAACAGAACCGGTTTCGATGGCCTTACCATTATCTTTAAAGCTCAACACTTTGTCCTTTGTGTCATCAGACACTCCTATAAAGGCTTTGCACGAGGAACTATCCGAATAGATCGTAGCTTCGTCAAACGAGATTGTTTCAGGTGTGACAGGCGTCATTGGAGTATCTACAGAATTCTCCTTAGCCATTCTCAGCGTTAAAGCTTCTGCCGACAACACGGACAGTTGAGAGGTCAGCTTAGCAATCTCAGTTCGATACGTTGCTCTTTTAGTTTCGGGTAGTGTCTCGGGTTTTATCTGTTTGAGCTTTTCGATAGAACCTAAAAGTACAATCCTTTCGGTTTCATAAGTGACCTTATCTCTTGCAATCAATTCTTCAAGTTTGAAAATAATGTTTTCCAAAATCAGAGGTGGAACATAACGTTTTAACTCTGCGATATCGTTAGATTCTACTAGGGGTGAACATGGTACGGTACCATGTTTTTTTTCATATACCATGTACCAACCAATTACAATTGGTACACAAAATCTTATACCATGTACCAACCAATTATACTTGGTACCAACTAAACTGGTACCAACTTTTTTCGGTTGGTACATGTTGGTACGGTTTTGTACCAACATCTCAAAAATTGAATTATGAATTAATTAGATTGACATCTTTACCAGCTAGATTTAGATGCACTAAACACGCCGAGCATTAATAGCATGTTGATATGCTTTGTACCATTTATCATTACCTATACAAACATTCAAATAATCTTTTATATAATACAAACATTCACTAATAGTCTAATTCAAAGGACAATGGACCATGAAGAGGGGAGGTGTAGGCAAGTTATCAAAATTGTTAAGGATAGGCGAATGAATTCAATCAAGTTCTATATATCAATTTGTATTACAATTTAACAAAATGTAAAACAAGATGATTTAAAATTTTATAAATCAAAATATATTGTATTATTGATTAAACATTAATTAATAAATAAGTCGGTACGGTACGGTATTACCGTGGTACACGACTTCTCATACCACGCACCAACCAAGTTTAAACAGTTGGTACGGTATACCAACCAATTAGGTTGGTACCAACTAAATTGGTACGGTTGGTACGTGAATTGGTTGGTTTGTCTCGGTACAAAATTGACACTCCTAGATTCTACATCTGCTGTTGCCGGTACGGGAAGCGAAGTCTCAACCGTTTTGGCAAGCGAACAGATGTCGAAGTAATGATTTGGGAGATACGGATGTTAAATAAGATGCATTAAGAGTTTCGTATACGAAAGGTATTTGTACATTTATGTTCTTCCTAGGCGGCGCATCATCCGATTTCGTGTTATTTTCAGAAGTAGGATTTTCAGCTTTAGGTTTTGCCTCTATAGGTGGTAGAGGTATTGCTGTTTGTCTTTTAAAATCCTCAAACTCCTCATCTTCCGGAGATGCCTTAGTCCACTTAATTTTGTACTCGGGATATATCTTATCTAAGCCCATGAAATCAAATTCATAAAGAGTGGGGACCTTAGACAAGACTTTCTTTAGGTAGCACAGATTATCATATCCGAGTCCCCAAAGTGAGTTGTAATATTTGAACTCCTTAGGCTTGTTCAAATGGATGGTTTGTTCAGATTGACCAAGTTTGTAAAGTTTGGATTCAAGATCCTTAAGCTTGGTGGTCAACTTCTCATTTTCTTTTAAACATTTTCTTTAACTAAAACGCTTTTGGAAAAATCCTCCTGAGACTTCTCTAACTTTTAAGTGTATTCAGATATTTGGGTCTCGAGGAGTTCAACTCGTTTTGAAATGGTCGAGCACTCAGTTTGATAGTTTTCTATCATACATTTGTCCTCAACCTTTTCAATAGCTAGTTTGCCGATCGAGTTATATTTAATTGTAGCCTTGGCTTCTAGCTTAGAGATGTGGGCGTCTTTGGTATTAACCTTATGTTTGAAAGAATCTAAAGTACGTACCATTTCATGCATTTGATTAATCAAGTTAGCATTGGAGGAACCACATACCTAGCAGTCATGCTTGTCTTTCTTCTTGTCGGAAGAGTCATCTTCGGAATCAGATTCTTCAGGATTCATGCCAGAATATCACATGTGTGCTTCTTCATCTTCGTTCTCGCCATCGGTCTTTAGGAGCCAATGATCGTCTTCCACTAGTAGCGCTTTGCCTGCTTCCTTCTGCCTAGACAGAAGCATCTTGGTCTTGTAGTACTCAGCATTGCGTACTACTGGCTTTCGACAGTCTCTTGCGAAGTGGTCACGCCTGCCACAGTTATAACATTTAACTGGTTCATCATCAGCTCTGTCATCAGATGTACCTTCCGATCGTTTCCCCTCATCATTCCTCGGTCTTCCTTCCTCAGTCTTTCGTTTGCCTTCATAGTTATCCTTGTAATCCCAACGCTTTGTATTTGTGGAGTAACGCTGGTTGTTGTTGGTCGCCTTCTTGAAGAACTTCTTCCGTGCTTACTCCCGGGATAACAAGGCAACATCTTTCTTGATGTTATCCAGCTCGGGATCAGAATCACTTTTTGGAGCTTTATCTTCGTGCTCAGAATCACTCGACACTTCTTCTCGATGCGAAATGCGTAAAGCTTGTTTTTCCTTCTTGTGGGACATCAGGGCAAGCGGATCTTCCTTTGTCTTCTCATTTGACTTGCTATCTCCCATCAGCTCAGAGACATCATCTTCATCTTGTAGCAACATCTCGTATATTTCATGCAGTTGAACATTCTCTAACGAACGGTTGTGGCGGACGTGTAGAACAAATCCCTTCCACTCTGGTTGAAGGTTGTTGAGAAACTTGATGTTGCATTCTAGAGTTGACTTGACGATGTTGTTCTTGTGCAGATCGTTCAGTAGAGTGCAGAAATGCTCGTATGTATCTGTGAGTGATCCTTCTCTTTTAGCTTTGAAGGATTCGTAGCGCGTGAGGCAGTTTGTGATCTTCATCTGATTCCCTTCACGACTGCCTTGCATGATTTTAGCTAGCTGATCCCACATTCCTTTAGCAGTGCCCTTGTAGTTGTCAATGCTGCAGTAGATACTGTTGGGAAAACTGTATACAAGATAAGTCTTTGCCAACGTGTCGCCATCGGCTTTACATCTATCTTCAACCGTCAGTCTGTCATATGGTTTGAGCACTTTGTGGGCACCAGGTCCTCCTTCTACAGCAGGAACATCCATCAACGGTGGAATGAATGGACCCTCATTGAGCGAGCGAAGAATCTCTACATAAAGCGGCTTCGTTTGGAAAAAGCAAAGAAATCTGTTCGCCAAACATTGTACTCCCCGCGATAAAGAATCGGTGGTTTGAACTCGGAACCGATAGAAAGTGCGTCTTGTGTAGTCATTGTGAGACCTTGGTGATCGAAGGACGTATAGGTGATTCAAAGGTAATGGAGTAGTGTAACACATAATCTAACGCAACGCTAGTGCAATTCTAGGGGAATGGTAGCTTACAGAAAATTCTAGGAATGAATTGAAGTAATAAGGAAAACGAATGGAACTAGGTTGGAATTGATAACAAATTGAGGATGTAAAAAAACAGTTCCGGAATGTAAAGACACACAGTTCCGGAATTGAATTGGTTTCAGAATTGATTAGAGACCTGTTCCGGAATTTTTAATGTTCAGGTGTTTAAAATGAAGATCCGGAATTGAACACAGTTTCGGAATTACACAGTTCCGGAATTATACAACTATTCCGGAAATTTTAAATGGCAAACCTGTTCCGGAATTGTCAAAAACTTGTTCCGGAATTGTAAAAGACAAACCTGCTCCGAAAATTGGAGTACCTGTTCCGGAAGTGAGTCTTGGTTCCGGAAATTAGCTGGTTCCGGATGTTATCACCCAGATCCGGAATTAACAACACACAATGATCCGGAATTTTTAAATGTTCCGGAATTTGAGAGGAAGATCCGGAATTGTGCAGTTCCGGAATTTAGACACAGTTCCGTAAGTGAACACTGTTTCGGAATTGTACAAGTTCCGGAATTTGACAAAATGTTTCGGAATTTTGTAAACTCAATTGATCCGGAATGCTCTAAACCAATACTGCAAGTCGAAAGACAAACCTGGAAATCAAGTTTCTGCACTTTTGACTCGGGAAAACAATCTGCAAACTCTTTAGTACTAAACGAAACACAAATGGAATGCAAGAACAACTAATAAATCGATTTGATGAGCTCTATTTGAAGAAAAACTTGGTTTTCTCAAGAACAGAGGGTATGAACCCATAAATCAAAACTTTCTCAAATTAGTGATTTTTACTCAACCAAATCCACACAAAACTCGATATGTTTTCAGAAACGCGATAAGAATGATTCTTCAAGCCTTAATTTCAGGTTGTAACCACAAAATCAAAGCGAAGAAAAATATAATGAATAAAACAGTCGCACGAAAACTTTGAATGATCAGACAAGAAATTACCTTTGAATCAGACGTCCTCCTGCTCTGATACCAATTGTGGATCCCAGATTTACAATAATAATCATAATGTAATCAACACAATCAACATATCAAATATAGATTTCACTTGTATAAATGGAACATAGAGCATTTGAATGAAAGCGCCGTACAAGTAATATCAGTTCTGATCATTAAACCTAACAATAGGTTTAGCTAACTATTTATACAAACATATAACTATTACAAAGTGTCATAATCAGTCCCTATACTTCATATTCCACTAACGTGACCTAACAATATCTTTAAAGGAAAACCCAAGAGTAATGAGGTGGCATCATGAGAATCAAGTATTCATCAAATGGTGAATTGTGGTTGATTCTTCATTGTCCCATATTGGTGACAAAAGTAAAAAGTTGGAAGTGTGAGTGGTTATATAAAGGATACGATATGGCTTGATGGTTCATACAAAATTTGATCCATTTTTGGGTTAAATAGTTATTTTTTATTTACATGACAAAACATTTCATGTAATAGTTAAACATTTCATATCTTTAAATAGATAAAAGGAAAACCCAAAAGATACGAGTTAGCACCATGAGAGTTGAGTATCAAATAGTGGATTGTGGTTTAGTTGTAGCTATCCCACATTGGTAAGAAGTTAAAACATTGGAATAAAGATGTTTGTATAAAAAAGATGGATGTAATGACATTATGTCAAGCCATAAGATTTTAGTATTCTCAAATAGTGAATTGTGATATATTAGAAACATTCGGGAAATTTACAATTGTTACCTTGGTTTTTGTTGTGGATTTTTCTTCTCATTCTTTTATATCTACAAAGTTTCTTAATTTTCAATTTGTACTTTTCTAACAAAAACCACATGACATGGCATTTTCTAAGCATCTAAATCCCAAATTTCTTCTTTTTTCACTCATATTTTGCATTTTTTAATGTTTTGTGTGTTTTACATATTGTTGTTAAATAAGTTTTTGGTTTTTCATTCAATTTATTTACAATTGTTATCTTGGTTTTTGTTGTGGATTTTTCTTCTCATTCTTTTATGTCTACATATTTTCTTATTTTTCAATTTGTAATTTTATAAGAAAAGCCACATGAGAAGGCATTTTCTAGACAACTCAATCCCAAATTATTTCTTCTTCTTTTTCCCTAAAATTTTGCATTTTTTATGTAGTTATTAACAAAATGTTTAATTAATTAATTAATCTTTTCATCTTCTTTGTTTACACCTAATTTTTTTATTTAAGTTATTTCACATTTTTTTATTTTTTTCACATAACATTCAAGGAATATATATAATCAACATATTTAAAAACTCATTATATAAATGAAATTACGATCAATATGTATACTTCTATTTAGATGATAATTCAATATAATAAGATATGTATTTTTAATAATAAAATGATATAATTAATATAAAAAGGTATTTGAAGTTGACTATTATTCACATCAATATAATAATTTATGATCATTGTAGGTTATATTACTTACATAACGCTCTTTATATATATTATTTTAAAAACAATATACTTAAATGACATGCACACGAGTTTTAATTTTTTTACTACAATATGTATATATATTGATATGTATTATTTTCAAATAAAATGAAATATCTAAAAATTGAGTTAGTATATAAAGTAATCAATACATAAAATCAAAAATTATTATTATTTAAAGTTTTATTAAATACAATATATAAATATAAATGACATTAGAACAAATATATATGAATAAAATTAGAATCAATATACAATTAAATACTTATTATTAACCGTTTCTTTAATAAATTAAATACTTATTACATTTAATATCATTAAATAAACCTAATTTATAATCAAATACTTATTACTAACTCCCTCATCAATAAATAATACACTTATTACATTTAAGCTCACTAATTAAATCAATACTTATTACATTTAATATCACTACTAAAATCAATACATAAAATAAAAATTATTATGAATCAATATATATATATTGTCAAATTTATAATCAAAAAACTAAAACATATTATTATCAATATAGCAATATGTACAAAAAACAATAGAAACACACACACACACACACACACACACACACATATATATATATATATATATATATATATATATATATATATATATATATATATCAGAATAACCAAATATATAAAATTAGAAAGAACAACTTATTACATTCATCAATATATAATTATTTCAATTGCATTTTTTAATTTAAATTGAAACCAAACTATGTATAAAAATGAATTAGAATTGATATAATATGTTTCATTTTTCATAATATGACTAAAACTCTTTTTTCAAGACTCTCTACTAAGAAACTAAGTTAGGAATAAACACTCTCAAGCAAATAAAAAAAAACCCTGAACAGAGAAAAATTAACAATTCAATCAGGCTTGCATATACACAGAGTGGTCACAATACTAACGACTTTTGTTACTCTTTCGTCCAACCATATGTTGGGAATGGGGACTTCATGAAAACTTTTAGCCGAAGTTGCAACAAGCACATTATAACAAATGTTAGCAATTTACCAAAATGTCCTACAGTTAAACAAAACTACGTAGCAATATTATGGTTGCATGGTAAATATAATTATTTTATGGGAATATATGTTAGGGATAAATCAATATATTACAAGTTATAACAAAACAATACTAATTATACACCTCATTATTATAATCAATAGTCTCACTAACTTCTTTTATCATTTTGAGTCAATTACAAAGTTTGATGATTTAGAACTTTTTAGCTATTGTTTAATTATATATATCAACAGAAATAAGTAAGAATTTTGAACAACTTCATATGAAGTGTAATATTGATTCTTGTTTTTTTGATATATATATATAGGGGTTAAATCATGTGAGAACCACAAATATGTTATAAACCGTGAGAACCAATATAAAAAATATTTTTTTACATTAAATTTTTTCATCAAATGCTAGGATTTATTATATTCTACTTCAAATATATGTGTTTCATAATATGATAGTTTCACATTGATTTGTTTCACCATATGAATATTTTTTACGCGTATTTTTCATTTCACTAGGTGAAACAAAATTCGTTTTTCACATGTAAACTTATCATATGGTGAACACGAACATATGTGTAACAATATCTTAAATCATAGGTTTTGATGAAAAAAAATCATGTAAACAAAATTTTTTACATTGGTTCTCACGGGTTTATAACCTATTTGTAGTTTTCATTTGATTATCGTCCTATATATATATATATATGATCATCGGCCCATTTAACTTCAAAAAATTCTAAAGAAATTATCACTACCGCGCAACGCGCGGTACTGAACCCTAGTATTTATTTAATTACGATTAAGTTACTTAATTAATGTAATTACCAATTAATAATAAAATTACAATTAATTGATTAAACTAAATAGCAATAAAAAAATCAAATTAATAGTGGTGTGGGTTAACTCTCGTGTTCCTCTAGAAAGCTATAATATTCATCATAGTGGTATCAACTATCAAGTGGCTATTACAATGTGTATCACAATTAGTTTATCTCTAATTATTGTTTAGAAGTTATTCGGTATCATAGTGGGTATTACAGTGGTGTAAGTCGTGATAAGGTTCGTTGGAGAGAGAGAGAGAGAGATTTACAAAAAGACTAATATATCCTTGTTATAATTAAGATTCAAATGTGAATCTATGTTAGCATTCACGTGTTTACATTTGAATCTTAAACTAATTCAGAATCTCAGTTATAAATTTTAAATTGATTCACGTACAAATAATGATTAAGATTCATATATGTTAGAATTCACATGTGCATATATGAACCAATAAAAACATCGATGTTCATATGTGTCCACATATGAAATTTAGGCAATTAAGATTAATTGAATTTGTAGACTGTAAAATCGCCAATAATTTTAAGGTAAAAAATGGATACAAAATCAATTATTATCAATATCCAAAAAATGTCATAAAAATAGTGTAACAACTGGGTTTTCTCTTGTAAGTATGAAAGTTTAGTGTTCTTTACGCAAGAAACTAAAGTTACGTTGAGGGACTCATTTGCAATTTGAGAAGGGTTTATAAGGGCACTAACTCCTAGGGCAGCCTCCATTTTGGTCATTGTGTTTTGTTCTTGTTGTGGGTGTCGACTTGAAGCAAGGAAAGAAGAAGAAGAAGAAACAAAGAGAGGAAAAATCAAAGAAGGTAGTCCACTTTAATCTTCTTGCTACTGAATGTTTATTGATTGTCCCCCTTTTGGTCTAAGTATTTTGGTGAGAAACCCTTGATTTCATTGTGTTCTTCACCAAAAGTTGTTAAAAGTGTTTTTGGTGGGGTTTTGGCTAGTAAGTATCGATTTAGGGGTGAGAAATTGGATTAAATGGGTGTTTCGGTTTAGTGAATAAACCCTTATGCTCGTCTAATCGAGATTTTATCAGAAAAATGTGTTGTAATCACTTTTGGGATTGGGTTTTTCATCCAGACAGTAGTTTCCGGATGCCGCCCGTCCGGACAGTAGTAACCGGACATTGGAGGTTTCCGGTTAGGGCTCGTAGGTATCTGATAACGCCACTTTTTGGCGTTATTTTCGGTTCTCAAACCAATGAGATTGGCTTGTATTTAAGCAAAGAAGCGGGATTTTATGTTTTATCTAGTGAGATGTGCAGGTATTCTAAAAGGAGGCAAACATCGAGAAAAGAAGCTAAAAAGAGCCCAAAACGAGTCCCAAACAAAGCCAACGGAAGCCCGAGATCTAAGTCCAAAACCGCGGCGCACACTTTTCCCATGTCGCGGCACACACTGTCCCAAACCGCGGCACACTGTTCCCAAACCGCGGCACACACTGTTCCACGACACCGCGCGGTTTGCAAACCGCGGCACAAACCGCGGCACGCACGGTTTTGGGGTTTTTAAGGCTGATTTTTCAGATTTTAGGTGATTATCGCAACGCAACTTTCACACGACGACGGTGGGCAGTCCAGGGACGATTTTCAGAAACCTTGTGGAGCTTTTGGAGCCACGATAGAGGAGAGATCGAGGAGGAAGTCACGACGTGAAGCGGATTCAAGCTAGGAGAAGGGAGTTCATCATCATTCACCATTACATCTTTTACATTCTCGTTATCATGTTTGCACACACTTTTACATCCCCATTTCTTGCGTTTGTATTCCCCAACATCATGAACTAATCTTAAGATGTTGGGGCTTGGATTGAATTAGTTTGAACATATGAACGGATGACGAATGACTTTTATCAGTTTTTTCCTTGTTAATGAATGCATGTAATTTGATTCTTAATGCTTTTGAGAGTTTAGCTAGCTTTCAATTGTTTTGTTGTTTCCAGTTGAGTTCGAGAGAATTAACTGTTAACTAGAACTAGGAATTGCATGCCTAAGGCGAGAATTTGGTGATAGAGATATACCGAATACGCTTTAGTCCTAATTGAACCAAATAGGTTGAGATCGAGAGATTAAATCTATCCGTTCAAACATGAATCTTGCGCTTAATGTGTTTTGAAATCCATAGGTTGAGATCAAATGATAAAACTTGTCCTTTTCAAAATAAAACCCGTTGTTGCTCGAAATAGAATAATGGTGACTTTTAAAGATTGGGTATTCATTAAGGGAATAGCTGGTAATCGTTTTAAGTCTGATATTCGTATGTGAAAACCTAAGGAGTTCCAACCCTCAACTGTTTTCTCTATCGGAAGTTTTCAAAGTTGTTTACTGTCTTGTGTTTGATTTAGTTTTGTTTGCAAATAGTAGTTTAAAACCAATCACTCAATTTGCGATCGTTCAGTTAATAGAGTTTATAGTAATTGTGATACTTAGTTCCTAGTTCCCGTAGATTCGATACTCGTACTTACCGTACGTTATTACTTGATTTCGACACCGTACACTTGCGGTTAGATTTAGGGGGGTGCGAACCCCCCTATCAAGTTTTTGGCGCCGTTGCCGGGGAAGAAACACCCCAATACGTATAACGAAGGGTGGAAGAAACACCCCAATTTAACCGCGTCTATAGCTGGTAGTGCTATCAGTTGCAACTAGTTCTCCGGCAACGGCGCCAAAAACTTGATAGGCTGGTATCACCCCCCTAAATCTAGCCGCAAGTGTACGGTGTCGAAATCAAGTAATAACGTACGGTAAGTACGAGTATCGAATCCACGGGAACTAGGAACTAAGTATCACAATTACTAGAAACTCTGTTAACTGAACTGTTGAAATTGAGAGATGGTTGGTATTAACTAATCAATTGCAACTAAAGTAAATCACAAACGGAACAATAGACAGCTTGAGGAAAATTCGATAGAGAAAACAGTTGAGGGTTGGAAATCCTTAGGTTTTCACATACGAATATCAGACTTAAAACGATTACCAGCTATTCCCTTAATGAATAACCAATGTTTAAATGCATTAAGAATCAAAGTTAATTCTCTCGAACTCAACTGGAAGCAACAAAGCAATTGAAAGCTAGCTAAACTCTCAAAAGCATTAAGTATCAAAGTACAAGCTTCATTAAAATAAGAAAAACTGATAAAAGTCATTCGTCATCCGTTCATATGTTCAAACCTAATTCAATCCAACCCCCAACATCTTAAACCGCGCGGTGGCGTGGAACAGTGTGTGCCGCGGTTTGGGCCGCGGTTTGGGACAGTGTGTGCCGCGGCATGGGAAACGTGTGCGCCGCGGTTTTGGACTTAGATCTCGGGCTTCCGTTCGCTTTGTTTGGGACTCGTTTTGGGCTCTTTTTAGCTTCTTTTCTCGATGTTTTCCTCCTTTTAGAATACCTGCACATCTCACTAGATAAAACATAAAATCCCGCTTCTTTGCTTAAATACAAGCCAATCTCATTGGTTTGAGAACCGAAAATAACGCCAAAAAGTGGCGTTATCAGTATCCGGGTATCGTTGGCATCTGGGTTAGTGCGAGTAACTCAGGTTTCCGGATGAGACATCCGGAAAGTAGTTGCGTCCGGATAGTCGGTCCGGAAAGTCCCTGCGTCCGGATAGTGTTAGTATCCGGATAGTGTTAATAACCGGATAGTGTTAGTGTCCGGATAGTGTTAATGTCCGGATAATGTTAGAGCTCGGAAAGTGTTAAATGCACAGTAGGGTCAGACCGCTTGAACTGATACGAATCTAATGCCCTAGGTGTTCGGTTGGATTAGCTTGGAGATATTTAAGAAGCGCATTCAGCGTTAACCAAAGGTGAGTTCTCTCAACCCTTTTTATGACGTACTGTGTTTTGCTGATTATGGTTTCTTTTACGAGCATGAACTGTTTTACAAATGTTATGCCTGTTTTCCATGAACCGCATGTTTACTCAGCAAATGAAATGATGCTTAAAGTTTTCATCAATGTGATTTCAAAACGTTATGTGTAGGCTATGTGGAGTCGGTTACACAGTGGGGTCAGGGTACCTTGTGATTTGCTAATTCCTTGGGCATATGAGGTCAGCTTGTAGGTTGGAATTTGTTTCCTCCTACTCGGATAACAGGGGGTCCACTTGGACTCCGGTGTAGCCGAGAGGGTGTCTGTTAGGCCCCGATCGTGGTAGCTTATGCGATCCCTGAACCCTGTGTTGAACCTTGAATGATGTATACGTGAAGAATGTGAACTGTTTCAAATGAAATGATTTTATATTATGATAAATGTTTTATGGAGGGAATTCACTAGACCTTTTTGGTCTAACCCTCGCTTTTCAAAACCTAAACCATTTTCAGGTAAGCGTGTTACTAGTTCTTCTAGTAAGAACTAAGGGACGGCAAGAAGGATTTGGAGCTTAGAGCGACTCCAAGATTTTGATTACGATGACTATAGATAGAGCTCTCGGCTGTGGATTTAGAGACTTCCGCTGTCAAGTTTTGTTTAGTATAGGTTGATGATGATCCAAAGACAAGTTTATTTATGTAATTCGAATGTTTCTTCTATGTTAATGCATGCTATGTTTTGGGACATTACAAATGGTATCAAAGCCTTAGTTTAAGGGATTTAGGTGACCAGTCGGGCCTAAACTTAAACTGTAAGATGAGGAACACAGCCGAGACATAGGATTGCCTCTAGGAACGATCACTATAAATGTGCTTAGGAATAAGGTGCCAAGGACAAACGTGTAAGGTAAGTTTAGGGTTACACCTGGCCAGTGTAATTACGAACTTACAGGTACATGTTCGTGCTTACAATACCTTACTTATAGAAAATTTGTTGTGTCATGTCTAGCAAGGATTAATTATCGGGTTCTTTCAGTTTAGCGCTATGGCTGGGAGAACTTTGAGGAGCAGGTCAGTACCTGCTGTCCAGAGGAATCAAGATGAGGAGGTCCTGAATAATGGGCCAGTGGAACCTACGAGGGTGACTGTTACCCACGGGAGAGGTAGGGGTAGGGGTCGTGGTAAGGGTCGGGGAAGAACGCCCCGCCGAGCCGCCACTCAAGTGGCCGGGAACGGGGAAAATCCGACTCGAAGGACGACCCGTGTGACTCGAAGGGCAAGGAGTGTGGAAATCCCCGCCCACCAAGAAGACGCTATCCAGGAGAGTTCGGCTTCTGTAAGAAGGGTGAATCAGACAAGGGGACGTGGTCGAGGTCGTGGATCTGCGTTTGTCACTCGAGAAAATATGGCTGCTGAGCTGGGTAAGATTCAGGAGAGACTCTGCAAGCTCTCCTGACTAAGTAGAATGAGTCAGCCTCGGGAAGCAAAGAGGCGAGCGAGAACAGGGAAAGTGTGGAACTGTCAAACCCGGTAGAGACTGGTAATGGAAGTCACTCGAAGTCAAACCTTCTGGTGGTGAATGAGTCAGCAGCTAAGGGATGCAGTTACAAGGCCTTTGCCTCATGCAAGCCCCCTACTTTCAAGGGCGAGTGTGACCCTGTCTTGGCAATGAAATGGGTGAAAGAGATGGAATTGGTATTCGATAGGTGTAAGTGTGCTGATGGAGATAGGGTGATGTTTGCCCTATCCATGCTAAAGTTTGATGCAGTTTACTGGTGGGATGTCGAAACTGGGGGAAAGGGTTCGGCAATGGCTAAGGGGATTGTTGATCCAAACCCTCAGTGATTTGATAATGACCCTCTCTTATATACTTAGTGAAAATTGTAAGTAAACAATATGTATCAGAGTTTCACTATCGCTGATAAGTACTAAGATCTTCCAGTACCGCTGATAGGAACTCTCGCTCTTTAAGTTAAACATTCAGCGAAACTGTTCGCCATAAATGCTTTGAGTCCGTTCAGTCATTATGATGATCGCTGATAAGTTAGTTGTTTACTTATGATCCCTGAAGACAAGTTTCACGTCAACAAAGGTTCTACGCTGAAGTCGAAGATCAAGCTCAAGAACCAGCGACAAGTCTCCTAATGAACTGATGCGGATCAGCGAAGACTCAGATTTGTCCACTCAACGTGAAGTATCAAGTACAAGACTTCAGCTATCGCTGAACTCTATCATTCGCTGATATGAAATGATAGATCGCTGAATCAACGAAAGCTGATCATGAAGTCCTCCGTACAAAGTACTTTTGTCTTAACCTCCCTTGCAGGACTCCGTACGAAATGTCAGAAAAGAACCTCCGACTGTCTGAAATCGTACAACCACTCTGATACTACACTGTTCATCCATGCGGCTACTAAGGTTCTCAACCAAGGTCAATGACATGCAACCAACCAGCTGATGACACGTGTAAAGTGTATACTGACTTGCATTAAATGCATGCAGTATATAAAGAGATGAACCCACTTCATTTGAAGTAACTTGCTAACTCTGGACAAGTTCAATCTCTTATCTCAAGATAGGTTATTATTAGTAATTTCCTTATCTCTCTTAGTGCAAGAAACCTTAGTGTTCCAACTTGTTTAGATTTAGGTTTATCCTTAATCTTGTTTCCGCAACAAGCTGTAAATTGTTAATGATTTATCAATAAACAATTTAGAAAAGTAAAATCTGTGTGTTTGTATTCAACCCCCCCCCCCCCCCCCTCTACAAACTTGTATAGGCCTTCGGGACCAACAAGTGGTATCAGAGCGGATTTGTTTAATCTCATAAACAAGATCTAATCTAAGATATTTCTCTTCCTTGCTATTATCTGAAAATGGCCACCAACACAAAAAAAAATTATATAGACAATGGTTCTCTTGCTAAACCTCCCAGATTTTCCAAAGATAACTTCAACTTATGGAAAAATAGGATGACACTCTTCTTAGAAGGTGTAGACCCTACTATGCCTTACTATCTCGAGAATGGTCCATTCATCCCTGTAAGAATTGATGCTGCAGTTCCAGGCACTGAGAATAGACCTGCTATTCCAGAAAGGCTGGTACCTAAGGAAATCCTTCAATGGACTGACGAAGATAAGAAGAAAGTGGCTATAGATACAAAAGCCAGATCCATACTATCCATGGCTCTTCCTGACGAAGTCTACCATTCCGTCATGAATCTGAAAACATCAAAAGCCATGTGGGACACAGTATGAAGGAACGTCTGAAGTCCAGGACTCAAGAAAGATCAACCTGGTAAGACAATACGAAAGCTTCATTTCTGGTAAGAATGAAACTCTCTCTGAAGTTCACCAACGTTTTAATTGTTTAATTATAGATCTGAAAACTGTTGGTAAGGAATATTCTAACTTTGAAGTGCTGACAAAGTTTCTAGAATGTTTACCTGAAAGCTGGGACAATTATTCTATGTGTCTCAAGCTGTCAAAGGATCTAAAATCAATGACCCTTGCTACCTTATATGGCACGTTGCTGAATCATGAGCAATCAAGACATCTTAAGAAGAATCTTGTAAAAGATTCCAAAAGCACCCCTGTTGCTTTAATCTCAGAGGAACTCTCTACTCAGCGACCCTCGGTCACTATCACTGAGTTAGAGAGTAACTCTGAAAGGTCATCAGATTCTTATTATTCAGATAATGATGAATCTTTGGCTCTCCTAACTAAGAAGTTCAGGAGATTTGCCAAAAAGAAAATGTTTAAAAAGAACAAACCTCTTTCCATAACTGACAAGCCTAGATCATCAGCTTTTGTTGACAAGGCTACTGCTACTTGTTTTAACTGCGAAAAGACATGACATTTCGCTAACGAGTGCAGGTCAAAGAAAGTTTCTAGACCCTCAGCTTTTACAAAGAAACCCTTTGCTCCAAGAAATAAAGATGACAAATATTCAAAGCTGAAAGAAAAATATGCAAAGCTGAAAAGCTTTAAGAAGAAGAATAAAGGCCTGATGGCTGACTATGATTGGGCTGCTTCTGATGAAGAAGCATCATCATCTGACTCTGAAGATGATGAAGCAAATCTATGTCTTATGGCCAAGATTGAAGAAGAGGAAGAAAGTTCATACATTCCCTCCACTTCAACATCTGCTATTCAGGTATCACCTTCTTTCTTTACCAATATTGCAAATATTGATGAAGCTGATAGTCTCCGTAAGATCGATATCTTGACTAGAAGTTTATACGAAGCCATGAACGGCAAAACTGTGGTTGAAAACCAAAATCTTGATCTCGCTGAAAAGCTTAAAAACTGCCACCTTCAAATAGAAAAGCTTTCTAAAATTGAAGAAGATTTTAAAGATCAAGTATATTTAAATCAGCTAGTCAAAATCGAACGAGCAGAAGCTATTGCTGTATTAAAGGCTGAAAAAGCTACTGTTGAAGGATGGTGTAAGTCTTCAACAAAGATCACTGAGATAATAAAGTCTCATATTCCCCTGAGTGATAAACGTGGTTTGGGTTACAAATATGAAACTCCAAAAACAACCACTGAGCGCTCAATGCTTAAATTTGGAACGTTCGTATCCTCAGTCGCTGATACTTCATCTTCTCAGTGCTCCTCGTCCGTTACACCAATCCCTGAGGAAACTCCTACCTCCTCAAAAGGCAAGGAGAAAATGGTTTATTCAAAACCTACCTCTGTCTTTAAAGACAAAGGTAAAGGAATTGTTATTTACCAGAATCCTCAGAAGGGTACCTTAGTACCAAAACTGAATGCTTCTAAAGCTTCAGTGGCTCATCCCTCTGGATCAAGGAAGCAGATATCTGGATTTATTCAGCGATCTACTCCTAGACTCAGATTGGATGTCCTTGGTAAGAAATCTGAAGAACTAAATGTCCGTCCCATTTCTAAAGCCAATAGTTTACTTGGTGCTGGCACTTCTAATTTGAAATTAAAAGCTCAGCATTCAAATGGTCCTAGTGTAACAACCCGCTAATAAAATATACATACAACATATAATCCATAACATGTTTATAACAAAGTACTTCATATTTCACATTTGGTCCCAACTAAAGTCTGAACATAAAGAAAATTCAGTACAACTTGATCCATTTTGAGTTACATAACAATAACAATAAAATCATAAGTACAAAAACATCCATAGTATCATGATGATCATCTTCTCAAAAGCTTGCCAACAAGTACTCTATTTACTTGTTCTTACTGGAACCACCACCTGGAATACATAATTTTTAAAACAGAAAATGAGGGTTAGACCTAAGGGTCTAGTGAGTAAATCCCTGACATTTGTAATTCATTAAAAATTCATTTATATAAAACACTCTTTATATAAATACACATACATCACACGTAAGTTAATACCAGCTAGCATTTATGTATCATACCTGTCTCATTCCACCTTATCCCTCCACCAATGGCCAATATCAATTGGTTGCGAGCCAATTTATCACACCGGTCCAAAGCCCGGCCACGTATTATATTTTCATATAATACTCACGTAATTATAATATCTCAATATATTATAATCACCCACGTATGACATATTCATACACTTTATCAAACATTCGTTATTCACATAATGCATTCCAGTAAAATACTTTTTAAAGTAAAACTCACCTGGTATGTTTATCACAAAAGCTTTTCCAAGATAAATCACGTATGACCACCCTTCACAGAATCTGAAATCACACAAAATACCAAGTATTTCTTTTTAAAACTAAACTCATGAAATCCTCAACTAAAGTCGCAACCCACTAAAAGTAAATTAAAATCGCAATGAACAGTACCAAGTCGCAACCTCCTACTGCGACTTCACCCCGAAATCGCAACCCACTGTTGTGACTTCAATCCTAAGTCGCAATCAACTACTGCGATTCCAAACCCAAATCGCAATCAACTACTGCGATTCCAAACCCAAATCGCAATCAACTACTGCGATTCCAAACCCAAATCGCAATCAACTACTGCGATTCCAAGCCAAGTCGCAAACGACCATTGCGACTTCATAACCAAGTCGCAACCAACCATTGTGACTTCGATGAATGTCGCAGTCGTCCATTGCGACTTCGATGAATATCTCAGTCCACTGTTCATCCTAAAACCCAGATTTTTGCAGTTTTATACTATGCATGTTACTGATAATTTGCAGATATGTTTCAAACTACCATTAGTACACTATTCCAAACCCAAAATTATCATATCTTTCTAAAATTACCAAAACCCACTTCTAAAACTTCATAGTAAAACATTAGGAACTAATATACATAAAAGGAAGAGTTTGCAAGGATTATTACCTTTGTTTTCTGGATTTGAATCCTAAACCCAGCTGTAGTAATATAGAAGATACTTCTTCTTCTTGATCTTTATATGTCTCTCTCTTTTCTCTCAACCGAGATACACACACACATAGGTTTAAGATATTTTGATGTTTGTTCAAATGAAGACATCATCTCCTAATTGATGTACTAAAGTCGGTTGTGGTATAAGGTTTGGTTAAATTGACCAAATAAACCTTAAGTTTCTCCCAATTGGCAAAACTTACCCCTAAACTTCTAACTCCATAAAAACACTAACATAAAGACTTATAAAATTCCAAATTTAAATTAGATAAAATACCTGGTTATTACAACATCTCCCCCTTAAAAGAATTTCGTCCCGGAATTCAGTTAAGAGAACAGATGAGGGTATTTGGTTCTCATCTCCGATTATGATTCCCACGTCGCATCCTGACCTCTATGATGTTTCCACTGAACCTTTACTTGTCTGATCTATTTGTTCCTCAATACTTTGACCTTGTGATCAACTATAGCTTCTGGTTCCTCCACGTAGTTCAACTTTTCGCCAATCAGAATATCCGGTAGTGAGACTGCCTGGTCCGGTGTAACCAAACATTTCCGAAAATTTGATACATGAAACGCGTTGTGAATCCTGCTTAATTCTGACGGGAGATTCAACCTGTACTCTACTTCACCGATCCTTTCCGTAATTTCAAATGGCCCAATATACCGCGGACTGAGTTTACCTTGCTTCCCAAAACGTATGACTCCTTTCCAGGGCGATACTTTCAACATTACAAAATCCCCAACCTGAAACTCCAACGGTTTCCGACGTCGATCAGCATAGCTTTTCTGTCTGTCTTGAGCTGTTTTCAATCTATCCCGAATCTGAGTAATCTTATCCGCTGTTAACTGTACTATTTCTGGCCCCGCTAATTGTTTCTCCCCTACTTCATTCCAACACAAAGGCGTTCGGCATTTTCTACCATACAATACTTCAAACGGTGCCGCCTGAATGCTAGAATGATAACTGTTGTTGTAGGCGAATTCTATCAAAGGCAGATGTTTATCCCATGATCCCCCAAAATCAACTATATAAGCCCGAAGCATATCTTCTAAAGTCTGGATTGTTCTTTCACTCTGTCCATCAGTCTGAGGATGATATGTTGTACTCAACTTTATCTGTGTCCCCATCTCTTTTTGAAAGCTTCTCCAGAACCTAGAAGTAAAACGACTATCTCGATCAGAGATAATCGAGATTGGAATTCCATGTCTAGTTACTATTTCATTAATGTACAATTTGGCCAAACGTTCCAAGGAATCAGTTTCTTTTATCGGCAAGAAATGAGCAGACTTCGTCAACCTATCCACAATCACCCAAATAGAATCGAATCCCTTTGAAGTTCTAGGTAACTTGGTAATAAAATCAGTAGTGATCTGATCCCATTTCCACATTGGTATATCCAGTTGTTGTAACTGACCAAACGGCTTCTGATGCTCAATCTTTACTTTCTTGCAAGTAGTACAATCTTCTACATACTTAGCAACACTTCTCTTCATTCTCGGCCACCAATAGAATTGTTTCAAATCTCTATACATTTTATTTGTACCTGGATGAATAGAAAATCGAGATTGATGAGCTTCTTGTAGTACACGATCACGTAATCCACCCAAACGAGGTACCCAAATTCTGTTTCCCATACACAATAACCCACGATCGTCTTTCCCAAGCAATGCTGATATTCCCACCAACCGTTCTGACTTCAAACTTTCTTCCTGATAAGCATCTATTTGGCATTTTAGCAATTCGTCAAAGATATTAGGAAGAAGTTCAGCTCGTAGCGATATTGCTTTTTATCGTTCCACTTCTTTCTTGACGACTTAGCGCATCTGCCACCACATTTGCCTTCCCGGGGTGATAAAGGATTTCACAGTCATAATCATTTACCAATTCTAACCATCGTCTTTGCCTCATATTCAGTTCCTTCTGATCGAATAGGTGTTGGAGACTTTTATGGTCAGTGAAAATTTGACATTTAGAACCATAAAGATAATGTCTCCAAATCTTCAATGCAAAGACCACTGCTGCAAGCTCCATATCATGAGTAGGATATTGTCTTTCATGATCCTTCAGTTGACGGGAAGCATATGCAATCACCTTTCCACGTTGCATAAGTACGCATCCCAATCCCAATTTAGAAGCATCACTGTAGACCACAAAATCATCGGAACCTTCTGACAATGCTAATATCGGTGCGCTGCAAAGTTTCTCCTTCAATATTCTGAATGCCTCATCCTGTTCTGCTTTCCATTCAAACTTCAGATTCTTCCGAGTCAGCTTAGTCAATGGCGTTGCAATTCGAGAAAAATCTTTTATAAACTTCCGATAGTATCCAGCTAGACCCAGAAAGCTACGTACTTCGGTTGCCGTTTTCGGCGGTTCCCATCTTTCAATTGCTTCCACTTTCGCTGGATCAACTTGTATACCCTTTCTGAAACTATATGACCCAAAATCTGAACTTCCCGCAACCAGAATTTACATTTAGAGAACTTAGCGTACAACTTTTCTTTCTTCAATAACTCCAAAATCAAACGAAGATGTTGCGCATGATCCTCTTTGGATCGGGAATAAATAAGTATATCATCGATAAATACTATGACAAATTTATCGAGATAAGGCTTACATACCCGATTCATTAGATCCATAAAAGCGGCTGGAGCGTTCGTCAATCCGAAAGGCATTACCAAAAATTCGTAGTGGCCGTATCTTGTGCGAAAAGCAATCTTTAAAACATCCTCTTCCTTAACCTTCAACTGATGGTAGCCAGATCTGAGATCAATCTTGGAGAAGTAACAAGCTCCAACTAATTGATCGAAAAGATCATCAATTCTTGGAAGTGGATACTTGTTCTTGATCGTACGCTTGTTCAGCTCCCGGTAATCGATACACATTCTCATCGAGCCGTCTTTCTTCTTCACAAATAAAACTGGTGCACCCCACGGCGAAGAGCTGGGTCTGATGAAGCCCTTATCAGATAAATCTTGAAGTTGTGCCATCATTTCTTTCATTTCTGGAGGTGCTAGTCTGTACGGGGCACGAGCAATTGGAGTGGCTCCAGGTACCAGGTCTATACCAAATTCTACTTGCCTAACAGGAGGAAGACTATTCAAGTCTTCAGGAAAAACTTCTGGGTATTCACTAACAATGGAAATATCTTCCAGCTTAATCTTTTCAGGCCTACTATCTATCACATAGGCTAAATAACTCGAGCAACCCTTACTAACACATTTACGGGCTTTTATCATAGATATAAGATTGGACTGATGATTCTTACGATCACCATAGATCACTACTGCCCTCTTATCAGGTAAAACAACGTTGATTATTTTCTTATCGCAAACTATGTTAGCCCGATTTTCAGCTAACCAATCCATTCCTACTACCACATCAAATTCGATCAATTCTATTGGGAATAGTTGTATCGGTACTCCACACCCCTCTATATTTATCATGCAACAATCAAAAACCTCTTTAACTGCCACTTGGTTATCATTTGCCGTGTCTACTAGTAAAGCATGTTTTAACATTTTAGGCTCTAAATGCATGTGAGCAGCAAAAGAGGGAGACACAAAAGATCGGTTTGCACCGGAATCAAATAACACCTTAGCATGCGTGGAGTTTTTGAAAAATGTACCTGTGACCACATCTGGAGTTTCCTCCGCCTCTTTAGCTGTCATTTGGAATGTACGGGCCCTCGTTTTTGGCGGTTCTATTCTTGGGACTACTGGTCTAGTAATGGCTGGTTTCCTGGATGTACCCCCTTGTTGCATTCTACCTCGTGGACAGTCTGATTGGAGGTGATCCGGAGAATTACACAAAAAGCAAAACCGCATTGATCGACAATCTTTAACAACATGACCGGTTTTCCCACACTTAAAACAAACCCGAGATTCCACTTGACAATTTCCCTGATGGTAGCGATTACATCTCGGACATGGTCTTTCCGCTGGTCGGAACGACGGACGGTTATCAAACCTCGGGAATCTAGACTTCTTTGGATCCTGTGGTGGTCCTTCCCATTTCCTTTTCCCCAAGCTCTTATCACCGGCATCCCTTTTATTGTCTCGTTCGACATTTTCTGCAGCATCCACTGCAGCTGTAAACGTATCTAGCCTTGTTGCAGTCACTAGTCTTCGAACTTCTGAATTCAACCCATAGATAAATCTCTCCATTTTCATCTTTTCTGTAGCAACATAATATCCTGCAAAACGAGATTTTTCTAAGAATCGAGCAGTATAATCTCTGACTGACAAATTCCCTTGTTGTAGATTCATAAATTCTTCTTCCAATTGTCTGACAGCGGCTTGTGGACAGAAGTGTGTTGTGAAAGCTAACACGAATTCCTCCCATGAAAAAGTAGTATATATATCCGCTCCTCTCGATTCTATATGAGCCTCCCACCAATACAAAGCATCACCTTTCAGCATCGCAGCTCCATAAAGTACTTTATCTTCTTCAGCACATTTACACGTTTTGAAAATAGCCTCGATTTCTTTCAGCCATCTCATAGATTTTACCGGATCCCGATCTCCTGAATATGTAGGGGGCTTGCAACTAAGAAACATTTTGTAGTCACACCTTTTCATCATCGGTAAGACCGTAGAGGTAAGTGGTATTTCAACTTCGTGTTCCGGACTTGGTCTTTCAGTTTCATTATGACGATTATGTTCGAACATAGCTTGTATGCTATCCTGTAATCTCCCCATTTCAGCAGTCAAATCATCCCGTGTAACAAACTCTGTACCATGCTGTTGTGTTCTACTTCCAGTTCGGCCCCCAGTTCCCCTTCCGATTCTGCCTCTACCACGATCTCCTCCTCTTCCCCCTGTTCCTATTGGTGGATTCTCTCCACCCGAATTCCTTCCTCCTCTTTGATTCCTTTGTCTAGTGCCACTTGCCATTCTGTAGATTCAAACAAAGTTAATATACACATAAGCACGTACCCCATATAACAAGGTATTCCAGTTCAAACATGTACCTGTAAGATCGTAATTACACTGGCCTGGTGTAATTTGAAATTACCTTACATGATGTTCCTTCTACCTTTTATACTTAGCATCCCCAGGTTCTAAAATATTAGGGACATCCTACTTCACATGCAGTTTAAGTCTAGGTACAGATACTAATACCTAAATCCCTTAAACAAGGGCTCTGATACCATCTGTAACAACCCGTTAATAAAATATACATACAACATATAATCCATAACATGTTTATAACAAAGTACTTCATATTTCACATTTGGTCCCAACTAAAGTCTGAACATAAAGAAAATTCAGTACAACTTAATCCATTTTGAGTTACATAACAATAACAATAAAATCATAAGTACAAAAACATCCATAGTATCATGATGATCATCTTCTCAAAAGCTTGCCAACAAGTACTCTATTTACTTGTTCTTACTGGAACCACCACCTGGAATACATAATTTTTAAAACAGAAAATGAGGGTTAGACCTAAGGGTCTAGTGAGTAAATCCCTGACATTTGTAATTCATTAAAAATTCATTTATATAAAACACTCTTTATATAAATACACATACATCACACGTAAGTTAATACCAGCTAGCATTTATGTATCATACCTGTCTCATTCCACCTTATCCCTCCGCCAATGGCCAATATCAATTGGTTGCGAGCCAATTTATCACACCGGTCCAAAGCCCGGCCACGTATTATATTTTCATATAATACTCACGTAATTATAATATCTCAATATATTATAATCACCCACGTATGACATATTCATACACTTTATCAAACATTCGTTATTCACATAATGCATTCCAGTAAAATACTTTTTAAAGTAAAACTCACCTGGTATGTTTATCACAAAAGATTTTCCAAGATAAATCACGTATGACCACCCTTCACAGAATCTGAAATCACACAAAATACCAAGTATTTCTTTTTAAAACTAAACTCATGAAATCCTCAACTAAAGTCGCAACCCACTAAAAGTAAATTAAAATCGCAATGAACAGTACCAAGTCGCAACCTCCTACTGCGACTTCACCCCGAAATCGCAACCCACTATTGCGACTTCAATCCTAAGTCGCAATCAACTACTGCGATTCCAAACCCAAATCGCAATCAACTATTGCGATTCCAAACCCAAATCGCAATCAACTACTGCGATTCCAAACCCAAATCGCAATCAACTACTGCGATTCCAAGCCAAGTCGCAAACGACCATTGCGACTTCATAACCAAGTCGCAACCAACCATTGCGACTTCGATGAATGTCGCAGTCGTCCATTGCGACTTCAATGAATGTCTCAGTCCACTGTTCATCCTAAAACCCAGATTTTTGCAGTTTTATACTATGCATGTTACTGATAATTTGCAGATATGTTTCAAACTACCATTAGTACACTATTCCAAACCCAAAATTATCATATCTTTCTAAAATTACCAAAACCCACTTCTAAAACTTCATCGTAAAACTTTAGGAACTAATATACATAAAAGGAAGAGTTTGCAAGGATTATTACCTTTGTTTTCTGGATTTGAATCCTAAACCCAGCTGTAGTAATATATAAGATACTTCTTCTTCTTGATCTTTCTATGTCTCTCTCTTTTCTCTCAACCGAGATACACACACACATAGGTTTAAGATATTTTGATTTTTGTTCAAATGAAGACATCATCTCCTAATTGATGTACTAAAGTCGGTTGTGGTATAAGGTTTGGTTAAATTGACCAAATAAACCCTAAGTTTCTCCCAATTGGCAAAACTTACCCCTAAACTTCTAACTCCATAAAAACACTAACATAAAGACTTATAAAATTCCAAATTTAAATTAGATAAAATACCTGGTTATTACACCTAGAACTACTTTTAGATATAGGAAATGTTATCACTGTGGACTTACCGATCATATTGCTAGTAAGTGTCCCACAGCCACCAAAGCTGAAAAGATAGCTAAGGTGAAGATTGCCCCCAAGGCAAAGAAGACCAACCCTGGTGCAAATCAGGTCAAGGTGAATTCTACCACTGAGGTTAAGAAATTAACCAAAGTGAAGAAAGACAAAGCTGAATCTTCAAATGCTGCGAAGACTGCTGAACCTTCCATTCCAACTACTTCCACTGACAAACGTGTATACATGGTTAAGTGGGTACCCAAGAAAAACTAATCTTCCTTTATATTGCAGGTTAAGAAGGGTATCTGGTATCTTGATAGCGGATGCTCTAGACACATGACTGGAAAGAAAAGCCCGCTCGCTGAATACAAAGAAGAGAAGGGTCCCTCTGTGACTTTCGGTGGAAATGGAAAAGGACATACCCGAGGGTATGGTGTACTTTCAAATGGTACAAGCTCCTTCAGAAGAGTCGCATATGTTGAAGGGCTGAAGCATAATCTTCTAAGCATCAGTCAGCTTTGCGACATGGATAACAAAGTAATCTTTACTAAGGAATGCTTTGTCTCTGACAAAAAGGAGAAGATAGCTCTCAGCGGTTATCGTTTGGAAAATGTTTATGTAATAAACATGGACTCAACAACCACTGAGAACTCCTGTTTCTTCTCAAAGGCCTCATCTGATGTCAACTGGCTATGGCATAAGAGGCTATCTCATCTAAATTTCAAGACACTGAACACCCTTTCTTCAAAAGAGTTAGTCACTGGTCTACCTCAGCATTCATACGCCAAAGAGTCGTTATGTTCAGCGTGTGAAAAAGGGAAGCAGACCTGTTGGGAACTGAAGATATGCTAAGTATGGTTAGTACTGCCAAGACAATGTTACTACTGCCAGTTCTTCGTTACTACTGCTAGACAAGGTTACTACTGCTAGTCAAGGTTACTACTGCTAGACGAAGTTACTACTGCTAGGCAAGGTTAGTACTGCTAGACCAAATTACTACTGCTAGACATGGTTAGTACTGCTAGACCAAATTACTACTGCAAGACATGGTTAGTACTGCTGAGCTGAGATACTACTGCTAGAAGACTGTGAAGGTTAATACTGCTGAAGGTCGTTAATGCTGCTGAGCCAAATCATTGTTAATACTGCTGACTTGATAAGTTTGGTATGCGATACTTTTGGAGACAAAGAAGGAATTGATCAAGATATGTTTAACGAAGATTCAGAAGATCAATTTACTTTTGATAGTTATCTTGTAATTACTTTTGTATAAATAGTATTGATAGATAGCTATTAGAAAAAACGATAGACAATATACACGATACACGATAGAAAATATACACAATAGAGAACAGTTATTCAAAAAAGTTGTTTAGCTATTCAGAGAGAATTAACCTCAAGATCGTAGATCCTATTTCTAGAGAAGTAGAAGTCGTCTTGGTGAGATCTGTTCATCAAGATTGAGGTTTGGTGTAAAGCTTGTGAGTAATACAGTTTGATATATACAGTGTGTTGAATTCTATTGATTGTTCTTTAATTGATTTAGAGTTCTATTCCGCAAGATTCTCTAAATTTTGTTTCTAAGAAGTTTAATTCTTGTTAAGAATCGATCCTGACAAGACCAAAGCAAGCTTTAAATCAAAGCAAGTTTCTTCAGTGTCATCTCCTCTACAACTACTCCATATGGATTTGTTTGGCCTTGTTAACAAACAATCCATCGCTGGAAAGAAATATACGCTGGTCATAGTTGATGAATTCTCTCGCTTCACTTGGGTAATGTTTCTCCGTTCTAAGAGTGACACCCCTGAAGAACTCATCAATTTTGTTCGGAAGATGGAAACCCTGAACAATCTGACCATTCGCTCAATAAGGAGTGATCATGGGACTGAATTCAAAAACAGTTCTCTTGATTCCTTCCTTGAGAGTAAGGGTATTTCTCACAACTTTTCTTCAGTGAGAACACCGCAACAAAATGGAGTCGCTGAAAGAAGAAATAGAACAATTATTGAAGCTGCACGTTCAATGCTCAGCGATTCTCACCTGCCTACTCAGTTTTGGGCAGAAGCTGTCAACACTGCTTGTTTTACGCAAAACAGGTCGCTGATAGTCAAAAGATTCAAAAAGACAGCATATGAACTCTTTCATGGGAGAAAGCCTTCAATCAGCTTTCTTCACATCTTTGGATGTCAGTGTTTTATACTGAATAACAGAGATGCTCTTGGAAAGTTTGATCCTAAGGCTGATGATGGAATCTTTCTTGGATACTCCTCAGTTTCCAAAGCCTTCAGAGTCTTCAATCGTAGAAGACAAACTGTAGAAGAAACTATTCACATCACGTTTGACGAATCCCGTTCAGCGAACTCTAAACCGTCCGCTGATACTGAAGAACTGAATCAATGGATGTTTTCTCATCTTGGTGATTCAGAAGATATTCCCACTAATGCTCATCCAGTAGAAGATGATAGTCCTATCATTCCAAATATGCAGAACAGTGAAGCTGAAACTTCTTGGGTCTCAGTTGTTCCTATAAACACTATACCTAACGCTGAACCAAATGTCACAGACATTCCATCTACTTCTCAGCAATCAGTGAATATAATGACAACTGCATCCATTCCTCTCTTGGCTGATACTCCTGACGTCGCTGAAGCTTCATCTTCAGCTCCTCCAGTTCAATTTGAGTCAGCGTCTCACGCTCCGGCTCAGCGATGGACTATAAATCATCCAATTGATCAAATTCTTGGTGATCCAAACGCTGGGATTCAGACTCGACGAAGTGCAGGTAATATTTGTTTATTTGTAAATTTTATTTCACTAACTGAACCAAAGAAAGTAGATGATGCCCTCAAAGATCCAAACTAGGTCAGCGCCATGCATGAAGAACTGACTGAATTCGAAAGAAACAAAGTTTGGAAACTTGTTCGGAGACCAACTGATAAAACAGTAATAGGCACTAAATGGGTCTATCGAAACAATTTGGACGAACATGGAACTGTAACCCGCAACAAAGCTCGTCTTGTTGCTCAAGGATACAGACAAGAGGAAGGCATAGATTATGACAAAACATTTGCTCCTGTAGCAAGACTTGAATCTATTCGTCTATTCTTAGCATATGCTGTACACAAAAACTTCAAAGTACATCAGATGGATGTTAAGTCAGCGTTTCTGAATGGAAAGCTGAATGAAGAAGTGTATGTGGAACAACCTCCAGGATTCTCAGATTCTAAGCGTCCAGGTTATGTTTATAAACTGGATAAGGCACTTTATGGTTTGAAGCAAGCTCCTCGTGCATGGTATGACACTCTTTCTACTTATCTCCATATTGAAAAATTTGAGCGAGGTAAGATTGACAAAACTATATTTTTTAGAAAAGTGAAAGGTCATATCATTTTAGTTCAAATATATGTTGATGACATTATATTTGGTTCTACTAACCCTGAGCTTTGTACTCGTTTCGCTGATAGAATGAAAGATGAGTATAAAATGAGCTTGATGGGTGAACTAACATATTTCCTTAGTCTTCAAATAAAGCAAAATGAGAAAGGAACTTTCATAAATCAGGGAAAATATGTTAAAGATATGCTGAAGAAATTCGACTTAACTGAAAGTTCAGCTATGAAAACCCCTATGGCACCACCGCTGACACTTGATAAGGACACTAAGGGTGTTCCTGTCAATGTCACGCTGTACCGTGGGATGATCGGCTCACTATTGTATCTTACAGCTAGCCGACCCGATATTATGTTTGCAACATGCTTGTGTGCACGATATCAAGCTGAACCTAAGATATCTCATATGAAAGCTGTAAAGCGAATCTTTCGATATCTTAAGGGTACAACGAATCTAGGTCTTTGGTATCCCATAGATTCAGGATTTGATCTAACCGCCTATTCAGATAGTGATTTTGCAGGTTGCAAAATGGATAGGAAAAGCACCACAGGAGGATGTCAGCTCCTGGGTGGAAAGCTGGTAAGTTGGACAAGTAAAAAGCAAAATTCAGTGTCCACTTCCACAGCTGAAGCTGAATATGTAGCTGCTGGAAGCTGTTGTTCTCAAGTCTTGTGGATGAGAAATCAGCTACTAGACTATGATCTTCAGCTCTCCAAAATTCCAATCTATTGCGACAGCACAAGTGCCATCGCTATAGCAAACAATCCAGTACTACATTCAAAGACCAAACATATAGAAATCAGATATCATTTTATCAGAGATCATGTGATGAATGGTGATATAGAACTTCATTTTATCCCAACTGATTATCAGTTAGCTGACTTATTTACCAAACCTCTTGATGAGACAAGATTCAACTTTCTCATCAGCGAGCTTGGAATGCTGAACTTTGAAGGATAAAATCTTCAGCGGTTCACTTTGATCAGCGAAAGGATAAAATCAACTTGTATAACCCATTCTATCATCTTCTCTCTGAATAAACTTGATTCACTGATATCAAGGTATGTTTACTCTCTCTGACAAACGCATGAAAATGCAAGATTTCAAAACAAAATGCATCGCTGGATATCTCTTCCTTAACAGCGATATTTTTGAAATTTCTTAAAACCTTCACTGAATATTTTCATTCAGTGCTTCATGTTTTCAAAAGTATCTCTGAGTTTTTCAAAACCTCAGAGACAACCAAGAATATGAAAGGACAGTTGTGACGTCATTACAACGGATAAAACCCCGGCACGTTTTCTCTTCCTGACACACGTTTGCACGTCTCGTTCAAACTTCCAATCAAATGAAAACACGTGTCCGTGTCATGATGAAAATCTTTTCCCGCTCAAGATTTTCTCTTTTTAAAATCTCTATATAAACAAATTCTTTGTTTATATTTTTCTTTTACGCGATCAATCTTCCTCCGCAAGAAAGAATTCACTGTTGCATTTGTAATTTCAAAAACTTCAAGAACTGTTCATCATCTTCTTCATCAAACATCAAGGTTAATATGTTCTTATTTATTACCGAATGCGTATAACTTGTTTCCGATCTTCTCATTGTTTTAACAAGATCAAACAAAAGAACTTCGTAAAATGAAATCATTTTTCTTTCGTGGTTTTATGAACACAACCATTTCATGGTTGTTCTTCAAGTTTAAATGCAAAATCTTAAACTTGATCTTCATTCGTTTCCAGAATCTATTTCTTCATAGAAAACTGGAAAACAAGAAAATGGGTTTTACATTTCGTTTCAAAAATCAAGAAAAACCCTAATCTTCATTAAGACATTTTGCCTGAATGAAATGGACAAAATTCGAACCATCTTAATGGAAAATCTTTCCACATTAAGATTATTCTTATTTGTTAATCTTTGGTTGAACTGATAATACAGGAAATGGCAACATCTAACATTCCTACTACCGCTGAGAACTTCTCTACTGACTCTGGGGAAGTGGAAATCATCAAGGCTCCTCAGGTTAAGTTCAATCTTGGTCAACTAGACTGGACTAAGATAAACAACATTTCTGTGCTTCTCGAGTTTCCTCCTCGAAAACAAGTCACACATCTGACAGATGCTGTGAATTTCCAGAAGAATTGCTGCATTTCAACAGCCCTGACCATTTCACCCCCTGCAAGTCAGCTGCTACTATCTCAGTTCTGGTACTCTGCCAGACACTCTCAGCTACCATCCGCCAAAGATCCCTCCAAAACAGTTGATTGTATCCTCTGCGATACTGAATACGGCACGATAAAGATCACACCTGCCATCATTCGCAAAGCTCTGAACTTTCCCATCGCTACAAAGGAAAAACCTTTTGTTCCTTTCCCTGACCATAAGAAGATCGCTGACAAAGAAGCTCTTATTGCATTTTTTGATGCAATGGGCTATGTATGGGAAATGGGCAGAGACAAGAAGCCTGAGAAGAAGCTAACACTGCTGAAGAAATCGAAAATGCCCAGCGAGATGAACTTCATCTTCGCTCACCTTATCAGCTGCATGACTGCCAAGACCGGCTCTTCTGATCAAGACGCTCAACCTCAGCAAGCTATGGGATACGCTCTGCTGAAAGGTCTACACATTGACTGGGCATCTCTCATCTATGATGACTTGCTGCAAAGAGTAGACTCTGCCGCTGACAGGCCTGCTTGGGTTCCCTACCCCCGATTCATCAGCGCTATCTTTCAATATGGCCTGAAGGACAGCTACCCGCAAGAGGGCGATCTAAAACTCTCTCAGATTGGCCCTAAGGTACTCGACTTCAAACCTGTTGAAAATGAGGTACGTCTTTCTACCCTCTTAACTCTTCTCAACCCTTCTTCTACTTCTGTGGCTCCTTCAGCGACAATACCCATCGCTGATTCCCTGGCCACAAAATCCTCTCCTTCTAAGAAAAGGAAACATTCATCTACCCCACTTGATTCTAAAAGGATCAAGAAAACAAAGGAGCAACCCCAGCAATCTCATGCTGAAGACTCCTCAGCTCTTTCTGCAGAGCTGAAGGAACGTTCAGTGGTACGCTCTGCCACACCTGAACAAGCCATCCCTTTTATCCCAACTTCAGCGTCTCTAAACGCTGAGGTTACAAACTTAGAACCTACCCAACCTCCTTCAGTCTCTCAAAAGACTGATGAAGTGATTGTCAGCGAATCCAACGCTAAACTCATAACCCAACCCCCATTTTTATCCTTCGCTCCTCCCTCCACTCATTTGGTCTCAACTCCAGATCTAACTGGAGCTGCCATCATTTCCTCGGAACATAAAGCTGATTCTCCAGGAATGATGAAGACAGGACCTGCAGAAAAATCCATGGGCACTTTTGAAGATGACATGGAACTTTACTCAGGAACCCGTGATTTCGATGAATTCACCAATCCTCCTGCAGGTAAACAACAACCCATAAACACTGTGACTAACCCCCAAACTTCTGAGCTTTCCTCTGTTCACAAGTTTTTATATGTTACAGGTCCTAATTTGGGAGATATCAACGCCTCTCTGAAGTCCGTGGAGACAAAGCTGACAGGTCTCACCACTACTCTCTCCAATAACTCTACAGCTGTAACAAACGCTGGAGAGAATCTGAACAAACTGACAACGGTGGTGGAGAAGAAGGCTTCCACAGATGACATGAAGCAACTTGATAAGACTCTCAGCGACTTCGCCAAGGTGCTCGCTGATATCTACACAGACTACACCTCTCTCAAAAACTCAGTTTCGTCCATGTCCAGCAATTTTACAACGCTGAAGACATCGGTTGGGACACTAGAGGGAGATATGTCTGCTGTGAAGACAAATGTCAACACTCTGACGACTGACGTTGGTTCGATGAAGACTGACGTTGGTTCGATGAAGACTATGATCGAACAGCTGATGCACAAGGCGAATACTCCTGCTCCTGCCCCTGTCCCTGAATCTGAACATTTTACAGCGGTAGATCGCATTGAGCTCGGGAAGATCAATCCTGCTATTTCTGGCCTTGAAGACAGATTAGCAAAGATTGAAGTTTGTGTAGGTCTCTCTGGCCAAGAAGACAGAGAACCTACCAACGCTGCTGAATCTAGCCATTCCTCCCCCAGTCATCATGAAAAAGAGGGGGAGAAGAGTGCTGAAGAACTCTCCAAGAGCGCTAAAGACCTTTCCCATGATGAATCTATCAGGGAAGAAAAGAAGGATGCTGAAGAAACCACCGCTGGACCTCAGGGAGATGAAAACCCTGAGGAAACCGAGAAGCTCGCCTCTGTATCTGAGGGGGAGCAACTCGAAGAAGAAGCTGGGAAAACTGAATCCGAAGCAGAAGATGATGAAGCCGTCGACATCCCTGATGATGAACCATCTTCTTCTCCAAAGAATGATGATGATGATGATGACGAAGATGACGATGACTTCTTTATCGTCAAACCTGCTCAAAAGATCAAAGCTCTTAAGGGAATCTCGATAAATGAACCTTCAGGGGAGCGGACAAAGACAAAGCCCTCAGCCTCTGGAGCTGAGAAAGGCAAAGGCAAAAGCGTCACTGAAGATGACAATCTGATGATCTTGCTTGAAAAGCCGGTTTGTCAGGTATGCTAAACATCTCACTCCATCCCTCCTCTATCATACCTATCAGTTCTACTACCCAAGCCTATACACTTACGAAATTCTCTCTATCTGATTCTACCCAAGTTCTTACTCGTAAGATCGCTGTGTTTCAGCTAGTCCTCTCCCCTGTTTGAGGATATCGCTGAAGGCTCCACAACTGCGACTTCACCAAAAATACCAGCTGCTGCTGAAGAAATAATCCCAGTCTTAGATTTAATCTCTGAGACTGATGAACCAGAAGAACAGCTACTCTCGCACAGAGGCAGACCTTCCTTAGCTCCTCAAAAGCTAAGTGAAAAGGATCAGAAAAGAAGAGAGGAGATAATAAAGCGATTCGAGGATCAGCGAATCATTCTGAGGCATGATCAACTTCCTTCAGTTCCTCCAAAGTTCAGAATTTCCAAAAAGGAATACAAGGAACATCTCAGAGCTGAACGTCTAATAGCTGAAAGAAAAGAAGCTGAAGAAAAAGACAGAGAATACGCCATCCAGCTTTCTAAACGTTCAATAAAAGACCCCAAGCTGAAAAGAGTTCCCATTGATGTTCAACGTCAGCTCTGGGAAAACGCCAAGAAGATAACTGAAGAAAAGAGAACTGTGTCTCAGTCAACTTTAGTCTGGTGCAAAGAAAAGGTCAACTACAGAGACTCTCCTGCCAAAATCAACAAGGTATTCATCTCTGGAAGAACAACCCTTGTTTCAATCGCTGAAATTGAGATATTCAGAGAAGATAAGAAGTCCGAAAAATTCTATGCTGAAGCCATAACGAAGTACGGTCTCTCTGAATGGTTGGAGATCAGGTTAGCCATCCAGAAGTCCAAGTCGAAATACAAGGAACATGTTAAAAAGCTGATCAACAAACAAATCGACATAGTCTACTCCTGTGTGGATATTCCTCCTCCTCCTCCTCTCGAAAGTCAGAAAAGAAAGGCCTCAGCAAAGAAGAAGAAGAAATCTATATCTTCAATTGATGGCCCTGTCATTCGAAATGAAACAGGTATTGGTTTTTCACGTGCTGAAGTCCTTGGTCCTGATCCTGATCTTTCCATGCTTGACACATCTCTTCCTCCTGGTGAGACTTTCATCCCTGGCAAAGTCATAAGCGAACCCTACGGAATATTTTTTCATGACTACGATGGTGGAAAGCATTTTCAACGGATCGCTGAGCTTCCAATCACTCCAATCGAACAGCTCAGAGATCTCATCTACTGGTGTGACTTCAGAAAATGACCCTCAGGCACGACATCTGAAACCCTTGATTTTTGAAGAAGCGCTGATCAAAAGAAAACAAGGTGTAACCGTTCCTAACTGGATGATTCCCACCACATCAATGACCCTTGATGAACTTCTCATTAAGGAAGAACCTTTGTAAGTTGATAGGATCGCCTCTTTCATCTATTTTATCAGTTATCCTTTTGTACTTGTAATTTATTTCGCTTGTACTTGTAATCTTTTCATTTCTCTTTGTATCCTGATTCAAAGTTTTAAAGAAAGATTTCAGCGAATGTACTTTACTCCATCAGTACTGAAAAGATCCCAGAAAACAGTAAAAGGGACAAATATTTTATGAGTTCTTTTTATCCTTATGTTTTCATTTAATAGAAATTTTCTTTGTTGCTATGTCATAATCAAATAGGGAGAGATTGTTGATCCAAACCCTCAGTGATTTGATAATGACCCTCTCTTATATACTTAGTGAAAAATGTAAGTAAATAATATGTATCAGAGTTTCACTATCGCTGATAAGTACTAAGATCTTCCAGTACCGCTGATAGGAACTCTCGCTCTTTAAGTTAAACATTCAGCGAAACTGTTCGCCATAAATGCTTTGAGTCCATTCAGTCATTATGATGATCGCTGATAAGTTAGTTGTTTACTTATGATCCCTGAAGACAAGTTTCACGTCAACAAAAGTTCTACGCTGAAGTCGAAGATCAAGCTCAAGAACCAGCGACAAGTCTCCTAATGAACTGATGCGGATCAGCGAAGACTCAGATTTGTCCACTCAACGTGAAGTATCAAGTACAAGACTTCAGCTATCGCTGAACTCTATCATTCAAGATGAGGTGCTCGGAGTGGAAAATCGCAAGAAGGAGAGAATGGTGGGACAAACGTCCTCACTAGTGGAAGATGGTCGAGGGGTGAAGTGTCTGGGTGGGAGAATCTGGGCCCCGAAACTCGGGGAGCTCAGGAGAGTAATTTTAGAGGAAGCCCACAAATCCAAGTACACAATTCACCCTGGGACTAACAAGATGTACGGAGATCTACGTCGAGACTATTGGTGGCCTGGAATGAAGAAAGATATAGCTCACTTCGTGGAGACCTGTATGACGTGAACATCAAAGGCCGTACGGGAAACTTCAGCCTTTGGAGATACCGTTGTGGAAGTGGGATCAGATTACGATGGACTTTGTAACTCACTTGCCTAAGACTCCAAAGGGTTATGACGCTATATGGGTGATTGTGGATCGTCTCACGAAGTCAGCACATTTCCTGCCTATACGAGAGTGTTACTCGTTGGAACGGTTAGCAAAGTTGTACATCGACGAGATCGTAACCCGCCATGGTGTGCCATCGTCGATAGTATCTGACCGAGATAGCAGATTTACCTCCACGTTTTGGAGGAGTTTCCAAAGGGAAATGGGATCGCAGATCAAGATGAGTACCGCTTATCATCCTCAGACCGATGGTCAGAGTGAGCGAACGATCCAAACGTTGGAAGACATGTTAAGGGCGTGCGCCTTGGATTTTCAGGGCTCTTGGGAAAAACATCTACCATTGATCGAGTTCGCTTACAATAACAGCTATCACTCGAGCATAAAGGCAGTGCCGTTTGAGGCACTCTATGGTAGAAAATGTCGGACTCCTTTGTGTTGGAACGAGGTCGGAGAAAGACAGTTAGCCGGGCCAGAATTGGTGCAACTGACTTTGGACAAGATAGTCCAAGTGCGTGAAAGACTGAAGGTCGCTCGCGACCGACAAAAGAGTTATGCGGATAGGAGACGGAAAGATATAGAATTTCAAGTCGGAGACCGTGTTTTGTTAAAGGTGTCTCCTTGGAAGGGAGTGGTACGATTTGGTAAACGTGGAAAGTTAAGCCCATGCTACATCGGGTCGTTCGCGATTACTGAACGAATTGGAGAAGTGGCATATAGGTTGGACCTACCGGAAGAATTGCGCAACATCCACAACGCGTTCCATGTGTCTAACTTGAGGAAATGTCTAGCCGACGTAACCAAAGCGGTGCCGTTGAATGACATAAAGGTGGATGAGAAACTAAACTGAGTAGAGGAACCTGAAGCCATCACTGATTATAAAGTAAGGAAGTCTCGGAACAAGGAGACTAGGCTGGTAAAGGTGCAATAGCGACACCACAAGGGTCCGGAGCCGACCTGGGAGTTGGAGTTGGAAATTAAAGCAAGATACCCGCATCTCTTCTAATAAGGAATTCCGGGGACGGAATTTTTTTAAGGGGGGAGTGTTGTAACAACTGGGTTTTCTCTTGTAAGTATGAAAGTTTAGTGTTCTTTACGCAAGAAACTAAAGTTAAGTTGAGGGACTCATTTGCAATTTGAGAAAGGTTTATAAGGGCACTAACTCCTAGGGCAGCCTCCATTTTGGTCATTGTGTTTTGTTCTTGTTGTGGGTGTCGACTTGAAGCAAGGAAAGAAGAAGAAGAAGAAACAAAGAGAGGAAAAATCAAAGAAGGTAATCCACTTTAATCTTCTTGCTACTGAATGTTTATTGATTGTCCCCCTTTTGGTCTAAGTATTTTGGTGAGAAACCCTTGATTTCATTGTGTTCTTCACCAAAAGTTGTTAAAGTGTTTTTGGGGTTTTGGCTAGTAAGTACCGATTTAGGGGTGAGGAATTGGATTAAATGGGTGTTTCGGTTTAGTGAATAAACCCTTATGCTCGTCTAATCGAGATTTTATCAGAAAAACGTGTTGTAATCACTTTTGGGATTGGGTTTTTCATCCAGACAGTAGTTTTCGGACGCCGCCCGTCCGGACAGTAGTAACCGGACATTGGAGGTTTCCGGTTAGGGCTCGTAGGTATCTGGGTATCGTTGGCATCCGGGTTAGTGCGAGTAACGCGGTTTCCGGATGAGCATCCGGAAAGTAGTTGCGTCCGTATAGTGGGTCCGGAAAGTCCCTGCGTCCGGATAGTGTTAGTATCCGGATAGTGTTAATGACCGGATAGTGTTAGTGTCCGGATAGTGTTAATGTCCGGATAATGTTAGAGCCTGGAAAGTGTTAAATGCACAGTAGGGTCATACCGCTTGAACTGATATGAATCTAATGCCCTAGGTGTTCGGTTGGATTAGCTTGGAGATATTTAAGAATAGCATTCAGCGTTAACCAAAGGTGAGTTCTCTCAACCCTTTTTATGACGTACTGTGTTTTGCTGATTATGGTTTCTTTTACGAGCATGAACTGTTTTACAAATGTTATGCCTGTTTTCCATGAACCGCATGTTTACTCAACAAATGAAATGATGCTTAAAGTTTTCATCAATGTGATTTCAAAACGGTATGTGTATGCTATGTGGAGTCGGTTACACAGTGGGGTCAGGGTACCTTGGGATTTGCTAATTCCTTGGGCATATGAGGTCAGCTTGTAGGTTGGAATTTGTTTCCTCCTACTCGGATAACAGGGGGTCCACTTGGACTCCGGTGTAGCCGGGAGGGTGTCCGTTAGGCCCCGATCGTGGTAGCTTATGCGATCCCTGAACCCTGTGTTGAACCTTGAATGATGTGTACGTGAAGAATGTGAACTGTTTCAAATGAAATGATTTTATATTATGATAAATGTTTTATGGAGGGAATTCACTAGACCTTTTTGGTCTAACCCTCGCTTTTCAAAACCTAAACCATTTTCAGGTAAGCGTGTTACTGGTTCTTCTAGTAAGAACTAAGGGACGGCAAGAAGGATTTGGAGCTTAGAGCGACTCCAAGATTTTGATTACGATGACTATAGATAGAGCTCTCGGCTGTGGATTTAGAGACTTCCGCTGTCAAGTTTTGTTTAGTATAGGTTTATGATGATCCAAAGACAAATTTATTTATGTAATTCGAATGTTTCTTCTATGTTAATGCATGCTATGTTTTGGGACGATACAAATAGAAGATAAATTATGATTTTTGGATTTTTTCTATAGTTATCTTAATTAATTAATGAAAAATGACTTGGTAATAGAAGTTTTAACTAATGCTGACAACGTAAGGACAAAACATTTATATACTTTCATTTTTCTATTTTTTTATCATGACCGAAACTTTAACAAATTCATGTACGTAAAAGTGATTAAATATACGTAAAGTTTGTGAAACTGACTTAAAATGAATATAAATATGAAGATAAAGGTAGTTGAATGCAGTTGAAGGTAGTTGAACGTAATTGAATGTTTTGAATGTAGTAAGAAAATAACTTAGATTACACAGTCAACGCATCCAAGGGCTCAGGACACCCATTCTCACCATAACTGTCAATCTCACACGACCAATCGTCTAAATGTATATATATACACTAAAAAGTATAACTAAGGGGTCTTGAGACCACACTATGAGAACTAAGTATTCTCAAATGATGAATTACTGTTTGAGTTTTCAAATTATCCCACATTGCCGAGAAGTTGAAAATTGGATAAAGATGTGTGTATAAAATAGGTGGATTGGCTAATGTGGAATCATAAGAGTTGAGTATTCACTACAAAAATCAACCCTATCAGTGACGGAAAATTCCGTTACTGGTCCGTCACTGAAAGTGATTTTCGTCGCAAATCCGTCACTGAGAGTCCGTCGTTGCTTAGGTGGTGAGTGATACTATCAGCGACAGATTAGCGACGGGATTCAGCAACGGATCAACGACGGAACTAATCAGCGACGGATTAGCAACGGACCAGATTAGCGACGGATTAGCAACGGACCAGATTAGCGACGGATCAACGATGGACCAAATAGTGACGGATTTGTGACAGCCTTTTAGTGACAGTTTTGCGACGGACCCACCTACTTTTAGTGACGGATTCCCGTCACTGATCCGTCACTAAAGTTTAATTTTTATCTAAAAAAATAATTTGTATTTAAAAAATTCCTATACATTGTTTCATATATATAAAATGCATATTAAATAACATAATGAATTTTCCAAAATTTTATTCGATCAAAAAAAATATTATACATCACTCAATTACTAGCTACATGGCGAGAATCTAATCTAACGATCATCTTGAAGCTATGTAATCACGACTCCGGTCATAGTTCACGTCACTACTCCTCCAAAGTGTATGAAGTGTATATATTACTCCATAAACATCTTTGTGCATATCGACACATCTGCATCACGACAACACGATTTCTTAAATAGGTACGTCAAGTTTAACAATTGTTCAACGTCAAACACAAAGCAGTCCTTTTATACCAGTTAAGTGTTAAGTTGAACTACACCAAAGGGTTGAATTTGATCACTTGGTTGGTCACCGAGCGGTCAAAATGGTTATCGGATTTTAAACGGGTTTTCTGACTTGGTTTTCTTAAAGAATGAAAATTCAATCTTTCAGGGTTGGGTTCTTACAAGGCCTTGCCAATTTGGAATAACGGAAATGAAACGAAAGAAAATGACTTGCAAGAACAGAGCTCAGATGAACGTACATACGCATGCAAGATACAACTTTTAACTGCTCTGAATTTGACTGATCCCAAGCTTAAAAATAGAAGATTTGCACTAGCAATAGTAATAACTGTGGAGCTAACTCGATACAAAAGAACAGGTAACATGGTTAATTTTCGTTTTCATTCATCGTTTTCTCAAAAACTCAGACACGGATCAAACAAAACAGGAAAACCACAAAAGCAAACTGGCATTACGAATGGGGTGAAACCGTAAAAACTTACATGAATGGTGTCGATGAACAACTATATCTAAAGATGTGAGCTTCAAATCACAGGATTCTTTGGTAACCAAAACTGCACAAAATATAACCAAAATTGGAGTTAAGCATATTATATGAAAACAAACAAGTCTGCTCAACATTTTTATCATTCTCAGTTGAACCGGCCCCATATATACGTGAACTTACCTCAGGGGAAAAGAAGTAATCTAATTGTATATGTAAATCCTTTATAAGCAGCCCTGATTCGACACAAAAGAAACAAAATTTCCATAAGGTTTAAAAGCCAAGTTTTCATGCACAAAACGGGAAAAATAGTATTTTTTAAACATACCAATGAAGAGGGGTCCTTCCGTCATTATCTGGTACATCAAAATCGGCATGATACTTGGCTACTATGAAATTCAAGAATGATGTTTGCCCATATTGAGCTGCAACATGAAGTACCTGCAGTGAAGTTCATAATTGAGAACACTTGGAAACAATGAGACAAATACATATAAAGATGATCAAATAAATGATATAAAAAACCTAACTTTATGACACTTGTTCCACTTTGTTAATTATAGGAGTTAGCATTTTCACTTATTTGTGGACTTTGGCTATGTGTTATATTGTAGTAAACCTGTTTATAATGCTATGAAAAAAAGAGTGAATTTGTTACCCGATACCCATTTACGTCATCGCCTCAACACGAGCGCCATTCTGCAACAACACATCCGCTGCCGCTACTGAACCACGAACATCAGCCCAATGCAATGCCGTCTGCCTCACATTATCAACTGTGTGCACATCCCCACCATGCTACATCACCAACAAATTAAAACAAACTCTAAAGTTATTGGCAAATTAATTTAAGTGAAATGTAACTATGAAACCAAATCAGAATGATGATGATGCATTACAACAATTAAATCGAATTGGCATTCTGCATTCAGATGTCATTCAATTATTTTATATTCCAACAAACACAAATAACTAAATCACTAGCAAATCAAGTACTGGGTCATATATCATAATGCAAATTTAGAAATGGATCTAACTCGTTAAAAGGGATAACAATAAAGAAAGGAAAACTTGTATTTCAATGAACAAGTAAGTTAAAACATACCTCGATAATATACTGAGCAACATAGCGAAGTTATTGCGAGATGCCCATTGAAGGGCAACACCGAGAAGAGAACGTCGGCCGGAACGTCTACTGGAAGTGGGCAACAACGGGAAGAGAAGGTCGACCAGAGCGTTTGCTGGAAGAGGGCAACAATGGGAAGAGAACGTCGAACAGTGCAACGGCTAGGGCATCAACGGAGTAGCGGCGCTAAGCCGGATGCGTGAGCGGCGGCTAGGGCATCAACGGAGGGAAGGGGAGGATCGAGATGGAGATGATTGGAGAACCGAGCGGGAGGAGGAGATGAAAAGCAAAAGAGGGAAAGTTTTTGTGAAATTTCAAAAAAAAATTGATAGTATATTATGTTTAGAATGTTATTTTGAATAATAACTTTTAAATTATAAATATATTATTTTAAATAATGAAATAATAAGCTTTTAATTAATAAAAAATTTGCTCAAAATTTAAGTTTTTTTTTGTAATTCTTTAACTTTTATATAATAATTTTGATTTACGTATGTATGTATGTATATATAAAGTGATATCTACCCTTAGATGCACATTAAAGTGATATCAACATATATATGTATGCAACAATATACATATATAGATCCGTCGCGGTTAACAACCAACACATGTATACATATATATATACATGTATACGGACCCATGGATACATATAACACTTGCACATATGTACATATAAGACATAAACATGAGAAACAAGAAAAAATAAAAAATAAAAATTCCGTCACTAATCCGCCGCTAATTAGTGACGGATTAGCGACAGACACGTGTATTTTAAAAAAAAATTATTTTTTATACGAAAATCCACGTGTCCGTCGCTAATTAGTGACGGATTAGCGACGGACATTTATATTTTATTTTTTAATTATTTTTTAAATATATTCTGTCACTAGTTAGCGACAGATTTGTGTCCGTCACTAATTCGTCGCTAATTAGTGACAGATTATTGACGGATTTTGTTTGTTGTCGTTTCGTCTTTGATCCGTCACTAATTAGCGACGGAATTTTCCGTCACTGGTTTTTGTCACTGGTACCTCTTTTTCTAGTAGTGATTCTTAAATATTATTGAAATGTGGTGCTGGTTTTGGTTATCCCACGTTGATAAAAAAAAAAAGATGTTAAATTGAAAGAAAACTATAGTATATGTTGATAAGAGGGGTTGCATTTGTGACAACTTATAGAATTGATAGTAATCCTATTTTTATGTGATAAGAGTTACTATAATAGATTAAGGTAAGAGACAAATTATAAAACTGATATTAATAATATGTTTATAGGGATCGAGTTACTATAATGGCTTGTTAGTGGGATTTTTAATGTCGTTCGCCTTGTATATTGAACAACTAATTTGCATATTTATAATATTTCTAAGAGTAAATTACGGGCTTGGTCCCTAAGGTATGCCATTTTTTATGACTTTGGCCCTTTATCTTCATTTGTTACAAAAAAACCCTCCGGGTATGCAAATTTTTTATGGTTTGGTTATTCCCACTAACAGTCGTCCACTGTATGTGTTAAACTCTTTTTTAACATTTTCCCTCCATTTTACTATTTTTAATCAATCATTTTTCTCTTGAACATTCATTTCTCCCAAGAACACCAATAAACATCTAAAAAACTTAAATCAAACCCTAAATCAAACTCATAATCGAAAACATAAATCAAACCATCATTCAAATCTATACTCAAAAACTAAAATCAAATCCAGATTCAAATCCAAATCCAAAAACTTAAATCAATCTCCATGTAGGACAACCTTAGGGGGGTAAAGGTTGTATTAGGATCTTTTCGCTTTCAAAAATTAGTTTTCAATCACAACAACAGATAATATGCAAGACAAGATATAAAAGATAAGGGTAGAGAGAATGATACCAACACCGTCGTTTAGAGTGGTTCACCAATTTGGCTAATCCACTTTCCGAGACACTTCTCGAGACACAGATCCACTATGAATGTTCTTTATGGTAGAACATAAACCTTGATACAAATACTTGAATCGATCACTTGCTTTTGCTAGAGATGAGAATGGATCACTCACTCTCAAAGTAAATACTTACAAGATGATAGATTTCTTAATGGTAATCACTCTTGTATAAGTAGTATAACACTTGGATGATTTTGAGAGTTTAATGCTTGAGTTGTTTGCTATTCAACAGTTGCTAGAAATCAGAGATTTCATTCATATGTATTCTCAAGACTTGAATCTTTTGACACAAGTCGTTGGTTTTAAATAGAGATGAGAAAAATGAACCAGAGCACTTGCGGACGTCCGCAAATACATAAGCCGGACGTCCACATTTAATATGTCAGTTATGAAAGAGTCGTTTGTACTCTGAACAAGTCAGAGTTTATACTTGAGTGCGGACGTCCGACTGCACCATGCGGACGTTCGAGGACTTTTTTCACCAACCCATATTAAATGCTGGTCTTTTCATGTCTTTTCATTTCAACCAACGTTCAGGAATCAATTTGAAATAAAACTTTGTTTGGTTTTTGAAATATCCAAGCGGTATACTATTTTGAGTGTATTACATTTAGGGAATCTGAAGACTATAAATAATAAACACATCCAGTCTTGAAATCTTCAGATGAAGTCTTCGTGTTTCCACTCCTTTGAGCTGGAATACTTGGAATAGCTGAGATGATGCTTTTTCATTCTTTAGAAGCTTTATTTTACACACTTAGATTAAATTGTTAGAAACAAATAAAGTTTGTCTATTTATTTGTTAATCATCAAAACAATGGGATTTATGACATTCAATCATTTGCACCAACAATCTCCCCCTTTTTGACGATAACAAATAAATAGACACGAGAATATATAGATTATCTCCCTTTTGTCGAGATCAAAAAGGGTGACATAAAAAGAAGAGCTCCCCCGTAAACTACTAACAAGAGCTCCCCCTTAAAATAAGCTTCCCCTTAAATAAAACATAGGTTTATCATAGGATATAAGCTAAGTAAAACCAAAAAAAATCAATAAGAAGTACTTAAAATTTAAACTAAACATAACAAGTGTTTGAAAGAAAATGAAGTAGCATAATAAAAATATCAGTCATCATTATCATCCAAAGTAAACTGTCGTAGCTCCTCATGTACCATCCAAACATCTTGATGTACTTCATCAATCCGTCGATTTACCGCTTCCCAACAGTCCTCTTGAAGGCTTTGAAAGGATGCTTGAGAATTTTGAAGCCCTATGACAGCAGTTAGGATGTCTCGGTTGGAAACCGGCCCCGGCGGTATAGAGAAAGGAGGAGGAGCCTCCGCTTCGGCATCCTCAGGAATCGTGTTACGAACAGGAGCATGACGCCTACGAGCCGGACCCGGTTGGGCACCCATGCGAATTAGACTTAAACAATCTAATGGTTGTGGCTCAGGGATGGGTCGACCGACAAACGGAAGTTGAAGATTTTGAAAAAGATTTTTTATTAGATAGCCGAATGGAAGAGAGCGCTTGCTTTTCTCTAATCCGGCCATACGATGTGCAATTATGAAAACAGTGCCTCGCTCAAGACAATAAAGGAGATAACACTGAAGACTACTCATGCGTTCAGTGTTGCCAACACGACCAAGAACATTAAAAAGATGAATTTTATTCCAAAAACGCTTTTTGGCAGTCAAACATTGATCAGTCAAGTGAGAAGGATCAAAGTCTATCTGGAAAGGTGTGGCAAGAATGGATCCTAGGATAGTTTCTTGAGAAACATTAACTTGACTTAGTAAAGGAGCAAAAGAGGTGGCATTAGAAAACACACGATTAGTGGACCTAGGGAGACCTAATAATATAGAAAAGTGGTCTAGATCAAACTCAAAGTGTTGATTATATAGTTGAAGAGAAACAGTTTGGGTAGACTCATCAAATTCATACCCGGCATAAAATTCAAGGATGCAATCATATGACACTTCCCTTTTAAAGAAAAGGAAGATTTCCCAGCCGATGGTCGTGAAGGTCTCAAGTGTGCCAAAATAACTCAGTTCATCTAGTTTGACTGGGCGACCGGGATTACAGGTGTGACTTTGTAAAAGCATTCGACGTTCATCCCGTCGAGTAATCCGAGTCAAGTCCGGATCCGGAGGAGGAGGAGGTGCTCGAGAGGATGAGGGACGTGACCGTTTAGGACCCATATCTGTAAAGATATATGTATATGTATGAAATTTTAAAATTTAAACAAAAAAATGAAAGTCCCCACGTGAGAAATAATTTTAGGAGACACATGTCCAAGAGACAAATTTAAAAACATTACCGTTGAAAACAAACTTTTGAACAAAGAATTTTAAATCCAAGTTTTAAGGAAACCTTTTTGAAGACAAGAGTTCTTAAGAAAAAGTGTTAAGAGAGTTATTCAAAACAAAAAGATAGATCTAAATTTGTAAGAGGATTTGTAAACAAACCTTTTTTTAAATATGCAGCAATTTTGTAAGAAGGATTTGTTCAAGGAAGAGAAGAAAAAGTAAAGAGATTAAGACAACTTACTTATAGACAATGATTCCGGCAAGAATCCGGCGAAGAGAGGTCGCCGGCGAGGGGAGGAAGGCCGACGGCAGCTGAATCCGGTGGAGAGAGAGAGAGGGGAGGTTTTAGGGTTTCAACAAGTTGATTTTGGGTAATAGTGAAGGAAAAAAAGGAGGAAGAAGAGATAAAAGTTTGTCAGGGTCTACGCGGACGTCCGGCAGGAGCTAAGCGGACGTCCGAAGAAAAAAAGGCGCATAGAAGAGTCTGTTGCTTCCGCGGACAACACGCGGACATCCGGATTTTACATCATGCGGACGTCTGGGAAAGAAGTATGGACCAGAAAAGGCTCTGTTGCTTCCGCGGAAGAAGCACGGACATCCGGACATAGCGGACGTCCGGAAAATGCACAAGTGGACGTCCGCAAGAGAAAAAGTTAGAGTTTTTTACATAAACTCACGGATTGTATTCTATTAGCCCCAAACCGAGTCTCAATTTGCAGAAAGCTTCTTTATTTAGAGCTTTGGTGAAAATATCGGCTAAGTTCTCTTTTGAATCAACTTTTTCAAGAATGTTTGAACATTGTCCCTTAAGAAATGATGTCTAAGCTCTATGTGTTTAGTACGTGAGTGCAAAATAGGATTTTTGCTTAAGTTAATGGCACTCGTATTGTCACATAATATAGGTACGTTATTTAAATGTACCTCAAGATCAGTGAGAGTGTGTTTCATCCAAAGAACGTGTGCACAAGCTCGTGCGACAGCTACATATTCTGCTTCCGTTGTTGAAAGAGCAACAGACTGTTGCTTTTTTGAGAACCAAGACACAAGAGATTGACCTATGAAGGCACAAACTCCACTCGTGCTTTTTCTATCAATGAGAGATCCACCTAGATCTGAATCCGTGTAGCACGTAACTTCCACTTCAGGAATTTTTGGATACCATAAGCCAAGGTTTGCGGTGCCTCTTATATAACGAAATATCCGTTTGACTGCTTCATAGTGAGATTGTCGAGGACTTCCCTGAAATCTTGCACACAAGCACACACTATACATAATATCGGGCCTACTTGCGGTTAGATAAAGTAAACTACCAATCATAGTGATAACGCCAATTTTTGGCGTTATTTTCGGCCTACAAACCACGGAGAGTGGCTTGTTTTGAAGCAAAGCAGTGTCGCTTTTACGTTTTTCCAGTGAACTGTGCAGGTATTCCGAGAGTAAACGACAGTCGAGAAAACGAGCAGAAAAGGACCGAAAAAGGAGCTACATTGGGCTAAATGAAAATTCCAGATCCAAGCCCAAATGAAAGCCCACGAATTAGGCCCAAAGTCCACGACCCAAGATCCACTTCAAAGACCTGACCCAATCCAATCTGGGACACGTGCGGTTTCCCACGCGACTTCAAGTCGCGGGGAAACTCGCGCAACTCTCTGTTTTCTTATTACTCTTTAGCGATTCAAGGATTAGGTCATACAAGATCCAATACGACCGAAGGTAGGAGAGAGGCGATTTTGGAGAGCAGAATTCATAATTTTCGCATCACGAGAGAGAGCCGACTGAAGGGGATTGACATATCATTTACGGATTAGAGCTGATAGAAGGGAACTGATCAGTACTACGTTTTTACATTGCGAACGATGTTTTACATGATTGATTTCTACTATATTCTTGCGTTCTTATCCAACCCCATCATGAACTAATTTTCAGTTGTTGGGGTTGGAGGAACTGTGGTTTCAATTAGAGATGACCTGTAAACGATTAACGTTATCGACTTGATTTATAAAGCATTTGATTTGAGTTTTCTTTCACCAATTGTAGTCTGATCAACTTTAATTGATTTAATGGTTTTTGATTAAGTCCGAGAGGATTAATTGACAGCTAGATCGGATAATCAAGTGCAGGAAAAGAGATTCGGGTAGAGATAGCCGAATCACCTTTTTGCCCAGAAAAGTTTAACCTAATGTATTCTAAACCACCGGTAGAGATCGAGAGATAAAACTGGTTAGGTTTAGAAGAAGATCGGTTATTGCTTGAGAAAGAATAGCGGTGAGCTTTCGCAAACTAGGGTTTCTAGTAAAAGTCGGTAATCGTTGTTCGGGTTTTGTTCATCGATATCATAACCATAGGGAATCCAACCCTCAACCTTTTTCTTTACCAAAGTCTCTTCGGATCTTTTGTTAATCAAATTTATTTTTATTCAGTTTTGAATAATTTCCAAACCACAAATCAAAATTTTGATCGTTCAGTTAATAGCAATTATAGTCATTGTGATACTTAGTTCCTAGTTCCTTGTGTTCGATACTCGTACTTCCGTACTATTACTTGATTTCGACACCGTACACTTGCGGTTAAATTTAGGGGGGTGTAAACCCGCCTATCAAGTTTTTGGCGCCGTTGCCAGGGAACTAGTTGCAACTGATAGCACTACCAGCTATAAGCGCTATTACATTGAACATTTTTTTTACTTTTGTTATTTCGTTTCACTACTTTCAGTTTCTGGATTGCTAATTTTTAATTCCTTTCCGTTTCAGGTACTAACTGGTTTATGCCAAGGAAAACCCGAGGGAAAGAAATCCAACTGATCGATTCGGAAGTCGAAAGAACCGCTCGTCAACTACGAAAAGAATCCAAAGCTAAAAGGCACTTGAAAATGGGCGACGAAGCTCCTCCTGAGAGACGTCATATGCGGTCGTTTGCCAATCCGAATGTGGCAGCCGCACGCATAGGCATCCAACCTCCCACTACTGGTGCGAACTATTTTGAGATCAAACCGAGTACCATCGTGATGGTACAGCTTAACCAGTTTGGAGGAGCACCAACAGAAGATCCTCATGCACACCTCCGGGCATTTGAGAGGATATGCAACACTTTTAAAATCAACGGAGTGAACGATGATGCCATCAAGTTGCAGTTATTCAGCTTTTCACTTAAGGGCAGAGCAGAAACCTGGACAGAAAGCATACAGCCGGATCAGATCACCACCTGGGCACAATTGAAAGCTGCTTTCCTCCAGAAATTCTTTCCACCGAGCAGGACCACCCAACTTATGGCCGAGATCACCCATTTTGCTCAATGGGACCAAGAGACATTGTATGAAGCTTGGGAGCGGTACAAAGGCATGTTAAAGAAATGCCCTCATCATGGGTTGCACGGTTGGGTTGTTATCCAGACGTTCTTCAGTGGACTTCACCCGCAGTTCAAAAACGACATTACAGCTGCAGCGGGTGGAGCCATAATGGATAAGTCCTATGAGGAAGCATGTGAGTTGATCGACAACCTGGCTGAACATAGCTTTTCCACTCCGAGATCATCAGTTAGAAGGGTTGCTAATGTGCAAGAAAATGATGAGTTGAAGGCCATAAAGGCTCAGTTAGCCGCACTCACGAGTCAGTTGAAGGGATCTTCTCTCCAACCAGCATTTATGGTAGAAGAAGGTATGCCAGAGATGGCTCCACCCATGAACGAGCCGAAACAAGTTCAATTTCTTTAAAATCGGAACAACCGGCCAAGGAACGACCCTTTCTCGAACACGTACAATGAGGGTTGGAAGAAACACCCGAACTTCTCGCGGAGTCAACCGCAAGGGCAACCGAGGGAAACCATGGCCCAACAACAGCAGCAGCAATACGGTAATCACTCTAACTTTTCCAATTCTTCTAATTCTAACAATGTCTATCGTCCTCCAGGTTACAACCAACGGAAATTCGATGAAGGACAATCCGGGGAGAAGAAACCGGGGCTAGAGGACATGATGATGAAATTCATGTCCAAGATGGATAGCGCGGTTGAAGGACTAGCCGGTACGGTAGGTACAGTCAAGGCTGCTACTGATCAGAATACGGCTTCTATAAAGCTCCTTGAAAGGCAAGTGGGACAAATTTCTGAAGTCCTACAAAACCGAGCTTATGGGACATTTCCGAGTCAACCTTAAAGGAAAACCCGGGAAGATTGCAAAGCCATTCATCTGAGAAGTGGTAAGGAGCTGATCAAGGAACCTACTCGAGAATCATCACCAATGGAGACTAAGCCTAAAGGGCAAGACAGTGAGATCGTAGAGGTAGATGAGATGGAAGCCGATGAAGAGATGGTGATGGAGGAAAACTCGAAGGGTGAAGAGAAGAAGCAAGAGCAACCAACCGTTCCAAAGCAACCACCGGTCAAGCCGGTAGCTCCAAAAGTGCCATATCCAAATAGGCTCAAAGCCCATAGGGAGGATCTTAACTTTTCTAAATTTCTTGAAGTGTTTAAGAAATTACATATTAACATCCCTTTTGCAGATGCGTTGGCACAAATGCCCTCATACGTGAAGTTCTTGAAAGACATCCTCTCCAACAAGAGGAAGATTGAGGAGCATGCGACAGTTGCACTTACCGAGGAGTGCAGCGCGATTATCCAACATAAGCTTCCCTCAAAGCTTAAGGATCCAGGGAGTTTTACTATCCCTGTTCATATAGAAAATTCTGAATTTAGTAAGGCTTTGGGTTATCTTGGAGCAAATATTAATTTAATGCCTTTGTCTATTTTCAGGAAACTCGGACTTGGAGAGGTGCAACCGACTAACGTGACATTGCAGCTTGCCGACAGATCCATCAAGTACCCGTATGGCGTAATTGAAGATGTGCTGATCAAGGTGGACAAGTTTTATTTCCCGGTTGACTTCGTGGTCCTCGACATGGATGAGGACAAAGAGATACCGTTGATTCTTGGTCGACCTTTCTTAGCCACGGGAGGAGCATTAATTAATGTTAAAGGAGGCAAACTGACACTCCGAGTGGGTAATGAAGAGGCAGTCTTCAATGTTTTTTGGGCAGCTAAACACAAAATGGAATCAGATGAGTGCTACCGGGTAGATGTGATGGATTCCTTGATTAGAGAAACATGTGGCCTGCAAGTTTCCGGAGACCAATTGAAGAACGTGTTGATGGGGACCGATAATGATCCGGAAAGCGAAAGTGTGATGCAATTAAATGCATTACCATCATATAAGGGGTCTCGACGACCCGTGGTTGAAGTCATTTCCTTCTTCATCACGAGATAACTTAATATTTGTAGTCATAGAAGTGTCCACGGGTTTTACGTCCCCAAAATTAAATTTTTTAAGCATATTTGGATTGAGTTACAAAAATGCCATCATCAAGTTGTCTAATTTGTAAACCGAGAAAGTAATTTAGTTCACCCATCATGCTCATTTCAAATTCATTTTTCATTTTTGTAGCAAATTCTTCACATAATAGATTGTTGCTAGAACCAAATATAATATCATCAACATAAATTTATACAACTACTAGATCATTATTTGATTGCTTAACAAATAAAGTGTTATCTACTTTACCCATAATACAATCATTTTCTATCAAGAAGGATTTTAATCTATCATACCAAGCACGAGGTGTTTGTTTGAGTCCATAAAGAGCCTTTTTGAGTTTAAAAACATGAGTTGGTTTTTCGAAGATTTCAAAACCATGAGGTTGTGTAACAAAAACTTCTTCATTTATAACCCCATTTAAGAAAGCACTTTTAACATCCATTTGATAAAGTTTGAAGCCCTTTGCGTTAGCATAGGCCAAAAGCATTCTTATAGATTCTAATCTTGCAACCGGAGCAAAAGTTTCATCATAGTCGATGCCCTCTTGTTGATTGTACCCCTTTGCTACTAACCGAGCTTTGTTTCGTGTGACTCCACCGTGTTCATCTACCTTGTTCCGAAAGACCCATTTCATTCCTATGATGGTTTAACCACTAGGTTGAGGTACTAAGTCCCAAACATCATTTCTAGTGAATTGGTTGAGTTCTTCTTGCATTGCCAATATCCAATCTTCATCTTTCAAGGCTTCTTGTATGGTTTTAGGTTCTATAGAGGACACAAAAGCATGGAAGGCACTGTGTGTGGCTTTGGGATCTAGTGGTTCGTTGATTTAAGTCACCTATGATTTGTTGTACGGGGTGATTTCTTGCTTCTCTTAAATTAGGATCTTCTATTCCTTGGGGAACATAACAAGGAGGTGTATTAGAATCTTCTAAGTTTGAAGATGGATCGAGATCTAAATTCAAGGATCTTAAATTTCGAGCCAAGGCTTCTTCTTCGCAAATGTCATCATCTACTAATGGAGGACTTGGTTTTGGTGGAGATTCATCAAAGCTTACGTTTAAGGATTGTTCAACTACCATGGTGGACTTGTTAAGGACTCTATAGGCTTTGCTATTCCAAGAGTAACCTAGGAAAATACCTTCATAGGCCTTGGGGTCAAATTTTGTCAAGTAATCCTTATTAATTAGAATAAAACACTTGCACTCAAAAACTTTAAGCTGTCCTATAGAGGGTTTTCTACCTCGGTATAACTCGTAGGGTGTCTTTTCTAGGATACCTCTTACAAGGACACAGTTTAGGACGTAAGTTGCAGTAGCTACGGCGTCACACCAAAACTTTTGGGGAGTATTTTGTTCATTTAACATAGTACGACTCATTTCTTGTAAAGTTCGGTTCTTCCTCTTAACAACCCCATTTGATTGAGGAGTTCGAGGGGCCGAAAAGTTATGAGTGATCCCGTACTTGTCACAAAAGGCTCCGAATTGCGTTTCATTATCGAATTCTCTTCCATGGTCCGTACGAATAGAAACAATCGTACAACCTTGTTGGTTTTGAATTCTCTTACCTAAGATTTTGAATTTTTCGAAAGCTTCATTTTTATGTTTTAAGAATAAAGTCCAAGTATAGCGAGAAAAGTCATCAACAATTACAAGTGTATAGAAATTTCCTCCATAGCTTTGGATTGCCGAGGGACCGAAGAGGTCCATGTGGAGTAATTCTAGCACTCTCTTTGTTGAGACCATATTTTTGGATTTATGAGAAACATGGACTTGTTTTCCGATGCGACATGCATCACAAAAATGATTATCAAACTTGATTGTAGGGAGATCGTTTACAAGATCTTTATTTTTCAATTTTTGAATCAAACGAAGATTTGCATGACCTAACCTTCTATGCCACAAAGTAGTGTTATCATGTATGGAAGATAAACACGTAAGATTATTAACATGCGTTTTGCAAATATATAAATCTCTCTTTTTAACACCGGTTAGGATGACCTTGCCATTTTTTATTATTTCACATTCATTTTCTTTGAAAAGGACATGGATATCATTCTTGCATAATTGACCAACACTTAGGAAGTTAATATTCAAGTTACTCACATGCTCGACATTTGAAAATCTAACATTGTTGCAAGCGATGTTACCTCTACCGATAACCTTTCCTTTTGCATTTCCGCCGAAGACAACTTGTCCACCGTCACATTCCTCATAAGATGAGAATAGGCTTTTATTTCCGGTCATGTGACGAGTGCACCCACTATCGAGGACCCAATCTAGATCTTCAATTTCATTTCCAAAAACCATCTACAAAAGATTATGAGATACAAATGCTTGGTACCCAATGTTTCATGGGTAAGATAAAGAATTAAAAAAAATTAAACATCCAAAACCCAACATCTCATTGGTCCGGGATTATTAGAGTCAAAAATACCTTTAGCTAGCCATCTAGGAGTTATTTTTATTCTTTGATTGTTTTCATCATACACAAAATAGGGCGTTAGTATATTTATTCTTCTTCTAACTCTAGAGTGATTTTGATTGTACATGTTACCCATCTTATTTTTATTTTGTATGAAATTCCTATTAGGCATGTAGTTTTTATTTTGCGTGTAAGGAGATCTATAGGAAATATTGTTTGAAACCACTTTTGAATTCACAAAGGGTTTAATAAGACAACTATTCAAAACATGTTTATTGCCAACTTCTTTACTTTTAGAAGAGTTATCTATCTTGGAGGCTTTTACAAAGACAATGTTTTTTGAAGGAGTTTTGGTACTAGATTCACCATGAGAGTCATTAAAACTAAGACCTCGTTTATCATCAAACTTTCTTTGCATTTTCAACATCTTAAGCATTTTTTCATTTCCATCTTTGAAGTTTGAAGCCATTTGATTGTTTCTTTCAAAATCTTCACATTTTGAATTTAGATAAGCAATTTCAATCTTCAACTTATCACATTTAGCACATAAATCATTTTCACTTATTCTTTTTTCTAAACAAGCAACTTTTTCATTTAAATTGACACAAGAGTCACAATTTTCTTTTTCATCCAATTTTTCTTTCAAGCATGCAATCTCTTTGTTCACATCCTCGTGTATCTTAATGTCATAAGCAATTTTCTTGTTAAGATCATGAATTTCTCTTTCTCGCAAAATAACTGATCTACTTATTTCTTTGTTGGTTTCACTATATTTCTTAGCAAGATTAACCATTTGATTATATGATTCTTCAAGTTCATCGTGATCTTCATCCTCACGCATATCATCATCATTATCATAGCAATTATCACTATAATCACTATCATCATTAGTTGAGTAGCAAGTAGTTACCTATTTCTCATGGTCGGCCATGAGACACATTTCTTCCTTTCTTTCATCTTCTTCACTATCACTCCAAGCTCCTCCAACAAATGCCTTTTGAGTGTCATTTTGCTTTGCACGTTTGGGACATACATTTGCATAGTGATTTTTGTCTCCACATACATAACAATAGTCATTGTTATTTGAATTTTCATTGAAGTTCTCGCGGCTATTGAACTTGTTGAATCGTTGAAATGGTCTTCCATTTCTTCTTGGAAATCTTGAGGCACGATTCTGTTCTCGATCATTTCCATCTCTTCGATTGAAGTTTGACCTATCATTTCTTGCAAAACGTTTGTTAGTTAAAAATTTATTAAAATTCTTTACCAAAAGTGTGATGTCGTTCGTAAAGTCTATCTTCTCGGGTTCTTCTTTCGGTAGAGTAGCTTTTTCGTCTTTAGTCTTTTCTTTTGCAACATTGGCTTGAAGTGCCAATGATTTCTTCTTTCCTTGATCTCGAGCTTTGTTTCTCTTTAAAGCTATTTCGTGAACTTTTGGGTTACCAATGAGATCATCTAACTTCATTGTTGAAAGATCACAAGAATCTTCCAAGGATGTTATTTTTGGCATCCACTTCGGAGGTAGAGCTCGAAGAATTTTCCTTACATAATCTTCATTTTCATACACACGACCTAATCCTTTCAAGGTAGTCATGATGAGGTTAAAACGTTTAAACATAGAATCAATTGATTCATCTTGAGTCATTTCAATAATTCGTAGTCATGAACTAAAATATTTATTTTACTACTTTTAACTTGTGAGTTTCCACGATGAGTATCATTTAAGCTTTGCCAAATTTCATTAGCGGTTTTACAAGTAAAAACTCCCTCAATTTCATCTGAATTTAAGGCAACATAAATTATATTTTTTGCTTCAAAATTTAAACAGTTCCAAGTGTCATCATTATTAGACCACTCAGCAATAGGTTTTTCAACACTTTTGCCATCTTGCATTTTTGTGGGAACAAAATTTCCATTAGCAATAATATCCCACATTTTTTTACTTTTACCATGAACGTGACATTCAAAGAGCTCGGCCCAAATGCCAAATTTTTCGACGTCAATAGGAGGTGGTTTAACAGATAGAGAGCCTTCATGATGAGCCATTATGTGATCAAATTTTTGTTTTGAAAAGTACTTGTTAAAGAAGTGAAACCTTTGAAAGACCTGCTCTGATTCCAATTGTAGGACAACCTTAGGGGGGGTAAAGGTTGTATTAGGATCTTTTTGCTTTCAAAAAATAGTTTTCAATCACAACAACAGATAATATGCAAGACAAGATATATAATATAAGGGTAGAGAGAATGATACCAACACCGTTGTTTAGAGTGGTTCACCAATTTGGCTAATCCACTTTCCGAGACACTTCTCGAGACACAGATCCACTATGATTGTTCTTTATGGTAGAACATAAACCTTGATACAAATACTTGAATCGATCTCTTGCTTTTGCTAGAGATGAGAATGGATCACTCACTCTCAAAGTAAATACTTACAAGATGATAGATTTTTTAATGGTAATCACTCTTGTATAAGTAGTATAACACTTGGATGATTTTGAGAGTTTAATGCTTGAGTTGTTTGAAATTCAACAATTGCTAGAAATCAGAGATTTTATTCGTATGTATTCTCAAGACTTGAATCTTTTGACACAAATCGTTGGTTTTAAATAGAGATGAGAAAAATGAACCAGAGCACTTGCGGACGTCCGCAAAGACATAAGTCGGACGTCCACATTTAATATGTCAGTTATGAAAGAGCCGTTTGTACTCTGAACAAGTCAGAGTTTATACTTGAGTGCGGACGTCCGGCTGCACCATGCAGATGTCCGCGGACTTTTTTGACCAACCCATATTAAATGCTGGTCTTTTCATTTCTTTCATTTCAACCAACGTTCGGGAATCAACTTGAAATAAAACTTTGTTTGGTTTTTGAAATATCCAAGTGGTATACTATTTTGAGTGTATTACCTTTAGGGAATCTGAAGACTATAAATAATAATCACATTCAGTCTTGAAATCTTCATATGAAGTCTTCGTGTTTCCACTCCTTTGAGCTGGAATAATACGGATAGCTGAGATGATGCTTTTTCATTCTTCAGAAGCTTTATTTTACACACTTAGATTAAATTGTTAGAAACAAATAAAGTTTGTCTATTTATTTGTTAATCAAAAAAACAATGGGATTTATGACATTCAATCATTTGCACCAACACTCCACTCCCTTGTTCACGGCGTGATAGGGATACAGAGAGAGCGTCAGGGAGAGATCATGACGACTACATCCTGCGGTTTCTCCCTGAGTTTAATCAAACTCTAACTAAATTTGAAATCAAACCTCTGCAATCGGAAATCGTGTGGAAGTTGAAAGAGAAGCCTTGGAATCAAAATCCGAATCGAACCCGTGGAATCGAAACCATCTGAAATCTTTTCGTCGTTTGAAATCGAAGGAGGACAATGGGTTCACAGATTTTTCGTCCTTGGGTTCGTCCCTATGCTTCAATCCTTGTAACTCCACAAATCTACATCGATACCCACCTTCTTCTCTGTCCTTTGTCCCTATGGTTCGATATCTGTAACTAGGGGTGAGCATAACCGGGTACCCGGCTAAATTTCATGGAACCGGAACCGACGGTTCCTAGAATAAAGGAACCGGAACCAGAACCAGAATCGCTTACACCGGTTCTCTATATTTTGGAACCGGTCCCAGAACCGGCGGTTCCGGTTCCGGTTCCAGGTACCCGCTATCAATTAGTTTTAAATTTGTTTTTAACATTTCATACAATAAAATTGTAATTTTAAGTGTATTGCAAAACTACAAAGTACCAACTTACAGAAATAAACTCAAAAAATGATGAAAAATAATCAGATAAAAACTAATTATTACATAAATAAATTAGAAAATTCGCCGTATTGAGTCTTGACATCAACAAAACGACTTACATAACACATAGCATCCTTACGTCAAGACCTAACAAATAAACGTTTTGATCAAAACGAATAAAACACCTAATAAAACCAATAACACATCATTAAATATTTAAATATAATAAATATATAGATAATTTTTACTAAAAAAATAGCGGGTACCCGTCGGTTCCGGTTCTGGGTACCCGGTCCCGGAACCGGTCCCGATGGGTACCCAGCGGGTAACGGTTCCAAAAAAATGAGAACCAGAACCGGAACCAGTGCTAACCGGTTCCGTATTTTAGAAATCGGAACCAATCACATAGGTTCCGGTTCTGGAACCGACAGTTCCGGAGCGGTTCCGATTCCAAAGGCGGGTACCCAGTTCCGATGCTCACCCCTATCTGTAACTCCATCGATCTCCATGTCTCCACCTTCTTCCCTGTGCTTCGTCCATATGGTTCAATCCGTGTGATTTACGTTTTTCTTTCATAAGATTTTTTATCTTAAAGCTTCAATTAGGTTTTGATTAAATGAGTTGATTCATATTTTAGGGTTTTGGTTTTAAGTTTTGATATAGATTTCAGGATTTACATTAGAAACACTCTGAATAATTATATATAAAAAGAGTAAAGGAGATGAAGATTCATAGAAAATGAAGAAGATGAAGACTGTTCTTGATCGAACGAAAAAGTTTAACTAGAAAATGTTTAAATGGAAAAAATAGTAGATGATCAAAATACGCTGAGTGTAACGGATAAAAAAACAGACGTTAGTGCGAGGACCAAATCCATAAAAAATTGTACATGTAGATGGTTCTTTTATAATAAATGACCAAATCGATAAAAATTGACATACCTTAAAGATCAAATCTATAATTTACTCTATTTTCAAAAATAATAATACATATTGGGCAAAGTCACTCCACCCCTTTACCAACTAAGCTACATGTCAGATGCAAAAAAAATATATAATAATAATAAATATGGTTATAAATATATCATTTGAGTCCTGAATAACATAATAACAAAATTATAAAATAAACTTCTCCTAGCAACAAATCAATATATATATATATATATATATATATATATATATATATATATATATATATATTAAAACAAAAACCACGTGTGATGGCATATCTCTAAACCATTAATCACCTTATATATACTTTATTTTTCTTTTTCCTCCTTCATTCTCAATATCTACTCTTATATATATTTTCTACCAATTTATGTTTTTCCCTTAAATATTTGCATTCAACTCTAAACCATTCATCTCCTTCTATATTAACTCAACTCCAAACCATTATTCACCTCCAACTATTGATTTTCTTTTATGTTAAAGGCTTAAAGCTACGTAACTCCAATCTTTGGTTGACAACAACCTTGAAGAACAACATTTTCAAGAACACTACGTAATTCAATGAAACCGATGGTTAGTTATTTGCAACATTTTTAGAGTTTTGATGGCAACAAGGTTCAATGGTTATTTTTATTTTTTTCATGTATTCTTCGAGAAGACTAATACAGGTGTGTATTCATTTTGACATTTATTGAGATTTTAAAGTTTTTTCTTTTCATTTTTGCCTTCTATATTTTTCTAAAGTTTATTTTTTTTCCAATGATGGAACCGAGTATTTGTTCTTTGCAAAACTCTTACAGTTTTTATGGCACCAAGGTTTGATGATGGAATCTTAAAAGTATTACAATATATGATGTAGCCTCAACAAACTTCAACGTGTCATTATCAATTGTGATTTTTTTTCAAGTATTCTTCGAGAACACTAATCCGGGTATGTATTCATTTTTACTTTTGTTGAGATCTTAAAGTTTTTTTGTCCTCTATATTTTTTAAGTTTCTTTTTTTTTCCAATGATGGAACCGAGAGTTTGTTTTTTGCAAGGTTTGTAGAGTTTTGATGGCATCGACAATTTGATGATAGAATCTTGAAAGTATTGCAATATTTGATGTAGTCTCACCAAACTTCAACATGTCATTTTTAAAAGTTATTTTTATTTTTTTAGGTCACTTCGAGAACTAATTTGGATGTATATTTCTTATGAATTTTGTTTGAATTTTAGAGTTTTTTTAACTTATCTCTTCTATATTTTTCCTATGTTTTTTTTTCCAATGGAGCCGATGATTTGTTTATGACAACGTTTTTAGAGTTTTGATTGACAACAATAGTTTGATAACAAAATCTTGAAATATTACAATCTTTGATATAACCTCATCAAACTTAAACGTATTTTTTATACTATGTCTACTTATATTTTAAGTTAGAAATCTTATATATATACCTCTAATTTTGATTGCTAAAACTTTTTTTCCTTTTTATTTTATTTTCTATTTACTTAAAAAAATATCAAGGCATTGATTATTAAAAAAATTATTATCTTTTTTAATTTAAATAACATATAAATCAATTCATATATTATCTTACACACAAATATAAAATATATATAATACTAAAACTTTCATTTTTAATGTAAATCTCGATATATATATTTGTTATATAAAATTAAAATTAACTTAAAAAATTAACATATTAGTTATAGTAAATGACATTTATTGATTAGATTTAAGCACATTTACTTACATTAATTTATAACATATAAATTTGTATTAATAAAGTATGGTTACGGTTATAGACATCATTACTCTTTTAGGCCATCCGTACCCCAAGCGGGATGGGGCTCGGGATGGCCAGCGGGGTTGCGGGGATGGGCTACGGGCTCGGGGATGGTTGCGGGAAGGGATGGAATTCGGGGATGGGATCCCGATCCATCCCGAAGGTTTTTTTTTAAAAAAAAATTTTAATTAAATTTTTAAAAATAATGCCGTTCAACGGCTCTTTGTAAAAAAAAAATTATTTTTCTCAATTTAATCTCACTATATATTTAACCCTCAACCTCTTATTTCTCACACCTCTCAACCTCTTATTTCTCACACCTCTCAAATTCTCTCAACCTCTTATTTCTCACACCTTTCAAACTCTCTCAAATTCTCTCAACCTCTTATTTTTCACACCTCTCTCATCATGAATTCAAACAGAACACCTACATCCCGTCGTAACCGACCGAAAAAACCACAATCGCAAGAAGATCAAGAGCTTGGTTTCCAAGCGTTTACACAACAAGGTTATCATCCGCAATTTTCGCAACAAATTCCGCCACAATGGTCGCAACAAAATCCGCCACAATATCCGCAACAATTTCCCCAACAATTTCACCAACAATTTCACCAACAAATTCCTTACCAATTTACACGTCCCGGGTTGATTGAACAAGGTTTTACTCCGGCCAACTTCAATCTCGACGACGATATTGTTCCGGAAACCCAACCTTCTACCCCGAACACACCACAATCTATCCCGACACAACAATCTAACCCGGAACCGTCAAATCCGAGACCAACGAAAGCCGCCAAACAAACGTGGAGTAAAGCCGAGGAACTCGCGTTAGTGTCGGCGTGGGTTGACGTTTCGGAGGACCCCGTGGTCGGTAACGCACAAAGCGGTGGTAATTGTTTTTATTGATATTATTATTATTATTATTATTATTATTATTATTATTATACTTAATTTTACATAAATGTAGGAAGTTTTTGGGGCCGAATCGGGCATGTGTTCTTTACTCGCATGGGTCGTGAACCAGGTTATAGATCAACCCATCAACTCAATAGCAAGTTCAACGACCTCAATAAAAGAGTTAATTCGTTTGGCGACATCTACAACAACTTGCTCAATAATAGATCAAGCGGGATGAGTGAGGCCGATATATCCCGAACGGCACATGAACGGTATCTAGCACGCCATAAAGTTGCTTTCACTCACGAACAAGCTTGGGACGTCCTAAAAAAATGTCCAAAATGGGGAGTCGTTCCAACGATGACGACAACTTCATCGCGGGGTTCAAAACGTACCCAACCTTCCGATGATGACGATGACGAGCAAATTCAACGACCCATCGGGAGAAACAAGGCAAAAAAATCATCAACGAGTAATACGTCCGGGGCGAATACGGACGAAAGTGTTACTCAGTTGTTGACGACGTTCAACGACAAGATTGATGATACAATGAAATACAAAATGAAAAAAATCGATCTCGAACTTCAAAGGTTAGAACACGAACGAGAAATCGAACGAGATAAACGATTTGAGAAAGACTTCGAGTATTTCATAACCCCGCATGATCACCTTACGGGAAACGCTTTGAGGGCTACTTTAGCGAGAAAAGAGCAAATCCAAAAATTTCATAATTGGTAGTATTTTGTATTTTGTAATTTTTATTTTTAATGAATGATATGAATTTTTATTTTTATTATTTATCTTATTTTTATTTATTAAAAAATATATAAATATTTTTATTTTATTAAATAATTAAATGTATAAATAAAAGAATTAAAATAAATGGGGTGGCAAAAGGGTTTGAGGGAATGGGGTACAGGTGTTTAGGGATCGTTAGGGATCGAGTGAGGGATGGAAGAAAAGTTGATGTGGCGCTGATGTGGAGATGAAATATTTGAAAGATGCTGTTATGGGGTACGGATGGCCTTAACAATAGAGTATTCCCTAAAGTAATTTATATTTATGATCAACTAAAATATTTTTATATTATTTATAGACTAAGTTTTTGTTTGCACATTTTTTACACAATATTAATTATTTAGGTGTACATATAATAAGTCGGCAAACGTACCATCATGTTTTCAAATGAAAAAAACTTAATGAAGGTCATCGATTATACAAACAATCCAAAATTTATCCATACACTCATCGCTAATGTGACGAAAAATCGTGTGAGAAGAAGAATTAATGTGAGAATGTAAGAAAAGATTTGTACCCTTAATCACTTCTAATCTCAACCTCACTCATGAATCATGTTTGATACGAGAATTGATCCATTGCATCTCACACGGTAACTTTCATTCTCAACGGAATCCAACCGTTATTAATGTTACATATTATGTATATATATACATATATACACACATATTAAAATTACACTATTTAAATTATACTACCTTTTAGAAATCACTCAGATATGATTTGTTAATTATATTAACAACTAACATTTATTTATTTAGACAATCCACATATCAATACCCAACTTAACCGTACTACCGCACAACACACGATTTCCACACTAGTAAGAGCATCTCCAATGGTTGGTTTCAATGACTTGGAGAATGACTTGAGAATGGGTTGAGAATTGGTTGACCATTGGAGGAAAGACTTGAAGATGGGTTTACTAACGGAAAGACTTGGTCTCTCTCAAGTGTTTGAACAATTGTTTGTGAGAGGCAAGTTCAAGTCTTTCAAGTCTTTGGTGACACCCACTATTTTTTTAATATTTTTTTTATCAAGTCATTGAGATGGATTTACATGCCTGAGAATTAAAATAAATTCGTTTTGATTCATTTTGAATGTACTTTTTAGTCAAAAGTCCTTTCATGATTTGTCTCATCTCGATCGAGCTACCTTACATAACCTATCTTAACTTACCTTACATAACCTATCTTAACTTATCATCCTCAAAAGTACGTTTGATTAAAGTAGTCATTTCTCTTTTCAATCAAGGTTGGTCCGACCTCGTGATAATAATAAATATTTGTAAGTTAACACTCATCTCTCATCCTAAGCTTACAAACCCCACGTCAAAGAAATTAAGCCACAATGGCCTCCTTTCCACTCAACTCTTTTGTTGGCCTTCGCCAATCTTTTCCCGGAAACCGCCACCATTACTCCATCACCTCTCTACCAAGCCAACTTCGCCACCGCCGTCTCACTGTTGTCTCCGCCAAATCCAGCCCCAAAATCATCGGACGAAACCTTCGTGTTGCAGTCGTTGGCGGTGGTCCCGCCGGTAGTGCAGCTGCCGAAACCCTAGCCAAAGGAGGCATAGAAACGTTCCTAATAGAACGTAAAATGGACAACGCCAAACCCTGTGGTGGCGCCATACCACTTTGCATGGTCGGAGGAAAGATCATACGTGTCGAAGCTCACCCACTCCCGCAACACCCGCGGCCAAGGAGGGTGGCGGAGAGGGTGGCGCTGGTGGGAGATGCGGCAGGGTATGTGACGAAATGCGGTGGTGAAGGGATATATTTTGCGGCGAAGAGTGGGCGGATGTGTGCGGAGGCGATAGTGGAGGGGTCGGAGAACGGGAAGAAGATGGTGGATGAGGGAGATATGAGAAGGTATGTGGAGAGATGGGATAAAAGATACTGGTCGATGTTTAAGGTGTTGGATGTGTTGGAGAAGGTGTTTTACAGGTCAAATTTTGCAAGGGAGGCTCTTGTGGAGTTGTGTAGGGATGAGTATGTGCAGAAGATGACGTTGGAGAGTTATTTGTACAAGAAGGTGGCGGCGGGGAATCCATTGGAGGACTTGAAGTTGGTGGTGAATACAGTTGGGAGCTTGCTTAGGGCCAATGCGCTTAGGAAGGAGATGGATAAGATATGATGATCACTTTGTCAGCTGTTTACCAAACACTTACCCGGGTTAAGTGCTTATCAGAAAAAATTAACACTATCATTTACTTACCGGTAAGATTTTAGTCCATCAAAATGGTAGAGTATGCAACAATTTTCTCGGTAAGCGCTAACCGTGGTAAGAGTCTTCGCCTTCACTTACCGGACAAGACTCTTGGTCATTGTCTCGCTATTACCGGGTAAGATTCTTGTTCTTTGCCGTATTCATCCGATAAGAGAACGTGACTTGGTAAGCACTTACCCAGGTAAGCGTTTGATAAACGACCCCAGATCGTTAATTATATGTTAAGTGTGTGGTGTGGTTGTTCTAAGTTTTTCTCTTGATTGTTGTTTGGGATAAGATGTAGTTAATTTAGCGATGAGAGAAGGGTGTTTTCAGTTAGGGGTTAGGTTAGGATATCTGTGAGAGAAATATGGGTGGTGATGCATGTGCTTCAAAAATCTATAGCTTATGTTTTATAATGTTTTTTTAAATGTTTTTGTCTAAGGGGCCGTTTATCTAATCACTTACCGGGGTAAGTGCTTACCAGAAAATTCAACACTAGCACTTACTTCCCGGGTAAGATTTTAGTCCACCAAAATGGCATCGTATGCAACAATCACTACTACAAATATGACTTTTATAAACGGTTGTTTTGGGCTTTATACGCGGTTTTGGAACCGTGTGTATGGCCAGTGTTTGTAAAAGTATCGGCTTTTATACACGGTTTCAAACCCGCTTATAAAACTCAACTTTTACACACGGTTTTACAACCGTTTAGAAAATGAATATCAACCGTGTATAAAAGTCATAATCTTACACGGTTTTTAGATGAAACCGTTTAAAAAAGTTCTGCCTAACCGTTTATAAAAGTATTTATTTTACACGGTTTTTAGATGAAACCGTTTAAAGAAGTCCTACCAACCGTTTATAAAAGGGTCTATCTTACACATTTTTTTGCTAAAATCGTTTACAATTGTAATAATTATTCACGGTTTTCATCACAAAACCGTGTATAAATGTAGCAATTTATAAAAAAATTGCAGACATTTGTACACGGTTTTTTCACTAGAACAGTGTATAATGAGATATATTTATAATTTTAATATTTGCCTCGATTTTGTTACCATTCATTATTCCCAATGTTGGTGAAGCTGCATTATATACGATAAGCTACATTTCCAAATACAATTCCAATTGGAATAATGAAACATTTCAAACACAATTCCAAATAAGTACAAAAATCAGCTAGACACGTAAATGTAGCATCTCAAAGTAACCATTAACCATTAAACTTTAAACATCGTCAACATAAATGTAACATCTCCGAGTAACCAAACATTCTAATACTTTTTATCGTGTAATCAAGTCTAATAATTCTTAAAACAATCCCCCCATTTATTATCACATTTTACCACCTTTCATGCGACTCAAAGTAAACGATCTCGCGATAATGCAAGTCATCTCTTCTACTTGTGTAATTGAGAAAGGAGTCGTCGTCCATGTGTCCTATATATAAGTTTTGTACAACATAAGTTTTGAAAGTAGGCGTTATTATAAACAAAATAAAGTATTTTGTACAATATATAAATAAAATGAAATGAATTTAAGAAACACATACCTTGAAAGCATATTGTTTATGCATCACAAATTGAAATATTTGCTTCACTACATAGTAACCACACTCCCAACCATCTTGTTGTTGATTACACTAACTACGTTAGTTCACCAGGAACAAACCAACGCAACCAGACACGACCCAAAACGGACACAAGACAATAAAACAAAGCTGATAAGTTGCAGCAGTGGTGCTGTATCCAAACAGCCGCTACCAACAACACCAGCATGGCTAAACAGCCCCTGTCACACAGCCATTAGCCCCAAACAGCACCTGCAGACAGCCCTGTCCCCATTAAGCACCTGCAGACCCAGCCGCACAGCCCCTGTCCCCATTAAGCACTGCTTGTTTACCTAATTTATTTACTTGTTTTAAGTTTTTAATTACTCAATAACTTGAAAGAAGATGATTGCTTATGAACCAAAGAATAAGCCATCAACACTGTATATAAAGGATACAACTATTGTGATAATCTAAGTATGTATATGTTAGATACTTGTGTTGGGGTTGATTTTCCCTCAAGAATTTCATCTCTATATCTGAGAAAAAAACTGCACATTATGAGATCGATCCAGAAGATCAAAAAGTAAGAAATTTAATAGATACAATGTAGATATGTGTTCCACAAATCGACTAACTAAACAAAAATCAAGACCTGGCATCAAAGAGTACGAGCAATCGAGACTTAGGATTTTAAGAATCATACCTGACATTGAAGACGTATTCTCTGCATCTTCAACGGAGATATCATCGTCGGAAGTATATTCTTCAATGGAGATATCATCGTTCGTCGTCATTGCTCGCCGGAGGAGAAAGGGAAACACTACTAAACAAAACCTGATTTTCGGCGGATTTTCCGCCTGAACTTTTCCGGCGGAAATAAAAAAAGTCAAAACCCGTTGACTTCCGCCGAAAATCCCAAAAAATAATTTTTTTAATTTTTTTTAAATCACGACATTTTTTCGACGGATTTTCAGCGGAATATCATTAATTATTTTTTAATTATGATCCGTCGGAAATCCGCCGGAATATTTTTAATTAATTAAAAAATAATTAAGAAATAAAAAAACTAGTAAATCCGCTGAAATTAATTTTAAAAAAAATAAAAAATTAATTTTTAAAATCCGCCAAAAATATAAATCTAATAAATTTAAATGAAAATTAATTTTTTTAAATCCGCCGAAAATAATTTTAAAAAAAATAAAAATGTAATTTTTAAAATCCGCCGAAAATATAAATCTAATAAATTTAAATGAAAATTATTTTTTTTAAATCCGCCGAAAATAATTTTAAAAAAAAATAAAAATGTAATTTTTAAAATTCGCCGAAAATATAAATCTAATAAATTTAAATGAAAATTAATTTTTTTAAATCCGCCGAAAATAATTTAAAAAAATAAAAATGTAATTTTTAAAATCCGCCGAAAATATAAATCTAATAAATTTAAATGAAAATTATTTTTTTTTAAATCCGCCGAAAATATTTTAAAAAAATAAATTTTAAAATCCGTTATGGGCTTAATGGGCCGTATTGGGCTTTAATGAATCACATTAGGTTGCCAAATGGATCTAGCATGGCTTCAATGGACCGTTATGGGCCTAATGGACCGTATTGGGCTTCAATGGACCATTATGGGCTTTAATGGACCGTTACGGTTATATGTAGAGGGTGTAACATGTATACATATATGTTTATGGGCTTAATGAACCGTATTGGCTTTAGTGAACCGTATTTGGCTGCCAAATGGATCTGACAGTGGTTTATTGGATCCAAATGGTCGTTAATGAATCCAACAGGGGTTTATTGGATCCAAATGACCGTTAATGGATCCTATTGGGGTTTCAGTGATCTACTAGGTGTTTAATCAACTCAATTGAACTTTAATGGACTTATGGAACGGTTTGGGTTTTAATGGACCGTATTGGGCCTTTATGAATCGTATTGTGCTTTAATGGACCGTATTGGCCATTAATTGATCGTTTTGGGCTTCAATGGACCCTTGTGGGCTTAATGTACCGTTATGGGCTTAATGGGACGTATCGGGCTTTAATGAATCGTATTGGGCTTTAATGGACCGTATTGGGCTTTAATGGACCGTATCGGGCTTTAATGGACTGTATAACGAGTCACATACCTATAACGGTTCACACACACATATATATATATATATACACATTCACTTTATATATATCGTCACATACATACTTATTGATCTTTATGGGGTTTCAATGGACCATTATGGGACCCAGAATTGCTAATGTTATGACTTAATGTTATGTTTGCTCTATTATATCAGTCAGGATTTTACAACTATTATAGTTCATTAAAAGTAATTGGCATTCATCAAGACCCGATCAATCATTAAGAGTCACTCAAGCCCACAAAGGCCCAAATAAGATTCATTAAAGACTATTATACCATTGTCATCGTCGACTACCTTCACCGATCACCATCACCCATTGCCGCCACCACCACCCACGATCACCGCCAACCACCATCGGCCACCTCCACCACTACCATTGTCGACCAACTTTATTTGTGTCATTTATAAAGTTTATTAACAACCACTAAGAGTCACTCAAGCCTATAAAGAACCACACAATCCATTAACAACCACTAAGAGTTACTCAACCCCATAAAGACCCATACAATCCATTAACAACCACTAAGAGAGTAAGAGCAAATATAGTTCATTAAGTTCAATACATATTATTATTCACCGATCGAAGCCATGTAAGGTCATATAGTTCATTAGACCCATCGAAGTTGATCAATGTCCAATATAGTTCATTACCGTCAAACATTGGTGTTATGATTTATGAAGCTTGACCCATGAAGGACCAATACATCATTTACAGTCACATAGTAAGATACGACCCATCAGGACCCGTTAGAGTGTATTAAGAGTTGCTAAAGTCCATCAAGGCCCAATCAAGTTCATTTTTATTATTCAGACGATGTATTCAGTACAACAAACAAACAACAATTTTAGTAATCCATACAGTCAACTTTATCAATATAGCCAACTTTATCCATACAGAACTTAATGAAAAACCAACCAACCAGACCCTAATAACACTAATGGTGACTTATTACGTGTTTGTATGCATGTATGTACTGCATGTGTGCATGTGGCATGTATTGGGCTCAATAAGACCACTAATAAGTCATAAAAGATCCAACCAAGCTCATTAAGAACCACTTTAGTGGGTCTTAGTGATCTTATCAGGTCTACTACACACCACATACATACGTGTAGTACACACATGCATACAAACACGTAATAATTACTTAGTATAACATGATCCATCAAGGTCTGTATAATTCATTAAGAGACATGATACACTTCCATATTGTCATTGAGAGGTGTCATTTTTGGTGACAAATGTGAGAAGTGTTTTTAAACCGTTGATCACTTTTAATCAAATACCCTCCCACGAAACCCGAGCACTCCATGTATATGTGAGAGGTGTCATTTTTTGGTGACAAATGTAAGAAGTGCTTCGTACATTTCTAATATAGCGGCTGATAACCACTTCTCACCATATTTATCACTTCTCAACGAAACCCGAACACTCTACGTATATGCTCACAACATATATGCTACATACATATAAGTTTTAAAAACTTCATTAAAATAAATTACGTTGTTAACTTTAAATCTAAAATATTAAAATTATAACAAAGAAATCAATCAAACAAATTATAATATTTAATTTAACATAAATATCGATATAAATATTTCATGTTCACTCAATATATATTTTTAATTTTTATATAAAAGTTTAAAATTTATACGAAATTTTCAATAAAAATAAAATAAAAATTCAGAAAAATAGAGGGTTATTTAAATTTATCAAAAAATTCTCCCTCCAAATTCCCTCCCCCAAATCTTTGCAACAAAAACCCTAGCCGCATATTTTCCCTTTCTTTCTCACGTTCAATTTATCTAAAAAAAATTTCCACCAAGTCCCCTCCCTCCAAATCCTTACGCCAAAACCCCTCAAATTCCCCTCAATCAGAGCCCAATTCGCCGATATCGACACCACATTCTTCGACAACCTTGACCCAGATGAAATCGCCACGTTTGACCCACCGGAAAAGCCGAAGACTACGCCGTTCCGACGTCGTTCGACGAAGGGCCGCCGGAAAGCGAAGACGAAATCGCCGCCACGTATGAGGAGTTGTACGGACCGACGTATAGTGGGGTTAGTGTGTTGGGAAATGATGTGTATGTGATGGATTCGAAGGTGAAGAAGACGAGTTCGTTTGGGAAAGTGAAGAAAGAGAAGATTAGAGATGGGTTTGAAGAAAGAGTTGTTCACGTGAGTTTTTTTGAAATGTTATTCAAGTAGTTGTATATCACATAATTGCTTCACTTTTATTGATTGAGTTTTGTGGATTTTGGCAGGTTGGTTCTTCTCAAACTTGGCAAGTAGGAACCATATGCTTACATTTTGGAAAATCTGTGTATGGCAAGTGATAATTCTGATGTACTAGCGTCATCCAGGGTTACCGGAGCTATGGCTAGGTATGCATAATTCCATCACTTTTCAGGGATTCCATATTCTATTCTGTACAATAGCTTAGGGCACGCAAATGATTATTACCACCTATTTTGGAAGTTTTTTAACATGTGGCTGCTGATTAATAGGACTGTTATGGATCTCAGATTTTTTTTTGTAGTTATGAACATGTTTGGGTCTTGGGGATGTTCAACTCTTATAATAGGGTGTGTGTGTTTTTTATCCTTCCTTTTTGGTCTCTTATTATAGCTCCTAGATGGTGGTTGATCTTTGATCCCACCATCTTAATGACAATATGGTACAGGGGATGTTGATCTTTGATCTAGCCTGTGTTGTTACCTACATGGAACTCTTAAAACTCTAAAATCAACTGTTATCTTATAAACGTTAGGATTGTTATATATACGGCATGCACTTTATTGTTTAACTTTAAGCTTTATAATTGTTTTGTTATATATCTTGCCGTAATATCTATCTAGTTTGGGTTGCCATTTGTTGGGTAAACGTTAGGATTGTTTAACTTTAAGCTTTATAATTGTTTTCTTATATATCTTGACGTTAATATCTATCTAGTTTGGGTTGCCATTTGTTGGGCAAACATTAGGATTGTTTAACAGGAAAATAGAAACGTCCTATTTACAGCCGTTATGCTGTCGAAATTGACTTGTATGATTTTGTAAATACCACAAAGTGAGTATCGGACAGGCGCCATAGAGAGATACGGCGAGGACCCTGCCAATCATCCGCCACTTGATACCCAGTTATGGCATGACGTGACCGGGGGAACGAAGAGAGGTCGTTCGTTTGGGTTTGGAAACCATTCAGATCCCACTGCGATCTTGGGTGGGTCATCATCGTCAGGTGGCGCGTCGTCTTCCTCCCAGCAGGTGTGTACCAATTTTTTCCATCAAATGATGTTTATCAATTTGATTTTTAATTCATATTAAATATTCTAACGTCTTTTTTATTTTGTAGCACATCGTTGAGAACTTAATGAGCCAAGTGCAAGAGTTGAAGCAAGATTTGGAGGAACGTCAGGCAGAGGATGAGAAGCGTCGGGAAGAGGAAGCGAGGCGTCGGGAAGAGGAAGCGAGGCGTCGGGAAGAGGAAGCGAGATTTCGAGCACAATATGAAGAGATGTGCACGTTGGTCAAAAGTCTTAGTCAAAATACGCCGCGTCCGCCTTCGTAGTGATTGTGAAACTTTTATAATTGTGTTTTGTGTTATTTGAAACAATTTGGAACACTTATTTGGTCGTTTTGGCCCGAACAATGTATTCGGCGTTTTAATTTATGATATTTAGTGTTGATCCAAACCCTCAGTGATTTGATAATGACCCTCTCTTATACTTAGTGAAAATTGTAAGTAAACAATATGTATCAGAGTTTCGCTATCGCTGATAAGTACTAAGATCTTACAGTACCGCTGATAGGAACTCTCGCTCTTTAAATTAAATATTCAGCGAACACTGTTCACCATTAATGCTCTGAGTTTGTTCAGTCATTATGATGATCGCTGATAAGTTAGTTGTTTACTTATGATCGCTGATAAGTTAGTTGTTTACTTATGATCCCTGAAGACAAGTTTCACGTCAACAAAGGTTCTACGCTGAAGTCGAAGATCAAGCTCAAGAACCAGCGACAAGTCTCCTAATGAACTGATGCGGATCAGCGAAGACTCAGATTTGTCCACTCAACGTGAAGTATCAAGTACAAGACTTCAACTATCGCTGAACTTTATCATTCGCTGAATAGAAAATGATAATCGCTGAATCAACGAAAGCTGATCATGAAGTCTTCCGTACAAAGTACTTTTGTCTTAACCCCCCTTGCACGACTCCGTACGAAATGTCAGAAAAGAACCTCCGACTGTCTGAAATCGTACAACCACTCTGATACTACACTGTTCATCCATGCGGCTACTAAGGTTGTCAACAAAGGTCAATGACATGCAACCAACCAGCTGATGACACGTGTAAAGTGTATACTGACTTGCATTAAATGCATGCAGTATATAAAGAGATGAACCCACTTCTTTTGAAGTAACTTGCTAACTCTGGACAAGTTCAATCTCTTATCTCAAGATAGGTTATTATTAGTAATTTCCTTATCTCTCTTAGTGCAAGAAACCTTAGTGTTCCAACTTGTTTAGATTTAGGTTTATCCTTAATCTTGTTTCCGCAACAAGCTGTAAATTGTTAATGATTTATCAATAAACAATTTAGAAAAGTAAAATCTGTGTGTTTGTATTCACCCCCCCCCCCCCCTTCTACAAACTTGTATAGGCCTTCGGGACCAACAAGTGGTATCAGAGCAGATTTGTTTAATCTCATAAACAAGATCTAATCTAAGATATTTCTCTTCCTTGTTATTATCTGAAAATGGCCACCAACACAAACACAAATTATATAGACAATGGTTCTCTTGCTAAACCCCCTAGATTTTCAAAAGATAACTTCAACTTATGGAAAAATAGGATGACACTCTTCTTAGAAGGTGTAGACCCTACTATGCCTTACTATCTCGAAAATGGTCCATTCATCCCTGTAAGAATTGATGCTGTTGTTCCAGCCGCTGAGAATAGACCTGCTATTCCAGAAAGGCTAGTACCTAAGGAAATCTTTCAATGGACTGACGAAGATAAGAAGAAAGTGGCTATAGATACAAAAGCCAGATCCATACTATCCATGGCTCTTCCTGACGAAGTCTACCATTCCGTCATGAATCTGAAAACATCAAAATTCATGTGGGACACAATATGTGTTCAGTATTAAGGAACGTCTGAAGTCCAGGACTCAAGAAAGATCAACCTGGTAAGACAATACGAAAGCTTCATTTCTGGTAAGAATGAATCTCTCTCTGAAGTTCACCAACGTTTTAATTGTTTAATTATAGATCTGAAAACTGTTGGTAAGGAATATTCTAACTTTGAAGTACTGACAAAGTTTCTAGAATGTTTACCTGAAAGCTGGGACAATTATGCTATGTGTCTCAACCTGTCAAAGGATCTAAAATCAATGACCCTTTCAACCTTATATGGCACGTTGCTGAATCATGAGCAATCGAGCCATCTTAAGAAGAATCTTGTAAAAGATTCCAAAAGCACCCCTGTTGCTTTAATCTCAGAGGAACCTTCTACTCAGCAACCCTCGGTCACTATCACTGAGTTAGAGAGTAACTCTGAAAGGTCATCAGATTCTGATTATTCAGATAATGATGAATCTTTGGCTCTCCTAACTAAGAAGTTCAGGAGATTTTCCAAAAAGAAAATGTTTAGAAAGAACAAACCTCTTTCCATAACTGACAAGCCTAGATCATCAGCTTTTGTTGATAAGGCTACTGCTACTTTTTTAACTGCGAAAAGACAGGACATTTCGCTAACGAGTGCAGGTCTAAGAAAGTTTCTAGACCCTCAGCTTTTACAAAGAAACCCTTTGTTCCAAGGAATAAAGATGACAAATATTCAAAGCTGAAAGAAAAATATGCTAAGCTGAAAAGCTTTAAGAAGAAGAATAAAGGCCTGATGGCTGACTATGATTGGGCTGCTTCTGATGAAGAAGCATCATCATCTGACTCTGAAGATGATGAAGCAAATCTATGTCTCATGGCCAAGATTGAAGAAGAGGAAGAAAGCTCAGACATTCCCTCCACTTCAACATCTGCTATTCAGGTATCACCTTCTTTCTTTACCAATATTGCAAATATTGATGAAGCTGATAGTCTCCGTAAGATCGATCTCTTGACTAGAAGTTTATACGAAGCCATGAACGGCAAAACTGTGGTTGAAAACCAAAACCTTGATCTCGCTGAAAAGCTTAAAAACTGCCACCTTCAAATAGAAAAGCTTTCTAAAATTGAAGAAGATTTTAAAGATCAAGTATATTTAAATCAGCTAGTCAAAATCGAACGAGCAGAAGCTATCGCTGCATTAAAAGCTGAAAAAGCTACTGTTGAAGGATGGTGTAATTCTTCAACAAAGATCACTGAGATAATAAAGTCTCAGATTCCCCTGAGTGATAAACGTGGTTTGGGTTACAAATATGATACTCCAAAACCAGCCACTGAGTGTTCAATGCTTAAATTTGGAACGTTCGTATCCTCAGTCGCTGATACTTCACATTCTCAGTGCTCCTCGTCCTTTACACCAATCCCTGAGGAAACTCATACCTCCTCAAAAGGCAAGGAGAAAATGGTTTATTCAAAACCTACCTCTGTCTCTAAAGACAAAGGTAAAGGAATTGTTATTTACCAGAATCCTCAGAAGGGTACCTTAGTACCAAAGTTGAATGCTTCTAAAGCTTCAGTGGCTCATCCCTCTGGATCAAGGAAGCAGATCTCTGGATCTATTCAGCGATATACTCCTAGACTCGGATTGGATGTCCTTGGTAAGAAATCTGAAGAACTGAATGTTCGTCCCATTTCTAAAGCCAATAGTTTACTTGGTGCTGGCACTTCTAATTCGAAATTAAAAGCTCAACATTCAAATGGTCCTAGAACTACTTTTAGTTATAGGAAATGTTATCACTGTGGACTTACCGATCATATTGCTAGTAAGTGTCCCACAGCCACCAAAGCTGAAAAGTTAGCTAAGGTGAAGATTGCCCCCAAGGCAAAGAAGACCAACCCTGGTGCAAATCAGGTCAAGGTGAATCCTACCACTGAAGTTAAGAAATTAACCAAAGTGAAGAAAGACAAAGCTGGATCTTCAAATGCTGCGAAGACTGCTGAATCTTCCATTCCAACTACTTCCACTGACAAGTGTGTATACATGGTTAAGTGGGTACCCAAGAAAAACTAATCTTCCTTTGTATTGCAGGTTAAGAAGGGTATCTGGTATCTCGATAGCGGATGCTCTAGACACATGATTGGAAAGAAAATCCTGCTCGCTGAATACAAGGAAGAGAAGGGTCCCTTTGTGACTTTCGGTGGAAATGGAAAAGGACATACCCGAGGGTATGGTGTACTTTCAAATGGTACAACTTCCTTCAGAAGAGTCGCATATGTTGAAGGGCTGAAGCATAATCTTCTAAGCATCAGTCAGCTTTGCGACATGGATAACAAAGTAATCTTTACTAAGGAATCCTGCTTTGTCGCTGACAAAAAGGAGAAGATAGCTCTCAGCGGTTATCGTTTGGAAAATGTTTATGTAATAAACATGGACTCAACAACCACTGAGAACTCCTGTTTCTTCTCAAAGGCCTCATCTGATGTCAACTGGCTATGGCATAAGAGGCTACCTCATCTAAATTTCAAGACACCGAACACTCTTTCTTCAAAAGAGTTAGTCACTGGTCTACCTCAACATTCATACGCCAAAGAGTCTTTATGTTCAGCGTGTGAAAAAGGGAAGCAGACCAAAGCAAGCTTTAAATCAAAGCGAGTTTCTTCAGTGTCATCTCCTCTACAACTACTCCATATGGATTTGTTTGGCCCTGTTAACAAACAATCCATCGCTGGAAAGAAATATACGCTAGTCATAGTTGATGAATTCTCTCGCTTCACTTGGGTAATGTTTCTCCGTTCTAAGAGTGACACCCCTGAAGAACTCATCACCTTTGTTCGGAAGATGGAAACCCTGAACAATTTGACCGTTCGCTCAATAAGGAGTGATCATGGGACTGAATTCAAAAATAGTTCTCTTGATTCCTTTCTTGAGAGTAAGGGTATTTCTCACAACTTCTCTTCAGTGAGAACACCGCAACAAAATGGAGTCGCTGAAAGAAGAAATAGAACAATTATTGAAGCTGCACGTTCAATGCTCAGCGATTCTCACCTGCCTACTCAGTTTTGGGCAGAAGCTGTCAACACTGCTTGTTTTACGTAAAACAGGTCGCTGATAGTTAAAAGATTCAAAAAGACAGCCTATGAACTCTTTCATGGGAGAAAGCCTTCAATCAGCTTTCTTCACATCTTTGGATGTTAGTGTTTCATACTGAACAATAGAGATGCTCTTGGAAAGTTTGATCCTAAGGCTGATGATGGAATCTTTCTTGGATACTCCTCAGTTTCCAAAGCCTTCAGAGTCTTCAATCGTAGAAGACAAACTGTAGAAGAAACTATTCACGTCACGTTTGACGAATCCCGTTCAGCGAACTCTAAACCGTCCGCTGATACTGAAGAACTGAATCAATGGATGTTTTCTCATCTTGGTGATTCAGAAGATATTCCCACTCCTCATGCTCATCCAGTAGAAGATGATAGTCCTATCATTCCAAACATACAGAATAGTGAAGCTGAAACATCATGGGTCTCAGCTGTTCCAATAAACACTATACCTACCGCTGAACCAAATGCCTCAGACATTCCATCTATCTCTCAGCAATCAGTAAATGAAATGACAAATGCAAGTATTCCTCTCTTAACTGAAACTCCAGAAGTAGCTGAAGCCTCATCTTCAGCTCCTCCAGTTCAAGATGAGTCAGCAACTTATGCTCCGGCTCAGCGATGGACCGTAAATCACCCAATTGATCAAATTCTTGGTGATCCAAACGCTGGTGTTCAGACTCGACGAAGTGCAGGTAATATTTGTTTATTTGTTAACTTTATTTCTCTAACTGAACCAAAGAAAATAGATGATGCCCTCAAAGATCCAAATTGGGTCAGCGCCATGCAAGAAAAGCTGACTGAATTCGAAAGAAACAAAGTTTGGAAACTTGTTCGGAGACCAACTGATAAAACAGTAATAGGCACTAAATGGGTCTATCGAAACAAGTTGGACGAACATGGTACTGTAACCCGCAACAAAGTTCGTCTTGTTGCTCAGGGATACAGACAAGAGGAAGGTATAGATTATGACGAAACATTTGCTCCAGTAGCAAGACTTGAATCTATTCGTCTATTCTTAGCATATGTTGTACACAAAAACTTCAAAGTACATCAGATGGATGTTAAGTCAGCATTTCTGAATGGAAAGCTGAATGAAGAAGTGTATGTGGAACAACCTCCAGGATTCTCAGATTCTAAGCGTCCAGGTTATGTTTATAAACTGGATAAGGCACTTTATGGCTTAAAGCAAGCTCCTCGTGCATGGTATGACACTCTTTCTACTTATCTCCATATTGAAAATTTTGAACGAGGTATGATTGACAAAACTCTTTTTTTTAGAAAAGTGAAAGGTCATATCATTGTAGTTCAAATATATGTTGATGACATTATATTTGGTTCTACTAACCCTGAGCTTTGTACTCGTTTCGCTGATAGAATGAAAGATGAGTACAAAATGAGCATGATGGGTGAACTAACATATTTCCTTGGTCTTCAGATTAAGCAAACTGAAAAAAGGAACTTTTATCAATCAGGGAAAGTATGTTAAAGATATGCTGAAGAAATTTGATTTAACTCATAGTTCAGCTATGAAAACCCCTATGGCACCACCGCTGACACTTGACAAGGATTCAAAGGGAATACCTGTTAATGTCACGCTGTACCGTGGGATGATCGGCTCTCTCTTGTATCTTACAGCTAGCCGACCCGATATTAGTATGCAACATGTTTGTGTGCACGATATCAAGCTGAACCTATGTTATCTCATATGAAAGCTGTAAAGCGAATCTTTCGATATCTTAAGGGGACAGCGAACCTAGGTCTTTGGTATCCCAAAGATTCAGGATTCGATCTAACCGCCTATTCAGATAGTGATTTTGCAGGTTGCAAAATGGATAGGAAAAGCACCACAGGAGGATGTCAGCTCCTGGGTGGAAAGCTGGTAAGTTGGACAAGTAAAAAGCAAAATTTAGTGTCCACTTCCACAGCTGAAGCTGAATATGTAGTTGCTGGAAGCTGTTGTTCTCAAGTCTTGTGGATGAGAAATCAGCTACTAGACTACGATCTTCAGCTCTCCAAAATTCCAATCTACTGCGACAGCACAAGTGCCATCGCTATAGCAAACAATCCAGTACTACATTCAAAGACCAAACATATAGAAATCAGATATCATTTTATCAGAGATCATGTGATGAATGGTGATATAGAACTTCATTTTATCCCAACTAATTATCAGTTAGCTGATTTATTTACCAAACCTCTTGATGAGACAAGATTCAACTTTCTCATCAGCGAGCTTGGAATGCTGAACTTTGAAGAATAAAATCTTCAGCGGTTCACATTAATCAGCGATAGGATAAAATCAACTCGTATAAACTATTCAATCATCTTCTCTCTGAATAAAACTTGGTTAAACTGATATCAAGGTATGTTTTCTCTCTCTGACAATCGCATGAAAATGCAAGATTTCAAAACAAAATGCATCGCTGAATATCTCTTCCTTAAAACAGCGATATTTTTGAAATTTCTTAAAACCTTCACTGATATTTTCATTCAGTGCTTCATGTTTTTCAAAAGAATCCCTGAGTTTTTTCTAAACCTCGGAGACAACCAAGAATATGAAAGGACAGTTGTGACGTCATTGCAACGGATAAACCCCGACACGTTTTCTCTTCCTGACACACGTTTGCACGTCTCGTTCAACTTCCAATCAAATGCAAACACGTGTCCGTGTCATGATGAAAATCTTTTCCCGCTCAAGATTTTCTCTTTCTAAAAATCTCTATATAAACAAATTCTTTGTTTATATTTTTCTTTTACGCGATCTATCTTCCTCCGCAAGAAAGAATTCACTGTTGCATTTGCGCTTTCAAAAACCTCAAGAACTGTTCATCATCTTCTTCATCAAACATCAAGGTTAAATATGTTCTTATTCATTACCAAATGCGTATAACTTGTTTCTGATCTTTTCTTTGTTTTAACAAGATCAAACAAAAGAACTTCTTAAAATAAAATCATTTTTCTTTCATTATTTTATGAACACAACCATTTCATGGTTGTTCTTCAAGTTTAAATGCGAAAATCTTAAACTTGTTTATTCGTTTCCAGAATCTAATTCTTCATAGAAAACTGGATAACAAGAATAAATGGGTTTTACATTTCGTTTCTTAAAATCAAGAAAAACCCTAATCTTCATTAAGACTTTTGTGTCTGAATGAAATGGATAAAATTTGAACCATCTTAATGGAAAATCTTTCCACATTAAGATAATTCGTATTTGTTAACATCTTTGGTTGAACTGATAATACAGAGAAATGGCATCGTCTGACATTCCTGCTACCGCTGAGAACATCTCCGCTGATTCTGAGGAAGTGGACATCCTCAAGGCTCCTCAAGTCAAGTTTGCCCTTGACAAACTGGATTGGACTAAGGTGAACAACCTCTATGCGCTTTTCGAGTTTCCTCCTCGAAAGCAAGTCACACATATAGATGATGCTGTGAATTTCCTAAAGAATTGCTGCATCTCCACAACCCTGACCATAACACCTCCTGCACATCAACTTTTGCTCTCACAATTCTGGTACTCAGCCAGACACTCTCAACTTCCTTCAGCCAAAGACCCCTCCAAAACAATCGATTGCATCCTCTGCGACATCGAATATGGCACGATGAAGATCACCCCTGCCATTATTCGCAAAGCTCTCAGCCTTCCAATAGCTACCAAGGAAAAACCTTTCGTTCCCCTCCCTGACCCCAAGAAAAACTCAGACAGGGAAGCCATCATTGCATTTTTCGATGCAATGGGCTATGTATGGGAAATCGGCAGAGACATGAAGGCCGAGAAGAAGCTGACGATTATCAAGAAATCGAAAATGCCCAGCGAGATGAATTTCATCTTCGCTCATCTTATCAGCTGCATGACTGCAAAGAGCGGCTCCTCTGACCAAGCCACTAAACCTCAACAAGCAATGGGATATGCACTGCTGAAATGTCTCAACATAGACTGGGCATCGATTATCTATGATGACCTAGTTCTAAGAGTGGACACCGTTGCTGACAGACCTCCATGGGTTCCTTACCCCCGATTCATCAGCGCCATCTTCCAATATGGCCTGAAGGAGAGCTACCCAACTGAAGGTGACCTGAAACTCTCTCAGGTCGGCCCAAAGATACTCGACTTCAAACCAATGGTGAATGAGGTACGTCTTTCTACACTCTTGTCTCTTCTCAACCCTTCTTCTTCTCATTATGTGGCTCCTTCAGCGACAATACCCATCGCTTGGAAACTTGGAACCTACCCAACCTCCTTCAGTTGGTTCTTCTACCCCACTTGGTTCTAAATACTCTCCTTCTAAGAAAAGGAAACATTCTAAGAAAAGGAAACATTCTTCTACCCCACTTGGTTCTAAAAGGATCAAGAAAACAAAGGAGCAACCCCAGCAATCTCATGTTGAAGACTCCTCAGCTCCTTCTGCAGAGCTGAAGGAACGTTCAGTGGTACGCTCTGCCACACCTGAACAAGCCATCCCTTCAAACCCAACTTCAGCGTCTCTAAACGCTGAGGTTACAAACTTGGAACCTACCCAACCTCCTTCAGTCTCTCAAAAGACTGATGAAGTGATTGTCAGCGAATCCAACGCTGAACTCAGAACCCAACCCCCATTCTTATCCTTCGCTCCTCCCTCCACTCATTTGGTCTCTACTCCAGATCTCGCTGGAGTTGCCATCATTTCTACGGAACCTAAAGCTGATTCTCCAGGAATGATGAAGACAGGACCTGCAGAGCAATCCATGGGCACTTTTGAAGATGACATGGAACTTTTCTCAAGAACCCGTGATTTTGATGAATTCACCAATCCTCCTGCAGGTACACACCAACCCATAAACACTGTGACTAAACCCCAAACTTCTGAGCTTTCCTATGTTCACAAGTTTTTATATGTTACATGTCCTAATTTGGGAGACATCAACGCCTCCTTGAAAGCTGTGGAGACAACGCTGACAGATCTCACCACCACTCTTTCTAATAACTCTACAGCTGTAACAAACGCTGGAGAGAATCTGAACAAGCTAACAACGGTGGTGGAGAAGAAGGCTTCCACAGATGATTTGAAGCAAGTTGATAACACTCTCAGCGACTTCGCCAAGGTGCTCGCTGACATCTACACAGACTACACCTCTCTCAAAAATTCAGTTTCATCCATGTCCAGCGAGGTCACATCGCTGAAGATATCGGTTGGACAACTAGAGGGAGATATGTCTGCTGTAAAGACTGACTTAGGCTTTATAAAGACCGATGTTAGTTCGATGAAATCGATGATCGAGCAGCTACTACACAAAGCGAATACTCCTGATCCTGCCCCTGCCCCTGTCCCTGCATCTGACAACTTCACAGCGGCGGATCGCACTGAGCTGAAGAAAATCAATCCTGCTATTTCTGGCCTTGAAGACAGAATAGCAAAGATTGAAGTTTGTATAGGTCTCTCTGGCCAAGAAGACAGAGAACCTACCAACGCTGCTGAATCTACCCATTCCTCCCCCAGTCATCATGAAAAAGAGGGGGAGAAGAGCGTTGAAGATCTCTCCAAGAGCGCTGAAGACCTTTCCCATGATGAATCTATCAGGGGAGAGAAGGATACTGAAGAAACCAACGTTGGACCTCAGGGAGATGAAAACCCTGAGGAAACCGAGAAACTCGCCTCTGTATGTGAGGGGGAGCAACTCGAAGAAGAAGCTGATAAAACCGAATCCGAAGCAGAAGATGATGAAGTCGTCGACATCCCTGATGATGAACCATCCTCTGCTCCAAAGAATGATGATGATGATGACGAAGATGACGATGACTTCTTTATCGTCAAACCTGCTCCGAAGATCAAAGTTCTTAAGGGAATCTCGATAAATGAATCTTCAGGGGAGCGGACAAAGACAAAGCCCTCAGCCTCTGGAGCTGAGAAAGGCAAAGGCAAAAGCGTCGCTGAAGATGACAATCTGATGATCTTGCTTGAAAAGCCGGTTTGTCAGGTATACTAAACATCTCTCACTCCATCCCTCCTCTATCAGTTCTACTACCCAATCCTATACACTTGAACCAATTCTCTCTATCAGATTCTACCCAAGTTCTTACTCGTAAGATCGCTGTGTTTCAGCTAGTCCTCTCCCCTGTTTGAGGATATCGCTGAAGGCTCCACAACTGCGACTTCACCAATAATACCAGCTGCTGCTGAAGAAATAATCCCAGTCTTAGATTTAATCTCTGAGACTGATGAACCAGAAGAACAGCTACTCTCGCACAGAGGCAGACCTTCCTTAGCTCCTCAAAAGCTAAGTGAAGAGGATTAGAAAAGAAGAGAGGAGATAATAAAGCGATTCGAGGATCAGCGAATCATTCTGAGGCGTGATCAACTTCCTTCAGTTCCTCCAAAGTTCAGGATTTCCAAAAAGGAATACAAGGAACACCTCAGAGCTGAACGCCTAATCGCTGAAAGAAAGGAAGCTGAAGAAAAAGACAGAGAATACGCCATCCAGCTTTCTAAACGATCATTAAAAGACCCTAAGCTGAAAAGAGTTCCCATTGATGTTCAACGTCAGCTCTGGGAAAACGCCAAGAAGATAACTGAAGAAAAGAGAACTGTGTCTCAGTCAACTTTAGCCTGGTGCAAAGAAAAGGTCAACTACAGACTCTCTCCTGCCAAAATCAACAAGGTATTCATCTCTGGAAGAACAACCCTTGTTTCAATCGCTGAAGTCGAGATATTCAGAGAAGATAAGAAGTACGAAAAATTCTATGCTGAAGCCATGACGAAGTACGGTCTCTCTGAATGGTTGGAGATCAGGTTAGCCATCCAGAAGTCCAAGTCGAAGTACAAGGAACATGTTGAAAAGATGATCAACAAACAAATCGACTTAGTCTACTCCTGTGTGGATATTCCTCCTCCTCCTCCTCTCGAAAGTCAGAAAAGAAAGGCCTCAGCGAAGAAGAAGAAGAAATCTATATCTTCAATTGACGGCCCTGTCATACGAAATGAAACAGGTATTGGTTTTTCACGTGCTGAAGTCCTTGGTCCTGATCCTGATCTTTCCATGCTTGACACATCTCTTCCTCCTGGTGAGACTTTCATCCCTGGCAAAGTCATAAGCGAACCCTACGGGATATTTTTCCATGACTACGATGGTGGAAAGCATTTTCAACGCATCTCTGAACTTCACATCACTCCCATCGAACAACTGAGAGATCTCATCTACTGGTGTGACTTCAGGAATGACCCTCAGGCACGACATCTGAAACCCTTGATTTTTGAAGAAGCGCTGATCAAAAGAAAACAAGGTGTAACCGTTCCTGACTAGATGATTCCCACCACATCAATGACCCTTGATGAACTTCTCATTAAGGAAGAACCCTTTACAAGCTGATATGATCGCCTTTTTCTCTATTGTATCAGTTATTCTTCTGTACTTGTAATTTATTTCGCTCGTACTTGTAATCTTTCCATTTCTCTTTGTAACCTGATTCAAAGTTTTAAAGAAAGATTTCAGCGAATGTACTTTACACCTTCAGTACTGAAAAGATCCCAGAAAACAGTAAAAGAGACAAATATTTTATGAGTTCTTTTTATCCTTATGTTTTCATTTTATAGCAATTTTCTTTGTTGCTATGTCATAATCAAATAGGGGGAGATTGTTGATCCAAATCCTCAGTGATTTGATAATGACCTCTCTTATACTTAGTGAAAATTGTAAGTAAACAATATGTATCAGAGTTTCGCTATCGCTAATAAGTACTAAGATCTTACAGTACCGCTGATAGGAACTCTCGCTCTTTAAATTAAACATTCAGCGAACACTGTTCACCATTAATGCTCTGAGTCTGTTCAGTCATTATGGTGATCGCTGATAAGTTAGTTGTTTACTTATGATCCCTGAAGACAAGTTTCACGTCAACAAAGGTTCTACGCTGAAGTCGAAGATCAAGCTCAAGAACCAGCGACAAGTCTCCTAATGAACTGATGCGGATCAACGAAGACTCAGATTTGTCCACTCAACGTGAAGTATCTAGTACAAGACTTCAGCTATCGCTGAACTTTATCATTCGCTGAATAGAAAATGATAATCGCTGAATCAACGAAAGCTGATCATGAAGTCCTCCGTACAAAGTACTTTTGTCTTAACCCCCCTTGCACGACTCCGTACGAAATGTCAGAAAAGAACCTCCGACTGTCTGAAATCGTACAACCACTCTGATACTACACTGTTCATCCATGCGGCTACTAAGGTTGTCAACAAAGGTCAATGACATGCAACCAACCAGCTGATGCACGTGTAAAGTGTATACTGACTTGCATTAAATGCATGCAGTATATAAAGAGATGAACCCACTTCTTTTGAAGTAACTTGCTAACTCTGGACAAGTTCAATCTCTTATCTCAAGATAGGTTATTATTAGTAATTTCCTTATCTCTCTTAGTGCAAGAAACCTTAGTGTTCCAACTTGTTTAGATTTAGGTTTATCCTTAATCTTGTTTCTGCAACAAGCTGTAAATTGTTAATGATTTATCAATAAACAATTTAGAAAAGTAAAATCTGTGTGTTTGTATTCAACCCCCCCCCCCCCCCCCCTTCTACAAACTTGTATAGGCTTTCGGGACCAACATTTAGCATTTTAGCAGATTTTACAGTTTTTAGCAGGTTATTTCGCCGAAATACACAAAAAAATAAATATTAAATCAATAAATAAAAATAATTTAAAAATGGTTTAAAATATTTTCGGCGGATTATTCCGCCTGAAATCCGCCGAAAACATTTTGTCGAAATTAATTTTTTTTCTAATTTATAAATTAATAAATAAAAATATTTCAGGCGGAATAATCCGCCGAAAATATTATTTTTAATTAATTTATAAAGAGTAAATTACGATTTTCGTCCCTGGGGTTTGCTGAAAATTTCTTTTTTCGTCCCTGGTCTTTATTTATTACATTCATAGTCACTGTGGTTTGCAATTTGTTTCCTTTTTGGTCCTTGGAACTACCAACCATTTAAAAATATCTATTACATAAGGGTATTTTGGTCAATTTCTTTAATTTTTTTAAATGTTAATAATAAATATTATTTATATCAAGTATGCATATATATATATATATGAGTAAATTACATTTTTCGTCCTTGTGGTTTGTTGAAAATTTCTTTTTTCGTCCCTGATCTTCATTTATTACATTTATAGTCACTGTGGTTTGCAATTTGTTTCTTTTTTCGTCCCTCAAACAAAGAACAGTTAAAAATATCTATTAAATGAGGGATTTTTTTTTGTCATTTTACCTTTTTTTCTTTAACTTTTTTATATATTTATTTATTTTTACATATCAATAATCTCTCTACCCACTATCAAGTTCCTCACCACACCATCAAACCATCTTATTCTTCTTCGATAAACACCTCCGGCCTCCCCTATCTCCTCTTGCTAGGTTTATATCTAAAACAAAACTAAACACGTAATGACATGTCAGTTGATTAGCAATTAAAATGATGATGATATGTTATTTATTTATTCATTTTACTATTATTGTTTGTATTTCTTTTTCATAAGGAATCTTTTGGCTTTTACATCAAATTGGCTCCTTCCCCGTTCTTTTTTCTCCGACCACTGCATCGTTTCTTAAACCCCAACTCCCTTCATGGCTTCGTTGTATTTTTCCATTTCTTCACCATCGCCGACCGCCACCATGAGGAGTTCAACCACCGACCACCACCGGGAGTTGGTTAACTTCATCGATTACCTCCTGTTTGTTGACGAGAATATTTCTTGCAAAAAATTTCACAATTGGTCCCTGCCCGCGATCGCGGGATCCTATCGCGGAAAAAGAGGGCATTTCGGTAAGAATTTTTTTTGGGGTATTTTGGTAAGTCACTTTCAATGTTGGGGTATTTTAATTAATTTCCCTATTATTATTAGTAGTAGTATTATTAGGCCATCCGTACCCGGCTCGGGATGAGCTCGGGATGGGATGCGGGATGGGCGGGGTCGATGCGGGATGGGCTACGGCCCGGGCGGGGTTGGCGGGGCGGGATGGTATCCGGGGATGGGATCCCGATCCATCCCGAAGGTTTTTAAAAAAAAAAAATTTAATTAAATTTTTAAAAAAATATATCCGTTGAACGGCTCTTTCTAAAAAAAAAATTCTCAATTTAATCCCACTATATATTTAACCCTCAACCTCTTATTTCTCACACCTCTCAACCTCTTATTTTTCACACTATCAAATTCTCTCAATCTCACACCTCTCAAACTCTCTCAAATTCTCTCAACCTCTTATTTTTCACACCTCTCTCATCATGAATTCAAACAGAACACCTACATCCCGTCGTAACCGACCGAATACACCACAATCGCAAGAAGATCAACAGCTTGGTTTCCAAGCGTTTACACAACAAGGTTATCATCCGCAATTCTCGCAACAAATTCCGCCACAATGGTCGCAACAAAATCCGCCACAATATCCGCAACAATTTCCCCAACAATTTCACCAACAAATTCCTTACCAATTTACACGTCCCGGGTTGATTGAACAAGGTTTTACTCCGGCCAACTTCAATCTCGACGACGACATTGTTCCGGAAACCCAACCTTCTACCCCGAACTCACCACAATATATCCCGACACAACAATCTAACCCGGAACCATCAAATCCGAGACCAAAGAAAGCCGCCAAACAAACGTGGACAAGAGCCGAGTAACTCGCGTTGGTGTCGGCGTGGGTTGACGTTTCGGAGGACCCCGTGGTCGGTAACGCACAAAGCGGTGGTAATTATTTTTATTGTTATTATTATTATTATTATTATTATTATTATTATTGTTGGTGCAAGTGTACCACATCTCTATATATTTTATATATTTATTTTGATGATTACAAACACACCGCATTATTGTTTATCTAACAATCCAATCCAAGTGTACAGTTCTTGAAGAACACGAAGATTTTATCTGAAGAGTTCAAGACGGAAGATTTACGTTGTCATTAGTGTTTATAATTTATAATGATAAACACCCTAAAATAATATACCACTTGGATATTTCTAAAAACCCAATAAATAATTTATTTAAATAAAGTTTTTTTTAGAAGATCCAGCAAGATTTTGCTTTTTCTGACGCAGGTATACCGCGAAGGTTCAGGAGGTATACCGCGGGTACATATTCTGACGCAGGTATACCGCGGTGTTCAGCCGGTATACCGCGGGTACTGTTTCCGTTGGTTTTTGCAGAGTTGACTTTCTGATCTTGATGTGCTTTTTCCTCTGCACGGTATACCGCGGGGGATAGCCGGTATACCGCCAACTCACAATGCCGTTGGAGCTTCCTTGGTATAAATGATGCATGCTGGTGGTGATGGAAGCAACAGAATAAAAACAACAATAAGCATCAACAACACCATTCTCTCAGCTCTCTCTTTTAATATATATTTATATATTTTATAAAATATTTTTTTAAATATCCAAGTGTGAGATATTATACAAGAGTGATTACCCATTGTGAGTTATACTCCTCTTGTAAGTATTTGAATAACGGGTGTGTGATCCTGTTTATCTCATAGCAGAGGCTTGAGAGCCTATTGCTTTCCTTTGTATTTGGTTTGTGTTCTACCGTAAAGAATACATTTATTGGATCGTGTCGAGAAGTGTCTCGGCTGCTGGTTTATCACAGTTGGTGGTAAATCAGTAAATCTCCGTGTCAAGTATCTCTATCCTTTATCTCTTTATTTATTCCGCTGTGCATTTTAATTATATCTGTTTATATAATTGTTGTATATTTATTATTTGTATACTCTGATTTATTTATACTGTTTCTGTACTGTATTTATTTATAAAAGAATTTTTGAAAGTAAAAGATTTAAATACAACCTTACCCCCCCTAGGTTGTCTAACATTTGGTATCAGAGCGGGGCTTTCAAAAATTATCTGTTTAATTTTTTAAAGTTATATCTTTTATTTAATGGCTCAACAAAATGCTTGGTTTTCTAAATCTCTTCTTATTGATTTCGAAAATTTTGATCTTTGGGCAAATTCTTTTGAACGTTATGTTCGTGGGATAAATCAAAAAATTTGGGATATTATTATTAAAGGAAATTTCAAACCCACAAAATTTCAAAACAACAAAGTTGTTGAAAAACCTAGCTCGGAATGGTCCGACGAAGATGAGGCTAATTATTGTTTAAATTATGAAGCCAAAAATTTTCTCTTTTCGGTTCTTACTAACAATGATATTGAGCGTGTTTATCTCTTTGAAACTGCTCGTGATATTTGGGAGAACTTGAACATCACCTATGGTGGAAACTCAAAAGAAAAGAGAGACGAAACCCGAGATCAAAGAAATGAAGAAACGTGTCTCATCGTCGACTGCAAGAAAGAGGTATGTACTTCATACTCAAGTTATTCTAGTTGTAGTGATAACGATGATGATATTGATATGTTAAATGTCTCTTTTCAAAAATTGATTGTTCTCGTAAATAGTTATAAAAATGAGAATGCTAAATTAAAAGAAGAACTATTATTATGTCAAAATGAGTTGAATAATTGTAAACAAACCATTGCATGTGATAATAAAATCAAAAATGAGTTAATTGATAAAGTTATCACTTTAGAAAAGAAAGCATGCGAAAATATTGTTTGCAAATCATGTGATGTTTTAAATGAGAAACTTGCATGTTTAGATAAAAGAATAGAAGAAAATGACATATGTGCAAAATGTGATATTCTCATAAATGATAATGCTTGTTTAAAAGCTAAATGCGATTTATATGAAAAAGATAATATGTTAGCTAAAGCATTTCAAAATAGCAATGATAAAGTGTTAAAAATGCTAAATATGTCGAATCGCATTAATTGTAGAAAAGGCATTGGTTCTAATACATGTATTGATACGTGCTCGTGTATTCAAATTAAAAAGTGTTTTGAACCACCTAAAGTTGAAACGAGAAAACCTTATGTGCAAAAACCCCCATATATGTCAAAAATGAAAAATGTGAATTATGGGAGGAAACCGTATGCTCGTATGTATAATAGTAATTTTTCTAGACCTAATGCGAATATAAATGCTTCATTTTATGTGTATGATAAATACAATCGCAAAATTAGAATGGTTAGAAAATGGATTCCGAAAGGAATGTTTAATGTTGACAATCCCGGTGGGATGCGTTTGTGGTTTTAAACAAATTTTTGTGGATTGTATGTTGTCATGTTTTATTTTATGTCGACAACATATTTTAATTTTTTTTGCAGTTTATGTTTTATACTAACTGTTAAAAGGACCCATAAGAAAAGGGTACCACGAAAAATTTTCTTTGCCTTTTGTAGGTGTTTCCTGGCGAGGATATAATACGTGTTTCCTGACGAGGATATAATACGTGTTCCCTGACGAGGTCATACTACGTGGTATTTTTTTGCTCACATAAAATTAACCGAAAAATCGAAGCCTTAAGATCCTTTTTTTGGTGCAAGTGTTTCTTTTTGGTTATTTTGTTTCATGTCATTTATTATGCTTATTTTATCCCTCAAATTTTATAAAATCTTCAATTTAATATCGTTATTAATTTGAGGGGGAGCTTTTTATCTTTACCCATGAGTTTATGCTACCTCAATTATATGCATATTTTGAGGGGGAGCATCTCTCGAGGGGAAGCATACCGTCTTTCTTGACCCTTTTTGTTTCGACAAACGGGGGAGAGAAACCGCACATGCTCATGCTTAGCGGTTGTGTTTGTCATCATCAAAAAGGGGGAGATTGTTGGTGCAAGTGTACCACATCTCTATATATTTTATATATTTATTTTGATGATTACAAACACACCGCATTATTGTTTATCTAACAATCCAATCCAAGTGTACAGTTCTTGAAGAACACGAAGATTTTATCTGAAGAGTTCAAGACGGAAGATTTACGTTGTCATTAGTGTTTATAATTTATAATGATAAACACCCTAAAATAATATACCACTTGGATATTTCTAAAAACCCAATAAATAATTTATTTAAATAAAGTTTTTTTTAGAAGATCCAGCAAGATTTTGCTTTTTCTGACGCAGGTATACCGCGAAGGTTCAGGAGGTATACCGCGGGTACATATTCTGACGCAGGTATACCGCGGTGTTCAGCCGGTATACCGCGGGTACTGTTTCCGTTGGTTTTTGCAGAGTTGACTTTCTGATCTTGATGTGCTTTTTCCTCTGCACGGTATACCGCGGGGGATAGCCGGTATACCGCCAACTCACAATGCCGTTGGAGCTTCCTTGGTATAAATGATGCATGCTGGTGGTGATGGAAGCAACAGAATAAAAACAACAATAAGCATCAACAACACCATTCTCTCAGCTCTCTCTTTTAATATATATTTATATATTTTATAAAATATTTTTTTAAATATCCAAGTGTGAGATATTATACAAGAGTGATTACCCATTGTGAGTTATACTCCTCTTGTAAGTATTTGAATAACGGGTGTGTGATCCTGTTTATCTCATAGCAGAGGCTTGAGAGCCTATTGCTTTCCTTTGTATTTGGTTTGTGTTCTACCGTAAAGAATACATTTATTGGATCGTGTCGAGAAGTGTCTCGGCTGCTGGTTTATCACAGTTGGTGGTAAATCAGTAAATCTCCGTGTCAAGTATCTCTATCCTTTATCTCTTTATTTATTCCGTTGTGCATTTTAATTATATCTGTTTATATAATTGTTGTATATTTATTATTTGTATACTCTGATTTATTTATACTGTTTCTGTACTGTATTTATTTATAAAAGAATTTTTGAAAGTAAAAGATTTAAATACAACCTTACCCCCCCTAGGTTGTCTAACAATTATTATTATTATTATTATTATTATTATTATTATTATTATTATTATTATTATTATTATTATTATTATTATTATTCTTATACTTAATTTTACATAAATGTAGGAAATTTTTGGGGCCGAATCGGGGATGTGTTCTTTACTCGCATGGGTCGTGAACCAGGTTATAGATCAACCCATCAACTCAATAGCAAGTTCAACGACCTCAATAAAAGAGTTAATTCGTTTGGCGGCATCTACAACAACTTGCTCAATAATAGATCAAGCGGGATGAGTGAGGCCGATATATCCCGAACGGCACACGAACGGTATGTAGCACGCCATAAAGTTGCTTTCACTCACGAACAAGTTTGGGACGTCCTAAAAAAATGTCCGAAATGGGGAGCCGTTCCAACGATGACGACAACTTCATCGCGGGGTTCAAAACGTACCCAACCTTCCGATGATGACGATGACGAGCAAATTCAACGACCCATCGGGAGAAACAAGGCAAAAAAATCATCAACGAGTAATACGTCCGGGGCGAATACGGACGAAAGTGTTACTCAGTTGTTGACGACGTTCAACAACAAGATTGATGATACAATGGAATACAAAATGAAAAAACTCGATCTCGAAATCGAAATCGAACGCTCAAACCGATTTGAGAAAGACTTCGAGTTTTTCATAAGCCCGCATGATCACCTTACGGGAAACGCTTTGAGGGCTACTTTAGCGAGAAAAAAGCAACTCCAAAAATTTCATAATTGGTATGAATGATATTTTGTAATTTTTATTTTTAATGAATGATATGAATTTTTATTTTTATTATTTATCTTATTTTTATTTATTAAAAAATATATAAATATTTTTATTTTGTTAAATAATTAAATGTATAAATAAAAGAATTAAAATAAATGAGGTGGCAAAGGGGTTTGAGGGAATGGGGTACGGATGTTTAGGGATCGTGAGGGATGGAGTGAGGGATGGAAGAAAAGCTGATGTGGCGATGATGTGGAGGGGAATCATTGAAAGATTCCCCCCATGGGGTACTGATGGCCTTAGTATTACGTACTGTTATTATTATTGATTATTTTTATTTTTTTATTGATTATTATTACTACTGTTGTTGTTGTTGTTGTTATTATTATTATTATTATTATTATTATTATTATTATAATGGTTAGTATTAGAGATCATCAAATGGGTGTAACCCGACACGGAATCATGTTAAAAAAGTTAAGCGCGGTCGGTTTGGACCCGGCCTGAAATCGGGACTGGTTACGAGATTACTATTTGTGTGTTAAAAAATCGCGTACAAAGAGGTTACTTTTATACGCTGCAGTATATCAAAAACCGTGTGTAAAAGGTAACATTTGTATGCGGTTTTTAACACAACCGCGTACAAAGGTGTTACTTTTATACGCGGTTTCTTGCTCAAAACCGTGTGTAAATGTGCCTTTTACAAACGGTTTTTTACATACGACCGCGTATAAAAGTAACCCCTTTGTACGCGGTTTTTTAACACACAACAGCGTATAAAAGGTAGCCTTTGTGCGTGGTTATTTCGATGCAACCGTTTGTAATTGTCCAGTACCTTTTATACACGGTTGTTAACTTAGAACCGCATATAAAATCTTAGTTTTAGCAACGGTTTAGCCTTAACCGTGTAAAAAGGGTCCAGATCGGTCCTTTATACACGGTTTTTGTTAAAACAACAAAAACCGCGTATAATTAAACGCGTATAAAAGTCATATTTGTAGTAGTGAATTTAGCCGGTAAACGCTAATCGTAGTAAGAGTCGTCTCAATCACTTACCGGTAAGACTCAGTCTTTGCCTTCGACTCTCAGTCCTTGCTTCCGCTCTTACCGTGTAAGATTCTTGGTCCTTGCCATATTTTATCCGGTAAGCTAATGTGACTTGGTAAGTACTTACCCGGGTAAGCGTTTTGTAAACGGCCCCTAAGTATTTTATGATATAGTATAGAATTACTATAGATTAAGGGAGAAACGTTATAAGTTTAATAATTTTGACCAAATAATTTAAAGAGGGAAACACATAAATCATCTTTGACGTTTGTTCAAACTCGATCTACATATTACTATTATTGTTCTAATTTTGTACCTGACATTTTAGGGTTTAAATTTGCTTTTATCAGTGGTCCATGATACTTTAAAGCTATGTTAAGCTTTTTCATTAAGTTCCCTACTTGACTATATTTGAATCCGTTTATTGAACTTTAAAAATTAATTTAAATGTAGTTATAATTGCCCGACGTTTCTAAATTAGTGTGTTGAGAAATTATATATATGGATTGTGTTTAAATATTACTTGGATAAAATTCTGGATTAATTGTGAATAGGAAATCACTATCCAAATACTATATTTCGACCCTCTAATGCCTGGAGTTACACAAAATAAGTATCAGGAAAATTATACGTAGTCATATATTTATCGACGGAATGGGATTCTATTCTAGGTAATTTTCATCCGTGATCCTCCTTCTAGGTAATATTCTTATCATGAAGTATTATTATGAACTACCTCCTGCCTTTTTCCATAAAAGCAATCAAGAAGGTTCCTAGAGAAATGAAAAAGATTCAATTAAAGGTAAAAAGATGAAGGAATTTTTTTTCTCTACCTTATAATATTTATAGAAGATGTAGCTACAGGTTTTTAACACGATAAGTCTTTCTTTAAAGAAAACTATTTTAGTGAAGACTATCGCATTAGAACAAGAGTAATAATACTTCATGAAGGCTATATCTATATAATTTTTTATCAAGGGTCGGGTTTCGGTGAGATCTTGAGGTTAACATGAGAAGCGCGAGAAGTGGTTATCAATTGTTGAATGAAAAATAAATTAAAATTAAAATGAGATGCACCGAGATACACCAGATCAATCATATTCTAAGGAGCCGTTTACCAAACACTTACCCGAGTAAGCGCTTACCAAGTCACATTACCTACCGGATTGATATGGCAAGAACCAAAAATCTTACCCGATAAGAGCGAATGCAAGGAACGAGAGCCTTACCCCAGTAATTTTGGGAGATGACTACGACCATAGTTAGCGCTTACCAGGTGAATTGTTGCATACAAAACCGATTTGGCAGATTAAAATCTTACATGGTAAGTAAGTGATAGTGTAAATTTGTCTGATAAATGTTTACCCGGGTAAACGACCCCTAAGTCGCAATTCATGAGAATAGATTTGATCAACGGTTTAAATCTATTTTCCACACTTCTTATGTGAAGTATCGCACGATGATTCACCTTTTGATCAATTGGTAACTTAATTTAATAGACATATTTTATTGGAAGTATGACACCTTCATATGGTACCATTTACAAAATATTTTATAGACCTCTGATCCAATAAATCTAGTGTTATTCACTAACCACACAAAAATATTTACGGATTGTTTACTAATTTTTTTTGTTGAGTTTTGTATAGATAAATTTGTTTATTATGATAAATTTGATTATCCAGATAAAAATATGTTATTTACTTTTTTATCTGAATCAACAGTTTAAATGACAGAAATAACCGTTTTACCCCTAAAACAAAAATATATTGTTTACTGTTGTTTAACTTTTTTTAAGCTTATTGTTTATATAGTTCAATCAAAATCAAACCAAAAAAGCTACCATTCATCAAAGTACTTGAAGATCAAAACCTAGAGTCAAAAATGATATACAAACACAAATCAATATCCAACATTAGCGTGTCTTGCAATTTTAATAAGTACAATCATTTATGTCAAATTAATTATCAGGCATGAGATCATGTGAGTACTCGTACAATCATTTATGTCAAATTAATTATCAGGCATGAGATTATGTGAGAAGTACTGTCATTTTTTATGAGAAGTGTGAGAACTACAAGAAGTACTTTTAAACCGTTGGATCATTTTTAATCAAATACCCTCCCATGAATTATGGTTTAAAAGAGAATTGATTCGGTACATCTTATCTCGGTGCATCTCATTCTATTGTCCGTCAATTTCTCATCTAACGGTTGATAAACACTTTTCACGCTTCTCACCAAATTTGACAATTTTTACCAAAATCCAACCCTTAAATATCATAACAGCATCTTTAATAACTGTACTATATTTTTTAAATAAAGTAGTAAAAATTAAGCTTTTAAACGAAATCATATTCAATTCCAATAATGACTGTATTTTAGAAATCTCCGTATTAATTATATTATATAGATTAATTATTCCAATATATTTTTAAGAAATTTTATAAAATTTTAATAACATATTCAACTTCATTTATAGAAGCAATTAAAATAATCTATGTCAATTCTAAATATTAAGAGTGTAACAGCCGACTCCAAAGCATGCCAAATTAAGACATTAATTAATATATATATATAATATATCGCCAAAACATGACCGAAGGTTCACATCAACAAAATTCTAAAATTTGGGTTTGCGGAAATAACCCTATTCCAACTGAGAGTATCTAAATACTGAACTGTAGGGAAGTCCACTAATGCAAGCCACGCCCGCCCTCACGCCTTCTCTTTACCACTAGAGGAACCGCACTTAACCTGCTTACCTGAAAAGGGTTTCAGTTTTGAAAATGCGAGGGTTAGACCACAAGGTCTAGTGAGATCCCTCAGTTACATCCACACCACATATAGCAATTAAAGAGTTATGCGAAACATAAATCAATATGAAGTTTGGTTAATAACATTCACACAATTGACCAAATCGTCCATCCAGTCACACACACCCGTGGCTTGATCCCAGGGCGCTCAATCACCCTCGTATGGGACACACCCCCCATATATCCGTCACACCATTTCATATGGGTCACACCCCCCATAAGCGTCATACCAAATAGCGTATGGGGCACACCCCCCATAAGCATCACACTATGACGTATGGGCCACATCCCCCATAAGCGTCATACCACAACAGATGGGACACACCCCCCATAAGCATCACACCTTAATGGTTGGGACACGCCCCCCCATATACCTCTCACCAAGTATAAGTAATTTATATGCAACATATATTAAGCAAACGCACATGTACGAGTAAATGAACAAGTACCATCAAGCTTCAGTTAGAAAACTCACCTGTTACGCTTACGATCCTTTCCTACTCTGACCTGCACTTCCAGATGGTCTACCTGAGCAAAAGGGTAAACTCATAAGCTGATCATCTCAACTCCCCGGACGACACTCTATTCCGGACAGCACACTTATCCGGACAACTCCCATATCCGGACAACACACCTATCCGGACAACACCTCTATCCGGACAACACACCTATCCGGACAACACACCTATCCGGACAACACCCTTATTCGGACAACACGCCTATCCGGACAACACACCTATCCGGACAACACCCTTATCCGGACAACACGCCTATCCGGACAACACCCTTATCCGGACATCACCCTATCCGGACAACACTCTATCCGGGCCTCACCCTATCCGGACAACACTCTATCTGGAATATCCAACCATCCGGACACACACACACGACTACCGGACACTTACCCGGAAACCTTCAACCGTTCAATGTGTCCGGACGTCCCGAAAGTTGTCCGGACGTCGACCTGACCCTTATTTGGACCGAGAAATCACGAAAAATGGCCGAAATCTCACAGATAGAGATTAGCAACGGCAATAGGGTCAATAAGCTCAACTACTGCTGAAATATTAGCTGCAAAAGATAAGATTTGACACCTAATCTCTTCCATTTAGTTCCAAACCCAACTTTTAACAAAAACCCCCAAATAACTCATTAACAACAAGAATCAGGGATTAGAGAAGAGGAGGAGTGATTACCTGCTTGAATCCAAAAGAAGTACACCTTCTATTTCTCCCAACAAATCTGCAACTGATCCTTCTTTCTTGATTTCACCCTCTTTCTTCTTCTTTCTCCTTTCCTTCTCTCTTTTCCCTCTTCTCTCTCTAATTCACTCCAGCAGCCACCAACCACACACACAATCAGTAATATGGAATGTTCTCTAGGGTTTTGTGCCCAATTTATACCCTATCTCATAATTGCAAAATACTCCCCTCAACTTCCACTTTATTAAATTTCCACCACAAGACTTGGAAACTCTTTCTTTTGGACACGGTTACCACAACACTCCCCCCTCAAAAGAATTCCGTCCCCGGAATTCCGTTCTCGAAAGGTGAGGGCACTTGGACATCATATCCGACTCCACTTCCCACGTAGCCTCTTGTCCCTTATGATACTTCCACTGAACCCTCACTAGACGAGTCTCCCTATTCCTTGATTTCCGGACCTTACTGTCCAAATTAACTATTGGTTCCTCTTCGTACCCCAATTTCTCATCGATATGGACATCTTCTAACGGAGTAGCCACACCCGTCTCGGCCAAACATCCCCTTTTTGTGGTCTAGGGCCACCCTTAACTTCCTGCGAACCTAAATGGCTTATTAGTAGCCGACCGCGCGACCTTCGGTCTCACATAACGTCTCTTTCCCGCGATACATCTTTACTCACAGAAAGTTCACAGATAACTGCACATGTCGACCCCTTTGCTTTTCTAAGGATTTTCTTACATCCACTTGCATAACCCTTCAACAACAAAGCGTACGCCAACAATCTCCACACTTTCGAAAGATTACAACTCCTACTCTAGGAAATTTGCGTACCACAACTATGACGCCTCAGGTCAACGGTACATGGTACCGTCCACACACTTAGACGCACGGTTGCAACAAATTTAGAATTTTATTCCACAACTTCACTCCCGTGACAGCACAAGTTACAACGGTTAGAGTCACAACAACATCAATTTCTTAACGAACCTTCAATTCACCAACCTAGCACAAGACCACCCTCGAGTATCACCTTAGCTCACAGACATAATCCTCTTCGACTGATAACACACAATTCTACGATCACTTTCCCCACCTCAAAACACGTATAAGGAAGATAACACTTTCTCACCTGAACTGTGTTGCCCACGGTTCATCAATAATAATCAATTCACACCCTTTCGCCATAGCAACACCCCCACACTATACAGAATCAAAAGTAGAAACCTCCACACTTTAACATCTGACGTACCCATCAATCCAACCCGAACCAATCTTGAAGTCACGCATCCGAATTCTCCTTGCATCTAACAGTCGTCCATCCACATGTGAGATAATTCAGGGTTCACTCGCTACCAGCAAGGAGCAACTATGCTCACACAAAAATATTCTTACTAGCTTAACACTGAACCACAAAGTTTACTTGGAACATTTCTCACACTACTACCAAGTCAACTCCAAGGGTCCTTTTCGCGAACACTACTTTCGACTACATCCTTCCACTTCCTTTTCACTCCTAAAACACGATTCCAAAGATCGGCTCACGGGAAGGTGCACACTCTTGATCAACCACACAAGCTGACTTTCCTTGACTTGAAAACCAATCACATACATGCCAATCCCCCTTTCTCATACTCCCACTAGGAGTTCATGCACCCGACGGTGACGTTCTTGAAAACATTGCTTCCACTTTTCGTGCCACTTGCCACACCTTCTACTTCACGCTTACACACCCATCCCAACCTACCGTCCCAATTACCCTATGGACATTTCTCATCCAACATTTACCACTCCATACACGCAATTTCAACGGTTACTATGCCCAACCAATAGTTTCACCATCTTTCATACGAGAAACTCCACCCAGTCAATACGAAACACACTCGATGTTCGAAGCGACCACACATTTCTCATTCCTCAAAGATATTAACTCACCCCTTTGCATTTCCTTTATAAACAAGGATTAGCCCAGTATACCCAAAGATTTCATATTTACAACGAAACACTGTAAACTACTCAATCCAAGATCACACCATCTCCCTCTTAGCTAGCCACCAACTTCCACCCCAATCTCTTGTTTTCGGATAAAAGCACCACACCCAACTCTAGCCACATAGAACAACTTATCAACAAATCCCGAGCAATGATCTCCACTTACGCTCATCTCATAACAACACTAATCCACCACTTAACCTCACAACACTTCATTCCCCCCATGCTTCGCATGCTTACTTAATATAAGTTACCGCCTTCATATCTACACAACCCCACACACTAGAGGTTCTATCCTCACGACTACTGTCCGCTCACTAGGCCATGCTTTCTCCCGCCAAACATCACATATATTTAAAAGAATTGGCGAAAACATTATGCAATAACTAATCTTACAATTCAACATCCTCACACGAATAACGGAAATTCCTGGCTGGTCACTACACACATGTGACCTGAACTAGGGCTCACACCCGCCCTTGGGAACATACCAAGTCTATTCGAACAAACCACATGGGACGCACCCCCCATGTATTTTACACCATCAACCTGAGATTTACACACTTATATAAACCAAATGCAAACACACAATAATAAGTATGCACGTTCAACTAACAAACAGGTACTACCAAGCTTTGATTTAGAAACTCCCAACTTTGCCTTCCTCCCATCTAGATGAACCACAAATTTATGACCGTCTACCTCACTCAATCGAGCCCTTAATTCCGACCGACTCTTCGGATCCACTTGAGACACGCTCAAGTAAATCAAACTATAAGACACACCCTTGCAATCCAACATAGTCTAATTGTCCCACATTAGTTAGCTAACTACCTCCTTCGCAAATGACATAACCGCCATATAGGATGAATCACTTATCCTACTAACACATCTCCACCTTCAAACACATCTCCACCTTCAGGATATTTACAAAAGGCGGCCCATCCTCTTGACAGATGCATACCTTTCCACACCGACCTCTCATCTCCGCGCACATACCCGACGAAGTGATCACTCAAAGGAAACCTTTCAAATTCAAATCTCTCGACAACGAATTCAACACCCGCCGCTGACTTCAACCTCAATGCCCGACAATTAGTCTAAAGGCAAGTTAACCACGACCCCGGCTTCATGCCGATACCGTTTCATTCACATACCACGACGTTACCTTTCAAAGTAATTTGTCTACTTCGAAATCACCCGGGACACACCTCCCCCGTCGACAGTCATATGTCAACTTACCAAAAGAGTAAGGACTCCCACCACACAAGCATTTCCATGGTCAAAGACCAAGACTACAGGTAGACACGGTCCTCCCTATACTGTAACACTAAGGTCACAAATCAACCATCGACGACTCAACCACATTTTCCACTCCCGGAACTTCGCACCTTCTTAGGCCCGATATCGCTTACTACCTAGCGAGTTCATAAAATCATACACGGATATAGGTCCGCCCCTTTATAAAACATTCACGGAATAAGGTCCGCCCTTTTATATAACATTCACGGAATAAGGTCCGCCCCTTTATTAAACATCCACGGAATAAGGTCCGCCCCTTTATAAAACATCCACGGAATAAGGTCCGCCCCTTTATTAAACATCCACGGAATAAGGTCCACCCCTTTATAAAACATCCACGGAATAAGGTCCGCCCCTTTATTAAACATCCACGGAATAAGGTCCGCCCCTTTATAAAACATCCACGGAATAAGGTCCGCCCCTTTATATAACATTCACGGAATAAGGTCCGCCCCTTTATTAAACATCCACGGAATAAGGTCCGCCCTTTTATTAAACATCCACGGAATAAGGTCCGCCCCTTTATTAAACATCCACGGAATAAGGTCCGCCCCTTTATAAAACATCCACGGAATAAGGTCCGCCCCTCATAAATTGGCACCCTACAGTCACCCTAGGGTGACAACGAGTCAGTCTCATGCTGCCTTACAGGGCCACACTACCCTTAGCATAAACGGGTCACACCTCCCGACACGAGCTGGCAGGCCACACCCCCCGACTTAGCCAATTTACACCTCGAACAATGTATGACTCACTTAACATTGAAGGCTATTTGCTCCAGCAGGGTTAACCTTTTTGCAGTTACAACAATTCGACGCCGACACCCTACTTCCAACCAAACCATTCGGTTCCTTACATTAGAAACAACCTTCGGTACCGATACTTTCCTTCACACTTGGATGCTCCAACCCCACAGTCCACTTGACTATAAATACGGCTTCACCTCGGTCCAAAATGGTTGGCCGACACCAGTGTTACCAATCCATGCATCTATCACTTCTCATCCACTCCTGTCACTCTTCCACTAACTCGAGAGTGAGACGGCACATCTCCACTATCCGATCCTTGAGTTGAAACTCTCAAGATCTCAATTCGCCGACATCGGGGACTCCTAGAATAAGGACTCATCAGAGATTAGGAGCTCATCTCCAATCATTTATTTCCCTTAAGAACTCTAAAGGTTCTACTTCACACAGACACTCACATCGAATACGATGCCTCTTCTAGGTAGTATCATCAATCACGCCAAGAATAATCTGCACAACACACTAAACCGTTGCCATAATGACAAGGTTAAACTTTACACACAACACAGATTAACAACCGTCCCAAAATAACAAGGCAAGAATGATCGCCGTCATGCACCTGTAAATTCTCAATTACACTGGCCAGGTGTAATCCCGAACTTACCTTACATGATAGTTTTCACCACCCTGTTATTCACGCTTCCCAGTGAGGTCTTCCTAGGCTTTCCTACATTCTCAGTTGTACTTCTACAGTTTAAGTTTAGGCCCATCCGGTCACCTAAATCCCTTAAACTACGGCTCTGATACCAACTGTAACAGCCCACTCCAAAGCATGCCAAATTAAGACATTAATTAATATATATATATATATATATATATATATATATATATATATCGCCAAAACATGACCGAAGGTTCACATCAACAAAATTCTAAAATTTGGGTTTGCGGAAATAACCCTATTCCAACTGAGAGTATCTAAATACTGAACTGTAGGGAAGTCCACTAATGCAAGCCACGCCCGCCCTCACGCCTTCTCTTTACCACTAGAGGAATCACACTTAACCTGCTTACCTGAAAAGGGTTTCAGTTTTGAAAATTCGAGGGTTAGACCACAAGGTCTAGTGAGATCCCTCAGTTACATCCACACCACATATAGCAATTAAAGAGTTATGCGAAACATAAATCAATATGAAGTTTTGTTAATAACATTCACACAATTGACCAAATCGTCCATCCAGTCACACACACCCGTGGCTTGATCCCAGGGCGCTCAATCACCCTCGTATGGGACACACCCCCCATATATCCGTCACACCATGTCATATGGGTCACACCCCCCATAAGCGTTATACCAAATAGCGTATGGGGCACACCCCCCATAAGCGTCATACCACAACAGATGGGACACCCCCCCATAAGCATCACACCTTAATGGTTGGGACACGCCCCCCCATATACCTCGCACCAAGTATAAGTAATTTATATGCAACATATATTAAGCAAACGCACATGTACGAGTAAATGAACAAGTACCATCAAGCTTCAGTTAGAAAACTCACCTGTTACGCTTACGATCCTTTCCTACTCTGACCTGCACTTCCAGATGGTCTACCTGAGCAAAAGGGTAAACTCATAAGCTGATCATCTCAACTCCCCGGACGACACTCTATTCCGGACAGCACACTTATCCGGACAACTCCCATATCCGGACAACACACCTATCCGGACAACACCTCTATCCGGACAACACACCTATCCGGACAACACACCTATCCGGACAACACCCCTATCCGGACAACACCCTTATCCGGACAACACGCCTATCCAGACAACACACCTATCCGGACAACACCCTTATCCGGACAACACGCCTATCCGGACAACACCCTTATCCGGACATCACCCTATCCGGACAACACTCTATCCGGGCATCTCCCTATCCGGACAACACTCTATCTGGAATATCCAACCATCCGGACATACACACACGACTACCGGACACTTACCCGGAAACCTTCAACCGTTCAATGTGTCCGGACGTCCCGAAAGTTGTCCGGACGTCGACCTGACCCTTATTTGGACCGAGAAATCACGGAAAATGGCCGAAATCTCACAGATAGAGATTAGCAACGGCAATAGGGTCAATAAGCTCAACTACTGCTGAAATATTAGCTGCAAAAGATAAGATTTGACACCTAATCTCTTCCATTTAGTTCCAAACCCAACTTTTAACAAAAACCCCCAAATAACTCATTAACAACAAGAATCAGGGATTAGAGAAGAGGATGAGTGATTACCTGCTTGAATCCAAAAGAAGTACACCTTCTATTTCTCCCAACAAATCTACAACTGATCTTTCTTTCTTGATTTCACCCTCTTTCTTCTTCTTTCTCCTTTCCTTCTCTCTTTTCCCTCTTCTCTCTCTAATTCACTCCAGCAGCCACCAACCACACACAAAATCAGTAATATGGAATGTTCTCTAGGGTTTTGTGCCCAATTTATACTCTATCTCATAATTGCAAAATACTCCCCTCAACTTCCACTTTATTAAATTTCCACCACAAGACTTGGAAACTCTTTCTTTTGGACACGGTTACTACAAAGAGCATCCACATTAATCTTGTAAATGACTTTGTAAGATGACATGGACATGTCATGATTGGAAGATGTCTTACATTTGTTAAATTAGTAGAGCATCTCCAACAGCTTCCCCATTTTAGAGAAAATGGGGAATATAGGAATTTTGACCCTAAAATCAGCTCCAACAGCTTCCCCATCTCCATCCCCATTTTGGAGAAGGTAGGAGAGAGAATGTCATTTTCTTCAAATTTGGAGATTACCTTAAAAATCCCCAAAATCATTATCAAAAGAGAGAGAAACAATATTTTATTATTTTCTTTTTAAAAATTTGTTGGAGATAATAATGTTTTGAATATTTTAATAATATATTTAATGTTGAATTCTCTAAAATGGAGAATCTGTTGGAGATGGATGTAATTTTTTGGGGGATTTTGACTTTTGTTTCCCATTTTAATTTTTTTTTGAGGAAGCTGTTGGAGATGCTCACCTATCCAACGCCAATTTAGTAAAGAGTTAACATTTTAATTTTATTTAATTCATTTATTAATTTGTTTAAACATTAATTATTAATATTTTTATCAAATTTAATATATTTATTAATTTGTTTGAACGTTAATTTTTAGTATCTTTATTAAAAAATTTATCCATAATTTATTTTAACTAAATGATATTTTTAGAGAATATTTTTTATTTAAATTACTAATTTATTACTAAAATATATTATATTACTACAAAAAGTTAACGAAAATACAAATACAAATAAATAAAGTTACACAAACATAAAAAAAATTACAGGAGTAAAGAAAGCAAAAAATAATTTTTTGTTTTTGTTCATTTTTTTATGCTTAATTTATTATTTCTATTATAATTTACTATATTACTTATATTAAAATTAATAAATTATTAGTGTTGGGCCCGTGCATTGCACGGAAACGATAGTATATTTTTAGATACATTGAAATGAGTTGAAATGAAACATAATTCATCAACTAATATATATATATATATATATAGAGAGAGAGAGAGAGGAAGGATCATAAGTTAAATATTATGCGAGAATGCGAGAAGTGTGATATCATATATGATTAGAAGCTAAAATCGCTAGTCTTGAAAATAAAATCGTTGATCTTGAATCTAAGTTAAAAATTTTAAATAAAAGAAATGTACAAGCAGATTCTAAAGATGATAAAATGGATGTTGATCAAAACCAAAAATTTTCCTCTTCTAATATTGAAACTGATTCTGAGACCAATAAATCTGAAAATGAGAAAGAAAATAACTCCGAGGAAAAAGAGAAGGAAACTGTTTCAAAGATTGATTTTTTAAATAAAATTCTTTCTTCTGAATCTGTAATTAAATCGGAAAAAATAGATGATACTTTTACGATAAATACAAAATTTTATAATTCAAATCGTCGTAAAAGAAGAAGGTCAAAGAAGTCAAAGAATCAAACCCCTATTTCTGAAAATGTCTCTGATTCTTCTTATTCTACTTTTTCAGATAGGGTTGTGAACAAGCGGCGAAAGCAAATCTGGAAAATCAAAAGCATACCTCCAGAATTTTCAACAACTGACTCGAGTGACATAGATGACAATGTTTGTAATAAGAATTCATTTGCTTGTAATAATAAGAATTGTAATAATTCTTTGCGTTATTCAATAAAGCAAATGATTCAAATTGTAAATGATGGTTTGTGTTGCTCATCAAGTTGTAATTCTGATGGTAATTTTTATAATTCCGATTCTGATTTTGTTCACGATTCGTTTTATAATTCACATGCATATTATAATAATAAAGACTTTAAAAAGAAAATGACTAACAAGAAAGGACCCAAATCTATATGGGTACCTAAATGTGTTTGATGTGCTTAATTGCAGCCAAGTCGTTTGTGGTATCTTGATTCTGGATGCACCAAACATATGACTGGCAATAAGTCTTTATTATCTAACTTTAAAGAAAAGTCATGTGGACGTGTCAAGTTTGGTAATTGCGCAACATCACCCATTCTTGGATATGGAGATCTCGTTCAAGGAAACATCATAGTGAAAAGAGTGAGCTATGTTGAAGGTCTAAGCCACAATTTATTCAGCATTGGACAGTTTTGCGACAAAGATTTAGAAGTCAGCTTCAAGTCCAAAAGAGTTGCTGTGAAGAATGACAACGGAAAAGAGTTATTAGTTGGAAAAAGGAAATCCAATTTATACACCGTCGATTTCTCAACTATTAACACCCCCTCGGATATCTGTCTTTTGTCAAAAGCAACAACACAACAAAGCTGGCTATGGCATAGAAGACTGGCTCATCTCAACTTTCGATACATGGATAAGTTAGCCAAAAGTGAATTGGTTCGAGGTCTTCCATCACTGAGATTTCAAAAAGATCATCTATGTCAAGATTGTGAAAAGGGCAAAATGAAAAATATTTCTCACAAGCCGAAACCTGATTTTTGCACGAAGGATATTCTTGATATTTTACATGTCGATTTGTGTGGGCCAATGAAGACTAAAAGTATTGGGAAGAAAAGGTACGTGTTGGTGGTTGATGATTACTCACGATATACTTGGGTGAAGTTTCTGAAGTCAAAAGATGAAACTCCAGCAATCCTTATCAATCTCATCAAGACCATTCAGACTAATAAGCAAAAGGCAGTGAAAGTCGTCAGATCCGACAACGGTACTGAATTCAAGAATAGTGTTCTACAAGCGTTCTATGAAGAAAATGGTATTACTCAACAGTTTTCTGCCGCAAGAACCCCTCAACAGAACGGTATTGTGGAGAGACGAAACAGAACCTTGGTTGAAGCTGCTCGTACTATGCTTGCTTATTCCGGTCTTCCTTTATCTCATTTGGCTGAGGCAGTGTCTACCGCATGTCACACACAAAACAGGTATATCCTTCATCGACGATTCAACAAAACTCCTTATGAGCTTATGAATGGCATCAAACCAAATGTCAAATATTTTCGAGCCTTTGGGTGCAAATGTTTTGTGTTGAATGATCGGGAAAATCTGAACAAGTTCAGTCCGAAAGCAGATGAAGGAATTTTTCTTGGTTATGCTCTTACTTCAGCCGCATACAGAGTGTATCTAACTTCAGCTAGAAAGGTGGTGGAAAGCGTAAATGTCAAATTTGATGAATCTGAAGAGATGGTTTCCGGCCAAACAGGACCAGAACCCGATTTAACAGGAATTTTAGCTTCTGGATAAATCGGTTCAGAACCTATTCCACAACCAACAACCCAGGATCCGAATTTGATTTCTAATACACTTTCTGATCTTGATTTGTTATTTGAGTATTTTTATAATGATGTGCCTTCTACTAATACTGATGTTATTTCTAATGTGTCAAATCAGGAAACTGTGAATGCATCTACTTCTAATTCCGATGCAACTAACTCTGTCAATGATGTAGTTCCAGTCGTTCCTGAACATGAGGCAACTGAAGATCAAACAGTGGTTACTGAAGAACCACAAGTGATATCTGAAATCGTGGAGCCGATGATAATCGATGAAATGAATTCATCTCAGATTCAAGAAGAAACTGAAGTTGTTCAACCTAATGAGGAAGTAAACCAAAATCCGATTGTTAATCAACCGTCAGTTCCAGAATCTGAATCTGAGAGTGTCGTTGAGTTATCTCCTCCAACTCCAGAAGTGATACCTGTTTCTTCAAGTGAAGCAGAAATACTTGAACCTCCTTCTCAAGTTTTGGAAGGTGTTCAAGAGACAGTTGATCCCCTCCCTCACACAACAAAATGGACAAAGACACATCCAATTCATCAAATCATTGGTGATCCATCTTCATGTGTTTCTACAAGATCCAAGTCCGCGACTCCAAATGAATGCTTATTTGCTTGTTTTTTAAGCAATGTTGAACCCTCGAAGGTATCTGAAGCATTGAATGATCCGGATTGGATTATTGCCATGCAGGAAGAGTTAAATCAGTTTGAAGCATTGAAGGTGTGGAGACTTGTTCCAAGGCCTAAAGGAAAAAGCATAATCGGCACTAAGTGGATTTTCAAGAACAAAAAGGATAAAGATGGTATTGTTGTGAGAAATAAAGCTCGTTTGGTAGCGAAGGGTTATCGACAACAAGAAGGTATAGATTACGATGAGACATACGCGCCGGTTGCAAGATTAGAAGCTATCAGAATGTTTCTTGCTTTTGCAGCTTATCGAGACTTTACCGTATATCAGATGGATGTCAAGACAACTTTTCTGTACGGGGGACTTAAAGAAGAATTTATGTATCTCAACCAGAGGGGTTTATTAATCAAGATAAACCTGATTTTGTGTATCGTCTTGATAAGGCCTTGTATGGTCTGAAACAAGCATCGCGCGCGTGGTACGACGAATTGTCAACCTTTTTGCTAGAATCTGGATTTATCAAGGGAGCTATTGACACAACTTTATTCATTTATCGTGAAAATCATGATATCTGCTTAGTACAAATTTGTAAAGCCGGTGTTCCGGTATGGTTTTATTCCTATTTTATTTATTTAATTATTTGCTTTCCTCCTTTTAATTGCTTTTAACGTAAGGTAACACCTTTAGTCTAGCGTTAGAGTTTTTAGGATTTGGGTGTTAATTGTTATAGTAGGGTTGTCGAGGGGCTAAATGTGGATTTTGGCAAAATTTTAGCATGATTCGGCCCATGCAAGGGGGAGGGCCGAACCCTCCTCTTTTCTTTCTTCCTCATTGCCTTGCGACACACATAATACTCTCAACCCTAATCCCTTCTTTCTCCCCTTTGCCGTCGATCACCATCTTGCCCCTTTTCTTTTGCCGCCGTCGCCACCGGAAGAGTCCCTCCCCGCCGCTGCCGTTGTTGTGTTCAGTCAAAGAAAGGGAGAAAGTCGAGTTAAGGTAAGTCCTCTCCTCTCGTTGTTTTCCTTTTTGCCGTCGTCGGAGTTTTCCGGTCTCCGCCGCAGGCGGCCTTGGCCGCTGCCGGCGGTGGCCGTCGTGGTCCCCCTCGTGTGGTGGTTACTCTGGTCGGTAGGAGGTAGGTGTGTGTGCGCGTTAGGGATGGTGAGGTGTACGTAGGGTGGTGCGCGGTTGCAGCCATTGCCGGAGCGCCGTCGCCGCCGTGACCCACTGCCGGAGGTGGCAGTGGGTGGAGGCCGCGGCAAAACCCTAGTACCATCCTCTGGCGGAACCCAAAAACCGCTAGGTCTAAACCCTAACCCGCTAGTGGCAAACCGGAAACCATCGTTATGATTTTATGTAAACTATATGGTTCTGCCCAGTTTTTATTTCGCTCATAACTTTTCCGTCGTAACTCGGTTTCAGACGAATCTGGTGCCCACGGTTCACATTCTGTGTCGGACACATTTTTCGTGTTTCGGAGAAAGCCTGGTTCGGCCTCTAGCTAAGTACAAAATAGCCATTTTTATAGCAGGTCCGAATCTGCCGGAATGACGTTTCAGTTTTAGAAAAATCATATAAAATCGTAGGAAAATCGTTAGAACGTGTATAATATGTCCCTGGAAAGCTAAGACCTAGACCTATCTGTTTATAAAAAGTGATCTCTAGAATTGTGGGTCTAGAAGGGGCTAAGCAGGTCCCGAACAGACCTGCAGTTTAGGCCGAAAAGGCGAAATATCACCCGTTTAATCTTATGTTTATAATTAAGGATCCCGGGCTTCGAGTTGACACTTTATAGTACTTATTTAGGTGTCGAGAAGTGATTTTGGAGTTGGCTAGCTCGTGTGATCGTTCGAGATTTCTACATCGCTTTTGAGGTGAGTTCACTCTCTACGTAGAACTATGGTTATATTTACATTACTGTAGCTCGCGTGTGCTAAGTGGTATTACTTGTTGTGTGGTACTAGATAGTGTTGTGTCTAGTATGGACCTTGGGTGTCGTGTAAACTCGGTGGGACCGAGGATTGTGTACACGAGTGGCGTAGGAACTCGGTGGGACCGAGGGATACGTGCACGGTTATCGTGTGTCATCGGGGAGACCGATGAATGCTTGTTTAGGTGGGTTGGTGTGAGTATGCTTGTTTAGGATGCGTTCTTAGACTTGCATGCTTGGTTATGTGTATCTACCTGTTTTAGGGGTAGTGTTATATAATTGTGTTGTATGTGGTGTTGAATTCACTAAGCTTCGTGCTTACCCTTTCCCTATAAACTGTGGTTTCAGGTACTAGTGGCTCCAAGGCGTGACGGTACACACTGGCGCGTACGAAGGGCTCTTTGTAGTCATGAGATTTAATTTATACTTAAAAACAATTTAATTCCGCTGTTTAGTTTTAATGAGAACGTTTATTATTTAAATTTGCAAACGAAACGGTTATTTGGATTATTAATGGTGTCTTATGCAATTAAATGATTATTTTTAAAAGTTCAAAATACTTGTAATTTTTGGGACGTTACAAGTTGGTATCAGAGCACAGCTTGAGTGAATCAAACACATCTCGGTGTATTTGATCTCAAGTTGCGGCTATGATTTTTTTTTTCCTTTTTTAAAATTTTTGGAGAATAAAAGAAAGGAAAACCCGTTTGAGAAACGGTGATCGAGGGCGCAGTGTGTACAGTCAGCCGAAGCCAAGGGAAGGGTACAGTACTTAGTGTATTTACTGTTTTCTAGATCATAGGGTATACATGCTAGATTGCTTGTGTTGTTTACACTGTACTGTATGGTTATTGCTTGCTAATAGGAATTACTGCTAATCATATTAGGTTGTTAAGTGAATGCCCTATAGGTTGTATGCAGTAAGAATCACATAGCCTTAGAATATTGATTTAGTTCTATTGCGCAGCTCTTGTTTGAGTCCAACCGTTCTAGGATAGAATCATGTATTCGAATGTCTATTTGTTTCGCGCGGCAGGCGACTGGGTATTCGCGAGACAACTCGCTATGGTTAGTAGGGATTCAGTGGTAGCAAGGGTAGTGTTTTGGGATGGAATTCCTAGGGAGCTAGGAAGAGTGCGTACATATGCCGGTGCGGGCATATGTGTATAGTTTTCGGCGAGAAACTACTTGGACACTTTGGGATGGGACTCGAAACGGGCAATGATAGGTATGGATGGTAGTAGTGGAGCTCCTACTACCGGAAGCACAGGATCAATGCTCGAGTCGGGGAAAGTCACGAGGAATCCAAGGAGTTGAGTGTGAGCGTTGTAGTGTGAGTTATTATGTACTAATAACTCGTTGTAATTTCTACCCCAGAAATGGCCATCACTAGGAGGAACAACACTGTTGAGCGAGAGACTGGCGCCGGGATCACTGCGGAACAGCTCCGGGAGATGATTGCTGCCGAGGTGGCACATGCGATCGGGGAGGCGATCCCTGAGATTATCACTGCCATCCGCGACGAGGTGGTAGTTCTGATGGAGGAACGCATTGCGGCGATTCCACCACCGGCGGGTGGACAACCGCGTGCTAGAGAATTTCAGTACCGGGACCTCTCTGCTTGTGCTCCGCCTGAGTTCAAGGGAGACCCGAATCCGATCATCAGCATGCGATGGATATCGGACATGGAGTGCGCTTTTTTGACCAGTGGTTGCCCCGACAACTTGAAGGTTCGCTTCGCGGTGAACTTACTACGTGGCGGAGCGAAGGATTGGTGTGCTACGGCGTTGACGCTGGCTGAGCGTACTACTTTGACCTGGGAGGAGTTTGTCACCCGGTTCCGTGCAGAGTACGTGCCCTCGATGGAGATGGAGAGGATCGCAAAGGAGTTTCTAGAGCTCACTCAGACGACAGAGACTGTGAAGGAGATGAACCGGAAGTTCACAGAGATGGCGTTGTTCTGTCCTCAGTATGCTGCTTTGGAGGACATGAAGATGTCTCGGTACAAGGACATGTTACGTACCGAGATTAGGGAGTTCGTGAGCACTGCGCACTATGCTTCACTTACTGCAATGATGGAGGCTGCCCGGAGACAGGAACTCGAGTTAGAGACTCAAGCGAAGATGAGAAAGGCAGCACAGGCGGTGACGCTAATCTCTGCTGTACCAAAGAAGTCAAGGTTCACGGACTCATGCTCGAGTCCAAGGAGCGGTGGGTTTAAGCCCAGGGATGCTAGTGGGAAGAGAACTGATGGATGCTTCAAGTGTGGGCAGGCCGGTCATTTCAGTCGAGATTGTAAAGTGTCGTTGATGGTCTGCTTTAACTGCAAGCAGACGGGTCACGTGAAGGCCAACTGTCCGAACGCGAGGGTAGCTGATGGGAGTTGGGCACAGAGGGCTCTTGCGAACGCCCCACTGCGTATTACTGACGGTCGAGCGGGTCAGCTGGGGACGGAGGCAGCTCGAGGTAGAGTCCACCAGCTGAAGGTGGACGAGGCGCAGGCGACGCCTAAGGTGGTGACAGGTACATTTCATTGCTTTTTCCTCTTTGTCTTTCCTATCTCTACGGTATGTATTTATATGTTGTTAAATTGCATGTTAGGTACGTTCCTAGTTAACTCGGTGCCTGCGGTAGTGATGTTTGATAGCGGGGCTACTCATTCGTTTGTGTCTCGCACTTTTAGCGAGAGTTTGGGCCGAGTTGTAGGACGGTTAGGGTGTCCTCTGGTAGTCGAGGTTGCTGATGACAGGACCTTGACGGTTACGGATGTGTATCGGGGATGCACATTGGAAATCTCGGGGGTGAGGTTTCCCATCGACCTGATTCCGATTGCTATGCGTGAGCTATGTGTGATTGTGGGCATGGATTGGATGGATACGTTTGATGCGGAGATTGTTTGTCATCACAAACAAGTGCGAGTTCGAACCCCAAGCGGGGGAGAACTGTTGGTTCAGGGAGACTCGCCTAGACGGAATTCAGCGATATGTTCAGCTGCGAGGGCTCGGAGGTATTTACAGCATAGTGGGCAAGGATACTTGGCATATGTGATAGACGCGCGAGTTGACGAAGGGAAGGAGACTGCGGAAGACATGCCAGTCGTACGGGAGTTTACCGATGTGTTCCCCGATGATTTGTCGGGGATACCTCCTGAGCGACAGATAGAGTTTCGGATTGATCTGATTCCGGGTGCTGCTCCGGTGGCCAAGGCACCTTACCGCCTGGCTCCACCAGAAATGAAAGAGTTGTACGCTCAGTTGCAGGAACTTCTCGAAAAGGAGTTCATTAAGCCGAGTTGTTCACCGTGGGGAGCCCCTATTTTTTGTGAAGAAGAAGGACGGGTCTCAACGGATGTGTATAGACTACCGCGAGCTGAATAAGCTTACGGTGAAGAATCTCTATCCTCTGCCAAGGATTGACGATCTGTTCGACCAGCTTCAGGGAGCCTCGTGGTTCTCTAAGATTGATTTGAGGTCGGGATATCATCAGATGCGGGTAAGGAGTGAGGATACGGAGAAGACGGCCTTTCACACGCGTTATGGCCATTATGAGTTTGTGGTGATGCCTTTTGGGCTCACCAATGCACCAGCAGCGTCATGGACCTCATAAACCGGGTATGTAGCCCGATGTTGGACCGGTCGGTGATTGTGTTCATTGACGATATTCTCGTATATTCGAAGACAAAGGAAGAGCACGAGATGCATTTGCGAGAGGTTTTAGATGTTTTGAGGCGGGAGAAGCTTTATGCTAAGTTCTCCAAGTGCGAATTCTGGTTACGAGAGGTCCAATTCCTAGGACATGTCGTGAATCAGAATGGTATTATGGTCGATCCGGCCAAGATTTCAGCGGTGATGCGGTGGGAAGTGCCGAAAACTCCCACCGAGGTACGGAGTTTTCTAGGGTTGGCGGGGTACTATCGGAGATTTATCCAAGATTTCTCCAAGATCGCGTTGCCTATGACCCGATTGACAAAGAAATCTGCGGCTTTCAGCTGGGGTGAGGAGCAGCAGAGGGCCTTCGAGGAGCTACGTAGACGGTTATGCGAGGCTCCGGTGTTAACCTTGCCCGAGGGCATGGAGGACTTGGTGGTGTACTGTGACGCTTCACACCAGGGTTTGGGTGCCGTGCTTATGCAACGCGGTAAGGTTATAGCTTACGCTTCGAGGCAGCTGAAGCCTCATGAGGCGAACTACCCGACTCATGACCTAGAGTTGGGAGCAGTGGTGTTTGCCCTCAAAATCTGGAGACATTATCTATATGGCGTCAAGTGTATGATCTACACTGACCATAAGAGCCTCAAGTACCTGATGGATCAGCAGAATCTCAATATGCGTCAGAGAAGATGGCTCGATGTGGTCAAAGATGATGATTGCGATATACTTTACCACCCGGGTAAAGCGAATGTGGTCGCGGACGCACTTAGTCGACATCCGGTTAGTGAACCACTGAGAGGTTTGTGTCAACGATTGACAGTGGTTGCACCTCTTCTCGAGTTGATAGGTAGTGCTCAGGAGGTGGCAGTTTTGGAGGAAAATGCCAAACGTGAGAGGGTTACGGGAGAAATCCCAAATTTTGTCCGTGATAGTCGGGGGTTGTTGACTCGGTACGGTAGGGTTTGGGTTCCATTCACTGGTGGGGACCGACAGATACTGTTGGACGAGGCGCACAAGTCCAAGTTTTCGATTCATCCGGGAGCTACCAAGATTTACTGAGACTTGCGGGAGGATTATTGGTGGCCCGGCATGAAGCGAGATGTCGCCAAATGTGTAGAGGTATGCATGACATGTCGGAAGGTCAAGGCGGAACATCAACGACCGCATGGGAAGTTACAGCCTTTGGAGATTCCGGTGTGGAAATGGGAGCAAATTACGATGGATTTCATCACTAAACTTCCCAGGACTTCGCGAGGGAATGATACTATCTGGGTAATTGTGGATCGTCTGACTAAGAGCGCTCACTTCTTGGCTATCAGAGAGAGTTCCTCAGCGGAGAAGCTCACAGAGATTTTCATTCGGGAGATTGTAACTAGGCACGGGGTGCCAGTCTCGATTGTCTCGGATCGGGATACTCGTTTTACCTCCCGGTTTTGGGAGAAGTTACAGAGTGAGATGGGTACACGATTGCATTTCAGCACAACTTTTCATCCTAAGACTGACGGGCAGAGTGAGCGTACCATTCAGACACTCGAGGACATGTTACGGGCTTGTGTTATTGACTTTGGGGGTAGTTGGGATCAGTATCTTCCGTTAGCTGAGTTCTCCTACAATAACAGCTATCATTCCAGCATCGGCAGGCCGCCTTACGAGGTGTTATATGGCAGGAAGTGCCGGACGCCCATTTGCTGGGGCGAGGTTGGTCACCGAGTGTTGGGGAGCACTGATGTAGTGTTGAAGACGACTGAAATGATCCAGATGGTACGGGATTGGTTGGTGACTGCGCAGAGCCGTCAGAAGAGCTACGCTGACAAGAGGCGATCAGATTTAGAATTTCAGGTCGGGGATTATGTTCTTCTGAAGGTGTCACCCTGGAAAGGGGTGATTCGGTTCCGCAAGAGGGGAAAGCTAGGACCCCGTTACATTGGACCTTACAAGGTCATTGCGCGCGTGGGGAAGGTAGCTTATCGTTTAGAATTACCGGATGAGTTGAGCTTGATTCACAACACCTTCCATGTCTCCCAGCTGAGGAAGTGTGTGGTGGATGAGTCGGCAGTGATTTCCCTCGAAGATATTCAGATTGACGAGCGGCTCAACTACGTAGAGAAACCAATAGCCATTGTCGGGAGGAAGGAGAAGACTCTGCGGAACAAAGTCATTGGATTGGTGAAAGTCCAGTGGCAACACCAGAAGGGTTCAGAATGGACGTGGGAGCCCGAAGCCGAGATGCGCGGGAACTACCCCGAGCTTTTCGCCGACCAAGACTTCGAGGACGAAGTCTGAGCCAAGCGGGGGAGAGTTGTAAAGCCCGTGTTCCGGTATGGTTTTATTCCTATTTTATTTATTTAATTATTTGCTTTCCTCTAGTTGTTTTCCTTTTTGCCGTCGTCGGAGTTTTCCGGTCAACGCCGCCGCCGCCGCAGGCGGCCTTGGCCGTTGCCGGCGGTTGCCGCCGTGGTCCCCCTCGTGTGGTGGTTACTCTGGTCGGTAGGAGGTAGGTGTGTGTGTGCGTTAGGGATGGTGAGGTGTACGTAGGGTGGTGCGCGGTTGCAGCCATTGCCGGAGCGCCGTCGCCGCCGTGACCCACTGCCGGAGGTGGCAGTGGGTGGAGGCCGCGGCAAAACCCTAGTACCATCCTCTGGCGGAACCCAAAAACCGCTAGGTCTAAACCCTAACCCGCTAGCGGCAAACCGGAAACCATCGTTATGATTTTATGTAAACTATATGGTTCTGCCCAGTTTTTATTTCGCTCATAACCTTTCCGTCGTAACTCGGTTTGAGACGAATCTGGTGCCCACGGTTCACATTCTGTGTCGGACACATGTTTCGTGTTTCGGCGAAAGCCTGGTTCGGCCTCTAGCTAAGTGCAAAATAGCCATTTTTACAGCAGGTCCGAATCTGCCGGAATGACGTTTCAGTTTTAGAAAAATCATATAAAATTGTTAGAACGCGTATGATATGTCCCTGGAAAGCTAAGACCTAGACCTATCTGTTTGTAAAAAGTGATCTCTAGAATTGTGGGTCTAGAAGGGGCTAAGCAGGTCCCGAACAGACCTGCAGTTTAGGCCGAAAAGGCGAAATATCACCCGTTTAATCTTATGTTTATAATTAAGGATCCCGGGCTTCGAGTTGACACTTTATAGTACTTATTTAGGTGTCGAGAAGTGATTTTGGAGTTGGCTAGCTCGTGTGATTGTTTGAGATTTGTACATCGCTTTTGAGGTGAGTTCACTTACTACGTAGAACTATGGTTATATTTACATTACTGTAGTGTTGTGTCTAGTATGGACCTTGGGTATTACTTGTTATGTGGTACTAGATAGTGTTGTGTCTAGTATGGACCTTGGGTGTCGTGTAAACTCGGTGGGACCGAGGATTGTGTACACGAGTGGCGTAGGAACTCGGTGGGACCGAGGGATACGTGTACGGTTATCGTGTGTCATCGGGGAGACTGATGAATGCTTGTTTAGGTGGGTTGGTGTGAGTATGCTTGTTTAGGATGCGTTCTTAGACTTGCATGCTTGGTTATGTGTATCTACCTGTTTTAGGGGTAGTGTTATATAATTGTGTTGTATGTGGTGTTGAATTCACTAAGCTTCGTGCTTACCCTTTCCCTATAAACTGTGGTTTCATGTACTAGTGGCTCCAAGGCGTGACGGTACACACTGGCGCGTACGAATGACTCTTTGCAGTCATGAGATTTAATTTATACTTAAAAACAATTTAATTCCGCTGTTTAGTTTTAATGAGAACGTTTATTATTTAAATTTGCAAACGAAACGGTTATTTGGATTATTAATGGTGTCTTATGCAATTAAATGACTATTTTTAAAAGTTCAAAATTTTTATAATTTTTGGGACGTTACAAAATTTATGTAGATGACATTATTTTTGGTGCTACTAACAAATCTTTGAGTACATGGTTTTCTGATCTCGTGACTTCCAGGTTTAAAATGAGCATGATGGGGGAAATTAATTTCTTCCTTGGACTTCAAGTTAAGCAATTACCTGATGGAATCTTTATCAACCAGTCAAAGTATGTCTTTGATATTTTGAAGAAATTCAAAATGGATAAGAGCACTACAATTCGCACTCCGATGGCTCATGGTGCAAAGCTTGGTCTAGATCCAGATGGCAAAGAAGTTGATGTTCGAGAATACCGATGGATGATTGGATCGTTAATGTACTTAACAGCTAATAGGCCAGACATCATGTTCTCTACATGTTTTTGTGCCAGATTTCAAGCAAAACCCAAAGAATCTCATCGGATGGCAGTCAAGCGAATTTTCAGATATCTGAAAGGAACTCCATATTTAGGTTTGTGATATCCAAAGAGTTCAGATTATAAACTAACTGCTTATTCTGATGCAGATTATGGTGGAAGTCAACTGGACCGGAAAAGTACATCGGGTCATGTACAATTACTAGGAGATTGGCTGATTAGTTGGGCGTCAAAGAAACAGAACCGTGTATCAATTTCAACGGCTGAAGCTGAATACGTGGCCGCCACCAGTTGCTGTTCTCAGGTTCTTTGGATGAAGACACAATTACAAGATTATGGGTTGCTGTACAAGACAATTCCGATATATTGAGACAGTAAATCAGCAATTGCTATTTCGATCAATCCGGTTCAGCACACAAAGATTAAACACATCGACATGCGATATCATTTCATAAAACATCATGTGGAGAACGGTACAATCGAATTATATTTCGTACCTACTGACTATCAACTTGCCGATATTTTCACCAAGGCATTGGATGAAAAGCGTTTTAATTTTCTTTTATCAAAACTCGGCATGTTGAACTTGAAAGTTTGAACCTTCACAAATTTAATTCAATTAAGTGAAAATATTTCTATTTTCATTCAATGAATAAAATGTGTGTCAAGGGTGATTTTACAAGCAGTTTTGTGATATCTGAGTTTTATTTGCTTCAACTTTCGCTTCTGAAATAAATCGAAAGGTCAGCAAAACATGAATGAAATTTTTGATATATGCGCAAAACTGTGTAAATCTAGACTTATATAGAATATGATGCTCTCAAAGCCTAATTGTCAGAATGAAGAATGGAAATGAAAATATGAGGGAAGCACAAAGTTTTATAACCAAGTGATTGAGATGAAATAAAAAAAATCATTAGGTTTGAAAGTTTGTGCCTGTGGCCTATCTGGTTTGGGAGATTAAGTCCCAAGGGGTACTCGATACCTAGCCCCTAAGATCAACTGGTCTGGGATTGGCTGACCCAAATCCTGCTATAGAATCAGATAGAAAGCCATGTCCTACTGGTACAGATGGGATTAGGATATATCGATGTAGCCTTTCTGGTTTGGGAGAGTAAGTTCCAAGGGGTACTCGTCACCTAGCCCCTAAGGCCAACTGGTCTGGGATTGGCTAACCCAAATCCTACTATAGAACCAGATAGAAAGTTACGTTTACGGTGTATCTTAGTCTTAATAAACCTTTTGATAAAAAGATGCCAATGTGCACAAAATAAAAGATGCCAATGTGCACAAAATAAAAGATGCCAATGAGCACACATCTATTAAATCTTGGGGAAATTACAATGTCGCGATAAACTTATAAATTTGTGGAAATTCTAATTTCAGTCATATAGTGTGAATAAGAGCAAAGTATTCTTATAGGTTGTAGAAGTGCATTTTATTGTTGCTAATCATATTTCACATGCTAGCACACCAAATAGATTTAATAAGTGGTTGAAACAGAACAAATTGAAACTTGATATGCAAGCATGACTTGTTTTTGAATCCAAAAGCATGCATTTGATGTCATTTGTTTGAAAAACATGTCTACTTTCACTGAGTTGAATTTTATTTTTTCGGTGTTCAAACATTCTATAGTTAGTAGTTATGTTATATAATTTAATGTATTTCAGTTTCCATAACTGATGTTTTACGTGAAATGTTTCATACTGTGATGTGTGGAGTTATACTGTGTGTTATTTTGAGGGGGAGCGATTTCAAAAGCTAAGCTAATTTTGAGGGGGAGAAAGTTCATGAGTTGTTATCTTGAAGGGAAGAAATATCATAAGTTCTCTATTTGAGGGGGAGCACATTCTGCTGAATGGTACGTATCTGTCAGTACAAAGATTGAGCAGGTATGGGTTTCTAATATTTTCTTCAGGAAAGTTCTCCAACTGCTATTTTAATCTGAGTTTATCTAATGCATTTGTGTAGGGGGAGTGAAAGAAGTCTAAAATGAGAAAACTCATTTTTTTTGAAAAATGCAAAAATACGTTTAAGTCTAATTTGCGCTACCCTTAGTGGCGCAAATCAAGATTTGCGCGACCTTAGGTGGCGCAAATCACATTAATTAAGTATTTTTGAATTTTTTATTAAAAATCGTTTTTCAAAGGGTTTATAAAATGGTTTGACCATCTGTTGACTTTCACTTCAAATTTATGTTATTGCGATTTCTCTCTATTACTTCTCTCGAACTCAGTCTCCCATTCGATTCAATTTCTGAGATTGTGGGTACTGTTCTTCGATTCCAGGGGATACATGGATTCAAATGACAATCCAGATGATCAGGTTCACGAGGATGAGAATCAACCATCTGATCATGCTTCTCGAGATCAACCTCTTCCTTCTGTTCCTTCTTCGGGTGCTGATTTGTCTGCCAGAAGGAGTTCTTCGGAAGATGTTTTCCCACGCGGAATGTATGTCTTGCCTTACAAGCCAAACAATCACTATGTCAATCTTGACAGAGTGAGAATCCATCCGATTATTCTTTCCATTCTTCGAGGTCATCCAATCAGTTATGCGTTAACGGCACGTCATGGAATTCTTGAAGTTTATCTACAACAAGCCTGGCACTCGATCAGAAAGATAGATAATGCTTCAATACCTCGATTCTCGATTCAGATAGATCAGTTTGAGACTTTTCTGGATTATCGTCATCTTCGTTTATTACTCCGTCTTCCAGAAGCTGATTCGAGACCGGGACGCACATATTTTGATGATTATCCTCCGGAAGAAGAGATTTTAGCTGGGATTCGAGATTTAGGATATGTTGGCACTTTGACTATGGTTAGTCAATTCGAGAAGGCACGTCTTCCACCAGTCTGGTATGCGTTGTGCTCAGTCATCAACAGATGTTTGACTTCCAAACATTCTGGTACAGATAACGCCAGTCTTCACTACTTACGTCTTTTTCATGCTATTATACATGATTTGCATGTGGATTATGATCTTATCTTTTGGACCGAGTTGTGTGAACTTGTGTATTCTAAAGGCACATTCAAGGAATGGAAGTTTATACCATTTATTCGGTTTATGGAGCTAATTGTCTGGAGCATGCTAAGGAGTAATAGAGACATTCCAAGAAGACATAACTGGGTTCAAGCTCCTGATTTTGAAATGAGTTATATCAACAGGCAGAAACGTTTATTTGATCATTTTATGCCTATTCCACCAGAGCTTATTCAGACATATGCAGATCCAGAAGATGAAGAGGTTATTGAATACTGTGAAGAACATGGAATAGAACTTCAAGAGCAAGATGTTCAAGCAGAATCTGAACAAGAAGAACAACAACTTCAAAGTGAAGAAGATGCTGACTCAAGTAGTTCTGAAAGTGATGATGATGATGACGAAGCGGATGATAAAGATGTTGATGATGATGATAATGGTGGAAATGGTGGAGATATGGATTTTGGTGAATCTGTATTACGAGAATCTACAGTTGAGGCTACACATGTTTCTGGAAGAAATTTATCGAAAGGTAATACGGTTGACACTTCGGATACCGTTCTGATAAACACAAATGTGGCAAATATTGAGGTAGATGAACTTGATCTTCGGTTTTCCAGACCATCTACTAGGACTGTAGATACTTAGGTTTCAGCTTCCTTGATTTCTTCTGGTGTAACAGTTCTAGAAGCAACTACGACAGTTCCTTCTACAGTTGTTACATCTGAAACACTCGGAACATCGGGTTCAATGACACTTGATGAACTATTGAAGTCAATGAATGACCGAATGGATGCCGAAAAGAATGAGCAGTTACTCAAAATGAAGGCGATGCTGAAAGGTAAAGGGAAAGTAACTGATATTCCTAGTATTCCAGTTGATATTCCATTTAGACGACCGACGGGTGTTGTTATTCGGGAGCCTTCAAGTCGACCAGCTTCTCAACCGTCAATTCAACCGTTCTCTACAGTTCGATCTCTACCGTTGCCATACGTACACGTTCCACCTTCATCGCAACAGGGTATTCAGGATATTCCGATTTCAGAACTTTCTGATATGCTCTACGCGCGATTATTATCTATGTCTTCTCCGGAGCATCAAGATAAAGATCTTCTTTCTCTGCTTCGAAATTTTCAACCAACTCCGCCTCCGCTTTCTACTCCTACCCCGGTGCCAGTTTCTGATCCTCGCATATCTACATTGGTGAATGAGTTCCAATCTTTCAGAACTGAGGTTAAAGATGGTTTTACTGAAATTCAGAAGGGCTTAAAGTTGATGACAGATGCCCTTTCTACGCTTTCTGAAAGAGTGGCTTCACATGAAGAAACTTGCCAATCTGCTGCTGGTCCGTCTCTTAAGAGTAGACATGACCAAGATGATCCGGGTCATCAAGCTCATGAGGGGGGGGGGGGAATTCTAAGAGACGAAGAGTTGAAGAAAGTGTGAATGAAGAGACAACTGAAAATGTTATTGAAGAAAGGGTGAATGAGGAAAGGGCGAATGAGGAAAGAGATGAAGAAGTTGATCCGGGAAATCTAGTTGATGAGTTATTAAATGAAGTTGATTTGATGGCTATGGCTTCAGATATTAACTATGTTGAGCCCGTGAACATAAATAATCTGCAACTAGTTGTATATGTTGATCCAGATTCTGTACCTGTATCGATTAGATGTCCGGAGACTTCAAACGTGCATGAGTCTGAAGACTTTGATGATATGCATAATTTCTTCTCTAACTATGTTGAGATTGATTCTGATGATGATGTTCAAAGGAAATTTGATAAGTTTTGGAAGATTAAAGAAGAAGATCAAGATGATATCATAGTTATATCTGATACAGAAGTTGATGTTGAAGTTGATGAGAAAGATAATGATGTTGTCAACATGCTTTATGGAGATTTATCAGACAATGAAGATTTTGGTCACCAATCTCCTTTAGCACATTCTCCAGTTCAAGATCCAGAAGTTCCAGTTCAACCAAGTTCCCCGGTTGTTCCTGTTGTTCCAGCTCCGACCACCACTACTTCAGAAAGAACATTTATTCAGGGTGAGTCGTCTAGAGCTAACTCAGAAATTCCTGATCAACCTCTAAATGTTCCACCTAGCATTCTTCAACCAGGTCCCGCATTGAATAGACAGCAACAAATGCAAAGACTTGAAGAAAGATACCAAGTAACCAGAATGAGGTCTGCTTTTCTTGAAGACACTGAACGGAATTTTTATGTCAAGAAAAGAAGAAGAGTGAATATTCATGCAATTCTGGGTATTGAAAAGGAGCCTGATTGGTATCAGTACGAATATCTGATGTTCATCAAGTGTATTCGTCAAGGAAGACTTCTGGTGTTCTCGAAGCATGGAATCGTAAGGGTACTTAAGGTGGAGATAGCTAACTTTGTCAGAATTTGGTATCCAATATTTTATGTTGAACGTCAAGATTGTCAGAGATATCGGTTTTCTGAAGCAGACTTTGATGATCTATCTATTGATGACTTTGAGGTTATCTATCATCAGTTTCGAGACATGCCTATTCGTATTAATGATATCCTTAGGGCTCTGGAAGCAGTCAAGCGTTTCTTACGCCGTCAAGTCAGATTCTATAGATGCTTTGACTTCCAGCTTGCTGTTGAAAGCTTCCAGCCAGTAGTCAATGTGAGAAGACCTGATAGAGATTTGCCGAATATTGACAGATATCCTCTATTTTCTATTGTAGAAGACCCTTATGGGATTGTGTATAGAGATCAATCAGGTGTCAGACGTTTCCTCAGATTTGAAGAAATTGGTAAGTATTTTGATGGAACTTTGAAGATCATCCGATTATAGTTAGATCACAGACTGAATGAAGTTATAAAGAAGTTCATGGAAACAAGAAGAAATTCTTACCAGGTTGATAATGCTTAGATCAGACTTTTGAGGAGAACAATAGAAACAATCGACACAAGGCTGAACTTCCGGAAAACTCTAAGACGCTTGGAAATTTTGATTGGCAAGAATCGCCAACACAGAAGATTCGAGCGCCCTTGATTACAAAGGGGGAGATTGTTAATGCTACATTTATGTTGTAATCAAGGCTTATTATGTAATGCTTTTGTAATAAGTGTAGTTTGACTTTGTCTAGTCAAGGGGTATATAAACCCTTGTGTTAAGCTTTTGTAAACTAACAGTTCACATATTGAGAGTAATAGATGACGTACTTCTCTCTCTAGATTTCTCTCTCTACTCTTGTTTGATCTTGGAATAACATGATTAAACGTCTATGAATTGCCAATGTAACCTGTGTTTAGCATGTTATAGATTTCAAGACATTCCATCACTCTTTTATATACACATCTTCTTCTTCTAAATTATTATTTGTCCATCAACGTGAGATGAACAAACTTAACCTTATTTTAAGATTTAATAAATACTCAAACCAAATGGTCGAAGTCATATCTCTAGTTTCTCCCTTAAATTTGCACTATAACATTTTCCATTTGAATAGTTTTGATTCCAATCATTGTTATAAATTTCAAAACCTTATATCCCTGTATTTTTATCCATCACTTCTTCCAAACTATTATCTATCCACCATCATAGGATGATAAAATTTAACCTTATTTTAAGATTCGAGAGATACTCAAACCTCTTGTTGTCAAATCACCATTCTTGGTTTCTTTTTTAATCTTGCACTACAATTTTTTCATTTGGTTGGTTTTGATTTCATCCATTGTAACAGATTTCAAAAACTTACATCCTTAATTTTATACTCGTCATTTTATTTCAAACAATCGTATTACCAACAAAGGGAGATGATAAATCTCAACCTTATTAAAAGGTTTGAGAAATACTCAAACCTCATAGTCCCAAGTCATCATTGTTGGTTTTTATTTTTAATTTTGCATTATAATTTTAACCATGCACTATAATTTTAACCATTTTGTTGGTTTTGAATCCAACAATGGTTGTAGATTTCAAACCATCTATCTGTCTTTTAATACCTATCATCTTCTTCCAAGCTATCATATTCCCACCAATGTGGGATGATAAATACTCAACCTTGGCTTAAGATTTAAGAAATAATCAAACATCATGATTCCAAGTGCTCATTCGAGATTTCATTTTTTATCTTGCATTATATTTTTTTATACCATTTGGCTGGTTATGATTCAACCATGATTATAGATTACAAAACCTTCTATCACCCTTTTATATTTGTTGTGATTCCAACCATGGTTATAGATTTCAAACCATCCATCCCTCTTTTAATACCTATCATCTTATTTCAAACTATTATATTCCCACCAATATGGGATGATAAAAATCAACCTTACTTCAAGATTTAAGGAATAATCAATCCCTCATGGTTCCAAGTCATCGTCATTGGTATCACTTTTAATTTTGCACTTTATTTTTTTTACCATTTGGTTGGTTATGATTCTAATTAACCATGGTTATTGTAAGCCCCCGAAATTTAAGAATCAGGATTTTGGACTCGCGGACGTCCGCATAGGGATGTGGCCGGACGTCGGGATTGATGCGGAAGTTCGGGGATCTTCCGCGGAAGCAACAGATAAATTGGGGTTTCGGTCATGTTGAGGCCGGACGTCCGCGGGATGCATCAGCCGGACGTCCGCGATGCGTCTGATGATATTTTTGTTTGCTTTTAAGGCCTTTCCCTCTCTCATCCCTCATTTCATTTCCAAACCCAACTCAGACTTTCCTCTCTCTCTAAACTCGATTTCTCCCAAGAAAACCTCAAACCATTCCTCCTCTTCTTCATCTTCTCCACCCAAATCAAACCCACTTCCACCATTGTTGAAGATATGGTTGAAGCTTTTGTGGAGACTAGGAGCTTTTATTGGGAGGATTCAAGTGGTGAAGGTAATCTCTCTACCCAAAATCTAGGGTTTTGTTGTTTTCATCTTCTATCCCATTGTGGGCTTTATTGGTGTGATTTTGGTGATGATTGGTTAAGGAAACCTTATTTTCTTCATCTATGAGAACTAAGGTTTTGGGTATAAGTTGGTTTTTTGCTGTAAAATGTTTGGGGAATGATTCTACATGGTTAGATCTGAAGATTTATTGTTGGAAACTTATGGATCTAGGTTTTGGAAGATTTGAGCTTGAAGATTTGGGTTTCTTCAAAGGAGCTTACGTTTGGGGAAAAATCTAGATTTAGCCTAAATCTAGCAAGGTGACTTCAAGTTGATTTGTGAAAACGTTGTACATGCCAAAATGTTTATTTTAAAGTATTTGTGTGCTTTATATAAAATTATCACTTGTTGTGTTAATTAGAGGGTTTTGATTAATCAAAGTGTTGAGCTTTACAAATCTTGTAAAACACCCACATTTGGGGATTTTGAGTGATTGATAAATAAATCACGAGTGAAAGTGGTTTTGTTAATTTATTGCATAAGTGGAGGTTATTTGGTCAAAATACACTTTTAGTGTTTGTTGTGATTATACGATAGCTATGATATGTTACATTTTGAAAATGTGAACGTGTGAGTTGGGGATTTTGGTCAATCTTGACCGTATGAATATTTTGAGAGTTGTAAACCTTTTATTTTAGGCCGAAGGCCAATTGAGATTTGAAAAGGCAAAGATTTTGGGTAACGATGTATTTTGGTTTACGAAAATGTGTGGACAACACATATTTAGCTAAATGGTTATTATGCCTTTAAGGGCTTGATTTAAACTCAAATGGGTCTTTTGAGTGTTTGCCAATTTTAGTAGCTCGAGGTGGAGCCTTGGAGGTGTTATGCGCTTATTGGCGTTTTATTTGAGTATGTGCATCCTTTGAGTGTTTTGTCTTATATGTGAAGACCATTTGACAATAATGCATTCATGGTACTTTTGGGTCTAATAAACCATTGCGAATTATATGCATTATCGAGTTATAAAGGATTTGGGTATACATATGCACATGTATATATATATATATATGCATTTATGATTTGACTTCATTGGGGAAGTGGCAATGAAGGGGTATTGAGTTAATCATGCCTTGGAGCATGTGTTTGCGTGATGTGGGTTAGATACACGTCATTTGCATGAATTGACTTTTAAACAAGCGATCATTGGATCTGTTGAGCTTATGGCTCGGTTTTGGACTCTGTTGGGTCTTGAGGACATTTGTCTGGTTTTGATAAGCTCGACGTGGGCTTGGGTTATGGTTTGCATGAATTGCTTTATATTTGAGAATTACATGATTTGAATGCATTGGTTATTCTTTTGAGGTCATGTACAAATTTTAAATTAAGTAAGCTTGTTTTGGATGGTGGGATTCCAAGGTAAAGATCTGGTCGGATTGAACTTGGTGGTTTTAGGCCAGAGATCCAGTTTGGGTTAATGCCTCAATAGACTAGAGATCCGGTGTGGATTGATGTCTCCGTTGACTAAAGACCCGGTTTGGGTTGATGTCGCACTAGGCTAGAGACCCGGTTTGGGTTGATGCCTCATTTAACTAAAGATCCGGTTTGGATTGATGTCACAATAGACTAGAGATCCGGTGTGGATTGATGTCTCCGTGAACTAAAGACCTGGTTTGGGTTGATGTCGCACTAGGCTAAAGACCCGGTTTGGGTTGATGCCTTATTTGACTAAAGATCCGGTTTGGATTGATGTCACAACTGACTAGAGACCCGGATATTGTTGATGTCATATGTTTTCCCATCCATGAAACATGCTTGTATTTTATAATTGCGGTTTAACTTGTGTGTTCACCACATTCGATGAAATCGGGTCTCCCCCATCACCGAAGGGTGTTGTTTTCGGGTATTTTGTTTATCCGCGTTGTCGGTGTCGTATTATATGCATATGGATTGTTTTCCATGATTGATAGACGGTATTTTATGTCTCATCCTTGTTTGGATGTTTTCCACTATTGGAGTATTATTTGCATTGATGATTATTTGGGAATTTATTATTTATTTACTTCTTGAGTGAGTTTTGGATTTTAGTCCATTGCGGAGAAATAATTTTTATTGGAAGCTTTCTTCAGGGAAATTGTGTGCGTTTGGAAATTGGGTTGTCGGTGTATTTTATACAAACCCCTTTTTGGAAATCATGAGTCAAGTTGAATCTTTTGGTCTATCAAATTATTTGCTCGTGATATAAACTCTTGAACTCACTAGGCGTTAGCCTAACCTTTTAATTGTCGGCATGTGCAACAGGTTCAGGTTGGGAATAGCTTTAGCTACACTGTGAAGTGATGAGTGCTAGTAGAGTGCACGAGAACTGATTTCGCTTAGTGAAGTCTTCCGCACTTATTTGGGATTAACAACTTGTAATTGTGTTAAGTAACACCTATCTTGAGTTATTAGTTGTGGAAACTATGATGTTTAAATTTTGAGGTATTTTCAAGGATGGTCTGTAGAAATGATTTTATCCTCTTTTGGTTGTTGTATCAAAATTAAAGTTAGTTGCTCGTTCCAATTTTGAGGGTGTTACAAGTTGGTATCAGAGCATAAGTTTGAGAGAATTAAGTGTTGACTTTTGGATACCTAGACTCAAACTAGCGTTCTTTAAGTAAATGAGAGTGAAATTGCACCATTAGGCACTCTAAGATATGATATTTGGAGGCTATTGGAGTCACTAGAAACGAGAAGTCACATCAAGAGTTGCAAGGATGATCATGTACGGTACGCTCATAATTGCACCTGGCCAGTTTTATGGTGAACCTACCAGTTACATGAGAGTACTTGAACGACTCTAGTGTGATGACCGTTGGGGTAGTGAAGGAGTTCTAAGCGAGTGGTCGTTAGAAGAGGTTGACGACTTTAGCATTTGCCATTTGGAGTGACGATAAGCATGTTGATTGCATTAAGTGGACCGTTCGGGTCGAAATTGATGGTTGGGTTGGAGCCGTAGGCTTATTGAATTGACCTTGATTCGAGGAGGAAATTGTAAGATTAGTCGATGTGACTTTCAATTTTGCGTTAGGATGTTGAGCATCCGGATGACGATAGAGTGATCGGAGAAATTGGAGGAGTGTGACCTGAACGTTGAGTGTCGACTAAAATATATGCACAAAATTTATTTTGCTTTTAAAATAACTTGCATCAATTACTTCTTGTGTTTCAAATCGTCGTATAGACGGCATTGCGGGATCTTGGAAAACGTTTAGCATACACAAGATTTTAAACCTTGATTTTGGAACATGCATGAAATTATTTTATTGCGGACAATTGCAAACCTTGTCGAGACTTGCTTTATTCGTTGTCGTGTCCAATGATACTTTCAGATACTGTGATGTCCATATTTTAATGTCATTTATGGTTTTGGACAAGTAACTGCGACTTACGACTTTAACATTGGATCTCCTCCACATATGTTAAGGTTTGGACGGAGAGTTACCTTCCCTCGTGTCGGTGTTGAGCTTTAATGAGAATTTTGTTTTTATGTTTTTGCGAGTCTTGACGAAGGGGTGTTGTTTTATTTTGTGTTGCAACAAAAGGAAGATTTTTGGAATTATGATGATTTGGTCATAACGTTGTTTTATGCGATTTTATTATTGAAGACGAAAACTTTGGCGCCATTTAATTGGTTGGGTGCCGTTGAGTACCATCGGGTTTGATGGAAGTCTTGTGGAGTATGATGGAATTTCGTTTTACGACGTTTTGCGTTGCATGAGTGACACTTTGTCGTATGCATACTTGAATGATTGTGTGCGTTAATCCATGGGTTTTAGTGAGTATTGTGTGTCATACTAATTTTGTTGAGAAATGTGCTTTATGTCGTATTGCATTAAAAAGAGTGGGTTTGAAGTTTTGATGCCACATGGCTTCTCCTTTGAGAATCGTGGTAGCATATTTTGTTGCAACCTGCTAGGCGTGCGAATTGATTCATACGTGGCGTGAGTAATGCATATAAGAGCATCATGATAGTACGTCTCTAATGTTCTGTTGTATGCACTCTCTTTGTTGGCATTTTGATGTTCTTTCTCACAAATGCACTATATTGATTTATTGGCATGAATAATTTTGAAGCCACTATTTTGGGGCGTTAATGCGCATCGCTAGTGCGGTTTAAGAGTTGAAGTTGATTTGAATTATTTTATGTACCAATCAAATTATGTGCACGTATTATTTTCTGAGGTTTTGAGAAAAACACGTTGATGTGTGCGAGCATGGTCAAAAGGATTTTATTTACTTGTCATTATATGGCTAAATGAGAAATTTTGAAATTTGATTTGAGGAATCTCTACTTTGAAAATTGGTATTGAATACATGGCATGTGTTATACTATTTCAGAGTGACTACTAAGAAAGTGTTACAGATCGGCATGCAAAATTTTGGAATTGAGATTCCTTTTCGATGTTTAAACTGATACTTCCAAATGATGAAAATATTTTATTATTCGATTTAAAACTGGGAGATGACCCAAATCATGTCGTGTTTTAACAAAGGTGTGTATATGAATTGCTTCGTTTCTCTGCGAACAAACTGACACATGCGAAGTTGTTAATGAATTACAGTTCATGTCGTTTTATGTTTAAAAAGAGAATTTTGGGAATTGATGTCGTGTAAAACCTTCTTTTGAAGTTCATACAAACAGGTTGTTGAACACTATTTTAATGTAGGAAATTACTTTGTGTGTTTAGCATGAGTAAATCCGTGATGGAACCCTAGCGGTTCATTTTTAAAAGTTGATGAGTACGTTTTGCGCTTCGTTGGTAAACTGATTTGCGATGAATTAGTTTTCAAAAATGATTTTTCATACGTGGGACGAGTGTGTCCATGTTTGTGTATCTACCGGCTAGGTAGTGGTAAGTTTTTGTACGTATGTTATGTTGGTATAAAAATCTTCATGTTGAAAAATCTAGTGAAAACTTTATTGGCATATTTGTTGAGTCTGTCATTTGAAAACCTTGAACTCTTTAGGTTGGGTGAGGTTGAGCAACCCCAGTTAGGGGTGAGGGCGTGTAGGACCTTTCAGTGAAAGATTGGGTTTCTGACGCGTGTTATTATCGTGAGCCGTATGATGTCGTTTGCGGGGTCGAATTATTTCTTGTGGGCAACTAAAAAGTGGGACTTGCGGTGTCTCCTGTTAGTGCTTTTGGTAACCGTTCACGTCGGCAACCTTGTTGCGGGTTGTCGGTTTTGTGTGGAGGTCGTGTAGGACCCTTTAGACCGGGGGGATGACCATGGATTGGTGGGGATGTTTGAGGAATGAAGCTCGTGTGTGGAGCCCTGTGATGGGTCGAGTTTTGGTGGTGTGACTAGGTGTCAACTTTTGGATTTCGAGGCCAAGAACCACTAGTGTGATTGGAAGGTATAGTCCAAATTTTAATAAATTGTGGTATCGGTTATGATGATCTTAAGTTCGATTGTGATGAATAGTTTTAGCGGGATGACCCTCCTCACGTGGTAAAAGAATCTGTCGATTAGATGATTGGTAATTAGACGTGTTTTGGAAGTGGTGTAATTGATGGGTCAGTGACGACCGTCGATGTTGGAGTCTAGTGGGACTCGTTAGAAGTAAGTGTCAGTTCAGCAGCGGGAACCTTAGATTTGGAGATTCCTTGGTTTTAGATGTAATCAAACCTTGGACTAATTGGAGAAATTTAAGAGTGTGTGGACACGGATTGATTTTGAGTCGGGATCCGGCGTCGGGGAAGTATGGAGCACTTAAGGTTGGGAAACAACCGAAGTCATGACGGGTGTCGAGACCGTCAAATAATAAGTTGTTCTAATTGTCCCAAATCACAATTTAAATTGTAATAGTGGTAAGTCAGGTCAAATCCACAGGGATTGGTCGTGCCAATTATTTTACTTCTACACGTTACGTAAAAAGAGGGGGTGGAATTGATTAACTAAACTAAACATACGACTAGAATTAATTATAAACAATGAAATAAAAAAACCCAACAATAGTCCACTTCAAGTAATGATGCAAAACATTATCATCGATTCCTAACGGTGTAAAATGGTAAAACAAGCCCAAATTGGCCATGGTTATCACCAAGCTCTGATAACCTCGATTTTCCCTTATTAAACATTGATTAAACAAACTCTTAACCAAATCTTAATCACAAATAAGAGTTTAATTAAGCTCTTAAACCCCTAAATGCAATTAGCTTAATCGATTGAGGAAAATACAAATTCAAAGCAATAAGCTCATAAGCTCGGCTTACTAGAGCTTTGATTGCAAGATTTCAAAAACCCATTTCGAAAACCTTACCGCAATCAAGTGGGTTCTTGTGCTACTTTATCAAAATCCCAAGACAATTACGTATCTTGGGTTTCTAACTAGCTATTTTCCAAAAGAAAATCAACTAATTGATCAAGTTAATCGATAATTCAAATGAAAATGACATTTATATAGAAATCAAGCAATTAAACTTGTTCACAACATCTTACATAGGAATCTCAAATGAAAATGCATTAAAACCTAAAGCTTAACTATTGTTGGAAGAAAAGTTAGGGTTACAACTACATAAAGAAGAAATTACCAAAAGAGATGAGAAATTGATAGAGAATGCTCCTAGTTCCCTGCTGCGTTTTTGCTCTCCAATTCCCGAAATCGACCTCCCTAATGATTCCCCCCAAATCGACGGTTTTCAGTCATCTCTTAAACCCTTCACGAGAGAAACCGCCAAAAGAGAAGCACGATCTGATTTTCTAAGGCGCGCGGTTTGGAACGCGGGATGAGGTCGCGCAAGAGACCGATCAGGTCTCTGTTTGCTCGATCGATGATGCTGCTCACGTTCTTCCTGCCGACGAGAGAGGCTGCGTTCTCTTCAATTTGTACTGGGCTGAACATAATGGGCTTCCCAATTTTCTATTTGTCTCTTACGTGGGCCTGCCATATGATCAAATACAAGGACCCAATAATTAAAACTCTTTTTTTTTCTTGATGTACCTCACGACACCACAAGGACCAAAAGTTTATTTTTTTCATTTCTTTTCTTTAATTATAAAACACACACTAAACTTAATTAATTATTAAAACTATATTTTTTTTCTTTTCTTTAATCTACCTAGTAATATAATTAAAGGTTTTTACTTTTCTTATTTTTTTTCTCTTTTTCACTTAAATAAATTTACAAAGAATGAAACATTAAAACTCAACAACTAGGGGTACTTTAGACATCTAATTGAGACTAATTGTAGGAAAGTTTGACGTAAAAATATATATAAAATGACACTTATCAAACATCCCCACACTTAGAACTTTGACCGTCATCGGGCAAACACTAAGGTTTTAGCATAAAGTAAACTCACGAGTTAATTTTTCGAAAATTACAAAAACGGACATAACATTACTTGAAGGCGTAGCTTAACCGATATAACAAAGATCAACACACAAGACAAACCAAAGATGAATACATGCTAATTTCACAAACACCTCACAAAAGATATAGACCTATTCTAATCGCTCATTCACACAAAGGTGTAAGTGTTTTCACTCAAGGCATCAATTCACATGAAAATGCACTACCATAAGCTTTCATCAAGTCTCAGTTCTCCATTGCTAACGGTAAAAACTAAGTGTGAATCAAAAGGACTTTAGTTATGGGTTGTAACTTGGCTAAGGGTTAAGGTATGGAAAAATTTGGTAAAGTGACTAAAATTGGACTTCGGAAAAGAAACCAAGAATTAAAGTGTATAGACTCTACATCTTGCACACCCAAGCAATTATAAATCTTTCATTTTTCGAGCTCTTATTCTACTTGGCACTTTATGGAGACAATTGTATTTCTTCTCAAGATTGGTCTCCATTTATTCATTTTTTTCTTTCTTTCTTTTTCACTTTCATACTCTTTTTTTGTATATATAATTTTTTTTCGAACCTCTACCCATCATCGTATAGGCATTTTGGATCATGTAGAGGGTCCATAATTCTTATGACAAGGAGTCTAACCAAAAGCATATAGTTTCATTCCAAAGTCCGGTGAGTGAAGTGTTTGGCTACGGTTAAAATGTGGTGCAATAACAAGAAAAATTGGTAAATAGGCTCAAAGGAGTGATCAAGACGGAATACATGTATAAGGGTTGGCTTTTAGGCTAAATGGGTTAACATAGCAACAAAGATGGCCTTTTTCATTTTCACACTAGCATTACCTAAATGCAATCTCGAAGAGTCAAAATGCAAGTTCTAGAATGACATAGACATGGAAGATGCAATGCACACAGAAATTAAATAAGATTGAATACAATGTTCAATCACGGCTCAAAAGCTCACAGGTGCATTTTTGTCCATAAAATTAGCAAGACTCACAATGGTTATCTCAAATGTGCTAATCATGGCTACACAAGCAAACCACACAATCATACATGCTATGATTTTCATGACATTAACTATAGAAAAAAATATCAACTCATGCAATTTACTTAATAATTGCCCAAAAACAAGTCAAAAATTCAAAAAATTTAGCCCTTTCTCATGCAACATCCCCACACTAATTCCCATCCCCACACTTAAATCATATAAGTCCTCAATATATGCATTTAATGACATAGTCTATAAGAAATAAAAAGCAAAGGGAACGAGAAATCTCCCCTGAATATGTAGACTATTGCCCAATATACGATCCAAGCTTGTGGCGGGAACCTCCGTGTACATTTGGGTTTGGGGCGGGGGGGGGGGGGGCGTGGAATCCGACTTCAAAAATGACCAAACCTGGAAACAAAACCCATCAATTCCAAAGAAAATTAAAACGGAATGAAACTAAAATAGAACGAAAATAAAGCAATAAAATTGGGTTGCCTCCCAATCAGCGCCTTTCTTTAACGTCTTTGGCTAGACGCTTCCCACGTTATCCGGTATCTAGCAAGTTATAACCCCATACTTGCGTCTTCACGCGATGTTGGGATGCCTTGAAATCTGTCCGGATTTCAAGCGTGGGTCCCTTGCCTTCTAATGTAATTAGACGTTTCAGCTTTGCAAAGGTATCTTCATCTGTCTTCCCCTTCTCATCATCTACCTTCGGTTTTTCTAATGTGGTGAAGGTTCTCCCGATGTCTACAAATTCCTCCTCCTTTATTAGATCAACCAACGGTGTAGGAAAAGGAGGATGTACCACCATCGGCTCCAACATATTCACATCTTCTCCCTTTTTGTCGACATCTCGTGAAGTAGATCGGTTTGTGCTTTCCTCTTCAATCTCTTCCTCTAAGGATATTTCCAGCCTCTCCTCGTTCATAAATCCCAACTTTTCTTCAACTTGAGCCCCAACCGACGTATTGCGGATTCGTGCTGGCTAATTTGGTTTTCCAAGTTCTGAAGGCTTGCTCTTGTCTCCTGTTGAAATGCTAATGTACTAAGAGCTAGTGACTTAACAATATCTTCAAGAGACATACCTGAGTCCTTGGAATAGCTTTGTGTCGACGATGGTGTTGATTCATAGCCAGGATAAGAAGAGTCGTACCGGTCATAGTCATACTCGTTTAAGTATGGATGGGATTGCCATCTTAGAGTGTAGGTGTTGGAGTATGGCTTGTACGGACCTTGATAGTGGCTTGAAAATCCTCCATAAGAGTAGGCTTCCTCGGTGTGATATTGTGAAGTGGGGTACCAATCGGTCGGATAAGCATTGTTAGTGTACGCCCCACTTCCTCTCAGTTGTTGCGGCTCTTTACAAACCAACTGTATCACAAGAGATGTTAGATCTGAAATTTGATTCTCAAGGGAAGAGATATTTACCTCGTTTGATTCTCGCGTGTTGGTGGTATATCGTGACCCATAATGGTATGAATAACCCGCCATGAAAAATGAAAAAACGCTTAAAAACTATTGGCGCTAGGTACACGATTAACTTAGATAAACACTAAAATTAGAAGACAAAAATAAATAAAATAAAATAAACAAAGTGTAAAAGCTAAATAACGATCACTGAAACCAATCCCCGGCAACGGCGCCAAAAATTTAACGGGTGTCGAGACCTTCAAATAATAAGTTGTTCTAACTGTCCCAAATCACAATTTAAATTGTAATAGTGGTAAGTCAAGTCGAATCCACAAGGATTGGTCGTGTCAATTATTTTACTTCTACACGTTACGTAAAAAGGGGGGTGGAATTGATTAACTAAACTAAATATGTAAACAATGAAATAAAAAAAACCCAACAATAGTCCACTTCAAGTAATGATGCAAAACATTATCATCGATTCCTAATGGTGTAAAATGGTAAAACAAGCCCAAATTGGCCATGGTTATCAACAAGCTCTGAGAACCTCGATTTTCCCTTATTAAACATTGATTAAACAAGCTCTTAACCAAATCTTAATCACAAATAAGAGTTTAATTAAACTCTTAAACCCCTAGATGCAATTAGCTTTATCGATTGAGGAAAATACCAATTCAAAGCAATAAGCTCATAAGCTCGGCTTACTAGATCTTTGATTGCAAGATTTTAAAAACCCATTTCGAAAACCTTACCGCAATCAAGTGGGTTCTTGTGCTACTTTATCAAAATCCCAAGACAATTACGTATATTGGGTTTCTATCTAGCTATTTTCCAAAAAAAAAAATCAACTAATTGATCAAGTTAATCGATAATTTAAATGAAAATGACATTTATATAGAAATCAAGCAATTAAACTTGTTCACAACATCTTACATAGGAATCTCAAATGAAAATGCATTAAAACCTAAAGCTTAACTATTGTTGGAAGAAAAGTTAGGGTTACAACTACATAAAGAAGAAATTACCAAAAGAGATGAGAAATTGATAGAGAATGCTCCTAGTTCCCTGCTGCGTTTTTGCTCTCCAATTCCCGAAATCGACCTCCCTAATGATTCCCCCAAATCGACGGTTTTCAGTCATCTCTTAAACCCTTCACGAGAGAAACCGCCAAAAGAGAAGCACGATCTGATTTTCTAAGGCGCACGGTTGGGAACGCGGGATGAGGTCGCGCAAGAGACCGCGCAGGTCTCTGTTTGCTCGATCGATGATGTTGTTCACGTTCTTCCTGCCGACGAGAGAGGCTGCGTTCTCTTCATTTTGGACTGGGCTGAACATAATGGGCTTCCCAAATTTCTGTTTGTCTCTTACGTGGGCCAGCCATATGATCAAATACAAGGACCCAATAATTAAAACTCTTTTTTCTTTTCTTTAATCTACCTAGTAATATAATTAAGAGTTTTTACTTTTCTTATTTTTTTTCTTTTTCACTTAAATAAATTTACAAACAATGAAACATTAAAACTCAAAAACTAGGGGTACTTTAGACATCTAATTGAGACTAATTGTAGGAAAGGTTGGCGTAAAAATATATATAAAATGACACTTATCAAACATCCCCACACGTAGAACTTTGACCGTCCTCGGGCAAACACTAAGGTTTTAGCATGAAGTAAACTCACAAGTTAATTTTTCGAAAATTACAAAAACGAACATAGCATTACTTGAAGGCGTAGCTTAACCGATATAACAAAGATCAACACACAAGACAAACCAAAGATGAATACATGCTAATTTCACAAACACCTCACAAAAGATATACACATATTCTAATCGCTCATTCACACAAAGGTGTAAGTGTTTTCACTCAAGGCATCAATTCACATGAAAATGCACTACCATAAGCTTTCATCAAATCTCAATTCTCCATTGCTAACGGTAAAAACTAAGTGTGAATCAAAAGGACTTTAGTTATGGGTTGTAACTTGGCTAAGGGTTAAGGTATGGAAAAATTTGGTAAAATGACTAAAATTGGACTTCGGAAAAGAAACCAAGAATTAAAGTGTATAGACTCTACATCTTGCACACCCAAGCAATTATAAATCTTTCATTTTTCGAGCTCTTATTCTACTTGGCACTTTATGGAGACAATTGTATTTCTTCTCAAGATTGGTCTCCATTTATTCATTTTTTTTTCTTTCTTTCCTTTTCACTTTCATACTCTTTTTTTGTATATATAATTTTTTTTCGAACCTCTACCCATCATCGTATAGGCATTTTGGATCATGTAGATGGTCAATAATTCTTATGACAAGGAGTCTAACCAAAAGCATATAGTTTCATTCCAAAGTCCGGTGAGTGAAGTGTTTGGCTACGGTTAAAGTGTGGTGCAATAACAAGAAAAATTGGTAAATAGGCTCAAAGGAGTGATCAAGACGGAATACATGTATAAGGGTTGGCTTTTAGGCTAAATGGGTTAACATAGCAACAAAGATGGCCTTTTTCATTTTCACACTAGCATTACCTAAATGCAATCTCGAAGAGTCAAAATGCAAGTTCTAGAATGACATAGACATGAAAGATGCAATGCACACAGAAATGAAATAAGATTGAATACAATGTTCAATCACGGCTCAAAAGCTCACGGGTGCATTTTTGTCCATAAAATTAGCAAGACTCACAATGGTTATCTCAAATGTGCTAATCATGGCTACACAAGCAAACCACACAATCATACATGCTATGATTTTCATGACATTAACTATAGAAAAAAAAATATCAACTCATGCAATTTACTTAATAATTTCCCAAAAACAAGTCAAAAATTCAAAAAATTTAGCCCTTTCTCATGCAACATCCCCACACTTAAATCATATAATGTCCTCAATATATGCATTTAATGACATAGTCTATAAGAAATAAAAAGTAAAGGGAACGAGAAATCTCCCCTGAATATGTAGACTATTGCCCAATATACGATCCGGATTGAGACAATTGTAATATAATTAAGAGTTTTTACTTTTATTATTTTTTTTCTCTTTTTCACTTAAATAAATTTACAAACAATGAAACATTAAAACTCAAAAACTAGGGGTACTTTAGACATCTAATTGAGACTAATTGTAGGAAAGTTTGACGTTAAAATATATATATATATATATATATATATATATATATATATATATATATATATATATATATATATATATATATATATATATATATATATAATGACCCTTATCAAGTCATCTGGTTGGAAATTAATCTAGTAGATGTCGCGCTCACCCGGACATGAGTATAATGTACCTAAGTGGACATTTTTGGTAAGGGTTAGCATAAAGTCTGTCATAGCAGTTCTGCATGGGGGAATTTGGTTTTCAGTAGGGAGCTAATGGAACAGGGAAGGTGTTGAGTTGGATAGTCTTTGATTGTAAGGATCTAGATTTCGAGGACGAAATCATTCTAAGGTTGGGAGGATTGTAACACCCCAAAATTTAAGAATCAGGATTTTAGACTCGCGGGCGTCCACATAGGGATGTGACCGGACGTCCGGATTGATGCGGAAGTTCAGGGATCTTTCGCGAAAGCAACAGATAAATTGGGGTTTCGGTCAGTTGAGGCCGGACGTCCGCGGGATGCACTAGTCAGACGTCCGCGATCCGTATGATGATATTTTTGTTTGCTTTTAAGGCCTTTCCCTCTCTCATCCCTCATTTCATTTCCAAACCCAACTCAGACTTTCCTTTCTCTCTAAACCCGATTTCTCCCAAGAAAACCTCAAACCCTTCCTCCTCTTCTTCATCTTCTCCACCCAAATCAAACCCACTTCCACCATTGTTGAAGATATGGAAGCTTGAAGCTTTTGTGGAGACTAGGAGATTTTATGTACAAATTTTAAATTAAGTAAGCTTGTTTTGGATGGTGGGATTCCAAGGTAAAGATCCGGTCGGATTGAACTTGGTGGTTTTAGGCTAGAGATCCAGTTTAGGTTGATGCCTTAATAGACTAGAGATCCGGTGTGGGTTGATATCGCACTAGGCTAGAGACCCGGTTTGGGTTGATGCCTCATTTGACTAAAGATCCGGTTTGGATTGATGTCACAATAGACTAGAGATCCGGTGTGGATTGATATCTCTGTGGACTAAAGACCCGGTTTGGGTTGATGTCGCACTAGGCTAGAGACCCGGTTTGGGTTGATGCCTCATTTGACTAAAGATCCGGTTTGGATTGATGTCACAATTGACTAGAGACCCGGATATGGTTGATGTCATATGTTTTCCCATCCATGAAACATGCTTGTATTTTATAATTGTGGTTTTACTTGTGTGTTCACCACATTCGATGAAATCGGGTCTCCCCCGTCACCGAAGGGTGTTGTTTTCGGGTATTTTGTTTATCCGCGTTGTCGGTGTCGTATGATATGCATAAGGATTGTTTTCCATGATTGATATGAGGTATTTTATGTCTCATCCTTGTTTGGATGTTTTCCACTGTTGGAGTATTATTCGCATTGATGATTATTTGGGAATTTATTATTTATTTACTTCTTGAGTGAGTTTTGGATTTGAGTCCATTGCGGAGAAATAATTTTTATTGGAAGCTTTCCTCACGGAAATTGCGTGCGTTTGGAAATTGGGTTGTCGGTGTATTTTATACAAACCCCCTTTTGGAAATCATGAGTCAAGTTGAATCTTTTGGTCTATCAAATTATTTGCTCATGATATAAACTCTTGAACTCACTAGGCGTTAGCCTAACCTTTTAATTGTCGGTATGTGCAACAGGTTCAGGTTGGGAATAACTTTAGCTACACAGTGAAGTGATGATTGCTAGTAGAGTGCACGAGAAGTGATTTCGCTTAGTGAAGTCTTCCGCACTTATTTGGGATTAGCAACTTGTAATTGTGTTAAGTAACACCTGTCTTGAGTTATTAGTTGTGGAAACTATGATGTTTAAATTTTGAGGTATTTTCAAGGATGGTCTGTAGAAATGATTTTATCTTCTTTTGGTTGTTGTATCGAAATTAAAGTTAGTTGCTCGTTCCAATTTTGAGGGTGTTACAGTTATAGATTTCAAAACTTTTCATCACCATATTTTATATACTCACTATCTTATTCTATACTATAATTTTCCCACCAATGTGGGATGCTGAAACTCAATCTTATTTTAAGATTTGAGGAATAGTCAAACATCATCTTGCCAAGTCATTATCCTTGGTTTCTCTTTCAATATATATTGATATTGATCGATATCAATATATTGATTGATTGGGTAATGTAAAATGAGTCAACATTATTAGTTCTCACAAAAGCATTATGTTAGTTATTTGTTATATATATAGATTTTTTTAGCAAAAATAGGTTAGGCTAAATAAGCCAACCACATGAGTTAACACAAACATTTACCCATCCATTTTTATACTCAATTCATACTTCAAACTTCTATCTTCTCACCAATGTGGGGTGATGAAAAAATAGGGTAAGCTAAATTGAGCCAACCACATGAATTGACACAAAAACATCTATCCCACATTTCTTATAGCCACCCCCTACTTCAAAACTTTCATCTTTTCATCAATGTGAGATGATGAAATTCAACCACATTTCAAGATTTGAGGAATATTCAAACCTCATGGTGCCAAGTCATTTTTCTTGGTTGTTCCTATAATATATATATATATATATATATATAGAGGCTCCGTAAAATGCAAACCTTGCATTTGTTGCACCCCTTTACAAACCCATCTCAACCATTAATATGTCCATGTCATTTAGTATTTTATTAAAATAAAAAATATTGTGTAGGGTTAATATAGTAAATCGACAAATACAGATTTTTAGTTATTTTTGGATAATATTGTAACTGATAGAACAAATCAAATAATTTCCTTAATTTTTGCTTGACATCTAATTTATATAATATTTTGTCATTATCTTTAGAATCTTCTTCTCCAGCGAGAGTGATCATCTTCTCCGGCATAATATTCAACATCTTCATATTCTCCAAATTTGCAATCCAACCTGTATCATATATGCAATAATTAGTAGATAACCATAAATTTCAAGAACATGTTCAGTAATACCAATTGCATATATGCAACAATCAAAAGGTAGAACATTTGCATATATGCAACCATCAAACCGGTAGAACAACATATATGCAACCATCAACCGGTAGAACATTTGCATATATGCAACCATCAAACGGTAGACATTTGCATATATGCAACCATCAAAAGGTAGAACATTTGCATATATGCAACCATTAAAACGGTAGTACAACTGCATATACGAAAAAATTACGTATGCTTACCTATCAAAAACTCGTTCTTGATAACATGTCTTCTCCTGTTACCCTTTTTCGATGTTTCTTCCCTAAGCTTATCCCGTTCAACATCAAGGATGGGGGAAGAAGAGGAGGGATGGTGGCTGAGAATTGAGCATGGAAAGTACTGATTCATCCACGTCATCACAACAACCGCAGCTGCCGCCGGGGTTTCGCTTCCATCCGACCGACGAAGAGCTGGTGGTTCACTACCTGTAGAAAAAAGCTGCCGCCGTTCCACTTCCGGTGGCCATCATCGCCAAAGTCGATGATGATAAGTTCGATCCATGGATCTGTTAAGGATGGGGGAAGAAGAGGACGAAGAGCTGGTGGTTCGCTACCTGTAGAAAAAAGTCGTCGCCGTTCCACTTCCGGTGGCCATCATCGCCGAAGTCGACCTCTATAAGTTCGATCCATGGATCTGTTAAGGATGGGGGAAGAAGAGGAGGGATGGTGGCTGAGAATTGAGATATTCATCCAGACTGTCATCCGATATATTAGGGATTGCATATGTAGTCAATTTGAAATTCCAATTTTTTTCCAACTTTGCCCTTCACGTGTTTTTTCATTTTTCAATTTTGGTAACCATAAATAAAATTCATACCCTTATTTAATCTAGACCATTAGATGAAAAAAATGAAAGGTTAGGATTGGTTTGTAAGGAGTGCAACAAATGCAAGGTTTGCATTTGATTTGCCCTCTATATATATATATATTGATATTGATTGATATTGCCTTTTACCAATGTGCAATATCTAAAACTCAACCACAACTAACTTTAATTTTTTATTTTTTTATAGTAAGATTTGTTTTGCAACTCTACTCCAACCTTTCAACCTCTCACGAATGTGGATATCTCAATTTCAACCACAATTCACCAATACCTCAATACTCAACTCTCATGATGTCACCTCAATTTCTTTTGGTTCTTCTTTATATATATATATATATATATATTGATATATATATATATATATATATTGATATATATATATATATATATTGATATATATATATATATATATTGATATATATATATATATATATATTGATTGATATATTGATGATTGATTTTTTCTATACATACGTCTTCTTTCCAATCTTACAACTTTTTACCAATGTGCAATATCTAAACCTCAACCACAACTAACTTTAATTTTTTAATAATAAGATCTGTTTCACAATAATAAGGTCATCAAAACAAGATAACCTTATAACATGAACCCCATGAGTTGTGTTGGGAACTGAAGATATGCTAAGTATGGTTAGTACTGCCAGAACAACATTACTACTGCCAGATCAATGTTAGTGCTGCCAGTACAAAGATACTACTGCTAGTTCAAGGTTAGTACTGCTGAGTCATTAATGCTGCAAGAACATGATTAGTACTGCTAGACAAGTTACTACTGCTGGTACATGGTTAATACTGCTGAACAAAAGTTAGTACTGCTGGTGTCTTACGAAAACTGTTAGTACTGCTTGGGCATATCGAAGATTACTACTGCTGGAAGATTATTAGTACTGCTTGAAAAGAATGAAGTTAATACTGCTTGGGATCAGAACATGGAATGCGAGATTGAAGGAGATAATGATGGAATGATTGAAGATATACTTAAAAGAATATTCTGAAGATCATTTAATTTTTGATAGTTATCTTGTAATTATTGTGTATAAATAGTGTTGATAGATAGCTATTAGAAAGAAGAGAAAATAAGACGATATACAAGAGAAAATACAATTAGAATTCGATTGTGTTTTAGAGAGAATTAACCTCAAGGTTTAAGAACCCTATTTCTAGAGAAGTAGAAGTCGTCTTGTTGAGCCTGTTCATCAAGATTGAGGTTTGGTTGTAAGATTGTGAGTCGGTTTAGTGAATACAAACAACTGTGTGTTTTCTGATATATTGTTCTTTGATTGTGGGAATTAAAGTTCTATTCCGCAGATTCTTTAATTCTGAATTCTAAGTATTGTTAATCTTGTTAAGATTCGATCCTGACAAGTGGTATCAGAGCTTGTGTTTCTTAGAATTCTACAATCATTATGGAAAATTCTTTTGAATCAAACAGTACTCTTGTTTCGAAGGTTCCCATGCTCAGACCCAATGAATTTGACATGTGGAAAATTAGAATCAAGCAGTACATTCTGCTTACTGATTATTCCATCTGGGATATCATAGAGAATGGTCCATGTGCTGAAGGAAGAACTGGACCAGATGGCAAAAGACCTCCTCCAAAGACTGATGCAGAGAGAAAAGTCAGACAAATAGAGATGAAGGCCTTAAGCACTCTGCTTTTGGCTATCCCCAATGAATATCAGCATCAATTTCATCACTGCACTGATGCTCAGATTCTGTGGAATGCATTGGAAAAGAGGTTCACTGGCACTAAAAGCACCAAGAGGAATCAGAAGGCAATTCTCAAGCAGCAGTATGAAAACTTTACTTCTACTAAGAATGAGTCTATGACTCAAACTTTTGATAGATTTAATAAGCTGATTGGAGAATTAGCCACAGTAGGAGTCAAGATGGAGGCTGATGATGTTAACAGAAAGTTCTTAAGATCATTAGGTGAAGAGTGGACCATGTATACTGTGTCATTCAGACAGAATGACCAATTGGAAGATAAAGAGCTTGATGATCTCTACAATGATCTTAGAATCTTTGAAACAGAGGTTGAAGACAAAAAGAAGCCCTCTGGATATGTACATAATGCTGCACTCCTTTCAGCATCACCTGATTCTACTGCTAACCCTGAATCAGTTAGTGCTGCTGGAGGAGTCAATCAAGAAAAGGCCACTGACTCTGTACTTGAAGCTTTCTTTTCTAGTCATGTTAACTCATCTTTAATTAATGATGACTTAGAACAGATTAATGCTGATGATCTTGAAGAGATGGATATCAAGTGGCAGATGGCTATGCTGTCTATGAGGGTGAAGAAGTTCATAAATAGGACTGAGAGAAACAACTTTTGCCAAAGAAGAGAAGATGGTGCTGGCTTTGATAAGTCTAAAGTTGAATGCTACAAGTGTCACAAGATGGGACACTTTGCCAGGGAATGCAGAGGTGGATCATCTCACAACAGCCATCAACAAACTCAGGCTGGAAGTTCCAATCAAAACAGAAACTCTATTCAAGCTCTTGTCTCTCAACAAGGAATGGGATTTGATTGGAGTGATCAAGCAGAAGAGGCCATCCAAAATCAAGCACTTATGGCTGAAGTTTCAGATCTTCCCACTGAGGTACAATCTAAACTCTGTTCTCAAGCTTGTATAGACACTGTTAAAAGGTATAGAGATCACAATCAGGGAATGTGTGATGACCTTAAGAGACTAGAAAAGGATAGAAGAGACTATGTGTTGATTGTTGAGAGGTTTGAAGAACAAATTAAGGCTTTTCAAGCCATATGAACTTCAACACTCATATGATACAAATTACTGGAAGTGGGAAAAGGGTGGTCTGGAGTTCCAACTAAAAGAGTCTAGGGAAGAGTGTGAGAAACTAAAAGGAGAGCTTGAGAAAGTTAAACTTGATGTTGAAAAGTTTTCAAAAGCTTCTAAAGCTATGGACACCATAATAAATGCTCAAGTCCACAGTAAGATGAAAACAGGACTAGGGTACAATGCCACACCTCCACCCTACAACAACACATACATCCCTCCTAGGTCAGATCTGTTAGAGACTATGGATAGTAAGGACTTATCTGAAGGAGCCACAGAAGTAGATCCATTTGATGAAGTAGTTGTTGAGGATGAGACTGAAAAAGTAGCATCTGATGAGGAATGTGAAAGTCCATGTGTTAAGAACAATGAGATGAAAAGGACTGGCAAGGGAAAGGGAGTTCATTATACACAGACCACTGTTGTGAACTCTAAAACTTGTGAACATTGTTCTTGCAAGAAATCTCAAGAGAATAAGCCCCAAAAACATGATAAAAAGAGGGGAAATCAAAGAAATTGGAATAACCAGTGGGCACAAAAGCAAGGAGTTGATCTGCAAAGGATTAACAGACCAAAACCATGTTTCATCTGTGGCAGATTGAATCACCTAGCCAAACACTGTTATTTCAATCCTATTAACCAAAGGATAAATTTTCAAAGACCTTTTCATAAATCCAATGGTTATAGGAAGCCTGCAAGGAACCATGTGGCTAAGAAACAAGCTAAATCCAATAGCCACATGAGGAAAAAGACTGAAAAGGAATGTGTCAATATATGGGTCTCCAAAAGCACTAATACCTCAGATAGTACTGCTGAAAAGGATAGTGCTGCTAGAAGCAATACTACTGCCAATACTGCTGCTAGCAGTGTTAGTGCTGCTAACTCTGTTAGTGTTGCTACCTCTGTTAGTGCTGCTAACTCTGTTAGTGCTGCTAACTCTGTTAGTACTGCTGACTCTGTTAGTACTTCTTCTAAGGTTAATACTGCTTCTAGTGTTTATGCTGCTAGACCAATTATATTGACAAAATACTCCAATTCTGCAGTACCTAAATTTGAAAATCTCATCAAAACCCAATGCAAGTACTTTGATGAGCAAGGGAGACCCAAGACCACTTCGGCTTGGGTTCCCAATAAAAACTAATCGATTTATCTAATGTGCAGGGCAACCAACAGCTCAAGGAGAAGAGCATTTGGCATGTTGATAGTGGTTGCTCCAGGCACATGACAGGTAATATGGCCTGCCTCAAAAATTTCAAAAGAATTGATGGAGGACATGTTGCCTTTGGTAATAATCCAGCAGGGGGTAAGATCAGTGGTAAAGGTGATGTGTCAAAAGGTAAGATGACATTTGAGGATGTGTACTATGTTGAGCAATTAAGATACAACCTGTTAAGTGTATCACAGGTCTGTGATAAGAAGCATAGTATATTATTTACAGATTCTGAATGCATTATTCTTGCTCCTGGATTCAAGATAGTTGATGAAAACATGATACTATTGAGAACTCCTAGAAAGGATAATGTGTATTGCTTAGATTTAGAAAGTGTTTCTTCTGATTCATCCCTAAATTGTTTGGTTTCAAAAGCTTCTTTGGATGAATCATCACTATGGCACAGAAGGATGTGTCACATGAACTTTAAAACAATGAATAAACTTGTTAAACATAATCTTGTTAGGGGTTTACCATCAAAAGTATATTCATGTGATGATCATTGTGTTGCTTGTCTCAAAGGTAAACAACACAAAACTTCTCATAAGTCCAAAGAGATAAACACTATTTCAAATCCTCTTCAGTTGTTGCATATGGATCTATTTGGCCCTACAAATGTAATGAGTATTGGCAAGAAATCATACTGTTTAGTTATTGTTGATGATTATTCTAGATTTACTTGGGTATACTTTCTGAGAACTAAAGATGAGACAAGTGGACTGATCAAATCTTTTATTCTTAGAATTGAAAACCAATCAAATCAAAAAGTAAAAGTCATTAGATCAGATAATGGGACTGAATTTAAAAACTTTGATCTAAACACCTTTTGTGAGGAAAAAGGAATTGAGAGACAATACAGTGCTCCTAGGACTCCACAACAGAATGGTGTTGCTGAGAGAAGGAATAGGACACTGATTGAGGCTGCTAGATCTTTGTTAGCTGATTCAAAGTTACCAACTACTTTTTGGGCAGAAGCAGTTAATACTGCTTGTTATGTTCAAAACAGAGTTTTAGTAATTAAGCCTAAAAACAAGACACCATATGAGCTTTTTCATAAAAAGAAACCATTTATTGGATTTTTCAAACCATTTGGATGTCCTTGTACAATTCTCAATACCAAATCTCACTTAGGTAAGTTTGATAGCAAAGCAGATGATGGTTTTCTTGTTGGTTACTCATCTCAGAGTAAGGCCTACAGAGTTTTTAATACCTCTTCTAGAATAATTGAAGAAAGTGACAATGTCAAATGCAATGAGAACACACCAAATCCTATTGGTTCAGGTCCTGATTGGCTATTTGATATTGATTCACTCACTAATTCCTTGGGTTTCAGTAGTGATGTAAATGCAGGACAGAGGGATGCACCTCCATCAGAACACAGAATTCAGTCTGTGATATTTCCATTCCCTACCATTGATCCTGTTGGTTTCTGTGAACTAGAAAAGGCAGCTGAACCCATTCAGATTGAAGAAGAGAGCAGAGCAGAGGAAACTCAGTCTTCAAGTCCAAATTCTAGAGAATCTGAAGTGACTGAAGAAGCTGAAGCAAATCCAAACTTAAATGAGTCAAATCTGGATGTAAACTTACAAGAGGAAGCTGGTCATCCAACAAGAACTCAGAAAAATCATCCTCCTGAGTTGGTGATTGGAGATATTGCATCTCCCATGATGACTAGGAAGCAAAGCAGACTTCAAGAGTTGCAAGAACAGCAAAATACTGTTAACACTGTACTATCTTGCTTTCTATCCCAAATTGAGCCCAAAAAGGCTTATGATGCTATGAAAGATCCAAGTTGGATAGAAGCAATGCAAGAGGAGCTGCTACAGTTTAAATTGCAGGTTGTTTGGGACTTGGTGGACCTTCCAAAAGGTCATAGAGCAATTGGCACCAAGTGGATTTTCAGAAACAAGAAGGATGACAGAGGAATTGTGATCAGAAACAAAGCAAGGCTGGTTGCACAAGGGTATACTCAGGAAGAGGGCATTGACTATGAGGAAGTCTTTGCTCTAGTGGCAAGAATTGAAGCAATTAGGCTATTTCTGGCCTATGCCTCATACATGAAGTTCAAGGTCTACCAAATGGATGTGAAAAGTGTTTTTCTGTATGGAAGTATTGATGAAGAAGTATATGTTTGTCAACCCCCTGGATTTGAAAATCCATTGCATCCTGACAGAGTGTACAAGTTGAAGAAAGCACTTTATGGTTTGCATCAAGCCCCAAGAGCATGGTATGATACCCTGTCTACCTATCTCTTGAAAAATGACTTTGAAAGAGGAGTCATTGACAAAACCTTGTTTATAAAGAGGAGAAAGAAAGGCACACTACTTGTTCAGATCTATGTGGATGATATCATCTTTGGATCCACAAATGATCTCATGTGTAAAGAGTTTGAAGAATTAATGCACAAGAGCTTCAAGATGAGTTCCATGGGAGAACTTACTTTCTTCCTTGGGCTTCAGGTGAAACAGAAGAAGGATGGAATATTCATTTGCCAATCCAAATATGTGAAAGACATCCTGGATAAGTTTGGCTTATCAGACTCAAAGCCAGCCAGCACACCTATGGAGACACACAAACAGCTTACTGCTGATCTTGAGGGGGAGGATGTGGATGTCCATCATTACAGATCAATGATTGGATCTCTCATGTATCTCACAGCCTCTAGACTAGATATTATGTTTTCAGTTTGTGTTTGTGCCAGATTTCAAGTTACACCAAAGCAATCTCATCTTCATGCAGTCAAGAGAATTTTCAGATACCTAAGAGGGCAACCTAGATTAGGTCTCTGGTATCCTTATGAATCATCTTTTGACTTGCTTGCATACTCAGATAGTGACTTGGGTGGAGCTAACATGGATAGGAAGTCTACTTCAGGTGGATGTCAGTTTTTGGGGACAAGACTCGTATCTTGGCAGTGTAAGAAACAAACCACAGTGTCCTTATCTACCACAGAGGCTGAGTATATAGCTGCTGCAAGCTGCTGCTCTCAGGTTCTATGGATTCAGAATCAGATGTTGGACTATGGGGTAACATTTCTTCACACTCCAATCTTCATTGACAACAACAGTGCTATTAGCATTGTTAATAATCCAGTCAAACACTCAAAAACAAAGCATATAGAGATCAGGTATCACTTTATTAGAGATTGCAATGAAAAGAAATTAATTCAAGTTGCTAAAGTTCATACAAATGACCAGTTTGCTGATCTATTCACAAAAGCTTTTGATGTGGGTAGATTCACCTTTTTGGTAACAAGTGTGGGCATGATCAACCTTGAATAAATTCATGATTTTCTATTTTTATACCTGTATTTCTTCATATATTTGGTGCTACTAACTCTCTTTCTTAGAAATCTTCTGTGTACCTCAGATTGACAAGTGCTGCAAAGTGCAAGTGTAGTTACTACTGCCAGTGCAGAGTTACTACTGCCAGTGTTCAAGCCAATACTACTGCTTTGCAGTTAATACTGCTCAGTAGTTAATACTGCTTTGTAGTTAATACTGCTTAAGTAGTTAATACTGCTTGTGTAGTTAATACTGCCTTGCAGTTAATACTGCTCAATCGTTAATACTGCTTTGTAGTTAATACTGCTTAGTAGTTAATACTGCTTTGTAATTAATACTGCCTAAGTAGTTAATACTGCTTGTGTAGTTAATACTGCCTTGCAGTTAATACTGCTCAGTCGTTAATACTGCTAAGTCGTTAATACTGCCTTTATAGAAAATTAGGGCTACTACTGCTATAAATACCCCTGTTTGCCCGCCAAGGCTCATAACGACTCTTTGCATTCAACTTCTCTCTCTCGCTCTAACCCTTTTCTCCCTAGAATCTTTGTGTTTTCTATCAGAAAGAACAACGATTATGGAGTTTGTCAACGAGCACAATGAGATTGCGATGCTTCAGAAGACGAAGCAGGCCGCAGGATTTCACGACATTGTGGATTTTCTCAAGTCCACTCATATTTCTTATGCCCTAACGGTGAATCCGACTATCTACATCGAGCATCAGACGCAATTCTGGGCCAATGCCACCGTGGAATCTGAAGATGGGCAGAAAGTCATCCAAACAAGGGTATGTGACAAACCCTTGAAAGTTTCAGAAGAACTCCTTCGCATCACTCTTCGATTAGATAATGCCTCAGGTATAACTTCTATTCCTAATGAAGAACTATACTCAACTTTACAAAGAATGGGGTATGAAGGTCCCATTGGAGTTTTTAAATTCTACAAGTCAAAGTTTTACACTCAATGGCGATTTCTTGTTCATACTCTTATGCATTGTATTTCAAAGAAAACAAATGGATGGAGTGAGTTTAGCAGTACCATTGCTTATGCCTTGGTCTGCTTAGCCACTGCCAGAAAGTTCAATTTTTCAGCAATGCTCTTCAATGATCTTGTATCAAACCTGGAATCCAAAAAGCAGTTTTATATGTATCCACGGTTTGTTCAAGAAGTGATAACTAAGGAATTGACGGATATACCTCTATTTGATGAGGTATATGTACCAAAATCCCCTAAAGGGAAGGTTTTCTCAAATATGAGGAGACTTCCTAGGGACTCGGAAGGAGTTGACACACCATTGTTCTCTACAATGATGGTTGTGTCCCACACAAATGAAGGTATGGCATCAGGGTCAAGGCCCTCATTAGACACACCCACTGATGACCAATCCCAACCTTCCATCACAAAAGTAATCCCTCAGTCCATTCTTGTACGACCCACTCCAATAATAACCAAAAAGTTTGAAAGAAGAAAGGTACACAAGGTTCCTTCCCTTGATGTATCTCCTAAGAGCCCGAAGCCTTTAAGCCCTCTAGTGGAGCATTCTCCATTAGAGAATATCGAAAGGGAAACCACAGGGGTGTCTCCCAACCCCAAGAAGGTGCTCACTAAGGAGAAGGTTGAGCATGTGAGTCGCAAGGCTGCCACTACTTCTGCTAGCAAAGAGAAGGCCAGTGGTAAAATACCTAAGACCTTCCTCACGGCAACTCAGGGTGAGAAATCATCCAGAGGTCCCAGGTGCCAAGAAACCAAGGGGGTAGGTAGTGCTTTTGCTAGGCAAGAGACACCTGCTAAAACTTCCAATGATCCTTTAAGGGAGGTAAAAACTCCTAAACAGGGTGAGGATAGATATACGTACGAGGAATTGATGGAAACTATTGCAAATATCAACATTGAGGTCATGGATCAGCAGAAGGAAATTGATGAGCTTAAGAAGGTGGTTCTTCATCAAAACACCAAAATAGAAAAGAATAAAAAGCTGATCACCAAACTGCTACAAAGAAGGAAGAAAGCTCAGTATGTTTTGAGAAGGAGAAGAACAACCTCTGATGCTTCCAAAAAGGGGGAGTCAGACTCTGATCTAAACATGGAGGATGCAAACATTGAGGGGGAGTATGAGTATAAGGTTGAGGGGGAGACTGAGGAGGCTGCAGATATTACAAAGGAAGCAGAAACAGAAACAGCAGCAGAAACCGTTACTGCTGTTGATCTTACAAAGGAAGCAGAAACAGAACCAGTAGCAGAAACTGTTACTGCTGCTGAGGTTGCAAAAGAAGTAGAAACAGATAATACTGCAGTGTCTGAGACTGAAGCAGCAGTAACTGAAATTTTGAAGAATCTTGTGGAGGCAGCAGTAATTGAAAGTGAGAAGAAAGCAGAATCTGTTCCTACAGTAACTAAAGCAGAGATTGATACAGAGATATATTGGATTGTGAAGGGTAGTGTTGAAGCAGCAGCATTAAAGGTTATAAAAGAAGCAGTAACAGCTATAGCAGTAGAAATGGTTACTGCTGCTGAAAAACAAAAGGCAGCAGAAACTGTTAGTGCTGCTGAGAGCCACAAAGAAGAAACAGCTGAAACCACTCCTGAAGCTGTTAAATCTTTTAAAAGAACAAAGATGATGTCAACCAAAAGGCCAAGAACAAAGGCCATAGCTTCAAAGAAGAAAGATGTAAAGAAGCCAATGGTGGATCCAACTGTAGAAGAAGCCCAGGAGGAAGCAGTGAAAGATAAATCTGATCCAAAAGTTGCTGAAGAAGAAGTGGCAACTCCCTCAGGCCAACCAAGCAATGTACAATCACTGCCAAATGCTCAATGTGATTTGTATATTACTGTGGTTAATACTAATCCAATCCAAGCTGAACCAATATCTTCTATGGCTCCTGAGATCATCTTCTGGGACACATTGAAAGATGGAAGAAAGGAGTTCATCAGAATCAAAAGGGCAGATGGAAAGTTTGAAGTTTGTCCTACTTGGGGAAAACTTATCAGAACATGCTCTAGATCTGACTTGGAAGAGATGTTCAAGGTGGGAATGAGGCTATATGGAAACATGCTGACAGAGCAAGGTATGTCTATCACCAAGATGGTTCTTGAATACTTGTGCTTAATGTTCAAACCAGAAGCAGTTCAGTATTTGATGGCAAGGAATTTTCAAGTCATTACCAACTGGATGCTCATTGAGAATTGTGGAGTGTATGTCATCTCTCTTGACAATACATTTCATGAATATTATTTGGTGGATGTTGTATACAAGCACAGCATGAAAAAGTTGAATGGAATGCTGCATGCTAAGTTGGTGAGTGACAAAGACTCTAAGATGGAAAGATACCTTGTAAAAAGGATTCTCAATCAAAGTCTGGGATTGGATCCAAATTTATGCGTTGATGATTAGGTTTTGGAAGCATCATCTGAAGAACTTAACTTCTCATCCTGAAAAGTCAAGTTAGAAGGAGATTGTTGGGAACTGAAGATATGCTAAGTATGGTTAGTACTGCCAGAACAACATTACTACTGCCAGATCAATGTTAGTGCTGCCAGTACAAAGATACTACTGCTAGTTCAAGGTTAGTACTGCTGAGTCATTAATGCTGCAAGAACATGATTAGTACTGCTAGACAAGTTACTACTGCTGGTACATGGTTAATACTGCTGAACAAAAGTTAGTACTGATGGTGTCTTACGAAAACTGTTAGTACTACTTGGGCATATCGAAGATTACTACTGCTGGAAGATTATTAGTACTGCTTGAAAAGAATGAAGTTAATACTGCTTGGGATCAGAACATGGAATGCGAGATTGAAGGAGATAAAGATGGAATGATTGAAGATATACTTAAAAGAATATTCTGAAGATCATTTAATTTTTGATAGTTATCTTGTAATTATTGTGTATAAATAGTGTTGATAGATAGCTATTAGAAAGAAGAGAAAACAAGACGATATACAAGAGAAAATACAATTAGAATTCGATTGTGTTTTAGAGAGAATTAACCTCAAGGTTTAAGAACCCTATTTCTAGAGAAGTAGAAGTCGTCTTGTTGAGCCTGTTCATCAAGATTGAGGTTTGGTTGTAAGATTGTGAGTCGGTTTAGTGAATACAAACAACTGTGTGTTTTCTGATATATTGTTCTTTGATTGTGGGAATTAAAGTTCTATTCCGCAGATTCTTTAATTCTGAATTCTAAGTATTGTTAATCTTGTTAGGATTCGATCCTGACAAGTTGACACAAATGACATCCTGTCAATCCTTTTTATACATACCACTCTACTCCAATATTTCAACATCTCACCAATGTGGGATATCTCAAATTCAACCACAATTCATAAATACTTCAATACTCAACTCTCATGATGCCACCTCATTTTCTTTTAGTTCTTCTTTTAATATATATATATATATATATATGTATGCGCGGTGACAGATTTTTCTATAGGAGATATGTAATTAAGATCCAATAATGTAATTCGTTAAATGAGATTTATCATAATACAATGTAAAACAATGAATCTATTAGAGATGTTTTAAATGAAACTATCCTTATTGATTAGTTTATTGAAATTGGAATTTGTTGCGTCTTTTTGTGGTTCTTTATGTTCTCATGGATGTATATACACAAACGAAGAATTGTGTGAGAAGAAGAGCTAGATGAGAAGATAATAAGGGATCTGGAACTTTGATATCTCATCTTAATGTGAATCCAAGAGTGGAAATCTCTTCTTATTCTTCCCACCATAACTTTCATTTTCACCGGAACTCAACTATATATATATATATATAGGGTCAGGTTCAGGGGAAAACCTCAAAAAACGGAAAACTGAAGAACACCCTGGTAGCCCTTCATCTGGACGGTAACGTTCGCTTTTCCTGGATGGTAAAGGATCTCACAATCGTAATCACTTAACAATTCCACCCAACGGAGCTGCCTCATATTTAACTCCTTCTGATCGAACAGGTGCTTAAGACTTTTATGATCGGAATAGATCTGGCACTTAACCCCGTAAAGGTAGTGTCTCCAAATCTTAAGCGCAAATACCACTGCTGCCAACTCCATGTCGTGCGTAGGGTAATTCTTCTCATGCTCCTTCAGCTGACGGGATGCATACGCGATCACTTTCCCGTTCTGCATTAGCACGCAGCCTATTCCCAACTTGGATGCATCGCTGCAGATTACGAATCCTTCAGATCCACTAGGCAAGGAGAGGATCGGAGCGTTGCTCAACTTGTTTTTCAATCTACTAAATGCTTCTTCTTGGGCCTCCGTCCACTCGAACTTAACACTCTTCTTAGTCAAGGCGGTTAATGGCGTAGCTATACGAGAAAAGTCCTGGATGAACTTCCGATAGTAGACCGCTAAACCAAGGAAACGTCTGACCTCCGATGGCGACCTCGGTTGCTCCCATCCTCTAATAGCCTCCACTTTGGCTGGATCCACCTTGATGCCTTCCCCCGACACCACATGGCCCAAGAATTGGACCTCTCTGATCCAGAATTCACACTTGGCATACAATTTCTCCCGCCGCAACAAATCTAACACCACGCGAAGATGCTCTTCATGCTCACTCTGAGATCGGGAGTAGATGAGGATGTCGTCTATGAACATGATCACACACTTATCCAACCATGCGCTGCACACACGATTCATCAAATCCATGAAGACTGCCGGAGCATTAGTCAAGCCGAAGGGCATGACTAGAAACTCATAGTGGCCGTACCTCGTGCGGAATGCCGTCTTCGACACATCTTCTTCCTTTACCTTCAACTATTGATACCCGGATCTTAAATCTATCTTTGAGAAGAAGCTCGCTCCTTGTAACTGGTCAAACAGATCGTCGATCCTTGGAAGTGGGTATTTGTTCTTGACGGTCACCTTGTTAAGCTCACGATAGTCTATGCACATCCGCATAGACTCGTCTTTCTTCTTGACGAAAAGCACGGGCGCTCCCCAGGGTGAGGAACTAGGGCGTATAAATCCCTTATCCAACAACTCCTGTAGTTGCATCATCATCTCCTTCATCTCCGCCGGTGCCAAACAATACGGTGCACGTGCTATTGGGGCCGCACCCGACATCAATTCGATTCTGAATTCGACTTGACGATCCGGGGGTAAACCTGTCAGATCATCAGGAAACACCTCCGGGAACTCTCTCACCACAGGAACATCCCCTTGTCCTTTATTCTCTTTCTTAGGGCCTGTTTGTTAGCAGCTTAAAGAGCTTAATGAGACTTATAACTTATTCAGTTATCTATACATGACTGTTTGGTAATGGCTTAATGATATAGAATGTGACTTATTTAGTAAGCTTTTAGGAGGGAGCTTTATGCAGAAAGCCAAGTTTTGTCCAAACCAGTCTCTCCCAATTGAAAAACATGGTTCTTCCATCTATGAAAACACCATCCCAAACAAAAACCTTTTCAATCTATACAGACAGATTAATCCATATAGACAACTTTATTCATACATGTCTTAATGGAAAACCAACCAAACAGCCCCTTAGCGTCTAACACATACGCCAAAAAACCCTGACACCCCTTCTCTAGACAATGGCTCGCCTTCATCACCGAAATAAGGCAAGACTTACGCTCTCGCCTATCTCCATAGATTACCACCTCCGACTTATCAGGCAAAGCCATACGGATAATTTTCTTATTGCACACTATGCTAGCACTATTACTTGCCAACCAATCCATTCCTATGACAACTTCAAACTCTCCCATGCATATGGGGTACAATCGCAAGGGAAACGAGTGACCCTCTACCTCGATACTACATCCTTCATACAACTCTCTCACCAAGACTCGACTATCATCAGCAATCTCTACTTCAAACCCACACCCCAAAAGCTTAGGCTTAACACACATACGCTAGGCAAATTCCGGCGATACAAACGAACGATTTGCACCCGAGTCGAATAACACTTTTGCAAAGACAAAATTAATAAGAAATGTAATAACCAGGTACGTTATTGGTTTATTTAATTTTATTATTTTGGTTTAAGGTAAGTTTGGAGTTAGTTTTATAAGTTTATGATTATTTAAGTGTTTTATGGAGATATAAGTTAAGGGGTAAGCTTTAATTTTAATTTAGAAGCTTAAGGGTATGTTTTGCCATTTAGTAGAAGTTTAGGGTTTGACTGGTAAGTGTGATTAACCAAATCATCACAAACCGCCACCTTTCATTAAGAAAAGTGAGGTGTCTCACTTCTAGTACCTTGAATAAGTTTAGTATGTGTGTGTGTGGGTTTGTTACGGCAAAGAGAGAAGAGAGGAAAAAGAGAGAGAATTGAGAAAGGATTGAGAAAGAAAAACTAAGAAGAAGAAGAAGAAAGTTGATGATTCTCAGCTGGATTGTTAGAAACAACACAAGAACATAAAGGTAACAATCCTACATAAACTCCTTCTTTTATGTTTATTAGTTTACTAAAAGGTTTATAAATGGGTTTGATGAATTATGGATGTTTTTGGGAAACTGAGTTTATGGATAGTTTCTATTTATGGTCTTAAGTATTTCTGCAAAATTACAGAAACATGCATGGTCTAAAACTATAAATTTCTGGGTTAAGGATGAACTTAGTTGACTGAGATAGTTATGAGTGTCGCAGTAGTGGGTTGCGACAGTTATGGTGTTTTACGACAGTCATAAGTATCGCAACCTTGGGTTGCGATAAGCTTATTGGTATCGCAACAGTTGGTTGCGACAAGAAGTGTATCGCAACAGTTGGTTGCGATAATAAGTGATATCGCAACAGTGGGTTGCGATAAAATACTGTGTCGCAGTAGTTGATTGCGACAAGTGTTGTGTATTGCGACAATGGGTTATCGCAGCTAGTTGGTTGCGATAAGAGTCGAGAATTTTGGATTATTTAAGATTCTTAGTTTTGGGTGAAAGATAATTGTATTTAATTATTCCAGATTCTGTGAATTTTGGGTGGAGGATTGGATTACTCGAGAAAAGCTTGGAAGAGTTTTTGATAAGCAATCAGGTGAGTTTTACTTTAAAATATTTTCAAACTGGAATACATATATGTGTGGATTGGGAATGTGATAGATGGTGTGATTATGTGTTTATGTTTAAAATATAATATATTGAGATGTATATTGTATTTACATAAGCATTACACTACACGAGTGCACGGTGGCCGGGCTTAGGACCGATGGAGTTTGGCTGTACGGAGGGACAGCGGAGTTGGCTGTATGTTAGTGCAGCGGAGTAAAATGATTAGTTGGCTTGCTACCAACTAATATGGCCATGTGAAGGAGGAGTTGTACACAATGCATGAGTCATGCTTGGTATTTATTTATTGGTGGTATATGTGTGTTTTTACAGATGTTTACTAAACTGACAAGGATTATCTCACTAGACCGTTTGGTCTAACCCTCATTTTGTTTTCAAAAATATGTATTCCAGGTCGAGGAACTTTTAATAGCAAAGGGAAGGATAAAGTGTAGTATGCGGTTGATAGCTGACGGAGATTAGGAAATGCTTATGTCTTGTATTGTATAGTTTTGGAGACTAAGGGACCGTACGTGACTTATTATGTATCTTTTGTTATGGAACAATGTTATGTATAATATGTTAATTGATGTATATTATGTATGTTTGGGAACTGGGTCGTCACAAGAAAGGTACCTGTCACCACATCAGGTATCTCCACTGCTTATTCAGTCGTCATACGAAAGGCTGTCGCCCTTGTCTGTGCCGGTTCCACTTTCCTTTCTCCCACCTTTCCTCCTTGTCTACCACCGTAACCACCCGAATATTCTTTCTTCAACTGTGGGCAATCTGGCCTCAGATGTCCCGAAGAACCACACTGGTAACATGCTCTGGGGTTCCGACAATCACGCGCCATATGCCCCAACTTTCCACATTTGAAGCACCCCCAGGCTCACCCGCACATTCCCCACAGTGGACTCGATTACACTTTCCACAAGATTTCTCTCCAAATTTCGGTCCCCCTCGGAATTCCGTCCTGAACACTTTAGCCCGCTTCGAGTCACGCACTGGTCCTTCCCACTTTCTCTTCTCTTTACCCTTCTCCTCATCTTGTCGGTTCTTCTCCTTTTCAACCATTTCAGCCGCATTGATGGCGGCCTGAAAAGTAGTCGGGTTCCTAGCCGTAATCAGTTCCCGCATGCTACTCTTTAACCCAAATATATACCTCTCAATTCGGCGCTCCTCATTCGGTACGCACAACTCAGCAAACCTCGCTTTCTCCATAAACTTCGATGTATATTCCACCTTGTTCCAAGCTCATGAATTCTTCCTCCAATCTTTTCACTGCCGCCAGTGGGCAGAACGATGCCTTAAACTTTGAGACAAAGGTCTCCCACGTCATACTCTTAGCAGCCTTTGACCCTTCTCCCGCTGTCTTCGCATCCCACCAAAACACAACTTCCGACTGGACAGAGCAAACATCACCCTGTCACTATCAGCACACTTACAGGTGTCGAACACCCGTTCCATTTCCCATAACCACTTTATTGCCAACACTGGATCACATTCTCCCTTGAAAGTGTGTGGCTTACAAGAGGCGAATGCCTTGTAACTACACCCCCCGCTCAGCACCCGGTCATTTACCGCCAACGGGTTCGATTGAGAAGGACTTCCCGAAGCAGAACCATGCGAGCTAGACATTCCTTCCTTACTACCACTCACTTCTTTACTCCCCGATGCTGACCCATCCTGCTTTGCTAACAAAGCTTTCAACTTATCCTGAATTTCACCCAAAACAGTGGCGAAGTTTTCTTGGGTCACGAAAGTTTGGGCACGACCTCGCCCACGGCTTCCACCTCGACTCGCTCCCCGCCTGGACGCAGAGCTCTCCTGGTGAGACGCCTCCAATTCTGGCGAAATCCCTGCGCTCCTCGTTCCACGGGTAACACGTGCCCTTACTACAGCTCTTTCCACATTCTCATTCACTTGAGTAACCGCTCGCCGGGGTACTCTTCCCCGTCCCCTTCCTCGACCTCTACCCCTACCGCGGGTGGCCGCCGACACAGGTGGATTCACCGGTGCTTCCACCTCGATCTCCTCATCAACAGGTTCTGATACACCCCTCATGGATCTTCTCAACATGTTTACTGACTGACAAGGAAACACCAACAACATTAAACCTACAGTTCCAATATAATAAGGCAATTAAGCACATACATGTACCTGTAAGTTCGTAATTACACTGGCCAGGTGTAATCGCCAACTTACCTTACATGAAAGTTCTCACCACCCTATTAATCGTTCTACCCAGTCTCACTAAGGTCCTCCTAGTTCTCAGTTGTACTACTTCACATTAGGCGTTCAGATGCATATTCATATACAATGCTAGGATATGCAAACAACATCCTTACAGTTGATGGTATCAAACTATGCATCTAATGTTCGATTTTTTGGTCGATTTTTACCGGTTTGTGTTGGATTGGCTATTGCATTATGAATTATCTTCATCTTTCAGTTATTCCTCTTCAATTGAGAAGTGAGCTCTAATGAGACCTATGCATCAATTGAATTTTTTGAGACATATTTAGCTAATGCCTATTTGATAAAAAATAATACAAAGCATGTAATAAGATTGAGAATTTGAGTATTTAGTTATCGAATTGTGTCCCGCTGCATCGTACGGGTACAGTGATTAGTACTTTAAAAAAAGTAGACAACTAAGGACATTTTCCAATCGCAAACGCACCGCTTGAAAGTCCGCTAAAGCTATTTGCCCATAAATTTCTTCACCCTTTGAGTACCTTAGAGAAACATTTGAATTTTATTTAAATATGAAAGAGTATTTAATCATTTTATTTTTATTATATGCATCTTATATGGGTTTTTATAATCAACAAAATAGTTAATATGGAAATTACTTTATCTATTAACCAATTGTATATTCCACTTTTATAAAAAAAATTAATCTATATCAGTAGATTTATATAATATTTTAGAAGAAAATAGATTATCTTCAATTTTTCATTCTCAATTCTTTCGTTAATAATTCATGGCAATGGAAGCCATGGACGGACCTACATAGGTGTCACGTGTCACCGTATTGTTTCTTCGTCGTAAGATAAAAAAAAATTAGGTTTGTGAAAAAGTGCAACCGTATTATTTTAAAATATGCTTGATAAAAAAATCTTAAAAATCACTGATATCAAGCAAAAAAAGCTTTAAAAATCCCTCGAAATGCTGGAATTTGACTAAAAACACATCGGGATATTGAACGTTGGTAAAAAAAATGAAGACACGTCGATAAAAAACGTATGAAAAAATATGGTGTCACCGTTTGAAAAAGTTAGTTCATGGATCCGTCAAGTTGCTCTCAATATTTATATCCAAAAAAGAAACCAACAACAAATCAGATTACATATCGCATGATTTGAAAAATCGTGTTTTTATATGTTTTTTAACGGAAATCATTATACAAATATTCCGATATGCAATAATGTTTAATAAAAATCGAACATATATTTAGGGATCGTTTACATAATCATTTGCTCGAGTAAGCGTTTTGTAAACGACCCTTAATTCTTATTTATTATAGAGAAATTAATTAAAATACCCCAAGTTTGAAATTGACTTACCAAAATACCCAAAAAATGAAAAGTTTACCAAAATGCCATTTTTTCCGCGAAGGGAGCCTTCTATAGCGGGCAGGGACTAATTGTGAAAATTTTTGCAAGATTATTTACACTTTCAGTCCCCATCGCGGGCCTCGTTCGCGGGCCAGGACTGAAAGTGTAAATATATGTTGCAAAATTTTTCACAATTGACTCTTGCCCGCGATAGCGGGCTCCCTTCGCGGAAAAAAAATGACATTTTGATAAACTTTTCATTTTTTTGGGTATTTTGGTAAGTCAATTTCAAACTTAGGGTATTTTAACGAAAGTCTCTTTATTATATGTTGTAGGATTTAATATTGCTGAGATGACGTGATCAAATACAACTATCAAAGACAAACTATCAGATAATCACAACCATTCATCTAATCACACGGTCAGAATAGAGTAAGAGGTTCTAGTGATTCCACGCTAACAGTAGATTTGTTCGAGGCTCAACGGCGGATATAACTAAATATCAATTAACCCTCACAAGAGCTCCATGGACACTCGCATCAGATAATCTTTCCCCAGCCTTCACCAACCTCCCCGCCTACGCCCCCACTTAAAACCCTTTCTGTATCGTCGTCTCATACATCTCTCTCGCATTTCTCTCTGTTTCTTCTCGGAAGATCTGAACCTAATTTGAATACAGGTATGTGTATGCTTTCTGTATCTATTTGCACCATTTCCAGATCTAGAAGATATAGCCTAAGCTTCTTCATCTAATGCTTGTTGTTCTGTAACGTTTGCTTTTCTCCGTCCGTGTAAGTTTAAGAATGCGTTTTTGCTATTTAGTTGAATTATCTGGTGGATTGTTAGCATTACTCTATGATGATAATCCGGCGTAATTGTGACGCTACAGGTTGTGAATTTTGTTTCAGATGTTATGAATTGTGTATTTTTTATCTACTTCTAGATTAGGAGATTCAGAAATTCTAATTTGTATCCGGAGTTTGTGTGTGTCTATCTGCGATTTGGAGCTCGTAGAACTGTTTTTGTTACCTGATAACTCAATCAGCCATCTACTTGCTAGTTGTGGCATCGATTTAAGATGTGCATGATGGAGTGATAGCGTTAACTGGCCTTACACTTGCACTTACCTTGTCATTATAAGGAAGAACATCTGATTTGTAAAGATACATGGAATTGAGTAATGATATCAGAACTAAAGCAACCTTTAACTCAACATTAAAACCTTTTTCTGTGTAACTTTGTAGCCTATTATGCTTATAAATAGAACATGAAAATGTTTTGGTGATGGCTTTAGCAAGATCCTTTCCATCATGATATTCTGATGCAATATTTATTGACAGTTTTCGGCATCAATTAGTTTCAAGTTTGGTAACTTGTCATTCTCACAGGATCTCAACTTTTAGATAGATATTTGACGAACTGAAATTGTGAATTGGATATAACATGCTATTAAGTGATGTCCCTGGATGATACTGCATCAGATTAGGGGGTGTTTGGGAGTGCGTCTTCAAATACCGTTTCTCCGTCTTGCGTTTCCACGCCGGAGACGCCGTTTGGATTTGGAAAAAAAAAGCTTATCGCGTTTCCAGGATGAGAAACGGAGAAATTTGAGAAGCAGATTGAGGGGTGCTTTTCCCTGCCGGAGAAACGTGAGACGCAGACGGCAAACGCAAAACGTGAAAACGCAATCCCAAACACCCCCTTAATAATCTGGTTTGTGAGTGTTGTACTAGTATTGTATGTTTGATTCACAATTAAGCTGTGTATTCAAGGTACGTGCAAAAGGCCTGTACATGATGTAATATGTTGTCATTGATGCCTGTTTATGAGTAAGACTTTGAGTGGTTTTGAACTACCATTAGGAGCAGCATGTGGTACTTGAATCCCATGACTAGTTCAAGCTTCAAAGTTTGAACTGAGCAAACCCAAACACCATCTTGTAGCTGCCCCCTATCAGCCCTCCCCCTCACAGCCAAATTTGTCTGCATCGCAATAACAGCTGGTCTGGATGCGATTTTCCCCCTCATATTCTTCATCGATATTTTTTGCTTACTGCATTAACATTTGAGCATATTTCAAAATCTGGCATAAAATCTCTGAATTTATCTCTTGATTCTATCCTTCAGGGTATAAGATGGCAGCAACATCAGCAAGTGCCCTTTCTATTGGATCAATATCCTATGGTTCCAAAGCTAGGTCACTTTCGCAAACAAAGGCCTATGGCATGCACCTCAATTCACGAAACTATCTAAAGAATTTCAATGGCCTTAAGGCAGTTGCATCTCTAAACAGCAAGTCCGGATCATCCTTCTTGGGAAACCAAAGCACTGCAGCTCTTCGACGATCTTTTGCTCAGAGAGCCGAAAATCAGGACCAGACATCACCAAATGTTTTACAAGTTCAGGCATCATTCAAAGTGGCTGTTCTTGGAGCTGCTGGTGGTATTGGCCAGCCACTAGCTCTTTTGGTAAAGATGTCACCCTTGGTTTCAGACCTCCACCTTTACGATATAGCCAACGTCAAGGGAGTGGCAGCTGATCTCAGTCACTGCAATACTCCCTCCCGAGTGCTGGATTTCACTGGACAAGATGAATTAGCCAACTGTTTGAAAGATGTAGATGTGGTCGTCATTCCTGCTGGTGTTCCAAGGAAGCCTGGTATGACTCGTGACGATCTCTTCAACATTAATGCCAACATAGTGAAAACACTGGTCGAAGCTGTGGCTGAAAACTGCCCTGATGCCTTCATCCATATTATTAGCAATCCTGTTAACTCAACAGTCCCAATTGCTGCTGAGGTGTTGAAGCAAAAAGGCGTATACAATCCTAAGAAGCTTTTCGGTGTTACCACCCTTGATGTCGTGAGAGCAAATACGTTTGTTGCTCAGAAGAAGAACCTGAAGCTCATTGATGTTGATGTCCCTGTTATCGGAGGCCATGCAGGAATTACCATTCTACCCTTGCTGTCAAAGACAAAACCTTCAGTTTCCTTCACTGATGAAGAAGTGCAGGATCTCACAGTTAGGATCCAAAATGCTGGAACAGAGGTGGTTGAGGCAAAGGCTGGTGCAGGTTCTGCAACACTGTCCATGGCTTACGCAGCTGCAAGATTCGTGGAGTCGTCTCTTCGTGCACTGGATGGAGATAGTGACGTTTACGAGTGTTCCTTTGTGCAATCAGAAGTCACAGAACTCCCATTCTTTGCGTCAAGGATTAAGATTGGAAAGAAAGGTGTTGAGGCTGTGATCTCGTCTGATCTTGAGGGATTGACAGAATATGAGGAGAGAGCTTTAGAAGCTCTTAAACCTGAACTGAAAGCAAGCATAGAGAAGGGTGTAGCCTTTGCAAATAAGCAAACAGTGACTGCTTGAAGTTTGATCATGTGACGTAGAAGCCATCTAGAGAGGTAATAAGAAAGTTTCGGCACCAGCTCATAAGCATCTTCAGTTTTGTAGACTGTTAAAAAGACTTTGAAAGCTTGTGGTTTCCTTTATTCCATCACTATTGTTGTACAATTTTGTTGAATGTAGAACGTAATACCTTTGCTGATGTTCCTTAAGCACAGCACAGCACAGCTTGAAACATCTTTTTTGGCCCTTGCTGGTTCACTATATGGCATAATAATAATTTCGTATCTCAATCAACATTGGCTTGTTTTGCATCCCTTTCCTCATTTCTATTAAAAAGTAGGATGTAGTCGTCTGCTTCTTGAGCCTTGAGTTCGATCAAACGCTCAATCACGCGTTCTCCCATGTTCAAAATGACCAACGAGAGCTCTTAATCTGCTTTTACACCTGATTTTGCCTACTGGGATTGGAGGGATAAGGTCTTATTGTGGGTGCTATGCTTTGTTCTTACTAATTGGAGTGATAAGGGGGTTGAAATTTTTGCCAGAATACTACTGGATTATCGATCAGTCCAGTGGTAAATGTTTTAGATTTCGGTTGCTGTCTTGTGGAAATTGGCTTAATCCAAACAGTTAGTTTGCAGCAGCTTATTGTATCTGTCCTATTTCCACAGTTCTGGTTTCTGTTTGTGTGCATCTGCTCTGGCCTGTTGGTTTCCAATTTTTATACCCAACAATTTGCTTCTTATCTTGTCTTAATTTGGTCTTGCAATTTGGCGCCTGACCATTGTTTTTTTATCATGGTTTGGAAATGCTCTCATACAGGCAAATATTGCTTCTATAATTGTTGGATGCTAAAATGGTTTTCCAATCTTTGGTTTCCTATCTTTTCTTTGGTCTGATAATCATATCCTCAATTGATATGGTTATTTGGTTTTGGTGGACTAAAAATCTTACCCGGTAAGTAAGTGATATTGTTAAATTTTACTAGTAAGCACTTACCCGGGGTAAACGGTCCCTAAGAGTTCGATTATGGGTTGATAGACTGTTACCCATGGCAGTCAGGGATATGGCTTCTGAAATCATTGCCAAAAAATCGTATGGATGGATCGCTGGTTGATTTGTTGAAAAGGTCTATGATCTTATCGCTAAGTTCTCTGGATGAAGTACTGAAAGTGGTTTTGGATTGACCCTGTTATTTCAATTTGGAAGATGATCGTTCAATCAGGGATAAAAAGGGCTTGTCAATTTTATTTGGGCCAAAGATGGAATAGAATTTGAATTTGGTTATTTGGATTATTTGTGTTTTTGGGTTAATCGTCATATATGGCTTTTCCGAAAGCATGTTTTGGGACGTCACTTTGTAATCCTTGGGGTATGCCCATCGTAATTTGTCATTAATTTCTTCTTTTTACGAATACCATGCTGATTGGGCTGCAAATTTTTCTTCAACCAAGCCGACGTGACCCATTACATCAAACACACACCCATAGTGTTGGATATTAGGCACTACATCAAACTCTCTCTCTCTCTGCATACGATAAAAAATAAACCTTCCTTCATCAAGCAGCCCATAATGACTGCAACCAAATAGCAATACCGTGAATGCTTGTTTTACTTATGTTGTGTGCTTGGTTGCTTCTTCTTTGTGTAACTACTAACTACTCAGTTGGTACTCTACTATATATATATATGTACTACTTCTTCAACATATGGTTTTTCAAGATTACAAATTCTTTTACACATTGTACAACTCTAAAAGCGCTGACCTTGAAATCCCCTCTCTCCCAAGTTCTCTCAAAAATAAAAAAAAATTCAATTTCTAAGTTACAATTTATACCCTTAGAATTAGTTATCCAATTTACTTTTAATCTCTTACTTTTTTATTTTTTATTTTACATCCCTATCATATTAACATAAATAATCGTATATGAACAAGAATGCATTAAAAAATACATTTCTTTTTTTTACAAATTATACCATTGTAATCGTCTCGTCAATAACTTCGAAATGAGCCCAATATTGAATATTTTTGGATTTAATCATACTATTAAACATCATGAACATATACAAACTAATTTGCTTTATATCCCTTACATTATTCATTTTCATTTTACACTCTTATAATATTGAAATTACATAATCATAGTTTAACTAAAACATATTAATAAATGCATTTTTTTACAAATTATATTATTACAATATTCTCGTCAATAATTTCAAAATAAGTTTATTATTGAATGTTTTTTTAACTTAATAACTAGTCATCGTACCCGCACGATGCAGCGGGACGCAAATGTAAAAAGTTTTTTCCCATAATTTGCGAGAAAAAATCTGACACCACAAGGAAAACGTGGCTTACGATGTCAGACTTGCGAGAATTTGGACAATTTTTAACAAAAAAAAATTGGTAACTAAATTTTAAAAAGGTTAAACCAATATAACTATTTATGTAAATTTCTCTTAAAGAAATACATGTAAACAATCATATTCATTTAACATCAGTTGAAGTTTAGGCACATGATGATGTAACTTGAAGGGTTACAATATTATCAACCATCTAATGCAATTGTGGTCTCTTTGGGAAGACACCTTGTCTCTCTTTTAATATCACTCAACTATGAATTTCTTTTGACATCACTGCCAACAAAAATCAAAATTTCATCATAAATAAATACTTAATTTTTGAATGTACGATCACAACCCTCTATATTCATGACACAATAAGACCAAATAAGAAACTTTTACTATAAGTTATCATCATAAATAACCACATCAAAAAAAATACTTGATTTGTAGTCACCTCACTAATTTTTCTCAACAAAATAGTTAGGAGCCACAAGTCAACATGCAAGACACTTTTCCTTACACTTTCATAAGCTATAAAATAGGCTTGCGGTTTTGCAAGCTGCGACTTTGGTTTTTTCCATGTTGACGCAATGGGACTATAACACCACAACTTGCTCTATTATAATGGTTTTTGAGGTAGGTCCACTTTTTCATTGATGCTTTAAATTTGTCACAAACGAGAAGGGAAAATGGTTTTTGAGCTGTACTAACGATTTCTTAGCTATTTTGTAAGAAAAAAATTATGTTGTTTTTTTCATAAGGTGGCCATTTGAGATGACCATGGTCCATATGGCACCACATTTATTTATGGAGTTAATTTTTCTCCCACAATATCCAATTCAAAGCAAATATATATTTTTTAATGTATATAAAATATACAAACCATGAATAGAAGGAATTTGAGTACCAGAATCCTTGTCAAAACCAACAAGATAGAAATGACTCACACTTGTTTGACCCAAAAGCAAAGTTAGGATACAAGAAACATTACCAAATGACTTTTTAAACCTATGATGCTTGTTTTTTGTTACAAACAAACAACTGTTATTGCAAAAATACAACAAGAACACTATATTTTTGCAAGAACAAGCGATTTTATAACCAAAAAGTGCCAAGGATGACGGTTCTTTTTGCAATTGCATAATTCGTCCAAAATCGCTTGTTTTCTTGCTAAATATAGCTTTCTTTTGACATTCTAACAAGAACAATAGTTAGTCTGCAATTAAAATCTAGGAAGGTTTGAAATGTGAGTACTTTATGAAGAGCAAGCGATTCACGGAGAGATTTTTGGGACTTTGGTGGTGGTGGCGGTGTCTGAACAACTCGAGCCAATCTCTTATGTCTGTACTCCAGAAACTCTTGATATCATTATCGGTTCTTCCAGGCAAATATGTGGCTATTCTCGCCCATTTGGTCCCAAATTCCCGCTGCAATTCTATCACTACCATCTTTTCATCTACATAAAACTTCATACCACTGCAGAAACTTCATACCACTGCAGGTAACATACATGGAAAGAACACGAATCAGATACATGATCTTCCCCAAACTAAATACTTCCACTTAAAAAAAGTATGAAATCAAATTAAAATAGCATAATTTATCGAAAAACCCATTAAATCAAACGTCAAAAAGAAAAAGACAAAATTAACAAATATATTTTTATATTTGGGTCTAACATTAAAAATTTGAAACAATAACAAGAAATGTATAGATAGCATAGATTTATAACCATACTGAACAATGCATCCAGAAAGAAACCACAAAATAAATATATGATTGAACATGTTTCACCTGTGACATTTCTTCCTTTCTGTCCATCAAGTATGTTCTTTTACACAAGCATAACCTTTCCTTTATCTATTATTCCAACAAATCAGTTTATTGACTTGGTAAAAACAGAGTTGAAATAACATAAATGGATTTAATAAAATCAAAGTAATATGAAAGAAAAATAATAGAGGAACCTTCAATGCTTTGAGTCTATCACCAAGTGTAGAAAGTACTTCCAAAAGCTTAAGTGCTATAAATTCATTCGATTTAGCTTGTTTGAAAAAAGAACTTCAGAAGCTTCTTTGTGGAAGGACATTTTGCAGGATCTTTTGTAAAAAGACATGAAACTGCAACATATATGCACCTTCATTAGGGGATACTTTGAGAAAGGACCATGCCCATGAGCAAGTTTCAGAGCTGTGATGCCAAAGGACAATATATAAAAGAGGGAGCGTTCTACTTCAATTTCTTGATAACACATTGCATAAACAGTAGAACAACGCTATACCCTGGAAAAAAATCCGAATTTATTTTTAGTAAAAATTAAACGCTGAAACTTAGGAAACTGAGAAAATCATATGCAACCCACAGAACCAAATCAAAAACCCATAAAACCCCATATGAGAAATTCAGCAACCATATGATAAACCCAACACATAAGCAGAGAAGGAGAAGGAGGAGTAGGAAACCAACACAAATAAAACCTAACCTGGTTTGAGAGAAGATTGAGTGAACGATGGAGAGAACGACGAGAAAGAGAGAAGATGCAGGCAGGATTTGAGAGAGAGCATCAATCAGGGAGCATGAAATTTGAGAGGGAGATAAATGAGGAAGATGGATCAGTTTATGGAAGAGTGTGAGAAATTGGTGCAGACGTGGGGGAAAGGTCGTGGAGAAGAGACCGGAGGATAACTGATATTTAGAAAAAAACTGATGTTTAGAAAAACCGACTCTTAAAAAAAACTGTTATTGGCTTTTCATAAAGTAGTATAGATATAGATAGATATACATAATCAAAGGAGGGTATAACGGTAAATTCACCACCATACGAAGCTAAGAATAGTCTAAGGCTCCACAGAGACCGAATCGTCAAGTTTTGATTCTGGAACAGGTGGGGGGAGGGGATCTGATCATGACACTCTGAATGAAGGCGATCATCTGCATGTAAACAAATCTATTTAGCAACTTCTTAGACGTTATATGTAAGCAAGATAATATTTTCGATACATTATACCCTTTAATAGATTGTAGTTATGAGTGTCTTTTCAATTTTATTATTTCATTACATCTTATGAGTTACTTAAATCTCTGCTTATACAGTTAAAACTCAAGTTAATAGAACGCATCTAAAAATATACAAGTTTTTTTTTCTTATACCTTGTGTGGCAGTAGTTAAACTCATTATTCTTACCACAAAAAAAGCAACACAGACAAGACTAAAACCCCGAAACACGAATGGAGCATTGTCAGACAAGAATAAAGCTGCAGGAAAGAAGCACAACTTCATTAGCTCCGCTTAATTAATATCAGCTAAAAAGATAACAACCCTTGAATGGTTCAATTCTTCACCTGTTATAGGACTGAAAATCATAGGAGAAACAATACTAACAAAGGAACATATGCCTGTAATGCACCCTTGAGCTTTTCCCTAGAAAGAAAAGAAATAACAACCATATATATAAAATACGATATAAGAATCCATTATCTGTTAAGGTTCCATCAACTCTCCTTTCATTATATATCTTAACCAATAGATATAAGGAAAGACAAATTCTTGACAATATTATTCATTAAACACAAACCATGTATGCTTTGGATTACCTGCTTAGTAGGACCAAACCAAAATCGAAAGCAGCAGGAAAGAAGCACAACTTCATCAGCTCCACTTAATTAATATCAGCTAAAAAGATAACAACCCTTGAATGGTTCAATTCTTCACCTATTATAGGACTGAAAATCAGAGGAGAAACAATACTGGCAAAGGAACATAGGCCTGTAATGCACCCTTGAGCTTTTCCCTGGAAAGAAAAGAAATAACAACCATATATATAAAATACGATATAAGAATCCATTATCTGTTAAGGTTCCATCATCTCTCCTTTCATTATATATCTTAACCAATAGATATAAGGAAAGACAAATTCTTGACAATATAATTCATTAAACACAAACCATGTATGCTTTGGATTACCTGCTCAGTAGGACCAAACCAAAATCGAATATAAAATAATTCAAGAACCCAGACTCTGCCAAAGGTATTCAAATCCCTCATGGTCTTGGCCTTGTTAAAACCTTGTACAGATTCTCTGCATCTCTTAATGGCTTATATGGTGAACTCCCACCCAATTTTTGTGATTCACCTGTTATGAGCATCATCAATTTCTCACACAATTACATCCAAGGTGAAATCCCTGAGCTAAAAAACTGTAAAAAGTTGGTTTCTTTATCTTTAGCAGATAACAACTCTGTTGGTAAAATTCCAGTTTTGTTAGTGCTCAATATTGATTGTACCAAGTAGAGGGACTTATCTTGTAATAGGGCCATAGTTTACCCTAGGTATATATAGTTTTCTAATTTCCCCTTTGGGAAATTAGGTCATCCATTTACACCAAGTACACACACACCATTTTGCTCTAGATTGTTTCTTTGCACTTGGATTGATTTCTTTGAATATAGAGATGGCCAATTTGATGTTATTCATGGATTGATTACTTGTTCTGGGATCACAATTGGTATCAGAGCAGTATATCACATTGATTTGATTAGGATTGTGAGGGATTTTGCTAAAATTTGAGTGTTCTTCATTTTTCTTCATCTTTTGATTGATTTTAGCCATTAGAGTTCTTCTAATGGATTAGAATCGATCAAGGGTTGTTAGTAGATTAGTCCTGAGTGTTTTTATTCCACAAATACACTAGGATCGTTGCTCAGATTCTGCTTTTTCCCATTTTTCGCACTTTTACATTTCTGCACACTGTTTTGCATCGAAAACCAGTTTCTGTTGGTTTTTGGACAAAACACGAAGCATTAAAGTTGCCTAGAATTGTCTCGCAAATCCACCCACCAAATTTCAGCTTAATCCGATCTGTTTTGAAGATTCGACTTTGAATCTTCACACATATCGCAACCATCATAGTTTCATCAATATCGCAGGAGTGAACAGTTTCATATCGCAAGGGTCACTTGCGACTAGATCCATATCGCAAGCTTCAGTGTTTGAACAATATCATATCGCAACCTCTTGTTGCGATACGACAAGATTTTCTTGTTGCGATATCAGTTGTTGCGATATCAAAATTTCAAACTTCCTTGCATCATTTAAGGGGGAGTGAATATATTTCAAATACCTTGAGTGCTCAATCAATTGGTAGTTGGACATCTTCCAATGTGATAAAATCTTTCAAAATTTTATCTGAAAAATGTCCAAGTTTCACAGTGAATAGTGTGATATCGCAACCTTCACTTGCGATATCTCAATGAACAGTGTTCCATCGCAACCTTCTGTTGCAATAAACCCAAGTGAAATGCATATCGCAACCGTGCATTGCGATATGGGCTTGTGAATAGTATCGCGTCGCAACCCTCTGTTGCGATACGATTGAACGTCTGTCGCAACTTGTTCTTTGCGATATGATGACACGTGGTAACCTTTGGACCAATCGTGTTGTGCCACGTGTCACTGATTTCAAATTCGTTTAAATAGGGTTTTGACTTTTCAAACTAATCTCAACTCAAAACCACTCAAACCCTCTCTAAAATGCTACTGTGCCTTTTCGATTTCAAAGCCGATTTCATGATTTTGATCCGTGCATTTCATTTAAATCTACTTCGAGGTATCGTATCCTAAGTTTCATTCGTTTTAATCCACAAAATAGCATTCTACAGTCAATTTTTTAGGGTTTTAGGTTCGATATTCTTTGGATCTGCTTAAATCGATGAGTTTGTGTGTTTATGTTGTTAGAAAACATAGGGTTTACTCACGTAGGTATTGCGAGCCTAGTTGTATAGGTTTTAACATCAAAATGTGCGAAATAGACAAATATGGGCCTGAACACTTAGGGTTATTTTGGTGTTCGTCAATATCGCAACCAACTGTTCTTCATATATTCAAACATATCGCAATGGTCATCTGTTCTTCAATATCGCAACTGTGAGTTGCGACAAGATCATATCGCAACCTTGAGTTGCGACTACCTCTTGTCACATACTTCGCTGCGATATATCCATTGCTTGCGATATCATTTTGATGTGGGTTGTGATATGCCCATGACTTGGGGATTTTTGGAATAATTTTCAAAGCAAAACTCAACTTTGGCACTATACTAAACAGTTAAGTGGTTCAGATGGCTGATCAAGATGGCAACGCTTCGGATGACAACACCATCATCCGTTCACATCGTTCATCCCACCCGTCAGTCAATGCTCGTGACCGGGATGAAGAGATTTTCCCGAGGGCGAACTTTCTGGGTTTCTTTGATAACAACCATCATCTCGATCTAGAGGTTCCCTTCGATTATCAAATAATCATAGAAATCATCCGCGACCATCCTCTACGAACTGCCCTTATCAGAGTTGAACTCGTACCAGCTATCTATCTTCAACAATTCTGGGGCACACTTCAGTACCATCCGACTGCTCGTACACCAAAATTCACGGCCAAAGTTGACCATTTCGATGTCAGATTCACCCTACGAGGAATCAGACGTGCACTAAACCTTCCTTACTCCGAGAACTTTGAGGATCCGGTTCCTGAAGAACAACTTTTTGCCGATATCAGAAGTCTTGGATATCAACACCCAGAAAACCATGTTCTTACCGGTTCATCACAGTTCAGACGCAACTATCTTCCGAGAGTATGGTACACCCTATGCTCTATCTTTAATCGCTGTATGACCTCTAAACACACAAGCGTAGACAAGACGAATCTGCCTATCCTACGAATGTTCCATGTCTTTACTTTTAACCAGAACATCGACTATGCTGTCCTACTTTGGAATGAAATTATTGAGCTAGTCGCGGAGCAGGCTCGACCGAAAAAGAAACGCAACTTCGTGCCCTATCAGAGATTCTTCCAGATCTTGATTCATCAAGCCATGGAAGACAACGACCAAATTCCACGACGTGCGGATCATCCACGAGGCCCGAGCCAATACATGCATTACTTACGGATGCCAAAGCACATTGATTTTGCTCACATCGCTGTTATCCGAGAAGACTTACTTGCATTTGCTGACCAACAGTCCTGGGTAGTTCAGCAGTATAGGTTAGAAAATGCATTGATGGTCCAACCACCACCGGAGGGACCTCCCCACGATGCCAACCCACTAGGAGATGAGGGTCAGAATGTCGAGGGGGTTCAGGAACAAGGGGTTCCTGAACAACGAGAGGTGAGGAGACGTAAAAGAAAGAGAGTCGGGAGAAGATTAAGGACTGTTGGCCAAGCATCCTCTTCACGACCAGTTCAACCACCACCTCGACGACCTCCAGTCCAGATATTCGATGACGATGTCTCCTGGAATTCAGACGATGCCGCTGCATCATCTTCTGATGATGATGCAGTTGATCAAGACGATGAAGTAGAACCTTTCTTCTCTCCTTTTGACGATGATGATGATGACTCAGGTCACGACCTTTTGGTCCATTTAATTCCAAGGCATATGGGAAAGAGACCACGTGTCGTGAGTTCTGATGCTGATTCCACTTGGAACACAGAACTCTTAGACACTGCTACTGATGCCGCCGGTCCTTCAAATGTGAACGAAGGAGTAGAAGAAGAAGTGGAAACCGTAGTTAGTGGTGAGGTACGAGGGAGAAAAGAAATGAGTGATGTTGTGATAGAGTTGGATAAAGTTTTAACTATCGACTCTCCCCACACCGATCCGAGCCGGGTAGCCACATCTTCTACCAATGAGCGTACGTCGCCGTTGCGTATTGAACAAGCCGTGGTCTGCCCAGCTATGCATAGCACAGCCTCACCAAGCCACTCATCGGTCTCTCAACAGGCCGATGTTTCATTTGCCACAGGGGATTTAGCACAAAGTCTATCGGCAACACAATCGGTGTTTGCTGGTATTGAAACAGGTAGGCTCCTGCCCCGGCCACCGACCTTCCTTCAACGCACATCGAGTCTAGGACCATTCGGACGAACATCTTTTCCTAGGACACATATGATGGAACAACACCAAGTTGCGAGCTTCCGTGCTCCAACCGGAACACCCAGAGTTAGGCCGCCATTCGTTGGTGCCTCGCGAGGACAGGGTGGAAGTCCTGTCATGGTCAACACTATGCCAACCATAAACACAGGCAGTACGGTTGCTACAACCGCTACTATAACCGGTAACCTAAGTGGTCCGGATCTTGCCCACATGTTCCCAAATATTCCACAGGATCAGATAGTACGCATGCTTGGACCGCCTCCACATTATATCACTTTTAACGTGCTTGCATCCACCTTAGGTTCAATCAACACTGCCCTAAATCAACACAGAAAGGCTTTGCAACACACAATTGCACAAGAAGTGAGCAGAGCCATCAAAGGCAAACACGTTGCTGAATCGTCGTCAGCTCCTCCTGATAATGATCAGGCAACAAGATTAAACCATAAGCTTCATTGATTGATTGAGAAAATGTAGAAGATGAGAGTTTAGCACAAAATCTCTCTTGGAGGCCACACACACACACCTTGGTGTCTAGATACACTAATGACCTCACACACAAAACCCTAACAATTGGGGTTATATACCCTTTGACCAAACCTAGCTATTTTGACATTGACCTTTGTTGACTAATTACAATTAGACTAATTATTGGATACATTAGTGTACTAACACCTCCGAATCAACCATTCCGCGCTGGATCCGATCCACAAACACCACCATCAGTACTGTTACACCAAATACCAACCGACCAGCTCAAATCAGAGCTGTTAGCCCGACTTCTAGCCCAAGGCGATTCCAATACTGCTGAAGAGGTAGATATCAGGATCGAATCTTAACAAGACTAATAATACTTAGAATTCAGAATTAAAGAATCTGCGGAATAGAACTTTAATTCACACAATCAAAGAACAATATATCAGAAAACACACAGCTGTTTGTATTCACTAATTCGACTCACAAGCTTACAACCAAACCTCAATCTTGATGAACAGGCTCAATCAAGACGACTTCTACTTCTCTAGAAATAGGGTTCTAAACCTTGAGGTTAAATCTCTCTCAAAACAAAAACGTATTCTTAGACTCTCGTATATCGCTTGTATTTTTTCTATATTTGAATAGCTATCTATAAACATCTATTTATACACAATAAGTACAAGATAACTATCAAAAATAAATTGATCTTCTGAATCTTCTTTAAGCATATCTTCATTCATTCCACTTTTATCTCCAAAATCTTCGCATTCCAAACTTGTCACATCAGCAGTATTAATCTTCATTCAGCATGAGCAGTACTAATATTCTCCAGCAGCACTAATTCATTTCAGCAGTATTAACTCATTCCAGCAGCATTAACTTGTTCCAGCAGTATTAACTTGATCCAGCAGTACTAACTTGACTAGCAGTACTAACCTTGTTCCAGCAGCATTAATGTATCAGCAATACTAACAATGATCTAGCAGTATTAACTTTGTCTTGCAGTAGTAACCATTGCATAAGCAGTACTAACTTTGATCTGGCAGCACTAATGTTGTTCTGGCAGTACTAACCATACTTAGCAAATCTTCAGTTCCCAACAATCTCCCCCTAACTTGACTTTTAGAAAGAGAAGTCAAGTTCTTCAGATGATGATGCTTCCAAAACTTAGTCTTGAACACACAAGTCAGGATTCAATCCCAAACTTTGATTTAAGATCCTTCTTACCAGGTATCTTGCCATCTTAGAATCTTTGTTACTCACCAACTTAGTTTTTAGCATTCCTTTCAACCTTGTCATGCTGTGCTCGTATATTTTATCCACCAAATAATACTCATGATATGCATAGTCAAGTGTTATGACATACACACCACAATTTTCAATAAGCATCCAGTTGGTAACAGTTTGAAATTGCCTTTCTGTCAAATACTTAACTGCTTCTGTATTGAACATTAGACACAAATATTCAAGTACCATTTTGGTGATGGACATTCCATTCTCAGTCAACATATTTCCATAAAGCTTCATTCCCACCTTGAACATCTCTTCCAAGTCTGATCTAGAGCACATCCTTAAAAGTCTTCCCCATGTAGAACTGACCTCAAACTTCCCATCTGCTCTTTTTACTCTAATGTACTCCTTTCTCTGATCTTTCAAAGTATCCCAGAAGATGATTTCAGGAGCCATAGAAGCTAATGGTTTAACTTTGATAGGACTAGAAGCAACCACAGTAATATACATATCACATTGAGTATTTGTTGGTGATTGTACATTGCTTGGTTGACCTGATGGAGTTGCCACTTCTTCTTCAGCAACTTTATGATCAGCTTTCTCTTTCACAACTTCCTCCTTAGCTTCTTCTACACTGGGTTCCACCCTAGGCTTCTTTACAACTTTCTTCTTTGAAGCTATAGACTTTGTTCTTGGTCTTTTGTTTGACATCATCTTGGTTCTTTTGAGCGTTTTAACAGCTTCAGGAATGGTTTCAGCTGTTTCCTTTGTTTCTGCTGCTTCAGGAATGGTTTCTGCTGCCTTATGTTTTTCAGCAGCATTAACCATTTCTGCTGCTTGAATGGTTTCTGCTGCTTTTTGACTAGCAGCATTAACCATTTCTGCTGCTTTTTCTGTTACTGCTTCTTTTAAAATCTTTGATACTGCTGCTTTCACCATCTCAAATACCTCTACTTCAATCTCAGATTTAGTTACTGTAGAAACAGATACTGCTTCCTTCTCACTGTCAGATACTGCTGCATCAACAAGACTATGTATAATTTCAGTTACTGCTGCTTCAATCTCAGATACTGCTGCATTAACTGTTTCTACTGCTTTTTCTGTGGTTTCTGCTGCTTCAGTTACTGCTGCTTTCTCACTTTCTGCTTCCTTTGCAACTTCTGCAACCTGCTCAGCCTCCCCCTCAACTTTATGCTCATTCTCCCCCTCAACCTTTGCATCCTCCATGTTTAGTTCAGTTTCTAACTCCCCCTTTTTGGAAGCATCAGTGGTTGATCTTCTCCTTCTCAGAACATACTGAGCTTTCTTTCTTCTTTGCAGCAGCTTAGTGATCATCTTCTTATTTTTCTCTATCTTGGTGTGTTGATAAAGAATCACCCTTTTAAGCTCATCAATCTCCTTCTGCTGATTCATAACATCAATGTTGATGTTGGCAATGGTTTTCATCAATTCCTCATAAGTATATCTATCCTCACCCTGTTTAGGAGTGTTTACCTCCGTTAAAGGATCACTGGAAATTTTAGTAGGTGTCTTTTGCCTAGCAAAAGCACTACCTACTCCCATGGATTCTTGGCGCCTGGGTCCTCTGAATGTTTTCACATTCTGAGTTGCCGTGGGGAAGGTCTTAGTGATGTTACCACTGTCCTTCTCTTTGCTAGCAGAAGCAGTGGCAGCCTTGCAGCCCACATGCTCATCCTTCTCCTTAGAGAGCACCTTCTTGGGGTTAGGAGACACCCCTTTGGTTACCCTTTTGATATTCTCTATTGGAGAACGCTCCAATAGAGGGCTTGTAGGCTTTGGGCTATTAGGAGATACATCAAGGGAAGGAACCTTGTGTACCTTTCTTCTTTCAAACTTCTTGGTGATTTTGGGAGTGGGTCTTAAAAGAATGGACTGTGGGATTTCTTTGGTGATGGAAGGTTGGGATTGGCCATCAGTGGGTGTGTCTAATGGGGGCCTTGACCCTGATGCCATACCTTCAGTGGTGTGGGACACAACCATCATTGTAGAGAACAATGGTGTGTCAACTCCTTCCGAGTCCCTAGGAATTCTTCTCATATTTGAGAAAACCTTCCCTTTAGGGGGTTTTGGCACATATACCTCAGCAGACTGAGGTAAATCCGTCAATTCATGGTTAATTACTTCTTGGACAAACCTGGGATACATGTAAAATTTCTTTTTGGATTCTAGGTTTGCCACAAGATCATTAAAAATCATTGCTGAAAAATTGAACTTTCTGGCAGTGGTTAAGCAGACCAAGGCATAAGCAATGGTACTGCTAAACTCACTCCATCCAGTTGTTTTCTTTGAAATACAGTGCATAAGAGTATGAACAAGAAATCGCCATTGGGTGTAGAATTTTGACTTGAAGAATTTAAAAACGCCAATGGGACCTTCATACCCCATTCTTGGTAAGGTCGAGAAAAGTTCATCATTAGATAGATAGGTTATACCTGAGGCATCATCTAAGTGAAGAGTGATGCGAATAACCTCCTCTGTGACCTTCAAGGGTTTGTCACAAACCCTTGTTCGAATGATTTTCTGCCCATCTTCGAAAATAACAGCGGCATTCTCCCAAAATTGCTTTTGATGCTCGATATATATGGTTGGGCACACTGTTAGGGCATGAGAGATGTGTGAGGACTTGAGAAAATCCACAATATCATGAAATCCTGCGGCCTGCTTTGGCTTCTGAAGCATCGCAATCTCATTGTGCTCATCGACAAACTCCATTGTCGTCATTCTTCCTGAGGATTTGGATAGAAAACACAGAGATTCTCGAGAGAGAGAAAAAATTTAATGCAAAGAGACGTTATGAACTTTGGCGGGATGAAAGAGTATTTATAGCAGTATTAGCCTTGATTTTCTTTAAAAGCAGTATTAACAACTTAGCAGTATTAACGACTGAGCAGTATAAACTACACAGCAGTATTAACTACACAAGCAGTATTAACTACTAAGCAGTATTAACTACTAAGCATTATTAACTTCAAAGCAGTATTAACTTCAAATCAAAGCAGTATTAACTACTAAGCAGTATTAACTTCAAAGCAGTATTAACTACTAAGCAGTATTAACTTCAAAGCAGTATTAACTACTAAGCAGTATTAACTTCAAAGCAGTATTAACTATTAAGCAGTATTAACCACAAAGCAGTATTAACTACACATTGGCAGTAGAAAATATGTACTAGCAGTAGTAACTCTGCACTGGCAGTAGTAACTATACTTGCACTTTGCAGCACTTGTCCATCTGAGTCATACTGAGGTTCTGAGAAAACTAGTTAGTAACACCAAATAAACAAAGAAATACATGTATATATAGAAAAAAAATAAAAATCATGAATTTATTCAAGGTTGATTAAGCCCACACTGGCTACCAAGAAAGTGAATCTACCCACATCAAAAGCTTTTGTGAATAGATCTGCAAACTGGTCATTGGTATGAACTTTAGCAACTTGAATCAATTTCTTTTCATTACAGTCTCTAATAAAGTGATACCTGATCTCTATGTGCTTTTTTTTGAGTGCTTGACAGGATTGTTAACAATGCTAATGGCACTATTGTTGTCAATGAAGATTGGAGTGTGAAGAAATGTTACCCCATAGTCCAACATCTGATTCTGAATCCATAACACCTGCGAACAGCAACTTGCAGCAGCTATATACTCAGCTTCTGTTGTGGATAAGGACACTGTGGTTTGTTTCTTACACTGCCATGATACAAGTCTTGCACCCAAAAGCTGACATCCACCTGAAGTAGACTTTCTATCCATGTTAGCTCCACATAAGTCACTGTCTGAGTATGCAAGCAAGTCAAATGAAGATTCATAAGGATACCAAAGACCTAATCTAGGTTGCCCTCTTAGGTATCTAAAAATTCTTTTGACTGCATGCATGTGAGATTGCTTAGGTGTAACCTGAAATCTGGCACAAACACATACTGGAAACATAATGTCTGGTCTAGAGGCTGTGAGATACATGAGTGATCCAATCATAGATCTGTAATGATGGACATCCACATCCTCCCCCTCAAGATCTGCAGTGATCTGTTTGTGTGTCTCCATTGGTGTGCTTGCTGGCTTTGAGTCTGTTAAACCATACTTGTCCAGGATGTCTTTCACATATTTGGATTGGCTTATGAAAATCCCATCTTTCCTCTGTTTCTCCTGAAGCCCAAGGAAGAAAGTAAGTTCTCCCATGGAACTCATCTTGAAGCTCTTGTGCATTAACTCTTCAAACTCTTTACACATGTGATCATTTGTGGATCCAAAGATGATGTCATCCACATAGATCTGAACAAGTAGTGTGCCTTTCTTTCTCCTCTTAATGAACAAGGTCTTGTCAATGACTCCTCTTTCAAAGTCATTTTTCAGGAGATAGGTAGACATGGTGTCATACCATGCTCTTGGGGCTTGATGTAAACCATAAAGTGCCTTCTTCAGCTTGTACACTCTGTCAGGGTGCAATGGATTCTCAAATCCAGGGGGTTGACAGACATATACTTCTTCATCAATACTTCCATAAAGAAAAGCACTTTTTACATCCATTTGGTAGACCTTAAACTTCATCTATGAGGCATAGGCTAGAAATAGCCTAATTGCTTCAATCCTTGCCACTGGAGCAAAGACTTCCTCATAGTCTATGCCCTCTTCCTGAGTATACCCTTGTGCAACCAGCCTTGCTTTGTTTCTGATCACAATTCCTCTGTCATCCTTCTTGTTTCTGAAAATCCACTTGGTGCCAATTGCTCTATGACCTTTTGGAAGGTCCACCAAGTCCCAAACATCCTGTAATTTAAACTGTAGCAGCTCCTCTTGCATTGCTTCTATCCAACTTGGATCTTTCATAGCATCATAAGCCTTTTTGGGCTCAATTTGGGATAGAAAGCAAGTAAGTACAGTATTTACTGTATTCTGCTGATCTTGCAGCTCTTGAAGTCTGCTTTGATTCCTAGTCATCATTGGAGAAGCAATGTCTCCTATAACCAACTCAGGAGGATGATTTTTCTGAGTTCTTGATGGATGACCAGGTTCCTCAACTAAGTTTCCATCCAGATTTGACTCATTTAAGTCTGGATCTTCTTCAGCTTTTTCAGTCACTTCAGACTCTCTTGAAGTCTGATTTTCCTCTATTCTTCTCTCTTCTTCATTCTGAATGAGTTCAGTTTCCTTTTCTGGTTCACAGAAGCCAACAGGATCAATGGTAGGGAGTGGAAATATCACAGACTGAATACTGTTATCTGATGGTGGTGCATCCCTTTGTCCTGTATTTACATCACTACTGAAACCTAAAGAATTAGTGAGTGAATCAATGTCAAACAGCCAATCAGGACCTGAACCAATAGGATTTGGTGTGTTCTCATTGCATTTGACATTGTCACTTTCTTCAATTATTCTAGAAGAGGCATTAAACACTCTGTAAGCCTTACTCTGAGACGAGTAACCAACAAGAAAACCATCATCTGCTTTGCTATCAAACTTACCTAAGTGAGATTTGGTATTGAGAATTGTACAAGGACAACCAAATGGTTTAAAAAATCCAATAAATGGTTTCTTTTTCAGAAAAAGCTCATAAGGTGTCTTGTTTTTAGGCTTTATTACCAACACTCTGTTTTGAACATAACAAGCAGTATTAACTGCTTCTGCCCAAAAAGTAGTGGGTAATTTTGAATCAGCTAACAGAGATCTAGCAGCCTCAATCAGTGTTCTATTCCTTCTCTCAGCAACACCATTCTGTTGTGGAGTCCTAGGAGCACTGTATTGTCTCTCAATTCCTTTTTCCTCACAAAAGGTGTTTAGATCAAGGTTTTTAAATTCAGTCCCATTATCTGATCTAATGACTTTCACTTTTTGATTTGATTGGTTTTCAATTCTAAGAATAAAAGTTTTGATCAGTCCACTTGTCTCATCTTTAGTTCTCAGAAAATATACCCAAGTAAATCTAGAGTAATCATCAACAATAACTAAACAGTATGATTTCTTGCCAATGCTCATGACATTTGTAGGGCCAAACAGATCCATATGCAACAACTGAAGAGGATTTGAGATAGTGTTTATCTCTTTGGACTTATGAGAAGTTTTGTGTTGTTTGCCTTTGAGGCATGCAACACAATGATCATCACATGAATAGACTTTTGATGGTAAACCCCTAACAAGATTATTTTTAACAAGTTTATTCATTGTTTTAAAGTTCATGTGACACATCCTTCTGTGCCAAAGTGATGATTCATCTATTGAAGCTTTTGAAACTAAACAGTTTAGAGATGAATCAGATGAAACACTTTCTAAATCTAAACAATACACATTATCCTTTCTAGGAGTTCTCAATAGTATCATGTTTTCATCAACTACCTTGAATCCAGGAGCAAGAATAATGCATTCTGAATCAGTAAATAATATACTATGTTTCTTGTCACAGACCTGTGATACACTTAACAGGTTGTATCTCAATTGCTCAACATAGTAAACATCCTCAAATGTCATCTTACCTTTTGACACATCACATTTACCACTTATCTTACCTCCTGCAGGATTATTCCCAAAAGCAACACGTCCTCCATCAATTCTTTTGAAATTCTTGAGGCAGGACATGTTACCTGTCATGTGCCTGGAGCAACCACTATCAACATGCCAGATGCTCTTCTCCTTGAGCTGTTGGTTGCCCTGCACATAAGATAAATCAATTAGTTTTTATTGGGAACCCAAGCCAAAGTGGTCTTGGGTCTCCCTTGCTCATCAAAGTACTTGCATTGGGTTTTGATGAGATTTTCAAACTTAGGTACTGCAGAATTGGAGTACTTTGTCAATATGATTGGTCTAGCAGCACAAAAACTAGAAGCAGTATTAACCTTAGAAGAAGTACTAACAGAGTTAGCAGCACTAACAGAGTTAGCAGCACTAACTGAGTTAGCAGCACTAACAGAGTTTGCAGCACTAACAGAGTTAGCAGCACTAACAGAGTTAGCAGCACTAACACTGCTAGCAGCAGTATTGGCAGTAGTATTGCTTCTAGCAGCACTATCCTTGTCAGCAGTACTATCTGAGGTATCAGTACTAACATTAGTGCTTTTGGGGACCCATATATTGACACATTCCTTTTCAGTCTGTTTTCTCATGTGGCTTTTGGATTTAGCTTGTTTCTTAGCCACATTATTCCTTGCAGGCTTCCTATAACCAGAAGATTTTTGAAAACTTCTTTGAAAACTTTTCTTTTGGTTAATAGGATTGAAATAACAGTATTTGGCAAGATGATTCAATTTGCCACAAATAAAACAAGGTTTTGGTCTGTTAATCCTTTGCAGATCAACTCCTTACTGTTGTGCCCACTGGTTATTCCAATTTCTTTGATTTCCCCTCTTTTTATCATGTTTTTGGGGCTTATCCTCTTGAGATTTCTTGCAAGAACAATGTTCACAAGTATTAGAGTTCACAACAGTGGTCTGTGTATAATGAACTCCCTTTCCCTTTCCAGTCCTTTTCATCTCATTGTTCTTAACACATGGACTTACACATTCCTCACCAGATCCTTCTTTTTCAGTCTTATCCTCAACAACTACTTCATCTAATGGATCTACTTCAGTGGCTCCTTCAGGTAAGTCCTTCTTATCCTTGGTTTCTAATAGGTCTGACTTAGGAGGGATGTAGTTGTTGTTGTAGGGTGGGGGTGTGGCATTGTACCCTATGCATGGTTTCAACTTACTATGGATTTGAGAGTTGATTATGTTGTCCATGACTTTAGAGGCACAAGTAAACTTTTCTACATCAAGTTTAACTTTCTCAAGCTCTCCTTTTAGTTTCTCACACTCTTCCCTGGATTCTCTAAGCTGGAACTCTAGACCATCCTTTTCCCATTTCCAGTAGTTTGTATCATAGGAGTGTTGAAGTTCATTGACTTGAAAAGCCCTAATCTGTTCTTCAAACTTCTCAACAATTATTACATAGTCTTTTCTGTCCTTTTCTAATCTCTTAAGGTCATTACACATTCCCTGATTGTGATCTCTATACCTTTTAACAGTGTCTATACAAGCTTGAGAACAGAGATTATATTTTACCTCAGTGGGAAGATCTGAAACTTCAGCCATAAGTGCTTGATTTTGGATGGCCTCTTCTGCTTGATCACTCCAATCAAATCCCATTCCTTGTTGAGAGACAAGAGCTTGAATAGAGTTTCTGTTTTGATTGGAGCTTCCAGCCTGAGTTTGTTGATGGCTGTTGTGAGATGTTCCACCTCTGCGTTCCCTGGCAAAGTGTCCCATCTTGTGACACTTGTAGCATTCAACTTTGGACTTGTCAAATCCAGCACCATCTTCTCTTCTTTGGGAAAAGTTGTTTCTCCCTGTCCTCTTTATGAATCTCTTCACCCTCATAGACAGCATAGCCATCTGCCACTTGATATCCATCTCTTCAAGATCATCAGCATTAATCTGTTCTAAGTCATCATTAATCAATGAGGAATTAACATGACTAGAAAAGAAGGCTTCTAGTACTGAATCATTGATCTTTTCCTGATTGACTCCTCCAGCAGCACTAACTGATTCAGTGTTAGCAGTAGAATCAGGTGATGCTGAAAGAAGTGCAGCATTGTGTACATATCCAGAGGGCTTCTTTTTGGCTTCAACCTCTGCTTCAAAGACTCTAAGATCATTGTAAAGATCATCAAGCTCTTTATCTTCCAGTTGGTCATTCTGTCTGAAGGACACAGTATACATTGTCCACTCTTCACCTAATGATCTTAAGAACTTTCTGTTAACATCATCAGCCTCCATCTTGACTCCTACTGTGGCCAATTCTCCAATCAGCTTATTAAATCTATCAAAAGTTTGAGTCATAGACTCATTCTTAGTAGAAGTAAAGTTTTCATACTGCTGCTTGAGAATTGCCTTCTGATTCCTCTTGGTACTTTTGGTGCCAGTGAATCTCTTTTCCAATGCATTCCATAGAATCTGAGCATCAGTGCAGTGTTGAAATTGATGCTGATATTCATTGGGGATAGCCAAAAGCAGAGTGCTTAAGGCCTTCATCTCTATTTGTCTGACTTTTCTCTCTGCATCAGTGTTTGGAGGAGGTCTTTTGCCATCTGGTCCAGTTCTTCCTTCAGCACATGGACCATTCTCTATGATATCCCAGATGGAATAATCAGTAAGCAGAATGTACTGCTTGATTCTAATTTTCCACATGTCAAATTCATTGGGTCTGAGCATGGGAACCTTAGAAACAAGAGTACTGTTTGATTCAAAAGAGTTGTCCATAATGATTGTAGAATTCTAAGAAACACAGGCTCTGATACCACTTATCAGGATCGAATCTTAACAAGACTAATAATACTTAGAATTCAGAATTAAAGAATCTGCGGAATAGAACTTTAATTCACACAATCAAAGAACAATATATCAGAAAACACACAGCTGTTTGTATTCACTAATTCGACTCACAAGCTTACAACCAAACCTCAATCTTGATGAACAGGCTCAATCAAGACGACTTCTACTTCTCTAGAAATAGGGTTCTAAACCTTGAGGTTAAATCTCTCTCAAAACAAAAACGTATTCTTAGACTCTCGTATATCGCTTGTATTTTTTCTATATTTGAATAGCTATCTATAAACATCTATTTATACACAATAAGTACAAGATAACTATCAAAAATAAATTGATCTTCTGAATCTTCTTTAAGCATATCTTCATTCATTCCACTTTTATCTCCAAAATCTTCGCATTCCAAACTTGTCACATCAGCAGTATTAATCTTCATTCAGCATGAGCAGTACTAATATTCTCCAGCAGCACTAATTCATTTCAGCAGTATTAACTCATTCCAGCAGCATTAACTTGTTCCAGCAGTATTAACTTGATCCAGCAGTACTAACTTGACTAGCAGTACTAACCTTGTTCCAGCAGCATTAATGTATCAGCAGTACTAACAATGATCTAGCAGTATTAACTTTGTCTTGCAGTAGTAACCATTGCAAAAGCAGTACTAACTTTGATCTGGCAGCACTAATGTTGTTCTGGCAGTACTAACCATACTTAGCAAATCTCCAGTTCCCAACAGTAGATCTTGTTGGATTACTACGCCAACAATCCCAACCTCAAGCCTCAACATCCTCAAGCACTGAATATCTTGCCTTGAACGCGTCCATGCAAGACATGACCAAAGCTATTGTTGTCGGTTACCAATCTCTAGCCACGCGGATCACCGTCTTCGAACAGGCGTGTGGTGTGCAAGCTCAAGCCTCAGATAAACGAAGACATGATGATCAGGATGATCCTGATCTTCATGAGGGGGAGAAGAGAGCACAGGTCAGAGAAACAAGTGGTACGAGTACAACAAATGAAGGGGGTTCAGTCAGTGAACAGGTACAAACTGAAACTGGTACGACGACTGATGTGGTACAATCACTTGATACAGAAATGGAAGTTCTAGCTGATGTCATAACTGGGGTTGAAAAGCCTTCGGTTGTTGACAATAGAACGGCGGACGAGCGGATGGCCGATGATATGCTTGTTGACCTCATCTATATTGATTTAGAGGAAGAGCCAGAGCGGTTGAACTACAAAATCAAAGAAGAAATGGTGGATGCTTTAGATGATGTTATTGACTCTACTGGAGATCAGGTTATGGAAGTTGAATCTGAAGATGATGCTCCTCTACAGCCTGAAACAGCAGATCCGGATGTTGGTACTTCAGCTCCACATGCACCGATAATTCTGGATGGTAAGATCAGAGATCCAGTACTTGAGGCAGAACTCCGAATCTATCAAGTTGTTATTGATGCTGAACCGAGGTACGTGGCTACGGGAGAAAGAGTGTCACTCCTGATCCCGTATCTAGAGACCCTAAGGAAAGAACTATATGTACGGGATGTTCAGCGAATCAACTTGGAGAAAGTTTTTGGGATTGAAGACTGGCCGTCACTGAAGAAGATCGAGTTTCTGTACGTTATGAAAAATAAAGACAGAGAATCAGGTGCTGTCAAATCGGACAACATGATTATGAAGTTGCCGAAGGTTGAATCTCTAAAGCTGTTTGATGTCTTCTATCCTGAATTCACCGTCTTGAGATCTGATGGATCTGAATGTGTGTTCTCTGAGGCTGACTTTAAGAGTCTGAAACTGAATGATCTTCTATGCCTTTACAACCTCCTAGCCACCCGTCCAGAGAAGAAGATTGAATATAGCGCTGCTTACCCGAGTGTGAAGAAATTTATGAGAAATATTCTGAAGTTCTCATACCTTACCGATTTTCAGATGGGCTTGGAATCTCATCAAGCTCATGTGAACCTAAGAAGACCAAACAGACGATTGCCTGATATTCAAGGTATTCCCGCTTACACCGTTCTGAAAAAGCCAGAGCTTGGGGTTGTCTACATTGATACTGACTCGAAGAAGAGATTCATGAGAGTTATTGAGATCAACAAGTTATGTGAGGGTACTTTGAATATTATTTTGGTTCATCTGGAAAGCAAGCTTCGTCTGGATGCGAGTGGAGAGGTAAAGCTCATAGAGAAAGAAAAGGATCTGATCAACCAAGTGATTGAAGCCATTTCCTACCAGAAGAACTACCGTCTTGAACTGCGAAGATTCGAGATCATCTTTGGCATTCGAAAGAAGTACGTGACCCCGGTGGACGTCTAAATCTTTTGCCTCTACATTGGTACAAAGGGGGAGATTGTTAGTGCTTAATATTTGATTGTACCAAGTAGAGGGACCATATTTGTAATAGGGTCATAGTTTACCCTAGGTATATATAGTTTGCTAATTTCCTCTTTTGGAAATTAGGTCATCCATCACACACACTAGATTTGTTCTTTATTGTATTGTGAGCTTTTGATCATTGAATGAATATAGAGATGACTTCTTTTATGCTATACATTGATTGATTACTTGTTCTGGGATCACAAACACCCGAAAACCCCCACTGTCCGGACGGGACGGCGTCCTGAAACTACGGGCCGGACGAAAAACCATAATCCAAAAGTGATTAAAAACCTGTTTTCTGCTAAATGCTCGATTAGACAAACATAAGGGTTCATCCACCAGTCATAAACACTCATTTAATCCATTCCTTTACCTCTAAATCGATACTTACAACTCAAAAACCCAAAATCCCCTTTTTGAACAATAAGGTGGAGAACACATTGAACTTAAGGTTTTTCATTCCAAAATCTTAGACAAAACAGAAGAGATGACCACAAGAAACAAGGAGAAGAGTTTAGATGAAATTACCTTCAATGCTTTCTTCCCCAATTCAGATTTCTCCAAAGTTTCCTCTTCTCTTCTCTTTTCTTCTTCTAGCCGCCAAACACTCCCACCCAAGAAATAATACTGATTTAATTAAGGGATGCCCTAGGGATTTGGGCCATTTTATACTTCCCACAAATTGCACAAAGGCCCCTTAACTAAACTTTCATTCTTTTCACTTTAACCGCCAAAGTACCAAAACCTATTAGAATTTGGGTTGTTACACACGATACCAAGCACTAGTTTTTTTAATATTATAAATAGAGGGTGAATGTTTCATTATTTTTCACACTTTTGACTCTTCCGATCTCGAAAGGATGATATATAGTTAATAGTTTCCATTCACTTCTTGATCTTGACTTTTGACTGACCGTATAAGTTCTACCATCCTTTTTCTAATTTTAAACTTTTTTTTGTATATCTAAAGAATTTTTATTTTAACTTTGTAATGTTTGTACCATATTGTAATTTTTTTCTTTGTTATCTTTTGGTAAATAAGTCAACGATGTAATGAAAACGCATGGATGCTTTATATATACCTATACTTTTTAGAAACAATAAATATTAAAAGCTAAAAACTACAAAAATGGGTCTAACAAGACTCGAACCTGGGTCTTAAGTAGAATAAAAGTCTTTCTAAACCAACTCTACCAAGAGAAACTTGTGTTCTTATTGCAGTTTCAAAATATATATGGTGGCACAAAACAAATTGATACGGTTGCACCTTTCACGAACTTAATTTTTTTTACCTTACGACAGAGAAACAATACGATAGCACGTGCCACCGTATGCCATAACCTAGGTCCTCCCATGCTTCTTGTATCCCCAAGTTGAAGCCAATCCAAGTGGGTAAGATTGAAAGCCAATACCTTCAAGAATGGAAAAAGATATGCAAGCCAAAACACCTACAACACAACTTAGGGTTTCCAAATGGTACTACAGATTCTAAAGAGAGATAGTGGAAGGGAGCATGAATAGTTCAAGAAAAGACAGAAGACAGGTGTCATATATAAATGCTTGGGCATGATTCATATTCTTTAGAAAATTTCTATGAGAATTAAAAAGAAAAAAAGAATCTCTGTATGTAAAGACCCTCCAGACACCTGCAAGACCATACTCCTTTCTAAAGTGTCACAAGATCAGTTTTGCAATAACACCTTTCACACACATGTAAAACCAAACTCGTTTCTAAACTAACAAATTATAATATAAATAATATTAATAATTAATGTTTAAACAAACAAACAAATTAATAAAATTAAAAAATGCTTTTGTTTAATATATCTATTTTGTGAAAGACCTTTCTAATTTAGAAAGATGAGGGTTGTCTTGCAAGGCCTTGCAAGCCACATGGCATGTCAAGTCATCTTGCGAGGGATCTTGCAAGACGTGTGTGAATGCTTTAATTTTCTAAAACAAAAAAAGACCAAGAAGGAAATTCAAAGTGAATAATTAAGATGCCTGTTCGTACGATAGGGCACTGCAAAAAATATATATTTGCACTGTGAAATCCAAGCAAAGCAGCAAACCTGTACGATCACATTTTACGTGGGAAGTTTATAATAGTTTTGCATTATGTTAGTACTTCATCTCCTGTGCTTGCTTGTACCAATAGAGAGAACGACACCCTGTAATATATACATTTTTAATACAAAATTTTCGGTCGTACACCATGCTTTGATGCTATGGGTGGTGGGTGCATGGTGGTCCTGATGGTATCGATCTTCATGATCACAAATTTAAGCACATACACCAATATCCGGTAAAAGGTAAACTTAAAGAAAGGCTAGCCAATAGCTTATGTTTCTTGACCCCCTTTAAGTTTGTTTAATATATAGTCATGTTTGTTTGTTTGTTTATTTAAATTATATTATAAAACCACTTTTTTCTATTTAGGGGTGTCTTTTGATTACCAAGAGAGGTTCTATATATTCATGTTAACTTAAAATTGATCAGATTGATTTCTATAAAATTAGCTTAAGGTAATTATACAACAAACAAATTAGAAATGAACACTAAAGGGTTGTTTGGTTGGTTTTTCATTAAGTCATGTATAGATAAAGCTGTCTGTATGGATTAATCTATCTGTTTGAAGGATTTTTCATAGATGAAAAAGGCGTGAATTTTAATTGGGACGGGCAAAGTTTGAAAACCTTGGCTTTCTGTATAAAGCTCATTCCTAGAAACTTACTAAATAAACCACTTTCTATATCATTAAGCCACGATCAAACTGTATAATTAACCGAATAAGTTTCGAGTCTCATTAAGCTAATTATGATGCTAAAAAACAGACCCTAATTTAGAAAGGGGAGAGTACCAAATTATATGCTATTACTACTCCACTTGTTTTGGATTGAATATATCCCTTTTCTTTTCCTCTTTTAGTATTTTTCTTCTTTCAACAAGGTGCATGCTTTCTGCTTTTAATATTACTGTGTGCTATCTAGGGCTAATTTCTGACAATATCAGTTCTTCAGTGCTCCAAAGGGTTTCTCTTATACTCTTGATTTCACTCTAGATTTATTTTCCATCTATCTTTGGGTAACTAATGATATGGGCTTTATGGTATTTTATTTATGTTTCTTAATTAATTTTCTGATTTTGAAGGGTGCTGTATAACTAGATGAGAATGGTGAGACAGAAAACTCAGATCAGAAAGATAGAAAACTTAGCGGCAAGGCAGGTAACCTTCTCAAAGAGGAGAAGAGGCCTTTTTAAGAAAGCTCAAGAGTTGTCTACTCTTTGCGACGTTGATATGGCACTCATCGTCTTCTCTGCCACTGGAAAGCTCTTTCACTACTCCTCCTCAAGGTCTCTCTCTCTCTCTCTCTCTCTATATATATATATATATATATATACATATATATATACACACACACACACACCCCTTTATGGATTACCCAGTCGTTATTCAATGTTGAAGCGTATTGTTTTAGCAATATGTAGCAGATCTAGCAACTAATCCTTATTAGTTTTCTCAAAGAGGAGCTAGATATTATTTCTAATCAAATTAAAGTATGATAAGAAATTAAAAAGGACAGATATATGGAGAGATCATGGCATTATCAGTGAGAACGTTTAAAAGCACTGGTAGCTGGAAAAGTGTTATATACGAGATGAGATTTAATTTCAATAATCAGGTACATTTGTGTGTGTGCATATATGTGACATATGAGCGATTGATGTGTACTCACTGTTACGTTTTAATGTATTTTTTCATGATTTTTTTTTGTTGAAATTAGGGTTTCAGCTACTAATTAATTAAGAACATGGGCCTAGCTATATAATTTCTCTGTGTGGTTAGTTGTTTGTAGATATTATAGAGAAAGAAATAAAAAGGTGCCACATATTGATGAAACATGACAGTAGTCTTCCGCATGAAAAGTACTAAAGAGATCTAGGGCGATAAAATCTGGATTTCTAAGCATCAATTAATCAGAGTATATGCAAGTAGCTTTAACAATTAGTAAATTAATCTGTAGTATTGTAATACTCATTATATAATCGCCTGAATTTATCGATGTTGTATCTTTTCTCCATAGTTGATGTTGATAAGCTAATCATGTACCGTCGATTTTGACACCCACTAGATCTAGTCAACTTATTGCTTAATTAGCAGAAAACGATCTACTAAATCAAGTAGCTAGATTTGCACTATGATAAACTATATATCCTAGGTTCTAATTAACTCAACAAGTTTGGGGGTCTTCTTTTGTTCTACAATCATGGATTTAAATTACACACAGTTTCAATGCTATATGCATTAATTTAATCATCTTTAATCTTTCATTATAAATTCATATCTTGATATAGGTAGTATTTATCTAAAGCATCTTCCATGGCTAATTTCTATTGTTTGATAATCTAATGAAAACTGAGCATAGGGTATTTATAAGTTATGATCAAACTCATTAATAGAACTATTGATCATTTTGGTGCTTATATATGACATCAAATTACTATTAATTGGATTCAGCAATTATATCATCTAGTTAGTTATCTGACTTATTCATAACTTCCCATTTTTTGGTTTAAAGTATGAATCAAGTGCTACAAAAGTATAGGCTGCAAACCCAGAACGTCGGAGAACTGCAACAACCATCTCGGGATATGCAGGTATGCATTTAAGGAATGGTTATTTTATGCTATATTTACTAATCTGTTGATAACTATATATGACTAGAAAAACATCTAAAGCTATACTGGCTAGTATAGAAAATAAAAAATACAGCTAAAATAGGAATTGGGGTTTTCTCCTAGATCAGCTTCCTCAACAAGTTACGTTGTTTATCCGTAACTTGTGTTTAGTTCCTAGCAAGGTTATTGTTTGTGCCTCCGTCGGCCCTTCCATATATCACCTCAAATTAATTAAGTACGTCGGGCTTAGTGAGTCAGAGATTGAAAACCTACAACGGTTTTTTTAAAGCCATAAACTATATTAAAACTGAAAGGCTAAAGTACTATATACCGAGATTCGTATGAAATAGCCAAACCACAAAACAACCAATGGACGAAATAAAATACCCCGCAACATAAGGACCGTTACCCCAACTGTGACCACTAAAGCCTCTGTGCCTTGTTAAAATGGGACTAACAGCCTCAACATCACCTGAAAAGATATGACCAACTAAAATTAACCCTCACCTAGCTAGATAAACATTGATACACACCATACCGAACAGAAACTGACAAAACAACATTGAAAATACCAAAACTAGCAATGGTTCATGGCATCTTAAAGGCACTAATTAAGCAAATTTTGCTCACAGGTTGATTCTAATACTAAATTAATTGTAACATCATGATAATTGATGCATTGAGTGCAACATGATGAAGGCTGGTAATGCAAGAAGGAATTTAGGGAGCTAATTAAGGATCTTAAGTTTTTCATCTCTATTTTTTTTAACGGCAAAGGGAAATTTATTAAAACCAAACCTAGCAAGGCTCTAGTTTTTCATGTCTAATAACCTCCTAACTCGCTTCCAGTTTGGTGAGATCTTCGTCCATATCTTTTTCTGTTTGATTGCACTAGAATTAAATAGCGACTGATATACAACTATACAAGCGTTGGAGCAAGACTCAAGATCATCAATTTAGTTCCCATCTTACAACTTTCAATACAGGAGAGTTCCCCTGATTAATAAAAACTTTTCTGGAGCAACCAAAACCCTAAAGAGAAATAGCATAAACCATTAGCATATCCATGAATCTGAATCCAATTATACACAACAGAAGTCAAAATAATATCGATGTCAAGGATAAAGTAGATATGCATACATACTCTAGTGACTTAATTTCTGGTGGTTACTAGTGCCAGTACTATAAGAAAAAGAAAAAAAAACTAAAATTCAACGAAATGTTGCAGTGGTTATGTCTAGACGATAAATGGTGATCGTGTTTAACAAATTCCTGCAAGTTTGTGACCAGATCAACATTCCCTTCTTTGGCTCAAAGAAGGTTTAGTGTAAATGACTTGTACAAAATGCGACTACATTGACCATTAGTTACCTATAAAACAAGAAGACAATCAATAAGTAAAATAAAAATTGTTCAAAAAATACAATTAACAATGTACAACATTTAATACAAAAACATAATGTAACATGTTCCACCAACCTAACTATGTGTGATAATCACCATGGTCGGCGCCCATGAACCTCCAAGAGATCCTTAACCAAGCTGGTGAATGGTCTGGCGAATTTGGCAAGACTCATGGATTTAGAAAAGAATTCGTTCACAATGAATGTTTTCCAAATAGACATTGTTCAACATATTGAAATCATATTCGGAGAAAATATTCTACATATATGTCATGTTAATTAAGAATATTTACATTTAAACTGTAGATAAACATTTTTCTACACGGATATATATTTGAAAACTAAAACTGCAATTGTATACAAATATTGAAATTCGGAAAGAAAAGGTTCTCCCAATATATATATATATAGAGGCGGGTTCAAACGAGGAGCGTAACAATTTAAGAAAACGCGAGGAGCACCGCCTATGTACTGAATCACATGTGATTCACGTACAAAATCACATGTGATTCACACCTGATCGGGGGGCTTCCGCCCATGTAGTGGATCACATGTTATTCACGCCTAAAATCACATGTGATCCGGGCGACTTCCACGTGACTCGCGAACCAGGTCGCCCGCTAGCCGATTTTTTCGGGAGTAGTGGATCACATGTGATCCAGTACATGGAAGGCGCTCCTCGCGTTTCTCGTAAATAGGCACGCTCCTCGTTTGAACCTTCCTATATATATATAGTTATGAATATTGAAATTTAAACAGTATATATCAAAATTCTACATGAGTTGAACCTTAAATATTGAAATAATAATTCATTTCTTAGGACATGAAATACACATATAATGCCAGAAGTCTGCGTGTTGGATACGAATTACAAATTCTAGGATTTAAACACAAAATATGGAAATTTCAAAAATTAAAATCAAGCCAAAAATCCACATTCACTACAAAACAAATGACTTTTACCCACAAAATTTACCCAGGTAATTTTCCGTCGGCGATTACCTACGGATCACTCAGAAAATACCAATCCGGTGTTTTCAAGAAAATACCCATAGATCACCCAGAGAATCCCTGGGTTATCTGTCGATTTGCATTACCCAAAAAAAATTACCCACTGATTTTTGTGACGAATCATCTTTCAGCGACAGATTTATCAGGGAAAAGTTTGTAGGCAAAAGTATTTCGTGTAGTGATTTTAGTTTTGATGTCAAATCTCTCAAATTTTACACATTACGAATGTTTGATAAGGGTGTCCGTGTTCATCTGTTCATATCCTATGGGTTTGGGCGAAATCGATCCAATCCAATAACTTTGGGAAACTAATTCAATTCAATCTGATTAATGGATAATTTTAGTTTGATTAGTTCTATCAATTGCATATCAGTATTGGTTATTTATATGAGTGTTTGCGGTGCGATGCGGATTAGAGCCAAACCCACACCTCATATGCGGGCCGAACATTTTCCCCAACCGTATTTTGTAGCACCGCAAAGTGTGGTTAGTGCAATGTATTTCTGTGGGTTGTATCTATTAATAGAACTTGCATCACGATCCATACAATAAAAATTTGTAATCCATACAATTAAAAGTTGCTATAAAGAGTTAATTCCTACAATAAAAGTTGCAATAAATAGTTACACATAATAAAAATTACATAACAAAAATTGTGGGAAGTGATGAGAGAATTAATCTTGATCAAATCAAGAAGCGTAGTTGCAAGTATACTCGTATTATTTACGATAGGGTTTAAACTTGAAATACGAAGTCATGAAATAAGTAATCTTCAATCAAGTATGAACAATATATTTGTATATTGAAAAGTGACTTTACAAGAAGAGTTACAAAGCTATTTGTATAAGTACGATCTTTTAACCTATGCAACAATATCTAACTAATTATTGTAATGTGTAACTCCCATATTGCATTAACAAGATTTTCTAACCCACATATCACTTGATTTGTAACTCTCATATCACTTGATTCTATATTGATATATTGATGAGATCTCTCTAATATCAAGAAGGCAATTGTGTGATGGCCATTTACATGTGTTTCATGAATTGTGATTTGAAAAGGGATAAAGGCATTTACTCATTATTGTGATTTGTGAGTTCCATTGAATTGGAAGTTAGGTTGGACTTGGTATAATTATTGGGCTATATATTATATATTGAGTTGTTCATATACATTAAAGCGGTTTTGAACAATCATATTTGTATAAATGAGTGGGTGGTCGTTAGAAATATTGGGCAAACCAGGGCAAGGGCGATGAAAGAAATATTTGAGATAGGCCTGCCTCACCTGTTTATGATTTTTATTACTAAATAAATTAATATCTTCTTAATTTTTTAATTAAAAAAGTTTAGAGGCCAACCCAATTGACTTTGTGTTGGACGACTCCTACTCGGTATCAATTGCCTCCCAAATATATACTATATATCTCATGTTCTAACTTCTACGTTTCAAATTTTGATCTTAAAATAATAGGTGGTGAAATATCTGATCGGTTTAACACTATTCTAAAAAACTCGCCGTACAGCCGTCATGGGGCGTCATGGCACCAAGGCTTGTGTGTCATGCCACGTTAAGCCCATGAGACGCCATGACCTAATGCGCAGTTATCATATCGATATACTGGATTTTTATTTACGTTTTAATGTCTTATTTGAGAGTTTTTGATATATAACCTAATTTAATTTGCTTATTACTATTGAGTCATTGAGTAACACTACAAAACATATGTTTTATATGTAATATTATATATGAATTAGAAATTTGACGCCATAAGTCACGCCTTGAAAACACCATGGCTTCACCGTGGCTCCTAAGGCTTGAGGTTTGGCCTCGCCGCCATGCCATGTCTCACGCCATATCTCACGCCATTTAGAACCTTAATTTTTAATTTGTACTTTAGATTTTGATAAATCCCTAGAGAGGAAATGTCTATACTACATCTTTTTTTGAAACCATCTTTTTTTTCAAGTCTTGTACTATGTTTGATTTTACGTGCTACTTTAAGTTGGAAAAAAGAGTACTTTGAATAATTTATATAACTTATGATCATTTCATGTTAGTTTAGTTTTTATTATATTTGTAAAAAAAATTAGGCTTGTTAGTGTGTAGGCAAATCCGATCCGTTTATAGGGCCGGTATGGACAAGTAATCAACTCTGCAAAAACCGGTTTGAGTTTTTATTAGGTCCATTGAACAAAAATAGGAGAAAGTCTAACCCTATCCATGTCTAGTTGCGCCCGTAAATGATGTTCCCGATCACCTCTTTAGAATATATATAAATCATAAATAAAAGTTTGAATTCTATGTGTTTACTGATTTAAAAAGTGTTATGGGGTGTGTAACACCCCAAAATCAATACAACATTAACGAATAAATTATAGCCAAATTGGCCTGGTCCCAAACATACCAAAAAATAACTTCAATCGCAACTCAAGATTCACGACAATTATACACATCCATAACTGAGATTTACAATTAGACTAACGGTGAACTACAAACCTCTGTTAAATCATGTCTATTCTACGACATCACCTCTTATCTTTCCCTTTGGATGAACTCGCAACTATACTCTTACCTGAAAATGGTTTTTAGATTTCTAATAGCAAAGATTAGACGGGAGGTCTAGTGAGTTCCTCAAGTATCAACACCATACCACAAATATAATCCAAAATGAGTTATAAAAGCATTAAGAAATGATTCACACATTTAAACTTTCATGCATACACTTAACACATGTATATGACACACGCTTAAAGCCACACACACCCGTGACAACGTGTTCGGGCTCACACTTGCCCTTAGACCAATGACATAAAACGAAATCATGCATTTCAAATGGGTCACATCTCCCATATCAAGCCATCTCATGCCCCATCCCAATGAATGCACACTTTGAATCTCAAATCATAAGCAAAAGATGATATATGCAATTGTAAAACAATCATTTCAATAACCATTATGCATAATCCGAGCTTGATTGTAATAAAAGGTAAGAAAAGAAAACTCACCTATCGTCCAAGTTTAACTCACACACTTGCAAGCTTGGAATTTCCAAACCGAACACCTGAGTTAACCGACATAGAATTGGTGTTAAATCATCTTAAACACCTTAAAACCATCTCTTGTGCTCCCCAAGAAAATCCCTTACTTGTTGCTCGAATCTACACCGAAACGAGAAATAGAACGAAATCGAAGCAACACCAAACAGTGCTGAATGCGACTTCTGCACGACCCAGGTCGCATGAAACTGGCATTCAGGCATGTTTCCTGATGCATGAATTTGATACTAAAAACCCCTTAAGTCACTCATGCCCAATCTTTCCCAAATCGATTTTATGCTCCAAAATTGAGGAAATCAATACCCTAAACCATTTTAGCCATAAACCCAACATCAAACATTATTTAATCCATCAAAATCCATCGATTGGTGAAGGTTTTATCCACCAAAACTTTAAAATGAAAATCCTTGAAGAAAACACCAACAATGGTGGCCTTTCTCAAATGAATCATTGAAAACCATCAATAAACGATGAAAATACCAATCCCAACGATATTTATGTAAAGATTCAAGAAAGGAAGAAATTTCTAACAAAACCCCAACCCAAAACCATGAAAGCATTACAGCAGGGAACTAGAGATTACATTAGAGGAGATGACCTTCTTCCTTGCAAGAATCTTCACGCTCTTCAAATTTCTCCTTCTTCACTCCTTCTAGCTCCAAATCGCACCCTCAGTCCTTCTCTCAACGGTTTCACCCGAGTCCACACAAATGAGAGAAATGATAGCCCAAGCCTCTTATCTTAATATTTACACACTAGACCCTGAAAAATGGGAAAAGTCACCTTCACACCCTTAAACTCCCAAGATTTCTCAAAACAAGTGATTAAGGTTATTACTAGGTGTTTGGGATTATTTATTTAAAGTGGTTATTAACTTATTTCGGTATGGTACCGGTAACGAGTTTTTCATGATTGGATGAGAAAAAACGCTGATACCAGTTTGACACCTGTAATAAGGAGTTTTTGATAAGTTACTCCCTTCTAACTTATTAACTTATTTTTTTAGAACGACAAAATTTTATAAAACTAGCAAGAAGCTAAAAATATATATAATTACATAGAAAGAATGACGAAGAAAGGATTTACTAGCCAACCGGCCTAAATAATAGACATATTGAGACTTCATGATTTACCCAAAACTTATTACTTATTTGAAACAACTTATCAGCTTTTGGGGCATTTTACATGTATAAACAATCTTAAACACCCCTAAATAATAACTTATCAACGTTTACATTTTGACACCGCCATAAACTAATCTAAATATTTTTTTTATAAAATTTCAATTTGACACCACATAAGTTGATAAGCACTTTTACAAAAAAAAACATAAGTTGTTTTAAATAATCAATCCTAAACACCCCATATATATATATATATATATATATATATATATATATATATATTATAAGGTGTGTTCAAACGAGAACGCTAACTATTTATGAAAATACAAGAACGACTGCCCATGTACAAAATCATACATGATTCACATACAAAATCATACATGATTCACATACAAAATCATACATGATTCACATACAAAATCATATATGATTCACACGACTTACCCGCGACTTTTAAGTCGCGGCCAAAGTCGCCCGCGACCAGTTTTTTGTTGTTAGTGTAAGATCACATATGATTTTTGCATGAACGACCGTTCTCGTGTTTTATTAAATAGTTAGTGTTCTCGTTTGAACCTTCCTTTATATTATATATGTGTATATTGTGATCCCAGAACAAGTAATCAATCCATGTTTAACACTAAGATGGCCACCAATATATTCAATGAAGCAAAATCCCAAAGTACAAGATGAATAATCTAGAGAGCAATTGTGTGTGTGTACTTGGGTGTAATTGTGATTGATGATCTAATTGGAAAAGTAGAGAATGCAAACATTATTGATAAGTTTGACTCAAATACATAATAGACCCTCTACTTAGTACAATTAGAATATTAGGCACTAACATTCTCCCCCTTTGTACAAGTAGAGGCAAAGAAATTAGACGTCCACCGGAGCCACATATCTTTTCCGAATTCCGAAGATGAACTCGAATCTTCTAAGCGCAATCTGGTGCTCCATCCGGTTAGATATAGCAGTTAGTATTTCTCCAATCAGCTCTTTCTCCTTATCTTTCAACTTCATTGCTCCATTCGCATCTAAACGTAGTCTGCTCTCCAGGTGGATCTTGATTAACATAAATGTACCATCACTGTACTTGTTCGCTTCGATGATCCTCATAAATCTTTTCTTTGAATCCCTATCGAGGTAAACAACTCCCAGACCAGGTTTCTTTAAAACGGTGTAAGCTAGAAATCCTTGAATATCGGGAATACGTCGGTTTGGAGGTCTGATGTTGACATGGGTTAGGAGAGCTTCTAAAGCCATCTGAAAATCTTTCAAATAAGAGAACTTTAGAAAATTACGCATAAACCTTTTAACGCTCTTGAAGGCTGCAGACCACTCGAGATCTTTGTTCGGTATACTTCCAATGCAGTTGTAAAGACTCATAAGATCATCAAGATGTAGACTCTTGAAGTCAGCTTCGGAGAATTCACAAACTGTACCATTCGCCCTTTCTACTGTGAAGATCGGATACCAGACTTTTGAAAGTCTGTTGGAGTCAATCTTCAAAACCTTCATAATCTTGCTGTCAGATCTCACTGCATCTATCTCTTTGTCTTTGTTTTTCATAACATAAATGAATTCAATCTTTTGAGGTGTCGACTAGTCTTCTATACCATACACCCTTTCAAGATTGATCCTCTGAATATCCCTCACAAACATATCCCTTCTGATGCTTTCCTGGTACGGAGACAAAATCTTCACACGTAGACCAGTAGCCACATATCTTGGCTCTGCATCTAATATTCTCTGAAAGAAATCCAGTTCAGCATCTAATACACGATCCCTGATTCTTCCTTCGGCTTGGATTCGGACAATCGGAGCAATTACGTGAGCAATCGGAGCAATCAGAGCTTGTGGAGCAGGTGGAGCTTGTAGAGCTTGTGGAGCTTGATCGGAAGTACCCACGCTCTGATCAGTTGTTGCTGTCGGTTCAGAATTCGGAGCCTCATTATCAGAATCCTGGTTAGCCATAATAACTCCGGTAACATCAAAAACATCTTGTAGCTCTCCTTTGATCTGGACCAAATTCTTCTCTGGATCCTCATCTGAGTCAATATAGATGAAATCATTCAGAAAATCATCTGCCATCCTCTCCTCCTCGGTTCTATTGTCAACAACCGCAGGCTTTTCAACCCCAGTTAAGACATCAACTAGAACTTGTATTTCTTCCACATCCTCCATAACTGTATCAGTACCACCCGTTCCTGTTCCTTGTTCACCTGCTTGTTGATCTGAACCCTCAACATTACCAGTAGCTGTCCCACTAGATTCACCAACCCCAGCAGATCTCTTCTCCCCCTCATGTTGATCAGACGGATCATGATCATCATGTCTTCTTTTTCGAGAGGCTTCGGCTTGAACACCGCATGCTTCTTCGACCACAATTACCCGTGAGGCCAGAGATTGATATCCAGCAAGTAAGGCTTTTGTCATATCTAAGAACGAGTCGGTCATTTTCTGAATTTGTGTATCTGTGGATGTTGAAGCTTGAGGTTGGGTAGATTGACGAAGTAAGGAAATTAAGTCAACCTCTTCAGAAGTACTAGATTCACTTCTTGCTAAAAGGCGGGATAACAGCTCAGATTTAAGCTGGTCTTCAGATATTTGGTGTAAAGGTACAGATGATGGAGGTTGTGGGCCTGTTTGAGTTGACTGTGGTGGAGGTTCTGGTGTAGAGGACGACTCGGCAACGCCTTTGCCTTTCACAGCTTTACTCACTTCTTGAGATAGCTTTCTCATCTCTTCTTTCATTTCAGCAGCATGAGCTTTATACGAGTTGCTCAAAGATTTAACAGCTAATTCCATCAGCTTTAGAGGCACAAAGTTATGTAGAGGAGGACCAACTAACGATAGTACCTGTTCAGTTTGTTCGGAACTAACACCCAGACCACTTAGGTTACTGGTTGACATAATAGTCGAAGAGACTGTATGGCCTATGTTCAATGCTGGCATAGTGTTAGCATTGATAGGACTTCCGCCCGGTCCTCGTGAAGCACCAACGAATGGCGACGACACTCTGGGCGTTCCGGTTGGGGCACGTAAGCCCGCAACTTGTTGAGGTGCCAACATTCGTGTCCTAGGAAAGGATGTAGTACCAAATGGTCCTAGACTCTGTGTGCTCTGAATAAATGGCGGTGGCAAGGGAGGGAGCCTACATGTTTCAATACCAGCAGACACCGAGTGTGTCGCCGATAGTAGTTGTGCTTGATCCCCTGTGGAAAATGAAACATCGGCAAATTGAGATGCCGATGAGTGGCTGAGTGGGGCTGTGCAATGCATGGCTGGGTCCACCATGTCTGTTTCAATACGCAACGGCGACAGACGCTCGTTGGTAGATGATGTGGCTACCCGGCTTGGATCAGGTTGGGGAGAGTCAGTAGTTATAACTTTATCTGACTCTATCACAGCTTCACTCGATTCTTTTCTCCCTTCATCCTCACCACTAACTACCTTTTCTACCTCTGCTTCTACTTCTTCGTTTACAATTTCATTCACATTTGATGGACCGGCAGCATCAGTAGCAGTGTCTAAAAGTTCTGTGTTCCGAGTGGAATCAGCATCGGAACTCACGACACGTGGTCTATTTCCCATATGCCTTGGAATCAAATGTACCATATGGTCGTGACCTGAGTCATCATCATCATCAAACGGAATTGGAGGTTCAATCTCATCATCTTGATTAACTGCATCATCATCAGAAGATAATTCAACGGCATAAGCTTCATCCCATGAGATATCATCATCAAAAATATTCACTGAAGGTCGTCGGGGTGGTGGTTAAACAGGTCTGGAAGAGGATGCATGACCAATAGTCCGTAATCTTCTCCCGACTCTCTTTCTTTTCGTTCTCCTCACCTCTCGTCATTCAGAAACACCCCCATGTTCCTGAACCCCCTCGACATGTTGACCCTCACCACCTAATGGGTTTGCATCGTGGGGAGGTCCCTCCGGTTCTGAATTGACCATCAATGCATTATCTAACCTATATCTCCTAACTACCCCAGACTGTTGGTCAGCATAAGCGAGCAGGTCTTCACGAATAACGGCGATATGAGCAAAGTTTATGTGCGGAGGCATCCATAAGTGATGCATGTACTGGCTCGGTCCTCGTTCATGATCAGCACGTAGTGGAATCTGGTTGTTGTCTACCATCGCTTGATGAATCAAGATCTGTAAGAACCGCTGATATGGCACGAAGTGGCGTCTCTTTTTCGGTTTGCGTTGTTCCGCGACTAGCTCAATAAGATCATTCCAGATTAGAACAGCGTAGTCGATGTTCCGGTTGAATGTAAAAGCATGGAACATGCGTAGGATCGGCAGATTTGTCTTATCAACGCCTGCGTGTTTAGAGGTCATACAATGATTAAGGATAAAGCATAGGGTGTACCATACTCTCGGAAGATAGTTGCGTCTGAACTGAGATGAACCGGTAAGAACATGATTTTCTGGATGTTGATACCCAAGACTTTGGATATCGGCAAATAGTTGTTCTTCAGGGACCGGATATTCAAAGTTCTCGGAATATGGAAGGTTAAGTGCACGTCTGATTCCTCGTAGAGTGAATGTGACATCAAAGTGGTCAACTTTGGCAGAAAAGTGTGGTCGTTGAGCGTTGGGATGGAACTGAAGTGTGCCCCGGAATTGTTGAGATAGATAGCTGGTACGAGTTCAACTCTGGTAAGCGCAGTTCGTAGAGGATGACCGCGAATGATCTCTATGATAATCTGATAATCGAAGGGAACCGTTAGGTCGAGATGATGATTGTTATCAAAGAAACTTAGAAAGTTCGCCCTCGGAAAGATCTCTTCATCCAGGTCATGAGCATTTACGGACGGGAGGAGACGTGAACGGATGATGGTGTTGTCATCCGAAGCATTGCCATCATGATCAGCCATATGATAGTGATGCACACTCCCCCTAAATTTGTGCATAGGATGTATTCTATTAACTCCCCCCAGAAATCATGAACATACCTTTCGAGCAGATATAGATATCAAAACAGATCAAAGATAAGACATTTAAAAAAACTGAGAAAAGAAGAACGGATTGAAAAATACTTATAATACAATGAGAATATAACAATTTAAATAACATATATTAAAGATAGAATATGATGAAAATTTTAGTGTATTAATCTAGAAATGACGTCTAGATTAGGATACAAATATTTCCATCTATTATATATTTAATATATGAGATTTAAACTTTCATATTAAGCATGCTGAGCTTGGATACGAGAAAATTGAAACGTTTTTCATCCAAGGCTTTGGTAAAAAGATCGGCAAGCTGATACTCAGTTGTAACAAAATATAACTCAACAGTTCCTTTCTCAACATGATCTTTTATGAAATGATACCAGAGGTCGATGTGTTTAGTTTAAGTATCTCCTTTTCCACAAAATTGCTCAGAATCTCCTTTCTACCAGTCATGTGTTTTGAGCAATCGGAATTCAAATACCACACATGACTGGGCTGCAAAATGGAATTTAAACAGCTTTTGGTACCCACTGCCAATTGGGTCCTTTCTGATTAGTATGTTTGGAATTGGCATTTTGTTTTCTATAATTGGTTTTAAAATAATCATTTGAGTAAAACCAACGGTTATAGTCAGATTTGCAGATAAAATCATCCACACCACAAGAAGCACAACAAATTTGATCTCGTGCCAAATTAATCAGTTGGCGCGTTGAATAAACCTTGTAAGGAACTACAAGTTTTCGTCTAGTGCCAACATCATAATTAATAACATTTGAAACAAAATTGTCTTTCTTGGAATTTAAAACATTTAAAGTAACGTGGGATGATTTGATCTGGGCCACATCCTGTGTGGACTCCTTTATTCTCCACTCAAGACGCGTGTTGTTTCTCAAATTATGATCTGAAAAACCAGAGAAATAAGAGTTGTAAGCTTTTGAATATTGAGTCTGAAAAGAATTAACATGCTTCTTTCTTTTTGTTTTTCTTTTCTTTTTCTGTAATGATGGTTTAGATTTAGATTTAGAATGATCATCATTAACAGAAACTTTCTCAGCTGATTTTGAAGATTCTCCTTCCAAGATAATCTTTTCAGGTTCCTCTTCATTTATTAGAAAGTCAGAATGATCTGGAAGTTTGGCACAGAAATCAAATTGAACAGGTGCTTCACACACAGTTTTACATTTGTCCTTACCAACATTCTCGCTTTCAAAATCAGTATCAGTGTCATATGATGGGCTATCATTATCATCAGATTTGGGAAAAAGAAAGTCATTATATTCTTTTTGAAAGATTTTATCTTCTTCCGTAGGAAAATATATTGGAGTATCATTATCAAACTGATCTTCCAAATCCCAAGGTTCAAAATCATCTTGGTCATTGGTTGTCCAGTCTCTCAAAATAGCATTTCCTATAAAAGCTTTGCATGAGGAAAGATCTGAATCTGAAGATTGTTTTTCTTTTAAAACTTTTTCTTCAGATATTTCCTCAAGTTTAGTTTGCATTTCTTTTAAGCTTTCTGAAAACACAGTGAGCAAAACTTCCTTTTCAATCTCAAAAGCAAGCTTCTCTTCATTTCTGACTTCTTGAATATTGCTTTGGATCTTGCTTTCGAGGTCCATGAGTTTTTGTTCAAGAACCATTGGTGGGAAGTATCTTTTACCTTCAAAAACTGGTTTGTCAGTATTAACCTTTTGAGTATTTCCTTTTTCCTCCGGTTCTTTAACAACATGACTCTCAAAGTAATTGTTTGGTAAGGTTTTCTTATTATTCAATGCCTTTGCATTGTCTGGACCATACCAAAAAGGAAGTTGCATTTTAACTGTGGTTTTCCTTTTTATTTCTTCTTCAGCCTCATAGTCTTCACCATCCATCTTAAGACACTTGATTTGAAAGTTTGAATGTACGGCAAGTTCAATCCATTCGAATTTATACAAAGTGGGAGATTTTGATAAAGCATTGCTCAGGTATTGTGGATTGTCATACCCGATTCCCCACTTTGAGTTGAAATATCTGAAGTTATTTGGTTTATGCATGTGAATTGTTTGTTCAGTTTGACCTGCTTTGTACAATTTATTTTCCAGATCCTTGACATTTTCACATAACTCATCATTTCTGTCTTTGTAAGCATGCAAAAGACTCTCAAACTCACTATTCTTAACTTCCGAACTCAGTAATTTATCCGATAGTTCAGTTATTCTGTCTTGAAAATAAGCATGACCAATCTCGAACTCAGTCTTTTTCTTTTCAAAATCTTTAATTTGACCGTCTTGTTCAATTAGTCTTGCCTTTTGAGTGGAAATTATCTCATCTGCTCTATCCTGGTCTATTTTTAGATTTTCTAATCTTTTTGTTAAATAAGCTTGTTGAGTAAAGAATTGATTGTAAAGATCGGAATGTACCTCATTAGAAGTAGACTCTGAACTTTCAACATCAATTTTCTTGGTCATGAAGCACATCTTAGTCTGAGCAGCTTTCTCACCTTCAGCTTCATCCTCAGTCAGATCCAGCCAGTATTCTTCTTCGACCATCAGTGCTATCCCCGATTCTTTCTTCTCGGCAAGCAGCAACCTGTTCTTGTAGTACGTAGAATCCCTGACTTTCGGCTTCCAACACTCTTTTGAGAAGTGACCAGTCTTTTCGCAGTTGTAGCATTTTGGAGCTTCCTCCTTCTTCTCAAATACCTTTTTCTCATCCGGTTTCTTATACTCCTCTCTCTTGTACTCGGCTTTCTTGTCATCAAATCTCCTGCTAGAACCAGAAGAATATCTTTGATTATTTGACCCGGGACTTTTCCCAAACTTTCTCTGAAAGGAGCTAGAAAGAAGTGCCATAGCTCTTTTCATGCTTTCAATATCATCTATCTCACCTTCTCCATCCTGTTCTTCATCAGAATTCCTTGAATATTTCCTGCTCGGTTTGACAGATAATAGGGCAAGCGGATCCAGTTCTTCTTCCTTTACTTCTCTTTTCTCTTCCTTCTTTTCCTTCTTCTTTTTCTCGGTGTGTGTGTACTTGGGTGTAATTGTGATTGATGACCTAATTGGAAAAGTAGAGAATGCAAACATTATATACTAAGGGCAAGTTTGACTCAAATACCTAATAGACCCTCTACTTAGTACAATTAAAATATTAGGCACTAACATATATATATATATATATATATATATATATATATATATAAAGTTATTTTAAACAAAATTACGGTGTGAAGTGGATTAAACCATGGCGTGGCAGTCAAAATCGTAAACTCCACCACATATATGTTGCGGTAACTTAAGATACAAACTGCAAATTGTACGGTAAAAATTCTAAACCACGCGTTATTGATGCGTTTTTGGTGTGGATTATGTTGGTTGTGCCATCTGTTGAACCCCCTAATTAGTTGTTTGTATTTAATCGGCTTGAATTCATCCAATATTTAACCAAATATTTCACTTAAAACACAACATATAAATATAAGATATTGATATAAATTGAAGGCCGACCCAATTTATAAGCATATAAATTATAAGAAAATAACAAGTTTCATACACTAAAATACCAAAATATAAATATTACATAAAATAAATCCTTTATCCTTTTTTTTGGAAAGCAGACAAAAATTACCATTACCATACCAAACCCAATACAAGAATTCACGACCAAATACATGCAACAAAAAGAACAGTGCAGAAGGAGAACTACCAAAGCAACAGTAAGACCAAGAATCAAAACCGAAAGAAGGACGAGGAACAAAACAGAAAAGGAACCGGTTTGCCAGTGATAAACCTGGACCCAAACTGCCCCGCACCTCACACGACCGACCTGCATTAAGACTTCAAACAGACCCTCAGACAACAGCTTAAAGGAGAAAGCACCCTCTCAACGAACTGATCGCACTGATCGCACACAGTATCTTTAATCCGCCTTGCATCTCGACCATTTCGTCTCATCCAAACAAGCCTTTTTACAACGACTTAAAACAAATCAGCCCTGTCGTTCTTAAGCCAATAAGCCTTCTGCCAAGCTTAAGCCAAACACCTAGCCGTCTGCCTAGCTTAAGCCAATCACATCCGTTGTCTAGCTTAGTCCAATTAAGCCTTCCATTCAGCCACTGGCCAAACACCGCACGTGTACACGCACCTCCCAAACAACCTTTGCACCTGATATTAGCCCCTCCCACATGATCAGCTTCGATACGCAACAACCAATTTACCGTCCCGAACAGACTCTTATCAAGCAGCCTCTACTACACGACCACTCCTTTATCCTTGTATTTGGACGGTAATTGAATTTGATCGGTTCTATTTTATTGGACTTTGAATTGTTTCCAACAATCTCCATTTCCGATTTAAATATTAAAGTATTGGATCTGATCCAATTCAATATCCAATTTTTTGATTCGTTATACACACATGTTCAAGCAGACCAAAATTTAAAATATGGAAGAGAGATGTATAGGTCTTGTTGTTTTCTGTTTATATTGTTGTGTGGAGAGTACATAGGTAAAATTAATATAAGAATTGTACTTAAGCTAGAAATAAACTTTGAGGAGAGCACAAGTACATGCAATGTTGCTATTTTTGTTCTTATTTCACATGATGGTTATAAAGTTTCTACAAGTTTATGATTGTTCATTTCATAGATGGAAATTACAAAATCTGCCATGTTGAGCAAAGAACTTGCAGAAAAAGCCCTAGAATTGAGGTACGAAATGCTGCCTTTCCCCTTGTTCTTCCATTAACTCTGAATGCGTACAAGTTTGAGTTGATTTATTAAAGCCAAAGTGAATTTGTATGCTCATTATGATAGGCAAATGAAAGGACAAGATCTCCTGGGACTTGACCTCAAAGAGCTAGACAAGCTAGAGGCTATGATTGAATCTGGATTGGTTGAAGTCGTAAAAACAAAGGTAAGGTGTCTATACATGTTGGCATCCTGTTTGAATTAGCAACTTCTGGTTAGTTTTTATCATTGGGGTTTCTATATTTTCTTGAGTTTTTATCATTGGGGTTTCTATATTTTCTTGTTTGAATGTGCTTGATTTGCAGGGTGAAAGAATATTGAAAGAGATCAGCACTCTAAAGAAGAAGGTCATGGAGCTAAACTCTATGTTATTCCAATCTATAGTTTCATTTAAAATATATTTTTTGAAGGATCACATGCATTTACGGTGATCGGAACTTAATTAGAACACTGTTCGATACAAAATACCTGAGTAAAGAATAGAAAAAAGACTGTAGTTGTAACTATACAAGTGTCAACAAATTGTTTTGATTTTCAAGAAATATGATAATTTGAAAGTATGTTAAGCCAAATCTATCCTAACTGAATAATTTTAACCAAAATCAATATTCAGGAAGCTCAACTGCTGGAAGAGAATGCACACTTGAAAAAACAGTTGGCAGTAAGAGCGCTCAAATTTTCCTGACTATTGGATTTGTCCTCATTTTTAATCCACTGCAGAATTACTAAATGCTTTGATCAATCTTGTGTATTAGATGATGGACACATCTATTGGCCAAATAGGTATTCATGATCAATGTTGCGATCACCATTCATTAGAGCTAACGATTAGCAGCCTGAGCTCCAGAGATCCGCGTCACAACTACAACATCAACAACTCTGATACCTGCCTCAAACTTGGGTAAGATGACCAAGCTACTAATAACAGTACTTTTGTTCTACTATAAATTTTGAGAAAGAAAATCCATGATATAACCATCTTTCTCCTTGATCTCAGTCTATAAATTAAACTTCTTAACCCATTTCAGGCTATTTCTCTAACTGAATCAAAGACGTGAAATTAGATGATAAGATCGATGATGTAACAAAAAAATATCAGCTGACTGACGTTTGTCCTAAATAAACCTCTCTGGTAGATTCAAGTCCGGAATTCATGTTGTGAATTTTGTTGAAGCAGCAACACATTCGTGTATGTTAAAGGGCTAATATTGTTCTTTGCTTTTAGAAGCTAAGTATGAAGTACTGTACAACTATAGTAACTGTTAGGACACAAAATGTCCTAGTTATAAGATAGTTTTGTAAAGGGGTATTAATTGTAATATGGGCTTGGGTTATGTTATAAGGGCTTGGGCTTAACTATGTAACAAGGGGGTATATATTGATAAGTGTGTGTAATTAGGGTTTGTAAAAGAGAGTCATTGCAATGTAGCCTCCATATGGTGTAGTGTGTGTAAACTAGAGAGAGATCCATTCTCTCTCTAGGTGTTCTTCATCAATAATACACCATTTATCCTTATCTATCTTCTTGTTACAAATCTCTACAATATATGAATCGTTGCCTTGTTAAAATGGGACTAACAATAACACGTTTAATGGGAGAGCCAAGTATGAAGTACTGTACAACTATAGTAACTCGTCTGATCTTGAGGGATTGACAGAATATGAGGAGAGAGCTTTAGAAGCTCTTAAACCTGAACTGAAAGCAAGCATAAAGAAGGGTGAAGCCTTTGCAAATAAGCAAACAGTGACTACTTGAAGTTTGATGTGACGTAGAAGCCATCTAGAGAGGTAATAAGAAAGTTTCGGCACCAGCTCATAAGCATATTCAGTTTTGTAGACTGTTAAAAAGACTTTGAAAGCTTGTGGTTTCCTTTATTCCATCACTATTGTTGTACAATTTTGTTGAATGTAGAACGTAATACCTTTGCTGATGTTCCTTAAGCACAACACAGCACATCTTGAAACATCTTTTTTGGCCCTTGCTGGTTCACTATATAGCATAGTAATAATTTCGTATCTCAATCAACATTGGCATGTTTTGCATCCCTTTCTCTTTCATCACTTTCCTCATTTCTATTAAAAAGTAGGATGAAGTCGTCTGCTTCTTGAGCCTTGAGTTCGATCAAACGCTCAATCACGCGTTCTCCCATGTTCAAAATGACCAACGAGAGCTCTGAATCTGCTTTTACACCTGATTTTGCCTACTGGGATTGGAGGGATAAGGTCTTATTGTGGGTGCTATGCTTTGTTCTTACTAATTGGAGTGATAGGGGGGTTGAAATTTTTGCCAGAATACTATTGGATTATCGATCAGTCCAGTGGTAAATGTTTTAGATTTCGGTTGCTGTCTTGTGGAAATTGGCTTAATCCTTTTAGATTTCGGTTGCTGTCTTGTGGAAATTGGCTTAATCCAAACAGTTAGTTTGCAGCAGCTTATTGTATCTGTCCTATTTCCACAGTTCTGGTTTCTGTTTGTGTGCATCTGCTCTGGCCTGTTGATTTCCAATTTTTATACCCAACAATTTGCTTCTTATCTTGTCTTAATTTGGTCTTTCAATTTGGCGCCTGACCATTGTTTTTTTTATCATGGTTTGGAAATGCTCTCATACAGGCAAATATTGCTTCTATACTTGTTGGATGCTAAAATGGTTTTCCAATCTTTGGTTTCTTATATTTTCTTTGGTCTGATAATCATATCCTCAATTGATATGGTTATTTGGTTTTGGTGGACTAAAAATCTTACCCGGTAAGTAAGTGATAGTGTTAAATTTTACTAGTAAGCACTTACCCGGGGTAAACGGTCCCTAAGAGTTCGATTATGGGTTGATAGATTGTTACCCATGGCAGTCAGGGATATGGCTTCTGAAATCATTGCCAAAAAATCGTATGGATGGATCGCTGGTTGATTTGTTGAAAAGGTCTATGATCTTATCGCTAAGTTCTCTGGATGAAGTACTGAAAGTGGTTTTGGATTGACCCTGTTATTTCAATTTGGAAGATGATCGTTCAATCAGGGATAAAAAGGGCTGTCAATTTTATTTGGGCCAAAGATGGAATAGAATTTGAATTTGGTTATTTGGATTATTTGTGTTTTTGGGTTAATCGTCATATATGGCTTTTCCGAAAGCATGTTTTGGGACGTCACTTTGTAATCCTTGGGGTATGCCCGTCGTAATTTGTCATTAATTTCTTCTTTTTACGAATACCATGCTGATTGGGCTGCAAATTTTTCTTCAACCAAGCCGACGTGACCCATTACATCAAACACACACCCATAGTGTTGGATATTAGGCACTACATCAAACTCTCTCTCTCTCTGCATACGATAAAAAATAAACCTTCCTTCATCAAGCTGCGACTTTGGCCGGTTTTTTGCATGTTGACGCAATGGGACTATAACACCACAACTTGCTCTATTATAATGGTTTTTGAGGTGGGTCCACTTTTTCATTGATGCTTTAAATTTGTCACAAACGAGAAGGGAAAATGGTTTTTGAGCTGTACTAACGATTTCTTAGCTATTTTGTAAGAAAAAAATTATGTTGTTTTTTTCATAAGGTGGCCATTTGAGATGACCATGGTCCATATGGCACCACATTTATTTATGGAGTTAATTTTTCTCCCACAATATCCAATTCAAAGCAAATATATATTTTTTAATGTATATAAAATATACAAACCATGAATAGAAGGAATTTGAGTACCAGAATCCTTGTCAAAACCAACAAGATAGAAATGACTCACACTTGTTTGACCCAAAAGCAAAGTTAGGATACAAGAAACATTACCAAATGACTTTTTAAACCTATGATGCTTGTTTTTTGTTACAAACAAACAACTGTTATTGCAAAAATACAACAAGAACACTATATTTTTGCAAGAACAAGCGATTTTATAACCAAAAAGTGCCAAGGATGACGGTTCTTTTTGCAATTGCATAATTCGTCCAAAATCGCTTGTTTTCTTGCTAAATATAGCTTTCTTTTGACATTCTAACAAGAACAATAGTTAGTCTGCAATTAAAATCTAGGAAGGTTTGAAATGTGAGTACTTTATGAAGAGCAAGCGATTCACGGAGAGATTTTTGGGACTTTGGTGGTGGTGGCGGTGTCTGAACAACTCGAGCCAATCTCTTATGTCTGCTACTCCAGAAACTCTTGATATCATTATCGGTTCTTCCAGGCAAATATGTGGCTATTCTCGCCTATTTGGTCCCAAATTCCCGCTGCAATTCTATCACTACCATCTTTTCATCTACAGAAAACTTCATACCACTGCAGAAACTTCATACCACTGCAGGTAACATACATGGAAAGAACAAGAATCAGATACATGATCTTCCCCAAACTAAATACTTCCACTTAAAAAAGTATGAAATCAAATTAAAATAGCATAATTTATCGAAAAACCCATTAAATCAAACGTCAAAAAGAAAAAGACAAAATTAACAAATATACTTTTATATTTGGGTCTAACATTAAAATTTTGAAACAATAACAAGAAATGTATAGATAGCATAGATTTATAACCATACTGAACAATGCATCCAGAAAGAAACCACAAAATAAATATATGATTGAACATGTTTCACCTGTGACATTTCTTCCTTTCTGTCCATCAAGTATGTTCTTTTGCACAAGCATAACCTTTCCTTTATCTATTATTCCAACAAATCAGTTTATTGACTTGGTAAAAACAGAGTTGAAATAACATAAATGGATTTAATAAAATCAAAGTAATATGAAAGAAAAATAATAGAGGAACCTTCAATGCTTTGAGTCTATCACCAAGTGTAGGAAGTACTTCCAAAAGCTTAAGTGCTATAAATTCATTCGATTTAGCTTGTTTGAAAAAAGAACTTCAGAAGCTTCTTTGTGGAAGGACATTTTGCAGGATCTTTTGTAAAAAGACATGAAACTGCAACATATATGCACCTTCATTAGGGGATACTTTGAGAAAGGACCATGCCCATGAGCAAGTTTCAGAGCTGTGATGCCAAAGGACCAGATATAAAAGAGGGAGCGTTCTACTTCAATTTCTTGATAACACATTGCATAAACACTAGAACAACGCTATACCCTGGAAAAAAATCCGAATTTATTTTTAGTAAAAATTAAACGCTGAAACTTAGGAAACTGAGAAAATCATATGCAACCCACATAACCAAATCAAAAACCCATAAAACCCCATATGAGAAATTCAGCAACCATATGATAAACCCAACACATACGCAGAGAAGGAGAAGGAGGAGTAGGAAACCAACACAAATAAAACCTAACCTGGTTTTAGAGAAGATTGAGTGAACGATGGAGAGAACGACGAGAAAGAGAGAAGATGCAGGCAGGATTTGAGAGAGAGCATCAATCAGGGAGCATGAAATTTGAGAGGGAGATAAATGAGGAAGATGGATCAGTTTATGGAAGAGTGTGAGAAATTTGTGCAGACGTGGGGGAAAGGTCGTGGAGAAGAGACCGGAGGATAACTGATATTTAGAAAAAAACTGATGTTTAGAAAAATCGACTCTTGAAAAAAAACTGTTATTGGCTTTTCATAAAGTAGTATAGATATAGATAGATATACATAATCAAAGGAGGGTATAACGGTAAATTCACCACCATACGAAGCTAAGAATAGTCTAAGGCTCCACAGAGACCGAATCGTCAAGTTTTGATTCTGGAACATGTGGGGGAGGGGATTTGATCATGACACTCTGAATGAAGGCGATCAGCTGCATGTAAACAAATCTATTTAGCAACTTCTTAGACGTTATATGTAAGCAAGATAATATTTTCGATACATTATACCCTTTAATAGATTGTAGTTATGAGTGTCTTTTCAATTTTAAGATTTCATTACATCTTATGAGTTACTTAAATCTCTGCTTATATAGTTAAAACTCAAGTTAATAGAACGCATCTAAAAATATACAAGTTTTTTTCTTATACCTTGTGTGGCAGTAGTTAAACTCATTATTCTTACCACAAAAAAGCAGCACAGACAAGACTAAGACCCTGAAACACGAATGGAGCATTGTCAGACAAGAATAAAGCTGCAGGAAAGAAGCACAACTTCATTAGCTCCGCTTAATTAATATCAGCTAAAAAGATAACAACCCTTGAATGGTTCAATTCTTCACCTGTTATAGGACTGAAAATCATAGGAGAAACAATACTGGCAAAGGAACATAGGCCTGTAATGCACCCTTGAGCTTTTCCCTAGAAAGAAAAGAAATAACAACCATATATATAAAATACGATATAAGAATCCATTATCTGTTAAGGTTCCATCAACTCTCCTTTCATTATATATCTTAACCAATAGATATAAGGAAAGACAAATTCTTGACAATATTATTCATTAAACACAAACCATGTATGCTTTGGATTACCTGCTTAGTAGGACCAAACCAAAATCGATTTGTACCAAACCAAAATCGAAAGCAGCAGGAAAGAAGCACAACTTCATCAGTTCCACTTAATTAATATCAGCTAAAAAGATAACAACCCTTGAATGGCTCAATTCTTCACCTATTATAGGACTGAAAATCAGAGGAGAAACAATACTGGCACAGGAACATAGGCCTGTAATGCACCCTTGAGCTTTTCCCTGGAAAGAAAAGAAATAACAACCATATATATAAAATACGATATAATAATCCATTATCTGTTAAGGTTCCATCATCTCTCCTTTCATTATATATCTTAACCAATAGATATAAGGAAAGACAAATTCTTGACAATATTATTCATTAAACACAAACCATGTATGCTTTGGATTACCTGCTCAGTAGGACCAAACCAAAATCGAATATAAAATAATTCAAGAACCCAGACTCTGCCAAAGGTATTCAAATCCCTCATGGTCTTGGCCTTGTTAAAACCTTGTACAGATTCTCTGCATCTCTTAATGGCTTATATGGTGAACTCCCACCCAATTTTTGTGATTCACCTGTTATGAGCATCATCAATTTCTCACACAATTACATCCAAGGTGAAATCCCTGAGCTAAAAAACTGTAAAAAGTTGGTTTCTTTATCTTTAGCAGATAACAACTCTGTTGGTAAAATTCCAGTTTTGTTAGTGCTCAATATTGATTGTACCAAGTAGAGGGACTTATCTTGTAATAGGGCCATAGTTTACCCTAGGTATATATAATTTGCTAATTTCCCCTTTGGGAAATTAGGTCATCCATTTACACCAAGTACACACACACACACCATTTTGCTCTAGATTGTTTCTTTGCACTTGGATTGATTTCTTTGAATATAGAGATGGCCAATTTGATGTTATTCATGGATTGATTACTTGTTCTGGGATCACAATTGGTATCAGAGCAGTATATCACATTGATTTGATTAGGATTGTGAGGGTTTTTGCTAAAATTTGAGTGTTCTTCATTTTTCTTCATCTTTTGATTGATTTTAGCCATTAGAGTTCTTCTAATGGATTAGAATCGATCAAGGGTTGTTAGTAGATTAGTCCTGAGTGTTTTTATTCCACAAATACACTAGGATCGTTGCTCAGATTCTGCTTTTTCCCATTTTTCGCACTTTTACATTTCTGCACACTTTTTTGCATCGAAAACCAGTTTCTGTTGGTTTTTGGACAAAACACGAAGCATTAAAGTTGCCTAGAATTGTCTCGCAAATCTACCCACCAAATTTCAGCTTAATCCGATATGTTTTGAAGATTCGACTTTGAATCTTCATACATATCGCAACCATCATAGTTTCATCAATATCGCAGGAGTGAACAGTTTCATATCGCAAGGGTCACTTGCGACTTGATCCATATCGCAAGCTTCAGTGTTTGAACAGTATCATATCGCAACCTCTTGTTGCGATACGACAAGATTTTCTTGTTGCGATATCAGTTGTTGCGATATCAAATTTTCAAACTTCCTTGCATCATTTAAGGGGGAGTGAATATATTTCAAATACCTTGAGTGCTCAATCAATTGGTAGTTGGACATCTTCCAATGTGATAAAATCTTTCAAAATTTTATCTGAAAAATGTCCAAGTTTCACAGTGAACAGTGTGATATCGCAACCTTCACTTGCGATATCTCAATGAACAGTGTTCCATCGCAACCTTCTGTTGCGATGAACCCAAGTGAAATGCATATCGCAACCGTGCATTGCGATATGGGCTTGTGAATAGTATCGCGTCGCAACCCTCTGTTGCGATACGATTGAACGTCTGTCGCAACTTGTTCTTTGCGATATGATGACACGTGGCAGGTCAAACCTTTGGACCAATCGTGTTGTGCCACGTGTCACTGATTTCAAATTCGTTTAAATAGGGTTTTGACTTTTCAAACTAATCTCAACTCAAAACCACTCAAACACTCTCTAAACTGCTACTGTGCCTTTTCGATTTCAAAGCCGATTTCGTGATTTTGATCCGTGCATTTCATTGAGTTCTACTTCGAGGTATCGTATCCTAAATTTCGTTCGTTTTTATCCATAAAATAACATTCTACAGTCAATTTTTTAGGGTTTTAGGTTCGATATTCTTTGGATCTGCTTAAATCGATGAGTTTGTGTGTTTATGTTGTTAGAAAACATAGGGTTTTAGTCACGTAGGTATTGCGAGCCTAGTTGTATAGGTTTTAACATCAAAATGTGCGAAATAGACAAATATGGGCCTGAACACTTAGGGTTATTTCGGTGTTCGTCAATATCCCAACCAACTGTTCTTCATATATTCAAACATATCGCAATGGTCATCTGTTCTTCAATATCGCAACTGTGAGTTGCGACAAGATCATATCGCAACCTTGAGTTGCGACTACCTCTTGTCACATACTTCACTGCGATATCTCCATTGCTTGCGATATCATTTTGATGTGGGTTGTGATATGCCCATGACTTGGGGATTTTTGGAATAATTTTCAAAGCAAAACTCAACTTTGGCACTATACTAAACTGTTAAGTGGTTCAGATGGCTGATCAAGATGGCAACGCTTCGGATGACAACACCATCATCCGTTCACATCGTTCATCCCACCCGTCAGTCAATGCTCGTGACCGGGATGAAGAGATTTTCCCGAAGGCGAACTTTCTGAGTTTCTTTGATAACAACCATCATCTCGATCTAGAGGTTCCCTTCGATTATCAAATAATCATAGAAATCATCCGCGACCATCCTCTACGAACTGCCCTTATCAGAGTTGAACTCGTACCAGCTATCTATCTTCAACAATTCTGGGGCACACTTCAGTACCATCCGACTGCTCGTACACCAAAATTCACGGCCAAAGTTGACCATTTCGATGTCAGATTCACCCTACGAGGAATCAGACGTGCACTAAACCTTCCTTACTCCGAGAACTTTGAGGATCCAGTTCCTGAAGAACAACTTTTTGCCGATATCAGAAGTCTTGGATATCAACACCCAGAAAACCATGTTCTTACCGGTTCATCACAGTTCAGACGCAACTATCTTCCGAGAGTATGGTACACCCTATGCTCTATCTTTAATCGCTGTATGACCTCTAAACACACAGGCGTAGACAAGACGAATCTGCCTATCCTACGAATGTTCCATGTCTTTACTTTTAACCAGAACATCGACTATGCTGTCCTACTTTGGAATGAAATTATTGAGCTAGTTGCGGAGCAGGCTCGACCGAAAAAGAAACGCAACTTCGTGCCCTATCAGAGATTCTTCCAAATCTTGATTCATCAAGCCATGGAAGACAACGACCAAATTCCACGACGTGCGGATCATCCACGAGGCCCGAGCCAATACATGCATTACTTACGGATGCCAAAGCACATTGATTTTGCTCACATCGCTGTTATCCGAGAAGACTTACTTGCATTTGCTGACCAACAGTCCTGGGTAGTTAAGCATTATAGGTTAGAAAATGCATTGATGGTCCAACCACCACCGGAGGGACCTCCCCACGATGCCAACCCACTAGGAGGTGAGGGTCAGAATGTCGAGGGGGTTCAGGAACAAGGGGTTCCTGAACAACGAGAGGTGAGGAGACGTAAAAGAAAGAGAGTCGGGAGAAGATTAAGGACTGTTGGCCAAGCATCCTCTTCACGACCAGTTCAACCACCACCTCGACGACCTCCAGTCCATATATTCGATGACGATGTCTCCTGGAATTCAGACGATGTCGCTGCATCATCTTCTGATGATGATGCAGTTGATCAAGACGATGAGGTAGAACCTTTCTTCCCTCCTTTTGACGATGATGATGATGACTCAGGTCACGACCTTTTGGTCCATTTAATTCCAAGGCATATGGGAAAGAGACCACGTGTCGTGAGTTCTGATGCTGATTCCACTTGGAACACAGAACTCTTAGACACTGCTACTGATGCCGTCGGTCCTTCAAATGTGAACGAAGGAGTAGAAGAAGTGGAAACCGTAGTTAGTGGTGAGGTACGAGGGAGAAAAGAAATGAGTGCTGTTGTGATAGAGTTGGATAAAGTTTTAACTATCGACTCTCCCCACACCGATCCGAGCCGGGTAGCCACATCTTCTACCAACGAGCGTACGTCACCGTTGCGTAATTAACAAGCCGTGGTCCGCCCAGCCATGCATAGCACAGCCCCACCAAGCCACTCATCGGTCTCTCAACAGGCCGGTGTTTCATTTGCCACAGGGGATTTAGCACAAAGTCTATCGGCAACACAATCGGTGTTTGCTGGTATTGAAACAGGTAGGCTCCTGCCCCGGCCACCGACCTTCCTTCAACGCACATCGAGTCTAGGACCATTCGGACGAACATCTTTTCCTAGGACACATATGATGGAACAACACCAAGTTGCGAGCTTCCGTGCTCCAACCGGAACACCCAGAGTTAGGCCGCCATTCGTTGGTGCCTCGCGAGGACAGGGTGGAAGTCCTGTCATGGTCAACACTATACCATCCATAAACACAGGCAGTACGGTTGCTACAACCGCTACTATAACCGGTAACCTAAGTGGTCCGGATCTTGCCCACATGTTCCCAAATATTCCACAGGATCAGATAGTACGCATGCTTGGACCGCCTCCACATTATATCACTTTTAACGTGCTTGCGTCGACCTTAGGTTCAATCAACACTGCCCTAAATCAACACAGAAATGCTTTGCAACGCACAATTGCACAAGAAGTGAGCAGAGCCATCAAAGGCAAACACGTTGCTGAATCGTCGTCAGCTCCTCCTGATAATGATCAGGTAACAAGATTAAACCATAAGCTTCATTGATTGATTGAGAAAATGTAGAAGATGAGAGTTTAGCACAAAATCTCTCTTGGAGGCCACACACACACACCTTGGTGTCTAGATACACTAATGACCTCACACACAAAACCCTAACAATTGGGGTTATATACCCTTTGACCAAACCTAGCTATTTTGACATTGACCTTTGTTGACTAATTACAATTAGACTAAATCTTGGATACATTAGTGTACTAACAATCTCCCCCTATGGATTCAAGATTTAAAAAATTATGACGCTAATCTTCAGCTCTTTAATCTTCAGATCGGCTTTATCTTCAGGAATCCACTTTGGCGGCTTTAATCTTCATTTAGGCTCTTTAAAGTCAAATAGTCAACAAGTCTTGAAACACGAACTTCAAATCTGTGTAAGGTTGATCAAGGTCTTCAAACAAAATCTTTTTATCTTCGAATCGCTGATCTTTGCAGCTTTGACTTTTGGAAAATTTCTTCAGTCTTTGAATTATGAACAGGCTTTGAGGTTTCAACGGGCTTTGAGCTTTAAGACATTCTTGAATATTCTTTAAGCATGAAATGTCTTTGTATCTTCACATGTTTGATGATCTTTAACAAACTGTCTTGAACTTATCTTCTTTTGACTTTGGCAAATATCTCTTACTTGGAAATTGAAATCTCTCCTTTTTCTTCTGTTTTATATTTCTCCCCCTTTTTGATGATTGTGAGCATCATGATCATCAAAATTCTTGTTCAATTTCAGCATTCTCTTTGAGTACCAGAAACAATCTCCTCCTTTTGATCTGTTCAACCGTCAATTCCAAAAATGTTTATCCGAATCTTTTCAAATTCAGATAATATAAAGTGGTAACCCTGAAACAACGGATGAATCAGTTAAAATGCCTGTAAGTTGCACAAAGCCACTTAGTACAACGGATGTACTTTGGAAAGGAGATTTTTGATGTTCACTCCTCCAGGGCTTCCATTCAATAATCGAAAAACACGAAGGAATTTCTATGAACGTTATGACAAGAAAACATATTCCTTGTGTGTACGTGCAAGTGTAGAAATGATTGAAGCAACTTATGCTTGATAATAGTTAGGCTCAAATTGTGTAAACTGTTGAGACAGCAACAAGTTTTCCATGGACTCAATGTGCATGAATGAAGGGCGAAAGTGGGGCAAATTTCCTTCTTTTCAATATCCAAACCTTCCGAGTGAAGATTGGATAGATAATATGCTGCATCCCCATGAAAATTGAAACATTTCTTTGTTGAGAAAGAAATGAGTAGCCGGTGGGGTTTAATGCAAGAGTTGGCATGGGCTACTTGCCTTTTTCAATGATGGTCACCAAAGAATGTGAACCAATCAGTAATGTGGCTGCCCAACTCAGAAATTGGTTGGTGCAGAGTTCTCTTATTCTTTTAACTCTGTTCACACACCCTCTTTTTTTCATTCGCTCACTTCTAACCAAACTCTCTTTTTCATTTTACCTCAGCACAATGAGATTACTCAACTGGATGAGTTATCTCCCCCACTCTTTGATTTTGACCCCTCACCCCTCAATCACTCAAGGATAACTTCTTGGGTAGGAAACACTGGTTAACGTGGATCCATAGAAGTTCTTTTAAGCTCTCACACTGATTCCCATGAAATGCTGTCCTAAAAGATATGTTGCTCAATAGTTTAGCTTGAACAAATATAAATCTCAGCTTTTGAATAACATTGTCATCAGAATGTATGCTCCTAAAAAATATTTATGAAATATTTGAGCATTTGAACAATGAAGACTTCTCAAAACAAGAATATTGAAAGAATGAAATGAATCGAAAGACTTGTTTGAGAATCTGACAATGTATCAATCAGATCAAATATGAAATATTGTTAGGACAATAAATGTCCTACATATTTGAAAGATATATAAATAATTATAGAGAGCTTAATTAGATTTATTATTCTTGTAAAAGCCTTTTATTACATTAATTGGGCTTAGTTTAGCTTGATGGGCCATGGGCCTTAGTGTTTAAAGCCTAGGTATTTAAGGCGTTCCTTAACCTAGAATTAGGTTAATCGTTCCTTTACTTTCATTGTAATATTCTCTGAACGATCATTGAATGAATACGAGAGAGATGACAAGTTGAAATTATTAATTGTTCGTGTTCATATCCATTATTATATTGTTATCTGTGAAGTCTGGGTCTATCAATTGGTATCAGAGCAGACAGACGGATTCGATTCAAAGGTTTATTCATTGATTTCTGGTTAGTTTGCTTTTCCACGTCTGACTTTTCTTGATTTTTCAAATCTGTGATTCTGCGTAAATTGTTCAATTTTGCTTGTTGGGTTGTGTTAGCATCATAATTATAAGTAATTCTGCAAATTTTCACACCCTAATTCGTTCGTTTGGTTGGTCAATTTAGCAATTTAAGATCAAAAGTGTGTTCTTGATAAAGATTCGATTTTTTACCATCAAAACGTGTTCTTTTTGCATTGAAATCGATTGGATTAGTGTTATTTTGTGTTTGGCATTGTTAGTAATCTTTCAGGATCGATTTTGGGCAACCCTAATCGAAAATCCAATCGAATTTAAGCACACAACCGACTTGTCCGGATAACACAACCGACTTTTCCGGACAATTTCAAGGTATCTGGATAATTGTGTTAAATTCATCCGGGTTCTTCCATCCATCCGGACTCGCAAATCTTCCGGGTAAGTTAAGCATTCCGGGTAAGTTTTTCAATTCTTTCACTCTATCCGGGTAAACTTGTTTCCGGAAACCTAAAGGTCCCGGACATAATTTTTACCCGGACATCCTCGTATCCGGTAACTATTGTATCCGGACATAATTTTTACCCGGACTCTTTAGTTATCCGGTAAATACTGTATCTGGTAACCTTGTTTTTTCGGATTCCTTATCCGAAAACCACCCGAATTCATTATCCGGGAGCTGTTTTGAACCCTCATTTTTCAAAATTTTCTCGGGGCCAGTCCCCAGACCCCGGTTAGCGGGACCCCCGTGCTAAGTCGCAGGAGGGGGACATTTAAGTATTCGTGAATCTGTGCCATCCGGATTCTTTGTTTTACCCGGACATTTTGTGATTTATTGAACTGTTCTTAATTGATCTGATTCGGACACTTCCTGATCAGACCCTTACTTGGATTCCTATCCATTAAGATCACTCTTAGTTCATACCAGTCATAGAACCTGCGTTAGGATTCCACTCTTAGTGCCTTGCGTTAGGTTTACACTTTGAATCAATCTACACGTCTGACGATCACTCCAGTGCAACTGAAGATGTCTCCTGCTGAAGAAGACATGAAAAGGCCGTGTCAGGTACGTGAACCTATCTTTTCAGAACTTTATGACCGAGTGAAACCTCTTGCTGAACGGGTAGGTTCCTTTAAGGCCACTTCTAAAGAACAACTGCTTGAGATTAGGTCTCTAACCGAAAAGCTAGATGTTCAAAAGAAAATAACTGAAAAATACAAGTCTGAAAATGCTATGTTAACAGAAAAATGCAAAAATCTTTCAATAGCACCTAAAGACTTAAGGGCCAAGTTATCTGAACTTCAGTCTCAGTTTGATCAGTGCATGAATGAGAAAGAGGATATTGTTTATCAATGTTCCTCTCTTCAGATTCAGCACAAGGAGTTTGTTGCGAAAATTCTTGATCTTGAAACCAAACTCCACAAAAGGGGTCAAACTGATCAAACCATCTTTCTGAATAAACCCAAAGAGTTCACCTATTTCAACAAAGAATGGGGAATCGGATATGATAACCCACATTATTTGAAAAAGGGAAGATGGTTTACACCAACTTTGTATGATTTTGCTTGCTTTGGGTTAGATAAAAAATATCCGGAATATGCAATCCAATGGACTGGTCCTCTTGAACCTGAGAAGGAAGAGGAAACCGAGGAATATAAGCGCAAACACAAACGAGGAATTCAACTTCCATTTTGTTACGAGCCTTTAAATTATTCTTATAAAAAGGACAAAAAGTACCTCTCCAATGACTACTTCGACCCTTACAAGGTTGCTACGCCCAAGGATTCCTCCAAGAAGGATGAGGACCAAGCAACCGAAACCAAGACTGAGACGAATGAGTTTAAACTCTATGTTCCACCTCTCATCTTGGAAGCAAAGATAGTCGAGTTGGAGGAGTCATTTGAGAAAGAAAGGCAAAATTTTCAAATGGAAAAGCAAGCTTTAATTGAAAAACTTGAGAATCAACAATCGGTCAAAACCGAAGTTGTGTCTGATGAAGGACAGGAGATCCTTCGGTTTGAAATCGATCGACTCACATCACAACTGTCCTCTTTGGCAACAGAAGTGATGCAAGAGAAAGTGAGTAAAAGTCAACTACAAAAGCAGTTTGACCAACTCCAATCTGAAAAGAAGATTTCACCCGAACCTTCCTCAAATTCATCCGACACATCTTCGTGCAAAGCCTTCTTAGGCAAGATTTCTAGTTCGCAAGACGATCAAGATTCTCAAGAAGAATGTGTTACAAGGAATTTAAACTCTGATTTTTCAAACGCTTCCGCACCAAATTCCTCAAAGCACACTACAGAAAGCACAAAGTGTTCCTCGCCTTCCTCGACCGATCCAAGTCCAGTAATTCCGGATGTCGATTTTTCAGAATACATGAACTCCGAAGGTAATTCTGATAGAGAGTTTGAGTCGTTCCCTTTCGACAAACCTCTTCCAAGTCATTCTGATTTTTTGTCTCCAGTGGTTAATCGTCCGCTCAATTTTCAAAAGGGCGACTGTTCTCAATCCAAGACTCCGGCTGTGATCAAGATTCTTAAAAACGCTTCAAATTCTCAAAAACAATCACAGCCGAAGCAAAAGACCGAACGACCGACCACTAAGATTCCTGTTTCCTCAAAAGTCACTGACCGTACTGTCCCTGTTGTTTCGGATAAAACCGGTCGAGCTAAACAAATAAAACCAAAGTGGCCAGCCAAGGAATCTGTCAAGGATGATGCATCAAAGTCGTTCAATACTGTCTTTCATCCTAGGATGAACAAAAACGATTGTGCCTGGAATCATAGGAATAATTTTGTTAATAGAGATGTTAATTTTCCGATGAAA